>BSWB01000003.1:116400319-118800319 GCA_033239125.1 Fagopyrum homotropicum
TTTCTTGCTAAGAATGATGCAAAGCCACGTCTTATTCGTTGGATTCTCTTGCTGCAAGAGTTTGACCTGAAGATTCGCGATAAGAAGGGATCCGATAATTCTGTTGCGGATCACCTCAGCCAGCTACCTCCCTCCTCACTCAAGAAGGATGACCTACCCATAGATGATTCGTTTCCCGATGAGCACTTGCATTTGTTGGAACGTTGGATGGAATCCTTTGTTTCACCCTATGATGAAGATGAATTATGGGGTGAGGACAACTTCCAGCTTGTTTGATGATGACGTACGGTCCAGCTAGCGACCTTAAACCAAGCGCTTCTTGGGAGGCAACCTAAGGTATTGCTTTCTTTTCTCTTTTCTAGCTTAGTCTTAGATAGTTTGCTTCGTTTTGTTTTTGCGTCCTCTAGACAGGAACCAGGTACTTTCTAAGGAAGGATTACAGCTCAGGAGCTACACTGGAAGGATACAAGTTCGAGAAATTGAGAAGACGGAGCTTGATTGAGACACACCTCGGTCGATTGTGTCTCGGCCGAGGTGTTCTTAGGGCAACCGAGGTGATCTTGTCAGAAAACATGAGCAATAGATCTGATCGTCAATTGGCCTTGAGGGACAGGCCTAGCAGTTCCCATCAGTCTTCCCCTTCTTCTGCTCCTCAGTTTATTATTCCGGTGATCCACGAGCGTCACCAAAAGGACTATGATCGTATTTGCGGGCATCCGATTGTTGCCCCGCGTTTCCTTCATGTCGATGCCTTCGAGTGCCTCCATGTGGTGGAGGACTTGAAGAAGATGATCTCCATGGTTGGGCTGGAGGAATTCATGGACATTAGAGCGCCGGCTTATTTGGAGCCGACGATGGAGTTTGTCAGCTCAGTTACATACATGCCGGAGCACAATGGAATAAAGCCGGCTGCTGAACAGGACCAATATATTCCCATGGACCAGTTTAGGTAGATTTTCAGCTTCCCTACCCCAACTGTGACTGAATTTCCTTCCCGACCAGTGGCTCGGAGTTTCTAGGGCGAGATAGCCCATGTGAAGGACGATAGTGACAAGTGGAGGCCCGGAGATTCCCGGGAGCGTATTTTATTTTATCTTGCTTTCTTCCTTGCTCACAGGATCTTCAGTGAGACACTTCTGGCGCATATTGAGACGCCCCAGAAGGTCCGTCAAGGGGAGCTGCTGAGTTTATTTTGTATGGTCACGGGAGGAGTGCCGGACTTTGCTGCCATGCTGGCAGATGATTTGCATAGGATCAAGGGCAAGTCGAGGGGCGATATCTGTTGTGGTGGGTTGGTGACCCACATCGCCACTGCTATGGGTCTCGATCTTTCAGCGTGTACATTGGTTGCGGCTGCGAAGCCACTGGGATTATAGGAGATGATCACGAGATGTATTCTCGTTCCTCGTTGCCTTGGCACGCCTTACGTTGCCATGCCATGGGATACGACTGCACCATAGGGCATTATGTGGTCATCTCAATTTTCTGTCTTTAACCGTCAGTTCGTGTCTGCTTCTTGGTTTCCCTACATGCAGGATGCTAGAGATGCAGCTGACGATGATGATGATGATGAGGGATATGATGGAGGAGCTACCATGGAGACCGGTACTGATACCGGCGGCCCTAGTGTTCCAGTTGTTGACCTTGATGATGAGGCGATAGAGGAGGAAAGAGCACCACCACCACCACCACCTCGATCAGTACAGATCCCGCAAACATAGAGATTTTGAGGCTCACCGACGGATTGATGAGCTGACTGAGCAAATGATTGACTCTTATGCGGTTATGACAGTAGACATGTCCTAGCGCTTCGATGATGAGCGTAGACACACTGATGGATGGATGCATCATATAGAGGAGAGCCAACATTATCAGCGCCGGATGATGGAGATCCAGTTCCAACAGATGATAGGCTATCCATTTGACCCGACCCAACTTCCCTACATTCCACATCCACCGCCACCAGCTGACGAGGATTGAGCTTCATGGATTTCTTATATTTATTATACAGTTTAGCTAGGTCCGGTGACTACTTTATTTCCTTAGACTTATATTTGACCTATTGGGACAATGTGTCCCAAGTATGGGGTATTTGGATGTACCTTACTTGACTTATGTGTGTATCATTTGTATGACTCCCGGATTTTATGATCTTATTCTGCTTACTTGGCTTTATGTGCTTATCTGTCATTACATGCATACATACAGGTTTCTGTTTGAGAAAAATGTCGAAAACTGGTTTGAAAAAAAAATTATGACCTCGACCGAGACATTCATGGCCGATCGAGGATGAACACCTCGGATGACGCCAGAACACCTCGACCGAGGTGGCTTTAATTGAAAGGTTTTTGAATGTTTTGTGCTTTTTCTCTGGATATGACCTCAATGATGATTTTGTTGCAGATTGGTCTTAATATCTTTATATGCTCAAAAGGTTTTATGATATGTTTAAGTTGTAAAATGCTTTGTTTGAAATTTTGGCATATTTAATACTTTGTTTTTATCAAAATTATGTTGAATTTGAAGGTTGACACCACATTATGAGTTCTCTCACATTCTTCCTGTGATGAATAAGGCAATTCATTCTCTTCTCTTCTTCTTCCTGACCATGCTTAGCCCCTCATATACATATTTGCCTCCCATTACCTATCCGGGAATTTGGAAAGCAAGTGATGAAAAGCAAGTGAAGTGAAGTTGAGATGTTGGCTGAAAGTATTAGAAAGAAACAATTAGGTTTGGAGAAGTCAATCATGATGATGAGTAACTCGGCACCATTCACATAGCCGGGTGTTTGTGTCTTGCCAAAGTCGGATTGAGCGATATTCCTAATGGGTCATGGTATGTGCATCAAGGGTTTGAGGCATCTCGAGAAATTGATGATTGCTGGTCTCCTAGGCTTCGGTTATTGTGCACCTCTGTCCATGCATCCCAAAAAAAGTAAAGTAAAAATAAGCAAAGCTTATTGGTGGAAGATGTTGTGATTCAAGGAAAGTGAAGTAAGATCCTATTCCCGGATTCTAGCACCACATACCCTATACACATCCCACCCTGACACGTTTCTTGACCTCTTTTGGAAGCCCTTGAGACCTCGAGTATGTTGACTGACTTGGTGGTTTAAACTGGATTATACATGATTGATTTCGATAAATATGATTTATTATGCATTCTATGATTTTATGCAAAGATGAACAACTTTCTTATATCTATAAAATGTTTTGATCATGTCTTGATTTTATTTGCCATGAAGCATTCTCTTAGGGTGATCTATGAGTGGAGCACACCACAAAATGTTTTGAAATGTTTTTCATTGATCTTTCTTACTTATAATCCATTCTATCTTGTATCTAAGATTTGGATCTTGCTTGGGGACAAGCAAGGGACAAGTATGGGGTATTTTGATAGCATGTATTATAGTCTATATTTTGGGATTGGTTTAGACGTTTTATCTTCATAAATTTGCATGTATGGATGTATATTCTTTGATTATATTGTTGTTTTGTCTACCTTTACGGGAATCGAGGTCTACACCTAGTTTCGTTGTAATTGTAGGGAAAATAACACGTTTTGGACCGAAATGGAGCTAAGGAAGCTAAGGAGTCATTAAGCTACATTCTGGAGCATTGAGGAGTTATAAGAAGATCTCATAAAGCATGAAAATGATTTAGAGGATTGATTTTATACCAGATTCGAGATGATTTACATTCAGCTAAGATTCACCTCGGTCAGCTACAGTACCACCTCGACCGAGGTGATCTTGAGGAGCGTCTGGACCGACGCGAACACCTCACCGCTGACAAGATCTTTATTTTGGCTCAGATCTTCTATTTCTAGAAAGAGAATATCACATATTTTTGGCTGGATTTCTAGAAGGAAGAATATCTTTTGGCTGATTTATTTTGGAAGATATGGAGTTATATTTTAAGGAAATTATCTTTTTAAGATATTTTATCTTAAGAAGATAATTCTCCTATATATATGGGTTGTTTTTCTACAATTCAGCCATCCTTAGATCATCTTCGGATCATTGATTTCTAGAGGATTTTTGGAGAGAGTTTGAAAGAGGTTGAAGGAAGTTTTGAAGGTTGAAGATCAAGGAAGGAATGAATCAAGTTGAAGTTGGCTTTGAAGGAGTTTGTAAGATCTTCTTAATTTGGCTTTTAGTTTTATTGTCTTTTCTGATTTGTGATTAAGGAACGTTGATTGTTGTTTGTTTGATTCATTCAGTTATTGAGACCTTTTTGTTAAGGATTTCTTGTTTGAATATTAATTCCTTTCTTATAAATTTGATTATTGTTATCATGATGATTGTTGGCTAAGTTCTTTATTCGATTCTAGGGTGATTGGCTGAAAGTTGTGGGAAAGACGATGATAGAATGATCTTTATCCCAACAGGACCCTAAAAGCTCAAGACTTTACCTTAACCGTAGAACACCTCGGTCAGTCATTGAACATCTCGGCCGAGATGGAATTTAACTGAGCGAGGTGAACCTTTCCTGGACCTTATCTGAGTTAAGAGTTTCTGTTTGCCAAATCCTATCCTTGTTATACCTTTCCTGATCCAACGCAAGCCTAGGATGAGACTTACCCGGTGATTCCTTTGCTTATTTAGCCAAGATCATGAGTGTAGGTAATAAAGGTTTATCCTTTATTGGGGTTTGAGTGTGCCTTCATCCCATCTTTGAGAGTTAGCCTGAGACTTACCCGGTAAAGGTAGATTCTATCCCCTTGGGTGGTGTGTTGGCTTGAGATTATAGTTCCTTTCCTTAGTACCTTGAGACTTACCCGGTAAAAGGAGCTTTGGTTTGGGATAGTGAGTAGTGAGACTTACCCGGTAAAAGGAGCTTTGGTTTGGGATAGTGAGTAGTGAGACTTACCCGGTGATATATTCCCACCTTAGAAACACCTTCCCTTTGCAAACCTCAGCTTTGTCCACGTTATCTTTTGAGATCTTGAGTCGGAACCACAACTGGATGCTTTAATCCCTAGAATCCGCATTCCCTTTATCTTACTTTTATATCATCTTTGATTGCTTTAATTTGTTGTTTGTGGTTATTTGACAACCTGATTACCGTACATTGTTTCACCATAGTCCCTGTGATCGACCCCTGGAATTCTTGCTTTTATCACAATTGATCCGTATGCTACGGGTTCGCATATTGTTCAAGCATACTTCTTGGGTTATAAATATTAAAGCTTGCACACACCTTTTGGAGCAAACAGCGTGCTTGTAGAGTTTCGAGGATCTTAATAGGAGGTTGACCTCCGCTCCTATCTTAGCACATCCGGAAGGCATGGAGGATTTATGGTCTACAATGACACATCCAAGTTGGGTTTGGGATGTGTCTTAATGCGGATAGGTAGGGTTATTGCATACGCGTCTAGACAACTAAAGACGTATGAAAAGAACTACCCTACACACGACCTTGAGTTAGCTGCAGTGATTCATGCCTTGAAGATCTAGTGGTATTATTTGTATGGAGCTTTGTGTCAAATCTTCACAGACCATAAGAGTCTAAAGTATATATATTCACTCAGCGGGAGTTGAATAATCGCCAGAGGAGATGGCTAGAGTTGATCTAGAGATATTGTACCATCCGGGGAAGGCGAATGTGGTCGCCGACGCCATTAGTAGGAAGACTCCTCGGGAGAAGGCTATAGATCGACTAACGGCTCAGCCTCAGTTGTAGAGAGACCTAGCATGACTAGAGGTAGATATCCAATTCCGTGATACAGGCAACCACATGTCCACTTTAGAGATATCGCCTGATCTATTGGAAGAGATCCGATAGAAGTAGGAGAGTTGTCCGGATTTGATGCAAATCCGGGACAGGGTGTCTCGAGAAGAGGCACCACAGTTTACCGTAGGTGTTGACGGAGTACTGAGACACCAGGAGCGTGTGTGTGCCATCAGACAGAGAGCTGAGACAGTGTATTCTACAAAAAGCTCACGTTACACCTTACTCAATACACCTAGGTGCGAGTAAGATGTATAAGGACATCAAACTTTCTTTTTGGTGGGGCGGGCTTAAGCCTGATATGGCTAGGTACGTAGCCCAGTGTGCGACCTGTTAACAGGTCAAGTTTGAGCATCATAGGTCAGAAGGAGAGCTTCATCCACTACTAGTACCATAGTGGTAGTGGGAAGACATCTCCATGGATTTCGTCACTGGTCTGAGACCGAGTAGGAGCTTTGACGCTATCTAGGTTGTGGTAGATCAACTGACGAAGACTGCATGTTTCATTCCTATTAAGGAAACGTGGTTGGTGAGTCGGTTAGCTGAGGAGTTCACTAGGCACATAGTGAGACTACATGGAGTACCGAGGACCATCGTCTCGGATAGATATGGACAACTTACTTTGCGGTTCTAGCAGCAGGTGCATGTCGCCTTAGGTACGAGCCTTCACTTCACGACCGTTTATCATCCTCAGACGGACGGTCAGTCTGAGAGGACTATACAGACCCTTGAGGACATGTTGAGAGCCTATTTGCTAGACTAGGGATATGTTTGGCAAGATCACCTCCCTTTGGTTCAGTTTTCGTATAACAACAGTTGACATGCGTCGATCAGGATAGCTCCTTATGAGGCGTTGTATGGCCGAAGATGCCGTCCACCGCTATGCTGGGGTGAGTCGGGTAGTGCTAGTGGAGTAGCTCCCGAGCAAGTACAGGATGACATGGCCCGAGTAGAAATGATTTGAGAGCGGATATTGGTCGCGCAAAGTCGCTAGAAGTCTTATATTGATAAGAGGCGCAAGCCTCTAGAGTTTAGAGTGGCTGATCAAGTATGGTTGAGAGTATCACCGATGTGAGGCATCAAACGTTTCGGTATTAAGGGGAAGTAGAGTCCCCGATATGTCGGACCTTTTTAGATCCTTGAGCGGGTGGGAGAGGTGACATATAGATTTGCTTTGCCACCAAGATTAGAGGGTCTTCACCCGGTCTTCCACGTGTCTCTGCTACGGGAGTACATACCAAACTCGAGACACATTGTTAGTCACGATGACTTAGTGGTCGATCCGGACCACACATTCGTAGAGCATCTGGTAGATGTCCTAGAATGTGGTACGAGATGCTTGCGGTTGAAGAGCATACCAATGATGAGAGTGCAGTGGTCGAGACGAGGAGCCGGCGAGGCTACATGGGAGACGAAGGATAGTATCTGGAGGAACTATCTAGAGTTCTACGCCGAGTTAGAGGCGCCTATTGGAGCGACGAGTGAGTCCCAATTCCTTCCTTGAGTGAATTATGTGTATATGTGATGTTATGTGTGATATGTGTCCCGTAAGAGAATGTGGTGTATGATATGTTAGATCTTGATGTGTAGCACGAGTAGATCATGTGGGTAGATTAGAAGGATGATGCCTTTAGGTTTTCTGGTGTGCATACCTTGGCATGTGAGACCGAGAGGATCAATGTTTGTTTATATTTCGGGGTGAAACTTGTTTTTAGGGGAATCTGATGTAACAACCAGAAATTTCATTCTAGTTACCGACCTTTAGGACTTCTTTCGGGACCACAAGAGTGATGCCAAAAGGAAGTTCCTGTCCACACAGCATCAGAGGCCCACGGGTACAACAACCAAGTATTGTCGTGGTCGCGACAAAGCTTGGTTGCGGGTGCGATTATACGACAAATCGTGTGTGATCTTTTGTAACCGTCGTCCTGCTATTTTTTTCCTTTTGGGAAGATCCTATCTTCCCCTTTCTTTTGGGTTGCCTCATCCTTATACATTCTAGCCCTAGAAACCTCTTACCTTTTTTCCTTTTATTCTACGTACGTTCATCTCCACCTTCTTCTTCCTTCTCCTCCATTCTCTAAATTGTTCTTCCTCTTCACCCGTTCCTTCCAGCGAGCAATCTGGTATTTCACCCTTCGTGTGACTGAATCTAGAAGAA
Source organism: Fagopyrum homotropicum (assembly GCA_033239125.1). Classification (NCBI taxonomy): domain Eukaryota; kingdom Viridiplantae; phylum Streptophyta; class Magnoliopsida; order Caryophyllales; family Polygonaceae; genus Fagopyrum; species Fagopyrum homotropicum. The sequence continues at coordinate 116,408,216 of BSWB01000003.1, forward strand.
CAAGAGAGTGTCATGTGGATCCTTTGATTGTGGTAAGCAAATCTTCTTCTTATTCCTCTCTTTCTTCTTCTTCTTCTTCTTCCTTTCTTGTCATGTGTTCTTCTTCTACGTGGCGTGTCTGATGATGTCTAGGAACCCAATTAGCATCCTAGACTTGAAAGACACGATCCATAGAGGGATCGTGTAGACGAAGGAAGTTCAGCGATGGTTCTGGAGTTCGCCCGCACACACGCCTGTGCATCCCCGCACCCGCGCCCTTCCAGAGTCACTACCCCGGCTTAGTGTCACCCCGGTCGCGGAATCTCGTAGCTTGTCACCGCTCCCGCGCCCCTTCTCTCCAGCGGCTGCGCCTTGTCTCCAGTGGGTACCGTTTTGTGGTATGTCACTTCCTTCCTTTCTTCCATGTTGATTTTGGAGTTATATCATGCTAGGCTAGATTCTATCATAACTAGTGAGAATGTGAGTTAGTGTTTTGTGGATTCATAGGTGTTATGATAGTTGGATGATAACGTAAGGCTTGTGGTTGTAGTTGTTGATCTCTTGGGATCTTGAGACTAGGATTAGGAGTATCCTAGCACAGTGTTATATGATCTTTCAAAGATCATTAAGACTAGAAGTTGGGACCTTCTAACATGATGTTATGTGATCTTGTAGAGGTCAATGAGACTAGAAGTTGAGGACTTCTAGCATATCGGATAGTTTCTAATTCGGGTTCCTTATTTGATCAAGCATAGAGCACTTTCATTCGGGAAGCTGAGCGTGATATTTGAGTTGGGATTATCTTTGAGACAAGTCCATTGGGCTTACTTAGTTGACTTTTGTGATTGCAGTACTCAACTAAGAGTCAAATTTCCTTATTTTGTTATCAGTTTGACGTTTCTTATATTTGAAGTTTATATTTGTTTGTGCCTTGTTGCAAGATCTCGTGAAATTTTTGTCAAGCTAAGGGTCAGGACCCATTGTGAGGACTTAACCCGTAGCATCTCGAGTTCCTAGAATTTAAGGTGTTACACTCAATAATTTATTCGTTTGTTTTAATTAGATGTCATTGGTCACATAATTCGTTCATAAAAATTGAGAATGACCGATTTAAAATCCGTCTTCATAATTGAGAGCAAATATAATATATTATGTAAATATTCCCCTTCATATATTTTTATAAATATTTTAATTACCATAGGTTGTCTCAACCCATTCTCCTTTATAAAACTGAACCATTTTAAGAGAAGAAATATATTTGAAAGAGAATTGAAAACTATAATAATAAGTGTAATTTCATTTCTTGTTTCCTTTTCTTTCTAAATTTTTTTAAGATTTGTACATGTATTTATAATTTTTTTTAAAACTCAACCCCGCACTTGTATGAGGTAATACACTAGTTCTATTTATAAATCAAGCAAGATACATTTTGGGAAAAAAAATAAAACGTCACCTCTGAGATTCAAACTATTTTTTAGTCAATCATCTTTATTATTAATGAGAAAATTGAGCTAGTAAGGCACTTTTTGTAACTTGATTAGTAACTAGGCCCCTACCAATTGGCAATTAAAAATAAAAATAAATAAAATGATAAATAAGTAATTAATTAGATATTTAATGATAGTTAATTCAAAAGAATATATTAAACTGCCAAAAAAAACCGTTTAATTTATTTGGTAACTGAATATTTGAGATTTCCGTATCCTTTTTAAATTGACTACTCGTAACTCCTCAAAAACCGCTTGCAACCTTCCCGACGCTAATGGAGACTCGTCTTCCACTGCAACCTTCCCGACGCTAATGGAGACTCGTCTGTAGCCTATGCCATCTTCGCGCATCAGATCCGACTACGACAAGCTAAGGTTTCTTCTTCTTCTTCTTCTTCTTCTTCTTCTTCTTCGTCCACGACCATCGTGCATTAGATCCGACTGCAACAGAGGAGTCCAGTAGACCACCATCATCGCGCTAGCGCCGCCTCCGACAAATTGCCGCCCAACCCTGCCTTGACTATGTTAGCACCACCCAACCCTGCCCCAATCCCCACTATTGAAGGCTGCGTAAATGGATGCGATGACGACTAGTTGTAGGAGGTTAAAACTTGAAAGACTGGCATCTAAATGACCACCATCGTCGCGCCAGCGTAGCCCAGCCCACCTCGACAAATTGCCACCCAGCCCCGCCTTCGACGATGCCAGCGCCACCCAGCCTGGCCCCAGTCCCATTGTTGAAGGTTGCGTACATGGTTGCGAGGACGTAAATGGTTGTGTAAAGGGTTTGGACTTGTGTAACCAAACTATGTGTAAATGACGAATTTGTGTAATCACCTTGTGTAAATGACAGACTTGTGTACATGATAGATCTTTTTGATTATGTAACTCAACTTTGTGTAAACAAACGGAACTTGTGTAATTGAAAAATGATTGAATGTGTTAACTACAAAAATTGACATAGCAAATAAAATTGTGTATTAACACTGTGTAATTGAAATTGTGTATTAATACTATGTATCATCAAAAAAAAATAAAGGGGCCTAGTTTGTCTACATATAAAACTTGAGGCATTATTTATACTCATTGTTACAAATACTACCTACATAGTCATTTTACCCATTATTAATTTAGTTTGATGGGTTATGGTCTCCTTTTATTTTAAAAGAAATATACTAAAATAGAATTGAAAATTGTAATGATAAGTGTAATTTCATTTTTCTTCTCGTCTTTCAAATATTTTTAATAAGTTATAAATATTTATAATATATTTTAAAAAAGAAATTATTCGTAAAAAAAATTAAAAAATACTTAAAATATAATTAAAAATGAAAATGTAATTAATTTTTCCTCGTCTTTCAAAATATTTATAACTTATTATAAATATCCGGAGTTCGAACTCTGGCGAGGAACCATTTCATTTCTCCTCGTCTCTCAAAATATTTATAACACATATTTATAATATTTAAAAAAAATTAAAACATAGACAGAGTTCGAACCTGGCGAGGAAACCCCATAAGTTTAGCAGGAACAAACCTTAACCAATCGGCCAAAGCAACTTCGTTATTCATATGTGTTAAAATTTTGTATCTTCGTATCTAAACTCTGAAGGGCGTTGAGAAGAAGAACGGAAGAAAGAAAGAAAGAGGAGGGCAGGGGTAGAACTGTAGAAGAACAAGAAATTAAATTGGCGGGGGGAGAATGCCGACAACCGGTGGTTTGACGGCGAGTGATCGGCAGATTTTAACGGCAGTGAACACTGGAGCTTCAAGCCTCTCATTGGTGGGATCTGCCTTCATTGTCCTTTGCTATGTTCTCTTTAAAGAGCTCCGCAAGTTCTCTTTCAAGCTCGTCTTCTTTCTCGCACTCTCCGTATGTTTTCTCATTGGATCTTCTTCTCTCATCATTCCTTTTTTTTTTCCCTTGATTTAATGTTTAAGCCGGAAGAGCTTTTAGATCTGTTTGTGCTCTTAGGCTTAATAAATTAGCCGCGAAGCAAGCTAACTGCGCAACTCTATATTCTGTAAACTGACTGTTTTTTTCATGAAATTGCAATTAAATGTTAAAAAAGCAGCTGCTTTAGGTTTTTCTTTGTCTGGAAGGTCCTCTGATGGAGTAAAGTTCATTGGTAATTAGGCGATCTTGTGAAAATGCGTACCTTTTTAAACAATGTTTTTCATGTTGGCAGTGAGATCTTGCCATTAACCATTATTGGAGAGAAATTTGGCAGAAGTTTTGCTCACTTGAAGTGCATTAGGCAGTCGTGTTAGCTGTAAGAAACATTTGTTACTGTGTATCATCTTAAGTTGCCTAGGTCCACAGATGTAGGTAAAACTATTTGGTTTTGGTAATGTGTAATTGCAAAGAGTCGAGATTTGTGAGGGGATTCATCACTGCAAACATAATGATCACCAGCATGTTTGAGTTGCAAAACATATGATTGTTGTTCTCAACTGAAAATACCTGGTTGATTTGTTTTGTTAGGAAGTTATTTGTTCAGAGATTATGCAACTTAGTAATAGAAATTAGTTTGCTAATTTCATAGTAGTAAAGAGATTCGAGGTTTTGAAAGTTGAAACTATAGCATCAAAAACACATCCATGTATTCAATTCATGGACATCGATTTTGTCACATGTACTCGTAGAACTACTTATTTGGAAATAAAAGAATGCTGAAGTTTTCTAGCTGCACAGTTTCCTTGTTTCCCTTTTATTTGGAATAGATTTTTCTAGAAACACATGGGCAAATGAGAGCATGTTGTGGTAATGATGCTGTGGTAATAATGGTGTGCATATGCATAGACAATATTTATAACCTCATTTCATCTATGATGCCATGGTAGATCTTTTTTGTTGATCAGACTAACCAGTATCCAGGAACAAAAATAAAGTGATGCCATATAGATGGTCTTTTGGTGATCAGGCTAAACAATATTGATCAACAAACATGTAGTGATAACCAAGCAGTGTATATTCAACAGAAAAATGTGGTGCTGCCTTTGTGAAAAAACTTAAAACATAAGTGGTGCATTACTAGGCTTTATATATCAATTTGGTGCAATTAATCATAATAGTCATATGCCAATTCATGCAGGACATGCTTTGTAGCTTTTTCAACATTATTGGGTATGTTTACAGAAACCAAGTACATTATCTTTCTTAGGCTTCAGAAGTAATTTCTTATATGCTGAAAAGGTTTTTTTTTTCTTATAGGGATCCATCCACAGGATTTTTTTGTTACGCTCAGGGCTATAGCACCCACTTTTTCTGTGTGGCATCTTTTCTATGGACCACCACCATAGCTTTTACACTTCATCGAACTGTTGTTCAACACAAAACTGACGTCGAAGACTTAGAGCCTATGTTTCATCTATATGTTTGGGGTACGACATCTTGAGTTGAGTAGTTTAAACGCGTGTAATGGTGTCATACTGTTATATATGATACATGGCTTCTGTTTACCCTCTTCTCATAATGTTATAACCCTTACTTTTCACATTAATGTATAATAACAGGAACTTCACTTGTCATGACTGTCTTAAGATCATTTGGTAATCACCATGGACATGTTGGTGTATGGTGTTGGACACAAACAGGGCGTATAGGAAATGTAAGTTTTTAGCCATCTATACATTCTTTCCCTCATTGTTCGTGTCTACTACAGTCTTTTGACATAACTAGTTGATATAGTAATCCTAGGTGTGAATAAGCATAGTTATGCAGGTACAAACCTACACCCTATACTACATTTGAGCAAGAGCACTGGCTATGCGCTTTGCAGGAGATTCTCCAGAGCAGTGGCTATGCTTTGTTATTTTGCATCACGAAACCACTTTTAGTGGCACTTATGCATTAGACATTATCTAGAATGTTTGCTTGAAAATCTTAACTTAATAATTAGCTAAAAATTACTGCTCAGTGAATATTGTAAAAATGTGACTTACTGGATGAGTAGCTTGAAGCCTTTAGCTAAGCTAAGCTTGCACTTGCAAAAGATTTGTACTGAATGTGTAAAAGAAGTTTATGCAGGCATTTTGAAATGCAGTAGTCTCTGCTCAGCTGTAAATAATGGTGTAATTAATATTTTATGTTCCTTTCTGGTATCTTAGAAACCCTAAGAGGTGTGGTAGTCTTCTACATGCAGTGCTAAAAAAATTTGGTATGCACATGGATAACTTGGGTTAGAAGATTCTAGATATGTCTAGGATTAGCTAGAAATAACTAGAGACGGGTGGCTGCACTGTGAGGAATGATTTAAGAGTCACATATAGGTGGTAGTGGGAATGAGAATGGTATAAATAAAGGGGGAGTCCACCTGATTAGATATCTTTGGAAAATATAATCTGTCAGGTTTTTTAGACTGTTTGGCCAGTGAGTGTTCTCTCTTGGTGGTTTGGAATTGTGGCCTTGGAATTCCTTCTTGATTCCCTCAGTTTACTTAAGTTTTTTTGAAATTGTTTGTGAATTTTTGTTTGTAGTGTTTTTACTAATTTATGCTCTCACATTTGAGTGATTAATATTCATCTTTCTACTTGTCAATGTTGTCATTATAATTCATGTGGTATTTCTTCTACTTCTTGCATTGAGACACCTCAGTTGCTTTCATATAAGTTTGGGATGTAATGGTTGGTAATTGTAGTTTATAGTTTGTACACTCTGCAATTTGGAATCTCTGAGTGGCATGAAGGCATCTGTTTCTAGAATTTTTTGAACTCAGATGAATGCTTTGTTTGTAACGAAATATTATATTTTACTGCAGGTTGCTCATTTTATAACGTTTTATGTTCCACTCTGGGGGGCAATTCTTTATAATGGCGTCACTTACTTTCAAGTGATTCATATGTTGAGGAATGCAACTCGTGTATGTAGTGTGTCCTTTGACATTTAAATGTTATTCATCAGTCTGATTTTTGTTCAGCATATGGTTGAGGTTAATCTTCGAATACTTTGTTTTAACATTTCAGATGGCAGTAGGCATGTCAGATCGGGCCTACCAATCAGATGGAAGGGCAGACATGAGGGTATGTGCTATCAGTATATCTGAGTACAGCTACTTTTCTTTTTTTTTAAGCTGTGCAAGTTTTGTGTATTGCAAGAATTTAGTTACAAACTAGTCTAATACCCGCACCTTGTGTGGGATTGAGTTTGAATAAATTAAAAAAAAAATTAATTATTAAAATTATTATCTAAATAAATTACAATTTTTTATAAAAAAAAACGCTAAATGTTAAGAAGAATATATTAATATCAATCTGATTAGATCATATAACAAAAAATTAATTATTAAATTTATAATAATTGCCAAAGTTTTAAATAAAAAAAATTACGTAACAAATTTATAATTTATTTTTTAATATTATTACCTATAACTAAAAAAATAATGTTTTTTTAAAAAAAATCCTTTTTAAAATCGATTATTTTTAAAAAAAAATTAATTTAATAAAACGATTATAAAATCTTTATTAACAATTATACAAATCTTTAAATTAAATATTGTTATATCTCGTATTGTAACCCATAAGATTTAAATGTTAGTTCGGATTTATTTTGTAAAATCTAGAATCCAAACAAAATCCATTGAAATCTCTAAATTCGGTTAAGTGATATGATTATTTTTTTTAAAATTATTTTTATAACCGTAAGATATTGAATATGATAAGATAGGAATTATTATTTTTTGAATTGGCATAATGAGATGGAAAATATTTTAATTTTGACTTAAAACATTTATTGAATAATGGCATAATTGTAATTAAAATGTAGCAAAATTGTAAAAATTTGACAAAAAGTCCTAGGTGGCATGATTAAGGGGACTAAGAGGTTCTTATTTTAGTAGTATATATAGATGAATCCAAGCATGCAGACGAATACATTAAGGGCCCATTGTTTTGCTAAAATGTATCCTTGGGAATAAATTGGTATCATACTAATCCAATATAATGTGTTTGTTTAGTGCCTAAATGAAATGTTAGAGGGATCCTTTTCAACATAAAATGATGATAATCCATTTCATTTCCTCCCCCTAACCTTTACCTTGCCGTTTACATTCCTATGTTCCAACCCAACGGCCCATAAATGTGCCTAGCTACCAAGGATATAAAAATGATGATAATCCATTTCAGCTTATATGAATGGGAATTTTGCTGTGATTTTGTTTGTTGCTGTAATTCTTGTACTGCTTCACTATAAGTTATTTGCTTTTTTGGCATGTTAAGTTGTCATATGGAAAGTGTAGCTCCCCTCAAAATTCTTTCTTTTTAGGTACACTAACAATTATGCTGAAGCTGTTAAACCATGTTGAAATTCTCAATATCATGATGTCTAATCCCTTTTCTGTAAATTTACTGCCTATCTCAGTACTACCATTATTTCTGATTTGTTCTCATCTTTCTGTACAGGCTCTGAATAAATGGGGATACTATCCACTTATTCTCATTGGATCATGGGCTTTTGGCACCATAAACCGCATTCATGATCTCATAGAACCAGGAAATAAAATCTTTTGGCTTTCATTTGTTGACGTTGGGACGTCTGCACTGATGGTAACTTTTTGTTTAGTTGTTTTATACTTTCCGAGTTTTATCTGGGGGTTAAGTATTATGATAGCAATATAAAGGATAGATAATTGATATGGCAATTCATGTATAAATGCCATAGAAAATTAGAAACATACTCTAGTTAAAACTTGTTATGGCAGGGACTTTTCAACTCCATAGCATATGGTCTGAACTCATCCGTGCGACGCGCAATTTATGAGAGAATGGAACTGTAAGTGTAAATTGCCTAAATATATTTTATAAGCAGTACTGTTAGCTTCATATTTCGCTGTATGCAAATGGAACTTAAGAGGTTTCCACTGTATCCTGAAAATTGGTTGCTGGTGTTAGGTCTAAAATTGAAGATAATCCTGTGATTAATGTGTTTTCAAGACATCTCAATCCAGTACCCTAAGCCATTTTTGAAATTTTATATTAGTGCACTTCAAAACTTTGAAATTGTCACTCTTTGAAACCATGAAATTCACAAAAAAAAATAAAATAAATAATACCCCTATAAAAAACAAAATAATAACGTGGATATCATCCGGTGTTTATTACCAACAAAAATATCAGAAAACATGGATGAAGAATGCAAAACAAAATTCTTTATAATCCAAGAAATCAAAAGAATGGATTAATTAGCCATGTATTCTTTAAAGGTAATATTAACTGCTAAAAATGTGCTGTTGTTATATTGTTACCTGATTATTGAAATAGGGGAAAATCAGTTCATTATGATAGAAATATTAAAAAAAAGCCTCTTTAGCTGGTTCAGCAATATTGAGAAAATGTATGATGTTATGAATGAGTTAATGAACGGTATTAGCAGGTTTTCAACCGGGAGATTTAGGAATTGGCTCCCCCAGCGGTCTAAGTCGAGAGGCCAACAACAAGAAAGTGAACTAGTATCCTTGAAATCACAAGACCACCAGCAGCAACATTGAAAATGATTGAAAACCGAGAACAGCTGATGTGCTCGTCTCCTGGCTGCACCAAGAGAAGTAAAGCACTGAACTCTGATCAATGTTGGATGTTCCCCGAGTATTCTGATATTATCTTCTCCCGGGTTTTGTATTGGCGAGTATTGTACAAGTCGAGTGTGTAGGAGAATCTTACTTATTGCTGTGGATTTGGTGAGTGCAACAGATTGAAATTAGAACAACATTAGAGTGGGAATAGTGTAATGGAACAGTGTATCCTTCTGCAAAATTATGCACTTACATTAGTTATTAACCTTTGTAAAGATTGTGTCACAGGGGATATCTAACCTCCATACTATAATCCTTGTTGTAATTTTGTCCATTCAGCTCACTTACCCGTGGTATTGTTACTGTTATTTAAATTGCGTAGCAGAAGCAGAGTGCTAACTATTTATTCCTGCTAATGGGCCTGTCAAATGGGTCAACTTTCACAAATCTAGCTCGATTACAAAAGCTTCTCAAACTTCACCAATCAATTTTGAAACTGAGGATGAATAAGGCAGAATTTTCGAACTGGCCGAAAAAAATATGAATGCAAAACTAACTCCTAAAATTTCATGTGTTTGAAAAATGATTGGTATATAAACCTAAGTTTGAGAAGATGATGTAGAGAGCTTGCATTTCAAATTTTGGAAGAGAGAAATTGATCATTGTAGTAGAAGTTTGATGATTAGTTTGATTATTGATATACCTAGAATTTAGTAGTTTAAGATCACTGATGAACACAATTGTCATCTTAATTTCATATTAGATCTACATGGACGAAGAAAACTTTATGGTAAACTTTATGGTTGTATGTATGGATGTTTAATGTCATTTTTTTTTTAAAGTTAATTGTATTGAATAGAAGGAATGTACAGAGGGATCAGCTCAAGCTGAGAGGAGCAATTCCAAGTTTAGGATGATAGAAAGGAGAGAGCATGAGATTACAAAAGATTGATACTAAGTTGATTTGCCCAGGCAAGGGTGTTTTGGGATCTTTCTTTCCAATGGTAGGAGGCATGGTTCTTGACAGCTTGGATGGTGAAGGTTGCAGTAGAGGACTCATTGATGTGGAGATTGTTGTGGATAAGCTCATTTCGGGCTTTCCAGATCGAGTAGATGAAGGAGGTGATGGTGGCGATCCGAATGTGACCAATGAAGTCATGTTTGTGAGGCTTGTAGTTGCTAAGCCAGGTCCATAGACAGTCTAATGTCATTTTGTTGATGAACATAATTGTCACCTTAATAGATCTAAACTAAAACTATTTTAATTTTGTTATGTTGTTGACAATACCAACACACCCTATTTTGGGGTTTTTTGTTGATATCAATTACAACCTTATTTTGGTATGTATTATGTTGTTGACAACACCTTTACAACATATTTTGGTGTTTGTTGGATTGTTGACAATATCATTTTTTGGTTTGCTTTTTGTGTTGTTGATAACATAAACACACTCTATTTTGGTATATGTTGGATTGTTGACAACACCGTATTTCGGTGTTTTTATGTTGTTGACAGCACCAACACACCCTATTTTGGTTTTTTTGTTGGAAACAATTACAACCATAGTTTGGTATATAATGTTGTTGACAACACTTTTTTTTTTGGGTGTTTTTGTGTTGTTGACAATATAAACACACCTATTTTGTTGTTTATTTTTTTGAGAGCAATTACAGCCATATTAGGGTATTTTATATTGTTGAGACACCTTATTTTAGTGTTTTTGTGTTGTTGACAATACAAACACACCCTTTGTTGTTTATTTTTTTGAGAGCTACACAACCATATTTCGGTATTTTTATGGTGTTGACAACACCTTATTTTGTTTTTTTGTATTGTTGACAACACTAACACGTCCTATTTTGTTTTTTTTGTTAACAACAATTGCAACCATATTTTGACATTTTTATGTTGTTGACAACACCATCACACTCTATTTTGGAATTTGTTGGTTTGTTAATTGCAACAATACCCTATTTTGGTATTTATTTTTGTTGAGAGCAATTACAACCATATTTTAGTATCTTTAGGTTGTTAAGAACACCTTATTTTGGTTTTTTGTGTCGTTGACAATACCATCACACTTTATTGGGTTGTTGATAGCAACAACACCTTATTTTATTTTTAATGTTGTTAACAACACTAACACACCCTATTTTGTTTATTTGTTGACAATAACTATAACTATATTTTGGTATCTTTTATGTTGTTGACAACACCTTATTTTGTTTTTTGTGTTGACAACATCAACACACCCTATTTTACTGTTTTTTTTGTTGAGAACAATTACAACCATATTTTGGTATTTTTATGTCGTTGACAACACCTTATATTGGTGTGTTTTTTGTGTTGTTGACAACATCAATCCACTCTATTTTGTTATTTGTTCGGTTATTGACGTCAACAACACCCTATTTTAGTATTTTTTATGTTATTGACAACACCAACACACCCTATTTTATTTTTTTTGTTGATAACAATTACAACCATATTTTGGCATTTTTTATGTTGTTGGCATCACCATATTTTTGGTGTTTTTTTGTGTTGTTGACATCACCAATACACCCTATTTAATTTTTTTTCCTGATAGTAATTACAAATATATTTTGGTATATTTGTGTTGTTGACAACACCTTATTTTTGTATGTTTTTTGTGTTGTTGACAACACAAACACACACACACTCTTTTGATATTGGTTAGGTTGTTGACAACAACAACACCCTATTTTGGTATCCTTTTATGGTGATGAAAGAATGAACACACCCTTTTTTTTTTGTTGAGAGCAATTACAAACATATTTTGGTATTTTTATGTTCTTGACAATATCCTATTTTGGTATTTGCTAGGTTGTTGACAACATCATCATATTTTGGTTTTTTTTATGTTGTTGACATCACCAATACACCTTATTTTGGTTTTTGTTGACGGCAATTACAATCATATTTTGATATTTTTATGTTGTTGGCAACACCTTATTTTTGTGTTACTCTATTTTGGTTTTTTTTGTTGATAGCAACTGCAACTATATTTTTGATATTTTTATGTTGTTGACACTACCTTATTTTGATTTTGTTTTTTTGTGTTATTAACAACACCAATACACTATGTTTTGATATTTGTTGGGTTATTAACAACAACACCACCCTATTTTGGTTTTTTATGTGTTGACAATACCAACACACCCTATTTTGATGTTTTTTGTTGACATCAATTACAACAATATTTTGGTTTTTTATGTCGTTAACTTCATCTTATTTGGTGTTTTTGTGTTGTTGACGGCATGGTTGAAGTGTGAACCTCAGGTCCTGCAAATACTTGCAAGATCCGTTGTAGTATAGCGGGTCAAGATCGAACACAAGGAAGACAATGTCTCGCCTTGATGATTTTATTAAGAAACCAAAACCAAGAAATAAGTAAACAACGAAGACATAACATAGAAGGAAACATGATGAGGGGTCATCCCCAACACCTCCTACTACACATGGACCGATCACTAGGTCAAGAGCAAAAACATTGAAGGAGGAGTCTGCACCATCTACAAGTCTTACCATGGAAGGATTTATTACTAGATCAAGAGCAAGAACCATTCAAAAAGAGGTTTCTAGTTTGTTGGCATCCTTCGTTTCTAAGGACACTATTGATGATCTTTTTGTGTCTAAGTCTTCCTTAGTCACATTGATGAAAATTTCAACCATGAAGGACATAGAGGAGAAGCAGTACATGTGTGAGGAAGGAGAGGAAGCCACGACTTGAAAATTAAAAGTCTTCTAGTTGGTTTATTTTTAATAAATTTAAAGCTTTAGACATTCTAAAAGTATATTTTATCTTATATTTAATAAATTATTTTATTCTTTTATTTTGGAGGATTTTCGGCTACAAATACCTCCTTAGGATCAACTTTGTCATTAGATTAATTCATCCGATATTTTGAGAGATACTCATTACTTCGTTTATGAAGTTTCGTTTTATTCATTCTTATTCAATAAAAAAAAAAAGTCTTTAATTGAATCGTTGTGAATCATTGCTAGGTTGTTCTTGTGTGTGTTAATCTCGTTAGAGATTGGTGCTCCAAGTTGATTTTAGTCCCTCCTTGTGCTTGTTTCGATTTGAAGATTTGTGTAAGCTTGAAGAAGGAAGAGTTAAGGTATTTCATTGTTCGGGCTTTGATCCAATTGATTAAGGTTCTTGCGAGTATATCTTGCTTCTTTCATCCCTATATTTCCATCAATATCATTCCATACCATCTTCTTTAAATCTCACTATTATCATCTCATACAACTCACGTTCTTTTTCTTTGAGTTTTCATAAATCTCACCACCTTAGTTACTAATCTCGCCCGAGATTCATCACCGAGATTTCAAGGTCAAAGCTTTTGTGGACCTTCAATATTGATTTGTCAATTGCGGCCTCAATCTTGCATCAAAGTGGTATAAGAGTTAATCAATTGAAGTCCAACTCAGTCATACATCACGGTTTGATTATTTTTATCTTGAGTCTTCTATGAGTAAAAATTGAGTCTTTTTTGTTTTCATTATTTTGTTAAGAGTCTATTTGAGTTTAATTTGCTTTGTTCTTGTGTCCAATAGAGAAGAGAGAACAACCATAACCAAACACAAGCTAAACATCACCCTAGTCTTGAAACCTTGCCGGATCCCTAGCGTTGAGATCAAGAACCGTCAAAAATCTCGCTGCAAGATCAGTGTCGTCAGCGCCGAGATATTACTTGGCCAGCAAGTTTGTTCCTTCTCTCCATATCCAGTTGCATACAAAGCTTCCATAATTTTAAGATCTTATCTAGAAGGTGAGATCTTATCCTATCTTATCCAAATCTCCCTCCCGAATCTTGTTATATCTATTATCGAGCAGCTTATATCTCGCCCTATTTTGATTCCCACGCCACCACAAGAAAACCAAACAAAAGTTCCTTATTCTTATCCTATCTTACGTTTCATATCATATTTTATATCAAAAGTTTTGGTGAAGCTATTCAAGCAAGAGTTTTTTGCAATCAAAGAGTGAAAGTATCAAGAAGGAAACAAGGAAGAAGCTAACTCCAAGCCCCAACATTTTTCCATAACAAAAGCCTTGTCTTTCATCAATCTCGCCCCCGATAAATATCTCGGGCCGAGATTTTGACTGAGATTTTCCACTATCAAGATCAGTACCCAACCGACTATCTCTCACTAATTGTATAAGTGCAAGGTAAGTAAATCTCTCTTGTTAACCTCTTTGTGAGCCTATTTCTTACCTCTTTCTACTCTAAACATATCGAGTCTATTTTTTGGGTGTATTTGCTTGATTATCTTTGCTTGCAATCATACTAGTTGAGTTGTGAGTATACTTGCTATATTCTTTTACTTTGTGTCAATTGTGTGAAAAAAAACTCCAACAACGGTTCCTTATACCATCTTTCAAAACAAGAACCTTCATCCAAGCCAAAAATTCATCTTGATTCAACCAAGGATTGTTCTAGTTGAAGTTAGGCCATCAAACTTACATGAGTTTTAATCCATGCAAGACAATTACATCAAATTAGCTTGCAATATCACAACAAGAGTGTGAGTGTGAGAGAAACACAAGTGAGGAGTTTTTGATTTCACTAACTTCACAACTTTGTTGTTACTTTGTGTGCTTGTGCAGATGTCTAGGTCTAATAGCCATAATGGGTCACAAAGGAGTGAATCAACGAGTCTAGAAGCCATGGACATGTTGAAACAACTCATGGCCTCAATAGGAACCTTGACCAAGAGAATGTGAAAACTAGAATCTTGCCCCCTCTCTGCCGAGATTCTAGCCGAGATCAATGTATGAAGTTGGTGGCAGTTCACGTAACCCACCTAGAACCACAACCCTAGAATCACCTCAAAGAGCCCCTCAAGGGCAAGATATGAGACATTCAAATCTTCTTTTTAATGCACCTAATATGCCGGATTTTATTGATGGCTTTCAGGAGTTAGAGGATGATGATGAATGTGGAGGGAATTTCCTAGACGCCACCAACAACCAAGGAGAGGTCGAGATATGGAGCCATATAGATGTCACTAAGAGCATGACGAAATGAGAAAAGTGAATGTTAAAATCCCAAATTTTGAAGGCAAGTGTGATCCAGATGCTTTGATGGAATGGGAGACCAAAATAGAATAAATTTGGTCTTGCTATAACTTTAGTGAACAGAAAAAGATCCAACTAGTTGCATTGGAATTTTAAGGCTATGCCTTAGTGTTGTGAGATCATCTTGTCAAGGAAAGAAGAAGAACCTTGGATCCGGACATCAATACATGAGATCAAACGAAAGCCTCGATAAAAGCTATATTTGTGCCTCAACATCGTGCTAGAGAGCTAAGACAAAGATTTGAGAATCTTAAGCAATCTATGAGTGTGGAGGAAGTTTACACATCCATGCAAATATATGACAATGTTGAAAGTCAATGCTATAGAGGACGAGGAGTCTGCAATGACTCGTTACATACGCATTTTACATCCATCTTTAGCTAATGAGATTGACTTATATCCCTATGATACTATGACAAATTTGTTACATTTGGCCATCAAGGTAAAGAAAAAGACTAAGGGAAGAAGCCAAGTAACCAAGTCTAGTTTTGGAGCTACAAATTCATGGAAACAACAATCCAATCAGTTCCAAGGAGCTCAATGCCGAGATCATGCATCCACAAAAGAGGAGAAAAAGGGTCCAAACGTGGATCAAGATAGTAAAATCTCGACACCTCACTCACAATCTCGATCCTTGAAAGAGCCTTCAAGTGATCCTAAAGGGAGCAATTAAACTCTACTTTACGTTCTAGAGATATTGTATGCATTAAATGTCAAGGTAGATGTCATTATATTAGAGATTGTCCTAATAAAATTTTTTTGTTTATTAATCAACATGGACAATATGAGAGTGAGGAAGAGTATGATCATGATGATAACACCCACTTTAATGCATTGCATGAAATTGGTAGTGATAGTGATGAACATGATTATTAATGGATGTAGTTATTACAACATTGCTAGTACCGATTTGATTAATAAACTACGTTTTATCATACTAAACTATATAAGTTGCATTGGATGAATGTTTATTATATTATATTTAAAATTCATGAAATTATAAATTCATTTTTTAAATATTGTATTATTATTTAATAAAAGTATATATCATTTATTAGTTCATAATTATTTTACTTAAAATATATATTATTAATAACTTTAATATTATCATTTGATAATATTATATACTCATTCGTATTATAATTTAGTTGAAATATGAAAAAGATGTCGTAAATTTGTACTATTTATGATAAAATTTATAAGACCCTTATTGTTTTCATGATATTAAATATATACGAATTTTGCGCAAATTGCGAAACTAAATAAAAAGAAATAGGAATAGCTATAATTAATTGTCAATCTTTTTCATGTTTTTCTGACCCTATTTTTTATTATTTTTGGTCATGTTTCACCGGACTAACATCCTAACACGCTTTGTATACTTCTAAGCGGTAGTCACCTTGCTCTTCAAAACCCTTAAACCTCTCGCCGCCGCCGTTCTCGTCAGTCACCACCGACGCCGGCCATAATCTTCTATAGTCAAAGCTCTAAGAAGTAGAATTGGTAGAAGACATAGTCGCCGGATTTCCGAGCTCAACAATGGAGAAAACAAGTTACATGAAATTAAAGGGGAGCCAAAACCTGAGGCTTCGTCTCCTACTTTCAACTCTGTCTTCGAAGCCAATTATTATCGAAGACATCCGATCGAAGGATACTTGGGCGGGCCTACGCCCCCACGAGATTGATCTCCTCCGCCTCTTTGAGAAAGTATGCGACGATTGCGTTGTCGAAATCAACGAGACTGGTAAATAAATCGAAAATTGAAGCTAGGGTTTTTTGGTATTCTTTACTGTTGGTACAAATTGGAGTGCGGTTTGATTGAATTTTGAGTGTGACAGGTACGAAGCTGAAGTACAAGCCTGGGATTATTATGGGAGGGAGGAATTTAGTTCATGATTGCGGTTTGAGTCGTTCTGTTGGGTATTTTTTGGAACCATTGGTGTTGCTCGCTCTGTTCGGCAAGAAACCCCTTTCTATTAGGCTTAAAGGTATACCTATCTGCTTCTCTTCTTATATGATAATCCTACCTCTATTAGCATATGCAGAGTGGCCATCCTTTTAAGATTTATGAAGTTACTTTCTGGATTTAGTTCTATTTCGTGTGTTTTTTCTTGAGTTAGCATTGGTGGATTTGTGTTCAGGAAGTTTTACTCGTCTTGCAGTTTTATTTTTTGTATGAACTTATTGGTTGCCACTTGCCAAGGACAGTTCGGTTAGAATAATTTTTAGAACAGAAGAGACTTGATGATGCTTTATATTGTTTAATTCGTATTCTGTCTTTCTATTCGCTGTTGTGAATTTATGGCTTTTATTGGTGGTTGAAAATTTACTCGATTGGTTCGGATTTAGAAGCAGGCTTAAGATGAGTTTGCTTGGCATCTTTATACTTGACTGATATAATTGCAGTGTTCTTTTGACAATATAACTCATCCGTTTGCTTCTTTCAATTAGATAGATCAGTTCTGTGCCTTTTCTAATATCATATACCGTTACCAGTTGCCATACAGTTCACATGACTGCAAAAAGGGAATGCATACCTCTCCATATTTAGGAAAGAGGGGAAAGTTGTCTTAAGATTTTATACAGAGGGTGATGCATTCATCAAACGTTAGTGACAATTAAAATAGGAGGTTTGCTATTGGGTGTTGACTTGATACATGTTGCACCCGTTTTCATTTTGCTGTTGGGTTTCAAGTATTGAAAGTTTTCTTATAATAAAACCTTTCAACAATCTTAAGAAATGTCAAATAGAATGCTTCCAGTTGCAGGCTGCAATCAAGGACTTACTAATGCGAGTCTGGTTTTGTGGATTACTGATGTATCTGATTGATTCTCCTTGTATTCTACTCCTTGCAGGAATAACAAATGATTCCAAGGATCCATCTGTTGATACGTTCAAGTCATCCGCGTTGAACATTCTAAAGAAATTTGGGGTTCCATCGGAAGGATTAGATCTGAAAATTGAGAGTCGAGGTGTTCCTCCTAAAGGCGGAGGAGTCGTTTTTCTGACGGTCCCCATTGTGCCTAATACTTTAAAAGTGAGTTTCATAAGAGTTTCATAAAATTCCCAGAAGATTATAATAAAAATATCTTATCCTTGCTTATTAGTTGAGAAGTATCTTATTTTCTTCTCTTTTTTGTGGTGTTTAAACTTTCAAATCTTTTTACAGGCAGTTGATTGGACTGATGAGGGGATGGTTAAACGCATTAGGGGTATAACCTTCTCCACTAAAGTATCATCACAGTTTGAAAATACAATGATACATGCAGCACGTGGAATTATGAATCCCTTGCTTTGTGATATCCACATATTTACTGATCATAAAGCCGGTTCTCAAGCTGGAAAGTAAGTTATCTGGTAGACTCGTCTTGGGAGCTGTATATATGCATCCCAGTTTGCCTCTTGTTATATTAAGAGCTAACATGTTGTTTCTGTCAGCTCTCCCGGTTATGGAATTAGTCTATATGCAGAAACCACAACTGGTTGCTGCATTTCTGCTGATAATGCAGTTTCAAATCCTCACGCAGAGGACTCAGTTGAAATGGAAGATTCAGATAAGAAAACTCTGATGCCAGCTGACGAGGTTGGTGAGGAAATTGCTTCTGTTCTTCTTGGGGAGATCAAGCAAGGAGGGGTGGTTGATTCCACACATCAGGTTTGTGCTCGTTATGTCAAATCTCTATATCATGCTTCAGATTATCCATGAAATTTGAAGGGTTTATAAACAGATAATGATGGTAATGCAGGGTTTATTATTTCTTCTGTGTGCATTGTGCCCTGAAGATGTTTCCAAAGTTCGGGTTGGAAAACTTTCACCGTATGGAATTCAAACTTTAAGGCACATAAGAGATTTCCTGAACACCACATTTGTTATAAAGCCAGATCCATCCACAGGAACAGTCATTCTGAAATGCAAGGGAAGTGGAGTTAGGAATCTATCTAGAAAGGTTACCTGATTTATAATACTCTTCTGGTTTTGGGATGAGTGATCCATTAAACCGAGTTATATGATGGTGTACTTTTAGAATGAAATCTAATACTTGGAACTCCGAATTTTGTTGTGTTCTCGGTTTTCCTGTGTCGACTTTGTGATAAAGATTCGTTGTTCAACTGCTTTCTTACTTCCAAACCTTTCGTCAGGTCAGTTGTCACCACATTCATAAAACTCTACTATAGAGACATGCAATTTATCAACCCCAGCTTCGCTACACCCATTTTACATACACCGTTAACACGGCAAATCATGCACCTTAGGTGTTTAAGGCAAGTTTTTTTTAATTGTTGTTAATGTTGGAACTAAATTATGAATTATACATGTTTTATGTACACCGTTAACTCCCAAATAGTCAAACAGTTCGCAGCTCCCAAATAGTCAAACAGTTCGCAGTCAAAGGGATCCGAAAATGGGGGAGTTGTTGGGTCAGCTGTTGGCTCCGTGATTTTGGCATGGATTGGGGCAATCAATTGGGCCAGGATTTTGTGCACCATCTCTCCATCCGCTCCTCCTATAAATACAGTCATCATCCTTTTAAACACCGGTAAACGTCGTAATACGGGTGCTTTTAGAATTAACGAAAGATTATATCTCGACTCTGCTCAACTGACGCACTCGATCGGTAAAAATTTCCAAACTTAATATTATTGTGCATTGCGGTTTAACTAACGCGTTACATGCTTCTTAAGACCCGTTTGTTTCCAACTATGGAAACGGAAACGGAATGGAAACGAATTTAGTCCATATCTATATCCTTATTCATAAAATTGTATGGAATCATTCCTTGTGTTTTAACGCAAAATAGACTTGATTCCCCACATTTTGTTACCTATAGGGTATCAAAAGTAATCAAATTCTACTCCAATTACTTCAAACCACAAAGAATGATTCCAAAAACTTTCATGGATAAGGATATACGTATGAACTAGATTCGTTTCCATTCCGTTTCCGATTCCGGAGTTAAAACCAAACGGGCCCTTAAAGTCTTAATTCTAAAAACAAAATTATATTTTGTTAAACTGTTGTGCACTAAACTGTTTTTTGAGTGTTGTAGATAAGGTGCCGGAATATTAAAACCGGGAATGTTTGACTCGGTCTATTTCGGAATTTATTTTGAGAGGAAAAAAAATCAAAATCGAGTTTCAAATTTTTTTTATAACAAAAATTCGGTTTTGTTTATAAAACTTGCATTCGATTAAATCTTGAATCGAAAAGTCTTCTTGTACGGACTTCGATATAAACTAGACTAATCGGTTTTGAATTTCAATTTCTGTACAAAAAATTGAAATATATACCGACCGTGGTTAATTCCGAGTAACAGAAATGACTGATAACACTAACAAACTACTAATGGTCAAAACACTACCGGAGATGGAAAGGTCCTGAATATCTTGATTGCTGTTGCGAGTGGAGGAAGCGGTGAACCGACGTCCCAAATTCAATTTGGGAGTGATCTACCACCGGTTGTCTTGCCAAACCCACCGATCGGGATTGATCCACTTCAAAGTGATGAACAGTGTGGTCATGAACTAATTCAATTTGGGAGTGATCTATCAATGGCTGGCTCTTTGAGCGCATGATTGCTGCCAGATAAGTTCGATGGAACTAATTTCAAGATCTGACAACATAAGATGTTATTCTTCCTAACCATGTACAAACTTGACAGATATGTGACCAAGGATATACCCGCCAATGCGGGGGTACCCCTCCAAGCTACTTTGAACGGTGACTATGTGTGCAAAGGGTGGGTTCTGAGCTGCCTGTCATACCCACTATATCAAGTGTACATCAAGTACAATACTTCTAGGGAAGTCTAGATTGCCCTAGAACAAAAGTACAAATTTGTGAACGTAGACCATAAGAAGTTCATCGTTCAAAAGTTCATGGACTTCAAAATGGTAGATCACAAGCTTGTCATGGAGCAAGATGAGAAGCTACAACTTTTAGTTCATGATATCATTACTGAAGGAATGAATATCTGTGAGCCATTCCAGGTAGCAACATTCATCGGAAAACTCCCTCCATCTTAAAGGATTTCAAGACTTACCTCCTGCACAAGCAAAATGAAAAGACCGTGGAAGACTTCAAGGTTAAGTTGTGAATTAAATCAATCAACCGCAACGCTGATGGGGAAAGGTCAGAGAAAGCTCATTTGACTGAACCAAAGGACAATGAACAAAAGTTTCAACCCAAGGTCCGCAACAAGCAACCAACAAAGAACAAGTTCGCACGCAAATATCACAACTATGGTAAGATGGGTCACAAGTCCGACGAATGCCGGAGCAAGGGTGACTCCCGCAAAGGAAAGGGCAAAGTAACTGCTCACATAGCTGAAGACGATGTAACTGTGGTTGAGATGGTTGATGACGTTGAAGTTAAAATGGTCGAGAGCAATCCGATGGAGTGGTGGTATGATACTGGTGCTACCCGCCACATTTGTTCTAACAAGCGGATTTTCACCGCCTATTAGAAAAATAATCAGGACGATCAACTGTTTATGGGAAATTCGTCCACAATAAAGGTCGAAGGTTACGGCAGATAGTGTTGAAAAACCTCGAAGAAGCAAAAGAACTCAAACAGAAAAATAATTTAGGGATGACTTCATCACGACATTTCTCATGGAGAAAGAACCATGAAGTTATAAAGAAGCAATGTCTACACCTGACACACCTTCATGGAAGGAAGCGATCAAAATAGACTACATTATACAAAATCATACATGGGAGTTAGTTGACTTATCACAAGGGTGTAAAACACTTGAGTGCAAGTGAATTTTAAAACTAAGTTGAAAACTGATGGCTGAATAAAGAAGTACAAGGCTAGGCTTGTGGTGCAAGGTTTCCGAGAAAAAGAAGGTGTGAATTTCTTGACACATATTCTCCGGTTACGAGAATAACTTCTATAAGAATGCTAATAGCAATAACGACATAAAGAAACCTAGAAATTCATCAAATGGATGTCAAAACCGCCTTTCTAAACGGAGATTTAGAAGAGGAGATTTACATAAAACAACCTGAAGAATATGTTGTGTTTGGACATGAACTCAAAGTGTGCAGACTTGTAAAGTCCCTTTACGGACTCAAACAAGCTCCTAAGCACTAACATGAAAAATTTGACAACATAATGATGTCAAATGACTTCAACATCAATGAATGCGACAAATGCATATATATATTAAGTCTTCTCCTACGGAATATGTCTTGTTGTGTTTGTATGTCGATGATATGCTTATCACTGGAATCAACAAAGACATGATCAACCGAATTAAGAACTTACTTAGTGGTCAGTTTGACATGAAAGATATGTGATTATCGGATCTTATTCAAATGATTAAAATCACTAGACACTCCGAAGGAATTACTCTATCTCAAGTTCATTATACTGAAAAGATACTTGAGAGGTTTAAGAACTACTAGTGGAACCGCAAAGAGTCCAATGGATCCTCAATTCCACCTGATCAAACATGGGGGGGACTTAGTGTCACAACTAGAGTATGCACATGTAATTGGGAGTCTTATGTACTTAACCAATTGTACACGCCCTGACTTGGCGCACTCAGTCAATGTACTCAGTCACTATACAAGTAACCCAGGACATAAACACTAGAAAGGAGTAACAAGAGTATTGAACTATCTATATTATACTCAAAAGTTATGGGCTGTACTATGGTAAAAATCTAGCAATTCTAGAAAGATGCATTGACGCAAATTGGATATCCGACTCTAGAAACTCAAAATCCACAAGTGGATATGTATTTACACTTGGTGGTGCAACAGTGTCTTGAAAATCTTCCAAACAAACGCTATTGGTTAGATCCACAATGGAGTTTGAGTTCATTGAGTTAAACAAAACAATAAAAGAAACTGAGTGGCTTCGGAACTTTCTAGAAGATATTCCGATGTGGGAAAAGCCAGTGCCGATATTATGTGTACATCGTGATAGTCAATCGGCTATAGCTCAGGCACTGAGCGTTTTATACAATGGAAAGTCATGTCATATTAGACGATGACATGAGTTCATTATAAAACTGATCTCAACAGGTATAGTCTCGATAGACTACATCAAATCGGCTGACAACCTAGCGGATCCATTTACTAAGGGTTTGTCAAGAGATCAAGTTTTAAAATCACCACGAGGAATGAGTTTAAAGCCTGTTACGAAAGAGAATGCTTGAAGGACAACCCCACCTATGTGACTGAAGATCCATGTAGGTTCAAGGGGAGAACATAACCAAGCTGCATCGAGTGGAGCACTGTCTCTACCTAGTTCCTAGGATGATAAACAGTTCAAGCAGTATGAGTTGAGGTTAAACTTGACTTTCAATGATTCCATCGCATTGAAACAAGGGGGGGGGGGATGAAAGATACTCTTTATGGTCAATCACCTTTGTGAGTGTGACATGGGGCCGTGTCTAGGAGAATAAGGTCAGGCTGAATTTTCCAAATTCACTCATGAATAACCAGGGTTGTTCAAGGCCAAATCGAGCACAACTAGAGAACCAACGGTCTGCGTGAAAATGAAACTGTGTGATAAGTGTTGTCTCGGTTTACATAAAAGCCCAGGTGGTTCAAGACATCAAGGTCACTACCCAGTCGAGTAAATTCGATAGATATTCACTACGGATGGTTCAAGTCTGAAACATGGCACCAGTCTAGATGTAGCGATTTTTCGTTTGAACTCTCGAAAATTCTGTCTATTTTACAAAAAAAAGAAGCGTATGTTTAGAATCAATTCTATTCATCTAGGGATTGTTGGAACAAAATTATGAATTATACATGTTTTTAACACATGGTGCGTCGGGCACTTTCCGGGCATATTGCGGTGGGCTCCAGCCATTGTCAACACCGGAAAGTGGAGATTTGGCTTCGTATAGCTCTTTCTCGTGGTATATTCATACGTTAAATTTGAGTTCCGTTTGAATGAGAAATGGAGACCCGAAGTTGGTTGTTTGATAGACAATAACTTAGGAAAAGGTAAAAAATGAACAATACCACATCGACTATATTGAGGGAAATCCTATGGGATATATAGAGGAGTAATGCACTTAAGGCCGTGGCCTTGGGTCACTACCCATTTTTAGTGGGGAACGGCATAGGCAAACCACCACACACGCACGCGCGCCTAACCGAGCTCATGCCCATGTCGTGCCGCGTTGCGTTGAGACGAGACGAGATGGGCGGACCAAGACATAATATGGGCTGACCACCTATGTTATATTTTTAGTCCGTCCTAAATAGTCCAACAGTTCGCATTCCACTAGATCATCAGACAGGTGAGGCAGACCTTGGGCGAGACCCATCTATGCAACAATCCAATGGATCAAAGCAGTCAAACGGATATCCAAAAGACCAATAGATTTGTCAGCCAAACGGATCCAAAAATGGGGGAGCGGTTGGGTTAGCTGTTGACTCCGAGATTTAGGCATGGATTGGGCCAGTCAATTGGGCCTGAATTTTATGCACCAGATCCGTAACAAGCCTCCTATAAATACAACCCTCCTCTTCTCATTTTCTTCATCCCTTCATCTCTTCTCCTCTTCAGTCATAAGCTCAGTGTTCTCTCGAGAGTGCAACGCACTACTATTTATTTGTGGGATACCGATAAGTTACGAAGGTAGGATTCGAAAAGCAGTTGTATCCTAGGATTCTTAAATACCGGTAACCGTCGTAATACGGGATGTTTTTAGAATTAAGGAAAAATATTATATCTTGACTCTGCTCAACTGACGCACTCGATCGGTATAAATTTCTGAACTTAATATTATTGTGCATTGCGGTTTAACTAACGTGTTACAGGATTCCCAGTTAACACAGCTAATCTGTGTTAACATGTCTGATAAGGCCTAAAGTTAACGAACATTAGGTGTGTTAAGTAAAACTTATATATAAAAAAATAATTGATTTATATTCTAGGGGTTTTTAGGGCTTTATGAGTTTTGGTGACCAAGTTTATTAGTTTACGTACAAATTTTGTTTTTGCTATCCGAGTTTCGGTTTCCAAGTTTACGGATGATTTACTTTGTTGCTCTATTCTTCAAACATATTGGTTAAGTTAGATGAAAAGTGGAAGTGCTTGGAATGGTTGTACACTTGATTTGGACCAATGTAGAATGATAATACCTTGGACCGGGACCAGACCGTAACGGTCCGGTCCGGTCCGGTTCCGGGTTGGACCGGTTTGTACCTAAATTGTGCAAATTTGAATATTTCGGATCGGACCGATTTGCACCTAAATTGTGCAATTTTTGGTGAGGTTTTCCAGTCCAAAACCGGACCCGGATCGGACCGAACTGGACCGGACCGGACCGGAAATTCGTAGTTTATGGTCCAACCCGGGCTACGGTTTTATATGGTCAAAAACCTGGGTTTTCAAGAAAACCTGGACCGTAGACCGGACCGTAAATTCCGGTCCAATCCGATTTTGCACAACCCTAATAACTCATACACCGTCAAAACCCTATCCCAAGACAAATCATATCATATTGAAAATTTTCACCGTGATTCATACGACCATACTCTACTAAAATCTTAACTCAAGACAAATCTTATTAAATCTAAAAATTTTCATCATAATTCATACTCTACCAAAACTCTACCCGACACAAACCATAATAAATTTAAATTTTCCATCATGATTAATACCGTATCCAAACCCTAACTTGAGGTGAATCTTATAAATTTAAAATTGAAGTTATAACTCATACCTTAATACCTTACCAAAATCCAAAACTTGGGCAAAACCTCCCCGCATACCCTTATCCTATTATATATGTTTTTATTAGTTTAGGTGAATACCTCAAATCGTACTATTCACTATTTGGTGATGTGTACTTACACATCACCAAATACTGAATAGTACGATTTGAATTGGAGTAATTACTAAACGTCAATGTTTAACCAACTTTGTGCAGGGGATCATTTCATTATTTGGTGATGTGTAGTTACACATGCCAAAACCTTAGATATGCAATAGCTTCACGTTGATGAGGAATGTGGATTTCCAAACATGAGAAGTTGCATTTGTATACATTAAGAATGAAAGAATTGCCCAACTAGGTGGAGAGGTTAGTTTGCACGCAATTGTGAGAACCAACAATCATTTTAGAATTAGTTGCATCATATTATCTTTGAATTTGATATGAAAATTTATGGAACACCAGATATGTGCAATGACATCAATGTTTTAGATCGTTCTCTTATTTTTGATGATATTTTGAACAATATTGTAACACCCCGAATCCGCGGGATATCAGAATGCTACGGGTGAGACCTCACAATGGTTCCCGACCCTTAGCCTGACAACAATTTCACTGGACATTTCCAACAAGGTACAAATAAAGGCCAAAATCGAAAACAAATTTTATGCAATGATATGATTCCCGAATACATCAAGAAAGGAAAGACATTAGCCGTCTATACAACAATGCCAACAATACACAATATACAACACAATACACGGACTCAAACCCCCAAACTCAACTTATGATGTACTGAACCCCGACTGTCCACTCCTCCGGATCACTCGGCCACACTCTGCACATCAACTACAACAATCGGTATAAAACCGTTAGCTCACATTCTAGGCATTATAAGAATAAAATGGCACAAACACACATAGGAACACAAAACACACAACATGCTCATATACATACACATTCGTTACTTATTATCTTTTTAGGTTATTCCATATCTAATCCATTCGTTCAAGTGTGACACGAGAGTCTTATAACTCTCGCCTCTGTCCCCGTGTAACCAACAAGAATGATGCGGCGCTCAACCCGTATACCCTGAGGGAGTGATGAAGAAGCCCGCTCGTATACCATGTATGACCTGGTCACAAAAATCCTCTTAGTCTCCCTCGGGAGCTGGACAGTGATGTCACCGCCCGATAATAATAATAACAATGGTCCAAACAATATGTCTAGTCTTGTAATCCTAATCCGGTTTCAGGCTCAAAAGCGACAAACACACACCACCATAATGTATCCAACTAATGCGTAAAAGCGACTAAGTAAGTCCGAGGACTTATCTCGTCCCAACGATCATCCTAATCACATTTCCCGTAGGAATACAACCAAAGCGTATTCAAGACAAGACACAATAATCAACAACCACTCATATAAGCTAGAAGTCTAAGTCCTATATGATCTCACAAGGTCATAGCCCATTCCCATACTAGGATAACATGCATAGTCTCAACAACACTCCAAGGTAACATCACTATGCTAGGATATGCACATCCTAGCCTACAATCCCACAAACATAAACTCACAAACTTAACTCTCACAAGCCTCACAAGGAAGCCGTACCCTCATCCTATGAACCAACTCAGAACATACGTCCTTGACACTTAGATCATTCCAACAACCTTTCCAAACTCGCTTAAGGTCCACAAGCCATTACATGGCATTCCAACTATCCTAGGTCCAAACTTAGCATGCTTCTAATCATCAACACTCTCTAAGGTCATCAATGAACCTATACTCAAGGGAGGGAACTCACCAAGCAAAGACACGGGCGCGGAAGAAGGAAGAGCAATCGCGAAAGGGAGAAGAAGACCGCAAGGGAGGGCTGACAGAGCCAACAGCCGCTCCTGCGGCCTGGTCTGGCCGCCCCTACGGCTTGGGCTGGCCGCCCCTGCGGCTTTGGCTGGCCGCCCCCGCGGTCGAACAGCAGAGGGTGATCTGTGATGGCTTCTTCGATGATTCCTTGATGTGCCATGGCCTCCTAGCTTCCTTGCTTGGCTCTAGAACATCCACACACATAAACATCATCATACAACTCTATCCAAGCACATGCAAGCCAAAGAGAAGAAAACAAGATGAAGCTATGGCTTCCACCATTGAAGCTTGAGGAAGAAGGAGAAGATGAAGGGGGAAGAAGAAGATTACCTATAACAACTTGGCTAGGATCTTCTGTCTCCATCACATATCCAATAGGTTCAGCTCACACATCAAAGGTGGAAGAGCCATGAAAGGTCAATGAAGAAGGTGAAGCCAAAGAGAGGAGAGGAGCAAGGAGGAGCAATCTCACGTGAAAAAGGGAAATGAGAAAGGAGAGAGAGAAGGGATGAAGGCTGCCACAAAAGTGGAAGCTCAAGGGTCAACTGAACCATCTTTCCAATTTACGCTAGGAATCGAGGGGTCCAAAAGCAAGGGTGAAAAACGAGAGGTCGGAACGAGATTTGGAATAAACCCGACGCTCAGCACTTTGCGCATGCGGGAAAACTGAGCCGCGCCTGCGAAAAGGTCGATAAACCGCTCAACACCCGGAATAAAAATTCCGGATGTTACAAATATATCACCAACAGGGAACTTTACTATTAATGAAAATGGGTTAAAATGAATAACTAGGAATTTTACCACTATTACTCTATTAAGATTATCCGTATCATAAACTCATTTAGTAAATATACCCCTATTTAACCCAATTCTTTCATCTAGGATGGAATTATATATAAGGTAAAATTAGAGGGGTCTACAAAACAAAATTCTATAAAAAAAAGAGTCTATTTAATCCATTTCTTTCATGAAAATGAGTACAACATGAGGTATTGTCCCATTAACGGTATTTATCCACCATGACCCGTATTTATACCGTCAATTGGCGCATCAAAAGGAGGTGTAATGAACCTTTGGAGTTTTGCAAGCTCAATTTTCCACAATAAATAACCAAACATGTGTTGGAACATTAATTTCATCGGAAAAATAATGAGATCATGCATCATATTCCACAATATGATATTGGAGGATGAATGGGGTACATAACTTGTATTATGAACCGTCTCAGTTTATGTAGTTGGGGGCTGTTGACAACACATACACTTCTTCTCGGCCAGTTTCCATGCCGGAATACATATTCACTCAACAGCAACTTTGAAATAAAAATACACATGAAAAGTTTAAAGAATATTTGGTTGAACACGTATGGCAAAACTTGGTCATTTCTACTTTTTAAAATCAAGAGTTTTATGTTCGCTTAAGATGCACTCGCTTTTATGTATTTTCTTATTTTTGATCCGATGTTTTGCATGTATTTTAAATTTGGTCATTTCTCCAAATTTGATCAAATAATTAAAGATGTAACTAAAACCAACATTAGTATGTTATAGTCAATCTTAGGTGAAAAAAATATATAAAATTGGTGAATTAGTTTATTTATCATCTATTAAATTCAAAGTATAACTTCGTCATATATATCTGATTTCATAAGGTTAGATTTTTTTTTACCAACATTAGTATATAAAGGTTAGATTTATTAAATTAATGCATTTCTTTTCAAAAACTGAAGTGAAAGTCATGTATTTGTATTTAAGAACTTTGTTAGATAATTTTTGTAGTTGAAAATTTTAATCTATTAAAAAAAATAAAATTATTAAATTCATCTTGATTACAAGATTAGCCTACAATTATTATAAAAATACATAAGATTTATTAGCTCTCAAAATAGGGGAAAAATCTCAAATGTTACTCATGCAACTTTAAATTTATACACTCTAATTAATATATTCTTACTCGATCAATCGGCTAGTCATCCTTTTGCCTTTCAGGGCTAGTTAACCGCTTAATTTACACTATATAGACAATTCGACAAATAAATTCGCTTCATAAGAGACCGATTGGTAATTTAAGTATCTTGTCAAGTTCGATTTAAGTTCATTTACTTTCAAAACTAGTTGAATATCAAATTATTTTAAACGATAATTTTAACTTAATACAACTCAAAATTGGTTTGTATGTCTAAAGTTTAACTCATTCATTAAACAATTAATGCAATATCTAAGATAGACATAATATTGGCATAAATATTTCTCATTAGTTTTGGAAGACATGATTGTATATTTATCATTGAATTAATTGATTAATCCATCTAAGAGAATATGTATACAACGTTGATGATTGAATGATACATTTGAATTAGTTTTGTAGAATAATATAAGATACTTTGAGAAACTTATGTACATTAATCAAATATCGTTTACATAGATAAATATAAAGTCTTATATGATACGGGTGGACAAAGTCGTTTCTAATACCACATATCAAAGTCGTTTCTGATACCGGTACACAAAGTTTTAGCTGATACTTACGGTCAAATTAGTTTCTGATACCGGCGGTCAAATTTGTTTCTGATACCGCGGTGGCGGCGGCATAATGATTATTTTTAGGGTTTGAGTTTTATTTTGTAACGGAAGCGTAGATTCGAGGAAAGTGTTCTGATACCACGAAAAGATTTGTAAACGGTAAACAAATAATAAATTATAAGCCCAACTAACAACCTAATATATTAGGTGTAATCTCTAACAAAAACAAAGCCTCAACAAAATAATTAAAATAAAGTTTATATGACTTTGTGTGATTGTCTAACCCACTAACATGCGACAAAGCCTTAACATGTAAATAGGAGCAGATGAGGTATGATTGATTTGAATAGTGAATTGGATCACTAACTTTGTCAATATTATTATCAATATACTTTAAAAAAATACTTATTTTCTTAATTATAAAAAATAAATTGGACTTTCTACGTTACAATGCATTAATGTAAGAATGTTTATTATTTTAATTTAACTTGTGAAGTACTAGGCTACATTGACGAAGATTATTTCATATAATTTTATGCTATCTTGCTATTATATGTGATCTTCAATCACAACAACACACAA
Organism: Fagopyrum homotropicum; assembly: GCA_033239125.1. Classification (NCBI taxonomy): domain Eukaryota; kingdom Viridiplantae; phylum Streptophyta; class Magnoliopsida; order Caryophyllales; family Polygonaceae; genus Fagopyrum; species Fagopyrum homotropicum. The sequence goes on from BSWB01000003.1 coordinate 116,438,958, forward strand.
GTCTCCTAATATTTTTTTTATATAATATGTGATATTTATTCACAAAAACACATATTTGCAACTTATGCAACAAAAGACCACAATGGAAAATTACCTAATACTTCTACTCTTTTATTATTTTTGTACTATAGAACAAAGTTGTTGTTTGGTCCGAGATGAATTAGTTGTTTTTTTGTAAATATATAAATATAAACTTGTTTGTTAAAACTTGGACTCTCTTGATGCTTTTGATTATGTGTTTTTTTAATATTTAATAGTTGTGTCATATTTCAAAGAGAAAAAAACAATGTAATAGGGTTCGAACCGACGATAGTCACGTCTAGTATATTTAATATTTTGGATGATTTAGAATTTTAGTAATGAACAACCATAGTTAAAGGAATTTATAGGGATTGTAACATCTCTTATACAACCCCCAAGGTGCCGTATGAGGCAACATATTATGAAAACATTCGGTTTCAAGGGACCTCATAAATTGGGAAGCCTTTTAACCCTCGATATGACCAAAGTGTTTTCTGATACTGATATAGGTGGCCAAAGTCATTTCTAATACCGGCGGCTAAAGCCGTTTATGATACCGGAAGTCCATCGTTTCCGATACTAGCGTTGAGTTATTTTTAGGGTTAGAGTTTTATTTTGTAGAGAGAGTGTACGCTCGTGAAACACATCTTCAAGGTGAGTCTTGACTCCACACGATTCGACTATTACACAATCAGATCGTTTGTTGATAGCAGAGATGTATTCGTCCCGAATAACATATGTGTTGATGGTTGGGAAGGGTTAGGAAGGGTTGGGAAGGGTTGGGATGAGTTAGGATGGACAAATGAGTCTGATGTTGCTCAGGTGGATACAACTATAAGATGGACTCTTGTATTTTTGGTTAACTATAAAAAAATAGAAATATATACCAAATTGATTTTTTTATTGCTTTTTGCTATCATTCAATTAAAAAAAAAAGTTTGCCTTGATCCAAATGAGAGACAATTTATCTAATAACTTTTGAAGGAGTTGAATACTCTAAGGAACAACAGAGTTATATTGTCCAACCAGCTACTTGGTGTTGGTGGTAGACAACATATTCAAATCAATTGGCTAACAACATCACATGCTGACGTTGAAGTTGTGTTCAACTTATTCTCAAGCTTGGACAAAATAGAGCTCTCTAACCCAAATTGGACTAATATAAAAGACCTTTGAGCCATTCGGGATTCAACTGTGCGAGATAGGGTTGGTATATTCGGTCTTTTGACGCTTGCATCGAAGGACCTTGAGAAGTATAATCTGGTCATCTTCAAAGTTTTTAAAGTATAGTTAAAATATGTTGTACTGATGTGTTCAGATGTATCAATGTATGACTTCTCTAATACTCTTATAAAAAGTTAAATGACTATTTTCTTCTTTTTTATATTTTTAAATTTTGTAAGACAGTTCATCTTTGAATTATCGAAATTACAGGCCATTATTCGTTGGGGTTGTAGACGTGAATGTTGCAGATTGAAAATTGTCTCTTAAAAGTCGGATAGATTCTCCCTTTACAACTTATAATTAGCTATTTTTTTGGATGTGTATATAAGTATAAACATGTAAATTTGATGTTGCAAGTGGATTACTCAATTGTGGAGAGCTTCGGGTTGGAGAAAAAATGGTGATCACATCAAGGGTTTATCCCACTATTGCAAAACTTGACAGACTTGTTTACATATATTTAACAATGAGACCGAGTATGTGACCGTGAAAGGGTTGAATGCCTGGACCTGAATATATTCAGCATGATTGTATATTCATCATTGAATTGATTGACGAATCCATTTAAGATCATATGTATACAACGCGGACGATTGATTGATATATTTGGATTAGTTTTGTAGAATAATATAATATAGTTTGATAAACTTATGTACATTAATCAAATATTGTTTATATAAATAAATATAAAGTTCTATCTAATACCGGTGGACAAAGTCGTTTCTGATACCGGCTGTTAAAGTCGTTTCTGATATTGCAGCGGTCGCGGCAGAATGATTATTTTTAGAGTTAGAGTTTTATTTTGTAGCGGTAGCGTAAGCTCGAGGAAAGTGTTCTGATAACACAAAAAGATTTGTGAATCGAAAACTTGTTTATTTCATTGATCAAATATTAGTAAAACGGTAAACTAATAATAAAGTATAAGCCCAACAAATAACCCAATATAGTAGGTCTAATTTCTAACGATTATAAAGCCTCAACAAAATGATTTAATGAAAGTTTTGTATGACTTTGTATCATTGTCTAACCACTAATATACGACAAAGGCTTAACATCTAAATAGGAGCAAATGAAGTAATGATTGATTTGAATAGTGAATTGCATCACCAACTTTGTTAATATTATTATCAGTATACTTTGAAGAGTATTAATTTTTGTAATTACAAAAAATAAATTGACACTTTCTATTTTACAAGCATTGACATAAATATATTACTCATTTTAATTTAACTTGGAAAGTTATATTTGGGCCACATTGACAAAGATAATTTCGTAGAATTATATGGTATCTTGCTATTGTGTGTGATCTTCAATCACAACAACAACACTCAACTCTCATAATATTTTTTTATATAATACGTGATATTCAATCACAAAAACACACAATTAACTCTCTCAATACTTCATCAATATCTAACTTGTTTTTTTTCTTCTGTAATATTCAATCACAAAAAATGATCCACGTATTAGTATTTATATTGTATATCATTTGAAGTTTTGAAACGGTCGAGTACAATACGAAGACGTCCATGGTCGATGATCTTATACCCGTCTTTCATTTTTGCAACCAAAATAATTGGATCAATGACACGTAAAGTAAATATATTTTTTTACTATGTTTATTTGATAATTATTTATTTATATATTATTCAGGAGATCTTGTATGATATATGTCACAGAAGGTGATGAATTAACTATAAAATTATATTTACTCATATTCTTCCTTATTTATATCATGTAATCTTATTATAGCTTATTGTGAGTTCACATTATTTTCAATTGAAAAACTATAACGCTTTGTTGATAAATCAAATAGAATGAACATTTATGATAGATGCATAATATCATATATATTAGATTGAAGATATCGACCATTTTAATACTTTTATCTTTACTACATTATATGTATTTTCATGAAGTGACGGTTATTTCTACCATAACAATCAACATATGCAACAACAAAAGACCCCAATGGAAAGTTACATAATACTCTTTTATTATTTTTGTACCATGAGTTTGTTTATCAAAATAAAGTTGTTGTTTGGCCCGAAATGAAGTACTTGTTTTTTTACAAAAAAATTTGTGTTTATGATATAACTTTATTTTATTTGTAATATATATATATAAATATATATGGAATATGAACTTTTTTGTTAAAAACTTGGACTAGGTTAGTGATTTTGATAATTTATTTTATAATATATAATTATTGTGTTATATTTCAAAGGAAAAAAAAAATTAAACAATGTAATAGGGTTCGAACCGACCCTAATCCCGTCCAACCTATTTAATGTTTTGGATGAGTCAAAGTTATATAAATAAGCAATCCTACCAAAAAAAAAATTTATATTATAAACATATCAATTAATTATAACTAATTTATAGGGTTTGTACCATCTCTTATATAGTACAACTCCAAAGGAAAGGTGTCGTATGGGGCAACATAATGTGAGCACATTCGGTTTCAAGGGATTTTATAAACTGGCAAACCCTTGAAGACTCAATATGACCAAAGTCTTATCTGATACTGATATCGGTGGTCATAGACATTTTTGATACCGGCGCACACCGTCTTCACTAATACAAGCGGCCAAAGCTTTCTTTGATATTGACGGCGAAAGTCTGATTCTGGTACCGGCGTTTAAAGCCGTTTCTGACAACGGAAGTCAAACTCGTTTCTGATACTAGCGTCAGATTATTTTGAGGGTTAGAATTTTATTTTGTAGCGGGAGTGTAAGTTCGTGAGCACGTCCTCAAGGTGAGTCTTGACTTCACACGAATCAATTATACAGTCAAATCGTATGATGATAGTAGAGATGTATTTGCATGGGATAATACATTTGCTGATGACTGGGATGTGTTAAGATATGACTATGAGTACTTTTATGCTTTCAAAGTCTTCTTTGATAGTAGGAAGCACCGAAAGGTCTTGGTTTGATGTTGCTCAGGTGGATACAACTAAAAGTTGAGCTGATATATATGCAAGTACATTTTATATATCCTTGTATCTTTGGTTAACTATAAAAAAGTATAAAAATAGCAAATTAATTTTTTTAATTATTTTTTTTGCTATCATCTAATTTGACGAAAAGTTTGGCTTGATTTAAAAGGGAGACAATTTATCCAATGACCTGTTGAGCAGTTGGATACTCTAAAGAGCAATAGAGTTGTATTGTCCAACGAACTACTTGGTATTGCACAATATATTCAAGTCAATAGGCCAACGACATCATATACTGATGTTAAAATTGTGTTCAACTTACTCTCAAGCTTGGACAAAGTAGAGTCCTTAAACCCAAATTGGACTAATACACAAGAGCTTTGTGCCATTAGGGGTTCAATGGTGCGAGGTGGGGTTGGTCCATTTGATCTTTTGATGCTTGCGTCGAAGGGCCTTGAGGAGTATACTTTGGTCTTCTTCATAGTTTTCAAAGCACAGTTAAAGTATGTTGTATTGATGTTTTTAGATGCATCAATGCATGACTTCTATAATCTATATAACTTACTAAAACAAAGGACACTAAGTCCACATGTCAATCAACTAGGTATGCCACATAGGATTTTTTGTGAAATATTTACTGAAATGCCACTCCTAAAAAATTTATGAGAGATTACTAAATTACCACTCCTAAATAATAGAATCCTAATTACTAAATAAATATTAAAGATTTCTATCTATAAATAATAGAATCCTAATTACTAAATAAATATTAAAAATTTACTAAATTTCCATTGTTACTAAAAGTTAAATTTTAAATAGTTAAAAAATTAACCTCAAACCACATTTTTTTAATTACGTAATTTATATCTAAATTTTGTAATCGAAATTTTTAACAAATTTTTTTAATTTTTTATTACTAAATTGCCTTTTTTTGTTTATAAGTTAGGGGAAAAAATTAATCAAAATTCGAAAATTTCATAGCGTGTATCGGAAGTCTAATATTAACAAAATAAATGATTTTAGAGTCCGAAAATTAAAAATTTAAGTTTGACAAATTATAATAACAAGGAATATTATAATCAGAAAAAAACATGAAAAGTTGTAAAAATAAATAATTTGAATGTCAAACACGTGTTAAAAATATTGTAGAAATAAAAAAGTTGTTAGCAATTAAGTAGAAAAAACATTAACTCATTATTTTTAAATTAGATAGAAAAAATAAACTAAACAAAAGACATGAATTGATGTTAATCTAACATTACGAATCAAAAGATATTAAAAAATTAACTTAAGCAATAGTAGTTCAATCAATTTGTTATAACCGATTCAAAAGATAAATGTTTTCATAAAGTAAATCTTTCATTATAATTTTTATTATTTAGGAAATAATTTTATTAATTTTAAATGTGTAATCATTAAGCTTTCATAGGAAGCTTTATTAGTCCTAAAGCTTTCTTAACAAGCATTGTAAACCCTAATTATTTTCTACACTATATATATCCGTACAAGTTTCCCTGCTTTTGCAAATTCAACATTTTTCTTGATCATTTTGATGTTGTTCTTAGAAGATACTTTCATTCTCCTTGCAAAAATCAAGACGCATTATGTAAAGTATGTGTATATCGACGACAATAAGTAAAACTATATGATGATTCCGATCACTAACTTATGTTTGTGCAATTTTCAATTCGATGCTATGGATTTACTACGTCTTGCTCAAAACTAACGGTTTTCTACTGATCACCATCCACAATTTTGATTGTGAAGTTGAAGCATTTATATCGGCGTCTTCCTCACTTACGCTCTAAGGAAGCAAAGGTAACTTCAAAGACTTAGATTAAAAACTTAATTATCATTTATTGTGAAAATTAACTAATTGTATTAATATGTATATGTTCTTGTAATCTTGGAGATTAGTGTTTGGAAGAGAATGAGAGATCTCGGTTTTGCAGATGTTGATGGCGTTTACAAGGACGCAAAAAAGAGGGCATGTCGGATGCACCGTCTCAAAATAATCCATTTTAGGGTTTTTTGACGACATTCCATGTATTTTAAATAGTGATATGCATCAATTGAATTGTCAATACTGTATAGATTAGGGTTGAAAAAATATATATTCTAGACAATGAACAAAGCTGCAATTACGGATGAATCTTATAAATTGTGTGTTGTTAGATATTGAACGATGTATCATTTATTTTAAATTTCAATTATTTAACAAAATGTATAACTTTTTAGTGATATAAGATAAGGTTGAAATACTGTAATATACTTTTTTAATTTTATTTTAATTAAGTCATGTTTTTATTTTGATTTTAAATTAAAATTTAATTAAATTTAAATTAAAAAATTAAAATTTAAAACAATACATGTAATATATATATTTGTCTCAATATTTTTCCATCTTGTATATCAATCCAAATCTCCTTTCCATATCAACTAATTTCTCCGATAGATTTCATCAAAAAAAATCACCGATAATTAATGAAAATAATTATTTATTATATAAAAATAAAAGCAGAAAACAACCATTTTTACTCCACAAAAGTTCAATTTATTTTTTTTTGTTAAATAATGGACAATCTTTTATAATTTGATTCTTCTTAATCAATGAGCTAGCTATAATTCTGATAAATTTTTAGTCGAATATAATTACTACAATTGAATTAATTAATATTTAAGTTATGGAGTATATTATATGTTCAAATCTCCTTTTAAATATTAAGTTATGATTTTACCAAAAAGTTAAATTATTTAAATTTCAAGAAATTTATGCTAAGTAGTTAATAAAGAGTACTCGGAACAACTCAAAAAATTTAAAATGAAAAAACTTATTATATATATTAAAGAATTTATATGTGAAATTGAGTTTTTTTTATTTAAATAACTTCAAATTTTCTAATTTTGTTGAGGCACATAATTCCATCACATCTCAATTATCTTATTAAAGTTGATATTTACAATTCTTTTGTTCAAATATTTTTATTTGTTTTTTCCAGATTGTTAGGTAATTTATCTCATCATATTCGTAATTTTTTTATTTATTATATTTTTATTTATTCAAAAACTAATCTATTTTTTATGAGATACGTGAGTTGTCTAATTTTTTAAAATAGTCAATTTAAAAACTGATTTATTTATGTAAAAAACGTCTATTTATAGTTGTAATTTACGTTAACTTTTCTCGATAAAATTATATTAAAATTTAAAACCTATAATTAAATATTTGGTGAAATTATAAATATGTTTGTAGGTATATATGAATATAAAATTTGGTTAAACATGCATATCTAAATAGGAGTAATAACGAGAAAAAAAATATATATATTTTAACAAATCCCGTGCAAGGCACGGGCAATACACTAGTATTCTTATAAAAGTTAAATGATTGTTTTCTTCTTTCTTATATTTTTAAATCTTGGGAGACAATTCATCTTTGAATTATCAAAATTACATGCCGTCATTCGTTGAGTTTGTAGACGTAAATCTTGTACATAGAAAATTGTGTCTTAGAAACCTAAGCACGTCCACGGGTCACGGGTCACCCGTGAATCTTGTTCATTCCAGTAGTTGACATTAGTAGTTATTTTATGACTTTATTGTTATACTCGCCTGAGAGTCTCTTGTTGGATCATGACATTACATGTTATTTATTCAGTTTTGGTACATTTACATTTGTGCCTTGTTATAAGGTCCGGTAAAGTTGTTGTCGAGCTGGGTTCGGGATCCATTGTGAGGTCCTAACCCGTAACACCCTGAGTCTGAGATTTAGGGTGTTACAAGCCACCTTAAGGATGCCCTCACGAAGGGAAAAGACTTCAGCCTCAAGGACAGTGTCGGCCGCACATTTACCGAAGCCAAAAGTGAGAGGAGAAGCAAGATTATTTCTAGTAACAAAACCAAAAGCAAATTGGTTGGCCGAGTTCTTAGTAGTATCAAAGTTTATTTTAATAGAGTTACCCAAAGGTCTTTGCCATTTAGATTTTTAGTTTTCCTGCGATTGCTTGAAGTTTTTGTTTTGGGTTTAAACAAATTAGCATTAGCTTTGTCCCATATGGAAAGATGATTAGAGACGAGAGCATTAAGGCCTCGTGGCTTTTTTTTTATTATTGAAAATGATTCGATTTCTCTACATCCAAAAAATCCACCATAAAACAACAAGTTGTCTAAGATCATACGGAGAAACTTCCCCTTTAATCTCCAAAATAAGATAAAAAAATGCAATTATCGGAAACATCATGCAAGCATGACAAGGGTAATCTTTATAAATGGTCACTTGAAAAAGAGGTGTCTAGCACTTTCCGTATGGTGATTACAAAAAACACAGTTCATAACAACCAAAACTTTTTGTTTCTTTAAATTCTCTTTAGTGGGAAGACAATCATTAGAGAGTTTCCAAAGGAAATTACGGATTTTAGGCATAAGATCAATGTTCCAAATCCAGGTTTTATCGTGAGTAGCACCAGCCTTGTTTTCTTGGATCATTTACATAACTGATTTAGTGGAGAACCAACCCAATCATGGGCCCAATAAATTCGATCTTGTGTCTCATTTTTAGGGAAGTTATACTTTTTAATTTTTTCAATAATATAGCTGGGAAGGTTGCTTGGAGTTGGTTAAAGTGATTCCAAGAACGGTTAGTGATGAACTCAACCCCTTTTGAAATTAAATAACATTATTGTTTTTAGAGAAATAGAATATACATTAACCATATATTGTGATTTTAGAAATAACTTTTTTTATAAAATAATAATGAATCAAATAATTTAGATTTTTTTCCGAAATATTAATGTACAATCTCTTACTAGATAAAAGAGAATATACATCCACCATATATTGTGATTTTAGAAACAAATTGATTCACATCTATTTAATGCTCATCACATTCAATATCATCTACTAAATCATATTCATGCTCAACTGATTCATTAGTGGTAAGAACACATGACATTAATTTAGAAGTTGATTGTTGCAATTCCAATTGATTAAGCATTAAACTAGAGGATTTCGGAACACCCACCTTTGGGTTTGTGACAATCTCAATGAGTTTCTTTTTCCGGGGCTGGTGAATGTGTGCTTTCAAAGCTTTCAGTATGTTGTTCATCCTTCCATTCTTGTGGGTGTTGTTGGAGCATATCGATCCTCAATGTTTGACAAACGTTTATCCATTCACACTAGGTTATCGCGCATCCCTATTAGAAGGTTAACGACATCGACTCGGGTGGGTCTTGGTGACCTAGACATGTTTTAAAAACAGAATCTAACACATAATTATATAAGTGTTAGTAAAAACCTCTAAAATTCTCACAAGTGTTTTCCCTCACTCTCAAGGTATACGGCTGAGAAGGCTCAAGTAACACGAATAAGAAAACACAATGGACTCTAGAAAAGTGAGTGCAAGTGAGTTAGGCTTGACAAACACACAAAGAAAAAATAGACTCAAAATGGTGATTTTATGTATCAAAACAAAATATACGACTCTAGAGATGCGATGGACTCTAGAAAGAATGGGCACAAGACTTAGCAACGAGCTTGCTTGCTTTGCACTTGAATGTTAGAAGAGAGCGTCAGCTAAGGATATGGATAAGCTAGTGATGGGTTTATGATGTTTCTTCCTTGTTGTCTTAACGGTCTCTTCACAAAGTGGATGACTTGCTCTTCTTGTTTCTTCAACAATTAAACTAAAATAACATGTAATATGTTTGCAGATAAAAAGATGATTGAATTCTCTTTTCTTTACTTTTTTTTATTGATATTCTTCTATTGTTTTCTTTTTATGACTTTAAACACAAATAAACATGCAAAAATTTCTAAAAAAAAAATACTTTAAATGGAGTCGGATTAGTGGCAATGATGGTGGTAGGGTGTCGAAATGAGGTTGCCTAGCTCTTCGCCGACCAACTCATACAATTTAGTTTACTCAACTAATAAGACCCGAGAAAAGACTCAAAGATGAATCTAAAACTCAAAGATAACTCGACTCGAAGATGGAAGAAAAGAATACACTTACAACCTTAGTTTGAACGTAGAGTTGAATCAAAACACTGAATGGGATCTGATACCACTTTGATATGGAATTTCCGTAGTTTCCCCAATCTAGATGGATTGAATCCTTCAAGACTCAAACAAAAGAGAAAAACTAGATAATGACACTTAAAAAATGAAATAAATAAATAAAGGATAGATATGGAAATGAATTCCAAACGATGAATGAAAAAGAACAAAGGAGATCCAGAGATAGAACCTTGATTTTCATTGATCAAAACTCGTATCTTCGTCTTACCTTAACTCGATCAACAATACAACCTTTCACAAACCAAGCACAAGGAGGAGGCAAGTGGGGAACTTTAAAACACCAATCGTTAGAAAGATTCACACAAACAAAGATTCAACCAAGTTGCACAAACACTCAACAATTTCCTAATCAAACCTCTCTTTTTTTTATTAGAAATTAAATTTGTGAAAAACAAACTATGACAAATTGTGTTTAAATTCAAGCTTAACTTGATAAACTAAAATTAGGGAAGACTATTTATATGGCTAAAAGCCTTGCAATCTAAAATATAAATTAAATGCAAGAATTTAGTAAGATTAAAACCTATTAATTAAAATCATTAAATCCTTAGAATTTAAATGTCTAATTTATTCTTCAACATATGTTAAGTCGCGCAAGAACTCGTAGCCGCGGGTATGAGAATGAGAAGCATCGGAAACACTTCATATTTTGAGGAATGCACAACCTGCGGGTGCGGTGAACATTGGTCGGAGGTGCGGGTTGGGGATTTCGTGGGTGCAACCGAGAGGTGCCGTGGATGTGGGAAGGTGGAGCATCGGGGCCCTGGCGGAGGTGCCGCGTGTGCGGGATCAAGGGAGCCACCGGCGCGGGGACCTGAGCCGCGGGTGCGCCTTGGCTGGCCGTTGGCGCGACCTGGTTGGTTGCGAGCAACACCTTTGTGCATAAATACGGCTCTGCATGTGGCACCACGGGAGGGGGGGGGGGCTGAGAGCCACGAGGGTTTCTTGCGTGCGTGGAGCTGGTAGGGTGATGCGCAACTTCAATGCTTCTTCTTGGATGTCATCAACCCTTGATCTCGTTATAGAACCGTGTATAGGGTATGTAGGGTAGACCAAAGATGGTCCCACATCAAGGTCAACAATGATCCCACATAATGAAGTTTTAGGCGAATACCCCTGCCTTGAATAAAAGATTGAAGACAAAGGAATTCTTTGACATTATCACTACAAAAGGTTTTGACACAAGTACGAAATTAGTCTCAGCCATGACACAAAAAATTCAATTGAAAGAGGGGGCTTTAACTTTTCCCTTTATTGAATAAACTTAGGTGTAATGGGAGTAATCATCCAAAATGGTAAGAAAGTAGGAACAAATGAAAGTAGAAAGGGTGTGATAGGGACCCAAAAAATCTAAGTGAACTAATTCAAATAAAGACGAAGCATGATAATTGCTAATAGGAAAAGATGATCTAGGTAGTTTGGCTCGGAGACAAATGTCACATGGATAGGCGATTTTTGTTTTGGAATAATGACCAAGGCGGTTATTGTGGGGGGTTGTGTCGATGGTGGTAAGGCATGAAAGAGGTGGAGAAATGTTTGTCATCCAACGAAGCTTGTAGATTCCATCACGAGCTTCACTCGCTCCAATCACTGTTCTCAAGTACGGTCTTGTTTAACAAAAAGTTTATTAGTTATCATACATGTAGCACCCCAAATTCTAGGAACTCGGAATGCTACGGGTTATGACCTTACAGTGGAACCTGACCCTTAGCTTGACAAAAATTTCACCGGATCTTACAACAAGGCACAAACAAATGTAAAACTCCAAAATATGTTAAAACTTCAATTGTTAAGATAAAAGGAAAACTGACTCTCAGCCGAGTACTAAAAATATAATGTCATGCAACATAAAGAAGAAAGCCCAAGACCCGACCTACAATGTACGAGAACCTCGACTGACCACTCCGACCAGATCACTCAACAACATCCCTAACCTGCAAGGCATCTACACAATGGATAAACCGTTAGCTAACATTCTATGAATCAAAATAACTATAACAGTACAATCACACATCAAGTTTTAAAACTCATAAACATGCTCACACTCATGCCGATTATTATCTTTCATTAGGTGATACACTCTTACTAATTTAACTTCTTTTGTTGCACGAGAATCTCTCGAAACTCACCTCTGTCCCCTTATACCAACAAGACTTGATCCGATGCATCTCACCATTTACCTCCCTGGACTAGTCGCGGAGAACCTCCCAGTCTCCTGTAGAATTGGACAAGTTATCACTGCCCGGTTATCACACACTTGGACCAGTCAACATGAAAGGTCGTCCAAGCATGTTCTTAATATTAACATCTAGCACAGATCACTATCACAGCTAACCTAACGCACAGAAGTCCGCTAAGTAAGCCCAAGAGACTTACATGTCTCAAAGATAATCCCAGCTATAAACCGCTCTCAGCTTCCCGCGGGAACAACCTCTACACCTGATAAAACAAGACATACAATTAGCAACCACCCGGTATGCTAGAAGTCCATAACTTCTAGTCTTAGTGATCTCTACAAGATCATATAACTACATGCTATAAGGTTCCTACTTCTAGTCTCAATGATCTCTATAAGATCATGTAACAATGTGCTAGAAAGATCAAAATCCTAGTCTCAACCCTCACAAACTCAAACAACAAAAAAATACAAGCTCTAAGCCCATATCCATCATCCACAATCACCTAAGGTGTTTAACACCAAATGACTCACAAACCACTAACTAACATTCTCACTAGTTATGCTAGGGTCCAACCTAGCATGATTCTACTACTAGGCTAACTAAAACAAGAGAAGAAGCAACATACCAAGAAAGTTGGTACCCACTGGAGACAAGGTGCGACCGCGGGACATGAAAGCGCGGGCACAGAAACTAACTTCAAGACGCCGTGACCGTGGTGACACTGAATCGCGGAGGCGGCGGCTTAGGAAGGGTGCGGGCACGGGGAAACACAAGCGTGGGTACGGAAAACCTCTAGTGACGAATGTCAAAGGTCCTTCGATGGGCAACAACCTCCTTTGCCTCTAAGGATGGCTTTGAACTACTCTGTGTTCTCTCCCACAAAACCACCAAAACAACTATCGCTTGGTACCAACCAATAACACCGGACACAAAGACAGCATACGAAATCAAGAATCGATCTTGATTCCTTTCTAGGGAGAGAGAATGAAACGAAGAAGAAACAAGAAGCAAAGGAAGACTTACTGTTCTTCTCTTGGATATCTTGCAAACTACTCCTTGCCAGAGAGAATGAAACGAAGAAGAAACAAGAAGCAAAAGAAGACTTACTGTTCTTCTATTGGATATCTTGCAAACTACTCCTTGCCAATAGATTTAAGTCAACAACCACTCTAATGCAGAAGGAGGAAGACTTAGAAGGAGGAAGATCAAGGAGGAAGAAAAACGACGGAGAAGAGGGAAAAAGGGTTTACGTATGAGGGAAAAAAGAACGGCTGTTTGGTTAGATTAGCTGTAAGGGTATGGCATCCAAGAAGGATAATCGTATCTTCTAAAGAAGGAAATAAGGAACGACGGTTACAAAAAGATTGCACGTGATCTGTTCCAAAACTGCACCCGCGACAACACCAGGTTGCCGCGCCCGCGAGCCTCTGACGCCGCGGGGGCGGAACTTCCTTTCGGTACCTGATAGGTGATGGAATCACTATCATTTAGGATAGTTTTTAGAGTCTTTTTATTGCATTTGTGTCGGTCTATGCTACTAACTCCTTGGACCAGAAGAAGAAGACTAAAAGAAGCTAAGGAAGGAGTTATAAGCACTTAGGAGTGAAGATCGTTCACGAAGCAAAGCTTCTGTTGCCTCACCGCCCCAACGGAGCCTTGTCACCGCCCCTGTGGGTGACGCCTTACACCGGAGCGCTCCCTACGCCTTCGCCAGCGCCGACTATGAAGTGTGTCACAGCCCCTGTGCCACTCCTTGGCGCCCCTGCGGTGACTTGTCCTGAAGAAACGAAGACCAGCTCCCCTGCGCCTCCCACTGCGCCCCTGCGTGCCCCTTAAACTGGGAGCTGGAAGACGAAGAGGCTGTGTCACCGCCCTTGCGTTGACATAGGGACGCCCCAACGGCTTGACATCAGAAACGACAGGAAGTTGAAAGGTCAGACGTTTGAAGGGCATTAAAGATCCGCCCCTGCGGAATTGCCTAGCCCCTCCTGCAGCCATGAAGAAGATCAAGCGTTTTTGCCTTCACCGCCCCTGCGGAACTGAAGGCCGCCCCTGCGGTTTAACGTCAGAAGCTTTACTCCGGCTGTTCACACCACCTTTATGGCATTAAAGATGGCTGTTTTGGGCCGGCCATTTACTCCTATTTAGTGTCTTTTGTAGTATAAATAGTCCTTGGTTGATTGCTAGAATCATCCAATCTTGTTAGCCAACAAATTATCCACTTAGATTATCTTGCTACCTTTGTAATGAGTTGCTAACTCTTTTGCTACATTGGGTTGGTTTGAACCTGCGTTGTTACTTTGGTTGTAAGTTTTCTTTAATATAAGTTTTTATTCAGTAATGCTTTGTGTTTCCTTGATCTCCATTGTCTTAGTGCATGTTTACTATTGCTTGAGATTGATCACCTTAGGTTCTAAAGTGCATGCAAATAACTAGGATTAATAGGTTCCGGGTTCGGGTCTTTAATCTAGTAGTAAATTTAAGTAATAACGGGTTGTAATTACTTAGAGAAAAGAAACACAAATATAAAGATAAGTTTAACGGTTTTAATCTTTTCTTTATATCCCTTAGTCTTTGTTTGAAAGCTAACTTGTTATTTGTTCTTGTAGGTTTACGGAACACTAACCTTTAAGTTGTGTTGATGCCGGTTGGCTCAACACATATATATGATCGAGACGGGATATTACTTGAAAACTTGTAAAAGGAACTCACCAAAGTAGCAATTGCATGCTTAGAATCAACCTAGTGTAGATTCACCCATCATTTGTCTCACTTGTCATATTGATTGTTTTCATAAGTTTTTGTGTGCATCAATTCAACCAAAACCCCCCCTTTGTTACTTGTTACTATAATCAATAATTTCATCTAATAAAACACCTTAACTCTCTTGGGTTCGACCCTTACTTAACCACTATACATGTTTAAGTGCTAAGTCGGGATTTACTTTTGATTGGGTATAAACGACAATAGAAATACCTTCAGTCAAATTTTGGCGCCGTTGCCGGGGAGTTTTAGTATTTTATTGTTAATATTGATTATTGGTTTGAACCATTTTTATGGTTCAAACCCGTGCTACTAACTCCGGCTTTGCTTCTTTTGATCCAGAAATTGAGAGGACGCACATCCGGCAACGAAGACAACAACAACTTCAACAAGAGATGGCTGACCGTACACTTCGTCAACTCACGCAACCCACCTTAGCTCAAAACCCCCTTGCGGTCACTATACCAACATTGGGGGAAGGAGTCAACTTTGAGCTCAAGCCGGGTCTCATCCACTTGCTTCCATCCTTCCATGGGCTAAGTGGTGAAGACCCCATCAAACACCTTGGGAAGTTCCATACCGTGTGTATGAGCATGAAGCCGGCCAACATTACCGAAGAACAAATCAAGATGAGGGCATTTGACTTCACACTCAAAGATTCCGCGGATGATTGGTATTACCACCTTCCATCCGGGAGTATCGACACTTGGGAAAACCTTCACAAGGCATTTTTGGAGAAATACTTCCTAGCCAAGAAGGCAAACAACTTGAAGAAAGCTATAAGCAACATCAAGCAAGAGGCGAACGAAACTCTTTATGAGTACTTCGAAAGGTTTGCACGCCTCCGATCCAGCTGTCCTTTTCACGGATATTCAACTCAAGATCTAGTCTTGTACTTGTACAATGGCTTGCTAGACAATGAAAGGAGGATCGTCGATGCGGCTTGCGGAGGTAATATTCTTAACTCTACTCCTGACCTTGCTTTGGAAAAGATACAGGAACTAGCGGAAGGTACTCGGAACTTTGGAAGGACCCCGTCCAAGAAAGGAGTTCATGCTGTGAGTTCTGGGAAGAGTGAGATCTCCACCAAGCTCGCGGAGCTGAAGGAAATGGTGAAGAGACTAATACTTGTGGGAACCCCACAACAGCTCAAAACTTGTGGAGTGTGTGCTGACCCATATCATCCAACGGACATGTGTTCCCAAGTTCAGGATGATCATGCTGAGGTGAACGCGATGAGTTATGGACAACCACAACAACAAAGGCCTAGGAACGATCCCTATGCACAGAATTTCATGCCAAACTGGCGTGACCAACAAAACTTTCGTTGGAGGGATCAATAAAGCCAACAACAGCAGCCCCGTCAAGGTAAGTATCAATCAACTGAAGATATGTTGCAGGTTTTGACTAAACACTTTGCTACTCATGTCCGAACAACAGAATCTAGCATCAAGAACCTTGAAAAAAAGGTTGGTCAAATGGCGGAAGCCATTACAAGAATTGAAACTAGGTCCTCCGGAGGATTACCTTCACAGACGGTTATAAACCCAAAGGTGATGCTGGAGGAGGCTCAATCATAGAGGTAGAGTCCTTACGTCGAGCCAACGACGTAAAACAAAGGCGTTGATTCGGGAGGCAACCCGAAGGAATAAGAAGAGGAGCTTCTGTCAAGAAAATCGCTCCTGCGGCTGGGTGACCCCGCCCCAGCGGTGACACCCTCGCCCAGTGCCGCCCCCGGCGCTGGGCCAACGTCTGCAACATACTGGACACCGCTCCCGCGGTGACACCCCACGCCCCTGCAACGGCCATCCTTGACACGTACCCTCAGCCCCGCCCCCGGCGCTGAGGCTGCGTACCCCTCTTCCTCGTTACCGCCCCTGTGGTTTTGTTAAGGAAAGAAAAAAATACACTTCCCAAAAATAACCTACAACTACCGGCCTTTACATTCCTCCTCCATTCACCCTCCGAACCCTAATCCACCTAACCTCCATACGCCCCTGCGCCCTCTGGAAGCTCTCGCACCACCCTATCCAAACGCGCCTTCGCCAGCTCCGACGACTACCACCCCCTTTGTGACGCCAACCCTCACCACCACCACACACAAACATCCCCTCAACCCTCTCACTCTCGCCCTCCACTGCCCCGCCTTCGGCGACGTCTGCAACAACAAAGAAGACGCCGGAACAACCCCATCACCACAACCTTTGCCGAACTCCCAAAATCGCCATCTTCTCTTCGACCGCCCCTGCGCCTGCAAGCCCCCGCCCCTGCGCCTGCTTCAGCCGCCCCTGCGGAAAACACAACAGATGGTTCGTCTCTTACTCAATTTTCTAAAATTTCTAATTTTTTTGATTGTTGAAACTGCAAATGATGGAAGACTAGAGGAAATATAAATTGTCGGAGCTAAGAAGGAACGATACAGGATCGTACAAGGTCGGGATGTGTATGCAACCCGGTTTTTGGACGTCCTACTTTGAAACGTTTGGGCATGTTGGAGAGCATGCAAGAATTCCTCAACAACGCTAGGCTCGGTGATTTCTGATAACGAGCGCTCCAACATACCCCGAGCTCAACCGCCAGTTCATTGCCACTTTTAAAATGGAAACGGTGGACCATGGTTGTGTTGGACTTTGATTCAAGTTCAACAAACGAAAGTATACATTGGACTACACCCAGCTGAAGGAGGCACTAGTGGTGACTATAGCCGCTTCCGACGGTTGGTGGGAACCCATCCCGATACCCGACTTGATGGAGTTTTGGCAGGCCGCCACTAGGTCTGAGTTTTATGTAGGGGGTGAGTACTCCAACAAATTCACTCACCCTTGTTTGAGGCTCATCTCGAAGATCTTTATGAGTGTCTTTTGTGGTCACAAGGAGGAGAATAAGGTCGCTCTCAAGGACCTTCCATTGCTCTACGCTTGCCTCCCCACGAACGACTGGGTACCGGATTGGCCATACCTCTTCCTTACCGCTTTGAAGCGGATTAGGAAGAATGAGCCACGAGACATTGTGGAAGGCAGGATCATCTCCTTGTTAGTTGCAGAGGTGATGGATCTCGCTGCCTTGGAGGACAGACTGGAGGCCCCACTTTATACGGAGGGTATGTTGAGGAGGTGCAGGCTCCTCAAGAGAGACGGGGAGAACCTCTTTTGGCTCTCTTTAGCATACGAGAGTCACATCACATACCTCCCCCGACGACTTCCATTGGGAGACGAGCTCTCCGAGTTGTACGTACTAGCTGACCCAGTTCCTCCGAGATGGCCTCAGGAGGATATTGTTGGGAGATACGCAGCAGGCTCCAGCCGGGCCCCTACCACTAATGAGAACATGCCGACTGCAGCACACGACGATAGCCAGACCATGGAGAGTCTGCAGGCTCAGATGGTAGCCTTGACTACACAACATCAGGCATGGCAGACCGAGTACCAGCGGTTCATGCTTGAGCAGTAGCAGGCATGGCAGTCCAGCTTCGCCTCCTTCATGACCACTCAATTCGACCGCCGTTAGGATGCTTGGCAGACGGCTCATTAGCAGCAGTTGGAGACTCAACAGCTGGCTTGGCAACCTAGCTACGAGACTTCATTTAGAGAGAGGATGGAGGCTCAGGAGGGCCGCATTGACACGCTCTACCGCCGGCAGGAGCACTTCTTCCGCCACTTCCCTTACGACCTGGAGGAGGGTCCAAGTGGTCCGTCCGGACTATCCCACTGAGGGGTACATTTCTTTCCCTTTTCCCACATTTATCTTTGCCTCATTTCAACTTTGAGAACAAAGTGTACTTCAATTATGGGGGAGGGAATAAGGATGGTAGTTTCTCCCTTTTTCTCACATCTCCTCTCTTTTCCTTCTTTCTTTCTTGGCTTTTCTCTTGTTTTCATTGTCTTTTCTGCTTACCCATGCTTCTTGAGACCTTTGAGTCTAGGTGCTGTCATTTGTTTTACTCGGGACGAGTAAAAGGTCTTAGTATGGGGGAGTTTAATAGGTGATGGAATCACTATCATTTAGGATAGTTTTTAGAGTCTTTTTATAGCATTTGTGTCAGTTTATGCTACTAACTCCTTGGTCTAGAAGAAGAAGACTAAAAGAAGCTAAGGATGGAGTTATAAACACTTAGGAGTGAAGATCGTTCACGAAGCAAAGCTTCTGTTGCCTCACCGCCCCAACAGAGCCTTATCACCGCCCTTGCGGGTGACGCCTTACACCGGAGCGCTCCCTGGGCCTTCGCCAGTGCCGGCCATGAAGTGTGTCACCGCCCCTACGCCACTCCTTGGCGCCCCTGCGGTGACTTGCCCTGAAGAAACGAGGACCAACTCCCCTACGCCTCCCACTGCGCCTCTGCCTGCGCCTCAACCTGGGAGCTGGAAGACGAAGAGACTATGTCACCGCCCCTGCGTTGACATAGGGACGCCCCGGCGGCTTGGCATCAGAAACGACAGGAAGTTGAAAGGTCAGACGTTTGAAGAGCATTAAAGATCCACCCCTGCGGAATTGCCTAGCCGCTCTTGCAGCCATGAAGAAGATCAAGCGTTTTTTCCTTAACCGCCCCTGCGGAACTGAAGGCTGCCCCTACGGTTTAACGTCAGAAGCTTTACTCCAGCTGTTCACACCCCCTTTATGGCATTAAAGGTGGCTGTTTCTGGCCGGCCATTTACTCCTATTTAGTGTCTTTTGTAGTATAAATAGTCCTTGGCTGATTGCTAGAATCATCCAATCTTGTTAGCCAACACATTATCCTCTTCGATTATCTTACTACCTTTGTAATGAGTTGCTAACTCCCTTGCTACATTGGGTTGCTTTGAAGCTGCGTTGTTACTTTGGTTGTAAGTTTTCTTTAATATAAGTTTTTATTCAATAATGCTTTGTGTTTCCTTGATCTCCATTGTCTAAGTGTATGCTTACTATTGCTTGAGACTGATCAACTTAGGTTCTAAAGTGCATGCAAATAACTAGGATTAATAGGTTCCGGGTTCGGGTCTTTAATCTAGTAGTAACTTTAAGTAATAACGGGTTGTAATTACTTAAAGAAAAGGAACACAAATATAAAGATAAGTTTAACGGTTTTAATCTTTTCTTTTTATCCCTTAGTCTTTGTTTGAAAGCTAACTTGTTATTTGTTCTTCTAGGTTGACGGAACACTAACCTGTTAAGTTGTGTTGATGCCGAATGGCTCAACACATATATATGATCGAGACGAGAGATTACTTGAAAACTTGTAAAAGGAACTCACCAAAGTAACAATTGCATGCTTAGAATCAACCTAGTGTAGATTAGGGCTGATCAAGATCGGTTCGGTTCACCTGAACCGAACCGAACCGAGGAATTTCGGTCCGGACCAAACCTAAACCGACAGTTTAGGTTCGGTCTTCGGTCCGTGTTTTTTATAATTTCGGTTTCGGTTCGGTTTCGGTCCAAAACCGAAAAAACCGATAAAATACCGAAAACCGAATTTCATTTAATAAAAAATTATTATAGAATTGTTATTTTTAGTTGTTGCAATTTTAATTAGTAATTGGTGCTTAAATGAGATTGTTATTTTATCTAGGTTTTAACTCTTTATACTAAAATTATTATAAAATTGAAAATTTTATTTTATTGTTATATTATTGAGATTTTTTAGTTTATAATTTTAGGTTCATTTAGGTCCAAAACCGAAACCGAACTGAAACCGACATAATCGGTTCGGTCTTAGGTTCGCATATTTCAAGATTTTGGTTTTCGGTCCAAACCGAAACCGAACCTACTTTTATAGGTTTGGTTTTCGGTCCAAGATTTTTGAAAAATCGGTTTTCGGTTCGGTTTTTAGCGGTTCGGTTCGGTTTTTAGCGGTTCGGTTCGGTTTTGGACCTATGATCAGCCCTAGTTTAGATTCACCCATCATTTGTCTCACTTGTCATATTGATCATTTTCATAAGTTTTTGTGTGCATCAATTCAACCAACCCCCCCCTTTGTTACTTGTTTCTATAATCAATAATTTCATCTAATAAAACACCTTAACTCTCTTGGGTTCGACCCCTACTTAACCACTATACTTGTTTAAGTGCTAAGTCGGGATTTACTTTTGATTGGGTATAGACGACCATAGAAATACCTTCAGTCAATATCACTCTTGTGTGTAACACCCCGAATCCGCGGGACTCGGGGCGCTACGGGTTGGGACCTCACAATGGGTCCCGACCCTTAGCTTGACAACAATTTCACCGGATCTTGCAACAAGGCAATAAAGGTCAAAACCGAAATACATTTTTATGCAATGAAAAGAAAAACCAGAAAGAATACAACAAATGACTTCAGCCGAAAATACAACCCCAAAGACTAAACGCCATACAACATACAATAGATACAATACTCAAACTCGACTCCACCCAAAACCCAATCCTAAAATGTACGGAACCCCGACTGCCCACTCTTCCGGATCTCTCGGCCACAATCCTAACCTGCAATGCATTCTACAACAGTCGGTATAAAAACGTTAGCTCATATTCGAAGCATTAGAATTAATGGGAAAGGCACAAACACAAGTAAATCATCATAAACACACAACATTCTCAAAGCACACAATTCCGGTTTATTATCTTTTTATTATTATGTCATATCCCATTCTAATTCAACTTAGTTTTGTGACACGAGACCACCGGGGTCCCGCCTCGGTCCCTACTTACCGGCATGGAACGGTGCGGATGCCTCCGACCGTCTAACTAGCACAGGCTAGTCACCAAGAACCACCTAGACTCTCGCAAGAGCTAAGCAGATGATGTCACCGCCCGTTATCATACACTTGGGCCAAAATAATATAAGGTCGGTGGTCCTATTACCGGTTTAGTTGTTATAAACAATAAAGAATAATCACACACCACCAAACACACATCAATGCTAATACAAGGATTATGAGCTAAGTAAGTCCGGAGACTTACCTCGTCACCACACTCAACTCACAACACTCTCGCTTCCTTAGGGAGGAAACCCATAACCTGCTCACAAGAAGATAACTATATCAACATCAACCCACTCACAATAGAAGTCTTAGACTTCTATACAAATGATCTACGCAAGACCATTTGACTCTCAATTCTAGGACCGCATCCTAGAATCACTCATGCTCACATCACACTCAACAAAAGATAGAAGTCCTAAGACTTCTAAACCCTCGGATCTCGCAAGATCATAACTCATAACACCACTAGGGAAAACATGCCTAGTCCTCACGATCACAATGGTAACGACACTAGGCTAGGATACTCTCGTTCTAGTCCACAACCTCAACATCATACAACCTCAACCCCTAAATTCTCACAAGATCAACATACAACTTAAAGCCATAAACAACCTCACAAGATAACCAAACACCTCAAGTCTTAGCACAATCATAAATCCTCAAAACTCACCTAAGGTTCAAGGCCACTACTTGGCATTCACTCTAAGTTATGCTAGATCCAACCTAACATGATACTAATACTAAACATAACTAAATCGAGTAAGATCATGACGTCAAAAGCCGGAAGACGATCTATGGATGTCGATATGGATTCGTTGGCCTTAAACGGGGCACTTCCGAACCTAGCATCAAACTAAACAAATTCAGCAGAACGCTAAATTTGAACGGAATATATAATATATAAATCTAAGGTAAAAACCTGTTTTCAAGAGCCAACGTTAAAACCCGCAAAACATTTTACGGGGCAAATTACCCAATTTTATACACTTGGTCATAATCCGCAATAGAAATATTTTCTGGGCAAATCATGCAATTCTAAACACTTGGGCTATATTCTGTAAATAAATTGTTGGGCCAAATCTTGTATTTAAACCAACAAAGGGCACAATTGCAAATTCTAGAAATTAAGGTTGTAAACTCAAATTCAAAATATAGGATACTTTGTGTAATTATAAGAAAAACAGGGGAGCCGGTTTTAAATATGTAAACAGGGTTTCCTTAACCCTCTTTTACTGGCAGCGCAATGCAAGAGGGCAGGGGGTGGCGGCGCTTCAGAGGAGAGGGCAAGGGTTGCAGAGCCGACGGCCGGCGGCAATGCAGGCGGAGGGAGGAGCGACGTCCGGCGGCACAAAAGCGGCCCCAATCACTGGCGGTAGTGGTTGCCTCCTTGCGACAGATGGGAACGGAGAAGGAGGGGGAAAGAGGAAGGCGGCGGGAGATCTGCTTGCTGGCGGCTCCGGATGCTCGAGGCAACGGTGTGGAGGCGATCCCAGGTTGCAGCCCTCCTCTCTGGCAGTTCAACGATGGTGCAACTCCCTCGCCAGTGACGTCTATCGGGGTTGAAGAAGGGAAATAGAACATCTAGACTTGTTAGCTATGGGTTGTAGTGGTATCGAAGGCTTGCCTTCCGGGGTGTCTTCGCCTGTCGATCTTGTTGCAAGGAGAATGGCTCGTCTCCGGTGGTGTGGGCTCGATTGCAAAGTGAGAGGGAGGAGGTGCGAGGGAGAGATTGAGGTTGCGTGTAATAGAAGTGAGATGAGGGAGAGATTACAGAGAGGGAGATTGTAGAGAGATGGGTGGGTGATGTGTGAGGGAAGGTGAGAGGGGGTTGGCTACTAGGGGCATCATCAGTAGGAGGGAGGTCGAGGGGTGGCTGGGCCTGTAGGCGATGAGGGCGAAGGGTCGACCGGCCTAGCCCTGGCGGGGAAGCTGCAGCAGCTCTCACCAATCCACAAAACACGTAGCAGAAGAAGACAAGAAGGGAAAAAAAAGAAAGAAAAAAAAGAAAAAGAACAAGAAAAGGGAATATGGCAAACTCGATTAAAAGCAAGCATTTGGAACGGGATTTTCGAGTCGGGAGAACTTTCCTGACTTTTTCCGAAAATAACCAAAAATATAAATATACTTGGGAAAGCTATTTTACATCGTAAAATACTTTTTAATAAAATATTTAATCTAATAAAATATCGATAGAAGTCGGAGAAATAAATATCGAAAACGCGCCAAAAATTTGGGGCGTTACATTGTGGTCCCGAAAGAAGTCCTAGAGGTCGATAACAGGAATGAATTTTCCGGTTGTTACATCAGGTCCACCTAAAAACAAGTTTCGTCCCGAAACTTAATCAAATGTTGATCTTCTCGGTCTCACATACCGAGGTATGCACACTAGAAAACCTGAAGGCATCATCCTTCTAATTTACTCACATGATCTACTCATGCTATCACAACAAGTCTAACAAATCAACCATCACATTCTCTTACGGGACAAATAAAATACGTATTAATACGTATTAACACATATGCATACAAACTCAACAAGTAAGGAACAGGAACTCAACCTTCGATCCTATAGGTGCATCTAGCTCGGCATAGAACTCGGAATAGTTTCTCCGGATACTATCCTCCGTCTCCCAAGTAGCCTCGTCGTCTCCTCGTCTCGACCACTGCACTCTCATCATAAGTATGTCCTTCGACCGCAGACGTCTCGTACCACGCTCTAGGACAACTACCGGATGCTCTACAAACGTGTGGTCCGGCTCGACCACTAAGTCATTATGACTGACAATGTGTCTCGGGTCTGGTATGTACTCTGTACATGAGACACATGGAAGACCGGGTCAACACCCTCTAACCTTGGTGGCAACGCCAATATGTATGCCACCTCTCCAACTCACTCAAGGATCTCAAAAGGTTTGACATATTGGGGACTCAACTTCCCCTTAATGCCGAAATGTTTGACACCTTGCGTCGGTGATACTCTCAACCATATCTGAGCTCCCACTCTAAAATCTAGAGGCATGAGCCTTTTATCAGCATAAAAGCGACTATGCGTGGCCAGTATCCGCTCTCGGATCATCCCTACTCGGGCCATGTCATCTTGTACTTACTCGGGAGCTAGTTCACTAGCACTACCCGACTTATCCCACCATAGCAGTGTGCGGCATCTCCGCCTATACAACGCCTCATAAGGAGCCATCCTGCTCGATGAGTACCCGTTGTTGTTATACGAAAACTCAACCAAAGGAAGGTGATCTGGCCACACCAGTCCCTAGTCTAGCACACAAGCCTTTAACATGTCCTCAAGGGTCTGTATAGTCATCTCAGACGACCGTCTGTTTGAGGATGAAAAGCGGTCGTGAAGTGCAGGCTCGTACCCAAGGCGGCGTGCACATGTTACCAAAACCTCGAAGTAAACCGCCCATCTCTATCTAAGACGATGGTCCTCGGTACTCCATGGAGTCTCACTATTTTCCTAGTGACCTAACTCCTCACCTAACAGACTCACCAGCCACGTCTCCTTAATAGGAATGAAACGTTTGTTCTTTGTAAGTCGATCTACCACAACCAGATAGCATAAGAGCTCCTAGTCGGTCACAGACCGGTGACGAAATCCATGGAGATGCCATCCCACTTCCACGGTGATACTAGTAGTGGATGAAGCTCTCCTCCTGATCTATGGTGCTCAATCTTGACTTCTTGACAGGTCGCACACTGGGCTACGTACTTATCCACATCGGGCTAAAGCCCGCTACGCGAAAGAAGGTCTGATGTCCTGATACATTTTACTCGCACCTGGGTGTACTAAGTATGGTGTAACAAGAGCCTCTTGTAACAGACGTTGTCTCAGCTCTTTGTCTGAACGCACACTTACACGCTTCTGGTGTCTCATCACTCCGTCAACACCCATGGCAAACTATGGTGTCTCTCCTCAAGACATCCTGTTTCGGATCCGTGTCAAAGCCGAGCAACTCTCCTATTTTTGTCGAATCTCTCCCAACATATCAGGTAACATTTCTAAGGTGGACAGGTGGATGTATGTATCCGGAAATTGAATATCTACCTCTAGCCACGCTAGGTTTCTTTGTAACTAAGGTTGAACCATCAGTCGAGCTATCGCCTTCTCCCGAGGCGTCTTTCTACTAAGGGTATCGGCAACCACATTGCCTTCCCCAGATGGTACAATATCTCCATATCAAAATATTGATCAGCTCTAGCCATCTCCTCTGGCGGTTATTCAACTCCCGCTAAGTGAATATATACTTCAGACTCTTATGGCATGTAAAGATCTGGCACGTAGGTCCATATAGGTAAATGTCGCTAGATCTTCATAGCATGAATCACCGCAGCTAACTCAAGATCATGGGTAAGGTAGTTCTCCTCATACGTCTACAACTGTCTAGACGTGTATGCAATAACCCTACCTCTCTGAATTAAGACACATCTCAAGCCCAACTTGGATGCGTCGTTGAAAACCTCAAAGCCCTCCGGCTGTGCTAAGATAGGAGTAGAGGTCAACCTCCTCTTCAGCTCCTCGAAAATCTACAAGCACGGCTCGGACCAAACAAATATGATAGACTTCCTTAGCAAGGAAGTAAGTGGTCGGGCGATAACAGAAAACTCTTCGACAAACCTACGGTAGTAGCCTGCAAAGCCTAGGAAACTGCATACCTCCTTGACATTCCTAGGAGGTGACCATGATGCAATAAACTCAATCTTCGCCGGATCAACCTTGATCCCCTCAACGAAAATATGTGACCAAGTGATGCGAACCACCGAGGCTCGAACTTGTAGATCCACCGGCACAATCATCTTCCTTCTTTAGACTAAAAAGATCGGCCAAAATAGTGGTGAAAAGGGGATGGAATTTAGACTCGAAAAGGGATGATGGTAGATGGATCAAAAACCGGATATGACAAGCAAAATCCCCTTGGCCTCGCAAGTTAAGGATCTCCTTAACTCGATCAATCTTCCCTCGGAATCGCACTCTAGGAAGCTTGATCTTTTGTTCGTCAGCCTCTCACCGATCGAACAACTTTAGCCTCTTACCAAAGTGTTTGAAAATGCAACATCTCACCATGTTTTTGGGTTTGATTTCAGAGCTAATCAACAACTCTTTCAAGCTAACGCTCAAGGGTTTTTCTACTTCATTCTCTATGTGAAAATGGGATGGGAGAGGCCTTTTTATAGCCTTTACACAAGTTTGGAAATTAAAGTAAAAAATAAAAGAAACCTATAAAAGAAATGCCAAGAGTCAAAACTTACAAAAACAACTCTTACTTATTAAATTAACTAGTTTACTTAAACTTTATTTTAAGGACCCTTAGCTCGACCCAATTGACCCAACATGGCTCCAAGATGGACTGGAAAACATGAGCCAAGGGTGTAGTTGAGGCCAAGGAGTCGGGCATGTGTACGGAGCTCAACATGGTCGTTTCATAGACGCTTGTGGATATTTCTTGGGCTTGAACGGGCGTCTCTTGGGTAGATGTCGGGGTGGTCCGGAAATGTGGAATCCAAGTGCTTCAGGACCATCCGGGATCACATCATCCTCCCTCTCTTCAAAAGGATTCATCCTCGAATCTGGATAATTTATACGGAAGGCGTGCGATCCAATCTTGTCAACCAATCCTACAATATATAAAGGTAAATCAGTACGAGCGAAAGAACTCAAGAAAGGCATGTCATAATTATAAATTAGAAGGAAAGTAATGTCACTTCCCTTAGGACTCATGTTGTTGTTGGTAGCTCGGTCAATAGGAGTAGGATCGGATAATATAAGGGCGAATAAGGCCTCTTCGTCCCACGCTTTTGCGTTGACCAAAACCTTCTCAATCACTTCCTTTTTAGGCTCTTTAGCTAGCTCGATCGGGGAAGGTGTTGTGATAGCATGTATTATAGTCTATATTTTGGAGCTAGTTTAGACGTTTTATCTTCATAAATCTGCATGTATGGATGTATATTATGTGATTATATTGTTGTTTTGTCTACCTTTGCGGGAATCAAGGTCTACACCTAGTTTCGTTGTAATTGTAGGTAAAATGGCACGTTTTGGATCGAAATGGAGCTAAGGAAGCTAAGGAGTCATTGGAGCTACATTCTAGAGCTTTAGGAAGATCTCAGGAAGCATGGAAATGATTAAGAAGATTTACTTTGGACCAGATTTGAGAGATTTCACATTCAGTTGAGATTCACCTCGGTCAGCTATAGTGTCACCTCAACCGAGGTGATCTTGAGGAGCGTCCCGACCGAGGCGAACACCCTGCCGCCGGCGAGATATATATTTTTGGCCGAGATCTTTTATTTTTTTAAGGAAGATATCTTATATTTTTGGCTGGATTTCTGGAAGGAAGATATTATTTTTGGCTGATTTATTTTGAGAGAGAGATATATTTTTATAGGAAATTATCTTTTTAAGATATTATTATCTTTGGAAGATAATTCTCCTATATAAAGGGTTGGATTTTCTACAATTCAACCATCTTCGGATCAAGAAATTTCTGGAGTAAGTTCTGAAGGAAGTTTGAAGATTGAAGTTCAAGGAAGGAGGAAATCATAGTTGGAGTTGGCTTTTGAAGGAGTTTTGTAAGACTTTCTTAGATTGTCTTTTGGTTCGATTGTCTTTTCTGATTTGTGATTGAGGAACGCTTGTTTGTTTGTTATTTAATTAAGTTATTGAGACCTTTTTCTTAAGGTTTTCGTGTTTGAATATTGATTCTTTTCCCTTTAATTTGATTATTGTTATCATGATGATGGTTGACTAAGTTTCTTATGCGATTCTAGGGTGATTGACTGAAAGTTGTGGGAAAGACGATGATAGAATGATATTAATCCTAGCAGGACCCTAAAAGCTCGAGTATTTACCTTAACCCTAGAACACCTCGCTCAGTCGTTGAACATCTCGGCCGGGGTGGAATCTGACTGAACGAGGTGACCTTTTCTGAATCCTATCTGAGTTAAGAGTTTAAGTTTGCCAAATCCTATCCTTATTACACCTTTCCTAGTTCAATGCAAGCCTAGGATGAGACTTACCCGGTGATTCCTTTGTTTGTTTACCTAAGATCATGAGTGTAGGTAATAAAGGTTTATCCTTTATTGGGGTTTGAGTGTGCCTTTATCCCATCTTTGTGAGTTAGCCTGACTTACCCGGTAAAGGTTGATTCTATTCCCTTGGGTGGTGTGTTGGTTTGAGATTATAGTTCCTTTCCTTAGTACCTTGAGACTTTCCCAGTAATAAGAGCTTTGGTTTGGGATAGTGAGTAGCGAGACTTGCCCGGTGATCTATTCCCACCTTAGAAACACCTTCCCTTTGCAGACCTTAGCTTTGTCCGCGTTATCCTTTGAGATCTTGAGTCAGAACCACAACTAGATGCTTTAATCCCTAGAATCCGCATTTCCCCTTACTTGACTTTTACATCATCTTTGATTGCTTTAATTGCTTTTAGTTAATTGCAATACTTGACTACCGATTCTGTGCTTTGTTTCACCTATGTCCTTGTGATCAACCCCTGAAATTCTTGCTTTTATTACAATTGACCCGCACACTGCGGGCTCGCATATTTGTTCAAGCATACTTCTTGGGTTATAAATTTTAAAGCTTGCACACACCGTTTGGAGCGAACAAGTTTTTGGCGTCGTTGTCGGGGACCTTGTCTAGACCAAGCCGGTTTCGGTTGTTTTTCAGGGCTATTTCCCTTGTTGCTATTAACTACTCTACTTGAGTGTTTTCGTAGGATCTTTCTTTAGGTTTATGCGAAGAACCCGTGCTGGAAAGGAAATCGTTCCCTACGATCCCGAACCAGAAAAGACTTACAAGCGAAGATTAAGAGAAGTTAAGATGGCCAATCAAGACGATCGCGATCTTGAAGCCGAGTTGAAGGAGGCATTAGAACAACTACGCCTCAATAGAGAAGAACGGCAGCGCGAAAGGGAAGAGACTCGTGCAAGAACTGAAGGAATTGAAGCAGATATGGCTGCTCTAAGGGCCCAGTTTTTGCTTCGACCGATACCAGATCCTCGACCAAGGCAAGACCCAGTCGTAGTTGCCCCGGCCAATGTGCACCTACCACCTCGGATGCCCATCCGGGATGTTCTTTTTGATGGAGTTCCACAAACCCTAGGACAGAGGATGGACCCTAATCAGCAAGTGAGGCGTCCAAGAGTCAACCTAGGTGATCCAGCTGAGCATGATTACGAACTTCAACTGCAAGTTCTGTCCATGATCCGACAATGTCAATTTGGAGGTTTAGAAAGCGAGTCTCCGCATCAGCATTTGCCAAACTACGAAATTATGATGGAGACCTTGAGACCTTCAAGATTGGAAAACAACAACTACAAGTTAAGGCCTTTCTATTTCTCCTTGAAAGACAAGGCGCTTACTTGGTATCGATCTCTACCGCCCGGAAAGATCTTGGGAAGAGATGACGATAAAGTTTCTCACTAAATTCTTTCCTCCCTCTAAGACCGCTGAAATGAGGGGAAAGATCAATGCTTTTATTATGAAGGACAAGGAGAGTTTGTCCAAGTCATGGGAGAGATTCAAGGACATTCTATTGGATTGCCCACATCATGGGATTCCAAAGATCGAGTTGCTGGAGATTTATTTCAAGGAATTGGATGGAGCTACTCAATTCAATCTCCAACTACTTTCAGCCGGCACATTCATGGACATGCCGATAGACGAAGCTTGGGAATTCATTGAAAAGCAAGCTTTACACATGGAGAAGTACTCTCACCAAGGAATGGAGAATGGAGCAAGGACAGATAGCTTCCAGGAAACATCATCAAATGGAGCTCAACTCACCTCGCTTAGCAAGGAGGTAAAGACATTGAAGGAGATTTTAGTAGCTCAAATAAAGGAGCAAGATGAAGGATATCAAGGAAGAAACAACTACCAAGGACCGCGGAACAACAATAACATTAACAATAGACACTCTAACAATAACCATTCGAGATCTAATCAACAAAATCCCGGTAACCCTTATTCTCATGCTCATAATGCTTTTAACCCTCCTCCTTCTTCTTCTACTCCATTGAAAAACCAAGAGCCTAGATTAAGTTCATCCCAGCCAGAGAATAAGGATGCAGTGCTAGAAGCAATTCTGATCAAGCTCAACGCTATGGAGACATCAATGAACTCATTCTCGAAGGCACAAAAATTCTTAGAGAAAAAATTCTTTAGCAAGGCGAATGAAGCGCCAAGAGATTCAGGGAAGCTCCTAGTAAGGACAGAGAGCAACCCTAAGGGACAAATTATGGCAATAACGACAAGAAGTGGACTGAAAATTGCAGATCCAGTACCTCGGTCGGTGCCAGACCAGACGAAGAACACCTCGTTTCCAGGATCGGACGAGGAACACTTCGGTCAAGGTGCCAACCGAGGTGGAGCCCTAGAAAGTGAAGGATAAATCTGAAGTTTATATTCCACCTCCTGCTTATAAACCACCACTTCCATTCCCTCAACAAGGGTTAGAGCACATCTAGACAAGCATTTTGGTAAGTTTCTAGACCTAATGAATAAACTACAAATTAACATCCCTTTCCTTGATGCTATTCTAGGGATGCCCGCCTATGGGAAGTTTCTTTAAGAGATTCTATCGAGGAAGAGGAAACTGGAAGATTTTGTAGAAGTGAGGATGACATCTAAGTCTTTGGAGCTCATTCAAATCATGAAGGAGAAGATGCCACCCAAATTGAGAGATCCCATTTCATTTTGCATTCCCATTCAAGTTGGGGATGTAACTTATGAGGCGTTGTGTGATCTAGGAGCCAGCGTGAGTATCATCCCGCTGGAGCTATGTGAGAAGATCGGACTTGGAGAGCCCAAGCCGGTGAAGATAAGGGTATACATAGTGGATCGCTCCATTACCCATCCTGTGGGCATTTTGGAAGACGTTCCCGTCAAGTTAGGTAATTTCTATTTACCTATAGACTTTGTTGTACTTGACATTCCCGCAGATTATCCCGTGCCTATCATTCTCGGGAGGACATTTCTAGAAACTTCAGGTTGCAACGTTGATTGTAAGAACGCCAAGTTGAAATTCAAAATTGGTGGAGATCAAGTGGAATTTGCATTGCTTGCTACAATGAAAGGAGAGCCGCTGGAGGACGACATCTTCAACATCTATGATAAAGAAGAATCGAGGGAATTGGTGAGCTCTATCCTTATTATTGACCCTCTTGAAAGAGTTCTTAGTTTTAGTTTAATGGAGGAAGGTATAGATGTTTCTTGTGATGCAGAGATATGGAGCTTAAAGCATTGGAAGCAGATCCAGGAGCTAAAATTGAGAGACTAATCCAGGAGAACAAGAGCAATTTAGGTTTCGGTCCTAGTTCTAGTACCTTGACCGAGGCACTTTCTGGACCAAGCGAGGTGTTCTTATCTGAAGAACATCTCGGTCACCCACCTCAGATACTGACCGAGACAGCAAGCGAGATGTTGTCAACTGAGGACAACAAACTTCCTAATCTTTTTTCTGAGAATCATTTACAGTTGGTGGAGCACTGGCTCCACCAAGCTTCTGATGGTAAAGAGCCTTGGTATGCTGTTATTGTTAATTACCTTATTTTCCAGGAAATACCGCCCGGATTAACGTACGCTCAAAGGAAGAAATTCTTCAAGGATGTACGCCATTACTACTGGAATGAACCTCTACTGTTCAAGAGAGGTCCGGATGGGATGCTTCGACGATGATTCCGGAGGATGAAGTTGGTAGTGTTATACGGCATTGTCACTCGCTTCCTTGTGGAGGACATGCTAGCGCTCACAAGACATGCGCTAAGGTATTACGTTCTGGTTTCTTTTGGCCCACATTATTTAAGGATGTGCAAACGTTTGTTTTTTCTTGTGATGCATACCAAAGAACAAATAACTTGTCTAGAAGGAACGAGATGCCACTCAACAATATTCAGGAGGTTGAGATTTTTGATGTATGGGGAGTAGATTTCATGGGACCTTTCCCATCATTCGCATGAAACCTCTACATTCTCTTAACTGTTGATTACGTCTCTAGATGGGTGGAAGCCATTGCCTCGTTTTGGGACACCACACATCATCATCAGCGATGGAGAGACACATTTCATCAACCGGAAGTTTAAGGCACTTCTATCGAATTATGGGGTAACCCACAAGGTAGCAACCCCTTATCACCCTCAAACTAGTGGACAGGTCGAGATCTCAAATAGAGAAATCAAAGCACTTCTGGAGAAGACCGTCTCTAGGACGAGGATGGATTGGTCCATGAAGTTGGACGATGCTCTTTGGGCTTATAGGACCGCATTCAAGACTCCCATTGGTACCACCCCTTACTATTTGGTATATGGGAAGTCTTGTCATCTACCCGTTGAGCTAGAGCATAAAGCATATTGGGCAATCAAGTGGTTGAATTTTGATATCAAGGAAGCCGGAGAGAAGAGATTATTGGACATCAATGAGTTGGAAGAGTTGCGCTTAAACGCTTATGAGAATGCCAAAATCTACAAGGAAAGAACGAAGAGATGGCATGACAAGCATATCATTCCTAAGGAATTCAAAGAAGGAGATCTAGTTCTACTCTTCAACTCCCGCCTCCGCCTCTTTCCAGGTAAGTTGAAATCTAGATGGACAGGACCTTACGTTATGAAACATGTTTTTCCCTATGGTGCAATTGAGATTTGGGGTGAAACAAGCGGAAGCTTTAAATCAAGCGCTATACCTTGTTTGAGGATGATGTACGGTCCAGCTAGCGACCTTAAATCAAGCGCTTCTTGGGAGGCAACCCAAGGTATTGCTTTCTTTTCCCTTTTTCTAGCTTAGTTATAGATAGTTTGCTTTGCTTTGTTTTTGGCGTCCTCTAGACAGAAACCAGGTACTTTCTAAGGAAGGATTACAGCTCAGGAGCTACACTAGAAGGACAGAAGTTTGAGAAATTGAGAAGACGGAGTTTTACTGAGACACATCTCGGTTGCTATCATAGCACCTCCACTGAGATGTTCTTGGGGCAACCGAGGCGACTAGGTTTGAAATCCAGTCAGACACCTCGGTCCGGTTGGGACCACCTCGACCGAGGTGAAATCAAATTCAATGAGGGGTATAAAAGGCAAAACAGTTTTCTCTCTCTACACTTTTCCTTCCTACATCGAGCCTCGACCGCAGCGGTACCCAACCTCGGTTTTCAAGCATCAAACAGCGAGAAAAACGCTCCCAATCTGCAGAATCTGGGTATTTCATTCAAAAACCCTTACTCTCTTTCCTTTACTTATTTAGGACAGATCTGGCTCTGGTTGCCACTCATTATTGTTGAAAAAGATATAAGTACCCCATAGGAAGCATTTGGTAGTGATTTGGGGGAAAATAACTTGAAAATCTGAGAGTTCGATCGAACAACACTTCTCCTCGGTCCGGTCGCCTGTGTCTCGGCCGAGGTGATTGTCAAAGCAACCGAGGTGTTCATTTGTCAGTTGTCATGAGTAGCAGATCTGATCGCCAACTGGTCTTGAGAGATAGACCCGGTAGTTCTTCCCCTTCTTCTGCATCTCAACCCCCTATTCCAGTGATACACAAGCATCACCAGGCTGACTTTGATAGGATATGCGGGTGTCCCATTGTTGCCCCGCGATTTCTGAACGTTGCGTCCTTTGAGTGCCTCCATGTGGTGGAGGACTTGAGGAAAATGATATCGATGGTAGGGGCTGGAGGA
Organism: Fagopyrum homotropicum; assembly: GCA_033239125.1. Taxonomy (NCBI): domain Eukaryota; kingdom Viridiplantae; phylum Streptophyta; class Magnoliopsida; order Caryophyllales; family Polygonaceae; genus Fagopyrum; species Fagopyrum homotropicum. Next base: position 116,473,549 of record BSWB01000003.1, read on the forward strand.
TTTTATGGAGGTTCGAGCGCCGGCTTACTTAGAGCCGACCATGGAGTTTGTCAGTTCTGTTACTCACGTACCGGACCGGAACAATATCAAGTACCGATTGCTGAACCGGAACTACATAGTACCGATGGATCAGTTTAGAGAGATTTTTGGCTTCCTGACTCCGACAGTTATCGATTTTCCTTCTCGGGTCGTGGCTCGAGATTTCTGGGGCGAGATAACCCATGTTGTTGAGCACAATGATAGGTGGAGACCTGGAGATTCCAGAGAGCGCATCATCTTCCACCTCGCTTTCCGTCTCGCTCATAGGATATTCAGCGAGACTCTTTTGGCGCGTACTGAGACGCCCTAGAAGGTCCGTCAGGGGGAGCTTTTGAGCATGTTCTGTATGGTGACAGGTGGAGTTCCTAAATTTAGAGGGATGCTAGTTGAGGACTTGCACAGGATCAAGGGCAAGTCCAAGGGAGATATTTGATGTGGAGGTTTGGTGACCCATATTGCTACTGCCATGGGTCTGGATATGTCTACTTGTACGTTGGTCGCGGCTGCAAAGCCGCTTGGTTTACAGGAGATGATCACGAGGTGTATTCTCGTCCCTCGTGGTCCGAGGAGGATTCTAGTTCCTCGTGGACTTACTACACCATACGTGGCGATGCCTTAGGAGCAGACTGCCCCTCAGGGTATCATGTGGTCAACTTAGTTCTCAGTCCACGATCCCCAGTATTGGTCCCACCGCATGGATACCTTACATAGAGGATGCTACAGACGCTGCAACAGCTCAGATGCATGAGGAGGATGAGGATGATGATGGCGGTGCTGCCATGGAGACAAGGACAGATACAGCTGGCCCCAGTGTGCCAGTTGTCGACTTAGACGATGAGGCGACAGAGGAGGAGGCAGCCGCAGCACCATCACGTCCTTCTAGGTGCAGAGTCCGCTGGTAGAGGTATCCCATAGCTCATCGACGGATTGACGAGCTGACGGATCAGATGATCGACTCTTAAGCCGTCTTGTCCTTGGATATGTTGGAGATGAGGGAGAGCCAGCACTACCAACGCCGGATGATGGAGATACAGTTTCAGCATATCATGGGCTACCCTTTTGATCCATCCTCAGCATCCCTACTTCCCGTATCTTCCACCACCCCACCATAAGCTGACGAGGATTAGAGCTAGCAGGGATTCTCTTTTATTTATTTATTATGTAGTTCAGCTAAGTCCGATGAGTTTCCTGATTTCTCTAGACTTATATTTGACCCATTGGGACAATGTGTCCCAAATATGGGGTATTTGGATGTATTATTTGACATTATATGTGTATGTTTGAATGACTCTAGCGGATATTTATGATCCTATTCTTCTTTACTTGGCTTTACGTGTTTATCTGCCATTACATGCATACATACAGGTTTTTGTTTGAAAAAAACGTCGAAAACTGGTTTGAAAAAAAAATTTTATTGACCTCGACTGGGATGTTCTTGACTGGACGAGGTAGACACCTCGGATGACGCCAGACCGCCTTGACTAAGGTGGGTTCTTAACTGAGAGAATTTTCGAAACGTTTTGTGCTTCTTCTCTGGATATGACCTCAGTGATGATTCTATTTGCAGATTGGTTTTGAAATCTTTATATGCTCGAAAGATTTTATGATATGTTTAAGTTGCAAAATGCTTTGTTTGAAGTTTTAGCATGTTTAATACTTTGTTTGTATCAAAATTATGTTGGATTTGAAGGTTGACACCACATGATGAGTTCTATCACATTCTTCTTGGGATGACTAAGGCAATTCATTCTTTTCTCTTCTTCTTCTTGATCATTTTTAGCCCCTCATATACATATTTGCCTCCCTTTACCTATCCGAGAATTTGGAAGCAAGCAAAGAAAAGAAAGTGAAAGTGAAGTTGAGATGTTGGCTGAAAGTGTTAGAAAGAAACAATTAGGTTTGGGGAAGTCAATCATGATGATGAGTAACTCGGCACCATTCACATAGCCAGGTGTTTGTGTCTTGCCAAAGTCAGATTAACCGATATTCCTAACAGGTCATGGTATGTGCATCAAGGGTTTGAGGCATCTCGAGAAATTAACGATTGCTGATCTCCTAGGCTTCGGTTATTGTGCACCTCTGTCCATGCATCCCAAAAAGTAAGTAAAGTAAAATATTCAAAGCTTATTGGTGGAAGATGTTGTAATTCAAAGAAAGTGAAGTAAGATCCTTTTTCACTGATTCTAGCACCACAATTCCTATATACATCCCACCCTGACACGTTTCTTGACCTCGTTTAGAAGCCCTTGAGATCTCGAGCTTGTTGATTGACTTGGTGATTTAAATTGGATTATACATGATTGATTTCGATAAATATGATTTATTATGCATTGTATGAATTTATGCAAAGATGAACATCTTTCTTATATTTATAAAATGTTTTGATCATGTCTTAATTTTAATTGCCATGAAGCATTCTCTTAGAGTGATCTATGAGTGGAGCACACCACCAAAAATGTTTTGAAATGCCTTTTCATTGATCTTTTTGACTTATAATCCATTCTATCTTGTATCTAAGGTTTGGAACTTGCTTGGGGACAAGCAAGGTGAAGAACCGGTAGGTGAAATAAATAAGGTAAAAGATACTCTAGAAGGGGGGGTTGAATAGATTATGGGAACTTTTCACAAACCAAATCTCAAGGCCTTGAAACTCCTTTCAAGGGCCTTGATGTCAATTAGTGCTCTTTGTGAAACTTTGATTTCAAGGGCTTTGAAACTTCTTTCAACTGCCTTGACTTCTTGCTCTTGCAAAACAAAGTTAGTCACATTAAAGTATATATGGTGCGGAATTGAAAAGATCGACATGAGGATATGCTTACGAAGTTCGGCTCTAAATAGCCTACTCTCTCTCCCAGGGTATAGCCTTAGGATCTAACTATCTATTATCATCTTCAAAGAGTCCTAGATACAAACTAGAAGAAATCCCCTTCTTCTCTCACTGTAGCCAATGCTACGATCTAGCTCCAACTCTTAACCAAGCTATAATAGCCTAGTTACTTCGCAGAGTAACACACACTCTAGTATAACACTATTTAGATCTTCCAATGGAGCTCTAGTGTTTTCTCTCTCTAAGGGGATAAAGCTTTTGTATGAATGAGAGAAAGAAAAACAATGAATGAAGATGATCATGTTTCTAGAAGATGTAAAGATGTTTTCCCGTGTAAGCTTGTGTATTTTTCTTCTTCGACTATCATCTTCATTTATACTCTTCTATGGAGAGGTCTTCTAGTCGTTGTAGAGATGACCGTTTGAAGATGAATCTTCTTCTCCATGAAGATCGTTTCTTGTTTCGAGATAAGGTAGACGTTAATCTTCAGCTCGCTCCTGAGAACACGCCGAGCCCTTAGCTCCTTGCTCTTCTCGTCTTTTGAATCGAGAGAGAAGATATTATCCTTGCCACTTTTTGTTTAGAAAATCTTCTAAAAAGATTCTCTAATCTTCGGTTGAGATCTTTCTTCGGTTGATGAGATCTTTCTGTTAAAGAATCTCTTGGAAAATCTTCAGCTCATTTGAATCCTTGTTTCGTGCATCTATAACTCCAAGGTCCTTGAATTCGTCCCTTTGTAAAAGCTATCTTCCTTTGTCCTTGAGTTATACTAAGGTCCTTGAAATTCATATCAAGGCCCTTGACATTTAGATAAAACCTGCACTGAATTCAAACCAACCAAATATCTAGAGAATATAATCAATACATTGTTAGTATATCCAACTTCTACATTTGTGTTAAGTCTTCCATCATCAACCTATAAAACATTTTAATCAAGGTGGAGTTTTCAATCTCCCCCTTGATGGAAGACAACACAAATATTTTATCGTACCTGCATTTGTTAGTTTAGCAATGCATATGAAAATCTCAAAACTAAAAATGCAGAATGCAGTATATCGAAATGTCGGATCATATTTCTCCCCCTCTGTCTTTCAACAAGGGAGAGAAAATAGTCAAAGCAAGGAGTCTTAAAACACGATTACAGACCCAAAATAATATTTTCACAAACCACATAGAAAGATTTTCAGAAAAACTAGACAACTTAATTCTCCTCATAGAACTTCCTCTTTCCTTTGGATGAAGATTTCTAATAATGCCAATCATCCATTTCACTTGCCAAACGTCTTCTCTTTTCTTCAGCTCTTCTCTGTTTAACTACTTCATACTCAACTTTGGGCAAGAACATTGGCTCTTCATGAGTTGGATACATAATTGATTTATTCTGTACGCCTTTTACAATTCATCAGCACATTCTCAGCCTTCTCTTGAGTATGTTGAGCTACATCTTCAGGTATGGGCAAAATGCTTCCCATTGTAGTCAGTGTAAGAGCATTCATCAAATACATTTCATTGACTTTAGCATTTATGGTAGCTAGAAACTCGAAATTTGTATCCATTCTCCTCTTGGTGTCAAACTGGAAATCAGATAATTCCCGATTGAGACAAGCTATTTCTTTTTCACAAGCCTCTAACCTGATTTCTGGAGTAGGAGAAGGTTTGACTTCTTCATTTGGATTTTGAGTAACTCCTTTTTCTTTTAAAGTCCATGTTCCTGCAAGAGTTTTCTCAATCCTCAAACATTCTAAGAAGTTCTCATCAATTTTGTTGGTAATAGACTGTCTTTCCTCAGAGAATGTGTCAATTTTGTAATAATCAAAGATCTTGGGCAACAAATTTCCATAAAGCAGAGGAATAGGTCTCTTAGAATTGACATAATGCATCATATGGTTGAGAATCAGATTAGGCACATCTATGTCCAAATCAGACATAAGCAAATGAATTAATTCCAGAGATTGATCAGTCAATAGCTCTCTTGAGTTTGCACGAGGAACAACACATCGAACCAGTATGGTAAACACTATTTTAGCGTCTAAGGTTAGAGATGTGTGAGTCAGTTGACGTGAGATTGAATTTGGAACCAGAAAATTCTCCTTAGCAATACGAACACTCTCTGATCTTGAAGGATAGTTGAATACCACATATGTAGGAATTCCAAAAATCTTACTTAAAATAGAAGGATTGAGTGTAATCGGAGTACCTTTGACTGAAGATTCAAGAGTGATACATCCTTTGTCCCTTTTTGTCGTGAGATTAACATAGAATAGTCTCGTGAGTCTTGGAAAAGCAAAATCTCCAAGATTTAGAACCTTCCAGATAATCGAACTCTTCAGCTTGTCTATGCAGGATATCTTGAGGGTATCAAGAAAATCAGTATCCACCAAATCACACACATAGAGCGGTTGATTGTGAAAACCATCAAGCCAAGATCCAAAAGCTTGAAAATTAACGAACCATGATGAGGGAAGACCGGTAGTCTGAGATGTATCCAAATCTTCAGAAGGTTTTTCTTCTTTAGCAATTGAGAAATTCTGAACAACTTTCTTTTTGGGAGATAGAGGAGCAGATCTCTTGCTTCTTGGTGCCATGAGGAAAGTTTGAGAGAGAAATCAAAGGATTTTGAAATAGGGTTTCTTGTGAAAGAATACAAAGATAGAGAAGGTAGGTCCTTTTTAACAAGGAAATAACAAAATCTTTGAGAAAATCAAGCTTATAAGACCAATAACAACAAATCTTTTTCAAATAAAAGATTTATTAAAAATATTTTAAGAATTGAAATATCTAAGAGATATTAATTCTTAAAAGATCCGTAAAGTTAATATACCCTGTGAGATATGTTTCAAGGCCCCTTGAATTTTATTTCAAGGCCCTTGAAAGCATCAATTGGGCTGCATGCGTAGGAACAATTAAAACTCGTTTACTCTCCCTACGTTAATGCTTCCTTGTTCAACATACCAAGCTCTAATCTAATAAAATTAAATTATTCCTCAGGAAGAGGCTTGGTAAAAGTATCTGCAAGCTACAAGTTAGTTGAGATAAAAGAAATCAAAACATCACCTTTCTCAACATGATCACGTATGAAGTGATGCCTTATATCAATATGCTTAGTCCTTGAATGCTGCACATGATTTTTGGTTATAGAAATAGAACTGTAACACCCCGATTCCGCGGGACTCGGGATGTTACATTGGGCTAGGATCTCACAATGGATCCTGACCCTAGCCTGGCAACAAGTTCACTGGACCTTACAACATGGCACTGACAGATATAAAAACAAATACATAAAACCTTATAAACTGTATAACCAAAGGTAAACAACAACATAGCCGAGTATGAAACGACATCGTCACATAGGAGGGAAAACAAGACATCATCCTCACGCAGGAGGGAAAGCATAAACAACCCCAAAACCGACAACCTAATGTACGAGAGTCCCCGGCCTGTCACCCTGCCAGATCACCCAGCAGCGCCTATCCTGCAAACATCTACAACACGGTATGAAACCGTTAGCTAACCATACATTTATAAGGTAATGCATAAGCACAAGCACAATCATGAAAGATAAACACATCAGCATGTTATCACACATTTACCCATTTTATCATCTTTATATAATAGTCATTCACTCAAATCGTATATATATAGATAGATGAAAGTATGTGACACGAGGACCGATACATCCTCGCCTCTGAGTGTTATATCCAGCTGTACGAGTATCGGTCACACAACCTGTGTACCCTATGGGAGTGGATTGCACCCTTCCTGTAAACAAGTTTGGCCTGACGTCAGAGAACCTCCCAGACTCCATGGCAGGATGAAAGGGAAGGGTTATCACACCCACGCAACGGGGCAGTCAATAAAACATAGGTATGTATAAACGATATCTCATGCTATCATAGCAAACATATAACGCACACACCACTCATGCAAACACCCAATATAGGGATGGTAGCTAAGTAAGTCCTACGGACTTACCTCAACCTCGTACTCAGCTCAACCACAATAACCTCCAATCCTGAGAGAGGGGCACTGCCTAATAACAAGGCACAAAGATATATCAAACTCTATTCATCAAAGGGGTCACACCTAGACCCAAAGGGATCCATGAGGATCATACTCAATCTATAAGCCTCACAACCAACTAAACCTCAATATCTCAACATAACTCACAATTCCTCAGATCTCCAGGTAGTATCTAATCAACATTCCTCAATCTCAATTCTAATCCTAATTTAATAAATTAACCTTTAACTAATTAATTAGATTTTGCTAGAATAACGTTTTGCCCGCAAGCAATTTCTAAACCCCCTGTCATCAGATTTCATCAAACAAACAACCGATAATTATCAGAATAATATAACGATCATAATGGAATTTCAAATTATCCATTTTGGCAAGCCTAAAGTCAATTTAGGCGAAATTGCAATATGGAAAACGAATAAAATCATAACTTATTCGTTACTAACCCGATTGACGATCTGAAAGAAGATTCGGAATCCCAACGACGCAGGCTACACATGGACAACATCAAATTCACTGGAATCTGAGCGACGGAACCAGTCTAGTGACATATATGCTCGACCAACCCTTCATCTACTCGGAAATGTAGAAACGCGGTACCGATATGAAGAGAATGAAGAGAGGAATCCAGAATCTCAAACGGAATTGAAATCGGATTAGAAACGGAGAGTAGATCTGAGTTTGAAGGTTGAAAGAAATCAGTGCTTTTACGAGGAAACGTGAAAGGAAATGAATTAATAAAGGATTTTCCGCTATTTATAGTGAAGACGATAATTATCCTTTAGCAAAGTCGATAATTATTCTTTAACCGATCCAAAGGCGGTTCGAACCTCCTTCTCCAAACTTCTCAAGATTGGAATATTAAATCTGGAATATTGTAGGGATAATTATTCCACAACTGTCTCGGAAAACGTGTATTCCTAAGCCGTCTTTCTTAGCCGTTAAGAAACGAAATAGCGACTCTTTTGGCCGTTTTGCCTCTCCATGTTATTTCATATCTAGGACATATCCAATATCCTGATCATTTCTCTCAACTGCATTTTTATTAATTGGAGCTCCCAAATGCTCCAAATAACACCGGAGGGTAAAAATAATTACTCGGGGGAAAAAGTAAAAATTCCCCCAAAAGTCCAAAATTACGCGAGGAAAATAACGGTGGGACTCTTACTCATCACTTGCGAAATCTTCGTGAGTTATATGTCAACTATTATAAACGATTAAATTAATCAACATTAATTAGAATTCGGAAATCCTAGCTATTACATCACACACCCCTTAAAAAAAAGTTTCGTCCCGAAACTTGCAAAATCCCAAAGTCATCTCGGACCCATAAGCCGAGGTATAACTCTCACTCTCTCTATCGGAGGTATCACATCTCCGTTCAGAAGGTCATCACCTATAACAATCTATAACCTCAATGTCACCATGGAGGAATCATCAACTCTAGAAAACAGGGCCATAACGCTACCCAAAGGCATAGAGGAATCACGTCTCTCGCCATACCACATCACAAGGCATAGAGGAAGCACATCTCTAGCCAAAACATATCACAGGCATAGAGGAAATACGTCTCTATCAAACCATAAAGCATATATATCGCATGGAGGAATCACATCTCCACTGAAACTATGTCCATCAAGGTAGCATGAAGGAAAGAACCATCTCCAGCTGAATCTTAATCACACTTAAATAGCATGGAGGAAATAACCATCTCCAGCTATAAATATAAATTAAACTCAGATAGCGTGGAGGAAATAATCATCTCCAACTATGACATACATTATGCTAGAACAACAAGATCTACTAAGATCATAAATCACATCACAGCTAGCATGAAATAAACACATCAAGGCATATAAGCACAACATTCATCAAGATATCACTAAGATCTACTCGTGCTCCCACAGATGGACCTGTCTCGACATAAACTCTGGATAGTTCCTCAGGATACTATCCTCAGTCTCTCATGTGGTTTCTTCAGGTCCTCACCTCGACCACTACGTCCTTTAAAATGGAAAAGTCTTTCGAATGCAAGCGTCTCATATCTCATTCCAGGAATGTAACCAAATGCTCAACAAGGATGTGGTTCGGCTTAACCACTAGATCATCATAACTCACCAGGTGTCTCGAACCTGGTATATACTCCCTCAGTTGAGACATATGAACACTGGGTAAAAACCCTCTAACCTCAAAGGCAAAGCTAAACATCATGTTGCCTTCATAATTCTGGTCAAGACCCCAAGTAAACCGACATATTGGAAACTCGGTTTCCCTTTTATGCCAACACATCTAACATTTCACAGCAGAGATACTCTCAGCCAGTCATGAACTCTCACTTGAACTTTAGAGGTCAACGCCTCTCGTCTATATATGATATATGGTGACTCGGTACAACCAACATTCTTCCTCTAATCAGCGTTACTTGAACTATAAAATCTAGAATCGGATCAGGTGTTATTCTACTAATACTGCTAGGTGAATTCTAGCATAAAGGTATACGGCGTCTACATATGTATAATGCCTCATAAGGGCCATCCCAAAAGATGCGCGCAATCATTATCACATAGTAAATCCATTAACGGAGGTAATCTAGCCATCCATGTTTCCAGTTCAATATATAAGCTCATAACATATCTCAAGGGTTTGGATGGTCCTCTCTGACTGACCATCTATTTGGGTGTGAAACGCAGTCATAAAGTGTAAACACATCCCTCAAAGCAGTTTGTATCTACTGCCCAAAATCTCAAGGTAAAACGTCCATCTCGGTCAAAGATGATCGTTCTCGGTACACCATGGAGTCTCACTATCTGTCTAGTGTACTCCTCAACCAATGCATTCGCTGGCCACATCTCTCTAATAGGAATGAAACGTGCCGGCTCCGTTAATCTGTCACCAACAATCTAGATACATCAAAATTCCCACTGGGCCTCAATCCCATCACAAAGTCCATAAAGATGTCCTACCACTTCCACTACTGCACTGGTAGTGGATGGAGCTCATCTCTAGGTCGGAAATGTTCTATCTTAACCTGCTGACAGGTCACACACTGTGTCACAAATCTGATTACATCAGTTTCCATCTTCTCCATCAATATAATCGTCTCACCTCGTGGTACCTCTTACTCGTACCTGAATGTACTGAGTAAGGTATACAGTGAATGTACTGTAAAATTGTCTATTTCACTGTGCATCAGCAGGTACACAAAAGCGGTCATGACTCTTCATCATTCCATCTACTCTCATGGAGAACTGTGGTGCCTCATTACGGGACATCTTCTCTCCTATATTCAACAAGGTCGGGCAGGTCCCCTGCTTTTGTTGGACCTCATCCAACAAACCAGGTAGAACCTTTAAGGCATAACTAGATATTCTCATCAAGGAACTAATTGTCCAACTCTAACCAAGCTGGATCTCTCTAAAGTTGAGGCTGAACTGTCAGCCTCGCAATTGTCTTCTCTTAAGGCGTCTTTTTGTTCAAGTTGTTGGCGAAAACATTCAACTTCTTTGAATAATATGGAATCTCTGGGTTAAAGTCTTGATCAACTCGAGTCCTTAACGTTGTTGGTTATTCAACTCCGCTGCTAACTCTAAATCAGGCGTCAGGTAGTTCTCCTCACACGTCTTCAACTGTAGACCCACATATCCATAACTCCACTCCTCTATATTAATACGCGTCTTAAACTTAGCTGGGATATATCACCGTATATTATGGAATCCCCAAACCTTCGGACTATAACAAAATCGAAGCAGAGGTCAAATGTCTCCTCCACTCTTCAACGTTCTGGCATATTGCTTTGACCACGCAATTCTGAGAGTCTTCCTCAGAAGACTCGTAAAGGGATACATGTTCACAAAACCCTTCCACAAGCGTGGATAGTAATCGGCTAAGCCGAGAAAACTACGCAATCCCTTAATGTTCATCAGTATCGTCCATGTTGCAACATACTCAATCCTCGTCAGATCAACCAAGATCCCACTGGCAGAGACAACATGGCCTAAGAAGGCTACCATTGGCATCCCACTCGTACTTAGAGATCGTAGTATACAACCCTCTATCTCTTGACACCAGCAAAACTGTCCTCAGATGATCGGTATGCTTCTCTCTACTACGAGAGTATATCGAAATGTCATCAATGAAGATCACTACAACCAAATCAAGGAAATCAATGAAGATGCTCTTCATTAACTCCCTGACGACTGTCAAGGCATTCATCAGCCCATATGGCATCACTACAACTCGTAGTGTCTATAACGGGTATAGAAGACTACCCTATGCACATCTTGCTCTCTCACCCTCAATTGGCGATATCTTGAGCGCAATGGAATCTTGAAAAACACGACTGCTCCCTGAAGCTGATTCATCAGGTCATCAATACGAGATATTGGATACACTAGGGCAAAGGAAGCTCGTCTCAGCCAACTCTTCAATCCTTCAGTTACAACATATCAACAAGCACCATATGATATGAGCCTTCCCAATCAGTTTCGTATCACACTTCAACTTGATAACAATGTCCACACTCCGCTGAGGTGGCAACTAGACGGTTCAGTAACACGTCTATAAGCTCATAAACCACTGGAATATCCTCCAACGTGGAACTATCTTCTTCATATCATAACATCAGAAAACATCACCTCCTTGTGTTATCAACTTCGCTGCTCATACGGCAATAATGACAAGACTCATCTCTTCAAAGGTCGTAACCTCGGAAGACCTCTGTCAAATCGGTCTCAGTAGAGATTGTAACAACCTTCCAACTAATATCTAACATGACATGATATCTATTCATCCAAACCATACACATAGTGACTTTCTCATGCATCTAAGGCATGGCAAAGAAGTCTATAAACCATACACAAGTCCCTGAATGAATGGGACAATCACAATCTTGCGGGTACCTCAGACCCCTAACTAGTAATCATGTAAAGGAAAGTCTATATTCTATTGTTTCCATAGTCAACTATTAACGCATGCATCGAAAGACATGAAGTGAATATCACTCATAACAAACAAAACTCCACTAGGTAAACCATTAACAAGAATGGTACCTGTACAGCTAACACCAGAAGCTCCACTGCATATCATCACTAAATCCCGGGTCTATGCTCCTCAGGTATCACTGAGGTCATCGCCATAGCCTCAACTTCCACTCTTTCTGCACCAGAAAGAGGAAGGTCTTGTTGAGAAGAAACACCACCTTGTTGACAGAAAGGGGCCAGATGGCCTAGTTCACCACAGGTGAAGCAAGCTATCGGTGCCAAGGGACACTCAGAGCGCAAATGATCTGGATAGCCACAGATGAGACATAAACGTCCCATAACTGCAACTGGTACGGATGACTCCTTTACACTTCTCAGCTCCAAGGCTCTACCCTGAGCTCTTCTAGTGTCTATGATACTCCCACCACGACCTCTATCTCTACTCGGTCTGGGAACGGATCCTTGAGTAGGCTGATGGTCTGGGATTCTATGTTGTCCTTGTGTCTGCTGCTGAGGGGTCTTTTGACTACCTTCCGTCATATTGGCAGAAGAAGGACCCTGCCGTGATACAACTCCACCTTGCCTACAGAAGACAGCTTTATGACCTGGTCTACCACAGGTGAAGCAAATCACCGGTGGTTTTGGACAGTGTGGTCTTATGTGTCCAGGCTTCCCACAATTATAACAAGTTCTCTTCTCACCAGAAGTCCGTTTAGAACGGGACTACTCAAACGTCCACAAGCCAGATTCTGCTTACCACTTGGAAGGCCTACCTCATCTTTCGCTAGTTCGACTCGTTGTTTCTTCTTTGATCCAGAAGCTTTAGTTGTGATGCCCTCTTCGTCAGTTGAACGCAAGGATCCGCCGGTGTTGTTCCTCCGTCGACTTCTTTTGTGTATTTTCGATTTATATGGATATGCCAAGCAAGGAATTGTCCAGCCTCGCACCTTGGATCTCCTTGGCTCGAGTTCTTCTTTCCTCAAAATCTCACTTCGGAAATTAGACCTCCTTTGTCCTCCTAGCCTCGCACCGTAAGGACACCACTCAGCCTCTCACCTTGTGGCTTTTGAAACCTTGGCCTCTCACCTTAGTCTCTAGGTTTGTTTTCTTTGAAGTGAAAACACAACTTTGGATTGACTCAACTCTATATTCTGATTAAAAACGTGGGTAGGAGATGGCCTTATATGGCTGAAAAATTCAGCACCAACTCCCCACAATAATAGCTTACAAGTAGTTCAAGAGTTGGATACTAAATGAAGGAAAGCCTAGGGTCTTTCAACCAACAACTTTAAGCAATAAATGGCCTAAAAACCATACATATGGCCGGCCACATTAGAGCTCCAAGGTTCCAAAAACGTGGCTGAAAGAAACCCAACTAAAGTAGTTTTAAACCATGAAATAAAGTCAAGCATGACCACATAAAATAAAAAAGGTTACATCTAAGGTTTAAAGTGATCTGGCATCCTCAATCGCCTCAAGTATGTTCACCAAGTGATAGTCATGGACGTCCTTAAATGTCGGAGCTCTGAAAGGATGGTAGGTCAAAGTGGTTTGGCCTAGCATGCGGGCTCTAGCTCGAGTGAGAGGTGGTGCTGATCTTGGTGCGGTCACATCAGTCTCGTTGCTTAAGTCCGGCGGGCTCACATCAAGTTGGTCCCACAAATATTGGTAGATCCAGTGTAGGTCTACCCACTATTACAGCCTCATATACTTGGCGCATATATTCTTGAAACTCGGATCTGCTCATGGAGACATGATCATTCTCTTCAAACTCGCTCTCTACCATAGGCAAAACAACAGCGGAAACTGGTCCCTGACTTGACGTTATTGGAGGAAGAGGGGGTGTACCCCTACCTCGTCCCACTACAGATATTGCTCTAGTCTGAGCCATCTGTAGGATATACGCACCTAAGCTTACAAGGCTATATATGCCATATGTATCGATATATATAATACATCCACATGATCCATAATACACACACACACACACACACACACACATATATATATATATATATATATATATATATATATATATACATATCTACGATTCAGAGATCCATGGCAAAGGTGACGACTTCTCGTACATTCTAACCCAAAACCACACTTAAAACCAAAAACGTTTTAAATGGTCAGACCTCTTTCGGGCTCTGTTTATTTTACCTATCAGACCTTATTGCAGGTAGCAAGTGCCATTGTTGTCAACCTGGGCTCTGATACCAACTCTGTAACACCCCGATTTTGCGGGACTCGGGATGTCACATTGGGCTAGGATCTCACAATGGATCCTGACCCTAGGTTGACAACAAGTTCACTTGACCTTACAACATGACACTGACAGATATAAAAACAAATACATAAAACCGTATAAACTGTATAACCAAAGGTAAACAACGACATAGCCGAGTATGAAACGACATCCTCACACAGGAGGGAAAACAAGACATCATACTTACGCAGGAGGGAAAGCATAAACAACCCCAAAACCGACCACCTAATGTACGAGAGTCCTCGGCCTGTCACCCTGCCAGATCACCCAGCAGCGCCTATCCTGCAAACATCTACAACACGGTATGAAACCGTTAGCTAACCATACATATATAAGGTAATGCATAAGCACAAGCACAATCATGAAAGATAAACACATCAGCATGCTATCACACATTTACCCATTTTATCATCTTTATATAATAGTCATTCACTCAAATCGTATATATATATATATATATATATATATATATATATATATATATATATATATATATATATATATATATATATATATATATATATATATATATATATATATATATATATATATATATATATATATATATATATATATATATATATATAGATGAAAGTATGTGACACGAGGACCGATACATCCTCGCCTCTGAGTGCTATATCCAGCTGTACGAGTATCGGTCACACAACCTGTGTACCCTATGGGAGTGGATTGTGCCCTTCCTGTAAACAAGTCTGGCCTGACGTCAGAGAACCTCCCAGACTCCATGGCAGGATGAAAGGGAAGGGTTATCATAGCCACGCAACGGGGTAGTCAATAAAACATAGATCAGTATAAACCATATCTCATGCTATCATAGCAAACATATAACACACACATACCACTCATGCAAACACCCAATATAGGGATGGTAGCTAAGTAAGTCCTACGGACATACCTCAACCTCGTACTCAGCTCAACCACAATAACCTCCAATCTTGAGAGAGGGGCACTGCCTAATAACAAGGCATAAAGATTTATCAAACTCTATTCATCAAAGGGGTCACACCTAGACCCAAAGGGATCCATGAGGATCATACTCAATCTATAAGCCTCACAACCAACTAAACTTCAATATCTCAGCATAACTCACAATTCGTCAGATTTCAAGGTAGTATCTAATCAACATTCCTCAATCTCAATTCTAATCCTAATTTAATTAATTAGATTGCGCCAAAATAACGTTTTGCCCGCATGCAATTTCTAAACCCCCTGTCATCAGATTTCATCAAACAAACAACCCATAATCACCAGAATAATATAACGATCATAATGGAATTTCTAATTATCCATTTTGACATACCTAAAGTCAATTTAGGCCAAATCGCAGTACGGAAAACAAATAAATTCATAACTTATTCATTACTAACCCGATTGACGATCTGAAAGAAGATTCGGAATCCTAACGACGCAGGCTACGCATGGACAATATCAAATTCACCAGAATCTGAGCGACGGAACCTGCCTAGTGACATATATGATCGACCAACCCTTCATCTGCTCGGAAATGCAGAAACTCGGTACCGATATGAAGAGAATGAAGAGAGGAATCCAGAAACTCAAACGGAATTGAAATCGGATTAGAAACGGAGTGTAGATATGAGTTTGAAGGTTGAAAGAAATCAGAGCTTTTACGAGGAAACGTGAAAGGAAATGAATTAATAAAGGATTTTCCGCTATTTATAGTGAAGACGATAATTATCCTTTAGCAAAGTCGATAATTATTCTTTAACCGATCCAAAGGCGGTTCGAACCTCCTTCTCCAAACTTCTTGAGATTGGAATATTAAACCAGGAATATTGTAGGGATAATTATGCCACAATTGTCTCGAAAAACGTGTATTCCTAAGCCGTCTTTCTTAGCCGTTAAGAAACGAAATAGCGACTCTTTTGGCCGTTTTGCCTCTCCATGTTATTTCATATCTAGGACATATCCGATATCCTGATCATTTCTCTCAACTGCATTTTTATTAATTGGAGCTCCCAAATGCTCCAAATAACACCGGAGGGTAAAAATAATTACCCCGGAGAAAAAGTTAAATTTCCCCCAAATGTCCAAAATTACGCGAGGAAAATAACGGTGGGACTCATACTCATCACTTGCGAAATCTTCGTGAGTTATATGTCAATTATTATAAACGATTAAGTTAATCAACATTAATTAGAATTCGGAAATCCTAGCTATTACAAGAACTAGTATTATCACATTTTATAGGAATACCTCTCAAGTCAAAGTCAAGGTTACGAAGTTGTTAAGCAATCCAAAGAATTGTGCACAACAGGCTCCTGTAGCTATATATTCAGCTTCAGCTGTGGATAGGGCAACATAATTTTGCTTCTTGGAGTGCCAACTAATTAGGGATGACACTAAGAATTGGCAACATCCAGAAGTACTTTTTCTATTGACCTTATAACCTGCAAAGTCTGAATCTGAATATCCAACTAGATGAAACGAGCTTTGACGAGGGTATCATAACCCTAGATCCTTAGTGCCATTGAGATACCGAAAAATTCTTTATTTCTTTTCACAGCTATCAAGTGTGACTCTTTAAGATCAGCTTGAAATCTTTCACACATGCACACGCTAAACATAATGTCAGGACGACTAGCAGTTAGATACAACAATGAACCGATCATACCTCGATACTCCTTTTGTACTACACTTTTGCCATTCTTGTCATGGTCTAGCGAAAGTGTTGAACTCATAGGAGTCTTTGCAACCTTAGATTGATCCATTTTGTACTTCTTAAGCAAGTCTTTAGTATACTTGCTTTGATTGAGAAAAAAATCCTTTCTTTGCTTGTGTAACTTGAAGTCCAAGAAAGAAATTTAGCTCTCCCATTAAGCTCATCTCAAATTCCCTACACATAATATCTGAAAATTACTTGCAAAGGGAATTATTAGTAGCACCGAATAATATATCATCAACATAGATTTGTACTACTAGAATGTCGTTGCCTCTAGTTATGATAAATAATGTTTTATCAATCAAGCCTCTTTTAAAATTGTTTTCAAGAAGATATTTAGACAATCTTTCATACCGAGCTCGAGGAGCTTGCTTAAGACCATAAAGAGCTTTGTCTAATTTAAAACATGATCTGGAAATTCATCATTTTCAAAACCAGGAGGTTGAGTAACGTAGACTTCTTCTTCTAAGTAGCCGTTTAGAAAAGCACATTTTACATCCATTTGAAAAAGTTTTATGCTCATGAAAGATGCAAATGCAAGCAGCATACGTATGGCTTCTCACCTGGCAATTGGAGCAAAAGTTTCCTCATAATCAATACCTTCTTCTTGGTTATAACCTTGTGCTACAAGTCGTGCTTTGTTTTGTATGACTTTGCCACTTTCATGCAATTTGTTTTGAAAGACTCATTTCGTGCCAATAACTTATTGATGCTTTGGTCTTGAAGTAAGAGTCCATACCTTGTTCCTCTCAAATTCATTTAATTCATTTTGCATGGCAATGATCCAATATGGTTCTTGAAGAGCTTGAATGTAGTTCTTTGGCTCGACAAGTGATACAAAAGCGGAGAAGGCACATAGATTGTTCACTTTAGATCTAGTTTGAACTCCGGCATTTGGATCTAAGATCACATTCTCTTGTGGATGATATGAGAAGTGTTGAACTTTTCATCTTTTGACAGATGGAGTAGATCTAGAAGGTTGAGCTTCATATGTTTGGCTAGATTTAGGTACCATTGATGCATTTCTTGTTGATCCAATCTCAAGGCGTTGAAGTTGGGTTTCAAGCCCTTTAAGTGGAGTTCTGTTATCACAGTTTCCAGCTTCAAGGTCTTGAAGGTGTGTTTCAAGGTCTTGAGGATTTTCTTCGGTATCTTGAATCTTTTCCTGCATATTCTTGTCTTGATCTTTAGGATATTCCTCTTCATCCGAATTATGATCTTCTCTTTTATTCAGATTTAGATCTGCAAAACTCTCACTCAAAGTACCATCATTTCTTTTATCAAAAATAATATGAATCCTTTCCTCAACAAGTTTGGTACGTTTGTTATAAACACGATAAGCTTTGCTATTTGAAGCATATTCAATGAATATAGCTTCATCACTACGTGCATCAAATTTCCCAAGATTATCTTTGCCATTGTTATGAACAAAACAAGTAGGTAAAATGGCACGTTTTTCATCAAAATGGAGCTAAAGGAGCAAAGGAGTCATTGGAGCTACATTCAGGAGCTTAAGGAAGAATCCAAGAAGCATGGAAATGATTAAAGATTCACTTTGGACCAGATTTGAGAGATTTCACATTCAGTTTAGAGTCACCTCGGTTGACTACAGAGTCACCTTGACCGCGGTGATCTTAAGAAGCGTCTCGACCGAGGCGAATACCCTGACGCGGCGAGATCGTTTATTCTTGGCTGAGATCTTTTATTTTTGGAAGGAGAGATCTTATATTTTTGGGCTGGATTTCTGGAAGGAAGATTATATATTTTGGAGATCTGTTTTAGAGATTAAGATATATTTTATTAGGATAATATCTTTTCAAGATATTTTATCTTTGGAAGATAATTCTCCTATATAAAGGGTTGGATTTTCCACAAGTTGAGGCATGCTTAGCAACCCGCTACCATCGCAACATTGGGGGATTGAAGGAACTGCAGTTAGGAAGGATTTTTTGGAAGGTTGAAGGAAGATTGAAGGAAGGAAGTTCATATCTTTTTATAGCTTTTGTGAAGGGTTTTGTAAGACTTCCTTAGATTCCCTTCTTGTTGATTTGTCTTGTTGGATTGTGATCCAAGGAACGCTTATTTGATTGATATTTGATTCAGTTATTGAAGCCTTATTCTTAAGGTTTTTGTGTTCAAATATTCATTTCCTTCCTTTATATTTGATTATTGCTTTCATGATGATGAGTGGCTAATTTCCTTGTGCGATTCTAGGGTGATTGGCTGAAGGTTGTGAGAAAAACAATGATAGAATAATCTTAAATTCTAGTAGGACCCTGAAAGCTCGAGTCTTTAACCTTAAACCTAGAGTATCTCCTTCAGTCGATGAACATCTGGGCCGGGGTGGAATTCGTTTGACCGAGGTGACTTATCTTATCCGAAACTGAGAGTTAGTGTTAAAGTTTGCCAAATCCTATTCTTATTACACCTTTCCTGGTTCAATGCAAGCTTAGGATGAGACTTACCCGGTAATTCTTTTGTTTGTTTACCCATGATCATAAGTGTAGGTAATAAAGGTTTATCCTTTATTGGGGTTTGAGTGTGCCTTCTTTCCACCTTTGTGAGTTAGCCTGAGACTTACCCGGTAAAGGTTGATTCTATTCCCTTAGTTGGTTTGTTGGTTTGAGATTATAGTTCCTTTCCTTAGTACCTTGAGACTTACCCGCTAATAGGTTCTTTGGCTTGGGATTGTGAGTAGTGAGACTTACCCGGTGATCTATTCCACTTAGTAACACCTTCCCTTTGCAAAATCTCAGCTTTGTCCGCTTACTTTGAGATCTTGAGTTGGAACCACAACTAGATGCTTTAATCCCTAGAATTTGCATATTTCGTTAATTGACTATATTATCATCTTTGATTGCTTTAATTGCTTTTGTGGTTAGTTGTGATATTGACTACCTATACTTGCTTTGTTTCACCTAAGTTCCTGAGATCGACACCCCGGCATTCTTGCTTTTACTACGATTGACCCGTACACTGCGGGTTCGCATCCTTGTTTTAAGCATACGTCTTGGGTTATAAATTTAAAGCTTGCACACACCATTTGGAGCGAACAAGTTTTTGGCGCCGTTGCCGGGGACTTGGTCTAGACTGAGCCGGTTGCGGTAGCCTTTCGGGGCACTTGCCCCTGTTACTACTAACCACTCTACTTGAGTGACTTTCGCAGGTTCTTTCTTGTAGGTTTATGCGAAGAACCTGCGCTGGGAAGGAAATCGTTCCTTAATATCCCGAACCAGAAAAGACGCTTGAAAGAAGCTTGAAAGAAGCTAAGATGGCCAATCAAGAGAATCACGATCTTGAGGCCGAATTGAAGGAGACATTGGAACAACTACGCCTCAGTAAAGAAGAATTGCGACTGCAAAAGGAAGAAACTCGCGCAAGGACGGAAGCGATCGAAGCAGATATGGAGACTTTACGGGACCAATATCTACCTCGACCAGATCCACCTCCTCGACCGAGGCAGTACCCATTACCAGCTGCCCCGGCCGAGATACTTCCACCTCGGATGCCAGTCCGAGATGCTCTTTTTGCAGGTATTCCACAGACGCTAGGGCAGAGGATGGGCCCTAACCAGCAACTGAGGCGTCCAGGAGTCAACCTAGGTGATCCAGCGGACCATGACTATGAGCTTCGACCGCAAGTTCTTTCCATGATTCGCCAATGCCAATTTGGAGGGCTAGAGAGGGAGTCTCCGCATCAACATCTGCAAAACTATGAGATCTTGATGGAGACCTTGAGACCTTCAAGGCTGGAAAACAACAATTACAAGCTAAGGCCTTTCTACTTCTCTTTAAAAGATAGGGCGCTTACTTGGTATCAATCTCTCCCTCCAAGAAAAATCAACACATGGGAGGAGATGACGACGGAGTTCTTGACTAAATTCTTTCCCCCCTCTAAGACCGTTGAAATGAGAGGGAAAATCAATGCATTCATCATGAAGGACAATGAGAGTTTGTCCAAATCATGGGAGAGATTTAAAGACATCCTTATAGATTGCCCACATCATGGGATTCCAAAGATAGAGTTGTTGGAGATATACTTCAAGGGACTGGACGGAAACACCCAGTTCAACCTTCAACTACTATCCGTCGGCACGTTCATGGACATGCCAATTGACGAAGCTTGGGAGTTCATAGAGAAGCAAGCTTTGCACATGGAAAAATACTCCCACCAAGGAGCTGAAGGTGGAGTTAAAAGAGTCAACTTCCAAGAAGCTCCATCAAACAATGATCAACTCACTTCTTTGAAGAATGATGTGAAGCAATTGAAGGAACTTTTGGTTGCTCAAACCAAGAAAGAAGATGAAGGATATCAAAGCTCAAGGAACAACAATGGTTACCGGAACAACAACAATGGTTCCCAGAACAACAACTACAACAACATTAGAGGATCCAACAACAATAATTGGAGGCCAAACAATAAAAATTCGGATAACTCTTACTCTAACTCCAATTCAAACAACTCCTCTAATCCTTTCCTCTCTTCTTCTTCTTCTTCTACTCCATTGAAGAGCCAGGAGCCTGGATCAAGCTCGTCCCAGCCGGAAAAGAAAGATGTGGTGTTGGAGGCTATCTTGACCAAGCTCAATGCTATGGAGACGTCCATGACTTTATTTTCGAAGGCACAAAAAGCCTTAGAGCAACAATTCTTTAATAAGGCAAATGAAGCGCCAAGAGATCCAGGGAAGCTTCCAGCAAGGATGGAAAGCAACCCTAAGGGACAGATCATGGCAATAACGACGAGAAGTGGACTGAAAACTACAGATCCAGTGCCTCGGTCGATACAAAACAGACAAAGAACACCTCGGTCCAGACGCAGTCGAAGAACACTTTGGCCGAGGTGCCAACCGAGTTTGAGCTCAGAGAGCGTCGGACAAAACTGAAGTTTATGTTCCACCTCCTGTATATAAACCACCACTTCCATTCCCCCAGTCAAGGGTCAGAGCACATCTAGACAAGCATTTTGGGATGCCCGCTTATGGGAAGTTCTTAAAAGAAATTCTTTCAAGAAAGAGGAAGTTGGAAGACTTTGGTGAAGCAAGGATGACATCTAAATCCTCGGAGCTTATTCAAATCATGAAGGAGAAGATGCCACCCAAGTTGAGAGATCCCGGCTCATTTTGCATTCCCATTCAAGTCGGGGATGTCACTTGTGAGGCATTGTGTGATCTAGGAGCCAGCGTGAGCATCATCCCGCTGGAGCTATGTGTGAGGATCGGACTTGGAGAGCCCAAGCCGGTGAAGATACGTTTGTACATGGCGGACCGCTCTGTTACCCATCCCGTGGGCATTTTGGAAGACGTTCCGGTTAAGTTAGGTAACTTCTATTTACCTATAGACTTTGTTATGCTTGACATTCCCGCAGATTATCCCGTTCCTATCATCCTCGGGAGGCCATTTCTAGCAACTTCGGGTTGCAATGTGGATTGTAAGAACGCCAAGTTGCAATTCAACATTGGCGGTGATCAAGTTGAGTTTGCATTGCTTGCGGCAATGAAAGGAGAGCCACTAGGAGATGATATCTTCAACATCTATGATGAAGATGAATCAAGAGAATTGGTGAGCTCTATCATTATTAATGATCCACTTGAGAGAGTTATTAGTTTTAGCTTAATGGAGGAAGGTATAGATGCTTCTTGTGATGCAGATATACGGAGCTTAAAGGCGCTGGAAGAAGATCCAGGAGCAAAAGTTGAAAAATTAATCCAGGAGAAGAAGATCTCCAGTTTCGGTCCCAGTTGCAGTACCTCGACCGAGGCACTTTCTGGACCAAGCGAGGTGTTCTTGACTGAAGAACATCTCGGTCACCCTCTCTGGACCTCGACCGAGGTCGAAAGCGAGATGATGTCAACTGAGACTTCTGAAAGTCCAGTTCTTCGATCTACTCCACTGGAAGGAGGAAGCAAAGATCCACCTCAGAAAGCACCCCCAGTTGTGGAGCTTAAACAACTCCCAAGTCACTTGAGGTATGTTTTTCTTGGACCGGATTCTACTTATCCCGTCATCGTCAGTGCTTCCCTCTCCGAATCGGAATTATCTAAACTAATGCATGTCCTGAGGAAGCATCAAAAGGCTTTGGGTTATACTATTGATGATCTTATTGGCATCAAGCCTTCTTTCTGCATGCATAGAATACTAATGGAGGACGATCATAAGACTTCACGGGAACCTCAAAGACGGTTAAATCCGATCATGAAAGAGGTTGTGAAGAAAGAAATTCTTAAGTTGTTGGATGCAGGTATCATATTTCCTATCTCGTATAGCAAGTGGGTGAGCCCAGTACATGTTGTTCCGAAGAAACGAGGGATGACCGTTGTGACAAATAAGAACAACGAGTTGATCCCAACTAGGACCGTCACGGGCTGGAGGGTGTGCATCGATTACAGAAAGCTGAACGTGGTCACTCGGAAGGACCATTTTCCACTTCCCTTCATCGATCAAATACTCGAACGGTTGGCCCAACATTCACACTTTTGCTATTTAGATGGCTATAGTGGCTTCTTTCAGATTCTTATCCATCCGGATGATCAAGAGAAGACCACTTTCACTTGTCCATTGGGGACATTCGCTTATAGGAGGATGCCATTTGGATTATGTAATGCACCCGCTACCTTCCAGCGATGCATGATGGCTATCTTTTCCGAGTATATAGAGGAGATCATGAAGGTATTTATGGATGATTTTTCAGTATATGGTTCCTCTTTTGATGATTGCGTATCTAACCTTTCTCTAGTGCTACAAAGATGTGAAGACACTAATCTCGTTTTGAACTGGGAGAAGTGTCACTTTATGGTTAATGAAGGCATTGTGCTAGGACACCTCGGTTCCAGTCGAGGTATAGAAGTCGATCGAGCTAAGATCGAGACTATTGAGAAACTTCCTCCTCCTTGTTCTTTTAAGGGAGTGCGGAGTTTTCTCGGGCATACAGGTTTCTATAGGAGATTCATCAAGGACTTCTCGGAGATCTCTAAACCACTAACTAACCTCTTGAATAAAGATGTTGTTTTTGAGTTTTCGCAGGAGTGTCTCGATGCATTCTACAGGATTAAGGAAGCGTTGATCTCCGCTCCCATTATCCAGCCTCCGGATTGGACTTTGCCCTTTGAGATCATGTGCGATGCAAGTGATGTGGCAGTGGGAGCGGTGCTTGGACAAAAGAAGGATGGCCGGACCACCGCCATTTACTATGCTAGCAAGACGCTAGATGAAGCCCATCGTTACTACGCCACTACCAAAAAGGAGATATTGGCGGTTGTATATGCTTATGAGAAATTTTGTTCTTACTTAGTAGGAGCGAAAGTTATTGTTTACACTGACCATGCGGCTATTCGTTACTTGCTTGCTAAGAAGGATGTCAAACCACGTCTTATTCGATGGATTCTCTTGCTTCAAGAGTTTGACCTAGAGATCCGCGATAAGAAGGGATCCGAAAATTCTGTTGCGGATCACCTCAGCCGGCTACCTCCATCTTCACGCGAGAAGGACGAACCACCCATAAATGATTCATTTCCCTTTGAGCACTTGCACTTGCTGGAACGTTTGATAGACTTCCTTATCTCACCCCATGATGAAGGTGAAGTATGAGGTGAGGATACTTTCCAGCTTGTTTAAGGACACCGTACGGTCCAGCTAGCGACCTTAAATCAAGCGCTTCTTGGGAGGCAACCCAAGGTATTGCTTTCTTTTCCCTTTTTCTAGCTTAGTTTTAGATAGTTTGCTTTTGCTTTGCTTTGCTTTGTTTTTGGCGTCCTAGACAGAAAACAGGTAATCTCAAAGGAAGAAATACAACTCAGGAGCAGCACTGGAAGAACAGAAGCTCGAGAAATCGAGAAGACGGAGTTTGACTGAGACACATCTCGGTTGCTGACACAGCACCTCGACCGAGATGATTCTTGAGCAACCGAGGCGACTAGGGTTACTAAAGATCCACCTCGGTTCGTACCACCTCGGTTCGGTCGAGACCATCTCGACCGAGGTGACAGCAGTTCCAAAAAAGGGTATAAAAGGGAGATTGATTTCTCTCTCTTCCCTCTCTCACCTTCTCGACCGCGGCGTCCCAATTCATCTCGTTCCCCGTTTCTCGATCGTTTTCGACGATTCTTGCTTCTAAACTGCAAGGAAAGAGTAGATGATCAGTTTGCAAGCGACAATCTGCAACAAAAACGCTCCGAATCAACCGAATCTGGGGTAAATCGAACGAAAACCCTAACTCGCTTTTCTTCACTGTTTCGGTCAAATTGCACTTTGGTTGCCCCTGCATTGTGTTGAAAACGGCTTAAGTATCCCATAGGAACAATTGGTACTGATATTGGGGGAAAATAACTGGATTTCTGAGAGTTACGATCGAACAGCCTTCTACCTCGGTCCAGACGACCTGCGTCTCGACCGAGGTGTTCTTGAGATCTGACAACCGACCGAGGTGGTCTGACAGTGAGAGAAAAATAAGTTCTGATAGACAACTGGTTCTGAGGGATAGATCCTCTCCTTCTCCTTCTTCTTCTTCTCGCCGCTCCATACCGGTGATCCATGAGTGTCATTGGGTCGATTATGACCGTATTGTTGCGCGTCCAGTGATTGCACCGCGATTCCTTGATATCGCTGCTTTTGATTGCCTCTACGTAGATGATGATTTGAGGCGGATGATTGCTATTGTAGGGTTGGAGTAGTTTACTGAGATTAGAGCTCCAGCCTACCTTGAGCCGACTTTGGAGTTTGTGAGCTCCGTGACCTACCTGCCTACAGAGCAGGCCATCAAGTACCGGTTGTTGAACCGAAACTACTTAGTTCCGATGGACCATTGAAGGGATATCTTCGGCTTCCCGACCCCCACAGTTTCTGATTTTCCTTCTCGAGTCGTGGCTCAAGAGTTTTGGGGACAGATAGCTCACGTAGTTGAGCATGCTGACAGGTGGAGACCTGGAGACTTCAAGAAGCGCATCATCTTCCACCTCGCCTTTAGACTTGCTCACCGGATTTTTAGTGAGACACTTCTGGCGCGTACTGAGATGCCCCAGAAGATTAGACAGGGTGAGCTGCTGAGTTTGTACTGTATGGTTACCGGAGGAGTTCCTGACTTCGGAGTGATGTTGGCTGAGGATCTCCACAAGATCAAGGCAAAGGCGAAGGGAGATATTTGTTGCGGCGGTCTAGTGACTCACATCGCGAGTTACATGGACTTAGATTTGAGTGCCTGTACTATGGTGGCGGCTGCCAAGTCGCTTGGGCTGCAGGAGACGATTACGAGGAGGATCTTGGTTCCTCGCGGACTTACTACGCCGTATGTGGCGATGCCCTGGGAGCATACTGCACCTCAGAGTATTAGATGGGCATCTCAGTTCTCAGTATTTGACCCGCAGTACTGGTACACCGCATGGATTCCTCTTATTGAGGATGCTAGAGACGCAGCAGCAGCAGCCCAGGAGCAGGATGAGGAGGAGGTTGATGAGGAGGCTAATGAGGATGATGATGGCGGTGTTGCCATGGATACAGGGACCGATACAGCTGGGACCAGTATACCAGTCGTCGATCTGGACGACGAGGAGACAGAGGACGAGCCAGCTGTAGCACCAACACGACCTGCCAGACGTAGAGTTCGGAGGCACAGGGATCCCATAGCTCACCGTCGGATCGACGATCTGATAGATCAGATGATTGACTCCTACTCAGCCATGACTGTCGATCTAGGAGAACGTTTGGATGACCTTCACAGAGAGTTGGACAGCCGGACTCATCAGATACTAGAGAGCCAGCACTATCAGCGTTGGATGATGGAGTTCCTGTTCCAGCATATGATGGGACATCCATTCGACCCGTCTCAACATCCTTACATAGCATATCCTCCACCACCGCCAGCATATCAGGATTAGAGCTTACAGGATTTCTTTCTTTATTTATTATGTAGATCAGCTTTGTCTAGTGAGTATTCTGTTCTTATGACTTATTTGACCCATTGGGACAATGTGTCCCAAGTATGGGGTATTCGGATATGTATTATTTGACTTACGTGGATGATTGTATTACTCTTGATGGATATTTATGATTTTATCCTTTCTATATGTTTATCTGAGACTACATGCATGCATATAGGTTATTTAATTGAGAAAAACGTCAAAAACTAGTTTAAGAAAAAAATTTTTGACCTCGACCGATGTGACTCTGACCAATCGAGGTGCAGTACCTCGGTTGACTTAGAACATCTCGACCGAGGTGGTTTAATTGAGAAAGTTTTTGAAACCATTTTTGTGCTTCTTATCTGGATATGACTTCAGTGATGATTCTGTTCGCAGACTGGTTTTGAAATCTTTATATGTTTGAAAGATCTTATGATATGTTTAAGTTGCTAAATGCTTTGTTTGAGATTTTGGCATGTTTAATACTTTTTTTTTTATCAAAATTATGTTGAATTTGAAGGTTGACACCACATGATGAGTTCTCTCACTTTCTTCCTGGGAAGACCAAGGCAATTCATTCTCTTCTCTTCTTCTTCTTGATCATGCTTAGCCCCTCATATACATATTTGCCTCCCATTACCTATCCGGGAATTTGGAAGCAAGCAAGTGAAAAGCAGTGAAAGAAAAGTTGAGATGTTGGCTGGAAATTAGAAAGAAACAAATAGGTTTGGGGAAGTCAATCATGATGATGAGTAACTCGGCACCATTCACATAGCCAGGTGTTTGTGTCTTGCCAAAGTCGGATTGAGTGATATTCCTAACGGGTCATGGTATGAGTGTTCGCTCCAAACGGTGTGTGCAATCTTTAAATTTATAATCCTAGACGTAAGCTTAAAACAAGGATGCGAACCCGCAGTGTACGGGTCAATCGTAGTAAAAAGCAAGGAATTCTAGCGGTCGATCACAGGGACTTAGTGAAACAAAGTCCAATTACGGTATGCTTTAGTAATTACTAACCACAAAAGGTGATCAAAACAATCAAAGATGATATAGAAGTCAATAAGGAAATATGCAATTCTAGGGATTAAAGCCTCTAGTTGTGATTCCAACTCAAGTTCTAAAGATAAGCGGACAAAGCTGAGATTTTTGCATAGGGAAGGTGTTACTAAAGTGGAATAGATCACCGGGTAAGTCTCACTACTCACTAATCCTAAACCGTAACTCCTATTACCGGGTAAGTCTC
Organism: Fagopyrum homotropicum; assembly: GCA_033239125.1. NCBI lineage: Eukaryota > Viridiplantae > Streptophyta > Magnoliopsida > Caryophyllales > Polygonaceae > Fagopyrum > Fagopyrum homotropicum. Next base: position 116,501,516 of record BSWB01000003.1, read on the forward strand.
AAGGAATTAAGATAAAGAACTATAACCTCGAACTAACACACCATCTAAGGGAATAGAATCAACCTTTACCGGGTAAGTCTCAGGCTAACTCACAAAGATGGGATGAAAGCACACTCAAACCCCAATAAAGGATAAACCTTTATTACCTACACTTATGATCTTAGGTAAACAAACTAAGGAATTACCGGGTAAGTCTCATCCTAAGCTTGCATTGAACCAGGAAAGGTGTAATAAGAATAGGATTTGGCAAACTCTAACACTTAACTCTCAGTTTCGGATCAGATAAGTCACCTCGGTCAGACGAATTCCACCCCGGCCGAGATGTTCATCGACTGAACGAGATGCTTAGGGTTAAGGTAAAGACTCGAACTTTCAGGGTCCTACTGTGATTAAGATCATTCTATCATTGTTTTTCCCACAACCTTCAGCCAATCACCCTAGAATCACACAAGGAAATTAGCCACTCATCATCATGAAAGCAATAATCAAATATATGGGAAGAAGGTGAATATTTGAACAAGAAGAATTTAATGAAAAGACTTCAATAACTGAATCAAATATCACAACAAAGCGTTCCTTGGATAGAAATCCAACAAGACAAACCATCAAGGAAGGGAATCTAAGATAATTTTACAAAAACCCTTCAAATGCTATAAAAGCTATAGACTTTCTTCCTTCAACCTTCAAAAAGGTTCTTCAAATATCCCAACTGGAGTATGGCTGCTGCGGTGTGTAAACCCTGATCGGTAGTATAGCATGATCTGGATTTGTGGGAAATCCGACCCTTTTTATAGGATAGTAATTCTCCAAAGATAAGATATCTTAGAAAGATCTCTTCCTATAAAAATAGGTAAAATATATGATCTAGCATATCTTCTTCCTTCCAGGAGCCAAGCCCAAAAATATAAGATCTCTTTCCAAAGATAAAAGATCTCAGCCAAGAATAAAATATTCTCGCCGCGTCCCAAGTGTTCGCCTCGGTCGAGTCGACTTTCCTGGATCACCTCGGTCGAGGTAAATTTGTAGTCAACCGAGGTGAGTCACAACTGAATGTGAAATCTCTCAAATCTAGTCCAAAGTGAATCTTTAATCCATGGCTATGCTTCCTGGATGTTTTCTTATGTTCATGAATGTAGCTCCATAGCTCCTTTTTGATGCAAAACGTGCCATTTTACCTACGATTACAACAAAACTAGGTGTAGACCTCGATTCCCGCAAAGGTAGATGAAATGGTAATATAATCACATATTATACATACAAACATGCAGATTTATTGAAGATAAAACGTCCAAACAAACCCCAAAATATAGACTATAATTCATGCTATCAAAATACCTCATACTTGGCCCTTGCTTGTCCCCAAGCAAGTTCCGCATATAAAAGACAAGATAGAATGGATTATAAGTCAAGAAGATTAATGAAAAGTCTTTCAAAAACATTTTTATGGTGTGCAACAATCATAGATCACTCTAAGAGAATACTTCATGGAATTTAAAATCAAAATATGATCAAAACATTTTATAAATATAAGAAAGTTGTTCATCTTTACATAAAATCATAGAATGCATAATAAGTCATAATTATCGAAATTAATCATGCATAATCCAGTTTAAACCACTAAGTCAATCAACAAGCTCGAGGTCTCAAGGGCTTCCCAAAAGAAAGGTCAAGAAACGTGTAGGGTAGGGATGTATGTAAGGTAATGTGGTGCTAGAATCTGGGAAAAGGATATACTTCACTTTCACTTTGACTTTCAACATCTTCCACCAATAAGCTTTGCTTATTTCATACTTTTTCTTTTACTTTACTTTTTGGGATGCATGGATAGAGGTGCACAATAACCGAAGCCTAGGAAATCAGCAATCATCAATTTCTTGAGATGCATCAAACCCTTGATGCACATACCATGACCCGTTAGGAATATCGCTCAATCCGACTTTGGCAAGACACAAACACCCGGCTATGTGAATGGTGCCGAGTTACTCATCATCATAATTGACTTCCCCAAACCTATTATTATTTTCTAACACTTTCACTTCCAGCCAACTTCTCAACTTTAACTTCACTTGCTTTCACCACTTCGCTTGCTTCCAAATTCCCGGATAGGTAAAGGGAGGCAAAATGTATATGAGGGGCTAAGCATGATCAAGAAGAAGAAGAGAGAAGAATGAATTGCCTTGGTCTTTTCAAGAAGAAAGTGAGAGAACTCATAATGTGGTGTCAACCTTCAAATTCAACATAATTTAGACAAAAACAAAGTATTAAACATGCCAAAAATCTCAAACAAAGCATTTAGCAACTTAAACATATTATAAAACCTTTCAAACACATAAAGATTTCAAAACCAGTCAGTAAGCAAGATCTTCACTGAGATCATATCCAAATAAGAAGCACAAAAATCGTTTTCGAAAACTCTCAGTTAACCCACCTCGGTCGAGGTGTTCTTAGGTCAACCGAGGTGAAACACCTCGTTCGGCCAGAACTCCACCGGTCGAGGTCAAAAATTTTTTTTAAAACCAGTTTTTTTTCAGTTTCGACGCTTTTCTCAATCAAATAACCTATAAGTATGCATGCAGTCTCAGATAAACACATAGATGCAAAAGTGAAGCATAAATACGAATAAATATCCGATCAAGTAGAGTCGTACATCACATAAGTATCGAATAATACACAAATACCCCATACTTGGGACACACTGTCCCAGTGGGTCAAAATAAGTCTAAGGAATAAAATACTCACCGGATAATAAGTTGAACTGCATAAAAATAAGAAAGAAATCCTGCAGCTCTCAGTAGTCACGATCCGGTGGTGGTGGTGGTGGCACATATGGATACTGAGACGGGTCGAACGGATAACCCATAGTCTGCTGGAACTGGATCTCCATCATCCTGCGCTAATAATGCTGGCTCTCTAGCATCTGATGAGTCCAACTGTCGATTTGTCGGTGCTGGGCGGCAAATCTCTCATCGATGTCCACAGTAAGAGCAGCATAAGAGTCAATCATCTGCTCCGTCAGATCATCGATCCGACGGTGAGCCTTTGGATCTCTATGTTGGCGTGCCCTACGCCTAGTAGGTCTCACAGGTGATGCAGCAGGTGCCGGCTCAGTATCATCATCATCATCCAAATCAATAACCGGCGCACTCGTCCCGGCAGTATCCGTTCCTGTATCCATCGGGACTCCATCATCCCTGTCATCAGCAGTCTCCTCATCATCTACCTCCTCCTCCTCAGCTGGGGCAACTGCTGCCTCTCTATAATCCTCCATTAGTGGGGCCCAAGCAGTCTGCCAGTAATGAGGGTCATAAACTGTAAACTGTGCTGACCACCTGATCTCCTGCAGTGCAGTCAGCTCCCATGGTATAGCCACGTACGGTGTAGTCAGTCCTCGGGGAACCAGAATCCGCCGAGTGATCATCTCCTGCAGCCCAAGCGGCTTGGCAGCCGCCACCATAGTGCAAGCGCTGAGATCCATGTCCTGGTAGCTGGCGATGTGGGTGACAAGTCCTCCGTAATAGATGTCCCCCTTCGCCTTGGCCTTGATCCTGTGCAGATCATCTGCCAGTATCAAGCCAAAGTCGGGGATACCTCCTGTCACCATGCAATATAGGCTGAACAGCTCCCTCTGTCAGACCTTCTGGGGCGTCCCCGGCAACGGCGCCAAAAACGTGTTCGCTCCAAACGGTGTGTGCAAGCTTTAAATTTATAACCCTAGACGTAAGCTTAAAACAAGGATGCGAACCCGCAGTGTACGGGTCAATCGTAGTAAAAAGCAAGGAATTCCAGCGGTCGATCACAGGGACTTAGTGAAACAAAGTCCAATTACGGTATGCTTTAGTAATTACTAACCACAAAAGGTGATCAAAACAATCAAAGATGATATAGAAGTCAATAAGGAAATATGCAATTCTAGGGATTAAAGCATCTAGTTGTGATTCCAACTCAAGATCTAAAGATAAGCGGACAAAGCTGAGATTTTTGCATAGGGAAGGTGTTACTAAAGTGGAATAGATCACCGGGTAAGTCTCACTACTCACTAATCCTAAACCGTAACTCCTATTACCGGGTAAGTCTCAAGGAATTAAGATAAAGAACTATAACCTCGAACTAACACACCATCTAAGGGAATAGAATCAACCTTTACCGGGTAAGTCTCAGGCTAACTCACAAAGATGGGATGAAAGCACACTCAAACCCCAATAAAGGATAAACCTTTATTACCTACACTTATGATTTTAGGTAATCAAACTAAGGAATTACCGGGTAAGTCTCATCCTAAGCTTGCATTGAACCAGGAAAGGTGTAATAAGAATAGGATTTGGCAAACTCTAACACTTAACTCTCAGTTTCGGATCAGATAAGTCACCTCGGTCAGACGAATTCCACCCCGGCCGAGATGTTCATTGACTGAACGAGATGCTTAGGGTTAAGGTAAAGACTCGAACTTTCAGGGTCCTACTGTGATTAAGATCATTCTATCATTGTTTTTCCCACAACCTTCAGCCAATCACCCTAGAATCACACAAGGAAATTAGCCACTCATCATCATGAAAGCAATAATCAAATATATGGGAAGAAGGTGAATATTTGAACAAGAAGAATTTAATAAAAAGACTTCAATAACTGAATCAAATATCACAACAAAGCGTTCCTTGGATAGAAATCCAACAAGACAAACAATCAAGGAAGGGAATCTAAGATAATTTTACAAAAACCCTTCAAAAGCTATAAAAGCTATAGACTTTCTTCCTTCAACCTTCAAAAAGGTTCTTCAAATCTCCCAACTGGAGTATGGTTGCTGCGGTGTGTAAACCCTGATCGGTGGTATAGCATGATCTGGATTTGTGGGAAATCCGACCCTTTTTATAGGAAAGTAACTCTCCAAAGATAAGATATCTTAGAAAGATCTCTTCCCATAAAAATAGGTAAAATATATGATCTAGCATATCTTCTTCCTTCCAGGAGCCAAGCCCAAAAATATAAGATCTCTTTCCAAAGATAAAAGATCTCAGCCAAGAATAAAATATTCTCGCCGCGTCCCAAGTGTTCACCTCGGTCGAGTCGACTTCTCTGGATCACCTCGGTCGAGGTAAATCTGTAGTCAACCGAGGTGAGTCACAACTGAATGTGAAATCTCTCAAATCTGGTCCAAAGTGAATCTTTAATCCATGGCTATGCTTCCTGGATGTTTTCTTATGTTCCTGAATGTAGCTCCAATGACTCCATAGCTCCTTTTTGATGCAAAACGTGCCGTTTTACCTACGATTACAACAAAACTAGGTGTAGACCTTGATTCCCGCAAAGGTAGATGAAATGGTAATATAATCACATATTATACATACAAACATGCAGATTTATTGAAGATAAAACGTCCAAACAAACCCGAAAATATAGACTATAATTCATGCTATCAATGGGCATCATGGGTTTGAGGCATCTCGAGAAATTGATGATTGCTGATTTCCTAGGCTTCGGTTATTGTGCTGTCCATGCATCCCAAAAAGTAAAGTAAAAAGTAAATAAGCAAAGCTTATTGGTGGAAGATGTTGAAGTTCAAAGGAAGTGAGTAAAAGATCCGTTTCCCGGATTCTAGCACCACATTCCCTATATACATCCCACCCTCACACGTTTCTTGACCTTTCATTTAGAAAGCCCTTGAGACCTCGAGCTTGTTGATTGACTTGGTGGTTTAAACTGGATTATGCATGATTAATTTTGATAATTATGATTTATTATGCATTCTATGATTTTATGCAAAGATGAACAACTTTCTTATATTTATAAAATGTTTTGAGCATATTTTGATTTTAAATTCCATGAAGCATTCTCTTAGAGTGATCTATGATTGGAGCACACCACCAAAAATGTTTTGAAATACTTTTCATTGATCTTTATGACTTATAATCCATTCTATCTTGTACTTAAGATTTGGAACTTGCTTGGGGACAAGCAAGGGACAAGTTTGGGATATTTTGATACCATGAATTATAGTCTATAATTGGAGACTTGTTTAGATGTTTTATCTTCAAAAATCTGCATGTTTGGATGTATTTTATGTGATTATATTGTCATTTCATCTACATTTGCGGGAATCGAGGTCTACACCAAGTTTCGTTGTAATCGTAGGTAAAATGGCACGTTTTGCATCAAAATGAAGCTAAAAGAGCAAAGGAGTCATTGGAGCTACATTCAGGAGCTTAAGGAAGAATCCACGAAGCATGGAAATGATTAAAGATTCACTTTGGACCAGATTTGAAAGATTTCACATTCAGTTTAGAGCAACCTCGGTTGACTACAGAGTCACCTCGATTGAGGTGATCTTGAGGAGCGTCTCGACCGAGGCGAATACCTTGACGCGGCGAGATCGTTTATTCTTGGCTGAGATCTTTTATTTTTGGAAGGAGAGATCTTATATTTTTGGGCTGGATTTCTGGAAGGAAGATTATATATTTTGGAGATCTATTTTAGAGATTAAGATATATTTTATTAGGATAATATCTTTTCAAGATATTTTATCTTTGGAAGATAATTCTCCTATATAAAGGGTTGGATTTTCCACAAGTTGAGGCATGCTTAGCAACCCGCTACCATCGCAACATTGGGGGATTGAAGGAATTGCAGTTAGGAAGGATTTTTTGGAAGGTTGAAGGAAGATTGAAGAAAGGAAGTTCATAGCTTTTTATAGCTTTTGTGAAGGGTTTTGTAAGACTTCGTTAGATTCCTTTCTTGTTGATTTGTCTTGTTGGATTGTGATCCAAGGAACACTTATTTGATTGATATTTGATTTAGTTATTAAAGTCTTGTTCTTAAGGTTTTTGTGTTCAAATATTCATTCCCTTCCTTTATATTTGATTATTGTTTTCATAATGATGAGTGGCTAATTTCCTTGTGCGATTCTAGGGTAATTGGCTGAAGGTTGTGGGAAAAACAATGATAGAATAATCTAAAATTCCAGTAGGACCCTGAAAGCTCGAATCTTTAACCTTAACCCTAGAGTATCTCGTTCAGTCGATGAACATCTGGGCCGGGGTGGAATTCGTTTGACCAAGGTGACTTATCTTATCCGAAACTGAGAGTTAGTGTTAGAGTTTGCCAAATCCTATTCTTATTACACCTTTCCTGGTTCAATGCAAGCTTAGGATGAGACTTACCCGGTAATTCTTTTGTTTGTTTACCCATGATCATAAGTGTAGGTAATAAAGGTTTATCCTTTATTGGGGTTTGAGTGTGCCTTCTTTCCACCTTTGTGAGTTAGCCTGAGACTTACCCGGTAAAGGTTGATTCTATTCCCTTAGTTGGTTTGTTGGTTTGAGATTATAGTTCCTTTCCTTAGTACCTTGAGACTTACCCGCTAATAGGTTCTTTGGCTTGGGATTGTGAGTAGTGAGACTTACCCGGTGATCTATTCCACTTAGTAACACCTTCCCTTTGGAAAATCTCAGCTTTGTCCGCTTACTTTGAGATCTTGAGTTGGAATCACAACTAGATGCTTTAATCCCTAGAATTTGCATATTTCCTTAATTGACTATATTATCATCTTTGATTGCTTTAATTGCTTTTGTGGTTAGTTGTGATATTGACTATCTATACTTGCTTTGTTTCACCTAAGTCCCTGAGATCAACACCCCGGAATTCTTGCTTTTACTACGATTGACCAGTACACTGTGGGTTCGCATCCTTGTTTTAAGCATACGCCTTGGGTTATAAATTTAAAGCTTGCACACACCATTTGGAGCGAACAAGAACTTACAACTTTCTTAGGTTTGAATGAACCTCTTGTTTATTTACCTTGTGTACACGCCTTACACATAGGTCATTAACCTTGAAATTTAGGTTTAGCAAACCACGTACCAAATCTTTTGTAAGTAGCTTATGTATGGTATGCATGCTTACGTGACCAAGTCTTTTATGCCAAAGTCTTGGATCATCAGTCAAGGCATTTAGACATTTTAACTTAGTTCCTGCAACTTGGTTAGTACTCAAAGAATAAACATTATTACATCTAGGAGCAGTAAGCAACAATTCACTAGTCTTTTTGTCTTCAACCTCACATTTTTCTGAATCAAACATGATTTTATTGCCTTTATCACAAATTTGAGATATACTTAGCAGATTATATTTCAAGCCATCAACTAAATAAACATCATCAATAAAGTTGGATGAATTATAGCAAATTTTACCAATACCAATTATGTCACACTTTCCTTTATCACCAAGAGTAATGGTTCCAGATGAGTGCTTCTTTAAATCTGAGAACAAAGAGCTTTTTCCACTCATGTGTCTTGAGAAACCACTATCTAATATCCATTTATGTTCCTTTATCTTGGTGATATCCTGCAAAACAGCAAACATCAACCTTTCCGGATCGTCCAAATGGCATATTTTGGTTCATACTCAGGTTCGATCATGTTTGGTGGTCTAGTGCCTTTAGGAACCCAGATTTGTTTGACCTGTTTCCTTAAACATAAGGGATAGGTGTTTCTCATGATATAAGGATCATTTCTTCTATAAGGACATGTAGATTTAACATGACCCTTTTTACAACAGTAGAAGCAAGTAGGCGTATAGATGCTTCCTTTGGCCTTGACAAAAGTGGTGGTAGGTTTTCTTGGAAAGCTCCTATGATAACCTATACCATTTTTATTAAGGGAAGATTGTTGTTCACCCATCATTCTTTCCAGATTAGCTTTTGAACGAGTAAACTTAATAAGTGTTGCCTTCTGGTCTTGGCACGTCAAAGTCAGATCAACTTTCTCTTTCTCTAGATCGATATAGTTTCGATGAAGAGATGATAGGTTGTCCTTGAGAATCAGATTTTCTGATTCCAAGGCCTTGATAATGTCATGAAGATCTTCATTTTTTGTGTTAAGATTTTCAATCTCTAGAGACTTTTCACTCAATAGTTTATCTTGTTCATGAAGCTTTTCTTTTAAAGAATTTATCCTTATTCTACGTTCCTTATCACTTAAGATAATATCTTTAAGGAATTATTTAAGGTCAATCTCAGGTTGAGACATGATTATACTTACCACATTGTCAATGTACAAATTTGAGTCATCTTCATGATCAGCCATGAGACACAAGTTTGCTTGTTCTTTTTCATCTTCTGATTCATTTGTGGATTCTGAATCACTCCATGAAGCAACCATGGTTTTCTTCTTTCGATCATTCTTCTTGAAGTTGGTCCTCTTCTTTTGTGGACAATCCTTCACAAGATGATCTGTTTCACCACATTCAAAATAAGTCAGTACTTTCGTTTTCTTATTAGAGTTAGAAAACTTACCTCGGGGTTTTGATACTCGTGGAAATTCTCTATTAGCAGATTGTTTCTTAATCTTGAGAATTCTTACGAGACCCTTAGAGATCATGACGATTGCATCTTCTTCTTCATCATTGTCACGCTAGGAAATAGCACAAAAAGCTTTACATTTATAAATTCGAACTAAAATCCTAAACTACCTAGCGAAACCCGCAGTGTACGGATCGTTATGTAGGAAGGAAAGTATTCTGAGGTCGAACACAAGGACTGAGGCGAAATCAAGTCATTCAATGATCAAAGATAGTGCAAATCTAGTCTAAGGAAGGAGAAAGAAATAAAGAAATGAAAATGATGATATTTTGGTTGGTTTTTGTGGTGATTAAACAAGGATCACAAAATATGCAAATCAAACAAGCAAACAAACACACGAATGCAAGATAGGAGATAAGAGGTAAGATAAGTGGATTCTAGAGGTCAAGATTTCCGGTTATGGCATTGGACTCAAGGCTCTAAGGATTCTAAGGACAAGGCTGCGGTGTCGGGAAAGGGTGTTTCTCAAATGGAAGCAATTACCGGGTAAGTCTCTCGCTTCACTAATCCCGCACCAAACTCCTCTTACCGGGTAAGTCTCAAGGAGGTAAAGTTGGGAATTCTACACAAACCGGACACTACTTAAGGGGCAAACCTCTCCTTACCGGGTAAGTCTCGGAAAAGGTAAGTCTCAAGCAATAATCCTAGCACACTCAATCCAATAGCGGCTTATGAGGCTCACTACTACCTAGAGTTCATCATCTTTGGTATCTAAGATCGGAAATCACCGGGTAGGTCTCTTTCCTCACTTAGTTTGCTAGCCTTAGGTCACCCTAAGCTATATTATGCTCAACAAACACTAGGATTTCAACAATCTAACATCCTAACATACAGATTCATCAATTAAAGAGCAACAGAAGGAAAAATCGGGTGGATCATAGTAAAAATCGGCCGATTTACCTGAAGAACAGGCCGATTTTTCTGTCTGAGTTAGGTTTCGTGCATACAAATCATCCTAAACTAACATATAAGTCCATTCTATCATCACCCAAGCTATAACCATCAATCCATCACTCCAGAATCACAACAAACTAGCCAATAACATACATTTCAAGATCTAGAATCATCATACAAGCATACATGGAATCCATAGCAAGAAGATGAAGTAAGGAAATGAAAGAAATGAGACTTAGCTAGATTTGAGCTCAAAACAAGTCTTTCAAAACACCAAATGTAGCTCCAAGTCGGATCTTACAACCTTCAACAAGTTTCTTCACAAAAATCACTCAAATCTCACTATGAAATTGAAATCTACACTAATCTCCCTCAAGAACACCCACAAGGGTGTCTTGAAGAGAGCTCCCAATTGGAAGATTCTTTGAGAAGATGCTCGAAGGGTCCAAAGGAAAGAGAAGGATCCATAAATCAGCCTGCAAGACCACTTATATTCTCCACCAAGAGCAAGGCCGGACAAGAGATCGTGGGACACGTGGCTTAAGTTGTCAAAGGCCCAAAAATCGACCCAGTAGGAAAAATCGGCCGATTTTCCTGGGTGTAGGTCGATTTTCTTCAACAGAGACTTGTTATGATCATCTAGCCATGAGTTGCTCCATTGCTTGCACCAACAAGGGTCCTTGTGTCCTTCATTGCTCCAATTATGTTCCTTCAAGGTCTCGGATATGTACCACCATGAGGCTTGATCCTTGAATGTATCGATTAATGTCCAAAAGATCCCCGAAATACCTACAAAACCAACAAAAGCTCGTGTAGACGTCTTTTCTAGAAATATGCACGAAATGAACGCAAACGTCTTAAACTAATGTCAAACCGTGCATGAATAACGAGAAAAACTATCTAATTGTATGCCTATACTAATGTCATAAATCACGTTATCAATCATCATCAGTCTCCTCTTCGTCAGATGGTAATTCATCTCTTCTTGATTTTAATGCCAAATTCTTGGAGTTGGATGGGAGCTCTCCATCTTCTTCACCAAGAACCATTTCATGTGTGATGAGTTTTCCAAGGAGGTCATCAAGAGGAAGAATTATGAGATTCTAAGCTTCTTCAATAGTAGTCATCTTTGGTCCCCACTTGGCTTTAGGTAGGCTCCTTAGAACCTTCCTCACTTTCTCTTCATTTGTAAAGATCTTTAATAGTGAGTCCATGTTGTTCACGATCTCAGTGAATCTGGTGAATATATCTTTGACTGATTCATTTGGATTTATCTTGAATAGCTCGTATTGTCTGAGGAAGATGCTAATCTTTGTTTCCCTGCCTTGACTTGTTCCTTCATAAGTGACAACAAGCTTGTCCCATATTTCTTTAGCACTCTTGCATGATGAGATGCGGTTGAATTCATTTGCATCTAATCCACAGTATAGTAGGTTCATTGCTTTGTAGTTCTTTGATACGCTGTCCATGTTAGTTTGTGTGAAGGCAGCTTCCTTCTTTGGAACTTGGAGACCTTCAACCGTTGTCATTGGAACTTTAGGTCCATTTTGAATGATGCTCCAAAGCTCCATGTCTTGGTCAATAATGAACATACGCATGAGTGCTCTCTAATGAGCAAAGTTGTTGCCAAAGAAGAGTGGTGGTCGGGATGAGGATCTTCCTTTAGCAAATCCACCATCACCTATAGGATTCATGATTAGTCTCACTGATGGTTTAATCAATAAACGTGAGTCTAGCTCTGTTACCAATTGAAGAACCGATAGGTGAAATAAATAAGGTAAAAGATACTCTAGTGGGGGTTGAATAGAGTATTGGAACTTTCCGCAAACCAAATCTCAAGGCCTTGAAACTCCTTTCAAGGGCCTTGATGTCGATTTGTTCTCTTTGTGAAACTTTGATTTCAAGGGCTTTGAAACTACTTTCAATTGCCTTGACTTCTTGCTCCTGCAAAACAAAGTTAGTCACAGTAAAGTATATATGGTGCGGAATTGAAAAGATCGACACGAGGATATGTTTACGAAGTTCGGCTCTAAATAGCCTACTCTCCGTCCCAAGGTATAGCCTTAGGATCTAACTATCTATTATCAGCTTCAAAGAGTCCTATATACAAACTAGAAGAAATCCTCTTCTTCTCTCACTGTAGCCAACGCTACGATCTAGCTCCAACTTTTAACCTAGCTATAATAGCCTAGTTACTTCGCAGAGTAACACACTCTAGTATAACACTATTTAGATCTTCCAATGGAGCTCTAGTGTATTCTCTCTCTAAGAGGATAAAGCTTTTGTATGAATGAGAGAAAGAAAAACAATGAATGAAGATGATCAGGTTGCTAGAAGATGTAAAGATGTCTTCCTGTGTAAGCTTGTGTATTTTTCTTCTTCGACTATCATCTTCGACTATCATCTTCATTTATCTTGTGTAAGCCTGAGAACACGCTGAGTCCTTAGCTCCTTGATCTTCTCATCTTTTGAATCGAGAGAGAAGATATTATCCTTGCCGCTTTTTGTTTAGAAAATCTTCTAAAAAGATTCTCTAATCTTCGGTTGAGATCTTTCTTCGGTTGATGAGATCTTTATGTTAAAGATTCTCCTGGAAAATCTTCACCTCATTTGAATCCTTGTTTCGTGCATCTATAACTCCAAGGTCCTTGAATTCGTCCCTTTGTAAACGCTATCTTCCTTTGTCCTTGAGTTATACTAAGGTCCTTGAAATTCATATCAAGACCCTTGACATTTAGATAAAACCTGCACTGAATTCAAACCAACCAGATATCTAGAGAATATAATCAATACATTGTTAGTATATTCAACTACTACATTTGTGTTAAGTCTTCCATCATCAACCTGTAAAACATTTTAATCAAGGTGGAGTTTTCACAAGGGAAAAGTATGTGATATTTTGATAGCATGTATTATAGTCTATATTTTGGAGCTAGTTTAGACGTTTTATCTTCATAAATCTGCATGTATGGATGTATATTATGTGATTATATTTTTGTTTTGTCTACCTTTGCGGGAATCGAGGTCTACACCTAGTTTCGTTGTAATTGTAGGTAAAATGGCACGTTTTGGACCGAAATGGAGCTAAGGAAGCTAAGGAGTCATTGGAGCTACATTCTGGAGCTTTAGGAAGATCTCAGGAAGCATGGAAATGATTAAGAAGATTTAATTTGGACAAGATTTGAGAGATTTCACATTCAGGGCCCGTTTGGTTTGAACTCCGGAAATAGAAACGGAATGGAAACGAATCTAGTCCATTAGTATACCATTGTTCATGAAAGTTTTTGGAATCATTCCTTGTGGTGTCATGCAAAATGAATTTGCTTCTCTCTATTTTGATTACTTTTGAAACCCTATAGGGTAAAAAAATTGGAGGAATCAAGTACATTTTGAATGACATGACAAGGAATGATTCCAAAATTATTCATGAACAAAGTAAATATATGGACTAGATTTGCTTCCATTCCGTTTCTGTTTCCGGAGTTTAAACCAAACGGGCCCTCAGTTGAGATTCACCTCGGTCAGCTACAGTGTCACCTCAACCGAGGTGATCTTGAGGAGCGTCCCGACCGAGGCGAACACCCTGCCGCCGACAAGATATATATTTTTGGCTGAAGGAAGATATCTTATATTTTTGGCTGGATTTCTGGAAGGAAGATATTATTTTTGGCTGATTTATTTTGAGAGAGAGATATATTTTTTTATAGAAATTATCTTTTTAAGATATTATTATCTTTGGAAGATAATTCTCCTATATAAAGGGTTGGATTTTCTACAATTCAACCATCTTCGGATCAAAGAATTTCTGGAGTACTTTGATGACATGAATTATATACCATTATAATCATGCATATTGTAGAGGTTTACCTCAATTTACCTTGTATTTGGAGAAAATTTGTGTACCTTTTAGGCTTATTTCATTTATATTCTGAAAATAGAGGTCTACACAAGTTTTGGTTGAATTATAGGTAAACTCGATGGATTTGGAAGAAAAAGTGGAGCAAGGAGCATCTAAGGCTAATAAGGAGTCTTAGAGGAGTCACAAAGAGCAAAGGAAGCGTGCAAGAGAGTCATAAAAGGAAGGAAGGAAACAAGCCAAGAGACGAGCGTTCTTTGTTGAAGAAAATCGTGCCATTCACCATAAAAATCGGACGATTTTTCTCCTAGAAAATCGAACGGTTTTCTTCTTTGTTTTGATAGCACGATTTTCTACATCTTTCGGCCAAAGAAATATCACGACCCAAAGCCCATCACTTGTGGGCTTGAGACGTGTTTTGCCAAGCGGCCCATTAGCAAGGAAGTATTCATTGGAACCCTAGGAACGAAATTTGGGAGTTCGCAGCGGGAAAGATTTACACGATTTTGAGAGATTGAAGGTTCTTGGAGAGGAGATTGAAGGAAAGTGCCAAGAAGTCAATCTACACCATTGTTGTGAGATCTTTTGTTTCCCTTTCCAATTCTGGTGATTTGTGAACATATTATTGAGTGTTTTGAGAGATTCTTTGATTGGAGTTGAGATTTGATTACAGATTCGGAGATTATTTAGTTTTTATTCAAAGTTCGGGTTTATTTGATTTTATTCATTCAATCTTGATTTTGATTTGATTATGAAAATGATTGGCTAAAACCCTTTTGATTCTGAGGAGAATAGTTGATGATTGAGGCTTAGATGATGATAGACTGAACTCATTTAACCATTTGGATCCTGAGAGTTGAGATTTAACTTTGCGACAAACAGGAAAATCGACGTGTTCTATAGAAAATCGTTCGATTTACTTATGAGCAGCACGATTTATTTCCCTGACGATCTTTAATTGATTTATTCTTTAACCAAAGTTAATCCTTGCCTAAATCCCTACCTTGCTTAACCTTTTTAACCTCTATTTAAGTGTGTGAAGAGACTTCATCATTGATTCTACATTTAATAGATAAAGATTACAAGATTTGGGTAATAGAGGGACTCAACATCCTTTATTAAGGTTTAAGTGTGCTTTCCATCTTTACCTTTGAGAGTCATATCCTGGGGGTTTTGGGTGGTTAGTTTGAGTGTAATTCTTATCCTTAGATCTTTCTATATTGCAGCCTCAACAACCTTTATAGAGAGAGCCTTTGGATTAGACATATAGGTTTTGGAACTTCACCGTACGATACCTGCCTTTGAAACACATAATCTTGGCAACATCAACTCTGTCCTTTGATCTCTAGAAGTGTCTTGAATCGAAAGTCGCAGTCGGATACTTGAATCCTTGGAATCATTTGAATCACAAAAGCTTTTACAATTTGCCAAATATTTGAAATCAATTTTATTCTCAACAAATCCCTGAGTTCGACTCTGGAATTTCTTGCCTTACTACAGCTGATCCGTACACTGCGGGTTCGCTTTTGCTTAAGTTCTAGATATAAATTTAAGACTTTGACGCACACACTTTTGAGCGAACATATTTTCTGAAGGAAGGATTGAAGGAAGTTTGAAGATTGAAGTTCAAGGAAGGAAGGAATCATAGTTGGAGTTGGCTTTTGAAAGAATTTTGTAAGACTTTCTTAGATTTTCTTTTGGTTCGATTGTCTTTTCTGATTTGTGATTGAGGAACGCTTGTTTGTTTTTTATTTGATTCAGTTATTGAGACCTTTTTCTTAAGGTTTTCGTGTTTGAATATTGATTCTTTTCCCTTTAATTTGATTATTGTTATCATGATGATGGTAGGCTAAGTTTCTTATGCGATTCTATGGTGATTGGCTGAAAGTTGTGGGAAAGACGATGATAGAATGATCTTAATCCCAACAGGACCCTGAAAGATCGAGTCTTTACCTTAACCCTAGAACACCTCGCTCAGTCGTTGAACATCTCGGCCGGAGTGGAATCTGACTGAACGAGGTGACCTTTTCTGAATCCTATCCGAGTTATGAGTTTAAGTTTGCCAAATCCTATCCTTATTACACCTTTCCTAGTTCAATGCAAGCCTATGATGAGACTTACCCGGTGATTCCTTTGTTTGTTTACCTAAGATCATGAGTGTAGGTAATAAAGGTTTATCCTTTATTAGGGTTTGAGTGTGCCATCATCCCATCTTTGTGAGTTAGCCTGCGACTTACCCGATAAAGGTTGATTCTATTCCCTTGGGTGGTGTGTTGGTTTGAAATTATAGTTTCTTTCCTTAGTACCTTGAGACTTACCCAGTAATAGGAGCTTTGGTTTGGGATAGTGAGTAGTGAGACTTACCCGGTGATCTATTCTCACCTTAGAAACACCTTCCCTTTGCAGACCTCAGCTTTGTCCGCGTTATCCTTTGAGATCTTGAGTCAGAACCACAACTACATGCTTTAATCCCTAGAATCCGCAATTCCCCTTACTTGACTTTTACATCATCTTTGATTGCTTTAATTGTTTTTAGTTAATTGCAATACTTGACTACCGATTATGTGCTTTGTTTCACCTAAGTCCATGTGATCGACCCCTGGAATTCTTGATTTTATTACAATTGACCCGTACACTGCGGGTTCGCATATTTGTTCAAGCATACTTCTTGGGTTATAAATTTTAAAGCTTACACACACCGTTTGGAGCGAACATGGTTCGATCGACGTCTCCTCTTGCCTTGTCTCGACTTCAAGCAATGTGAACATGGGTGGTTCAAATGCAGGCTTGTACTCAAGGCTCTCAGGGATCACATCATCCTCCCTCTCTTCAAAAGGATTCGTCCTCGAATCTAAATTATCCATAGGAGAAGCGAGTGTAGCAATAGGTGAGGGGTTGGGCTGAGGTGGTGGAAGTGCCAAGGGAGGAACCTCGGCTAACGTCTTTAGTATCGATTGAATGTGAACATTGTTGGAGGATATAGTGGTTATGTCTACGACAATGATTCGTCTCCTCTTCTTGATGTATGAGACGCCGGACTTCCTTCTCTTAATGTCAAGCCACTTCTTCACATTGTCGGGCTTCTCGCTTTTTCCGTCGTTGTCGACGTGCTTCATAGACCGCTTCGGCAAGCACGTCATCCATGTCACGCATATGAAAACATCCTTCACCATAAGATCGAAGGGAAAACTTGATGTCATCCTTGGTTATCTGGTGGTACCTCGGCACAAGTCTTCCGCGAGAAATAAACATACCTACGTACAACACAAACAAATATCTCACAAATTCGTTAGGTTAAAAAATAACCACGGGTCCATGAAAATACTCTGTGAACTAAACCTGCACAAAAGAAATGCACTACATCGGTTAGTGATCTCTCTCTTACCTCTCTCGTATTTTTCTTGCTTACAACACTCAATGTGTTTATGCACCCTCTCTTTTTCCTTGCATTTTAAAAGCAAGCTCTCACTCACCTTTTCCAACGCACAAAGGCGATGCACTCCACACAACATGCACTCAAGTAAGCCAAACACAAAATCAGCGTCACAAGCTAGCTCAACACAATTAAGCCCAATAACTAGTTCAAAATTCAAAAGCGCACACACAACAAATAGCACCAAAAAACCACAACAAACACAAGCCTTTCGGCAAGTATTTGCCTAGTCCTCAACAAGTATTAGCAAATGCACATAATCAAGTGAATTCCTAGTGTACGGATTGTGTTTAGGTCGGGCTAGAACTCACTCAAGGCTAGGACAAGACAAGATAGCTAGGCAAGCAACAACAATACAACCAAATGAGCAACAACCTGGTATGACAAGATCAACAATTAACGCACGAACTCGAGTACACAAATTAAACAAACAAATTAAAACTCGAGTTACAAACTCGTAAACTCAACCAAACTAATGCACTTATCTTTCTTTCTTTCTTTTTTAATAAGCTGCGTTCAAATTTATATATTTTTTTTAAATTACAACAACTCTCTCTTTTTTTTATAAATTCAACTAAAAACCAATTACGAAAGTTATGTACAACTAGTTATTAGGGGGTTTCAATGCGTGGAGGGGTGAAGGGTTAGATGATAAAAGGGGTTGTTTAATTTAGGTGATTAGTGCATGGAAGCTGTAGGGGCTTTACGTGGGGGTTAAGCAAGGGTAGGGTGATTAAGAGGGTTGTTTAATTATGGTTGCTAATTTAGAAAGATGATTACGGATGAACACACATAAGACTCTTAAGAACGAAGAACAAGCACAAATCGGGATTCGACTACGAATAATTGTAAATGATAAAACGAGTTTAAGGTTAGAAATTTGTACCCCAAAAGCTTGAGGAACTCGCGCCGTTGGGTTCTGATACCACTTCATGCGAGCCACTGAGGCTCGAACTTGAGGATCCACCGGCGCAATCGTCCTCCTTCTTTAGACTCGAAAAGTCGACCAAAATAGTAACGAAAAGGGGATGGAATTTGGACCCGAGAAGGGAAGATGGTAGATGGATCGAAATTCGGATATGACAAGCAAAATCCCCTTGGCCTCGCACCTTAAGGATCTCCTTGACTCGATCAATCTTCCCTCGGAATCGCACTCTAGGAAGCTTGATCCTTTGTTCGTCAGCCTCTCACCGATCGAACCACTTTAGCCTCTCACCTAAGTGTTTGAAAACGCAACATATCACCTTGTTTGCCGGTTTGATTTCGGAGCAAATCAACAACTCTTTCAAGCTAACGCTCAAGGGTTTTTCTACTTCATTCTCTATGTGAAAATGGGATGGGAGAGGCCTTTTTATAGCCTTTACACAAGCTTGGAAATTAAAGACAAAAATAAAAGAAACCTACAAAAGAAATTCCAAGAGTCAAAACTTATAGAAACAACTCTTAGCTATTAACTAAGTAGTTTACTTAAACTTTATTTTAAGGACCCTTAGCTCGACCCGATTGACCCAACATGGCTCCAAGATGGATTGGAAAACACGAGCCAAGGGTGTAGTCGAGGCTAAGGAGTTGGGCGTGCGTGCGGAGCTCGACGTGGTCGTTTCATAGACGCTTGTGGATATTTCTTGGGCTTGAACGGGCGTCTCTTGGGTAGATATCGGGGTGGTCTGGGAATGTGAAATCGAAGTGCTTCAGGACCGTCCGGGATCACATCACCAAGAAAGGTCATCTCATGCATCCAAAACTCACACTTAAAGAGCTTAGTGTACAACTCTCTATCCTGCAGGACTCGGAATATTATCCTCAAGTACCCTACATTTTCCTCTCTACTCCTAGAGTACACTAGGATATCATCAATGAAGACCACCACAAATTGGTCTAGGAAGTCGATGAAGATGTCATTCATCAACTCCATAAAGACGGCGGACGCATTCGTTAGCCCGAATGACATCACTACAAACTCGTAGTGGCCATACTTGGTGCAAAATGCCGTCTTTTCCTAACTCCATTGGTAATGCTTATATTTTTCTTGTGGTGGACTATGTTTCCATGTGGGTGGAAGCAAAGGCCACCAAAACTGGTGATTCTAAAGTGGGGGCAAATTTTCTTAAGGATAACATTTTTGCAAGATTTGGGATTCTTAAGGCTCTAATAGCGATAGAGGGACATACTTTTGCAACAAGACCATTACCGCCCTACTAAAGAAGTATCATGTCAATCAACGAGTATCCACGGCATACCATCCCCAAACCAATGGACAAGCGAAAGTGTCCAATAGGAAGATCAAGACCACTCTAGCAAAGAAGGTGACCCCCGGGAGAAAAGATTGGAGTCTAAGACTCAATGACACATTGTAGGCATTCCGTACGGCTTACAAGACACCCATTGGCATGTCACCGTTTAGGCTTGTATTTGGTAAAGCTTGCCATTTACTCGTGGAGTTAGAAAATAAGGCTTGGTGGGCGGTAATGAAGTGCAACATGCAGATCAACGAGGTGGGAGAGTTTAGGATGTTACAATTATAGGAATCGGAAGAATTACACCTCGATGCCTATGACTGTGCCACGGCGTAAAAGCAGAAAACAAAAGTTTGGCATGATCGGAACATCCTCCGAAAGGATTTCCAACCAAGTAACAAGGTTCTCCTTTTTCAATCTCGACTAAAGCTTTTTGCTGGAAAACTCCATTCCCGATGGACAGGTTTGTATGTCATTGCCGAGGTGTATCCCTACGGTATTGTGGATCTATACGAACTACAAAGACACAAGGTCTTCAAGGTCAATGGACAAAGACTCAAGATGTACCATGAAGGAGTTTCCAATGAACCAATTGACGAGATGGCTTTGGCAGAAGCAAACATAGAGTGATCATGAACGTTGAGCCAATGATATAAAATAAAGTCGTTGCTTGGGAGACAACCCGAGGAGTTAGAAGTAGGAAGTTTCTGTTGTCAGACCTCCCCCAAAACCCTAGAGCACCGCGAACGCAGCCTGCCTAGAAGACCCCGCACCCGCGGCGTATCCAAGCCGCACCTAACCCAAAAGTGCCCATACCCACGGCAAAGAAGAGCCGCGACCGCGACCGTCTTGATGACAAGTGAGTAAAAAAACAAAATCCATCTTTCTAACCCTACCCTATCCAACATTCACCCCCCAACTCTTATTTCTCACTCCCAAATGCACCCAGACTTGCTCCTTCACAAACTTGTCATCGAGGCCATCAACTACCCCCGCTACAACCTCCCTCTGGCCACTTCCAGTCACCATCATCACCTTCACTCTCTCCGACCACCACTTACCCACCATCTCCACTCTTAACCTTACCCTCCATTCACATAAATCCTAGCCACCACGCCACCAGCTCATCTCCGCCACCAGTCGCCGCCACCATCTTGCTCCGCCTCTGTCGACTTTGGCAACCACCGAGCAGCCACCAGGGAGGAGCTCTACTAGCATTGTCTAAGATCTTCTTGATCCTCCTTTGCAAAATCACCCAAACATGTTCTCACGCGACCGTGGCTTGACTTTCCTATGAGTGCGCCCTCACAGATTCACCGCGACCGTGGCTCAAGAACACCGCCCCTGCGGCATCCTAGTGTGTGACCCCACTCTCGCGACACAATTTTCCTCGCGCCAGCAGATCTTCAACAAAAATATCGCATTTCCGTCGTTTTCACTTAATTCTAATTCAATTGTTGAATATCTTACTTGAATGGATAGAGGAAGGAAGACGAGATTAAACTCTAAAGATGAGAAACGGTATGAGACTGTTAGGAACCGGGATGTGCTTGCAACGAAGTTCATGCATGTTCCAACTTTGGAGAAGTTAGGAATGTTAGAGTGCATGCAACATTTTCTCGAGCGTGTTGGGCTCGGAAATTTTTTGGGGAAGCATGTTGTTGGTTACCCCGAGATGGTGAGTCAATTCATTGCCACCTTTAAATGTGAGTTGGAAGACCATGTGTTGACAGGTTTGAGCTTCAAGTTTGAGAATAGATTGTATGTTTGGGATTTGGAACAAGTGGGAGCTGTTTTGGGGTCACCAAGGGTCCCACTGAGGATTGGAAAGATGGTTCTCCTACTGGTGATCTATTTGCTTTTTGGTCTACTACTACGATGTTTAATTTTTGTGCAGGTGGTGAGTATAACAACAAACTCACTCACCCTTGGTTAAGGCTCTTGTGCAAGGTCATCATGCGCATCTTTTGTGGCCACGAGGAGGACAAAAAGGTTGCCCTCAAGGACCTTGATTATCTTTATGCGCGCATCCCGGATTGTGTTGTGGTGCCGGATTGGGTTCAACTCTTCTTGACCACTTTCAAGCGGGTTAGGAGAAGCGAGTCTTGGCACATTGTGGGAGGAGGGTTCATTAACCTTATTGGGGCTCAGGTGATGGATATTTCGGTCCTAGAGGACCCTGTGACGAGCCCCTTCTTCATTGTTGCCCTCCTTCGGCGTTGCAAATTGCTGAAGACCGAGGGAGAGCATAATTTCTGGACCTCCTGATATGATCAAAGCCATGTGACCTACTTGCCACGTCCCTTGCCATACGGACCTGAGTTGGGAGATTTCTATATTTACGTTGACCCATTTGTCTCGAGACCGAGGCGTGTTGCTTTGATAAAGAGGGATGTTGAAAGCTCTAATGGAGCTCCCGCTAGGACTTATGAGCCTATTCCCGATGATGAGAAGACACCACCTGGTCTTGATTCATTTCAAGAGCAAACGCTTGCACCTTTCATTCCTATCAAGGAGACGTGACCGGTGAGTCATTTAGCTGAGGAGTTCACCAGATAGATTGTGAGACTCCATGGGGTGCCGAGGACTATCATTTCAAATAGAATTGGACGGTTTACCTTGAGGTTTTGGCAGCAGGTGCATACAGAATTAAGGACAAGTCTCCACTTTACTACAACATACCGTACTCAGACTGACGATCAGTCTAAGAGGACCATCCAGACATTAGAGGATACGCTACGGACGTGTATGTTGGATTAAGGGAAGGTGTGGCAAAATTACCTTCTGTTAGTGGAGTTCTTGTATAATAGTAGTTGGCACACATCTATAGGCATGGCTCCTTATGAGGCATTGCATGGGTGAAGATTCCGTATGCCATTATGTTGGGATGAGCCTGGGAGACAAGTGGAATAGCCTTAATACAGATACAAGATGACATCGCACGAGTAGCCTTGATCCGAGAGCGTATGTTTGCAGCACAAAGTCGTCAAAAATCGTACGCCAACAAGAGGCGCCGACCTCTAGAGCTTAGGAAGGGTGCCCATGTTTGGATGACAGTTTCACCAATGTGTGGCATCCAGCATTTTGGAATTAAAGGGAAGTTCATTCCCTGATATATCGGACAATTTGAGATTTTAGAGCGGGTATGAGAGGTTGCATAACGACTAGAGCTTCCACCCGCACTAGAGGGTGTTCATCAAGTCTTGCACATGTCTCAGTTGAGAGAGTATATACCGGATCCGAGACATGTCATCAACTACGATGATTTGATAGTCGAGCCGGATCATACATTTGTGGAGTATCCAATAGCCATTTTGGGGCGTAGTGCAAGACACTTGCGGTCTAAGGATATACAAATGTTAGAAATTCAATAGTCTATACGGGGAGCCAATGAGGCTACACGGGAGACGGAGGATAGCATTAGGAGCAATTATCCTGAGATGTATGTTGAGTTAGTCACAACCTCAGGACCAACGGGTTAGTTCTCGGACATGTACATGTGTGATACTATTTGACTGCTTGTTTGCTTTTATGCTTGAGTGTTTAATCTTTCATGTGTTTCTTAATTATGACCTTTGAGGGATGCTTATATGATTATAAAAGTAGAACGACAATTCTTTGGTATAGTAGTTAGATACTACGGTGACATCTATAGAAGACTAATTTGGTGGTTTTCCTTATATTAAGTTTCGGGACAAAACTAATTTTAAGGGGGAACTTATGTAACACCCGAAAATTTTATTTCCGATAAATTCTTAGTCAAACCGGATTTTGACCGGTTTGGACTTCTTCCACATTTATTTCAAGCCATGAGTGGTACTTCCATGGCCTATAGTCTATATTATCCATTTTCTTATCATTTTATACTTAGTATCATCAGTCATCTAAAAATTTTATCATCTCATGTGAGTATAATTATATATATCACCAACATTAAAACCTATCATTTTATGTGAGGTTTCTATGCTCTTAATATATACAAATTCTCACCAAATTATCCTTTTAGAAGAAAATCATCCCATGAAGACATGCCAATTGGGCTCATGAAGACAGGCCGGTTGGGCCCGTTATGAGACTATTTTGGCTTCCAACATCCGCCCTCTTCCTTCAGCTGCATACTCACGTAAACCCTATCCAAACAACAATATTTTGTTTCCTTCTAGCCTACACATGATACTCCTCATTCCATATTCACGCAACAACTCCCTTCCTTTTTCCTTTAGTTTAGACCAAAGTGTGACCTTAGTTAGTTTGAAAGGAAGTTTGAAAGTTGGAAAATCTTTTAAACTCAGTAGATCTTTTCGTTTTAGAGTTGGGCATCATATCTTTGGATTCTAGTATAAGTTTATGAGGCTTCGTAGAATGTTTAGAGTTTTCCGGATCTAGGGGTGAAATCATCTTTTTATAAAAATAGGGCTAGTTTAGTATATTTTTCTCAAATGGTCATTGTTAACTTAGAAGTTAGAAACTTCTAAGATGTGGGATATGCTATATTGATCCAAGTTTCCTTTTATAACCAGGAAGTTGAGATCTTACACTTAAGGGATCGAGTATTAGTATTAACGGGACTTTGACTCGATTAAGGTATGTCCTTTCGGCTTACTTAGCTAGGTTTTTGTATATTGGTGTGGACTATGATCGTGGTGTGTGATTGTATGTCTCCTAATTATAAATTTAGTAGGAGGGCATTATTTAATTAAGACCCAAGTGTATGTATAACGGTCGTGACATCATTGCCTAACTTTGGCATGAGTCTGGGAGGATCTCCACGACTAGTCCAAATATGGTATACGGGGAGATGCATCGAACCAGTCCAATTGGTATACAGGGGTGGAGACGAGAGTCAAGGGACTTCTCGTGCCACAAGCATAAGTTGAATTAGAAGTGAATCACTTAAATATAAGATAATAACCGGATTTTTGTGCAAGCATGCCATGTGTTTATTTTCAGTATTAATGTGTGTGTGGGCTATTTTAGTACTCCTGATATTTAGTTTGTTAGCTAACGGTTGTATTATATGTTGTTTAGATATATTTCAGGATAGAGCAGCTGTTGAGTGATCCGGAAAGTAGTGGTCAGCCGGGTTCCCCGTATGTAGTAGGACGGGATTTGGGAGTCTTTATTATTTCAGTCTACTTCTTTTGCATTTGTGTCATTGGGATTGTTACCCCTATATAGCACTTGACTGACAATCTTTTATTTGTGTCTTGTTGTAAGATCCGGTGAGATTGTTGTCAGGCTAGGGTCAAGACCCATTGTGAGGTCCTAATCTGTAGCGCCCGAGTTCTGAGAACTTGAGGTGTTACAAGAGAGAAATTCAAAAAGGGAGTTAAAAACGGGTTAAAAAACTAGTTAGAAAATTACCGTCGAGAAAAAAATTAAGATTAATTGTTTTTTTAAAAAATCTTTTAGGCTAAAAGATACAAACATGTGTGGCTCGGTGAAGTTGGCCATTAGTTTGTAAACTGATTGTCAGATTTAATTTATTCTCTCTCCATTAATTTTGTTTTTAGGGTCCATCTATTTTGTATAGGATTTCTTTAAATTCACTAGTAACTTCACTGGAACAAAACCCCAACGAATCAATGAACATCCAATCAAAGAAGAAAACATGTAAATTGTTGTCGAAAATGATGAAGATTCGAGGAAATTCTAAGAACGATGTTCTACTGATGGGAGCAAGATTGCAAAAACTCATAAGAGGAATGTGACAAGTCTTGAAAAAGTGAGACTTGTACGATGTCATTTTACCTAAATGATGGCTCTTTGGAGATCTCAAACACAATTCACACGATCAATAAGGGCATATGTGAATATGACCTCATTTGAGACAAGCCATCAAAAAGAGTCCAAAGTTTTATTGCCGACACTATGAAAACTCTAGGTGTTCATCACAAACCCTTCAATCATTGATCATCTTATCTTGTAGTACACCTCTAGCTGCAACATAGCCATCGGTCAATTTCACGAATACTTGTTCCTTTAAAGGAGTCTTTTTGCAATTGTAGTTGAATTTCTACACAAGATCAAATGACAAAACTTGTTGCAAAATAAAGTTATTCTATGCATATTTACTAAAACTAGTTGTCTTGCACGCGCCTAGCGTGTGCAAGCAACAATAGATAAAAGTTACATGGTAAAATTGTCACAACGGTTTAGTAATACATTTGTAAAGTACAATTTTAATTGAAGTCAAAACCGTTGTGAAATTTTAAACAATGATACTTGATGCCGTTGTTGCACTATGTATTATTTTTCAGCTCTAGTAAGTCAAAATCATTATATGTCGGTTTTTTTCCCTAACATAAACTAACATTGTCCAAAAAGCATGGTACTTGTCACAAATGAATGAAACAATGCTTACTTAATCTACAGGAATTCAAAACAGTTTGAATACATGCTTAAACATCAAATTGATTGATAAAAGGAAAAAACTAGAAAAATTCATGCCAAAGTTAAACAAAGAAAAATACTCACGAATAAAGCATTCTTCATTTAATCAGGATCAGGCGAAAACCAAAATGCAGGCCCTTCAACCTACAACATGTAAACCTAACGCAACCAACCGAACCGATGTTTGTGCTTCAATTTTGAGGGACTGAAACCAAATGTGAAAAAGACGGATAAAAAAATACTTGATGATCACCTGGTCTAGTGTAATAAGAATGACCTGACTCGACTCCTCAATCCCTCCACCCTAACTAAAGAAGAAGAAATTTGAAATTTTAATGAGGTAGAGAGGACCTTACAATAAATTCCAAGTATATTTAAGTTTGTAGATATCTAGATATCATTAACCACAAGTCAATTTATGACAAACTTCCATACACCTAATTTATACAAGGAAGACCGAACTAACAAGCAATCAATATAGCCGTGAAAGTAAACATAGGTATATAAGAAGTTCTCAATTTAAAATGTGAATATGGATAGCAGTAAATCTCACTTAATGGTTGAATCAAGTGCGAGAATGAAAAATATACAATACTGACCTTAGCATAGTGAAATCATATATTCGCACTTTGGCATGGTCAACTCTAATCAAAATTAATTTGCTCCAAGAATCCCCAACCTCCATGTATGAAGGATATCAAAGGTTACTTATTGATGTGATTCTCACTGGAAAAGAAATCATCGTCAATATGTTAGAACCAATCGTTTTGCCACCAACCATCCAAGTCAAAATTCAGCCGGCACCTATCAAAATCAATACTTATGTGTTGGAGATCATGCCTAAAATTGAGTCAAATCCTATTGAAATCAAACCGAAAATGCTTGCTCCGAGCATGCCTAATGCAAGCCAATTTTCACTCTCTCCGGGTAAGTTGTCAGGTTTCCGCACTCTCAATAAAACGCCTTTAACTGAGGCAATTCTTGGAACTAAAATACCCATCAGTACTACTTTGAAAGGTATTTTCAATATCTACAACTTTCTATTTTACAAAAAGTGGAGATTCCAGGAGGAATAAGGTGAAAATGAACCTACATCGCAGCAACTACTGTACTTGTATGGATTGTTGGACAAGATCATGCATGGAGGCATGAAAGACGCTTATACAAAACATATGCACGTTCAACAAATACATTTTTCATGCAGCATACCATGCTCATATTATTCATATATTATGCATGAATTTATGTATTAATCATGTAAAGGTCAACAAGTCAACATTCAATCAAATATTGAAGGCATCTTCACGCACATACATTGAATGGAGGCCGATTTAGTTCAATGGTCTTCTTCTCCTTCAATATGGACGTCCAAGATATGATTTGACCCTCCTTGATGTGTTGTCCAAGTGAAGAGAATAAGATCCAAGAGTCATCTTTGAATAAAGGGCCAAATGTGGTCATTTATGTGTTTGAATTTCCTAGAAAAACTCTTGAATTTCTTGCATTTCCTTTTGATAAATCTTTAACATTTGTAGCACTTAATTAGGGAGTTTCTAGGCTGAGTTTGTGGCTATATAAAGCCTTGTATCCTCTCATTGTAAGACAAATCAAGTTAAATGAAGTAAGTCAGCCTTTGTGCTTTCAAAGTTGTTGTTTGCTTTAAAACAAAACCCGAATTCTAGGTGAGATGCTTAGGTGGGTCTAAGGTGAGAGGTCAAGGAACGAAGGTTCGAACCCCAAAGTGAAATTCCGAGGGTAGTTCGTTCGAGTTGAGGGATTCCTAAAGTGAGATTCCGAGGGAATTTGCTCTTCATATCCAAAAAAACACAAAATTCCAAAAAAAAAAGAGTTTCATTTCACCGATTCCAATCCAAGTGTAGACTTGTGCCGGTGGATCCTCGTGTTCTAATCGAGTTCGATCACATCACTTATTGGTCTCATTCCCACTTGTATTTCCTAAAACAAAAGGGGTTTAAGTACCAGATTCATACGAATGCAAGTGTATCATATAATACAATTGTCATGTTTGGCCCAAATGACTTTACAATACCTATAACTAAATTGAATGTTGTATCATATAATAGTACAATTGTCATGTTTGGCCCAAATTACCTTACAATACCAATAACCAAATTGAAGTTGACTGTTAACATAGTATTTAGATGTAATAGAGAATTAGAATCAAATATCGAAGATGAACCCCTCAAACCCATTAAAAGGTAACATACAAGGCTTGCATATATAGTTTATGTTTTATGGACTTCTCATTTCTAGTCCTTTTAGAGTGCAGTCTGGTAACAACAACAAAGAAGAAAAGAGAAAAAATGCATAGAGCATTACAAGGTTAATATTGGTGTGGTGAATATTATGATTTTTTTCATTTTATCATAATTGCGTGACTGCTCATTGCTTCATTTCATTGGTGAAACTTAGAATGTGCTAATTTGGCTCCTAACTTCATCAAACAATAAGACAATAAGGCATTGTCTTTAATCCGGTTATCATGCTCTCATTGACATGGCTTCATCCGGACATAACTAATAGAAAAAAATTGGCAAAAAATGGCATAATCCATGACACACGACTCTTGAATCTGGAATCACTTTCATAACATCATTCCTTTGTATCAATCTTCTCCCAATCTCCTCCTCTTTGATAAGATTCATATCTCTATCAAGAATCACCAATGTTGCGGTATCAGAGCTAGGTCCGTAAGCTTAGAAATCGCCTCAGACGTCTTATCTTTCGCTAAAACCTCTAAGTATTTTCCGAGCAACACGAAGGAGATCAAGATAGCACTCGTCTCAAAGAAATTTGTACCCTTGAAACTCGATGACAAACCCACTCTTATCACAATGTAAACCCAATAGAAATACGTAAATTCATCCCCAAGGCGATCAAAACATCCATATTCGTTTACCCGAGCCACAATGATTTATAAGAACTCAAATAGAACTTCCAACCAATGACAAACCGAACAAGAGTAGTCAAAATCAACCTCAAGATCTCCCCAACAGTTAGCATACGAACAACTTTCTTCTCCAATCTATGCTTAATCACCGAAATTTACATGAACACCATTGAACTCAAGAACACCGGAATCGTAAAAATCAAGCTCCAACGAAACAACCTGAAATGACTCTTGATTTGCTTGTTCTTATCAACACCTCGACCATCAGATTCAGGATAAAACATCACCTTGAACCGCCCATACTCGGTACTCTCGATAACCTCCATGAACCTCCGTGGACCGGTTGTATCGGCTCTATATGAAAGCAAGATTTTCTGAAGTGAAGGATCAATCTCAATATTCTCAACTCCGAAGAGGTTCTTAAGTGTTTGCTCGATCATTCTTGTTGATCTTCTCGGCGTCATTCCTTCGACTTTGAAGTGTATCCTTCCGGTGTCGTCTCCTGCACTGATTAGAATCGCTTCGTATCCGAGGATTTCGACATATACACATATAATAAGGCCCCATATATGTCTCCAGAGAAGAGGAAGAGCAAAGGAGTGATGTCGGTTAGTCGACGAGGATTTAGGAAAGCAAAATTGATAAAAAAAAAAAAAAAAAAAGGAAGGCATAAAGTAAACGAGCTCGAGCTTTTGACGAGCCGAACACGAACCGATCCCTAAAAACTTGTCTCATGTATCAGCCCTAGAAACAGGCAGGTTACGTGGCGTTGCTAGGAGCAACCAGAGTGAATGACGGCATTGCGCAGAATAGAGTATTCGGTAGGTGACTAAAAAAAGAGAAATTCAAGTAAAAATTATGTGCTTGGTTCACCATTGCTAAGACCATACTCGTTTTTATGTATATGATATACGATACTCGTTTTTATGTATATGATATACGATAGAAGATTTAAGGGTGTTGGTCCCACTCATGTTGATTTCTCTTAAATGTGTCACGAAGAATTTAGACGAAAAAATTATATTTTTTATAAAAACTTTTAAACCTTCATAAAAATAAATTTTTTTTTAAAAATAATTCGTGTTAAAGATAATTGTGAAAATGTGTTTTAGATAAACATACTAAAACAATTATTATAATGTTTTTTATATAATAATTCTTCTCTTCAAATGTTTTTTTTTTTTTTTGGAAATATCCAATAATCAAACTATTATATTATCTGCAATTTAACATTTATATATTTGATCGAGAATAACAAAAAATATATCTATTCAGTAAATATCATACATAAACTCGTATAGGACACGGAAATATGAACTAAAAACTGTTTGGATGTCATACTTTATCATACAATTATACAATATTAAATTTTATAAATACATTACGTATCTGTAAGTTAAAATATTTCACAAATGGTACGCTATTGTTTAAAGTTATACTTTTTTGTGCACCCCAACATACTTTTAAGTATAACATAATATAGACCATAATACAGATGTTATAAAATATAAACGTTACTTTACTCATATGAATTAGTAGTTAGTAGATGACCCTTATATATATTAATTAGTAAATAACGTATTAAAATATATAAAAATTAATTTATTCTTATATGTTATAATCATTTTTATTCTAATTGATTACAAAAATATATTTTAAAAATTCATAATTATAATGCTTAAAAGCCTAAAATCAATAATAAGAATTTAATTGATTATAACATCAATTTTCATAAATATCCTACTATATAGCTTTTTAATGTTTTATTAAAATGTATATAATATATATTTTTTCTAAATGCTTTATTAAATCTTATATAATATATAATTTTAAATTTAAGATGTTACAATTTTATTTATCATAAATGATTTAATTTATTTTAATGTTTCTTGTAAATGAGGCACGTCTTTTATGACTTTATTGCTTTTGTACTGGATAAGTTGAATCTCAAGATTTATTTTATTTTAAAAAAAATTATAATATATATTAATTATGATACTCAAAATTTCTCTTGTACACGATTTATTGTAAATAATTTTCTTGTAAAATAGTTAATGTAAATAATTCTTTTGTATCGTATACAATAAATACAAGTAACTCGAAAATTTTAAAAATGCTACTAGAATAATTTTCTTATATATGAGTGATTTAATTATATAATATACCTTAAACTTATATACAAGAAATCTTGTAACAAATGAAGCAAAATACTTGCATATACAAGATTTACAAAGACGATAAAACTCTTTTATGTCACATAAAAGTATATTAATATGTGTAAAAGGATTTTTCCTATTGGTGTCTTCAAGGTTTGAACTTTTTCTCTTAGTATCCTTATGATTCTATTTGTTTCTTGTTTATACTCAATCTTAATATATTATATTAAAATTTATTATAAAATAATTAAAAAATTTAAAAATAAATTTAAAACTAATTATGACCTCATTACATTTTAAACTAATAAATTTTTTGAAACAATTTGGTTTACTAGGCTTTTTCCATTTTTGTGTTTAGTAAATGTACCCCTTGAGAGAAGAGTGTGTAGAGTTTGAAAATAAATACATTAGATTGGGGTATATTTACTTAATTGAAACATTAAAAAACCTAGTTACTACTCTAATTTCTCAAAAAGGTCTAGTTATTAAAATTGCCCATAAATTTATAATAGAAGTATTTTTGTAAATATTTTTCTAATTAAAATAAATTAAAGATAATTTTTATTTTTGAACTAAAATAATTTTTTATTTATTTTCGATTTAAAATTAAATACATAAAATTAAATAAAAAATAACTTTTTAAAAAAATAGACTCCAAAAATTTAAATATATAGTAATTTTTGTTTGAAGTTAATTTTCTATAATTTATTTTAATTTGAAAATGAAAATATTATTTTTTATGTTTTAATTTTAATTTTTATAATATACTTTTTCATACTCTTTAAATAAAAAAAACATAATTTCTTAAAAATTTAGAATTAATATAAAATATATAAAATTAAATTCAAAAATAAATAGAATGTTATTATTTTTGTAAGAGACTCTTAATAAAAAATAAAAATATTTTAATTCAAAAATAAAAATATCTTTATTCCAAAAAATAAAATAAAAATATTTCTAATATAATTTATTAAATAAAATTTACTATTCTAATTTTTATTATTTTATAATAAATTTTTAATATAATATATTAAAAATGGGTATAGGAAGAAAATTTATAAAACGTTACGAGAGCATCAAAAATTTTTTTTGAAATTTAGTAGATAATGAGCGGAATAGTCCAAACTTGGAGAACACCGACCCTATATAAAATCATCAAATAACACTCGAGATTATTTTATTAAAGATACAACATTATGCTGCATATCTAGTTCTCCAAAATATAATATTTATATAGGATAAGATTCGCTGAAAAAACTAACTACTCAAAACTTGAGTGAAGATTATCAACTTATCAAGCCAAGTGGAGCTTTCCCTGCCATAATACAATAACCCTCCTCCACGCCACCACCGATCAGTTCCCATCTCCTCCCACCAAACTCCGATGGCCGTCGCCGGATCAGACTCCGACCGCTACGCAGAACTCAAAGCCTTCGACGAATCAAAACTCGGAGTCAAAGGTCTCGTTGACTCGGGCCTAACCCAGCTACCCCGGATCTTCCACCACCCACCCGAATCTCTCTCGGACTCCCAAAATGGATACCCATCACCCGATGTTAAAGTCCCCGTCATCGATCTCTCGGGCCCACGTAACGAGGTCGTGGCGAACGTGAGGCGTGCATCCTCGGAGTTCGGGTTCTTCCAGATTGTCAACCACCCGGTCCCGGTTTCGCTGATGGATCGGCTCGTGGAGGGAATCAAGCGTTTCAATGAGGCTCCGGCGCCGGAGAAAGCGAAATATTACACTAGAGAGATGGGCACTGGCATTTCTTTCTTCTCTAATGTCGATTTATTTGTATCCAAGGCTGCCAGTTGGAGGGATACTTTGTCGCTTAGGTTTGGCCCCACCATGGTTGATCACGATGCCATCCCTGAGATTTGCAGGTACGAATATACGGTTTTAAATTTAATTGAGGTTTTTGGCG
This sequence comes from Fagopyrum homotropicum, assembly GCA_033239125.1. Classification (NCBI taxonomy): domain Eukaryota; kingdom Viridiplantae; phylum Streptophyta; class Magnoliopsida; order Caryophyllales; family Polygonaceae; genus Fagopyrum; species Fagopyrum homotropicum. The sequence continues at coordinate 116,534,670 of BSWB01000003.1, forward strand.
TTCCAATAGTTGAAGATGTGAATGATGAACAAAACCTTAATTTGTAATATCGTGCTTGATAGATCTTAGAGGGACGGCTTTGAATCCTAAAATCCTCAAACCTTATTTGCAATTGACGGAAATGTCTCCACTCAAGAGCACTTAATTTGAGTGCTGGACTTGAATTTGGCATTTATATATAGCTAAGAGAAATCATTTGATCTGCTTGAGATCTTACTTCCTGCTGGTGTTGTTTTTCGTTACTCTTGTTAGGGAAGCGGTGGTTGAGTGGAACCGAGAAGTTGAAAAACTTGGTGAGATTCTGATGGGCATGCTATCAGAAGGACTAGGATTGAGCATAGACAAGTTGAAGGAGATGACATGCTTGGAAGGAAGAGTAATGGTGGGGCATTACTATCCGTATTGCCCAGAACCGGATCGGACGCTAGGGCTTACATCACATTCGGATCCTGGGGTCTTGACAGTTTTGTTGCAGGATCAGGTTGGAGGGTTGCAGGTTAAATATCAAGGGAGATGGATTGATGTAAAGCCGATACAAGGTGCTCTTGTTATCAATGTTGGTGACATCCTTCAGGTATATGATCCCGACCCTTTCCGTGTTTCACACACATAATCAAGCTTTTTGCTTGTATTGACAATTTGACATTTCAAGCTTCACTCATCTTGTTGTTTGCTTCTAAATATTGCTTTTTTCTTTTCATCCTTTCATTACAATTAGCGTCAACTGATTATGTTTGCTTCCAAAATTGCTGCTATGTGATCTGTTCACTAGATTTAGCTGTCCTGATAAATAAGTTTCATGTTTGGTATAAAAACTTCGTCTTTGTCGTGTTTCAAGCATGACCAATCTTGCAAGAAGCTTACTGATCTTTATATTCAGCTTGATTTGTGGCTTTTTGGTGGATGCAATAGAATTGGATAAAAAGAGTATACAGTGCTGATTGCTGAATCATAATATCTCTGTTTTCAACCAGATTATATCGAATGATGAATACAGAAGTGTGGATCATCGTGTGCTAGCAAACCCTTTCAAAGAGCCTCGAATAGCAATAGCTGTGTTCTTCAATCCTAGCTCGAGAGAGCGCATCTATGGACCGCTCCCGGAACTAGTTTCCGAGCAAAGGCCTGCTCTTTATAGGGAGTTCACTTTGACAGAATTTTTGAGGAGGTTCTTCTCAAAGGAACTCGATGGCAAGTCTCTGATTAATTTCTATAGGTTGCAGAATGTGGAGAATGAGGATGATCACCTCCAAAAATAATTTCATAAGAACAAAAAGTAAGTTGTACTTGCATACATTTTTTACAAGATTATTGTATATTATATATAGGGCCCGTTTGTTTTTAACTCCGAAAACGGAATGGAAACGAATTCATGAAATTTTTTTCATGGAATCACAAGGAATGATAAAAAACAATCATGAACAAGAGTACACATGAACCATATATATTTTCATTCTCTTTTCATTTTCGAAGTTACAATCAAACGGGGCTTAATACTCATGTTTGATATTTATGCTTTCTCCATATCGTCGAGTCTATTGACTGCTGTTGTACTGGACATACCATGAATTCCTTCTCTAGTAGACTAGTACCTCCTCCTTGATTCATCGTTAGTATCATGCCTCCACAATTATATACTGAATATGTACTTGATATACGAGTCTTAAATTCCAACTGATTTAAACAGCTTTTTCAATAATTTACTAGACCGATTATGTTTGCATAATTGCATGTACAATTTGTTAACAATGAACTAGGTGGGTTATAACCACTATCTCCCTCAAGTGCGAACGTGCGAGTGTGGATGCTAGCGTCATAATACATTTTGTTTGACACAGTGGCAATCGATTTGAATGTAAATTGTGAGTTCACGGAAGACAAGATTCAGAACACTGTGGAGAACGGAATTACTATCACAAACAAGCCTCATATAGAATGACTAGTGTCGGCAAAACCAATCCAATCCGGTCCCAAAATTCCGTTGACTCGTTCTAAAGAAAACCTTGATATTTTAGTACTTGTTTTGATCCGGTCCAAATCCGATCCGGGAGATTTTTCCGGATCACCGGATTGGATATGGATCGGGGTTTTAGGCATCCGGATATTCGTGAATATTCGGATACTCACGGATCATCGAATATCCATATATTTGCGGATCATCGGATCGTCCCGCATATCCGGATAGTTTTAGTTCACTATATATATTCCCATCCGGCTAGTAAAAAATATTTTATTATAATGTTAAATATATTTTTTATAGGAAGGATAAATAACGAATCAAAGATTGTATCTTACAATTTTTTCTCACTAATATTTAGCATATATTCTTACTTGCTTACTTTCATGTCAATTACTTTCAACTATATCCTAATGCCGTGGTCATGACTCTAATATTCTGAAAAGTGATCTATATAGTTCGAAGCATACTCCGAAACGATTTTCCTTTTAACTTTCTTTACTTGTTTTCTTTCTTTAACTTTGTATTTTGTTTTTACTCGGGGAGAGCTAAGTATGAGGTATTTTGATAACATGTTTTCATGTTATGTTTATAGATGTGGTTTTTCTTAGTTTTGCATGGAAGAGACATTTACATATTTGCTAATGCTTAAAATGTCAAAAAGTGTCTACTCCCCTTGTGTTTTGTGTTTATAGGTGATTTAGGTATAAAAGGAGAACAAATGATCATCCCAAGCATCCAAAGGAACATTCATCGTATCACCATCATCATCCAGAGTAGGTGCAAAATGTGTCAACTAAGGTCAAGAGAAATCAAGAAACCCGGAGTAAAAAGACAAGAAACCCAACCTAAGAAGACACAAAACCCGACCTAAGAAGAATATTGGCCACTTTAGTAGAGGGGAACATCGAGCTCGAACAAGGAGTACCTAGTCCAACCGGAGTAAGAAGCATTTCAACATGAAGATTCAACGTACCTCGAGTGGATTGCCATCACTCAAGGTAAGAAGACTCCAAAACCTAGAATAAGGCAAATGTTCGCCCGAGCTAAGAGTACTTGTGTAAGGGGGTAGAGTAACCCGACCTTGATTGAAGACTCACCCGTCCTACGGCAAATGTTTCACTTGAGGTAGCCAGTTAGTGTGCACCACTTGTGTAACTAACTTCATACTAGTTAGCTGTGGATGATTCTAGAAAGAGAGACCACGAATTTGAGGCTTTAAATTGAGGCTTTGGCTGATTGTAAACATACCAAGCAAGTTACCAAACAATTCTCTCTCACTTTTAAGAACATTGGTCGTTTGGCATTGAGGATATTGAAGAAGCTCTTTGTGTTCTTCATATTTCTCATCTCTAGATCTTATTTCAATCTTGTTTCGGTCATATCTTTGGATTGGTAAGTCACCTTTTTTTCATTCTTTTTCCTAAGTTCCTTATTTCAAGTCTACTTTGTTACCATGCCATTTATTCTATTTGTTACCATGTTGAGATTTTCGACCATGTGTGATGTAGTCCTCTTGTTAAGATTTGGGGTAAAAACTCCAAATCATGCTAGACTAGTGTGTTCTATGTTGTGTTTTCTATTTGGCGGAGAATCAAAAGTATGCTTAACATCATATAGGAGGTTTAGAATTCATCCATGATTTATTCCATGTTTCGATTTGAATGTCCAATGTTAAACTAGAGATGGTTTAGGTTGTTCCCTTAGCACATTGTATATCTTCAAGCATGAAATGAGTGATGTATGAATCAATCATTTAAGTTGAGACCGCTAAGTAATACAAGGATAATTATGCAATGTTGTGACGTCTGTATTGCTTGAGTAGTATTGTCTAGGGCCGAGAGGATGGCTAGCCTACTTGTCTTGTGAGTGTTTAAACTATGGCTATGCTAGAGGATGCAAGCAAATAGAAAACACCATGCCAATGCTTGCATTATCTAATATAGTCATAAGTTGTTACTTGATCAACTAGTGTGTAAATAACAAACATCATGTGATACTCACTAGTTGACATGAGCCAAGTGCCTTAACAAAGCATACCTTATACCATGCTACATTAGTATTTGTGATTCAGTACTCTCCTCATTTGATTGAACATAACATGATTGAACATGCTTCTAGCTATGGTTTGGTGGAATGGCTTCAATCCTAGAAGTTTTTCCATATTGATACTTGAATATGCTACTTGAAACTTGTCACCTCACACACTTAAGCACTTGATCAACCCTTTTTTATTTCATTTTACACGTTCAAGCTTTTCTAGTTGCACTTGAGACAAAGTCGGGATATGCATAGTCTCTTGGGATTCGACCTTGATGCCGTGATCATATACTTACATTGACACGACTGTATACTTGCTGTAGTATGTAGTTTTGAGGTGGTAAACCTACCCCACATCAGACACCCTCTGTCATGGACTACATCTCACTAGCATTTCTTCTTGTGTCCTCATTGGATCTACTAGTTCTGGATGGATGTCTAATTCCGACGATAGTCGATGTCAACGCGGATATGCTATCTTCAATGACTCAAATATGGTTAGATGGATATCTCACAAGAAGAAGACGGTCTCACAATATAGTTTTGAGGCGAAATATAGAGCTCTTGCGCTTATAACGAACTATTATGTGAAATGTAACAACCTCTTCATTAGAGCCCTATTATTTTATGTGACAAAATTAATGCTATGTTTACGGCCAACAATCATGTTGTGACTGCCCACTCAAAGCATATATCTCTTGATGTGCATTTTATCCCGGAACAAAATTGCAACAAAACAACTACATGTTCACCACGACCAGACTAAGCTACAAACTACAAATTTCTTCACCAAAGCTCTTGGTTGTGATTGGTTTACGAAACTCATGTCCAAGCTGTGTGTTTGTGCTTTTCCATCAACTTGCAGGGGCATATCCGTCTCTTGTGGATACAATATATTCTATTTCATATATATATATATATATATATATATATATATATATATATATATATATATATATATAGTGTATAGATCCTATGAGAACACCCCCTAACGTGAGAACATGAGAACATATTCATAATTATTATTAGTTTTGTTACGAATGTGCCATATCGTTTAATGTATTATTCGTAGTTATTGTAGGTTGAGTGGATTATTCGTAGTTATTGTTGGATTCCTAATTATTATTATTCGTAGTTATTATTATTTTTGATATCTACTTTAAATCTCAACCCTTAATACTCACATCCAACGGTGTACGATTGTTCTCATGTTCTCACGTTAGGGGTGTTCTCATGGGAACCACACCCTCTATATATATATATATATATATATATATATATATATAGAGAGAGAGAGAGAGAGAGAGAGAGAGAGAGAGAGGGTGTGGTTCCCATGAGAACACCCCTAACGTGAGAACATGAGAACAATCGTACACCGTTGGATGTGAGTATTAAGGGTTGTCCATCACTCTATCATCAAGTCATCTTACGTTTTGTTTGCGTTTATAAAACCCTTGACCGAAAACAATTAGATATTTAATATCACATAGCGTAACATCAAGAGATTGGTTGACATTAGAAATGATTTTTTTTGGTGGCAACACTGTTAAATTTATCTTTTTAATACCCATCGGGTCTAGGACGTGGAGGGGATGCACGCCACAAGTGAACCTACGCACATTAACTTTCGGGGTAAAACCTTAAGGCTGGCTAAGGATAACAAGACCCGGATCGGACCTGCTCTGATACCATGTTAAATTTATCTTTTTAATATCCGTCGGGTCTAAGACGTGGAGGGGATGCACGCCACAAGTGAACCTACGCACATTAACCTTCGGGGTTCCATCCTAAAACCAATTGACAATAGGAGGAGTAACCCTTGGGTTTATATGTTAGGTTCACATTATTCATTTAGTCGATGTGGGACACAATAATCCACACATCTTAACAAACACTGGCTCATAATACCATTTCCATAATAAAGACATGTTGGTCTATAACGTCTTCCTTCAGCAAAGGCTTAAGAAATAAGCCTCAGGCCAAATCCTAACCCTTTATCACAATCAACTATTCCACAATGTAGGTTAAGACTTCTTGCAACACTAGCTCAATGGTCGAGTTTACCGTTATAAGAGTTCTTACTCAAAACCCGTTAATATCTCCAGCTTAGCCACAAATGACAAATGTAAGTAGGAACGAATAACCTTATATTGTTTGTGCATCGGAAACATGGAAAACTCATTTGATCTCCTCAACTGGTGTTCTAAGGCCAACAACAATAACACCATTTGCATACACCTACATGACAACCTAACTTAGAAGATACGACCAACGGCTTTGGTTTTCCTAAAATTACTCTACGTGAAGTTCAAAATATACTATAAAAATAATCAAACTCAATAAAAAGTAATTGTAAATAAAAAAGATTTGGAGAGAGAATAAACTTAATAATGAATAATCATTTAACGGTTGAGATCGTAACTAAACCCCAAGATAACAATGGAATAGAGATAAAAATAAATGCCACAAAAGATTCGTCATTATTTATATGCATCCAAAATACATTAAAAAAAAATCAAGGTATAATTTGACATACTAGGCCTTTTTGAGTTTTTGTTTAAAAAAGTGTATCCCATATTTTTTACCACTTTCATTTAATAGTAGGTAAAAAATATTGGATGAGTTGGCTAAGTAGGCACTTTTTGTCTATTGTAGTATAGAGTAGACCCTTTTTGTATCTTGTAGACAAACTAGGCCCCTCTCATTTATTAATAAAGATTAATTGAAAGGGTTAATTAGTAATTTTAATTTAACTTAGTCCAAGCCCAAGTTCAATTGAAGATCAGTAGGCCCATTCCGAGTTACATAAGCCCATGTCCAATTCGAGTTACATAAGTCGGCGCATTCGAGTTACATATGTCGTCCAATTCGAGTTACATAAGCCCATTACAAAATATAAATGTTGTACCTAGTGAGTATCGAACTCTAGACGACAGGCCATGTCCAGCTGGACTAATTGAACTTAGTGTATTCTTTTGTTCATACACAGTATTAGTACATAATGCTTAATACACAATTTTAATACACAAGTTTAATTACACAATGTTAATACATAATTTTCATTTACACACGTCCGTCGTTTACATACGTCCGTCTTTGTTTCAAGCCCATTTGAGTTACACAAGCCCAATTATAACGGTAAAATATGTAGTCAATATGCCGTATTTATAAAATATGTAGTCAATATGCCGTATATATAAAATATGTGGTCAATATTCCGTATTTATAAAATATGTAGTTAATATCCCATATTTATAACTACAAAAATTAAACTTTAGTTTTTTAATTTTGTAATTATCCAGTTTGGGGCAATTTTGCAAATTTAAAAAATATGGGTCGTAAATGCAATTATAAACAGGGGAGCTTTTTTGTAAATATGCCAACATTTTAAAATTGAAATTAGGGTTTCTTGGTTTCCCTGTGATTGCATTGCGGCTGCAACGAGAACTGTCCAGATCCGCCTCCAGGAGTGCACAACGGCGGCTCCGATACTGCATAGTGGTGGCTGCGTTGGTCGATGCACGTGATTGGAAGGGCGGGGCTGTGCGGCGCAATGTCGGAGGACAGATCGGATCTAGGTTGTGCGACAGATCGGATCTAGGCTGCGCGGCGCGAGGCGGGTTGGCGGCGGATCTGGGCTGCAGCGGGGCTGTGCGGCGCGAGGCGGGTTGGCGGCGGATCTGGGCTGCGGCGGGGCTGTGCGGCGCGAGGCGGGCCGCGGCGAGGCTGGGCAGCGCGAGGCAGGCTGCGGCGAGGCTAGGCGGCGCGAACCGGATGAAAGTCGTTGTCGAAGGGCTGTGCGACAGATCGGATATGGGCGGGGCTGGTCGGGGCTGGGCGGCGCGGGGCTGGGCGGTGCGGGGCTGGGCGGCGCGGGGCTGTGCGGCGACATCGAGAAGCAACGCCGACATCCTTCTTTGGAGGCAATTTGAATGACTGCGACAAACTACGAGAAACCCTAACTGGATGTGAAATTTGACGGTTGGATGATTTTATAGGATTATATTTTACGTTTTCCCTTTATGCCCCTTGAATTAATTTATTTTTGATTTAAAAATTTAGGCAAAAAATAGAGGGGCCTAGTTAGTCTAAGTTAAACAAAAAGGGCCTTATTTAACCAATTTTCTCAAAAATATTAACCCTTCTATTTACAAAGAAATGAATAAATAATGTTTGTTATTTGTTATATAAGTATAAGTTTTAATTTTTAATTACTGATTTTGTTTTCTTTTATTATTTTTCTTGCCTTTTTTTTATTATTTTTTTTATTTTTTGGACTGAATTTCTCATACCGGAATTCTCATACCAGAATTTTCGTACCAAAATTTTCGTACCAGAATTTTCGTACCCAAATTTTATCATACCATAAATTTTTTCATACCAGAATTTGTAATACCAGAATTTGTAATACCAGAATTTGTAATACCAGGATTTGTCATACCAGAATTTTCCACGTGTTCTATATACCAGAAATTTGCATACTATAAATTTACATACCAAAAATTCGTAGCAGATTTTTAAACTAGAAAAAATTTCATACCATAATTTTCATACCAAAAAATGAACATACCATAATTTTCTTACAAAAATATGAACATTGACCACCATATCTTCCCCATTAGCCCCATGTTGATCCCTTCCCTGCCCATTTTTCCCGTTTCCAGCCCTAAAATGGATGTTCTTCTTGAAAGGCAACAGCGAGTTCATGGCTACAAATACCAAGGAAAACAAATTACCCGAGATCAAAAGTGTGTTCCTCAATTACGGATATAATGAAATCCTACAGCAAATAGATAGACAAGAGAAACAATATTTCACTCTTGATGTATGGGTTCTTAAGAGAAGGGAAACAATAATTTATTATTTACATATACCAGAATTTTTAATACTCTATATACAACTTCTCAATTTCAAACCAGACACAGTATTAGGCCAGTATATTTTCATGAAATCTTACAGCAAAGAGATGGACAAGGGAAACAATATATCACACTTTATTGTATGGGTTCTTAAGAGAAGGAGGTGGCATCACTCGGCAGCGCAAAGCAACAACTGATTGCAAAACTATTACCAGAAGAGATTGAAACCAGCCCAGGGCTGAGAGCAATGATAAGGCTGGTACTTGGTTCCAAGACCTGCTAGGACAAGTTGAAAGCAAAGTAACATTCAAGCCTTTTAATTTTGACGCACTCATTGCTAAACTGTTGAAAATAAGATGAACCAAAGCTTACAGAGAAAGTCAGGATCAGGAATCAGACTAGATGTTGAGGCTTTAGTTGCTTCTTCTTCCTTAGCCTTCTCCACGCCTCATACCAGAAAACCTTGTGCTGCTCCTTAGCCTTTGCATTGATCCATGAGCCACTGCTCTTTAGCCTTCAATTTTATTTCACCCTCCTTAGCCTCCTTATTCGCATGAATCCACCTTCAACTCTCACAACCAAAAATGCAAGAAGCGAGGTTCTATGTCTACTTCCACAGTCTCTTCCTTCTCGTCACCTGCTAATCCCTTTTGAGTTTTCTATCTATTGACTTCCACAGTCTCTTCCTTCTCGTCACCTCCTTGAGCTCCTCCACGAACCTATCCACCACTGTTTTAATCCTGAGCGACATGTCTCTTCAAATTGAAGAAATCAAACCCTCAATGTGTATGATGTGAATCTAAATCCATTGAAGAGGCAGATTGATTAATCGAAAAGTGAGAGCGTTGATTTGATTGGATGGTTCCAAACGAGAGAGGTTGGCGGTTACGAGAGGAGAAGCGAGAGACTGAGAGTGAATGAGACGGGAGTAAGGTGAGGGAACATGAGAAATTAGGGTTGAAAGAGGACAAACGGTAAAAAATTCAATATGGGGTACACTTACTTAATAAAAAAATAAAAAGGCCTATTTACTTTTGAAGAAACTTAAAACAGCCTAGAAACCAAATTAGCCCAAAAATCAATAGACTCGTTATCTTACAAATTTAATGAATAGTCATTTTAATAAGTTTAGTACATATATATAGTTATAAATCATAACTATTATCAACACTTAATGAGTTAATGCTAACAAATTTTCAAAACTATTTATTTTTGTTTAAATTTTGAAACTAAAGCACCCTAAAATACTTACTTTTATTTCCCACCAAAAAACAAATACTTACTTTTATTACTAAAGAACCCTCTAAAACACAATATAGACCAATAATACACAACCATGTTCCATGCATATAATTATTTAAAAAAAAAAACAATTTCCTAACCAAAAAACTAGAGATGAATTTTATTTTTAATAAAACAGATATTACTGATTGACGCAATCTTTTAAGAGTCATAGATCTGATTCAATCAATCTGGGGACCCAAGTGACTTTGATTGGATAAGATACATATCTTTAAATTGATTCAAAAATGGACAGCACACGCATAATCCTCTTTAAACAATACAATAATTTCACGGAAGTCTTTAGTTTTCACCATTTGGACAAGCAACTCACCTGCCCATGTGGCGTTCTATGCTCACTCTTCCTACTCCTAAGGTAATCTCCACATAAGAAGCCAATCGATTGGTCAACAACTTTCAACCTTAACCTAATACGAAACTACAACGCAATTAAACATGCTTACTTTTCCTCTATAAATGGCTTTCTAGCTCTATTACCGGATATCAACGACCATATATATAGAGCGAAAGAAACACGAGTTGTAACCTAAGCAACAAACTCGACATGGTCGAAAACACAACTATCAAAGGCCGGAAATCCTTGGAGGGTTCTTTGATCGTACACATCCAAGTAAGAAAGATCAAGTTGGAGACGGAGAAGCTAAGTCAGCTCGAACAACCCGAAATCATGACAAGAGTTTCGGATAAGAGCATCAGGCAAAGATCTCCCTCGCCTCTCGGGTTATTATCCGGAAGATCCGTTTCGGTTTCATAAGAACTAAAATTCCTACTTTAGCTCACAAAGGTGTATATTATGTGGCAGCTCAAGTTCTATGTTACTAATGTACAGAAAAGGTGTTAGATAGAGGCAGACGCTTTTCATGTGCAGTTTTGGCCTTAAGGGTGTGTACTATAACGACATATTATGTTTTATATACCTTGTATTATTCGTTACTATGTTTAATTAAGTTAATGCGTAATTGAGAGGTTAGGTTATACGTAATCTTGTTGTTTATTCATGGAAAATAGATCGTTTATGTAAAAAAGGTGATCTTTGACAGGCCAAAAGAAGAGGCAGATATGATTTAGCAGAATCAATGAGTAATTGGACATTTGACTTCAACCGAGGAGCGGAAAATTGTTGTCTGCTTCTTTGTTTCTCATGATATTGGTGAGTGGCTGACATTATGAAAAATCCTATTAAGGACAACAAGTAACTAGACAAGTTATATAATTTGAGTGACAATAAACATTGTGTTATATACGTATATGTCCTGATATGATATTATGTGTATTTTAAATATAAGTTATAAGGTTACTCTTCTTATTGCCTCGTATGAAACGCCGAAGGTATGCGTAGGTTCACTTAACGTAGCATGGTATCACACAAAGGTTCGTGCTGGTATATACCCGTCGGGGAATCACCAAATAAGTCCTTTTTTATTTCCTTTTACTTTGTGTACCCCATTAATTTTTACCACTTAGGTAAAAATAATTAAACCCTCTATTTTAAAAAAAAAGAAACATACATGAAAACTAAGTTTGTTACATAAAAGAAAATTGACTTTTTTTCTGCTTTGCCTTTTTTATGTTCCTTTTAATTTTCTAGTATGAATTTTATACCAGAAATTTCTCGTTTCTAATATGCATTTCATACCAGAAACTTTCTAGGGTTTCGGCTTCAATTGTTGAGATTAGTCTGAACAATGGAGCTCTCTGAACCAACATTAGCAACAATCATGAATGCACAACATCAACATCAACCGTACAAACAATCTAACAAGCTAGAGTTTCATGACGAGGAATCCATTATCACCGATCAAGTACAAGATCCATATGTCCAGACTCGGGATGAGAATGGAAATTGTAGTGGAATCAAAGAGGAAGAGATCGAGAGCGACGATGGTAATTTGCATGTGAGTTGGACCATCGCCGATCAACTAAAAGCTCTAGCTGTCCAAAATCGCGTTGAGGATGGCGATTGTAGCGGAATCAAAGAGGAAGAGATCGAGAGCGATGATGATAATTCGCAGGTGAGTTGGAGGAGCGACGTTAATGTTGAACATCACAACGACGACAAGGAGAAAAATGATAGCGCTTGTGCCAACGAGGCTGCGATGATCGAAATCGATTGATTTTGATATGGAATAGCTCTCTTTTGTGACTTTTTAGGGAAGAAGGAAGTGTAGAAAAAGGAAGCGCAGATGAAAAACTGATTATGGTATGGGCCTACTTTGTAGATGAAAAACTGAAAAAGACATACTTACCAAATTTGACCTTCATAGTTATCGTCGAGTTTTTTCGTGAGTTTTCTTTTTTAAACATTCCGTTTGTAAATTCACATGAGTTAAATATAGGAACTTATTTGTATAAATAATATATTTAGCATAAAGTCAACAAACAATATCACTTGTAACCTCATCCCCATCCCTATACCCGGCCATGTGGGGAATCATAGTTATCCCATCCTCGTTCCGTCCCCATTTATTTTTCACGTCCTCGTGAAGGTGATCTCATCGGGTATCAGGGACTTCCCATCCCATTGGCATCCCTAACAATAAGGATCGTCACTCGATCAAGAAAGTCAAGTTCCAAAATGAAATTATCAAGATTTGGGTGTGAAGAAATGATGACCGCTCAATGAAGGCTTGTCAAGTGGGCCGTTTTAGTCTTGGAAGTCGGGCGATTTGGTAAGTTGGACGATTTCGACTTTTCATGTGAACAACAAAGATGTAGAACTTCAAAATACCTTCAAAAATAGAACTTGTGAGCTTTCTAATTTGAACCACTACAACGAAAAATCCAGTTTTATTGAAATGTCACAATGTTGTCAAATGAGGTCCTCATGAGAAAATAGGCCGAACATGACCCAAAACTCGGTCGATCTACTCCCCCGGTTTACAAATATTGACTTGTTCTCTATGATGGTGTATTATGTACAATGCAACCATTTTATGGAGATTGGTCGATCGGTCCTCAGTGATCGGCCGACTTGTCCCATTTTGATTTCGTCATGGATGATCTATCTTTTCTTTTCATGTATCTATCACTTTTGTTTTGGGTTATCATTTAGCCCATCCGTTTTGGAAATTTTCATTTTTTTTTTTATCTTAGAGATAGAGTTTAGTAGGATTACCTTCTAAACCCTAAGAGTACTAGTTTAGATATTGTCCCTATAAATAAGGTTATTCAACCATTAGTTTAATTATCCAATTTCGGATCTAGTATTTTGTTCATGAAAGAGATCATACTAGTATCATAGAAGAAGATTGGACCGATCGGTCCAATCTTTGTAGGAGATCGACCAGCTAATCCTCCATGGTTTGTCAATTTGTCTAAAGTTGGTCTTACATGTCTACTTTTGTCATTTTTTTAATACAACACGAGGTTTTTGTAAGTATGTCTTACCGAATTTTCATTATTCTAGGATTTGTAGAGCCCGACCTGCATTAATAATATTGCAATGTTTACAATTGTCATCATCTTATGTCTTTTGCGTGTTGATTGCAAACATACAAGACCCAATTTATTAATATATTTCATATTCTACAAAATGCGAGAGCCGGACATAATTATCTCCTTCATAACATGACTATGGAATGATCGATTATAAATTGAGTATCTATTATGTATTGTTGTTGTAAGTCAAATTCTAGGATGTCTTTTTAATCACCTATGTGAACATTTTGGGCCTTGACTGTCTTTGAACGGAACAACTCATCAAAAATATATGTTCTTATCCCTCAAATCTCAATAGTCTATACCTACCTATCAACCGATTTGTTCTTTGTAATCGGCCGATTTGCATTTGTTTTGTCAACATCTCTCCCTCCCTCCCTCCCTCCCTTTCTATCTCTTCCTCCCCCTCTCTCCTTTGTGTTCACTCTGAGATCGGTTGATCTAGCCTTTGTAGTTGGTTAATCTGGGTGTTGTCCACTGATTTGTCCTTCTATGTTCAGTTTTTGCAATGCGTTCTTGATCGTGGAAGTTTTACCGAAAAGTAACAACAACTTCCCCCGCAAGAAAACAAGATAAAAAAATAGGGCTGAGCAGAAGTTGGTTCGGTTCACCGAACCGAACCAAAACCGCAAATTACGGTCCAAACCGCAATTAATCGATTCGGTTTGCGGCTCATAAGATTCTGAGTTGCGGTTTGCGGTTTAATTGATGAACCGAACCGCAAAAGAAATTGTTTGGCTGATCTAAGATTTTTGAGTTGCGGTTTGCGGTTTGGCCCGCAAACTGCAACGATGTGCTTAATAAAAAAAATTCCATACACCTGCTCGAACTGCTTCTATTCTTCAACATAATCAAACGCATTTGTCGGGAGTCCTCAATTCCTCACTCCTCATTCTAGGTTTCACTTTTGCCCCGATGCCCCAACGGCTCACGCCTCATCACCTAGCCGCTTCCTCCCCCTCGTTGAGTTTCGCTAGTCACCTCCGCCTCAATTCTTTGTTTTCTGGGCGACGTCCCCTCAAAGAGTTACAGGTTTCTTCTTCTTCTTCTTTTCTTCCGGGCTCTTCAGTTCTCATCTTCTTCTATTTTCTAGGTGAGATTTTGTTGGGTTCTTCAATTCTTTGGGTTATGATTCAGAAATGACCAAGGATAACGGTGATGTTAGGTTGTTAGCTTCACTTGGAGGGTGAAAATATCTGCAGTACTTACAAATTGTGTTAAGAAACTTGTTTGGCTGATCTAAATTTTCTTATGCCATTTGCACTTTTGCATTGATTTTGTTGTTATACAAGTTCCTATTTATTAGCTAGGGCATTAGTCTCTTGACTCTCTTGTTCTTAAATTTGCTCCCGTTTTCTACCTCAATGTTACTGTTTTCTAGTTTTTGTTTGTTGTCAATTTTTCATTATTTTCTTTTGAGCTTGATTCAATTATGTGACTCAAATGTTGTTAATTTCACTGTTTATTTTATTTGAGTAATCAAGCATATATAGACATCTCGGTTAATCAGAGCTTCTTTGATGAAAAAGGAAGAGAAAACAACTTCCTTCAAAAACAATATTTGGGACAAGAAGAAAAAGATTAGCAAAACTCTCTCCGAAACTAGTCTAGAATCACAAGAACAATGCTGATGACGAAGGCAAAACATTTATGAAGATTCAAATTTTTAAAAAAGCGAAGTATCCAAAGATTGATTAAGATCAGGATGCTTATACTTTTAAAAATTCAAAAAAAAGAGCCAAAGAAATTGAAAAGGAAAGAAGAATCAAAGAAAGAATAAAGTTAAAATATGTCAATCATGAGTTGTGAGTTGCTGATCTTCTTCACTTTTATTATTTGTTTCCGAGTTGCTTATCTTCTTCTCTTTTATTATTTGTTTCTTCTGTTCTTTTACTGAAGCGAGCCTTGTTGATGACTTTCATTATTTTGTGTTTTTTAGTAATATATATGTTGAGCTCTCAAGTCCAAAGAGGAGGAAGAAAGAAATCTACCGTCAAAAGGATTCGATTATCTAGTGCTTCTCCAACTGATTTTACTTCAAATACATCAATAAGTTCTTATCGTCCTCGGGATGATGATGAGAATGATGAAGAGATGTTCCCGCCTTCAATGAACATGCCAACATTGAGTACATGTGCACCAACTCCATCGGCACCAAGTATTGGTGCACCAACTCCACCGACACCAAGTGCTAGTATTGTCGATAGAGTTTACATCGACATAATTAAGAGGAAAAAGGGAAAATGATTGTTTTGGGATCACTACAAACAATACCGTGATGAGAACCAAAAATTAAGTGTCGAGTGCATCCATTGTCACAAGACATTTGTTGTTGAACAAAGGACTAATGACACAACAAATCTGAATGGTCATCTTGGAAAATGTGTAGAAAATCCGGTCAACAAAAGTAAAGGTACCCAATCTAAAATTGTCTTATAAGAAATTGCTGAAAGTGGACAATGTATATTAAAGAGTTGGGTGCTAAATCAAGATGTGTCTAGGTTGGATGAAATGATAATTCTTGATGAATTGACTTTTAGGCAAGTGGAAAAATGTGGTTTAAAAAGATTTGTTGCTACTACTTGTCCTACTTATAAAGTACCTTCGCGTCATATTATTTCTAAAGATTGTTTTGAGGTGTATTTGAATGAAAAGGTTGCATTGCATGGTTGGTTGAAGAAGAATTGTCAAAGAGTTTGTTTGACTACTAATACATGGACTTCAGTTAAAAGAATTAATTATATGGTTGCAATTTCTCATTTTATTGATAATAATTGGAATTTGCAAAGGACGATATTAAATTTTTGTCAAATAACTAGTCATAGGGGTGGATCACTTGCTAGAGGGATTGATGATTGTTTGAGGGCATGATGTTTAGATGCTAAGTTGTTTAACATTGGTAATCTGATTGTGAATGATGGTTTGAAGTTGCATATGACTTGTGTTGACAAAGTTAGGTCCATTTTCCGGTATGTAAGATACTCTTCTGCTATATTACATGTGTTTAAAGAAGAAGCTAAAATGGTTGAAAATTAAAGCAAAAGGAAGATATTCCTTGACATAGCTACAAGATGGAATTCCAGTTATATGATGCTTGATGTTGCTTTGAAATACAAGCTTGTTTTTGACCGGATTGATACTCCAAGATGAGGTAATGATGATTGCTTGGGGATATTACTACAAATGAGTGAAAGAAGATTGAGCTTCTTGTAAAGTTTTCAGCTGAGTTATATGAGTTCACTAAAGATGTGTCAGGGTCATCTTATGTGACGACCAATAATGTTTTCTTCCACATTGGTCACCATATCGGTGTGTTGGATCAGTGGTTGAGCAATGATGATCTGGATTGTAGTTCAATGGCTCTTCAGATGAAAGCAAAATGTGATAAGTATTGGGGTAGTTTGGAGAAGATGAATGTAATAACTAGTATTTCTGAATTCTAATTAATGTTGGTTAACTTAATAATTGATAGTAATTGACCCATAACACGCGAAGATTGCGTAAGTGGTAAGTATGAGTCTCACCATTATGTTTCTCGCGTAATTTTGGGCTTATGGGGAATTTTTCACTTTTTTCCCCGGGTAATTATTTTTACCCTCCGGTGTTATTTGGAGCATTTGTGAGCTCCAATTAATAAAAATGCAGTTGAGAGAAATGATCAGGACATCGGACATGTCCTAGATATGAAATAACATTAAAAGGCAAAACGGCCAAAAGAGTCGCTATTTCGTTTCTTAGCGGCTAAGAAAGACAGCTTAGGAATACGTGTTTCCGAGGCAGTTGAAGCATAATTATCCCTACAATATTTCAGATTTATTATTCCAATTTCAAAAAGTTTGGAGAAGGGGGTTCAACCCACCTTTGGATCGGTTAAAGGATAATTATCGACTTTACTAAAGGATAATTATCGTCTTCGTTATAAATAGCGGAAAATCATTTATTAATTCATTTCTTTTCACGTTTCCTTGTAAAAGCTCTGATTTCTCTCAACCTTCAAACTTATATCTACTCTCCGTTTCTAATCCGATTTCAATTCTGTTTGAGATTTTGGATTCCTCTCTTCATTCTCTTCATATCGGTACCAAGTTTTGCATTTCCGAGTATATAGAGATCTGATCGAGCATATATGTCACCAGAAAGGTTCCGTCGCTCAGATTCCGGTGAATTTGATGATGTCCATGCGTAGCGTGCGTCGTTGTGATTCCGAATCTTCTTTTAGATCGCCAATCGGGTTAGTAACGAACAAGTTATGAATTTATTCGTTTACCGTAATGCGATTTGGCCTAAATTGACCTTAGGCTTGTCAAAATGGATAATTAGAAATTCCATTATGGTCGTTATATTATTCTGGTGTTTATGGGTTGTTTGTTTGATGAAATCTGATGACAGGTGGATTTAGAAATTGCCTCCGGACAAAACGTTATTCTAGTGAAATTTAATGAAAGAATTTGGCTTACTAGGCTTTTTATAAGTTTTATGTTTAGTAAATGTACCCCATAATTTTTTACCATTTTCATTTAATGGTAAGTAAAACTAATTAACCTTTCTATTAAAAAAGAAAGAATATTTGACGTGTGTTATGTAAGTTTTAATTTTAATTACTAAATTTGTTTTTTATTTTATTTTATTTTATTTTATTTTTCTTTTTATTTTCTGTTTTCATACCGGACATTTACATACCCGACATTTACATACCGGGCATTTTCATACCGCACATTTTCATACCGCACATTTACATACCGGACATTTTCATACCGGACATTTAAATACCGGACTTTTTCATACCGGACGTTTACATTCCGGACATTTACATACCGGACATTTTACATACCGGACATTTACATACCGGACATTTACATACCCATACCGGACATTTTACAGACCGGACATTTACATACCGGACATTTTCATACTAGACATTTACATACCGGACATTTACATGATTAATTAAGGTCAATTTTATACGTCAATTTGCATTAGAACTTGCAGCAAAAAACATTTCTGCACTGTTCATTGCCAAATTTGAGCTCATTGAGTTGATGGTTTGTAATCTTTACCGATATAAATATATTTTCTGAATGTAGTGATTCATATTTGGACAAAATTTAGGTGATTTGCTTAGGTAAGATCTTTCTAATATCAAATCTGATATGTTTATAAATATAGACACAAGAGATGAATGTTGAAGCGAAGACATTGAAAATGGAAGCTTCACTATCAAAATCAATCAACCAAATTCCAACAGGAAAAGGCAAATGTGAGTCCCACTTTTTTACCGACTACTTTATGATTTTGGCTTCTAATTAACCATTTTCTGAACCACGTAAAAAAATAAGAGGAAAATAGATATAATGACTAAGATTGAGATGTAGAGCATGAATAATGAAAACATGGAGATTTGAGTAGAATATAGAAGTGGTGTTTCACTTACGAAGGAAGAAGTGTGTTTTTGTTTAGAATTGAAGAGATATTCTGTGTTGCATAAAGACGAAGGCACGATTAAAATGATGCGTTTGAGATAGAGTTTTGTTGTTGGTCTTCTAGGAGGGTTGGAAGCTTCCAAGTTTGAAGCTCTATAATTGGTGGCGAACATATAAATGCAAGCAAATAAGGAGGAAGAAGAATATGGAGATTAGTTTAGGAATTAGAAAAAACAAAGAGAAGAAGGTTTACTTTGTCTCTTTATAAAGAGCCTTTAGTAGAGCAGAGCTTGGAGGCTACGAAGCTGGAGAAGAGCACCGTCAAGTACAAAGAGGAGGTAAAAATCAAAGAGTTGTCTTTGAACAGTAAAAACTCAATTGGGGTACACTTACTCAATTAGAAAATCTAAAAGCCTACTTACTAAAACAAAATCTCAAAAGGGCCTAGTTTTCAAATTAGCCCAAATTGAATTAATTAATTAAAGGTTAATTAATTAAATCACGATTAGAATTGAGATTGAGGAATGTTGATTAGATGCTACCTTGGTATTTGAGGAATTGTGAGTTATGTTGTGATATCGAGGTTTAAATGCGAGTTATAGTTTGGTTGTGGTTACAGGGTATAGGAGACGAGTCTCCTAACCTTGCAGGGTTTGATTGTGTGTCTTGCTCATGCCGGCACTGATCGTTTTCTCGAGGGGAAACTGTGACGTGGTACAGGATTACGAGTATTTCAAGTAAGTCCATAAGACTTACTTAGCGAGCAGTTGTGGATTTGAGTGGTTGTGATGGTTGTGTGTGCTCGCATATGATTGTTGCATTTATAACCTAAACCGGACTAGGATGACCACTTCATTACCTTATGTTCGCCACTTAGCGTGGGTGCAAATAAGCTTTAATTATAAAACTAGAAATCAAGCAAGCGAACCCGCAGTGTACGAATCGATATAGTTGAGTAAGAATTCCAGAGTATCGAACACAGGGATTTGGGGGGTTAAATCCAATTATAAATTATCAAGCAAGTGAATATGTGAGCTTTTCAAATTATTGGGAAAACAACAATCCTAAAGATCCAGAAATCCAGCTGTGGCAATCGATTCAAGATATACTAAAGATATAAGGACAGAGTTAAGGTATGCAAAGGTATACGAATGCAAGGTAATCGTACGATGAAGTTCCAAAAACCTTGTATGACCTACCTAAAAGACACTCTATAAAGGTTGTTGAGGCTTCAATATAGAAAGGATCTAAAGGTAAGAATTAATGTCAAATACCCAAACTTGTAATCCAAGGATCAAGACTAACTAAACCGATTAAGGTTGTGACACTCACAATCGAGGTAGAGGTTGTTGAGGCTTCACTACCACCTAGAAAAGGCAAGCCAAGACTAGATTAAAGCAAATCTTTAACTTTGGATTAAAGTAAAAGCAAGTTCGTAAACTGACACAAAATTACGGGTAGTTCTTGAGTTCCACGGCCGTGGAAGCTCAAGAACAGACCGTGGATTAGGGTTCGTCGGCGATTCTCTCTAACTCTCAGGGTCCAATCTGTTTACGATCGATCTATTATCATCTAAGCCACAACTATCAACCCTTTACTTTAGAATTGCTAAAGGGTTTTAGCCAACAACAGTCATATTAATATCAAATTCAAGAATTAAAAGATTGAAAGATGAAAACTTCCGAAAACCTTTAATAACCTTCAAACTAGTCTCAAATCCACAAATCAAGAACAATAATATCAATGGTTTCGGAATAACGCAAGCAATCACAATCTTAGATTAAGAAGGAAGAACGGGATGTCAATCTGTCTTCTAATCAAACCTAAGTATGAAGCGTAATCTCTTTGCGAACGATCTTCCGAATCTTCAACTCTTCCGTCAATCCGGAAATCCCAATAGCGAAACGCAATCTCTCAACGGGAATCTTGAAACCCTAGGCACATGCAATAGGCGTAGGGAAAGCGTAAGCGAAGGTGACGGAATCTCTCTTTTTCCGTCCTTTTATAGTGTAAGATAAAATATCAGCCCGGCCCGTTGCGTAGAAGATCGTGGCTTCAAAGTGTGCGTAAAAGATCGCCAAGATCACGGTCGTGGAAGGGTTCCACGACCGTAATTTAGAGCGTGGAAATTGGTCACGGTTTGACACAACCCTCCACGGCTGTAGAAGTTGCTGGAATGAATCACGCCTCTCTTGCCAAAGTTCCACGGCCGTGGACTTGAACGTGGAATGTAGTACGGCCGTATTTTAGAGCGTGGTTTAGAGGTAAACCGTAATTCTTCCTTTCCTCGTGCTATTCTTCAAGTTAGCACCATCCTTAGCTCCTAGAGATTTCCTCAATCCTTGGACATGCTCAATCAAACTCCATCCTCGCTCAATCCGTTCGGAAATAGCTCTTAATTGCCTACAATCAACATAAAGCTTGTGTAGACCTCTATATCGACAATATAAACAAACTAACTCACAAATGCATCTATGCTTAATCAATGACTATCAATATGGATGAAATACACTTAGAAACGTTCCTAAAATATCACAATATTTCATGCTAACACCTTATATGGCCCAAGTTTATTATAATTGGGCGGTGACCACTTGTCAAAGCTCGACGAGAGTTGAGAAGGTGCTCGGAAGCCAATAGCCCGGGGAGGACATAGCTCCTCAGACAAAACCTGAGTTAAAAGGGGGAAGATGCGAGGTTCTTTTGGCTCCTCGTGCCACAAAAGAAGTTGAATTAGTAATAGAATAACGTAATCAAAGATAATAAACGGTTGTGTGTGTGACATTGCATATTGTGATGTGTTGGTGTGTATATGTGTTATTACTTCATTCTTATTCATATATGTTAGCTGAAGGTTTATACCGTGTTATAGATGATCTACAGATTAGGAAGACTGCAGAGTGAGCCAAACAGGGTGATCAGCCGAGGGCTTTTGTACACTAGGATATGCGAGGGTTTTGGGGTGTTTTATCCTTGTATGGATATGATGTTATTGTTTTATACTCGACTGTGATTTTGTAAACCTTATGATGTATTTATTGTATAATTTTATGTATTTGGTTTTAATCTATATGTGTCTTGTTGTAAGATCTAGTGAACTTGTTGTCAGGATAGGGTCAGGATCCATTGTGCGATCCTAGCCCGTAGCACCCCGAGTCCCACGGATTTGGGGTGTTACAAAGTTGGTATCAGAGCCTTAGGTTGACAACAATGACACTTGCAATATGCAATAAAGGTGGAGTGGATAAATAAACAGAACCCGAAAGGGGTCTGACTTTTGAAAAGGATTTTGGTTTTGAAACGAGTACAGTGTGTACGGAAAGCCATCACCCTTCTGAGGATCTTGACAATATATATGTATATATGTGTGTGTATATATATATATAGGGTGTGGTTCCCATGAGAACAGTCTTATATTGTACTCATGAGAACAATCTTATACCGTCGGATGGTGAGTATTAAGGGTCGAGATTTAGGGTAGATATCATAATTATTAGATAAATAATATTTTGAAACTAATAATAACTATGAATAATCCATTCAACCAACAATAACTACGAATAATGCATTAAACGATATGACACATTCGTAACAAAAGTAATAATAATTACGAACTGTTCTCATGATTACATGAAAAGGCGTATTCCATATGATCTATACTATATATATATATATATATATATATATAGGGTGCGGTTGCCATGAGAACACTCTTATTGTGTATCATGAGAACAATCTTAGACCGTCAGATGGTGAGTATTAACGGTCGAGATTTAGGGTAGATATCATAATTAATAATAACTACGAATAATAATAACTACGAATAATTCATTCAACCAACAATAACTACGAATAATACATTAAATGATATGACACATTCGTTACAAAACTAATAATAACTATGAATAATATATTAATATGAATCAAATACACTTAGAAAACGTGCCTAAAATATCACAATATTTCATGCTAACAAATAACCCCATACTTGCCACTTGCTTGTCCCTAAACAAGATCTTTCAAAACTTTAAAACTCAAGTTAGGATGAAATATGTGTACCTTCTCAAAGCAAAACTTCTTTTGGGTGAATGTGCCTTCTAATCAATAGATCATTCTCAAATCTTGCTTCATTCGTTTATAAGACTTTCATACACTTAATCAAAGGGTAAAGAGAAAAGAAAGCTCATGAATCAATCAAACTTCCATGTAAACATCATAACCTTTAAACATTATCAAAATCAATCATAAGAAACTTCAATTTAGATCACCAAGCCATATAACATTCTTTTGATCTTAAGGTCTTTCAAACAAGGTCTAGAATGTGGAAAGGGAAGGAAAACTTTAAGGAATGTGGTGCATGAATCCGGGAAATTGGACAACTACTCTTTTCTTCTTCTCTTGCGGTTTCCGCAACACTTTCAACTTAGAGCTTCGCTCTCTTCTTTTCATTTTTCGACTTTACTTTTGGAGTTATGGATAGAGGTGCACAAAAACCGAAGCCTAGGAGATCGGCGCTTCTCAATTTTTATGAGATGCCTCAAACCCTTAGCGCACATACCATAATCCGCTAGGAATATCACTCAATCCGACTTTGGCAAGATACAAACACCCGGCTATGTGAATGGTGCCGAGTTACTCATCATCATGATTGACTTCCCCAAACCTATAATTTCTTTCTATTCCTTTGAATGCAAAGTATTGCTTTCATGACCCTCCCACATCAAACATGCCTTTTTCATTCAACTCCTCCAAATTCCCGGATAGGTAAAGGAGGTCAACATTTCAATGAGGGGCTAAATGATCAAAGAAAGGAGAAAGAAAATCGAATTGCCTTAATCATCTCGAAAAGAAGCATAAGAACTTATTATGTGATTTCAACCTTATTTTCTCAACATGATTTAAGTAATATTCATCACATTATGAAATTTACAAAAAAGGTATAATCAACTTATTCAATTTCCTTTCAATTCACCATTCGTTTAAGCATGCGATTGTCATCAAAACTCAATTCACAAGTGGTGATTATCATAAAAATCATCTCTATCCTTAGAAGCACAAAATTTTCAAAATTTTTCAATTTTTATGGGTTTTTCGAATTCTTTTTCATGCAATGCAATAATGAAACGTGTAACAATATAATGAAGCATGCAGGATAGTCTCAATAGAAGCAAATAAAGTGAGTAAGAGTTATTACAAACGATTAGTCACACCCCACCCCATACTTGGAACAAACATTGTCCCTAATGTTCAAAGAAAAGAAAAAGAAGAAAAGAAAGAAAGAAAAAAAAACTCACAAAATGGTGGTGGAGTGGCTAAACTATCGGTCCTCAAGGTCGTCACGCGGCGTCGGTGGAGGTGGGAATGGAGAGAAACTGGGATCGTAGTACCGCCCAAACTGCTGGCGATAAACATCCCTCATCATATGGTCAAGATCGTCCATACGTGCGTCTCTAGCGTCAGCGCGGATCTCCAATGCTCCAACCCTATCAGAAAGATCGGTGGCCCACTCCCGCAACTGCTCATACCAGCCAGGCGGCTGGCTGTACCACGCCGGTGCATCTGAAGGTGCTGGTGCAGGTGGCGGCTGTGCTGACCATGGTGGGGGAGCTCCGTACCACGCAGGAGGGGCCTCCATCCAAGTAGGCCTCTCGCTCACGCTGGCGCGGCGAGAAGAAGATCCTGAAGCTCTAGCTGGACGTGGAGAGCGTCTAGGCATGTTAGGAACCACATCTGGCTGATCCGGGAATGTGCCAAAGTCATCAGCTCCTGCTCCTCCTCCCTCATACTCGTCTCCTCCTCCCATCTCCTCCTCCTCTACTACAGGTGGTGGTGGGACATATGGTGGGGCTGCAATCTTGTTCGTTTGCATAGCAGCGAACGTCGCCTTCCAGTTATGGCGTCCAGCCATAATGGAATACTCTGGCAGCCACTCAATACCTCTCCCCGTCCTACTCTCCCATGGCATGGCAGCATAAGGTGGACCTCTTTGGGTAGGGAAGATGAGGCCTCTAGTCATAAGGACCTGAAGTCCTAGGGGTACAGCGGGAATACGTGTACAAGCTGAAAAGTCTACCCCTAATGCCCTAGCAAGGTGGGTGACTATCCCACCATATCCAATGTTGTCAGCCCTCTTGTTCTTTAGCTTGCTCATGGTAGCAGTTAAGAGGGTGGCACAGTCAGCAGGCCGTCCATACAACATGCAGTACAACAGAAAGAGCTCATCAGTCTTGATCTTCTGAGGTGTCTCCGTCCTAGGGAAGAGACACTCAGAAAGTACCCGGTGAGCAATCTTCAAGGCTAAGTGATACATCAACTTAGCCTTGGTGTCAGCTGGCTGCCAGCGGTCCTCGCTGGCATAGATCATGGCGACCTCTTCCCAGAAATCCTTGGCGTACACGCCACTGGGGAAACGACCATTGAAGGTCTTGTGGAACCCAAAGAAGGCTCCAAACTCCCGGATGGAGAAATCATAGTTTCTTTCCATCAGACGGAAAGAAACTATCCTATCAACATGGCTGTGCTCAAAAGAAACCACAACCTCTCTCGTAATCTCCTCGTATGCGTCTTCCCGAATAGTGGAGAAGACGACTAATCCGGCTCTATCCAAGAGCCAAGTAAGGTCCCCTATGACATGTAGAGGAGCTAAATCCTCCAACAGTAGGTATCTAGGTCCTATGACCATCCTCTTATGGATCCTCTCTAAGGCGTCGAGATGATCCTCGTGAATGGTAGGGACTCTAGGGTGAGGGGGTGATGGTGATGAAGGTGATGATGGAGGTGAAGGGGATGAAGGTGGTGGTGCCCTAGAGGAGGAAGAGGAAGAGGGGTTGCCCTTCCTCTTTTTACTCTTATCCTTGTCTTTGTTCTTGTCCTTATTCCTGCCAGACACTCTCCTCACAAAATCCATTTTCTGGTGAAAACCACGGTCTGTTCTTGGTGTTCCACGGCCGTGGTTCTTCCAGGAACCGTGGTTTGTCTCGTTTTTTCGCAAATCTCAACAATCAATCACCAAAATTCACAGCAGCAATCCTAGACTAATTCTCTTCCAATTCCAATCAGTTATTCCTAAAAATTCTAGCAAATACAAGTCCGAATCGACAAAGATAGAGAAGAGTGAAAAAACCTAGGTTTTCGGATTTTCAAATCCGAATTCTGCTTTCCTTGATGAATTACCGCTCGAATTGTTGCTTGGATCTTGTTGGTGATCGGATTTGCTTCTGTTTTGGCCGAAGAATCGTTAAAAACGATTAACGAACGAAGAGTTGAGGTGAGGGGAGGCAAATCGGCGTTTTTGGGCGTGGTTTGGGTTTTGTGATATTGTGTTTTTGTGAAGAACGTGGTTTATATAGTGGCCGTCAAAATTTTTGAAAATCACGGTCTGTCGGGGAGTTCCACGGCCGTGGAAATGTACGGAATCGTGGTTTTGGTGATTTTTCAAAGGCTTTTGTAAATTACGGTCTCAGAGGGTTCCACGACCGTGGTTTAGGCCGTGGAACTCTCTGTAATGCTCCAAAGTCCAAGTTTCGTCACTTTTCTTCAAGCTTTCTCTTCCCTTTTCTTTTCCCACTATTCCTACATCCAAAAACACGAACATACCGGAGGTATCGAAGGCAAAACAAAGCAAAAACGTCTAAACTAAGCTAATCTATGAATCAAAAACAAAAACGTAAATGCAATACTTTGGGTTGCCTCCCAAGAAGCGCTTTGTTTAAGGTCCGTAGCTAGACCAAATTCGCACTTATTCGAGTGCGGTGGGCGCGAACTCTTCAGCTTGGAGTTCCGGAGTGTACTTCTTTAGTCGTTGACCGTTCACTTTAAAGCTTCCGCCCGCTTCACCCCATACTTCAACTGCACCATGGGGGAAAATACGTTTGATTAGAAAAGGTCCGGTCCAACGAGATTTAAGCTTACCTGGAAAGAGATGAAGCCTTGAATTAAAGAGGAGAACTTGATCTCCTTCTTTGAAGTCCTTTGGAATGATATGCTTATCATGCCAACACTTTGCTCTTTGTTTGTAAATCTTAGCGTTTTCATAAGCGTTCAAGCGGAGTTCTTCAAGCTCATTAAGGTTCAAGAGATGCTTCTCTCCCGCTTCCTTCATGCTGAAATTCAACCACTTGATGGCCCAAAACGCCTTGTGCTCCAACTCTACCGGTAAGTGACAAGACTTCCCATACACGAGATTGTATGGTGTGGTTCCTATGGGAGTCTTATACGCAGTCCGGTACACCCACAATGCATCATCAAGCTTCAAGGACCAATCCTTCCTTGTCCTTGAAACCGTCTTCTCTAGGATTCCTTTGATCTCCCGGTTTGAGATCTCAACTTGTCCACTAGTTTGTGGATGATAAGGGGTGGCGATCTTGTGAGTAACCCCATACTTAGCTAGAAGAGCTTCAAAGCGCCGGGCAATGAAGTGAGAACCTCCATCACTAATGATAGTCCTTGGTGTCCCAAATCATGGGAAGATGGTCTTGTTAAAGAACTTGACCACTACCATGGCATCATTGGTGGGAGAGGCAATTACTTCCACCCATCTAGAAACGTAATCCACCGCCAAGAGTATGTATTGGTTTCCACAAGATGATGGGAACGGTCCCATAAAGTCAACTCCCCAAACGTCGAAAATCTCCACCTCTTGGATGTTATTGAGAGGCATCTCATTCCTCCTAGAGATGTTTCCTGTTCTTTGACAAGCATCGCAGCAGGAAACAAAGGTTTGCACATCTCTAAATAAAGTAGGCCAAAAGAATCCAGATTACAATACCTTAGCGCTAGTTTTGTTTGAACTAGCGTGTCCTCCACATGGTAGTGAATGACATGGCGGATGACACTTTGCATCTCATCTTCCAGCACACATCGCCGAATGATGCCATCCGGGACCTCTCTTAAAGAGGAGAGGTTCATTCCAAAAGTATTCCCGAACATCCTTAAAGAACTTCTTTCTTTGTGCGTAGGATAATCCGGGTGGTATCTCCTGACAAACCAAATAGTTAACAAAATCAGCAAACCATGGTTCGTTACCTTTGGAGATCACATCGATGCACTCCTCTATGATATGTAAGTGTTCGTCCGGGAAGGAGTCATCTATAGGTAGATGGTCGTCTTCTAGATGTGTTAGACGACTCAAATGATCCGCAACAGAATTTTCCGAACCCTTCTTGTCGCGGATCTCTAGATCGAATTCTTGTAGGAGAAGAATCCATCTAATTAGCCTTGGCTTCGCATCCTTCTTTGCAAGGAGATACCGGATCGCAGCATGATCCGTGTACACAATCACCTTTGCACCTACAAGATAAGAGCGAAATTTGTCAATAGCATAAACAATGGCTAAAAAATCCTTTTCCGTAGTGGCGTAGTTGAGCTGCGCTTCATCTAGCGTCTTGCTAGCGTAGTATATGGCGTGGGTTCGCCCTTCCTTTCTTTGTCCAAGAACAGCTCCTATAGCTACGTCACTTGCGTCACACATAACCTCAAAGGGAAGATTCCAATCCGGAGGTTGGATAATAGGAGTTGAAATTAGAGCTTCCCGAATCATGTTAAACGCATCCAAGCATTCCTGTGAAAACTCAAAAACTACATCCTTCATCAATAGATTAGTTAGCGGCTTTGATATTTTAGAGAAATCCTTAATGAAGCGTCTATAGAATCCAGCATGTCCTAGGAAACTTCTTATCCCTTTCACCGAAGTTGGGGGAAGAAGCTTCTCTATAGTCTCTATTTTCGCTTTGTCCACCTCAATCCCTCTACTAGAGATTAAGTGTCCTAAAACAATTCCTTCCTTTACCATAAATTGACACTTCTCCCAATTAAGAACTAGGTTAGTGTCTTCACACCTTTGTAATACAAGAGCAAGGTTAGAAAGACAATTGTCAAAAGAGGAACCGTATACGGAGAAGTCATCCATCAAGACCTCCATGATTTCCTCTATATATTCGGAGAAGATGGCCATCATGCACCTTTGAAAGGTGGCTGGGGCGTTGCAAAGCCCGAACGGAATCCTCCTATAAGCAAACGTACCCCAAGGGCACGTAAATGTGGTCTTCTCTTGATCATCCGGGTGTATCGGAATCTGAAAGAAACCACTATAACCATCAAGATAGCAAAAATGCGAATGTTGTGCTAACCTTTCAAGCATTTGATCGATGAATGGCAATGGGAAGTGATCCTTCCTCGTCGCATTGTTAAGCTTGCGGTAGTCTATGCACATCCACCATCCTTTTACGGTTCGGGTAGGAATGAGTTCGTTATTCTTGTTGGTGATGACCGTCATTCCTCCCTTCTTCGGAACTACTTGAACCGGACTCACCCACTTGCTATCGGAGATAGGGTAGATGATACCTGCATCAAGCAATTTAAGGATTTCCTTCTTGACAACCTCCTTTATGGTCGGATTCAACCGCCTTTGAGGTTGTCTTGAAGTCCTAAAGTCCTCTTCCATTAAGATTTTATGCATGCATAGGGAAGGTTTGATTCCAACTAAGTCCTCTATAGTATAACCTAAAGCTTTCCTACGTTTCCTAAGGACAACCATAAGCTTACTATGTTCATCTATGGTTAAATCGGAACTAACAATTACCGGATAAGTAGAGTTAGGTCCTAGGAACGCGTACCTTAGATGTGTAGGAAGTTGTTTCAACTCCATAGCTGCAGGATATTCCAGTGGTTCTTGAGGAGCTTCCGATGCTTCCTTATAAGTGTCTAAGGAAGTAGAAGGTGTTGGAGAAGAATCAAGAGAAGTTGAAGAAGTGGCACATTTGCCTTCGTCCACGGCCAAAATTACGGTTTCTCTGGATGCTCCACGGCCGTGATTTTGGGCGTGGCATGTAGTTACGGGTGCTCTGTTTCCTCCACGACCGTGTAACCCTCTGGAGTGAGCCACACTTTGGTTGGTGAAATCCACGGCCGTGGAATATAGTGTATGGCCGTGGATTCTCACGTTTTCTGCCTCGTCGTGGAGTTTCTCAAACTCCTCTTCACATACTTCTTCTTGTGCTTCTAAGGCTTCAATTACCTCATTGCACTCCTGTTCTTCTCCTACATTCATTAGACTCATAGTAATAACCTTTTGCAAAGGATCTTTGAAGAGAATAGCACTTACCTCCTCTCTAGACAACCCTTCTTCATCTTGGATATTGAATATATCCTCATCAAAGATTGGTTCCTTCACTAGAGTGGAAAGAACAAACTCTACCTTCTCTTCTCCTATGTCAAAGGCGAGTCTAGCATTCTTGCAATCGACTATGCAGCCGGAAGTTGCAAGAAACGGTCTTCCGAGAATGATCGGGACCGGACTATCTACAGGAATGTCAAGCACAACAAAATCAATGGGTACAAAGAAATTACCTAGCTTGACCGGGACGTCTTCTACAATACCGACGGGACGAGTTATGGATCGATCCGCCATGTACAACGTCATCTTCACTGGTTTAGGGTCGCCTAAACCGATCTTCCTACATAATACAAGTGGGATGATGCTCACACTTGCTCCTAAGTCACATAATGCATCGTATGTGACGTCTCCCACTCCGATGGGAATACAAAATGACCCCGGATCCTTTAGCTTTGGGGGCATTTTCTCTTTCATGGTCTTGATGAGATCCGAAGAATCCGAACTCATCTTAACCTCACCGAAATCTTCTAGCTTCCTCTTGTTAGAGAGGATTTCCTTTAAGAACTTGCCATAAGCTGGCATACCTACAATAGCATCAATGAAAGGTATGTTAATATGCAATTTGCTCATGAGTTCTATAAACTTACCGAATTGTTTATCTAGACGCGCTCTTGCTCTAGATTGAGGGAATGGTAGGGGAGGTTTGTAAGCCGGAGGAGGAACGTAGACATCTTCCTTCTCCTTCCCCTTCTCTTTTTCTTTCTCAACGGAGACTTCTACAAACTTGGGTTGCGGATCGGTAGTTGTGACCCCGCTCCTAGTTGTGATTGCCATCACCCTTCCCTTTGGGTTGTCCTCCGTTTTTCCTGGAAGTTTCCTTTGATTCCTAGGAACTTCCTCCGCATGAGTAAACATTTGGTTTTCTAAAACCTTTTGGGCTTTATCAACCTTAGAAATATGATCATCAACCTTGATGATGCGAGTCTCCAACCCTTGAAGCTTTCCCAAAATCGTTTCCAACATGGGATCGGGCTTCTGCTTCCCCGAAGCGCTTCCTCTATTAGATGTTTGTCCCTGGCTTTTCAAAGGAGTAGAGGAAGAGGAAGGTGGAGTTAGTGAATTTGAATTGGAAGGATAAGAATTACCGGAGTTTTTTTGATTGGAGCGCCAATTATTGTTATTTGAACCCCTATTGTTGTTCCAATTGTTGTTCCGGTTGTTGTTGTTGCGGTTCCAATTATTCCGGTTATTGTTGTTGTTGCGGTTTGTATTCTGACCACCGTTGTTGTTGTTGCCCAAGTAGCCAACATCTTTTCCTTGTTGCTTTGGAAAGTTGGTCTTGGTAGCTTCCTTCAACTCTTTAATCTCATTGTTGAGGGAGAAAATTTGATTTTGAGCTTCATGTGTGAGCTTTGCTCCTTGCTCCACACGATTTCCCTCTACTTTCCGGTGAGAGTACTTCTCTATGACTCTAGCTTGCTTCTCAATGAAGTTCCAAGCGTCATCTTCCCTCATGTCCATGAATGTACCACATGAGAGGGATTGTAGCTTGATTTGTGTCTCCACATCCAGCCCCTTATAATATATCTCCAAAAGTGCAAGCTTGGATATGCCATGATGAGGGAAATCCAAGAGCAAATCCTGAAATCTTTCCCAAGATTGAAATAAAATTTCGTTAGATCTCATGGAAAATGCGTTAATCTTACCTCTTAGCTCCGCCGTTTTGGATGGCGGAAAGAACTTAGTGAGGAACTCCGCGGAAAGGTCTTCCCATGTGTCTAGTTTCCCACTAGGAAGAGCTTGGTACCAAGACAATGCCTTCCCCTTCAAGGAGAAGAAGAAAGGCTTGAGCTTATAATTGTTGGTAGTCGCGTTCTTCGGCCTCATCGTCTCCATCATACACTCAAAATTTTGTAGGTGTTGGTGTGGAGATTCAGCGCTTGTTCCGCCAAATTGGTTTTGGCGAACAAGAGTAATAACCTGCGGGTTGAAGCTAAACCCTTGTACATCGTCAACATCAAAGTTCACACCTAAACGGCGTGGTTGCTGCGTTGGATCCATCCTTTGGCCAAGAGTTCTTGGCTCTTCATCCACACGTTCGATCCGTGCATTCCTAGGTGGAACACGGCGATTCGCAGCTGGCCGTGGATAGAATGGATTCACATTGATCGTAATTTCCTCTAGCGGTGGCATGGAGGAGTCGCTATCCTCCTTAGATGAGTTGGTTCTAACCGATCTTCCCGGTCTCCTCCTTTTCTTTTTCTCCTTAAGGTTGTTTATTTCCAACCTCATTTGGAACATCATGTCCGTTAGATCATCAACCTTCATTTGGTGACGATCCGTCTCTTCTCTACGAGTTTTCTCACTCCATTGGAGTTGGGCTTCCTTCTCCGCTAATTCCGATTGGAGATCACGTTCTCTTTCTTCAGCCATTTTATTTTCCTTACGCTTTCTCCTTAAAGTCCTCTCAAGCTCTTGATCAAGAGGTAAGAGGTCTTCGTTATTCCTAGACATGCGCATGCACTTAAAAAGATATCAAATAACAAGGGAAGAGCTCCCAAGCTTGACAACCGAAAACCGATTTCGGCCTAGACCAAATCCCCGGCAATGGCACCAAAAACTTGTTCGCCACTTAGCGTGCGTGCAAATAAGCTTTAATTATAAATCTAGAAATCAAGCAAGCGAACCCGCAGTGTACGGATCGATATAGTTGAGCAAGAATTCCAGAGTATTGAACACAGGAATTTGGGGGGTTAAATCCAATTATAGATTATCAAGCAAGTGAATATGTGAGCTTTTCAAATTATTGGGAAAACAGCAATCCTAAAGATTCAGAAATCCAGTTGTGGCAATCGGTTCAAGATATACTAAAGATATAAGGATAGAGTTAAGGTATGCAAAGGTATACGAATGCAAGGTAATCGTACGATGAAGTTCCAAAAACCTTGTATGACCTACCTAAAAGACACTCTCTATAAAGGTTGTTGAGGCTTCAATATAAAAAGGATCTAAAGGTAAGAATTAATGTCAAATACCCAAACTTGTAATCCAAGGATCAAGACTAACTAAACCAATTAAGGTTGTGACACTCACAATCGAGGTAGAGGTTGTTGAGGCTTCACTACCACCTAGAAAAGGCAAGCCAAGACTAGATTAAAGCAAATCTTTAACTTTGGATTAAAGTAAAAGCAAGTTCGTAAACTGACACAAAATTACGGGTAGTTCTTGAGTTCCACGGCCGTGGAAGCTCAAGAACAGACCGTGGATTAGGGTTCGTCGGCGATTCTCTCTAACTCTCAGGGTCCAATCTGTTTACGATCGATCTATTATCATCTAAGCCACAACTATCAACCCTTTACTTTAGAATTGCTAAAGGGTTTTAGCCAACAACAGTCATATTAATATCAAATTCAAGAATTAAAAGATTGAAAGATGAAAACTTCCGAAAACCTTTAATAACCTTCAAACTAGTCTCAAATCCACAAATCAAGAACAATAATATCAATGGTTTCGGAATAACGCAAGCAATCACAATCTTAGATTAAGAAGGAAGAACGGGATGTCAATCTGTCTTCTAATCAAACCTAAGTATGAAGCGTAATCTCTTTGCGAACGATCTTCCGAATCTTCAACTCTTCCGTCAATCCGGAAATCCCAATAGCGAAACGCAATCTCTCAACGGGAATCTTGAAACCCTAGGCACATGCAATAGGCGTAGGGAAAGCGTAAGCGAAGGTGACGGAATCTCTCTTTTTCCGTCCTTTTATAGTGTAAGATAAAATATCAGCCCGGCCCGTTGCGTAGAAGATCGTGGCTTCAAAGTGTGCGTAAAAGATCGCCAAGATCACGGTCGTGGAAGGGTTCCACGACCGTAATTTAGAGCGTGGAAATTGGTCACGGTTTG
Organism: Fagopyrum homotropicum; assembly: GCA_033239125.1. Taxonomy (NCBI): domain Eukaryota; kingdom Viridiplantae; phylum Streptophyta; class Magnoliopsida; order Caryophyllales; family Polygonaceae; genus Fagopyrum; species Fagopyrum homotropicum. The sequence goes on from BSWB01000003.1 coordinate 116,568,703, forward strand.
ACACAACCCTCCACGGCTGTAGAAGTTGCTGGAATGAATCACGCCTCTCTTGCCAAAGTTCCACGGCCGTGGACTTGAACGTGGAATGTAGTACGGCCGTATTTTAGAGCGTGGTTTAGAGGTAAACCGTAATTCTTCCTTTCCTCGTGCTATTCTTCAAGTTAGCACCATCCTTAGCTCCTAGAGATTTCCTCAATCCTTGGACATGCTCAATCAAACTCCATCCTCGCTCAATCCGTTCGGAAATAGCTCTTAATTGCCTACAATCAACATAAAGCTTGTGTAGACCTCTATATCGACAATATAAACAAACTAACTCACAAATGCATCTATGCTTAATCAATGACTATCAATATGGATGAAATACACTTAGAAACGTTCCTAAAATATCACAATATTTCATGCTAACACCTTATATGGCCCAAGTTTATTATAATTGGGCGGTGACCACTTGTCAAAGCTCGACGAGAGTTGAGAAGGTGCTCGGAAGCCAATAGCCCGGGGAGGACATAGCTCCTCAGACAAAACCTGAGTTAAAAGGGGGAAGATGCGAGGTTCTTTTGGCTCCTCGTGCCACAAAAGAAGTTGAATTAGTAATAGAATAACGTAATCAAAGATAATAAACGGTTGTGTGTGTGACATTGCATATTGTGATGTGTTGGTGTGTATATGTGTTATTACTTCATTCTTATTCATATATGTTAGCTGAAGGTTTATACCGTGTTATAGATGATCTACAGATTAGGAAGACTGCAGAGTGAGCCAAACAGGGTGATCAGCCGAGGGCTTTTGTACACTAGGATATGCGAGGGTTTTGGGGTGTTTTATCCTTGTATGGATATGATGTTATTGTTTTATACTCGACTGTGATTTTGTAAACCTTATGATGTATTTATTGTATAATTTTATGTATTTGGTTTTAATCTATATGTGTCTTGTTGTAAGATCTAGTGAACTTGTTGTCAGGATAGGGTCAGGATCCATTGTGCGATCCTAGCCCGTAGCACCCCGAGTCCCACGGATTTGGGGTGTTACAAAGTTGGTATCAGAGCCTTAGGTTGACAACAATGACACTTGCAATATGCAATAAAGGTGGAGTGGATAAATAAACAGAACCCGAAAGGGGTCTGACTTTTGAAAAGGATTTTGGTTTTGAAACGAGTACAGTGTGTACGGAAAGCCATCACCCTTCTGAGGATCTTGACAATATATATGTATATATGTGTGTGTATATATATATATAGGGTGTGGTTCCCATGAGAACAGTCTTATATTGTACTCATGAGAACAATCTTATACCGTCGGATGGTGAGTATTAAGGGTCGAGATTTAGGGTAGATATCATAATTATTAGATAAATAATATTTTGAAACTAATAATAACTATGAATAATCCATTCAACCAACAATAACTACGAATAATGCATTAAACGATATGACACATTCGTAACAAAAGTAATAATAATTACGAACTGTTCTCATGATTACATGAAAAGGCGTATTCCATATGATCTATACTATATATATATATATATATATAGGGTGCGGTTGCCATGAGAACACTCTTATTGTGTATCATGAGAACAATCTTAGACCGTCAGATGGTGAGTATTAACGGTCGAGATTTAGGGTAGATATCATAATTAATAATAACTACGAATAATAATAACTACGAATAATTCATTCAACCAACAATAACTACGAATAATACATTAAATGATATGACACATTCGTTACAAAACTAATAATAACTATGAATAATATATTAAACAATAAGGCTTGTTCTCATATGATCTATACTCTCTCTCTCTCTCTCTCTCTCTATATATATATATATATATATATATATATATATATATATATATAGATCCTGACTCATATGTAAACAACTCTTATCGTGTGAACGTGTAAACACCAAATATATGTGAGTATATCGCCGACTATATGTGACTATACCGCCGAATATATAGATTCAAGTCCGGCGAATCTTCTTCCATTAATAACACGATTTTTTTTATCCTTTAATATCGCCTAATCTCAGCCATCTATTTAACGATCTAACGGATACAATTTATACTCATTTTACATGGTAAGAGTTGTTTACATGGGAGTCAACCTCTCTCTCTTTATATATATATATAGATACCTATTATGTGATGATATATATATTATACTTAATGTCACATGCAAACACGTCATCACATAATAGGTATCTATATATATATATATATATATATAGATACCTATTAAGTGATGATGTGTTTGCATGTGACATTAAGTATAATATATATATATATATATATATATATATATATATATATATATATATATATATATATGTAGCCTTTTACGTAGCAATGATATTATCGTTAGAGCAACATCTGCTATAGGACGGGGAAGAGGTAGACCACCTCTATCTCCGATAATCGTAAGTCGTGAACGAGTTGGTGGACCTCCAGTCGCGAGAGGTCGGGGTTAAGTCCCCGTTGCTGATTCGTCAAAGGCGGAAGACCAAGTTATGAAAGATGTTGAGAATGTAATTTTCAAGGCCGTCGGCGACGTGTGAATCGCATTAAGGAACGAGATAGTTACCCTACTTAGATTGTGGAGTACCCAAGTGGATGATTCAAGTTGCACCTCGATGAAGCAACGAGCTTGAGAAGATGTTTAGGGTGTAACAGAAGTGGCGAAGAAGGAAAGATGCGTTCCATATCCTTCGGCATCACCAAATCCGCTGAGGTGTTGAAAAAGGTGATTTCGGTGTTAGTTACACCAAAGAGGATGACTAAGGTTGTTAAGGCTCAAGAAAAGCCAGGAACATCGACGCTAGATGTATGATTGAAGATTTACAATTACTAGAGATTATTGGTATGAAAATGTAGAGACATCATTGGAGTCGATCTGTCATTCAAGGGATAGACGGTTTGAGCTGAGGTGAACCTGATTGGAAGGGTTGTTCGGTCTAATAAGCCAAAGAAGTGGCAGAGATTAGAGTATACCAAGAGTGGAGCTTATGATAATGACGAGGTTCAATAGAGAAACGAACGGGTTATTCCGGTATATGATATCTTCCTTCGTGGGATCCTATACTGAGAGGAAGTCGTGATAATAGACGTGTGACTAGTATCATGAATACCTAAGAAATTCACTTGTGAGTGTTGGAGCTGAAGAGCCGACATCACCAGCTACTGTAGGTACCATTCAGATTAATGGTTTACCTATCAGAGATTTTTGTTGGACGAGTGATATGCACTTATTGATTTTTGTCTTATGTGTTGAGTGTTTGGTGTTAGATACGATAGAAGGGATACCCTTTATTATAGGGTTATCCGATGATAGTAGGGTCAGAGGTACCCGCGAGATACGTGTTTGTCCCATTCATTAGGAAATTGAGATTTGCTGGTGGACTTCTTTGTCATGCCGCTAGTGCGTGAGGAAGTCATTCTGGGTAAGGATTGAATGGATATACATCGTGCTGTGTTAGATGTAGGTAGGAGGACCGTGACAGTCTCTACCGAGTCGGGTCAGATCGAGATTTTCTGAGGTTGGGACCTTGGAAATTCGGGTATGGTTATTAGCGCAGTCCGAGCAGCGAGGTTGATTGCACAAGGTGCAAAGCCTTTTGGTATTATGCCATTAAGGAGGGTGAGAGTCCAGCGTTAGAGGATATCCACGTGGTTCGCGAATTTCTGGATGTGTTTTCCGAACCATCCAGTTTGCCGCCTCAAAGGAGCGTAGAATTTGGCATAGAGTTGGAGCCGGGGACGAGACCGATCATGTAGGCCCCATACCGTATGACGCCTGCCAAGTTGTTAGAGCTGAAGAAGAAACTCAAGGAGTTGGCTGAGAAGGGCTTCATCGGCCCTAGCGTATCCCCGTGGGGAGCGCCTGCCCTCTTCATGCGGAAGAAGGACGGATCGTTGAGATTGTACATTGACTACAAAGAGCTGAACAAGGTGACCATCAAGAACAAGTATCCTTTACCCCTCATCGATGATTTGTTAGATCAGCTTCAAGGGGCGACTGTGTTCTTCAGGATCGACTTGCGCTCGGGATATCACCAATTGAGGGTGAGAGAGTAGGATGTGCATAAGACGGCATTTCGGACTCGGTATGACCACTATGAGTTATAATGAAGTCATTCGTGCTCACGAATGCGCCCGCCGTCTGTATGGAGTTGATGAATGGCATATTCATCGACTTATGGGATCAGTTTGTGGTGGTCTTCATAGACGATATCCTTGTGTACTCTCGTAGCCAGAGGAACATGCAGGACATCTGAGGACAGTGATGCAAGTTTTGAGAGATAGAGAATTGTATGCCAAAGTTCTCTAAGTGCGAGATTTGGATGCCAGAGGTAGCATTTATGGGTCATATTGTCTCCACCAAAGAGATTAAGGTTGATCCGGCGAAGATTGAGTCTGTAGAAGCGTGGACGACACCGACGAACGTCAAGGAAGTGTGCAACTTCCTTAGCCTAGCCAGTTACTACCGACGAACGTCAAGGAAGTGCACAACTTCCTTAGTTGTAGAGAGATCTAGCATGGCTAGAGATGGACATCCATATGCTGATGAGGATGCCCAGTTGAGTACCTTATAGGTTCTACCTGACCTGTTGGGAGAGATCCAACAGAAGTAGGGGACCTACCCGACATTGATGAGGATTCGAGATAGGATGTCTCGTGGTAAGGCACCACAGTTCTCCATAGGAGTAGATGGAGTGACGAGACGCCACGACTGCGTTTGTGTACCCGCTGATGCGGATCTGAGGTAGAGGATTCTGTAGGAGGATTACTCCACACCTTACTCAGTGCACCCAAGTGCGAGTAAGATGTATCAGGATGTGAGACGTTCATATTGGTGGGGAAGGTTAAAGCCCGATGTAGCCAATTTGTGGCTCAATGTGCGACATGTCAGCAAGTCAAGATGGAGCATTGCAGACCAGGAGGAGAGCTTCATTCACTGCCAGTACCGCAATGGAAGTGGGAGGATATCTCCATGGACTTAGTGACATGATTGAGGCCCAACATAATTTTTGATGCTATTTGGGTTGTTGTTGACAGACTGACGAAGACTGCACGTTTCATCCCTATCAGGGAAACATGGCCAGTGAGTAGATTAGCTGAGGAGTTCACTAGGCAAATAGTGAGACTCCATGGTGTATCGAGGACGATCATCTCAAATCGAGATGGGCGATTCACCTCGAGGTTCTAGCAGCAAATTCAGACTGCTTTGGGGACGAGTTTGCACTTCACGACTGCATTTCATCCGTAGACAGATGGTCAGTCAAAGAGGACCATTTAGACGTTGGAGGATATGTTGCAAGCTTGTGTGTTGGATTGGGGACAACGATGGCCAAATTACCTCTCATTGATTGGGTTCTCATACATCAACAGCTGGCATACATCGATTGGGATGACCCCATATGAGGCATTGTATTTGCGTATTTGTCGTACACCGTTATGTTGGGATAAGCCTAGCCGTGTAAGTGGTATAGTGCCGGAGTAGATTCAGGATGATATGGCTCGAGTAGCGCTGATTAGAGAGAGGATGCTGGCTGCACAAAGTTGTCAAAAGTCGTATGCTGACAAGAGGCGTCAGCCTCTAGAGTTCAGAATTGGAGCTCATGTCTGACTGAGAGTATCTCCGACGCGAGGCGTCAGATGTTTTGGCATAAATGGGAAGTTGAGTCCCCGATATATCGGTCCTTTTGAGATACTAGATAGAGTAAGAAGAGCATCATACAGATTGGCTTTGCCGCCAAGATTAGAGGGTGTTCACCCTGTATTTCATGTGTCTCAGCTGAGAGAGAACATACCAGATCCGTGACACATCGTCAGTTATGATGACTTAGTGCTTGAGCTGGACCACACTTTTGTTGACCACCCGATTGCAGTCCTAGAGTGAGGTGTGAGACGCCTACGTTCGAAGGACATTCCTATACTGAGGATACAGTGGTCTAGACGAGGACCTGATGAGGCTACATGGGAGTCTGTGGATAGTATCCAGAGGAACTATCCAGAGTTCTATGCCAAGATACATGCTCATGTAGGATCGATGAGTAGGTATTAGTGCTATTTTGGTGAGTGTTATGATTATGTTCTTATGTGCTTTGATGTGTTTTCGTGCTAGTTGTGATGTACGCATACGATCTTATTAGATCTTGTTTGCTAGCGCGAGCTGTGTTTATAGCTAGAGATGGTTCTTCCTCCATACTATTGAGTTGTGATTAGGGTTTAGCTAGAGATGGTTATTCCTCCATGCTATTGTCTATGGATATAGTTTGAGTAGAGATGATTTTCCTCCACATCCCGCGTTATGTGTACAGTTTTGCTAGAGATGGTTTTCCTCCATGCCTTGTGATGTGGTTATAGGTTGGCTAGAGAAAGTTTTCCTCTATGCCTTTGGATAGCGTTATGATCTTGTTGTTGGAGTTGGTGATTCCTCCGTGCTGTGTTTTGAGGTTATACAGTGTTATAGGTTGATACCTTTGAACGGAGATGTGATACCTCCGATAGAGAGAGTGTTTAGACCTCGGCGTATGGGTCCGAGAGAATTTGGGAATTGTTCAAGTTTCGGGACGAAACTTTAGCTAGGCTTTCCGAATTCTAATTAATGTTGGTTAACTTAATCATTGATAGTAATTGACCCATAACACGCGAAGATTGCGTAAGTGATGAGTATGAGTCTCACCGTTATGTTTTTGGCGTAATTTTGGGCTTATGGGGAATTTTTTACTTTTTCCCCGGGTAATTATTTTTACCCTCCGGTGTTATTTGGAGCATTTGGGAGCTCTAATTAATAACAATTCAGTTGAAAGAAATGATCAGGACATCGGACATGTCCTAGATATGAAATAACATGGAAAGGAAAAACGGCCAAAATAGTCGCTATTTTGTTTTTTAGCGGCTGAGAAAGATAGCTTAGCAATATGCGTTTTCCGAGGCAGTTGTGAAATAATTATCCCTACAATATTTCAGATTTATTATTCCAATTTCGAGAAGTTTGGAGAAGGGGGTTCAACCCGCCTTTGGATCGGTTAAAGAATAATTATCGACTTCGCTAAAGGTTAATTATCGTCTTCGCTATAAATAGCGGAAAATCGTTTATTATTTCATTTCCTTTTAAGTTTTCTCGTAAATGCTCTGATTTCTCTCAACCTTCAAACTCAAATCTACTCTCTGTTTCTAATTCGATTTCAATTCCGTTTGAGTTTCCGGATTCCTCTCTTCATTCTCTTCATATCGATAACGAGTTTTTGCATTTCCGAGTATATAAAGATCTGGTCGAGCATATATGTCACCAGGACGGTTCCGTCACTCAAATTCCGGTGAATTTGATGTTGTCCATGCGTAGTCTGTGTCGTTGTGATTCCAAAACTTCTTTCAGACCGTCAACCGGGTTAGTAACGAATAAGTTATGAATTTATTCGTTTTCCGTAATGTGATTTGGCCTAAATTGACCTTAGGCATGTCAAAATGGATAATTAGAAATTCCATTATGGTCGTTATATTATTTTGGTGTTTATAGGTTGTTTGTTTGATGAAATCTGATGACAGGTGGATTTAGAAATTGCCTGCATGCAAAACGTTATTATGGTGAAATTTAATAATTTAATTAAAGGTTAGTTAATTAAATCAGGATTAGAATTGAAATTGAGGAATGTTGATTAGATGCTACCTTGAAATTTGAGGAATTGTGAGTTATGTTGTGATATCGAGGTTTAATTGCGAGTTATAGGTTGGTTGTGGTTTAAGGGTATAGGAGACGAGTCTCCTAACCTATGTAGTGTTTGATTGTGTGCCTTGCTCATGCAGGCACTGATCGTTTTCTCGAGGAGAAACTGTGACATGGTACAATATTACGAGTATTTCAGGTAAGTCCATAGGACTTACTTAGCGAGCAGCTGTTGATTTGAGTGGTTGTGATGGTTGTGTGTGCTCTCATATGATTGTTGCATTTATAACCTAAACGGACTAGGATGAATACTTCATTACCTTATATGGCCCAAGTGTTTTATAACCGAGCGGTGACTACCTGTCAAAGCTCGTCGAGAGTGGAGAAGGTGCTCGGAAGCTAGTAGCTCAAGGAGGACGTAGCTCCTCACTCAAAACCTCAGTTAAAGGGGGAAGAGGCGAGGTTCTTTAGGCTTCTCGTGCCACAAAAGAAGTTGAATTAGTAATGGAATAACGTAATCAAAGATAATAAATGGTTATGTGTGTGACATTACATATTGTGATGTGTTGGTGTGTGTATGTGCTATTACTTCATTCTTATTCATTTATGTTAGCTGAAGGTTTATACCGTATTGTAGATGATCTGTAGGTTAGCAAGACTGTAGAGTGAGCCAGACAAGGTGATCAGTCGAGGGCTTCTGTACACTAGGATATGCGAGGGTTTTGGGGTGTTTTATCCTTGTATGGATATGATGTTGTTGTTTTGTACTCAGTTGTGATTTTGTAAACCTAATGATGTATTTATTGTACAGTTTTATGTATTTGGTTTTAATCTATATGTGCCTTGTTGTAAGATCCAGTGAACTTGTTGTCAGGCTAGGGTCAGGATCCATTGTTAGATCCTACCCCGTAGCGCCCCGCGTCCCGCAGATTTGGGTGTTACCATGAATATGCTGATCTTTGTTGCTATTATTCTGAATCCGACACAAAAATTGATTATGGTGGAAATGAATGTAGGACAGATACATGGGGTAAAAAAAGGTAGAGAATTAGCACAACTAGTCAGGGACTACACTTTTAGATTGTTTGAGCAGTATAAGGTTTTGTGTACTACTCAATGTTCTCAAGACCTAGTTACTCAAGCTTTATCAAGTTCTACTTCGTCGCATGGAAACAAAGGAGGTAAATTACTTCCTTTAACTTTTTAACTTATTTAAACTTATTTATTAATTATTATATTCTTATGAATATATGAAGACAACGAATTTATTACCTCAGGTAAACGTTCTTCCAAAACCTATATGTATAACTTGAAGACAAAGAAGTTTCTGATGGTGTATTTGCTACATGTGAGCTTGAGGGATATTTGATTGAGTAGAGGTCTTCAGTTAACATGAATGATCTATTAGGGCGGTGGATATTGAATGCAGGAAGATATCATATCCGTGTGTTCGCTCCAAATGGTGTCTGCAAGCTTTAAATTTATAACCCAAGATGAATGCTTAAAATAAGGATGCGAACCCGCAGTGTACGGGTCAATCGTAGTAAAAGCAAAAATTCCGGGGTCTCGATCTCAGGGACTTAGGTGAAACAAAACCAATATAGGTAGTCAATATCGCAACTAACCACAAAAGTAATTAAGGCAATCAAAGATGATAAAAAGTCAATTAAAGGAAATATGCAATTCTACGGATTAAAGCATCCAGTTGTGGTTCAAACTCAAGATCTCAAGATAAGCGGACAAAGCTGAGGTTTTGCAAAGGGAAGGTGTTTTTAAAGTGGAATAGATCACCGGGTAAGTCTCACTACTCACTAATCCCAAGCCAAAGAACCTATTACTGGGTAAGTCTCAAGGTACTATGGAAAGGAATTATAATCTCAAACCGACACACCAACTAAGGGAATAGAATCAACCTTCACCGGGTAAGTCTCAGGCTAACTCACAAAGATGGGATGAAGGCACACTCAAACCCCAATAAAAGATAAACCTTTATTACCTACACTTATGATCTTTGGTAAACAAACAAAGGAATTACCGGGTAAGTCTCATCCTAGGCTTGCATTGAACCAGGAAAGGTGTAATAAGAATAGGATTTGGCAAACTCTAACACTTAACTCTCAGTTTCGGATCAGATAAGTCACTTCGGTCAGACGAATTCCACCCCGGCCGAGATGTTCATCGACTGAACGAGATGTTCATCGACTGAATGAGATGTTCTAAGGTTAAGGATAAAGACTCGAGCTTCAGGGTCCTACTGGAATTTAAGATTATTCTATCATTTTTTTTTTCCCAAAACCTTCATCCAATCACCCTAGAATCGCACAAAGAAATTAGCCACTCATCATCATGAAAGCAATAATCAAATATATGGGAAGAGAATGAATATTTGAACACAAAACCTTAAGAACAAGGCTTCAATAACTGAATAAAATATCAAACAAATCAGCGTTCCTTGGATCACAAATCCAACAAGACAAATCAACAAGAAGGGAATCTAATAAAATCTTACAAATCCCTTCACAAAAGCTAAAAAAGCTATGAACTTCCTTCCTTCAACCTTCCAAAAATCCTTCGTGAAATCCTTCCCAACTGCTGGATGCTCTAAGCATGTATAAGCATGGTTGAACTTATGAAAAATCCAACCCTTTATATAGGAAAATTACCCTCCAAAGATAAAATATCTTAAAAAGATATTTTCCTAATAAAATATATCTATCTCTCATAAATAGATCCCTAAAATATATGATCTTTCTTCTAGAAATCCAGCCCAAAAATATAAGATCTCTCCTTTCAAAAATAAAAGATCTCCGTAGAGAATAAAATATATCTCGCCGCGTCAGGGTATTCGCCTCGGTCGAGACGCTCCTCTAGATCACCTCGGTCGAGGTGATACTGTAGCTGACCGAGGTGACTCTCAGCTGAAGGTGAAATCTCTTAAATCTGGTCCAAAGTGAATCTTTAATCCATTTTCATGTTTCCTGGATCCTTCCTTAAGCTCCTGAATGTAGCTCTAATGACTCCTTAGCTCCTTTAGCTCCATTTTGATATAAAACGTGCCATTTTACCTACGATTACAACGAAACTTGATGTAGACCTCGATTCCCACAAAGGTAGATGAAACGACAATATAATCACATAATATACATCCAAACATGCAGCTTATTGAAGATAAAACATCTAAACAGGTCCCAAAATATAGACTATAATTCATGCTATCAAAATACCCCATACTTGTCCCTTACTTGTCCCCAAGCAAGCTCCAAATCTTAAGTACAAGATAGAATGGATTATAAATCATAAAGATCAATGAAAAGTCTTTCAAAACATTTTTTTGGTAGTGTGCTCCAATCATAGATCACTCTAAAAGAATGCTTCATGGAATTTAAAATCAAAGTATGATCAAAACATTTTATAAATAAGAAAGTTGTTCATGTTTGCATAAAATCATAGATGCATAATAAATCATTATTATCGAAATTAATTATGTATAATCCATTTTAAACCACCAAGTCAATCAACAAGCTCGAGGTCTCAAGGTCTTTTCAAAAGAAGGTCAAGAAACGTGTGAGGGTGGGATGTATATAGGGAATGTGGTGCTAGAATCCGGGAAAAGGATTTTTACTTCACTTCCTTTGAACTTCAACATCTTCCACCAATAAGCTTTGCTTATTTTTGCCTTTTTTACATTACTTTTTGGGATGCATGGACAGAGGTGCACAATAAACGAAGCCTAGGAGATCAACAATCATCAATTTCTCGAGATGCCTCAAACCCTTGATGCACATACCATGACCCGTTAGAAATATTGCTCAATCCGACTTTGGCAAGACACAAACACCCGGCTATGTGAATGGTGCCGGGTTACTCATCATCATGATTGACTTCCCCAAACCTATTTGTTTCTTTCTAACTTTTAGCCAACATCTCAACTTTTCTTTCACTTGCTTTTCATTTGCTTGCTTCCAAATTCCCGGATAGGTAAAGGGAGGCAAATATGTATATGAGGGGCTAAAGCATGATCAAGAAGAAGAAGAGAAGAGAATGAATTGCCTTAATCATCCCAGGAAGAAAGTGAGAGAACTCATCATGTGGTATCAACCTTCAAATTCAACATAATTTGGATAAAAACAAAGTATTAAACATGCCACGAATTTCAAACAAAGCATTTAACAACTTAAAAATATCATAAAACCTTTCAAACATATAAAGATTTCAAAACCAATCAGCAAACAGAATCATCACTGAGGTCATATCCCGATAAGAAGCACAAAAATCGTTTCGAAAACCGTCTCAGTTAAACCACCTCGGTCGAGATGTTCTAAGTCAACCGAAGTACTGTACCTCGATTGGTCAAAGTCACTTCGGTCAAGGTCATAAAATTTTTTTCTTAACCAGTTTTTGACGTTTTTCTCAATCATATAACCTGTATGCATGTATGTAATCTCATATAAGCATATAGAGCAGGATAAAATCATAAATAAGTCATAAAGAGTCATACAATCATCCACATAAGTCAAATAATACATATCCGCATACCCCATACTTGGGACACATTGTCCCAATGGGTCAAATAAGTCTAAGAACAGAATACTCACCGGACAAAGCTGAGCTGCATAATAAATAAAGAAAAGAAATCCTGCAAGCTCTAATCCTGATCTGCCGGCGGTGGTGGAGGATATGGTATGTATAGATGCTGAGACGGGTCGAATGGATGTCCCATCATATGCTGGAACTGGATCTCCATCATCCGGCACTGATAATGCTGGCTCTCCAGTATCTGATGAGTCCGGCTGTCCAACTCTCTGTGAAGGCCATCCAAACGTCCTCCTAAATCGACGGTCATGGCTACGTAGGATTCAATTATCTGCTTTGTTAGATCGTCGATCCGGCGGTGAGCTAAGGGATCCCTCTGCCTGCATACTCTACGTCTGGCAGGTCGTGCTGGTGCTGCAGCTGGCTCGCCCTCTGTCTCCTCGTCGTCCAGATCGACGACTGGTATACTGGTCCCAGCTGTATCGGTCCCTGTATCCATGACAGCACCGCCATCATCATCCTCATCATCCTGCTCATCAGCCTCCTCCTCATCCTGCCCCTGAGCTGCTGCTTCGTCTGCTGCGTCCCTAGCGTCCTCAATAAGAGGAATCCACGCTGTGTACCAGTATTGCAGGTCATAAACGGAAAACTGAGATGACCATCTAATACCCTTAGGTGCAGTCTGCTCCCAGGGCATCTCCACATACGGCGTAGTAAGTCCGTGAGGAACCAAGATCCTCCTCGTAATCATCTCCTACAGCCCAAGCGGCTTGGCAGCCGCCACCATAGTACAAGCACTCAAGTCTAAGTCCATGTAACTCGCGATGTGAGTCACTAGACTGCCGCAACAAATATCTCCCTTCGCCTTTGCCTTGATCCTGTGGAGATCCTCAGCCAGCATCACTCCAAAGTCCGGAACTCCTCCGGTCACCATACAATACAGGCTCAACAACTCCCCCTGTCTTATCTTTTGGGGCGTCTCAGTACGCGCCAGAAGTGTCTCGCTAAAGATCCGGTGGGCTAATCTGAAGGCCAGGTGGAAGATAATACGCTCCCTGGAGTCTCCAGGTCTCCACCTATCAGCATGCTCAACTACGTGAGCTATCTGTCCCCAAAACTCTCGAGCCATGGCTCGAGAAGGAAAATCAGCAACTATGGGGGTCGGGAAGCCGAAGATATCCCTCCAATGGTCCATCGGAACCAAGTAGTTCCGGTTCAGCAATCGGTACTTGATGGCACGCTCAGTAGGCAAGTATGTCACGGAGCTAACAAACTCCAAAGCCGGGTCAAGGTAGGCTGGAGCTCTAATCTCAGTAAACTGCTCCAGCCCTACCGTAGCAATCATCCACCTCAAATCATCATTTAAGTGGAGGTAATCAAAAGCACCGATATCAAGGAATCGTAGTGCAACCACTGGACGCACAACAATGCGGTCGTAATCTACCTAGTGACGCTCATGGATCACCGGTATGGAGCGGCGAGAAGAAGAAGAAGGAGAAGGAGAAGATCTATTTCTCAGAACTAGCTGTCTGGCAGAACTCATCTTTCTCTCTCTGTCAGACCATCTCGGTCGGCTGTCAGATCCCAAGAACACCTCGGTCGAGACGCAGGTCGACTGGACCGAGGCGATGTGCTGTTCGATCAAAACTCTCATAAATCTAGTTCTTTTCCCCCAATATCACTACCAATTGTTCCTATGGGGTACTTAATCCTTTTCCAGCACAATGCAAGGGCAACCAAAGCCCAAATTGATTGAAAACAGTGGAAGAAGAGGGAGTTAGGGTTTTTTTGATTTATCCCAGATTCGGTCGATTCAGAGCGTTATTGTTGCAGATTGTCGCTTGCAAACCGATCCTCTACCCTTTCCTTGCAGTTTGGAAGCAAGAATCATCAAAAACGATCGAAGATTGGAGAACGAGGTGAAATTGGGTGGCCGCGGTCGAGAAGGTGAGAGAGGGAAGAGAGAGAAATCGATCTCCCTTTTATACCCTTTTCTGGAACTGCTATCACCTCGGTCGAGATGGTCTCGACCGGACCGAGGTGATACGGACCGAGGTGGATCTTCAGTAACCCTAGTCGCCTCGGTTGCTCAAGAATCATCTCAGTCGAGGTGTTGTGACAGCAACCGAGATGTGTCTCAGTCAAACTCCGTCTTCTCAAATTCTCGAAATTCTGTCCTTCCAATGTTGCTCCTGGGTTGTATTCCTTCCTTAGAGATTACCTGTTGTTTGTCTAGGATGCCAAAAACAAAGAAAAGCAAAGCAAAAGCAAACTATCTAAAGCTAAGCTAGAAAAGGGAAAGAAAACAATATCTTGGGTTGCCTCCCAAGAAGCACTTGATTTAAGGTCGCTAGCTGGACCGTACGGTGTCTTCAAACAAGGTGGAATGTATCTTCACCCCATACTTCACCTCCATCATGGGGTGAGATAAGGAAGTCTATCAACCGTTCCCACAAGTGCAAGTGCTCATCGGGGAATGAATCATCTATGGGTGGTTCGTCCTTCTCGCGTGAGGATGGAGGTAGCCGGCTGAGGTGATCCGCAACAAAATTTTCAGATCCCTTCTTATCGCGGATCTCTAAGTCAAACTCTTGAAGCAAGAGAATCCATCGAATAAGACGTAGTTTAGCATCCTTCTTAGCAAGAAAGTAACGAATAGCTGCATGGTCAGTGTAAACAATAACTTTCGCCCCTACTAAGTAGGAACAAAATTTCTCAAAAGCATATACAACCGCCAATAGCTCCTTTTCGGTGGTGGCATAATTACGCTGGGCTTCGTCTAGTGTCTTGCTAGCATAGTAAATGGCGGTGGTTCGGCCATCCTTCTTTTGTCCAAGCACCGCTCCTACTGCCACACCACTCGCGTCGCACATGATCTCAAAGGGCAAGGTCCAATCCGGAGGTTGGATAATGGGAGCGGAGATCAACACTTCCTTAATCCTGTAGAATGCATCGAGATACTCCTGCAAAAACTCAAAAACAACATCTTTATTCAAGAGGTTAGTTAGTGGTTTAGAGATCTTCGAGAAGTCCTTGATGAATCTCCTATAGAAACCTGCATGCCCGAGAAAACTCCGCACTCCCTTGACAAAACAAGGGCGAGGAAGTTTCTCAATAGTATCGATCTTAGCTCGATCAACTTCAATACCTCGATTTGAAATGAGGTGTCCTAGCACAATGCCTTCATTAACCATAAAGTGACATTTCTCCCAATTCAAAACGAGATTAGTATCTTCACATCTTTGTAGCACTAGAGAAAGGTTAGATAGGCAATCATCAAAAGAGGAACCATATACTGAAAAATCATCCATAAATACCTCCATGATTTCCTCTATATACTCGGAAAAGATAGCCATCATGCATCGCTGAAAGGTAGCGGGTGCATTACATAATCCAAATGGCATCCTCCTATAAGCAGATGTCCCCCATGGACAAGTGAAAGTGGTCTTCTCTTGATCATCGTGATGGATAGGAATCTGAAAGAAGCCACTATAGCCATCTAAATAGCAAAAATGTGAATGTTGGGCCAACCGTTCGAGCATTTGATCGATGAAGGGAAGTGGAAAATGGTCCTTCCGAGTGGCCACGTTCAGCTTCCTGTAATCGATACATACCCTCCAGCCCGTGACAGTCCTGGTTGGGATTAACTCGTTGTTCTTATTCGTCACAACGGTCATCCCTCCTTTCTTCGGAACAACATGTACGGGGCTCATCCACTTGCTATCCGAGATAGGAAATATGATACCTGCATCCAACAACTTAAGAATTTCTTTTTTCACAACCTCTTTCATGATCGGATTTAACCGTCTTTGAGGTTCCCGTGAAGTCTTATGATCATCCTCCATTAGTATTCTATGCATGCAGAAAGAAGGCTTAATGCCAATAAGATGATCCATAGTATAACCCAAAGCCTTTTTATGCTTCCTCAAGACATGCATTAGTTTAGATAATTCAGATTCGGAGAGGGAAGCACTAACGATGACGGGATAAGTCGAATCCGGTCCAAGAAAGACATACCTCAAGTGACTTGGGAGTTGTTTAAGCTCCACAACTGGGGGTGCTTTCTGAGGTGGATATTTGCTTCCTCCTTCCAGTGGAGTAGATCGAAGAACTGGAATTTCAGAAGTCTCAGTTGACATCATCTCGCTTTCGACCTCGGTCAAGGTGTAGAGTGGGTGACCGAGACATTCTTCAGTCAAGAACACCTCGCTTGGTTCAAAAGGTGCCTCGGTCGAGGTACTGCAACTGGGACCGAAACTGGAGATCTTTTTCTCCTGGATTAGCCTTTCAAATTTAGCTCCTGGATCTTCTTCCAGCGCCTTTAAGCTCCGTATATCTACATCACAAGAAACATCTATACCTTCCTCCATTAAGCTAAAACTAATAACTTTTTCAAGTGGATCGTTAATAAGGATGGAGCTCACCAATTCTCTTGATTCTTCTTCATCATAGATGTTGAAGATATCATCTCCTAGCTTCTCTCCCTTCATTTCCGCAAGCAATGCAAACTCAAATTGATCACCACCAATGTTGAATTGCAACTTGGTGTTCTTACAATCCACATTGCAACCCGAAGTTGCTAGAAATGGTCTCCCGAGAATGATAGGAACGGGATAATCTACGGGAATGTCAAGCACAACAAAGTCTATAGGTAAATAGAAGTTACCTAACTTAACCGGAATGTCTTCCAAAATGCCCACAGGATGGGTAATGGAGCGGTCCGCCATGTACAACCGTATCTTCACCGGCATGGGCTCTCCAAGTCCGATCCTCACACATAGCTCCAGCGGGATGATGCTCACGCTGGCTCCTAGATCACACAATGCTTCACAAGTAACATCCCCGACTTGAATGGGAATGCAAAATGAGCCGGGATCTCTCAACTTGGGTGGCATCTTCTCCTTCATGATTTGAATAAGCTCCGAGGATTTAGATGTCATCCTTACTTCACCAAAGTCTTCCAACTTCCTCTTCCTTGATAGAATTTCTTTCAAGAACTTCCCATAGGCGGGCATCCCTATAATAGCATCAAGGAAAGGGATGTTAATAAGTAGTTTATTCATCAAGTCAAGGAACTTACCGAAATTCTTGTCTAGATGAGCTTTGGCCCTTGACTGGGGGAATGGAAGTGGTGGTTTTTATGTAGGAGGTGGGACATAAACTTCATATTTATCCGACGCTCTCTGAGGATCAACCTCGGTTGGCATCTTGGCCGAAGTGTTCTTCGACTGTGCCTGGACCGAGGTGGTCTTCGTCTGTACAGGCATCGACCGAGGCACTGGATGTGCAGTCTTCAGTCCACTTCTCGTCGTTATTGCCATGATCTGTCCTTTAGGGTTGCTTTCTGTCCTTGGTGGAAGGTTCCCTGGATCTCTTGGCGCTTCATTCGCCTTATTAAAGAATTGTTGTTCTAAGGATTTTTGTGCCTTCGAAAATGAAGTCATGGACGTCTCCATAGCATTGAGCTTGATCAAGATAGCCTCTAGCACTACATCTTTCTTTTCTGGCTGGGACGAGCTTGATCCAGGCTCTTGGCTCTTCAATGGAGTAGAAGAAGAAAAAGAAGAAGAGAGGAAAGGGTTAGAAGAGTTGTTCGAATTGGAGTTAGAGTAAGAGTTACCCGAATTTTGATTGTTTGGCCTCCAATTATTGCTGTTCGATCCTCTATTGTTGTTGTAGTTGTTGTTCCGGGAACCGTTGTTGTTGTTCCGGTAACCGTTGTTGTTCCTTGAGTTTTGATATCCTCCCTCTTCCTTTTGGGTTTGAGCAAACCAAAAGTTCCTTCAATTGCTTCACATCATTCTTCAAAGAAGTGAGTTGATCATTGTTTGATGGAGCTTCTTGGAAGTTGACTCTTTTAACTCCACCTTCAGCTCCTTGGTGGGAGTATTTCTCCATGTGCAAAGCTTGCTTCTCTATGAACTCCCAAGCTTCGTCAATTGGCATGTCCATGAACGTGCCGACGGATAGTAGTTGAAGGTTGAACTGGGTGTTTCCGTCCAGTCCCTTGAAGTATATCTCCAACAACTCTTATCTTTGGAATCCCATGATGTGGGCAATCCATAAGGATGTCTTTAAATCTCTCCCATGATTTGGACAAACTCTCATTGTCCTTCATGATGAATGCATTGATTTTCCCTCTCATTTCAACGGTCTTAGAGGGGGGAAAGAATTTAGTCAAGAACTCCGTCGTCATCTCCTCCCATGTGTTGATTTTTCCTAGAGGGAGAGATTGATACCAAGTAAGCGCCCTATCTTTCAAAGAGAAGTAGAAAGACCTTAGCTTGTAATTGTTGTTTTCCATCCTTGAAGGTCTCAAGGTCTCCATCAAGATCTCATAGTTTTGCAGATGTTGATGCGGAGACTCCCTCTCTAGCCCTCCAAACTGGCATTGGTGAATCATAGAAAGAACTTGCGGTCGAAGTTCATAATCATGGTCCGCTGGATCACCTAGGTTGACTCTTGGACGCCTCAGTTGCTGGTTGGGGTCCATCTTCTTCCCTAGGGTCTGTGGAATACCTGCAAAATGAACATCTCGGACTGGCATCCGAGGTAGAAGTATCTCGGCCGGGGCAGCTGGAACTGGGTCCTGCCTCGGTCGAGGGTCTGGAGCTGGCCGAGGTAGATATTGGTCCCATAAAGTCGCCATATCTGCTTCGATCGCTTCCGTCTTTGCGAGAGTTTCTTCCTTTTCCAGTCGCAGTTCTTTTTTACTGAGGCGTAGTTGTTCCAATGCCTCATTCAATTCGGCCTCAAGATCGCGATTCTCTTGAATTGCCATCTTCGCTTCTTTCAAGCGTCTTTTGTATGTCTTTTTTGGTTCGGGATCGTAAGGAACAATTTCCTTCCCAGCGCGGGTTCTTCGCATAAACCTACAAGAAAGAACTTGCGAAAGTCACTCAAGTAGAGTGGTTAGTAGAAACAGGGGCAAGTGCCCCAAAAGACAACCGCAACCGGCTCGGTCTAGACCAAGTCCCCGGCAACGGCGCCAAAAACTTGTTCTTTGGCGAAACTCTGTTCCGTTGCCGGAACGAGAACTTCAAATGTACCTAAGAACACAAATCTGCAAGAACACTCAAGCAGAAAGATCAATAGAAAAAGCAAGAACAGTCCTTGGCAACGGCGCCAAAAACTTGTTCGCTCCAAATGGTGTGTGCAAGCTTTAAATTTATAACCCAAGATGTATGCTTAAAACAAGGATGCGAACCCGCAGTGTACGGGTCAATCGTAGTAAAAGCAAGAATTCCGGGGTATCGATCTCAGGGACTTAGGTGAAACAAAACCAATATAGGTAGTTAATATCGCAACTAACCACAAAAGTAATTAAGGCAATCAAAGATGATAAAAAGTCAATTAAAGGAAATATGCAATTCTACGGATTAAAGCATCCAGTTGTGGTTCAAACTCAAGATCTCAAGATAAGCGGACAAAGCTGAGGTTTTGCAAAGGGAAGGTGTTTCTAAAGTGGAATAGATCACCGGGTAAGTCTCACTACTCACTAATCCCAAGCCAAAGAACCTATTATCGGGTAAGTCTCAAGGTACTATGGAAAGGAATTATAATCTCAAACCGACACACCAACTAAGGGAATAGAATCAACCTTCACCGGGTAAGTCTCAGGCTAACTCACAAAGATGGGATGAAGGCACACTCAAACCCCAATAAAAGATAAACCTTTATTACCTACACTTATGATCTTTGGTAAAAAAACAAAGGAATTACCAGGTAAGTCTCATTCTAGGCTTGCATTGAACCAGGAAAGGCGTAATAAGAATAGGATTTGGCAAACTCTAACACTTAACTCTCAGTTTCGGATCAGATAAGTCACCTCGGTCAAACGAATTCCACCCCGGCCGAGATGTTCATCGACTGAACGAGATGTTCATCGACTGAACGAGATGTTCTAAGGTTAAGGATAAAGACTCGAGCTTCAGGGTCCTACTGGGATTTAAGATTATTCTGTCATTGTTTTTCCCACAACCTTCAGCCAATCACCCTAGAATCGCACAAAGAAATTAGCCACTCATCATCATGAAAGCAATAATTAAATATATGGGAAGAGAATGAATATTTGAACACAAAACCTTAAGAACAAGGCTTCAATAACTGAATCAAATATCAAACAAAATCAGCGTTCCTTGGATCACAAATCCAACAAGACAAATCAACAAGAAGGGAATCTAAAAAAATCTTACAAATCCCTTCACAAAAGCTATAAAAGCTATGAACTTCCTTCCTTCAACCTTCCAAAAATCCTTCCCAACTGCTGTATGCTCTAAGCATGTATAAGCATGGTTGAACTTATGGAAAATCCAACCCTTTATATAGGAAAATTACCCTCCAAAGATAAAATATCTTGAAAAGATATTTTCCAAATAAAATATATCAATCTCTCGTAAATAGATCCCTAAATTATATGATCTTCCTTCCAGAAATCCAGCCCAAAAATATAAGATCTCTCATTCCAAAAATAAAAGATCTCAGCCAAAAATAAAATATATCTCGCCACATCAGGGTATTCGCCTCGGTCGAGACGCTCCTCTAGATCACCTCGGTCGAGGTGATACTGTAGCTGACCGAGGTGACTCTCAACTGAAGGTGAAATCTCTTAAATCTGGTCCAAAGTGAATCTTTAATCCATTTCTGTAACGCCTCAATTTTTGGGCGCGTTTGCGTTAATTATCTTTCCGGATATTATCGATATCTTTATACCTTAAGTATATTTTTGATAAGTATATTTGACATCATAAATTGAATTTTACAATTACACATAAATACATCGATGTATTATTACTCTGTTTAAGTTATCATATCTCATAAATAATTTAAACGGAAATGGTTTTGGTATTTCAAAGTATATTTTGCGAGTTTACTTGGATACTCGATCAACATATATTTTCCGTTCATTTAAATTTCGGAAAAGTTTTCCGATCCAGAATTTCTGTTCCGATTATTTCGATCGAGTATATTTTGTTGGTTCACTTTTTACTTTTCTTTCTTTCTTTTCCCCTCTCCTCGCTGGTGAGCAGCTATGCAGACCGACTCCTCGCTCCCAGCAGCTGCAAGCGACCCCTAGCCTTCCGACTCCTCGCTCCCCACTTGTAGCTACAACCGACCCTTCAACCTCGTCCTCCCTCTACACCCGATCTTCCTCCTCTGATTTCCAAGCAAACCAACAGCTTCATCACCCTTCTCCTCTGTCTTCCTTCATCGACACTAGGAGCCTTCTGCAGCCACTCCTCGACCTTGCCTGGATATGCAGCCTGGAGCCTCCGACTCCAACCTTCAACCCTCCGCTTACAAGCACGGTGAACCCGTACCTTGGACCCGTAACCTCCTCTATTTCTCAATCTGAACCTTAGCAGCCCATCCCCTCCCCTGTGTCTAGCAATAAGCGTTCATCTCCTTCCCGCAACCAACTCTCCGAGCCATGGGAGAGCTGCCTCCACTCGTCGTCGCTCAGGAGCCAACGATGCCTTGCTGCCGCCACCGTCGAAGACTTGCCGAAACCATCCAGGGCCGCCGTCTCTCTGCCCTGCCCTTGCCGTCTTCGCCTCGCCGGGAATCTCCACCATTGGAGCCGCCTTGCTGCGGCCTTATAACCCCTATGCATCCCTTGGCGTCGGGAAAGCCCTGCAAGCTTCCGCAGCCATGGCCGCCGCCTGTGCATTGCCTTTCTGCTGCCATTGATAGGGTTAACAAACCATTTTATATATTTAAATCGCCCCCCCCCCCCCTTAATTTTGGTATAATTGCAAAATGTGCCATCTTTTGATTATTACAGATTTGTACTCCACTTTCTGGTTTATTGCAAATTTACCCCTACAGGTTTAATTAAGGATTTTGGCCCAAAGTTTTATCACGGATTATGACCATAGTTTTGGAACGGGATTGTTTGCCCCGGAAATGTGTTAACGGTTTCTAACCTCGGGCTTTTAATTATGGAGATATATTTATGATTATATATACTATATATATAGTATTCCCTTGGTTGGTTTAATTCGATTTATGGCTCAAAGTATTCATTATGGTCATGACCATGTTCCGTGAATTTCATATTTATAGACATGAAGGTTTTTGTGGATTTTTAACGTGGGCTTTTGAAACCGAGTTTTTCCTAGATTTCTATATTAAATCTCCCGTTCAAATTTAGCATAATAGCTAAATTTGTTTAGCTTTGGTTTTAGGTTCGGAAGCGCCCCGATAAAGGCCATCGAATCCAAACTCGACATCCATATACCGTCTTCCGTCTTTTGACATCGTGTGAGTTACCTTTTCCTCGATTTAGTTATGTTTAGTATTAGTATCATGTTAGGTTGGATAATCTAGCATAACTTAGAGAGAATGCCAAGTAGTGGCTTCAAACCTTAGGTGAGTTTTGAGGATTTGATATTGTTTGATGGATTGATGTTGATTCTAAGCTTGAGGTGGTATTGCGGTCTAGTGAGGTTGTTATAAGGATTCGAGTTTATGGTTTGATCTTGTGAGAATCATTAGGGTTGAGGTTTGGGATTACATGTTGTTTTGAGAGCATCGAGACTAGGAAAGTGTTATCCTAACATGTGAGTTGTATGACCTTATAGAGGTCATTTAGCATGAGAGATAGATATTGATCGTGTATCTTGTTTTGGCCAGAAGTTGAGTATCTTCGTGCGGGAAGTTGAGAGATATTGTTGATCGGGTTAGCTTTGGGACGAGGTAAGTCTTCGGACTTACTTAGCTCGTATTCTCTGTATTAGTTTCAATGCGTGTTTGGTGGTGTGTGTTTATTGCTTATGTGTGTGTTTATTGCTTATGTTATAACATCTAAACCGGTAATAGGACCACCGACTTTATATGTTTATATTTGGCCCAAGTGTATGATAACGGGCGGTGACCGCTTGTCCAGTCCAAAATGGGGATGACTGGGAGGTGCCTTGCGACCAGCCCATCGGGTGATGCTGATCCGCATCAAGTACAAACCCGTATGGTGAAAGGGGACAAGGGCGAGATCTTTAAGATTCTCGTGTCACAAAAGAAGTTGAATTAGAAAGGGATATGACCTAATAATAAAAAGATAATAAAACGGATTGTGTGTTTTGGAACATGTTGTGTGTTTATGATGCCTTATGTGTGTGTCTGCCAATACCATGATTCTAATGCCTTGAATGCTAGCTAACGGTTTTATACCGATATTGTTGTAGTTGCCTTGCAAGTTAGGGACGCGGCCGAGAGATCCGGAAGAGTGGGCAGCCGGGGTCCGTACATTTTAGGATGGGTTTTGGGGGTTGTTTTTATGTATTGTTTAGGGTATTATGTATGTCGCGTGTATGGCGGTTGCCTTTAGCGTTGTATCTCGGCTGAAGTCTTTCATTGTTTTCTTTTGGGGATCATATCATTGCATTAAAATGAATTTCGGTTTTGCCTTTATTTGTGTCTTGTTGTAAGATCCAGTGAAATTGTTGTCAGGCTAAGGGTCGGGACCCATTGTGAGGTTCCAACCCGTAGCATCCCGAGTCCCGCGGATTTGGGGTGTTACAAAAGTGGTATCAGAGCCCTAGGTTGACAACAATGGCACTCGCAATCTTCTAAAGGCCGAATAAGGAATAAACAGAACCCCGCGGGTTCTGAGTTTTCGTTTTCAAAATCACATGCATGAGTCGGGGTAGAATGTACGGACCACCACTCCTTCCGCGGATCTCGGCAGCATAGTTATTGGCTTTTAGTATATATATAGGTATGTGTATATATGTAGATATGTATCTTGGACCTATGATATTTTGGACTATTGTTATATGTGGATTATAGTTATGCATGATGGACTTGTTATGTGAAAATGGTGGCGTGATTTTTATATTGATATGAGTTTTTACATGTGGCATGATGATATCATATAAGTGTTGGGACCTTGTTTTGTTGTAATGGTTTTGCTTGGATATGATATGTTGGTTATAGCAATGTGGACATAGGACTTATATAGTCATATACGTGTACTAGGATATATAGTAGCATATGGTTTTTGGACCTTGTAGTTAGGATGATAGAAGGCTATCATCGCACCTTGAACAACACCTTTTGGCTTGGGATAGTGTCAACACGAAGACGAATATGCTCAAGTATCGAGTTGAACGTCACGTTTTAATGAGCACCCCAGTGATTCCTCAGACTCCTTAGAGAGCATCTAAGCAGCCATATGAAGACTAGAGATGATGCTAACCACAAGGACAAACAAAGAGAAGAGAACCTCGAGTCAACATAAGCAAAACCGAGATGGAAGATATACAAATAGGGAAGCAATCTGAAGTTGTGGGAGTGGTTCCGAGAAAGCGATGATGAGTAACAATGAAGTGAAGTTGAGACAACGAAATTATGATTCTTTAAGACGACACATGGATAACTAAAGACGCGAAGCGGGAAGGAAAGGAGTGCATACTAGCAAGGGTAGAAGTGGTATTTCCTGGAGACGTGAAGTTTTTCCTAGATGCTCCTAAGCATGGGAGTCAGAGTGTGAAGCGTGGTCAAACTAATACGAAGATTCATGAGATGCATAAGTTAAGCTTACATAATAACTAGAAAGTGAAGTGACGGTCTTTGCGAGAGCTTGAGCGGGAGACTTCTTCAGAAATACAAGATTTACGAGGAGGATTACATGGCGAAAGTTCACATAGTAGAATTATCGTGTGGAGTCAATCGTTTTCCGTCATGGTGATGAGACTGAGCAATGCTAAGAAGGAGAAAGTGTGTGTGGGTGATGATCTTTAAAAGATGAAAGATTAAACAAGGGACGAGGATCGAAAGACTTAAGTTACCAACCAAGAGAAGAGAATGGTTATTGACGATAAAGATGTGGGGAAAATACACTTACAACACATTATGAAGGACGGTTAAGCCTATGAAGTTGGGTCATTTGACACAAAAGAGCCGAGAAGGTGTAGTTATCTTACAGAAGTGGAAGGAAGAGGGGAGCGTAGAAAAGCTAACGGAGTTTGAAGTAAAGTAAATGAGCTAGTGAAATTTAAGGCGGAATACCCCGAGAGGGTATCCTTCAGGAGTATGGTAACATGGAAGTGTGGTAGGAGGGTAAGTCATTGATCTTGGAAAGGGTCATTAATGAGCTAATCAGTGACCACTGAGAATGCACAGGTGCGGGTTGATACTGGTGACTATAAGTGGGGAGAGTAACCCAAGAGATTGGATCATGAAGAAGGGTAACCAAAATGTGGAATATTCGTGGTGGTTGAATGTCGGCAACAAAGAGGTATATCAAGGGAAGTGCAAATATTTTAATCATGTAACAAATTATTGATTCCAACAAGTGATAGTAACATACCGTGTGAGGTGGGATTGTAACGATCTGGTGCGACCTTCTTAGGTCATGTGATTGTCATATGGAGGAATGACATGGATCAGGGTAAAGGGAACTAGAAGGACAAAAAGGGAAGGGAGTCTTTTATGGTTATTGTGCGTAAAGGGAGGATATATAAGGAGATGTATGGTATGTTTGTTCTAAAGTGATGATGTCGCGTTTCCGCTAGCAAAAGGTAAGTCAAAGTTTTGTGACTCACATGGCGAAGCCATAGTGGCTATGATGTGAAATTAGGAATCTAGAATAATGCAACGCGACAAGCTTGGAATTACGATAATAGTGCTTGGTGAAGTAATGAGTGGATCTTTCATGGTTGTGGTTTGGAAATTTCGCCTAAGGGCATACTAGTACGGTTATGAAGATTGTTCATGGAATACCAAGAGATGCTTAAGGTGACCAACAAGAGAAATAGAAAAGTAAAGTTTTGAAGTTCGATGTTGATTTGAGATGTATAAGAAGTACATGAAAGATTGAAACTAGAGTCTCTACAACCGGTTTAACGCTACATAAGAAAATGTAGTGTAAATTTCTATGCCTACTTGAAGAAGGGATGTCTACGGTGAAAGCTGATGTAGAATACGAAGAGATTCTCCCATATGTTGGGATGTCATTGAAAGCAAAGAAGATTGTATCGAGTTGTTATAAGGTATGATCAAGTCTTGTTGTTAAGACCTTTGTGACTGAACACATGCACAAGATCAAAAGATGTTACTATAGCCATTCCTTTCAAGTGAGAAGAGGGATTAAGCTGAAGTATTGCTTAACCAAGGCTTCAAGAGTCGGGAAATTAGAGCAAGTCTCTCGAGTTCTATAGATGAAGGATCTTTGAAAAAGGACGGTAAACATAGTAGCTACAAAAGGAGCAATAAACGGGTTGAAGGACGTCACCCCAGCAGATCGGGGTGGACCACTTGTCAAGTGTTAGGACTAGGTGGTGTCGGTTATTACGATATGTGATGGGTAGAGAAAGATAGAACCCGACATAGAACGGATTCCAAAGCATCGGAATGTGAATTTTACCGCTAAGATTGATTTGTGTTCAACTCCCATTTCTAAGGAGTCGTACAAAAGACATCAATAAATGATACCCGTAAGGATACTCGAATTGAGGATGCAATCAAAGGAGCAATTGCAAGGACTTGTTGATAAAGGTTCATTAGAACCAATGCACTACCATAAGAGAACACCAGAAGTTATCTCGAACTCTTGATTGAAGTTTATTTAGAAATATATCTTAGACTCTTGATTTGAATTTATTATAGAGGACACCAGTTTGCGAAGAGATAGATGGTTATCCCCGTTTGTACATCAATTTATATAAGTTGAGCAAGATGACAATGAAGGACAAGTACCCCTTAAAACGAATGTATGATCTACTCGATCAGTTGCAAGGGTTGGTAGTCTCTTATAAGATTAAGTTAAGAACTTGATTGTCAACATTTGAGAATTCGAGGTTGAGATATTGCAAGTACGGCATTTTGGACCAATCAGAGTCACTAAGAGTTGTAGCTATTCCATATGGGCTTACTGATGCCCGGATGAGATATTTTGGGTCTACTCCTGAAAAAAAAAAAGAAGAGAAGATGTAGGACATGGTGTTTCGGGATGGCAAACCCCGAAAGATGTGAAAGAGGTTAAAAGTTTTCTTGGATGTGCTGAGCTTTACCAAATCTGTAAAGAGAGAAGTTGTATAACACCAACTATGGTAACCTACTACGGATGGCGATGAAGTATTGAATGGGACGAAGATTTGATAATAGAGTTTTGAGAGTTAAAGAGGAGATTGATTGGTACAACTGTTTTAATTTTCTTTGAGGAATGGTGGGTTTAAAGTGTACAAGTGATTCTTTAAGACAAGGTCTTGATCGAGTTTTGCAGAGCGATGTAAAAGTAATAGCATACGTGTCTCGTTAGTAGAAGCAGTGTGAAGTAAAGTACTTCCTTCATTACTTGGAACTTGCAACAAGAAGTGGGGAGAAGTAACATCAAAGTTTCGGTTTGATAAGAACCAAAGCCAACGGTGTAAATTGGAAGTTCGACCGTCATTGTTAGAGACAAGCAAAGGAGAAACATGATGGAATTGATGTATTGAGAAAGACCCGAGAAGGAAGTTGAGTTCCGATATATCGAACCTTTGTGAGATGATAGCGCAAGTTGGGAAAGTGGTTTACTGGCTGACGTGGCCGCCAAGAGTAAAGAGTGTCCACCCGGTGTTCATGTGTATTAGTCGAGAGAGTACATACACGACTCGAGACAGATTGTCAGTTATGGTAATTTAGTCACAGACGAAGAACCGAAGAGGCTAATAGGAAGACGAAGTATAGTATCTCTGGTTCAGTTTTACGCCGAGTTAATAGCTCTGATAGAATCGACGGGTTAGACCTAGTTCTTCCCTTAAGTTATTTGTGTTTTTATGTGATGTTGTATGGGGTTTTGTGCCCCGTGTGGGAATGTGTTTTTGTCCGGTTATATTTTTCGCGATGGTGGTTGGAGCAGTTTGTGTATATAGATTAGAAGGTCTAAGCCTTCCTAGTTGGGAGTTTATACATCGGCCTTAGGGACCGAGAAGTTCAAAGTGTGGCAAGTTTCGGGACGAAACTTTTTTTTAGGGGTACCTAATGTAACGCCTCAATTTTTGGGCGCGTTTGCGTTAATTATCTTTCCGGATATTATCGATATCTTTATACCTTAAGTATATTTTTGACAAGTATATTTGACATCATAAATTGAATTTTACAATTACACATAAATACATCGATGTATTATTACCGTGTTTAAGTTATCATATCTCATAAATAATTTAAACGGAAATGGTTTTGGTATTTCAAAGTATATTTTGCGAGTTTACTTGGATACTCGATCAACATATATTTTCCGTTCATTTAAATTTCGGAAAAGTTTTCCGATCCAGAATTTCCGTTCCGATTATTTCGATCGAGTATATTTTGTTGGTTCACTTTTTACTTTTCTTTCTTTCTTTTCCCCTCTCCTCGCTGGTGAGCAGCTATGCAGACCGACTCCTCGCTCCCAGCAGCTGCAACCGACCCCTAGCCTTCCGACTCCTCGCTCCCCACTTGTAGCTGCAACCGACCCTTCAACCTCGTCCTCCCTCTACACCCGATCTTCCTCCTCTGATTTCCAAGCAAACCAACAGCTTCATCACCCTTCTCCTCTGTCTTCCTTCATCGACACTAGGAGCCTTCTACAGCCACTCCTCGACCTTGCCTGGATATGCAGCCTGGAGCCTCCGACTCCAACCTTCAACCCTCCGCTTGCAAGCACGGTGAACCCGTACCTTGGACCCGTAACCTCCTCTATTTCTCAATCTGAACCTTAGCAGCCCATCCCCTCCTCTGTGTCTAGCAATAAGCGTTCATCTCCTTCCCGCAACCAACACTCCGATCCATGGGAGAGCTGCCTCCACTCGTCGTCGCTCAGGAGCCAACGATGCCTTGCTGCCGCCACCGTCGAAGACTTGCCGAAACCATCCAGGGCCGCCGTCTCTCTGCCCTGCCCTTGCCGTCTTCGCCTCGCCGTGAATCTCCACCATTGGAGCCGCCTTGCTGCGGCCTTATAACCCCTATGCATCCCTTGGCGTCGGGAAAGCCCTGCAAGCTTCCGTAGTCATGGCTGCCGCCTGTGCATTGCCTTTCTGCTGCCATTGATAGGGTTAACAAACCATTTTATATATTTAAATTGGCCCCCTTAATTTTGGTATAATTGCAAAATGTGCCATCTTTTGATTATTACAGATTTGTACTCCACTTTCTGGTTTATTGCAAATTTACCCCTACAGGTTTAATTATGGATTTTGGCCCAAAGTTTTATCACGGATTATGACCATAGTTTTGGAACGGGATTGTTTGCCCCGGAAATGTGTTAACGGTTTCTAACCTCGGGCTTTTAATTATGGAGATATTGTTATGATTATATATACTATATATATAGTATTCCCTTGGTTGGTATAATTCGATTTATGGCTCAAAGTATTCATTATGGTCATGACCATGTTCCGTGAATTTCATATTTATGGACATGAAGGTTTTTGTGGATTTTTAACGTGGGCTTTTGAAACCGAGTTTTTCCTAGATTTCTATATTAAATCTCCCGTTCAAATTTAGCATAATAGCTAAATTTGTTTAGCTTTGGTTTTAGGTTCGGAAGCGCCCCGATAAAGGCCATCGAATCCAAACTCGACATCCATATACCGTCTTCCGTCTTTTGACATCGTGTGAGTTGCCTTTTCCTCGATTTAGTTATGTTTAGTATTAGTATCATGTTAGGTTGGATAATCTAGCATAACTTAGAGAGAATGCCAAGTAGTGGCTTCAAACCTTAGGTGAGTTTTGAGGATTTGATATTGTTTGATGGATTGATGTTGAT
Source organism: Fagopyrum homotropicum (assembly GCA_033239125.1). Classification (NCBI taxonomy): domain Eukaryota; kingdom Viridiplantae; phylum Streptophyta; class Magnoliopsida; order Caryophyllales; family Polygonaceae; genus Fagopyrum; species Fagopyrum homotropicum. The sequence goes on from BSWB01000003.1 coordinate 116,598,640, forward strand.
TCTAAGCTTGAGGTGGTATTGCGGTCTAGTGAGGTTGTTATAAGGATTCGAGTTTATGGTTTGATCTTGTGAGAATCATTAGGGTTGAGGTTTGGGATTACATGTTGTTTTGAGAGCATCGAGACTAGGAAAGTGTTATCCTAACATGTGAGTTGTATGACCTTATAGAGGTCATTTAGCATGAGAGATAGATATTGATCGTGTGCCTTGTTTTGGCCAGGAGTTGAGTATCTTCGTGCGGGAAGTTGAGAGATATTGTTGATCGGGTTAGCTTTGGGACGAGGTAAGTCTTCGGACTTACTTAGCTCGTATTCTCTGTATTAGTTTCAATGCGTGTTTGGTGGTGTGTGTTTATTGTTTATGTGTGTGTTTATTGCTTATGTTATAACATCTAAACCGGTAATAGGACCACCGACTTTATATGTTTATATTTGGCCCAAGTGTATGATAACGGGCGGTGACCGCTTGTCCAGTCCAAAATGGGGATGACTGGGAGGTGCCTTGCGACCAGCCCATCGGGTGATGCTGATCCGCATCAAGTACAAACCCGTATGGTGAAAGGGGACAAGGGCGAGATCTTTAAGATTCTCGTGTCACAAAAGAAGTTGAATTAGAAAGGGATATGACCTAATAATAAAAAGATAATAAAACGGATTGTGTGTTTTGGAACATGTTGTGTGTTTATGATGCCTTATGTGTGTGTGTGCCAATACCATGATTCTAATGCCTTGAATGCTAGCTAACGGTTTTATACCGATATTGTTGTAGTTGCCTTGCAAGTTAGGGACGCGGCCGAGAGATCCGGAAGAGTGGGCAGCCGGGGTCCGTACATTTTAGGATGGGTTTTGGGGGTTGTTTTTATGTATTGTTTAGGGTATTATGTATGTCGCGTGTATGGCGGTTGCCTTTAGCGTTGTATCTTGGCTGAAGTCTTTCATTGTTTTCTTTTGGGGATCATATCATTGCATTAAAATGAATTTCGGTTTTGCCTTTATTTGTGTCTTGTTGTAAGATCCAGTGAAATTGTTGTCAGGCTAAGGGTCGGGACCCATTGTGAGGTTCCAACCCGTAGCATCCCGAGTCCCGCGGATTCGGGGTGTTACAATTTCCATGTTTCCTAGATCCTTCCTTAAGCTCCTGAATGTAGCTCTAATGACTCCTTAGCTCCTTTAGCTCCATTTTGATATAAAATGTGCCATTTTACCTACGATTACAACGAAACTTGGTGTAGACCTCGATTCCCGCAAAGGTAGATGAAACGACAATATAATCACATAATATACATCCAAACATGCAGATTATTGAAGATAAAATGTCTAAACAGGTCCCAAAATATAGACTATAATTCATGCTATCACAGTGCATGTATGGCTCGTGATGTGCTAGTCATCCCGGTTAGTACTGTTCCATTTGAATCTGCATTCAATTTCGTATGACGAACTCTAGATGAGTATAGAAGTTCCTTAAATTCCAAGTATGGTTCATTTCTTATAAGTAATAACATGTTGTTGTAATATGTTTTGACTTTTATTAATTATTATCTTCTTATAATAGACAGTTGAAGGTCTTATTAGTGCACAAGATTGACTACATGCAAAAATTAGGTATAACTCTAAGATATATAATGACACTATTGATGAGTAAAATTTAGAGGATGAAAATGAAGAGACGGTGAAGATATACCAAGGTAATGCTTAAAATTTTAAACATTCATTTTCACTTATTTATGATATGTACAAAATGTTAGTTATTGGAAATTTTTGCTTACTTGGGGTCATTGTTTTCATGTATATAGAGTTGAAAGAATTGAACTCATTAGTTGGTGTTGAAAAAGAACTTATTATTGTTTGAAAAATTTAAGTCAAAAGGTATGCCTACGACTTTAAAGTCTAAATGAATAATACTATCAACTAAGTAATCATATAATTTATATTGTTACTAACTATTGAATTTGCTTGTTATCTTGTTGAATTGTTTGGTAGGTGGTGGATCATGGAGTTGGAGTCTTAGTGCGTGATGGAATATGGATGAATCGTGATTGATCAATAGTCTAATTTTGTTCATTTTTGATGTTGTCATGTTGCCATGTCGGATTGTCGGTACTTTGAAGTTTGAACTTTGTTGATTTGAATTTGTTTAGTATTTTGGAATTTGTTTACTAATTTTGAATCTTTGGAAGACTTCTAAATGTTTTTTTACGATTAGTGCGTTTCGAGTCTTTCGACATCGGTTGTAAATATAATCCAAGAGTTGATTCATTTTCGGTTCGAACCGCAACCAAAATGTAAAAGTCGCAAACAATCCACAAAAACCGCAAAATGCGGTTCGAACCACAACCGTGCGGTTTGAGCCGCAACCATTCGGTTCGGTTTGCGGTTCAAATTTTCTTGGTTTGCGGTTCAGTTCTGTTGCGATACTTGCGGTTTTGGACAATTGATTAGCCCTAATCAAATGTATTATAATCGGGTATCGAATTCACATGGATTGCGTTTGACTTGGATAATACTAATAATTAATTATTTTAAGTGAAAAGCAAGACATTGATGTAACAATTGTAACACACAAAAGCAATAATGATTGTAAACAATATGTGATTGAAGCAATCTAAGGAAACATGAATCCTTCAATAATGAATTAAGATATTGATGCATATATATCTCATGAATATTGATGTATGATAATTGCAAGTAACCATCTAAAATAGCATTTGTGATAGATAAACAAAGATCGTGCTTTCCAACTCGCTTAAATCTCAATCCAACGGTTCGGCAAATATAGGAAAGCCCATTAAACACTTAGAAATCCGGAAAGACCAAGAACAACCTTCGCTTTTGACTATTCATTTAGATAAAGGTACAAAGACCTGGACGTTCTACGATAATTCAAAATCTTCGAAACTTTGATAAACTAGTACTCTCAAAACAAAGTTTTTTTCAATAACTCCAATAAAACGCCCTTCGCTTGTGGCTCTTCAGTTATTTTATCTAAACCAGTTATAAACAACACTTCTTTCAAAGGTAAATAAACGTAGTGATAACTCCACAATGATTATGAATAGTTTTATATAAATGATGGAAGACTTAACATATAAATGAAGTTTTATAAACTAACAAATATCGATTATATTTCTAGATTGCATGTCTTGGTTTGTTTGTTAAAATGTGTGTAGGCCTTGAAAATCATTACAAGGGAAGGATTCGGCTAAGGGATTCGGTTCAATGCACGCACATCTACAACAACTAAAAGAGAGAATCTAGGAGAAAATCTTCAAATGCCAACTAAATACAAGAAGAAGATCTCCAACGGCAAAGAAGATCTTGGTTCAAGTGAAGATTTCCAATGGCCTTTTGAAGTAAGAAGATCTCTCTTAGATTGAAGATCCTCAACGGCCTCTCAAGGAGAAGATCTCGGTTGGAGTGAAGATTCTCAAATGGAAGATACGATAAGATCTTCAAAAGACTTTACAAGAAGATCTTCAACGGCTATCAAGAGAAGATCTAGGGCTTGAGTTTGAAGACGAAGATCTTGCAACGGCTACTTCACAACAAAGATTTCATTCAACCAAGCAACGTATTCTATGGAGAAATAGAAACTTTACAACTGCTAATAGAAGACTATAAATGAAGATGGCGATTGAAGAATAACAAAAAAGAGCTTACTCGGATAAGAAACCAAGTCTTTAAGCGATCTTACGAGAACATCTTCATCGATCCAAAAGTTTATCTTCCTCTCAAGCTTACATTAGTTTACTTTCTTAGAGTAAGACAAACACAAGAGCTGCATAGGCATATCTAGAGATTGTTATAATCGAGTGTTGTAAAAGTTGGTTATTGGTTGTCACCGCCCTTGCGGCTAGCTGCGGTCGCGACAGGGTCACACCGCGGGTGGGGTGGACCCCATTTCACGAGATCTTCTTTCCTTTTTGTTTCTATATTGTTTCCTTTCTTACAAGATCCGATTTTATATCTTTGGTCCAGATTTCCTGGATCTTCTGAACCCTAAAACATCTTTCCTTCTTCTCCCAATCATTCCCTATAAAATCCTGCCTTCTCTCCTTTTTCCGTTTCTTGCTTACGTTCTTCTTCAACCTCGAGAGTTGCAGCCTTCTTCCCTTGTGAACCTTTCTGAATGTGTAAGTCTCCTTCCCTTTGATTCTCTCTCACGTTCTTGAGCTTACTACATGCCTTTCCCTTCTATTTTTCTTTCTCTTCCTCTTTTCTTCTTCTTCTTCTCCAAGAATCAAGATCGAGTCTTGATTCTTGTTGGATTTTCCACCATTGATATGTTGATGTTCACAAGCTCCCTGAGTTGAGTTGTGACGTGTGTGAAGAGTGAAAGAACAAAGCTTTGGCTTTGGTGGAGTTCCTTGCCGTTGAAGGAGAAGACGCACCTTCTATGCCGAAAACCGCCCCTACGCCTAATCAGTGCCGCCCCGCGGGATTTGCCCAGTGCCACCCCTGCACCCTGTCTAGCCGCCCCTGCGGTTTTGTCTACCGTAACCCCGTCTTTGGTGAGCTACTTTGCTTCCTTGTTTCCCTCGTACCTTCCCTTGGCTTGTGTTGATGTTGTTGACCCTTCTTGATCTGTAAGACTAAGGTTGAGACCTTAGCTTGTGGAGATATCTTAGAGGTCATTGAGACTAGAAGTTATAGACTTCCAGCAATCATTTCGATCCTGATTCGTTATGCCTTGTTGAGCAGGCTTTCCGTCCTTCTTTCCTGTGGGAAACTGATTTGTTTGCTGACTTTTGAGTTTACCTTCAAATGAGGTAAGTCCCCTGGACTTACTTAGCTTCATTCCATATATTGGTTGAGTGTATTGGCTTGGTTGCGTTGTTATTGTTGTTATAATGGATAACGGACTAGGATTGACCTTCATAACCGTAACTGGCCCAAGTGTATGATAACCGGGCGGTGACCACTTGTCTAGTTCTACAGAAGACTAGGAGGTGCTCTTGTGACCCAGGCCTGCATGTAACGGATAGTACTGATCTATTCCTGTTGGTAGACGGAAGCGGAGGCGAGTTTCGGAAGATTCACGTGTGACAAAAGAAGTTGAACTAGTAATGGATAACTTAATAAAAGATAATAATTGGTTGAGCATGTTATATGTTTATATTACCTTATGTGTGTTTGTGTCTTTATTGTCTTTCCAATATCTAGAATGTTAGCTAACGGTTTATACCGATGTTGTAGATGTTCCGCAGGTTAGGGATGTTGCTGAGTGATCCGGACGGTGTGGTCATCCGGGGTTCCCGTACATTATAGGACGGGATCGGGTTTATATTTCTGTTGTTGCTTTCCCTTTTATTTTGAACTTGGTCGCGAGTCTTTTACGTTTTCCTTTGTTATAATCTTTGGTTTTATATAAGTTTTGGTATTCATGTATTTGTGCCTTGTTATAAGATCCAATGTTGCCGTTGCTACTCTGAGGGTCGGGATCCATTGTAAGGTCCTAGCCCATAACGCTTCGAGTTCCCAGAACTTGGGGTGTTACAATATGGTATCAGAGCTCTGGGTTGGCAACAAAGGCTCTCGAAATCTTCTAAAGGCCGAATAGATAAATAAACAGAACCCACAAGGGGTCTACGTTTTCAAAAGGTGGTTTTGATTTTAAACTTGTCGGTCTGGGATAGATGTACGGGCAACCACCACTACCTCTGCGGATCTCAGCAATTAGTTCTCTTTTATGCTGGCCTTTAGGTACTTTTGTTGGATTTCTACTTTAGTGATAGCGTGACCTTATATATCTATATATCCCTATAGTAGATGGCGCGTACTAGAGCAACAACTGCTACGGGGCGAGGAAGGGGTCGACCACCTCTTCCACCTATCGTTGAGGAATTCGTCGAAGAGGTTGTTGAGAGTGTTGTTCCTGAGGCTGGGAACGGGACCGCTGCTAGGTCCGGAGCACAGAGAGCGCAATCGACCGCGTCCGGTCGAGTATCCATCGGAGATTCTGCATATCGCAACTATATGCAGAGAGTTGAGGAGGCTATCAGGACTAGAGGACCTGCACCAGCACCACCAATACCCACGAGATCGAATAAGGTTTCGCAGAGAGTTATGCAGGTTGTTGCTGAACCTACTAGAGTTGCTGAGGTTGTTAGAGCACCAGAGGAGGCGAGAGAGCCGAGACCCGAGTATTGGTTGAAGACTTTCAACCAGTTGAGAGTACCTTATTTCGGAGGCAAGATCGGATTGCGGGAGGAGCTTTGGCTAGGACAGTTGGATTCTGCTATGGAGACGATCCGTTGTCCAGGGGGTCGTCGAGTCGATATAGCACAATCGTTGCTATAGGACCAAACTCATCATTGGTGGATGACCATTCGTAGTAAGGTCACTAGCTATGAGTAGATGAAGATAGTGATCAGGGATTTCTATTGCCCTGCAGTTATGAGGAGAGATCGACTTCAGGATTTCCTTGATGCTGGATTTGAGGATCTTCTTATTGTTGTGATCGTCAGCAAGTTTCGGGAGGAGTTGTCTTTGCTGGGTCCATTTGCACCAACCGAGGATCAACATGTTTATCTTTTCTTTTGGAGGTTGATAGAGTCTACCCACTCTTATCTTGCTGATTTCCATTGTGACTCCTTGACGGACTATCAAGATAGAGCATCTGCTTATGAGAGAGACCAACCCGGTTAGAGGAGAGCTTCTCAAGCAAGTGGCCCTGAGAAGAGGCAAAGGATTGGACCAGTCATTACTAGAGGTAGAGCATATGAATTCGGGCATAGTCAGACGCTCTGGTTTCCAACAGACGATGTAGAGTTCCGACAGAGGACGGTAGTGTCATAACTGCGGAGGAGGCAGACACATCCGAGCTGATTGTAAGAAGACTGCAGTGACTTGCTTCTTGTGGCAAGCCCGGGCATAGAGCTGCGTTTTGCCGTTAAGGCAAGACGCTATCTCAACAAGGATCATCACTTACTAGTGTTGCAGGAGGTGGACAGAGACCTCAGTATCAACAACAACAATATCAAAGAGCTCTTGGTTTAACCGCTCCTCAGGGTTCCGCTGAAGGATAGGGGAGAGGTAGAGGACGAGTTAGTAGTGTGTCAGACACTAGAGATGCTTCAGCTAGAGTGTATGAGCTAAGGTGTGTAGTGGAGCCGGTAGCTCCAACGACCACGTACCATTCATATTAATGGTTTTCATGTCAGAGTTCTTTTCGATATCGGTGCTACCCATCCTTTTATATCTAATGCATGTATAGATAGTTTGGCCTTAGTTACCGTAGAGGGGAGACCCTTCTTTATAGGATTACCCGATGGGGGTAAGATTAGAGGTACACGAGAGGTCCACGATTGCCCTATTAGATTGGGAGGTCGTGATTGGTCAGCTGACTTCTTTGTCATGTACTTAGTACATGAAGAAGTTATTCTAGGCATGGATTAGATGGATCGACATCAGGCAGTTCTTGACATCGGGAAGAGGACAGTGACGGTGACTACGGAGTCAGGCCATGTAGTGATTTTCTGAGGATGTGATCTCGGAAAGACCGGTACAGTCATCAGTGCAGTCCGAACTGCGAGACTTATTAGTCAAGGTTGCGAGGCTTTCTGGTGTTATGTCATAAAGGATAGTACAAGCCTAGTGTTAGAAGAGATTCCGATAGCATGCGAGTTTACCGAGGTTTTTGGACAGCCATCAGGTTTATCTCCACAAAGGAGTGTAGACTTTGACATTGATCTAGTGGCCGGGACGAGACCGATCTCGAAGGCTCCTTACCGCATGGCGCTTATCGAGATGCTTAAGCTTAAGAAGCAGCTCGAGGAGTTAGCAAAGAAGGACTTCATCAGCCCTAGTGTATCTCCTTAGGACGCACAATACTCTTTGTCAGGAAGAAAGATGGGTTGATGAGGTTATGTAGTGACTACCGAGAGCTTAACAAGGTAACGATCAAGAATAAGTACCCATTGCCCCGTATCGACAATCTTTTGGACCAGCTGCACGGAGCTTCAGTGTTTTCACGAATTGACTTGAGATCCGTATATCACCAACTGAGGGTGAGAGAGCATGACATAGCCAAGACGGCATTTTGGACCAGATACGGCCACTACGAGTTTGTAGTGATGCCTTCCGGCTTACGAATACGCCCGTCGTGTTCATGGAGTTGATGAACAACATCTTCATCGACTTTCTAGACCAGTTTGTGGTTGTCTTGATCGATGATATTCTAGTATACTTGACCGAAGGTATTTCTATGGTCGTCTATACCCAATCAAAAGTAAATCCCGACTTAGCACTAAGAACAAGTACAGTGAGTAAGTAAGGGTCGAACCCAAGAGAGTTAAGGTGTTTTAGATGCATGATAGCATGAATTATTGTCTATATTTTGGGGCCTGTTTAGACGTTTTATCTTCAATAATCTGTATGTTTGGATGTATATTATTTGATTATATTGTCGTTTCATCTACCTTTGTGGGAATCGAGGTCTACACCAAGTTTCGTTGTAATCGTAGGTAAAATGGCACGTTTTGCATCAAAAAGGAGCAAAAGGAGCTAAAGAGTCATTGGAGCTACATTCGGGAGATTAAGGAAGAATCCAGGAATCATGGAATTGGATTAAAGATTCACTTTGGACCAGATTTGAGAGATTTCACATTCAGTTGTGATTCACCTCGGTTGACTACAGAGTCACCTCGACCGAGGTGATCCAGAGGAGCTGACTCGACCGAGGCGAACACCTTGGACGCGGCAAGGATATTTTATTCTTGGCTGAGATCTTTTATCTTTGGAAAGAAGATCTTGTATTTTTGGGCTGGATTGCTGGAAGGAAGAAGATAATTTTAGCCCATATATTTTAACTATTTTTATGAGAAAAGATCTTTCTAAGATATCTTATCTTTGGAGAGTAATTTTCCTATAAAAAGGGTTGGATATTCCACAAATCCAGATCATGCTATACCATCGATCCCGCGTACTCCGCTTACAGCCGTTTTACCACACTACTGCTGGGAGGTTTGAAGAACCTTTTTGAAGGTTGAAGGAAGATTGAAGGAAGAAAGTTGATAGCTTTTTATAGCTTTGTGAAGGGTTTTGTAAGATTCCCTTAGATTCCCTTCATTGTTGTTTGTCTTATTGGATTTTGATCCAAGAAACGCTTGTTGATTGATAATTGATTCAGTTATTGAAGCCTTTCTCTTAAGGTTTTCTTGTTCAATTATTCTCTTCCTTCCCTTATATTTGATTATTACTTTCATGATGATGAGTGGCTAATTTTCTTGTGTGATTCTAGGGTGATTGGCTGAAGGTTGTGGGAAAAACAATGATAGAATAATCTTAATCACAGTAGGACCCTGAAAGCTCGAATCTTTATCCTTAACCCTAAAGCATCTCGCTCAGTCGATGAACATCTCGGCCGGGGTGGAATTCTTCTGACCGAGGTGACTTATCTGATCCGAAACTGAGAGTTAAGTGTTAGAGTTTGCCAAATCCTATTCTTATTACACCTTTTATGGTCCAATGCAAGCCTAGGATGAGACTTACCCGGTAATTCCTTTGTTTGTTTACCCAAGATCATAAGTGTAGGTAATAAAGGTTTATCCTTTATTAGGGTTTGAGTGTGCTTCCATCCCATCTTTGTGAGTTAGCCTGAGACTTACCCGGTAAAGGTTGATTCTATTCCCTTAGTTGGAGTGTTAGTTTGAGGATATAGTTCTTTTCCTTAATTCCTTGAGACTTACCCGGTAATAGGAGTTACGGTTTGGGATTAGGGAGTAGTGAGACTTACCCGGCGATCTATTCCACTTTAGTAACACCTTCCCTATGCAAATATCTCAGCTTTGTCCGCTTATCTTTAGATCTTGAGTTGGAACCACAACTAGATGCTTTAATCCCTAGAATTGCATATTTCCTTAATTGACTTTTTATCATCTTTGATTGCTTTGATCACTTTTGGGGTTAGTAGTTGCATTGACAAACCTATACTTGCTTTGTTTCACTAAGTCCCTGTGATCGACCCCTGGAATTTCTTGCTTTTTACTACGATTGACCCGTACACTGCAGGTTCGCATCCTTGTTTTAAGCTTACATCTAGGGTTATAAATTTAAAGCTTGCACACACCGTTTGGAGCGAACAAGTTTTTGGCGCCGTTGCCGGGGACTTGGTCTAGACCGAGCCGGTTGCGGTTTGCTTTCGGGGCACTTGCCCTTGTTTCTACTAACCACCCTACTTGAGTGACTTTCGCAGGTTCTTTGTAGGTTTATGCGAAGAACCCGCACTGGGAAGGAAATCGTTCCTTACGATCCCGAACCAGAAAAGACATACAAAAGACGCTTGAGAGAAGCGAAGATGGCCGACCAAGACAATCGCGATCTTGAGGCCGAATTGAAGGAGGCGTTAGAACAGCTACGCCTCAACAAAGAAGAGCTGAGACTGGAGAGGGAAGAAACTCGCGCAAGGACTGAAGCGTTCGAATCAGATATGGAAGCTTTACGAGACCAGTACCTACCTCGACCGAACCCAGATCCTCGACCGAGGCAAGATCCTGCTCCAGATCCTCGACCGAGGCAGAATCCAGTACCTGTCGCCCCGGCCGAGATACTTCCACCTCGGATGCCAGTCCGAGATGTTCTTTTTGCAGGTATTCCACAAACCCTAGGGCAGAGGATGGGCCCTAATCAACAACTGAGGCGTCCAGGAGTCGACCTAGGTGATCCAGCGGACCATGATTATGAGCTTCGACCGCAAGTTCTTTCCATGATTCGCCAATGCCAGTTTGGAGGGCTAGAGAGGGAATCTCCACATCAACATCTACAAAACTATGAGATCTTGATGGAGACCTTGAGACCTTCAAGGCTGGAAAACAACAACTACAAGCTAAGGCCTTTCTACTTCTCTTTGAAAGATAGAGCTCTTACTTGGTATCAATCTCTTCCTCCAGGCAAAATCAGTACTTGGGAAGAGATGACGACGGAATTCTTGACTAAATTCTTTCCCCCCTCTAAACCCGCTGAAATGAGAGGGAAGATTAATGCATTCATCATAAAGGACAAGGAGAGCTTGTCCAAGTCATGGGAGAGGTTTAAAGACATTCTTTTGGATTGCCCACATCATGGGATTCCAAAGATACAGTTGTTGGAGATATACTTCAAGGGACTGGACGGAAGCACCCAGTTCAACCTTCAACTACTATCTGCCGGCACGTTCATGGACATGCCGATTGACGAAACTTGGGAGTTTATAGAGAAGCAAGCTTTTCACATGGAGAAGTACTCCCACTAAGGAGGTGAAGGTGGGGTTAAAAGAGTCAACTTTTAAGATGTTCCGCCTAACAACAATCAACTCACGTCTTTGAAGAATGACGTGAAACAATTGAAGGAACTCTTAGTTGCTCAAACCAAGAAGGAAGATCAAGGATCAAGGAAAAACAATGGATACCGTAACAACAACAACGGTTCCCGGAACAACAACTACAACAACAATAGAGGATCCAACAGCAATAATTGGAGGGCAAACAACCAAAATTCAGGTAACCATCATTCTAACTCCAACTCGAATGATTCCTCTAATCCTTTCCTCTCTTCCTCTTCTTCTTCTACTCCATTAAAGAGCCAGGAGAAAGGATCGAGTTTGTCCCAGCCAGAAAAGAAAGGCGCAGTGCTGGAGGCCATCTTAATCAAGCTAAGCTCTATGGAGACATCCATGACTTCATTTTCAAAGGCACAAAAAGCCTTAGAACAACAATTCTTTAATAAGGCGAATGAAGCGCCAAGAGATCTAGGAAAGCTTCCAGCAAGGACGGAAAGCAACCCTAAGGGCCAGATTATGGCCATAACAACGAGGAGTGGACTGAAGACTGCAGATCCAGTGCCTCGGTCGATGCCAGTACAGACGAAGACCACATCGGTCCAGGTGCAGTCGAAGAACACTTCGGCCGAGATGCCGACCGAGGTGGAGCCACAGAAAGCGGAGGACAAAACTGAAGTTTATATTCCACCTCCTGCATATAAACCACGACTTCCATTCCCTCAGTCAAGGGCCAGAGCACATCTAGACAAGCATTTTGGTAAGTTCCTTGACTTGATGAATAAACTACACATTAATATTCCTTTCCTTGATGCTATTCTAGGGATGCCCGCCTATGGGAAGTTCTTGAAAGAGATTCTATCAAGGAAGAGGAAGCTGGAAGACTTTGGTGAAGTAAGGATGACATCTAAATCCTCGAAGCTTATTCAAATCATGAAGGAGAAGATGCCACCCAAGTTAAGAGATCCCGGCTCATTTTGCATTCCCATCCAAGTTGGGGATGTCACTTGTGAAGCCTTATGTTATCTAGGAGCCAGCGTGAGCATCATTCCGTTGGAGCTATGTGTTAAGATCGGACTTGGAGAGCCCAAGCCGGTGAAGATAAGATTATACATGGCGGACCGCTCCATTACCAATCCCGTGAGCATTTTGGAAGACGTTCCGGTTAAGTTAGGTAACTTCTATTTACCTATAGACTTTGTTGTGCTTGATATTCCCGCAGATTATCCTGTCCCTATCATTCTCGGGAGACCATTTCTAGCAACTTCGGGTTGCAATGTGGATTGTAAGAACGCCAAGCTGAAGTTCAATATTGGCGAAAATGAAGTGGAATTCGCATTACTTGCGGCTATGAAGGGAGAGCAGCTAGGAAATGATATCTTCAACATCTATGATGAAGAAGAATCAAGAGAATTGGGGAGCTCTATCCTTATTAACGATCCACTTGAAAAAGTTATTAGTTTTAGTTTAATGAAGGAAGGTCTAGATGCTTCTTGTGATGCAGATATACGGAGCTTAAAGGCACTGGAAGAAGATCCAGGAGCTAAAACTGAAAGACTAATCCAGGAGAAGAAGATCTCCAGTTTCGGTTCCAATTGCAGTACCTCGACTGAGGCACTTTCTGGACCGAGCGAGGTGACCGAAGAACATCTCGGTCAACCTCTTTGGACCTCGACCGAGGTCGAAAGCGAGATGATGTCAACCGAGGCTACTGAAAATAACAAACTTCTTACTCCCTTCTTTGACATTCATACTCAGCTGGTGGAACACTCTCTCCACCAAATTTCTGATAATAAAGGACCTTAGTATGCTGATATTGTTAATTATCTTGTTTGCCAGGAAATACCACCCGGATTGACGTACGCTCAAAGGAAGAAATTCTTCAAGGACATACGCCATTACTACTGGGATGAACCACTGCTATTCAAGCGCGGTCCGGATGGGATGCTCCAAAGATGCATTCCGGAAGATGAAGTTAATAGCGTCATACGACATTGTCCCTCACTTCCTTGTGGAGGGCATGCTAGCGCCAACAAGACATGCACTAAGGTATTACGTTCCGGTTTCTTTTGGCCCACATTGTTTAAAGATGTGCAAACGTTTGTTGTCTCTTGTGATGCATGCCAAAGAACAGGAAACTTATCTAGAAGGAATGAGATGCCACTCAATAATATACAAGAGGTTGAGATTTTTGATGTATGGGGAGTAGATTTCGTGGGACCTTTCCCATCATCCGGAGGAAACCTCTATATTCTTCTAGCAGTTGATTACGTCTCTAGATGAGTTGAAGCCATTGCTTCTCCCACTAATGACTCCATGGTGGTTGTGAAGTTCTTTAGCAAGACTATCTTTCCACGTTTTGGGACTCCACGCATCATCATCAGCGATGGAGGGACGCATTTCATCAACTGGAAGTTCAAGGCACTTCTATCGAAGTATAGGGTGACCCACAAGGTAGCAACCCCTTATCACCCTCAAACTAGTGGACAGGTCGAGATCTCGAATAGAGAAATTAAAGCAATCTTGGAGAAGACTGTCTCTAGGACGAGGAAGGATTGTTCCATGAAGTTGGACGACGCTCTTTGGGCTTACAGGACCGCATTCAAGACTCCCATTGGTACCACCCCTTATAATTTGGTATATGGGAAGTCTTGTCATTTGCCCGTTGAGTTAGAACACAAAGCATATTGGGCGATCAAATGGTTGAACTTCGACATCAAGGAAGCCGGTGAGAAGCGGCTATTGGATATAAATGAGCTGGAGGAGCTGCGTTTGAACGCTTATGAGAATGCCAAAATCTATAAAGAAAGGACGAAGAAATGGCATGACAAGCGCATCATTCCTAAGGAGCTTAAAGAAGGAGATTTAGTTCTACTCTTCAACTCCCACCTCCGCCTCTTTCCAGGTAAGTTGAAATCTAGATGGACCGGACCTTATGTTGTGAAACATGTTTTCCCTCATGGTGCAGTTGAGATTTGGGGAGAAACGAGTGGCAGATTCAAGGTCAACGGTCATAGACTTAAGAAGTACAAACCGGAAGTTCCGGTTGAGGAGGTTGCACCACTATACCTCGTTTGAGAGATGCCGTACGGTCCAGCTAGCGACCTTAAATCAAGCGCTTCTTGGGAGGCAACCCAAGGTATTGCTTTCTTTTCCCTTTTTATAGTCTAGCTTTAGATAGTTTGCTTTTGCTTTGCTTTGTTTTGTTTTTGGCGTCCTAGACAGACAACAAGTGACATCTAAGGAAGGAATACAACCCAGAAGCACAACTGGAAGTACAGAAGTTCAAGAATACGAGAAGACGAAGTTTGACTGAGACACATCTCGGTTGCTGTCACAGCACCTCGACCGAGATGATTCTTGAGCAACCGAGGCGATTAGGGTTTCTGAAGATCCACCTCGGTCCATACACCTCGGTCCAGTCGAGACCATCTCGACCGAGGTGACAGCAGTTCCAGAAAAGGGTATAAAAGGGGCTGAAGATTTCTCTCTCTTCTCTTTACCCTCTTCTCGACCGCGGCGCATTTTCGACCTCGCTCCCCCGTTCTTCGCTCATTTTCGATGATTCTTGCTTCCAAACGCCGAGGAAAGGGTAGAGGATCGCATTGTAAGCACCAATCTGCAGAAAGAACGAACCGAATCGACCGAATCAGGGTAAAAATCGAAAAAACCCTAACCCTCCTCCTTTCCACTGTTTCCTTTCGATTTGGGCTTTGGTTGCCCCTGCATTTGCTGAGAAAAGGATTAAGTAACCCATAGAAACCTTTGGTAGTGATTTTGGGGGAAAAGAACTGAATTTTTGAGGGAATCGATCGAGCAGTTTTTCGCCTCGGTCCAGTCGGCCTGTGTCTCGGCCGAGGTGTTCTACAGAGTTGTCAGGGCGACCGAGGTGGTCTGACATGTCACGAAAATCATGAGTTCTAACAGGCAGTTGGTCCTGAGGGACAGATCTTCTCCTTCTCCTTCTTCTTCCTCCCGCCGTACTAGACCGGTGATCCACGAGAGACACCAGGTCGATTATGACCGCATAGCGGCCCGTCCAGTGATTGCACCCCGCTTCCTCGACATTTCAGCTTTTGACTGCCTCCACGTTGATGATGATTTGAGGCATATGATTTCTGCTGTGGGGCTGGAGCAGTTCACATAGATTAGAGCTCCGGCCTATCTAGAGCCGACCCTGGAGTTTATCAGCTCCTTTACCTACTTGCCTACCGAGCGCGCCGTGAAGTACCGGTTGATGAACCGGAACTACTTGGTTCCCTTAGATCACTGGCGGGATATCTTTGGCTTCCCGATCCCAACAGTTGCTGATTTTCCCTCCAGAGCTGTAGCTAGGGAGTTTTGGGGACAGATAGCTCACGTGGTTGAGCATGCAGACAGATGGTGACCTGGAGACTCTAGGGAGCGGATTATGTTTCATCTTGCCTTTAGACTGGCCCACAGGATCTTCAGTGAGACTCTTCTGGCGCGTACTGAGACGCCCTAGAAGGTCAGACAATGGGAGCTTCTTAGTTTATACTGCATGGTGACTGGAGGAGTCCCAGATTTTGGATTGATGCTAGCAGAGGACTTGCATAGGATAAAGGCGAAGGGGAAGGGCGACATCTGTTGTGGAGGTATTGTGACTCATATAACGAGTTACATGGATATAGACCTCAGTGCTTGTACCATGATGGCAGCTGCCAAGCCGCTTGGACTTCAGGAGATGATCACTCGGAGGATACTGGTTCCCCGAGGACTCACTACGCCATATGTGGCGATGCTATGGGAGCCGATTGCACCACAGGGGATCAGATGGTCAGCTTAGTTCTCCGTGTTCGATCCACACTACTAGCAGACTGCGTGGATTCCACTGATGGAGGATGCTAAAGAGGCAGCAGCTGCAGCAGCTCAGGGGCCAGCTGAGGATGATGATGTTGCTGAGGATGGTGGTGTTCCTATGGATACGGGCACGGATACAGCTGGGACTAGTGCGCCGGTCATCGATTTGGATGATGACGAGACTGAGGAGGAGCCGGCTGCAACACCAGCACGCCTTGCTAGGCGTAGGGCACGCCGGCAGAGGGATCCACTTGCTCACCGTCGGATCGATGATCTGACGGATAAGATCATAGATTCCTATGCTGCCATGTCCCTAGAGATCCGAGAGATGCAGGAGAGACTACACTACCAGCACGTGATGGTTGAGATTCAGTTTCAGCATGTCATGGGCTATCCTTTCGACCCATCTCAGCACCCGTATGTTCCACCACCACCACCACCGGATCGTGATTATTGAGAGCTTTAGGATTTTCTTTCTTTATTTATTATGCAGCTCAGCTATGTCCGGTGAGTACTTATTTTCTAGACTTATTTTGACCCATTGGGACAATGTGTCCCAAGTATGGGTCATTTGATGTATTACTTGACTATGGATGATTGTATGCTACTTTGATGGATATTTATGTTTTATTCTCCTCTATCTGAGATTACATGCATGCATACAGGTTATTTGATTGAGAAAAACGTCAAAAACTAGAAAGAAAATTTTTTTTTGACCTCGACCGAAGTAATTCTGGCCAAACGAGGTACTTCACCTCGGTTGACTAGAACATCTCGACCGAGGTGTTTTAACTAAAAGGAATTTTTCGAAAACGATTTTTGTGCTTCTTATCTGGATATGACCTCAGTGAAGATTTTGTCTGCAAATTGGTTTTGAAATCTTTATATGTTTGAAAGGTTTTATGATATGTTCAAGTTGCTAAATGCTTTGTTTGAAATTTGTGGTATGTTTAATACTTTAATTTTATCAAAATTATATTGAATTTGAAGGTTGACACCACATTATGAGTTCTCTCACTTTCTTCCTGGAAAGACCAAGGCAATTCATTCTTTTCTCTTCTTCTTCTTGATCATGCTTAGCCCCTCATATACATATTTGCCTTCCTTTACCTATCCGGGAATTTGGAAGCAAGCAAGTGAAAAGCGGGTGAAAGAGAAGTTGAGAACATGGCGGGAAGTGAAAGTGTTAGAAAGTAATAAATAGGTTTGGGGAAGTCAATCATGATGATGAGTAACTCGGCACCATTCACATAGTCGGGTGTTTGTGTCTTGCCAAAGTCGGATTGAGCGATATTCCTAACGGGTCATGGTATGTGCATCAAGGGTTTGATGCATCTCAAGAAATTGATGATTGCTGATTTCTTAGGCTTCGATTATTGTGCACCTTTGTCCATGCATCCCAAAAAGTAAAGTAAAAAAGAAAAGTGTGAAATAAGCAAAGCTTATTGGTGGATGATATTGAAAGTCAAGTGAAAGTGAAGTGATATCCTTTTCCCGGATTCTAGCACCACATTACCTTCTATACATCCCTACCCTACACGTTTCTTGACCTTTCTTTTGGGAAGCCCTTGAGATCTCGAGCTTGTTGATTGACTTAGTGGTTTAAACTGGATTATACATGATTAATTTCGATAATTATGATTTATTATGCATTCTATGATTTTATGCAAAGATGAACAACTTTCTTATATTTATAAAATGTTTTGATCATATTTTGATTTTAAATTCCATGAAGAATTCTCTTACAGTGATCTATGATTGTAGCACACCATTAAAATATTTTGAAAGACTTTTTCATTGATCTTCATGACTAATAATCCATTCTATCTTGTATTTTATATTCGGAACTTGCTTGGGGACAAGCAAGGGCTAAGTATGGGGTATTTTGATAGCATGAATTATTGTCTATATTTTGGGGTCTGTTTAGACGTTTTATCTTCAATAATCTGTATGTTTGGATGTATATTATTTGACTATATTGTCGTTTCATCTACCTTTGCGGGAATCGAGGTCTACACCAAGGTTCGTTGTAATCGTAGGTAAAATGGCACGTTTTGCATCAAAAAGGAGCAAAAGGAGCTAAGGAGTCATTGGAGCTACATTCAGGAGCTTAAGGAAGAATCCAGGAATCATGGAATTGGATTAAAGATTCACTTTGGACCAGATTTGAGAGATTTCACATTCAGTTGTGATTCACCTCGGTTGACTACAGAGTCACCTCGACCGAGGTGATCCGGAGGAGCTGACTCGACCGAGGCGAACACCTTGGACGCGGCAAGGATATTTTATTCTTGGCTGAGATCTTTTATCTTTGGAAAGAGGATCTTATATTTTTGGGCTGGATTCTTGGAAGATAGAAGATAATTTTAGCCCATATATTTTATCTATTTTTATGGGAAAATATCTTTCTAAGATATCTTATCTTTGGAGAGTAATTTTCCTATAAAAAGGGTTGGATTTTCCACAAATCCAGATCATTTTATACCACCGATCCCGCATACCCCGCTTACAGCCGTTTTACCACACTACTGCTGGGAGGTTTGAAGAACCTTTTTGAAGGTTGAAGGAAGATTGAAGGAAGAAAGTTGATAGCTTTTTATAGCTTTGTGAAGGGTTTTGTAAGATTCCCTTCATTGTTGTTTGTCTTATTGGATTTTTATCCAAGAAACGCTTGTTGATTGATAATTGATTCAGTTATTGAAGCCTTGCTCTTAAGGTTTTCTTGTTCAATTATTCTCTTCCTTCCCTTATATTTGATTATTACTTTCATGATGATGAGTGGCTAATTTTCTTGTGTGATTCTAGGGTGATTGGCTGAAGGTTGTGGGAAAAACAATGATAGAATAATCTTAATCACAGTAGGACCCTAAAAGCTCGAATCTTTATCCTTAACCCTAAAGCATCTCGCTCAATCGATGAACATCTCGGTCGGGGTGGAATTCTTCTGACCGAGGTGACTTATCTGATCCGAAACTGAGAGTTAAGTGTTAGAGTTTGCCAAATCCTATTCTTATTACACCTTTCCTGGTCCAATGCAAGCCTAGGATGAGACTTACCCGGTAATTCCTTTGTTTGTTTACCCAAGATCATAAGTGTAGGTAATAAAGGTTTATCCTTTATTAGGGTTTGAGTGTGTTTCCATCCCATCTTTGTGAGTTAGCCTGAGACTTACCCAGTAAAGGTTGATTCTATTCCCTTAGTTGGAGTGTTAGTTTGAGGATATAGTTCTTTTCCTTAATTCCTTCAGACTTACCCGGTAATGGGAATTACGGTTTGGGATTAGTGAGTAGTAAGACTTACCCGGCGATCTATTCCACTTTAGTAACACCTTCCCTATGCAAATATCTCAGCTTTGTCCGCTTATCTTTAGATCTTGAGTTGGAACCACAACTAGATGCTTTAATCCCTAGAATTGCATATTTCCTTAATTGACTTTTTATCATCTTTGATTGCTTTGATCACTTTTGTGGTTAGTAGTTGCATTGACAAACCTATACCTGCTTTGTTTCACTAAGTCCCTGTGATCAACCCCTGGAATTTCTTGCTTTTTACTACGATTGACCCGTACACTGCGGGTTCGCATCCTTGTTTTAAGCTTACATCTAGGGTTATAAATTTAAAGCTTGCACACACCGTTTGGAGCAAACAATGCAATTATCGATTATAATGACACGTGACACAAGGGGGGGGGGGGGTTGGGTTGAATTGATGCACAAAAACTTATGAAAATGATAAATGCGACAAGTAAGACAATAATGGATGAATCTACACTAGCTTGATTCTAAGCATGCAATTGCTACTTTGCTGAGTTCCTTTTACAAGTTTTCAAGTAATCTCCCGTCTCGATCATATATATGTGTTTAGCCAACCGGCATCAACACAACTTAACAAGTTAAAGTTCCGTAAACCTACAAGAACAAATAACAAGTTAGCTTTCAAATAAAGACAAAGGGATATAAAGAGAAGATTAAAACCGTTAAACTTATCTTTATATTTGTGTTCCTTTTCCTCAAGTAATCACAACCCGTTATTACTTAAAGTTTCTACTAGATTAAAGACCCGAACCCGGAACCTATTAATCCTAGTTGTTTACATGCACTTTAGAACCTAAGGTGATCAATCTCAAGCAATAGTAAACATGCAATTTAGACAATGGAGATCAAGGAAACACAAAGTATTACTGAATGAAAATATAGATTAAAAAGAACTTACAACCAAGGTAACAATGCAGCTTCAAACCAACCCAATATAACAATGGAGTTAGCAACTCATTACAAGGGAGCAAGATAATCTAGATGGATAATTTGTTGACTAACTAGATGATAAGATGGGTCCTTCTAGCAATCAACCCAAGCCTATTTATACTACAAAAGACACTAAATAGGAGTAAATGGCCGGCCCAAAACAGCCACCTTAAATGCCTAAAGGTGGTGTAAACAGCCGGAGTAAAGCTTTTGGCGTTAAACCGCAAGGGCGGCCTTCAGGAACCGCAGGGGCGGTTTAGGCAGAATCGGTTGATCTTCTTCAGAACCGCCGGGGCGGCTACACAACTCCGCTGGGGCGGATCTTCAATGCTCTTCAATGTCTGACCTTTCGCCTTCTTGACGTTTCTAATGCCAAGCCGCCGGGGCGTCCCTATGTCAATGCAGGGGCGGTGACACAGCCTCTTCGTCTTCCAACTCCCATGTTGAGGCGCAGGCAGTGCCGCAGTGGAAGGCGCAGGGGAGCTGGTCTTCGTTTCATCAGTGGAGGACACCGCAGGGGCACCAAGGAGTGGCGCAGGGGCGGTGACACGCTTCATGGTTGGCGCTGGTGAAGGCGCAGGGAGTGCTCAAGTGGAAAGCGTCATCCGCAGGGGCGGCTGCAAGGACCCGCTGGGGCGGTGAGGCAGCAGAAGCTTTGCTTCGTGATCGATCTTCACTCCTAAGTGCTTATAACTCCTTCTTTAGCTTCTTTTGATCTTCTTCTTCTGGACCAAGGAGTTAGTAGCATAAACCGACACTAATGCAATAAAAAGACTCTAAAAACTACCTTAATTGATAGTGATTCCATCATCTATCAAACTCCCCCATACTTCGACCTTTTACTCGTCCCGAGTAAAAACAAATGACATCAACTAGATTCAAAGGCCTCAGCGAGCATGAGTAAGAACAAATATAATGGAAAACAAGAGAAAAACCAAGAAAGAAAGAAGGAAAAGAGAGGAAATGTGAGAAAAAGAAATACTATCATCCTTATCGCTGCAAGAGTGGCCTACCCGGACAACCTCCTTATAACTCCCCTTCTTATGTCGTCAAAACGCCGGAAGGGAAACCTACACTCGGTGTCGCTCATTTTACCAAGGCGCACTTTCGGGTTTTCACCTAGCCACTCTTCTTCTTTTCTCACTTAAACTCACATCCCTCAAGTCCAATTTTGCACTAACCTAAGGTTGGTCGGACTACCTTCTTTTTACCTAAACCGCCCTTTCGGGTTTTCGGTTTATCCAAGGATTTTCATGCCTTTTTTCACTTTTTTGGCTTTTTTCTTTCTTTTTTTTGAATGAAACTGAATAAAGCAATGCAAAAACAAATGCCAAAAACAACTCAATGAACTGTACAAGCAATGATATATCCCTCCCCCAAACTTGAAGTACACTTTGTCCTCAAAGTGGAAATGAGTCAAAGATAAATGTGGGAGAAAGAAAAGAAATGTACCCCTCACTGGGGTGGTCCGGATGGACCACCCGGACCCTCCTCCGGTGGGTAAGGGAATTGGCGGAAGAAGTGCTCCTGTCGGCGGTAAAGGGTGTCGATACGGCCCTCCTGAGCCTCCATCCTCTCACTAAATGAAGTCTCGTAGCTAGCTTGCCAAGCTAGCTACTGAGTCTCCAACTACTGCTGATGAGCCGCCTGCCAAGCATCCTGGCGGCGGTCAAAGTGAGTAGTCATGGAGGAGGCGAAGCTGGACTGCCACGCCTACTGCTGCTCAAGCATGGACCGCTAGTACTCGGTCTACCATGCCTGGTGCTGTGTAGTCAAGGCTGCCATCTGAGCCTGCAGGGTCTCCATGGTCTGACTGGCATGTCCTGCCGTCGGCATCTCCTCATCAGTGGTGTGGGCTCTGCTAGAGCCGGTTACGTACCTCCCAACAATATCAACCTGAGGCCGTCTCGAAGGGACTGGGTCAGCCGGTACATACAGATTCTCAAGCTCGTCTCCCAATGGAAGTCGTCGAGGGAGGTATGTGATGTGAGTCCCATCTGCTAAAGAGAGCCAAAAACGATGCTCCCCGTCTCTCCTGAGGAGCCTGCACCTCCTCAACATACCCTCCGTATAAAGTGGAGCTTCTAATCCGTCCTCTAAAGTGGAGAGATCCATCACTTGTGCAGCCAACAAGGAGATGATCCCTCCTCCCACAATATCACGTAGCTCATTCTTCCTAATCCGCTTCAAAGCGGTAAGGAAGAGGTATGGCCAATCCGGTACCTAGTCGTTGGTGGAGAGGTAGGCGTATAGCAACGGAAGGTCCTTAAGAGCAACCTTATTCTCCACCTTGTGTCCACAGAAGACACTCATGAAGACCTTTGAAATGAGCCTCAAATAGGGGTGAGTGAATTTGTTGGAGTACTCACCCCCTGCATGAAACTCTGACCTGGTGGCGGCCTGCTAGAACTCCATCAAATCAGGTGTCGGAATAGGTTCCCACCAGTCGTCGGAAGCGGCTATGGTTACCCCTAACGCCTCCTGCAGCTGGGTGTAGTCTAATGTATACTTCTTTCTGTTGAACTTGAATGTGAGTCCAACACACCCATGGTCCTCTGTTTCCATTTTGAAAGTGGCAATAAACTAGCGGCTGAGCTCGGGGTATGATGGAGCGGTTGTTGTCAAAAACTCCCCTAGCCCAGCGTTGTTGAGAAGCTCCTGCATGCTTTCCAACAAACCCAATTGTTCCAAGGTAGGAACGTCCAGAAATCGGGTTGCATACACTTCCCGGCTTTGAGTAATCCTATTCCGATCCTTTTCTCCCTCTGATAACTTATATTTCTTCTGGTTCTCCATTTCGTGCAATGAATCAAGCAAAGGAGTTAGAAAGTTCAGAAATTGGATCAAGAGACGAACCTACTATCGTGATTTACACAGGAGCGGCTGCAACAGGCTCAGGAGCGGCTTGACGCAGAGGCGGGAGGTTGCAGGCGCAGGGGCGGGCGAAGAGCAGAAGGTGATTTGGACGTTCGACGAAGATGGTGGCGATGGAGCTTTCCCGACGTCGTCCTAGCTGTCTCAGACGTTCGCCGGAGGTGGAACAGTGGAGGAGAATGAAAGGGTTGTGTGTGGTGGAAGTGGTTCGTGGTGGAGAGGGGGTGGCGACACTAGGTTGCCGGAGGCGGCGCAGGGGCGCGACGAGGTGGTGGGCGGGAGTTTCTGGAGGGCGTGGGAGGTGAGGCGGCTAGGTTTCGAAGAATGAATGGAGTATGAGTGGAGAGGGCGGTAGATGTAGGTTATTTTTGGGAAGTGTATTTTTTTTCTTTCCTTAACTGAACCGCAGGGACGGTGTTTGTCGCCGCGAGGGCGGTGACAAGAAAGAGTGGTGCGCAGCCTCAGCGCCGGGGGCGGAGCTGAGGATGCATGTCAAGGGTGGCCGCCGCGGGGGCGTAGGGGAGTCACCGCGGGGGCGATGACCTACATGAGCAGACGCAGACCCAGCGCCGGGGGCGGCGCTGGACAAGGGTGTCACCGCGGGGGCGGGACTTAGAGCCGTAGGGGCGGTTTACTTGACAGAAGACTCTCCTTTTTTATTCCTTCGGGTTGCCTCCCGAGCAGCGTCTTTGTTTTACGTCGTTGGCTCGACGTAGGGATCCTTCCTCTATGATTGAGCCTCTTCTAACGTCGCCTTTGGGTTTATAACCGTTTGAGAAGGTAATCCGCCGGAGGCCCTAGTTTCAATTCTTGTAATGGCTTCCGCCATTTGACCAACCTATTTCTCAAGGTTCTTGATGCTAGATTTTGTTGTTTGGACATGATTAGCAAAGTGTTTAGTCAAAACCTGCAACATATCTTCAGTTTATACTTACCTTGGTGGGGCTGCTGTTGTTGGTTTTGTTGATCCCTCCAACGAAAATTTTGTTGGTCACGCCAATTCGGCATGAAATTTTATGCATAGGGATCGTTCCTAGGTCTTTGCTGCTGTGGTTGTCGATAACCCATTGCGTTTACTTCAGCATCGTCATCCTGAACTTGTGAACACATGTCCGTTGGATGATACGGGTCAGCACAAACTCCACAAGCTTTGAGTTGTTGCGGTGTTCCCATAAGTGTTAGTCTCTTCACCATTTCCTTCAATTCCGCTAGCTCGGTGGAAATCTCACTCTTCCCAGAACTCACAGCATGAACTCCTTTCTTAGCCTGGGTCCTTCCAAAGTTCCGAGTTCCTTCCGCTAGTTCCTGTATCTTTTCTAAAGCAAGGTCAGGAGTAGAGTTAAGAATATTACCTCCGCAAGCCGCATAAACGATCCTTCTTTCATTGTCTAGCACGCCATTGTACAAGTACAAGACTAGATCTTGAGTGGAATATCCGTGAAAAGGACAGCCGGATCGGAGGCGTGCAAACCTTTCAAAGTACTCGTAGAGAGTTTCGGTTGCCTCTTGCTCGATGTTGCTTATAGCTTTCTTCAAGCTATTAGCTTTCTTAGTTGGGAAGTATTTCTCCAAGAATGCTTTGTGAAGGTTCTCCCAAGTGTCGATACTCCCGGATGGAAGGTGGTAATACCAATCATCCGCGGAATCTTTGAGTGTGAAGCCCAATGCCCTCATCTTGATATATTCTTCGTTAATGTTGGCCGGCTTCATGCTCATACACACAGTATGGAACTTACTAAGGTGCTTGATGGGATCCTCACCACTTAGCCCATGGAAAGATGGGAGCAAGTGGATGAGGCCCGGCTTGAGCTCAAAGTTGACTCCTTCCCCTAGTGCCGGTATAGCGACCGCAAGAGGGTTTTGAGCCAAGGTGGGCTGCGTAAGTTGACGAAGAGTACGGTCAGCCATCTCTTGTTGAAGTTGTTGTTGTCTTCGCTTTCGGATGTGCGTCCTCTCAATTTCTGGATCAAAAGAAGCAAAGCCGGAATTAGTAGCACGGGTTTGAACCATAAAAATGGTTCAAACCAATAATCAATAATAACAATAAAACACTAAAACTCCCCGGAAACGGCGCCAAAATTTGACCGAAGGTATTTCTATGGTCGTCTATACCCAATCAAAAGTAAATCCCGACTTAGCACTAAGAACAAGTATAGTGAGTAAGTAAGGGTCGAACCCAAGAGAGTTAAGGTGTTTTAGATGCAATTATCGATTATAATGACACGTGACACAAGGGGGGGGGTTTGGTTGAATTGATGCACAAAAACTTATGAAAACTATAAATGCGACAAGTAAGACAATAATGGATGAATCTACACTAGGTTGATTCTAAGCATGCAATTGCTACTTTGGTGAGTTCCTTTTACAAGTTTTCAAGTAATCTCCCGTCTCGATCATATATATGTGTTGAGCCAACCGGCATCAACACAACTTAACAGGTTAAAGTTCCGTAAACCTACAAGAACAAATAACAAGTTAGCTTTCAAATAAAGACAAAGGGATATAAAGAGAAGATTAAAACCGTTAAACTTATCTTTATATTTGTGTACCTTTTCCTCAAGTAATCACAACCCGTTATTACTTAAAGTTTCTACTAGATTAAAGACCCGAACCCGGAACCTATTAATCCTAGTTGTTTACATGCACTTTAGAACCTAAGGTGATCAATCTCAAGCAATAGTAAACATGCAATTTAGACAATGGAGATCAAGGAAACACAAAGTATTACTAAATGAAAACTTAGATTAAAAAGAACTTACAACCAAGGTAACAATGCAGCTTCAAACCAACCCAATGTAGCAAGGGAGTTAGCAACTCATTACAAGGGAGCAAGATAATCTAAATGGATAATTTGTTGACTAACTAGATGATAAGATGGGTCCTTCTAGCATTCAACCCAAGCCTATTTATACTACAAAAGACACTAAATAGGAGTAAATGGCCGGCCCAAAACAACCACCTTAAATGCCATAAAGGTGGTGTAAACAGCCGGAGTAAAGCTTCTGGCATTAAACCGCAGGGGCGGC
This sequence comes from Fagopyrum homotropicum, assembly GCA_033239125.1. Classification (NCBI taxonomy): domain Eukaryota; kingdom Viridiplantae; phylum Streptophyta; class Magnoliopsida; order Caryophyllales; family Polygonaceae; genus Fagopyrum; species Fagopyrum homotropicum. The sequence goes on from BSWB01000003.1 coordinate 116,624,858, forward strand.
CTTCAAGAACCGGAGGGGCGGTTTAGGCAGAATCGGTTGATCTTCTTCAGAACCGCCAGGGCGGCTGCACAACTCCGTTGGGGCGGATCTTCAATGCTCTTTAACGTCTGACATTTCGCCTTCCTGACGTTTCTGATGCCAAGCCGCCGGGGCGTCCCTATGTCAACACAGGGGCGGTGACACAGCCTCTTCGTCTTCCAGCTCCCATGTTGAGGCGCAGGCAGTGCCGCAGTGGAAGGCGCAGGGGAGCTGGTCTTTGTTTCGTCAGTGGAGGACACCGCAGAGGCGCCAAGGAGTGGCACAGGGGCGGTGACACGCTTCATAGTTGGCGCTGGTGAAGGCGCAAGGAGCGCTCCAGTGGAAAGCGTCATCCGCAGGGGCGGCTACAAGGACCCGCTGGGCTGGTGAGGCAGCAGAAGCTTTGCTTCGTGATCGATCTTCACTCCTAAGTGCTTATAACTCCTTCTTTAGCTTCTTTTGATTTTATTCTTCTGGACCAAGGAGCTATTAGCATAAACTGACACTAATGCAATAAAAAGACTCTAAAAACTACCTTAATTGATAGTGATTCCATCACCTATCAATACTCTCATAGCAGAGAGGAGCATGCAGGACACTTGAGGATTTTACTCCAAGTCCTGAAGGATAGAGAGCTTTACGCTAAGCTCTTTAAGTGTGAGTTTTTGGATGCCTGAGGTGGTATTCCTTGGACACATTGTTTCCGCTAAAGGGATCAACGTAGATCCGGAGAAGATCGAGTTTGTAGCATCTTGGCCGCCTCCTAGGAGCGTCAAGGAGGTACGCAGCTTCCTAGGATTGGTGGGCTACTACCGTCGCTTTGTGCAGGGCTTTTCAGTTATCGCCCGACCCCTTACTTCCTTGCTAAGGGAGACTACGAGATTCGTGTGGTCCAAGCCGTGCATGTAGATTTTCTGAGGAGCTGAAGAGGAGGATGACCTCCGCTCCTATCTTAGCTCAGCAGAGGGCATTGAGGACTTAGTGATTTATAGCGACACATCCATGCTCGGCTTGGGATGTGTTCTTATGCAGAGGGGTAAGGTTATTGCATACGCGTCTAGATAGCTGAAGACGTATGAGGAGAATTACCCTAACCACGCTCTCGAGTTTGTTCTTATTTTTCATGCTTTGAAGATTAGGAGGCATTATCTCTACGGAGCTACGTGTCAGATAATCACAAACCATAAGAGTCTGAAGTACATATTCACCGAATGGGAGTTGAATAACCGCAAGCGCAAATGGTTGGAGTTGATCAAGGACCTTGATCTAGAGATCTTATACCACCTGGGGAAGACAAATGTGGTAGCTGATGCCCTTAGTAGGAAGACTCCCCGGGAGATGGCAATCGCTCGGCTGACATCTCGGCCTCAGTTATAGCGAGATTTGGCATGGCTAGAGATAGATATCCACTCTCCGGATTCCGACAACCATTTATCCACCTTGAAGGTGTTACCTGATATGTGTTAGAGATCCGACATAAGCGGGAGGGTTGCCCAGCTTTGACGCGGATCTGAGACAGGATGTCGCGAGGAGAGGCACCTGAGTTTGCAATCGGCACTGATGGAGATTTGAGATGCCTGGAGTGCGTTTGTGTACCATAAGATCGAGAGATGAGACAGCGGATCCTATAGGAGGCTCACTCTACACCTTACTTAGTGCATCCCGGCGTGAGTAAGATGTATCAGGATATCATACGCTCCTTCTGGTGGGGAGGTCTAAAGCTAGACATGACGAGATATGTAGCTTAATGTGCGACTTGTCAATAGGTCAAGATCGAGCATCATCGACCAGGAGGCGAGCTACACCCACTTCCCGTTCCTCAGTGGAAGTGGGAGGACATCTCGATGGATTTTGTCACCGGTCTGAGACCGAGTTGAGGTTTTGATGCTATATGGGTTATAGTAGATCGACTGACGAAGACTGCACATTTTATTCCTATTAAGGAAACAAGGCCGGTAAGTCGATTAGCAAAGGAGTTCACGAGGTAGATAGTACGATTTCACGAAGTACATAGGACTATAGTCTCTAACAGAGACGGACGGTTCACCTCGAGGTTCTAGCAGCATGTGTATGCCGCCCTAGGTATGAGTCTACAGCTCACGACTGCTTATCATCCTTAGATCGATGTTCAGTCAGAGTAGACCATCTAGACTTTAGAGGATATGCTGAGAGCCTGTGTGTTAGACTAGGCACATATGTGGCCAGATCACCTTCCCTTAGTAGGAGTTTGCATAATGAAAGTATCGCTAGAGCTACTCGGTTGTGGAAGGAACCGGGAGGTATTAGGTGTCTTATTGACGACCTTTTGTCTTCTGTGTTTGATTCCTGCCATAGGGATGCTGATGATAGACAAGAAGAGATTAATATGAAGCAGTGTAAGATAAATTTTAGTGATGGGCATTTTGCAGCGGCCATCCGTATACTCACCTCCTCGGGTATTGCCCCCACATCCAAGGACACTCTTCTTGGGCTCCTGGATATGCACACGTCTTCCTCGCCTCCTTCCCTACCTTCATCGGTCAGTTCTGGTGATGCTCTTAGGGTTTACAGGAGTTTGGTCCTTGATAGGATTAGGAGTTTTTCTAAAGGCACATCTTGTGGGTACATTGCGAGTGATCCGCTCACGCCTCTCCTTAAACTAGGAGGTGGGATTCACCCTATCGCTGTTGGCTCTATCTAGAGGCCTCTGGTTTCTAAAGTTGTTGCCTCTACTATCGGTATGTCCCTTGGACCTTATTTTGAGGATGCTCAGTTCGGGGTTGGGGTTTCGGTGGTGGGGAAGCGGTTTTCCATGCGATCAATCGGTTAGTGGAGTCTCAAAGAGAGGATTATAGTCTCTCCATCATTCTGATCGATTTCAAGAATGCTTTTAATCTTGTTGATCGCACTACTATGATTTCTCAGGTCCAATAGGTTTGCCCCGCTATTTTATCTTGGGTTGAGTTCTGTTTTACCCGTCTTGCCCGTCTTTATTATGGGAAGTATGTCCTTTATTCTTGTCAAGGGGTTTAGTAGGGGACCCCCTTGCCCCCTGCTTTTCTCGCTGGTTTTTAATCCCCTTATCCGGAAAATTTCCGACAGTTGCCGGTTGAAACTTAATGTTTTGTATCTTGATGATGGGACATTGATAGGTGATACCGTGATGGTTAGTAAGGCGCTTGACATCATCATGGCGGATGGCCCCGCTTTAGGCCTTCACCTTAACATCGGTAAAACGGAGATCTTTTGGCCAAAGATTGATCCGCGTAGTAGTGAGTTTGGTGTTTTCCCTGAGCATATTGTTATGGTGTCAAGTTGTTGGGTGGTGTTGTTAGCCTTGACCCGTCCTTTTGTTCTCGGGTGACGTTGATGAGGGTTGCGAAAAACCAAGTCCTTGACAAGAATAAAGGACTTGCTTGCCACCTATTAGAAGAATAAGCACAACGAGTGCCGGAATAGTCAAACCGGATTTTCTACCCGGAATTATTTTTAAAAATTGAATTTTAAAATAAATTCACTTTTCAAAATTAATTTTAAAACAAAAAACGATTTTGTTTTTAAACCTAAATTCAATTTAAATATTAAATCGATAACAAGTTTGTTCTTGAACGGACTTATATCCCAAAATTAAAACTCGGTTTTGAGTTTCGATTTCCGATAAAAGAATCAAAATATTGATTGTGGTTGTTTCCGTGTAACAGAAATAGTTGATAACACCAAAGAAACTACCGACAGTGTGAACAGTTCCGATGATGGAAGTATCCTCAAGATCCTGACTAATGTTGCGAATGTGGGTGAGCAAACGTCCCAAATCTAATTTGAGAGTGGTCTACCACTGGTTAACTTGCCAAACCCACCGACCGGGAAAATCCACTTGAAAGTGGTGCACAGTTTGGTCAACAACCTGTCCCTCAGACATTACCAATGCTTGAATCTTTGAGTGTGGGGTTGTTGCCATACAAGTTCGATGAAACTAGTTTCAAGACTTGGCAACAGAAGATGTTATTCTTCTTTACCGTGCACAAACTCGACATATATGTGACCCGTTGTACCAAGTGTACATATTGGTTGATACTTCTAGGGAACTCCAGGTTGCCCTTGAAAACAAGTACAAATCTGAGAAGGCAGGCCATAAGAAGTTCATTGTTCAACAGTTCATGGACTTCAAAATGGTCGATCATAAACCTGTCATGGATCAAGCTGAGAAGCTACAACTTCTATTCTATGACATCATTGCTGAAGGCATGAAGATTTGTGAGTCATTCCAGGTCGCAACATTCATTGGGAAACTACCCTCATCTTGGAAGATAACTATGGAAGAATTCATGGTCAAACTGGGGACTGAATCAAGCAACCGCAAAAACGGTGAAGGGGCAAAGTCAAAAACAGCTAATCTGACCAAACCAAAGGACAAGAAACGGAAGTTTCAACCCAAGGTCTCCAACAAGCAACCGGAAAAGTTAAAGTTCGCCAGCAAGTGTCAAGCCTGTGGAAAAATGTGTCACAAGTTCGACGAATGTCGGAACAAGGGCGACCCACGCAAAGGCAAGGGCAAAGATCAAGCACAAGAACAAGTAGTTGAAGGCGATCCGACAGTGGTTGAAATGGTTGTTGTGACATCTAAAGTGAACATGGTCGGGAGCAACTCGATGGAGTGGTGGTATGACACTAATGTTACCCATCACCTCTATTCTGACAATGGATGTTTACCACCTATCAGAAGATAAGAAGGACGAGCACCAGAATAGTCAAACAGGGTTTTCTACCCGGAATTATTTTTAAAAATTGAATTTTGAAATAAATTCAGTTTTCAAAATTAATTTTAAAACAAAAAATGATTTTGTTTTTAAACCTGAATTCGATTTAAATATTAAATCGAAAACAAGTCTATTCTTGTACGGACTTATATCCCAAAATTAAAACTCGGTTTTGAGTTTCGATTTTCAATCAAAATATTGAAATATTGACCATGGTTATTTCTGTGTAACAGAAATTGATGATAACACCAAAGAAACTACCGACAATGTGACCACTTCCGATGATGAAAGTATCCTCAAGATCCTGACTGATGCTGCAAATGGGTGTAAGTAGACGTCCCAAATCCAATTTGGGAGTGGTCTACCACCGGCTAACTTACCAAACCCACCGACTGGGACTAATCCACATCAAAGTGGTGCACAGTCCGGTCAACAACTTCTAGTTCATGACATCATTACTGAAGGCATGAAGATATGTGAGTCATTCTAGGTCGCAGCATTCATCGGGAAACTAACCCGGTCTCGGAAGGATTTCAAGATTTACCTCTTTCACAAGACAAAGGAGATGACTATGCAAGACTTCATGGTCAAACTGCGGATTGAATCAAGCAACCGCAAAAACGCTGAAGGGGCAAAGTCAAAAACAGCTAATCTGACCAAACCAAAGGACAAGAAACGGAAGTTTTAACCCAAGGTCCCCAACAAGCAACCAGCAAAGAAAATTTTCGTCGGCAACTGTCACGCCTGTGGCAAAATGGATCACAAGTCCGATGGATGTCGGAACAAGGGCGACCCACGCAAAGGCAAGGGCAAAGCTCAAGCACAAGCCCAAGTAGCTGAAGGCGATCTGACAGTGGTTGAAATGGTTGTTGTGACGTCTGAAGTGTTCATGGTCAAGAGCAACCCGATGGAGTGGTGGTATGACACTGGTGCTGCCCGCCACATCTGTTTTTACAAGGGGATGTTTACCACCTATGAAAAGAATAGGCAGGACGAGCACCTGTTTATGGGGAACTCGTCTACATAAAATGTCGAAGGTCATGGCAAGATAGTGCTGAAAATGACGTCTAGGAAAGAGTTGACTCTCAAAAACGTCATGCACGTGCCAGATATCTGGAAGAACTTGATTTCCGGATCTTTGCTGAGCAAGCACGGATTCGACGTGAAAGTAGGATCCGATCAGCTATCTCTCACTAAACGTGGGATTTATGTGGGCAAGGGGTATCAAAAGGATGGACTATTCAAAATGTGAGTATTGACAGTCATCCCAAAAATTGTAACCGATGATATTTCAATTAATAAAACTCTCATTGCTTATGTTGTTGAGTCTTTCAATATTTGGCATGAACGATTAGGTCATGTAAATTATAAGTCTATCCATATACTGATGAATTTAAATCTAATTCTAAAATGCAAATTAAACAAAGACAAATGTGAAGCCTGCGTACAGGCAAAACTCACAAAAACGTCATCTCCACATGTGGAGAGAACAAGTGAACCTCTAGGCCTAATTCACAGGGATTGGGTGATTTGATATTTATACAAACTAGAGGAGGTAAAAAGTACTTCGTCACATTTATTGACGACTGTACAAGATATTGATATATCTACTTCCTAGAAGCAATGATGAGGCCTTGGAAAAATTCAAGGAATACAAGTTGGAAGTTGAAAACCAACTTAGTAAGACAATCAAAGTCATACGAAGTGATAGAGGAGGCGAGTACAATGAACATGGGATAGTTCATCAAACAACTTCTCCCTATTCATTTGAATCTAACAGAGTTGCGGAACGCAAAAACCAAACTCTGGAAGAGATGATGAATGCATTATTGCAGGATTCGTGGTTACCCCAAAACATGTGGAGAGAAGCATTGCTTACTACCAATTATATCCTCAATAAAATACCGCATAAGGTAACTGACAAAACGCCATATGAACTCTGGAAAGGTAAAGTACCATCGTACAAATACCTCAAAGTGTGGGGTGCCTAGCAAAAGTGGTTGTACCACCTCCTAAAAAGGTTACCATCGGACCTAAAACCGTTGATTGTATTTTCATATGATATGCACACAACAGTAGTGCTTATCGATTTCTGGTACATAAACCAGATATACCAAATATACATGTTAATAAAATAATGGAATCTGGGAATGCTTCTTTCTCTGAAAACGTGTTTCCGTGTAAGGATAAAGAAAATCCAAAATGATCTCGTGAACAATGGGAACAAGGCACTTCTAGGAATGAAATAGTAGAGAAAGAACCTCAAAGAAGTTAAAGAACTCGAACTGAAAAATCGCTTAGAGATGACTTCATAACGGCATTTCTCATGGAGAAAGAACCGAGAAGTTATACAGAAGCCATCTCTACACCTGACGCACTTTCATGGAAGGAAGCAGTCAAAAGTTAGATTGACTCCATTATGAAAAACCGTACATGGGAGTTAGTTGACTTACCACAAGGGTGTAAGCACTTGGGTGCAAATGGATTTTCAAAACTAAGTTGAAAACCGATGGCTCAATAGAGAAGTACAAGGCTAGACTTGTGGTGCAAGGATTCCGACAAAAAGAAGGGTTGGATTTCTTTGACACCTATTCTCCGGTTACGAGAATAACTTTTATAAGAATGCTGATAGAAATAGCAGCATTAAGAAACCTATAAATCCATCAAATGGATGTGAAAACTACATTTCTAAACAAAGAGTTAGAAGACGAGATATACATAAAACAACCTGAAGGGTATGTTGTGTCTGGACAAGAACACAAAGTGTGTAGACTTGTAAAGTCCCTTTACGGACTCAAACAAGCTCTTAAGCAGTGTCATGAAAAATTTGACAATGTAATGATGTCAAATGGCTTCAGCATCAATGAATGCGAAAAATGCATATATATAAAGACTACTCCTATGGGATACGTCTTGTTGTGTTTGTATGTCGATGATATGCTTATCATTGGAAGCAACAAAGACATGATCAACCGAACTAAGAACTTATTTAGGGGTCAGTTTGACATGAAGGATATGGGATTAACGGATGTTATTCAAGGGATTAAAATCACTAGACACTCCGAAGGAATTATCCTGTCCCAAGCTCATTATGCTGAAAAGTTACTTGAGAGGTTTAAGAACTGCTCAAGTGGAACCGCAAAGAGTCTTGTGGATCCTTAACTCCACCTGACCAAAAATATGGGGGACTCAATGTCACAATATGCACGTGTGGGAGTCTAATGTACTTAACCAATTGTACACGCCCTGACTTGGTGCACTCAATCAATGTACTAAGTCGCTATACAAGTAACCTAGGACATAAACACTGAAAAGGGATAACTAGAGTATTGAACTATCTACGGTATACTCAAAGTTATGGGTTGCACTCTGGTAACCAACCTGCAGTTCTAGAAGGATCCAGTGACGCAAACTGGACATCCGACTCTAGAAACTCAAAATCCACAAGTGGATATGTGTTTACACTTGGTGGTGCAACAGTATCTTGGAAATCTTCCAAACAAACGTTATTGGCTAGATCCACAATGGAGTCTGAGTTCATTGCGTTAGACAAAGCAGCAGAAGAAGTTGAGTGGCTTCGGAACTTTTTGGAAGATATTCCAATGTGGAAAAAGTCAGTGCCGGCATTATGTGTACACTGTGATAGTCAATCAACTATAGCTCGGGCACTGAGCGTTTTATACAATGGAAAGTCACGTCATATTAGACGACGACATAAGTCCATTAGAAAATTGACCTCAACAGGTATAGTCTCGATAGACTATATCAAATCAGCTGACAACCTAGCGGATCCATTTACTAAGGATTTTTCAAGAGATCAAGTTTTCAAATTATCAAAAGGAATAGGTCTAAAGCCTATTACGAAAGAGGATGCTTGAAGGACAACCCCACCTACGTGATTGAAGATCCCATGATGTAGGTTGAAGGGGAAAACCTCACCAAGCTAAATCGAGTGGAGCACTGTCTCTCCCCAGTTCCTACGGATGATAAAGAATGCAAACTGTATGAGTTAAGGTTAAGCATGACTTTTAATGATTACATCGCCTTGACACAAAGGGGGAGTATGAAATATACTCTTTATGGTCAATCACCTAGTGAGTATGGCATGGGGCCGTGTCTAGGAGAATAAGGTGAGGCTGAATTTTCCAAATTCACTCATCAATAACCAAGGATGTTCAAGGCCAAAATGAACACAACTAGAGAGCCAACGTTCTATGAGAAAATGAAACTATGTGATAGGTGTCTTAGTTTACATAAAAGCCCGGATGGTTCAAGACATCATAGTCACTACCTGGTCGAGTAAATCCGATAGCTATTCACTAGGGACGGTTCAAGCATGAAACATGGCACTAATTCAGATGTATTGATTTTTCGAATGTATTCTTGAGAATTTTGTCTGTCTAAAAAACAGAGAAGCATATGTTTAGAATCATTTCTATTCATGTGGGGATTGTTGGAACTAAATTAAATAAAGAGTATGAATAAAACATGTTTTAACACATGGGTGTGCCGGGCACTTTTCCGGACACATTTTCGGCGGGCTCCGGCCATTGTAAATGCCGGAAAATGGGAGTTTTGGCTTCGTCTCCACAAGCTCTTGCTTGTGGTATATTCATACGTTAAATTTGAGTTCTATTTAAATAAGAAATGGAGGCCCGAAGTTGGTTGCATGATAGGAAATAACTTGGGAAAAATAGTCCAAAATGGGAGCTTCCCACATGGATTATATGGAGGAAGAAATAATAGGATATATAGGGCAAGTATGCTCTAAGGCATGTGACCTTGGGTCACTACCCATTTTCAATGGGGAAATGGTGTTCGCTCAAAAGTGTGCGTGCAAATCTTAAATTTATAAAACTAAAATTAAAGAAAAGCGAACCCACAGTGTACAGATTGGCGTAGTAAAGCAACAATTCCAGAGTATCGAACTCAGGGATTTGGGGGATCAAATTAGTTCACAAATTGTCGAGCAAATAAAATATAGAAGCTTTGCAAATATTGGGAAACAACAATCCTAAAGATCCAGGTATCCAATTGTGGCAATCGATTCAACATATTCTATAGATGTATGTAAGGACAGAATCGGGATTGCAAAGGTATACCTAATGTAAGGTTGTGTACGGTGAAGTTCCAAAACCCTAAATGTCTTACCCCAAAGGTTCTCTCTATAAAGGTTGTTGATGCTACAATATAGAAAGGATCTAAGGACAAGAATTACTCTCAAATACCCATGCCCAAACCCAAGGAATCAAAGATAAGCTAAAACGGTTAAGGTTGTGACACTCAAAACCGAAATAGAGAATGTTGAGTCTCACTACTACCTAGAAAAGGCAAGTCAAGGCTAGGTTAAGGGAAAACTTTAACTTTGAATCAAAACAAAAGCAAAGGACGTACGATAGAGGAAACCACGGTCAGATCTTGAAGAACCACGGCTGTGGAACTCAAGAACAGGCCGTAGAAAAGGTTGTCGATGAAGTTTCTCGCAACTCTCAGGGTCCAATATGTTTAAGTTCAATCTATCGTCATCTATGCCACAACTATCAACCCTTCATCTTAGATTCGCTAAAGGGTTTTAGCCAACAATCATCATTATGAAATCAAAAATCAAGTTTAAAAGAGAAAAAGGGTAAAATCTCGAAAACTCAATGATAACCAAACAATCAATCTCAATTCAATCCAAAATATATGTGTTCAATGTATGCAGAATAGGGAACAGAAAACCTCACAACAATCTCTAGGAACAATGAAGAACGGGATGTCAATCCGTCTTCGAAAGAAATCCTAAGATATTCTCCAAGTACGCAATCTCCAAATCGCGTCCTTCCCAGGATCTTCCCTAAGCAATGATCCAAAATCTCTTTCTTCGGATGTAAGCGGCCGTCAATGCAAGCCTCTATTCCATCGCATACGAGGATCCTTTTTTTTCTCCCTCCTTCAGCCTTCTTATAGGGAAAATTAGGGTTACGAGAAAGCCCGATAACTATTGCTGACGTGGCAAATATGACACGTGGCAACTTCATGGAAATCACGGCCTAGTGTAGCATTCCACGGCCGTGATTTAGGGTGTGGAACTTTCTGTTGCTCTTCGACATCACCTTCCACGAACTCAATGCATAACCACGGTCGTGGTTTAGGTCGTGGAACCCAAAAGCCTTTGTGAAAGCCTTTGTTTCGTAAAGTTCTCAAATCATGCTCCTTCCTTAGCTTCTCCAAAGCATCTCCATGACATCTAGCATGATCAAATACTCCTATCCCTTTGCATATGCTCCAATTCAAGCCTTTATTCACCCATAAATATAACAAAGCTTCTGCACATCTCTATATCGACAAAATAAGTGAATGTGCTCATAAATGCTTCAAACTCATATCCATGTACACATATAAGAGGGAAAAACAATCAAAACAAGTGCCTAAAATATAGTCATATTTTATGCTATCAAAATACTCCATACTTGTCGCTTGCTTATCCCCAAGCAAGGTTTTCAAAAGCTTAGAACATAAGGTAGAATGAAATATGAATGCAAAACAAAACAAAAACAATCTTTTTGGCAATGTGCTTCTAATCAATAGATCATCCTCAAATCTTGCTTCATGCCTCCTTGAAAACGTTCATATACATAAATCAAAATATGTAAAGCAAAGGAAACATCATAAATTGCATAAACTTCAAGGCAAACATCGTAACCTTTAAGTATTGTCAAAATCAAACATGTGGAACTTCAATTTAGATCACCAAGTCAAACAACATTCTTATGATCTCAAGGACTTTCAAGTAAGGTCAAAAATATGAAAAGGGTGGAAAACTTGTAAAGGAATGTGGTGTATGAATCCGGGAAAAAGGAACAACACAAACTCTTTTCTTTTCAACATTTGAACTAGCCACCAACTCAGGGCTTTGCTCTTTACTTTTTGCACAGAATTTTTCGACTTTACTTTTGGAAATATGGACAGCGGTGCACAAAAACCGAAGCCTAGAAGATTGGCGTTTCTCAATTTCGAGATGCCTCAAACCCTTGATGCACATACCGTAATCCGTTAGGAATATCGCTCAATCCGACTTTGGCAAGACACAAACACCCGGCTATGTGAATGGTGCCGAATTACTCATCATCATGATTGACTTCCCCAAACCTATTTTCCTACACTTTGAATTCAAAAAATTGCTTTCATGGCCCTCCCACATCAAACATGCCAAATTCAACTCTTCCTAAATCCCAGAAAGGTAAAGGAGGCAAATATTTTCATTGAAGGGCTAAATGATCAAAGAAAGAAGCAAGAAAATCGAGGTGCTTGTTTACCACTTAGCGTGCGTGCAAATAAGCTTTAAATTTATAAAACTAGAATCAAGCAAGCGAACCCGCAGTGTACGGATCGGCGTAGTAAAGCAAGAATTCCAGAGTATCGAACACACGGATTTGGGGGAACAAATTCAGTTGTAAAGTTGTCAAGCAAGTAAAAGGGTAAAGCTTTGCAAATATATTGGGAAAACAGCAACCCTAAAGATCCACGTATCCAATTGTGGCAATCGATTCAAAATATACTATAGATATAAGGACAGAGTTAAAAGTTGCAAAGGTATACTAAGGTAAAGCAATGTACGGTGAAGTTCCAAGGCTTTATATGACTTATCTAAAGGTACTCTCTATAAAGGTTGTTGAGGCTTCAATATAGAAAGTATCTAAAGACAAGAATTAATCTCAAATAAAACTTGTAATCCAAGGATCAAAACTAACTAAACCGATTAAGGTTGTGACACTCAAAATCGAAGTAGAGGTTGTTGAGGCTTCACTACTATCTAGAAAAGGGCAAACCTAGACTAGATTAAAGCTAATCTTTAACCTTAGATCAAAGTAAAAGCAAAGTCCGTAAACTGGTGTAAATTACGGGCAGATCTTGAATTCCACGGCCGTGGAACCTCAAGAACAAACCGTGATTTTGGTTTGTCGGCGAAATCTCTCTAACTCTCAGGGTCCAATCTGTTTACGATCGATCTATCATCATCTAAGCCACAACTATCAACCCTTCACCTTAGAATTGCTAAAGGGTTTTAGCCAATAACTGTCATTATAATATCAAAATCAAGTTTAAGAAGAATGAAAGATGAAAACCTTCAAAAACCTTCAATAAAACTCAAATCAATCTCAAATCCACACACCAAGGGAATAATATATATCGGATTCAGAATCAAACACAAATCAATAACAATCCTTGATAAGAACGAAGAACGGGATGTCAATCCATGTTCTAATCAAACCTAAGGACAAAAGGCATAACTTCCGCCACAAGCAACTTCCAAATCCTCAAACCCTCGCGAATCCCTTTTGCAAGCGCTAATCTCCGGACGTCTAATACAGCCCTAAGCACGTGTCCCAAATTCTCTCCTCTCCAGCCTTTTTATAAGGAAGTATAAAATAACCGTCCGGCCCATGTGCGTAAATGATGTGGCAATAATTAATTCGACAAAAGATCGCCTAAATCACGGTCTCATGGAGTTCCACGACCGTGGTTTAGAGAGTGGAAGTGGATTACGGTTTCATATGATTTCCACGACCGTACTTTATACCGTGTAACTCTCTAGAATACTCCACGTTCATATTGCCAAGATCCACGGCCGTGGTTTTGGGCGTGGACTTCTCTACGACCGTATTTTAGAGCGTGGAAGTGTAAATTGCTTGTGGTTTCCTTTGTGTCGTGTCATTCCTCATCCTAGCATCTCCCTTGACTTCTTTGATGTGCCCTTAATCCTTGGATGTGCTCAAATCTTCTCCTATCTCTCTCAATTGGTTCGGTTTTAGCTCTTATTCACCTATAATCAACATAAAGCTAATGTAGACCTCCATATCGAAAATATAGACAAACTATCTAACAATTGCTTCAATGCCTTATCAATGAACACTATAATGGATGAAAAACAACTAGAAAACATGCCTAGAATATCGCAATATTTCATGCTAACAAAATACCTCATACTTGCCATTGCTTGTCCCCAAGCAAGGTCTTTTGAAAGCTTTAGAGCATAAGTTAGGATGAAATATGCATGCAATCTCAAAAAAAAACATCTTTTAGGTATATGTGCTTCTAGTCAATAGATCAACCTCAAACCTTGCTTCAATCATCCTTGAAAACGCTCACATACACAAACCAAAGTATGTAAAGTAAAGAAACATCACAAGCTGCTTAATCCTCAAAACAAACATCATAACCTTCAAATACCATCAAAATCAAGAATAAGAAACCTCAATTTAGATCACTAAGTCATATGACACTTTTTTGATCTTAAGGACTTCCAAGTAAGGTCTAGAATGCGGAAAGGAAGGGAAAACTTATAAGGAGCGTGGTGCATGAATCCGGGAAGTGGACAACTAACTCTTTTCTTTTTATTTCAATTTGCAACACTTTCAACTTAGAGCTTTGCTCTTTTCTTTTCGCGTCATTTTTCGACTTTACTTTTGGAGTTATGGACAGAGGTGCACAAAAACCGAAGCCTAGGAGATTGGCGTTTCTCAATTTCAAGATGCCTCAAACCCTTGATGCACATACCATAATCCGTTAGGAATATCGCTCAATCCGACTTTGGCAAGACACAAACACCCGGCTATATGAATGGTGCCGAGTTACTCATCGTCATGATTGACTTCCCCAAACCTATTTTTTTTTCTATTCTTTGAATGCAAAATTTTGCTTTCATGGCCCTCCCACATCAAACATGCCAAATATCAACTCCTCCAATTCCCGGATAGGTAAGGGAGGCTATTATTTCATTGAGGGGCTAAATGAACAAAGAAAGGAAGAAGAAAGGTCGAATTGCCTTAATCATTTCATAAAGAAGCATAAGAACTTATTATGTAATTTCAACCTCAATTTCTCAATTTGATTTAGATGAAGTTCTCACATTACGAAATTTGCAAGTAAAGTCAACTCATTCAATTTCTTTCCAATTCATAATTCCATTCAAGCATGCAATTATCATCAAAAATTCATTCCGTAAGTCAGATTTATCATAGGAATCATCTCAATTCTTAAAAGCACAAAATTTTCAAAATTTTTCAATTTTTATGGGTTTTTCAAAAGCTTTTTCATGCAATGCAATAATGAAACGTATGACAATGGAATGAAACATGCAAAGTGTTCTCGAATCAAGGCAAGCAAAGTGAGTAGAGTTATTACAAACGATAGTCACACCCCACCCCATACTTGAGACAAACATTGTCCCTAATGTTCAAAAAGAAATAAAGAAAAGAAAGAAAGAAAATGAACTCACAAAACGGCGGTGGAGCGGCTAATGCTAGCAATCATCCATGGTCGTCACTGAGGTGGAGGCGGTGGTGGAAACGGGAAGAAGCCGGAGTCGAAGTTCCACCCAAACTGCTGGCGGTAGATGTCTCTCATCATCCTGTCATGCTCGTCAGCTCGGACATCTCTAGCATCCTGCCGGACCTCCAAAGCTCCTACTCTCCTAGAAAGGTCGGTAGCCCAATCCGGAAGCAGTTCGTACCACCCCGGTGCCTGGCTGTACCAAGTTGGTGCATCCTGTGGTGCTGGTGCAGACGGCGGTTGTGCATACCATGTCGGAGGAGCTCCCATCCACTCCTGCTGTGATCTATACCAATCAGGAGGGGTATCCATCCATGCCGGCCTCTCACTCACGCTAGCACGGCGAGAGGAAGAGGCTCCTGAAGGTCCAGCTGGTCGTGGTGAACGTTTGGGAGGGTCAGGGAAATGCGCCGGCTGATCCGGGAAAGTGCCAAAATCATGCTCCTCACCTCCTCCCTCAAAACCATCACCTCCTCTCATCTCCTCCTCATCTACAGCTGGTACCTCTGGAGGGACGTAAGGAGGGGCTACTAACCTATTCGCATGCATAGCAGCGAATGTCTGCTTCCAATTATGGCGTCCAGCCATAATGGAATACTCAGGGAGCCATGCAACACCTTTACCTCCTCTATCCTCCCAAGGCATGGCAGCGGTAGGTGGACCTCTATGCCTAGGAAAGATCAAACCTCTAGTCATGAGGCTTTGGAGTCCCAACGGTCTAGCTGCTATCGTGGTACAAGCAGAAAAATCAATCCCCAATTATCTAGCAATGTGGGTGACTATCCTACCATATCCGATATTCACAGCCCTCTTGTTCTTGAGCTTACTCATGGTGGAAGCTAAGAGGGTAGCACAGTCAGCAGGTCTATCGTGCAACATACAATACAGAAGAAACAACTCATCCGTCTTGATCTTCTAAGGAGTCTCGGTCCTAGGGAAAAGACACTCAGAAAGTACTCTATGGGCTATCTTCAAGGCTAAGTGATAGATAAGCTTAGCCTTGGTATCAGCAGGCTGCCAGCGGTCCTCGCTGGCGTAGATCATGGCAATGTCCTCCCAGAAATCCTTAGCGTATACACCGCTACGAAAACGACCATTGAAGGTTTCTTGGAACCCAAAGAAGGCTCCGAACTCTAAGATCGAGAACTCGTAGTTCTCCTCCATCAGCCTAAAAGAAATTGTCCTCTCCACATGACTATGCTCAAAAGAGATCACAAACTCTCTAGTAATCTCCTCATATGCATCTTCCCTATTTGCGGAGAAGATGATCAAGCCGGCTCTATCTAAAAGCCATGTAAGGTCACTCACCACATTCAGTGGCTCTAACTCCTCAAGAAGCAAATAACGTGGTCCTATGACCGGTCTCTTCTCGATCCTTTTTAAGGCATCGAGGTAATCCTCATGGATCTTTGAATTCTAGGGGGTGGGGGTGATGGTGGCTCACTAGGAGGTACCTGGGAGGAGGAGGAAGCATCACCTTTCCTCTTCTTATTTCTAGTGGACATTCTCCTAATCAAATCCATTTCAGTCAAAAAATTACGGCCTGTTCTTCAATTCCACGGCCGTAGAATACCCAGAGACCGTGGTTCGGCTCTGAATTTCTCAAAACTCAATCAATCAACACCAAATTCACCAGACAACAGCCCTAGACTAATTCCAATCCAATTCCAATCAGTTCTTCTAAAAATTCTTGCGAAAATTTAGCCAAATCGACAAAGTAAAGAAAGAGGGAAAAACCTAGGTTTTGGATTTGTAAAATCCAAATTCCGTCTTCTCCAGTTATTGTCCACTCGATTTGTTGCTTGGATCTTGTAGATGGTTGAATTTGCTTCACTTTGGGTTCAAGAATCGTTCGAAACGATTAACGAACGAAGATTTGAGAGAGGGGGACGAATTACGGCTGTTAGGGTCGTGGAAGAGGGATTTTTGTGTGGTTTTTGTGAAGAAGGTGGTTTATATAGTAACCGTAAAATTTTTGGAAAATTACGGTCACTCGAGGGTTTCCACGGCTGTGGAAATGTACGGAGTCGTGGTTTTGGTGATTTTTCTCATGCTTTTGCAAATTACGGTCATTGTAGCTTTCACGACCGTGGTTTTGGCCGTGGAACTCTTTGTAATGTGCCAAAATCCAAGTTTCGTCAATTTCCTCCAACTTTTCCTTCTCCCTTGCCTGTTCCATTGCTCCTACATCCAAAAACACGAACATACCGGAAGGTATCGAAGGCAAAACAAAACAAAAACGTCTAAACTACTCTAATCTACGAATGAAAAACAAAAACATACGTGCAATACCTTGGATTGCCTCCCAAGAAGTGCTTGTTTAAGGTCCGTAGCTAGACTGTTCTTGCACTTATTCGAGTGCGGTAGGTGCGAACTCTTCAGCTTGGAGTTCCGGTGAGTACTTCTTGAGTCGTTGACCGTTCACCTTGAAGCTTCCGCCCTTTTCACCCCATACTTCAACTGCACCATGGGGAAAACACGTTTGATTAGATAAGGTCCGGTCCAACGAGATTTAAGCTTACCTGGAAAGAGATGAAGTCTTGAATTGAAAGGAGAACTTGATCTCCTTCTTTGAGGTCTTTTGGAATGATATGCTTATCATGCCAACGTTTCGCTCTTTCTTTATAGATCTTGGCATTTTCGTAGGCGTTCAAGCGAAGTTCTTTAATCTCGTTAAGGTCCAAGAGGCGCTTCTCGCCCGCTTCCTTCATGCTGAAGTTCAACCACTTTACTGCCCAATACGCCTTATGTTCTAGTTCTACCGGCAAGTGACAAGACTTCCCATACACAAGGTTGTATGGTGTCATACCGATGGGTGTTTTATATGCAGTCCGGTATGCCCACAATGCATCATCTAGCTTCAAAGACCAATCCTTCCTTGTTCTTGAAACCGTCTTCTCTAGGATTCCTTTAATCTCCCGGTTTGAAATCTCCACTTGTTCACTTGTTTGTGGATGGTAAGGGGTGGCGATCTTGTGAGTCACCCCATACTTAGCTAGTAGAGCTTCGAATTGTCGGACAATGAAGTGAGAGCCTCCATCACTAATGATAGTCCGTGGTGTCCCAAATCGTGGGAAAATGGTCTTGTTAAAGAACTTAACCACAACCATGGCATCATTAGTGGGAGAGGCAATTGCTTCAACCCATCTCGAAACATAATCTACAGCTAGAAGTATCTATTGGTTTTCACAAGATGATGGGAAAGGTCCCATAAAGTCTACTCCTCAAACGTTAAAGATCTCTACCTCTTGAATGTTGTTAAGAGGCATCTCGTTTCTCCTAGATATGTTCCCTGTTCTTTGACAAGCATCGCAGCAGGAAACAAAGGTTTGCACATCTTTAAATAAAGTAGGCCAAAAGAATCCAGATTGCAATACCTTAGCGCTAGTCTTGTTCGAGCTAACGTGTCCTCCACAAGGTAGTGAATGACAATGACGGATGACACTTTGCATCTCGTCTTCCGGCACACATCGTTGAATGATGCCATCAGGACCTCTCTTAAAGAGGAGAGGTTCATTCTAAAAGTATTCCCGAACATCCTTAAAGAACTTCTTTCTTTGTGCATAGGATAATCCGGGTGGTAATTCCTGGCAAACCAAATAGTTAACAAAATCAGCAAACCATGGTTCATTACCTTTACTAATCTTGTCGATGCACTCCTCTATGATATGTAAATGCTCGTCCGGAAAGGATTCATCTATGGGTAGATTATCATCCTCTAGATGTGGTAGACGACTCAAATGATCCGCAACAGAATTTTCCGAACCCTTCTTGTCACGGATCTCTAGATCGAATTCTTGTAGGAGAAGAATCCATCTAATTAGCCTTGGTTTCGCATCTTTCTTTGCAAGTAGATACCGGATCGCAGCATGATCCGTGTATACAATCACCTTTGCACCTACAAGATAAGAACGAAACTTTTCAAATGCATATACAATTGCTAGAAATTCTTTTTCGGTAGTGGCATAGTTGAGCTGCGCTTCATCTAGCGTTTTGCTAGCGTAGTAGATAGCGTGGGTTCGTCCTTCCTTCTTTTGCCCAAGCACAGCTCCTATAACTACGTCACTTGCATCACACATAACCTCGAATGGAAGATTCCAATCCGGAGGTTGAATAATCGGGGCTGATATTAAAGCTTCCCGAATTTTATGAAACGCATCTAAACATTCTTGCGAAAAATCAAAAACTGCATCCTTCATCAATAGATTAGTAAGCGGCTTTGATATCTTAAAGAAATCCTTTATAAAGCGTCTATAAAATCCAGCATGTCCTAGAAAACTTCTTATCCCTTTTACCGAAGATGGAGGGGGAAGCTTTTCTATAGTCTCTATCTTAGCCTTATCTACTTCAATCCCTCTACTAGAGATCAAGTGTCCTAATTCAATGCCTTCTTTCACCATAAATTGACACTTCTCCCAATTAAGAACTAGGTTAGTGTCTTCACACCTTTGTAGCACAAGAGCAAGGTTAGAAAGACAATTATCGAAAGAGGAACCATAAACAGAAAAGTCATCCATGAAAACCTCCATGATTTCCTCTATGTACTCCGAGAAGATAGCCATCATGCACCTTTGAAAGGTGGTTGGGGCGTTGCAAAGCCCAAACGGCATTCTCCTATAAGCAAACGTACCCCACGGGCATGTGAATGTGGTCTTCTCTTGATCGTTCGGATGTATCGGGATCTGAAAGAAACCACTATAACCGTCAAGATAACAGAAATGTGAGTGTTGTGCTAACCTCTCAAGCATTTGGTCGATGAATGGTAGTGGGAAGTGATCCTTCCTCGTTACGTTGTTTAGCTTGCGGTAGTCTATGCACATCCTCCATCCCGTCACGGTTCGTGTAGGAATGAGCTCATTGTTCTTGTTGGTAATGACCGTCATTCCTCCCTTCTTTGGAACCACCTGTACGGGACTCACCCACTTGCTATCGGAGATAGGGTAGATGATACCTACATCAAGTAGTTTAAGAATTTCTTTCTTGACAACCTCCTTCATGGTCGGATTTAACTGCCTTTGAGGTTGTCGCGAAGTTCTAAATATTCTTCCATTAGGATCTTATGCATGCATAGTGAAGGCTTGCTTCCTACTAGATCCTCTATAGTGTAACCTAAGGCTTTCCTATGTTTCTTAAGAACAACCATAAGCTTACTATGTTCATCTATGCTCAAATCGGAACTAACAATTACCGGAACTAACAATTACCGGAAAGGTAGAATTAGGTCCTAGAAATGCGTACCTTAGATGTGCGGGAAGTGGCTTCAATTTCATTACTATAGGGCTCTCTAATGACTCTTGAGGAGTGTCCAATGCTTCCTTAGAAGTATCTAAGGGTGTAGAAGTTGTTGGAGAAGAATCAAAAGAAGTGGTAGAAAGAACGTAATTGTCCTCAGATTTTCCTAGAATTACGGCTCCCATGTTTCCTCCACGGTCGTGGTTTTGGGCGTGGAAGTCAATTACGGTGCCTCTACTTGTTCCACGGCCGTGGTTTTGACCGTGTAACTTACTGAAGTCCTCTGAATAGCTGATTATGGTCATGTTGGTGGAAACCACGGCCGTGGAATAGCACGACTGGCCGTGATTCCTTACGTTCTCTCACCCATCGTAGAGTTTTTCAAACTCTTCTTCATACACTTCCTTCTGCTTCTCTAAAGCTTCAATTTCCGCATTGTATTCCTCTTCTTCCCCTGCGTCCATAATGCTCATAGTGATCACCTTTTGCAAGGGATCTTCGAAGAGAATCGAACTTACTTCCTCTCTAGATAGCTCTTCGTCATGGATATTGAATATATCATCTTCAAAAGCTGGTTCTTTCACCAAAGTGGAAAGAACGAACTCTACCTTTTCCTCTCCTATGTCGAAGGCGAGTCTAGCATTTTTGCAATCAACCATACAACCGGATGTTGCAAGAAACGGCCTTCCGAGACATCTTCAACTATACCGACGGGACGAGTTATGGATCGATCCCCCATGTATAACGTCATCTTCACCGGTTTAGGTTCGCCTAAATCGATATTCCTGCATAAGGCAAGCGGAATGATGCTCACGCTTGCTCCTAAATCCCATAATGCATCATATGTGACATCCCCCACTCCTATGGGAACACAAAATGACCCCGGTTCCTTCAGCTTTGGGGGCATCTTTTCCTTCATTGCCTTAATGAGATCCGATGAATCCGAACTCATCTTGACCTCTCCAAAATCCTCTAATTTCATCTTGTTAGAGAGGATCTCTTTTAAGAACTTTCCATAAGCTGGCATACCTACAATTGCATCAATGAAAGGTATATTAATATGCAGTTTGCTCATAAGTTCAATAAACTTACCGAATTGCTTGTCTAGACGCGCTCTTGCTCTAGATTG
The DNA here is from genome assembly GCA_033239125.1 of Fagopyrum homotropicum. Lineage (NCBI taxonomy): Eukaryota > Viridiplantae > Streptophyta > Magnoliopsida > Caryophyllales > Polygonaceae > Fagopyrum > Fagopyrum homotropicum. The sequence goes on from BSWB01000003.1 coordinate 116,646,287, forward strand.
TGGAAATGGTAGGGGAGGTTTGTAAGCTGGAGAAGGAATGTAGATGTCTCCCTTCTCTTTCCCCTTCTCTTTCTCTTTCTCGACGGAAAATTCCACAAACTTAGGCTGCGGGTCGGTGGTTATTGCTCCGCTCCTAGTTGTGATAGCCATCACCCTTCCTTTTTGGTTATCCTCCGTCTTTCCTGGAAGTTTTCCTTGATTCCTAGGAACTTCCTCAACATTGCTAAACATTTGGTTTTCTAAAACTTTTTGAGCTTTATCAACCTTAGTAATATGATTATCAACCTTAGTGATGTGACTCTTCAATCCTTGAAGCTTTCCCAAAATTGTTTCCAACATGGGATCGGGCTTCTCTTTCCCCGAAGTGCTTCCACTATTAGATGCTTGTTCCTGAATTTTCAAAGGAATGGAAGAAGAAGGAGGTGGAGTTAGTGAATTTCCTGAATTTGGATAAGAATTACCGGAATTGTGTTGTTGGTTGGAACGCCAATTGTTGTTGTTTGAACCCCTATTGTTGTTCCAATTGTTATTCCGGTTGTTATTGTTGTTGTTCCAATTGTTCCGGTTGTTGTTCCAGTTGTTGCGATTTGTATTCTCATTCCCATTGTGGTTATTGTTGTTTCCTAAATAACCGACATCTTATCCCTTATGCTTTGGGAAGTTGGATTTGATGACTTCCTTCAATTCTTTAATCTCGGAGTTGAGAGAAAAGATTTGAGTTTGAGCGGCTTGTGTTAGATTTGCCCTTTGCTCCACTTGATTTGCTTCTACCTTCCGGTGAGAATACTTTTCAATGACTCGGGCTTGCTTCTCAATGAAGTCCCAAGCATCATCTTCCCTCATGTCCATGAATGTACCACATGAAAGGGATTGGAGCTTGAATTGTGTTTCCATATCCAGCCCATTATAGTATATCTCCAATAACTCTAATTTGGAAATGCCATGGTGTGGGCAATCCAATAGTAAATTCTGAAATCTTTCTCAAGATTGAAACAAACTTTCGTTAGATCTCATAGAAAATGTATTAATCTTACCTCTCAACTCTGCCATCTTGGATGGCGGAAAGAATTTGGTGAGGAACTCCGAAGAAAGATTCTCTCATGTGTTGAGTCTTCCATTTGGAAGAGCTTGACACCAAGATAAAGCTTTCCCTTTCAAAGAGAAGAAGAATGGCTTGATCTTGTAATTGTTGGTAGTTGCATTCTTTGGCTTCATTGTCTCCATCAAGATCTCAAAATTTTGTAAATGTTGATGTGGAGATTCAGCACTCGTTCCTCCAAACTGACTTTGGCGAACGATGGTAATAACTTGTGGGTTGAAGCTAAACCCTTGCATATCATCAGCATCAAAGTTCACACCTAGATGGCGTGGTTACTGAATTGGATCCATTCTTTGGCCAAGAGTTCTTGGCTCTTCATCCACACGAGCGGCTCTCGTACCCCCAGCCGGGACACGATAATTGGCAGCCGGTCTTGGATTATATTGATTCATGTTGATCATCGGATTAATGTCCTCTAGCAGTGGCATGGAAGAGTCGCTATCCTCATCGGATGAGTTGGTTCTAACCGATCTTGCCGGTTTCCTCCTCTTCTTCTTCTTGGAATCGCTCAATTCCAGCCTCATTTGAAACATCATATCCCTTAGTTCATCAATTTGCAACTGATGACAATCCGATTCTTCTTTGCGAGTCTTCTCGCTCCATCTAAGTTGAGCTTCGGATTCCACTAACTCTGCTTGAAGATCCCGCTCCTTGTCTTCAGCCATCTTTCTTTCTTTGAGCTTCTTCCTCAAAGTCTTCTCAAGTTCTTGATCGAGAGGTAAGAGGTTCTTGTTGTTCCTAGACCTGCGAATATACCTAAGATAACCTGCAAATATCACTCAAAGGAGATATCAAATAACAAGGGAAAAGCTCCCAAGCTTAACAACCGATAACCGAATTCGGCCTAGACCAAATCCCCGGCAACGGCGCCAAAAACTTGTTCGCCACTTAGCGTGCGTGCAAATAAGCTTTAAATTTATAAAACTAGAATCAAGCAAGCGAACCCGCAGTGTACGGATCGGCGTAGTAAAGCAAGAATTCCAAAGTATCGAACACAGGGATTTGGGGGGAACAAATTCAGTTGTAAAGTTGTCAAGCAAGTAAAAGGGTAAAGCTTTGCAAATATATTGGGAAAACAGCAACCCTAAAGATCCAGGTATCCAATTGTGGCAATCGATTCAAGATATACTATAGATATAAGGACAGAGTTAAAAGTTGCAAAGGTATACTAAGGTAAAGCAATGTACGGTGAAGTTCCAAGGCTTTATATGACTTATCTAAAGGTACTCTCAATAGAGGTTGTTGAGGCTTCAGTATAGAAATGATCTAAAGACAAGAATTAATCTCAAATACCCAAACTTGTAATCCAAGGATCAAAACTAACTAAACCGATTAAGGTGGTGACACTCGAAATCGAAGTAGAGGTTGTTGAGGCTTCACTACTATCTAGAAAAGGGAAAACCTAGACTACATTAAAGCTAATCTTTAACCTTAGATCAAAGTAAAAGCAAAGTTCATAAACAGGTGTAAATTATGGGCAGATCTTGAATTCCACGGCCGTGGAACCTCAAGAACAAACCGTGATTTTGGTTCGTCGGCGAAATCTCTCTAACTCTCAAGGTTCAATCTGTTTACGATCGATCTATCATCATCTAAGCCACAACTATCAACCCTTCACCTTAGAATTGCTAAAGGGTTTTAGCCAATAACTGTCATTATAATATCAAAATCAAGTTTAAGAAGAATGAATGATGAAAACCTTCGAAAATCTTCAATAAAACTCAAATCAATCTCAAATCCACACACCAAGGGAATAATATATATCGGATTCAAAATCAAACACAAATCAATAACAATCCTTGATAAGAACGAAGAACGAGATGTCAATCCGTCTTCTAATCAAACCTAAGGACAAAAGGTGTAACTTCCGCCACAAGCAACTTCCAAATCTTCAATCCCTCGCGAATCCCTTTTGCAAGCGCTAATCTCCGGACGTCTAATACAGCTCTAAGCACGTGTCCCAAATTCTCTCATCTCCAGCCTTTTTATAAGGAAGGATAAAATAACCATCCGGCCCATGTGCGTAAATGATGTGGCAATAATTAATTCGACAAAAGATCGTCTAAACCACGGTCTCATGGAGTTCCACGACCGTGGTTTAGAGCGTGGAAGTGGATTACGGTTTCATATGATTTCCACAACCGTACTTTATACCGTGTAACTCTCTAGAATACTCCACATTCATATTGCCAAGATCCACGGCCGTGGTTTTGGGCGTGGACTTCTCTACGACCGTATTTTAGAGCGTGGAAGTGTAAATTGCTTGTGGTTTCCTTTGTGTCGTGCCATTCCTCATCCTAGCATCTCCCTTGACTTCTTTGATGTGCCCTTAATCCTTATATGTTCTCAAATCTTCTCCTATCTCTCTCAACTGGTTCGGTTTTAGCTCTTATTCACTTATAATCAACATAAAGCTAATGTAGACCTCCATATCGAAAATATAGACAAATTAGCTAACAATTGCTTCAATGCCTTATCAATGAACACTATAATGGATGAAAAACAACTAGAAAACATGCCTAGAATATCGCAATATTTCATGCTAATAGTGCCTTAATTATCTCATAAAGAAGTGTAAGAACATATATTGTGATTTCAACCTTCATTCCTCAATATGATTTAGATGAAACTTTCACATTATGAAACTTGCAAGAAAGGTTAAACAACATACTCAATTTCTTCACAATTCATAATTCAATTCAAGCATATAAAAGTCATCAAAAACTCATTCCACAAGTAGATTCATCATAGAAATCATCTCTAATCTTAGAAGCACAATAATTTTCAAAATTTTCAAAATTTTTATGGGTTTTTCAAAGCTTTTCAATGCAATGCAATAATGAAACGTGTGACAAATAAAAGAAAGATGCAAGTGTTCATGAAATTAAAGCAAGCAAGTTTATCGAGTTATTACAAACAAGAGTCACACCCCACCCCATACTTAACATACACATTGTCCTCAATGTTCAAGAAAAATAAAGAAAAGAAAAGAAACAAAGAAAACTCACTAATGGTGGTGGAGTAGCTCGAAGCATCCATCAACGATCACTGTAAAGGAGGTGGCGGATATGGAAAGAAGTCCGAACTGAAGGGTCGCCCAAATTGTTGGCGGTAGACATCACGTAGGATCTTAGCGTTCTCTTGTCGCTCCACATCATGCGCCCGCTGGTGGATCTCTAAGTCTCCCACCCTCCTGGAAAGGTCAGTCGCCCATGCCGGCTGCTGCTCATACCATACGGGAGGCTGTTGTAACCACTCCGGTTGCTGCTGCTGAATAGGCGTCGGTGCAACTAGTGGCTGATCATACCAAGGAGGCGGAGCTCCCATCAAAGATGGCTGCTGTCCATACCAAGAAGGCGGGGCATCCATCCATGTCGGGCGCTCACTATCACTAGCCCGGCGTGAGGAAGAAGAACCGGAAGGTCTCGACTGGTGGGGGATCTCCTAAGTGGCTCCGAGAAGTCAGTTGGCTGCTCCGGGAATGAGCCAAAGTCTTGCTCATTCCCTCCTGCATCCGGGTAGTCTCCTCCTCCCTTCTCCTCATCATCTGCAACATCAACTGGAACCTCATCGGGCACATAAGGAGGAGCTACTAACCTATTAGCATGCATCGGAACAAAGGTCTCCTTCCAGTTATGGCGGCCAAGCATGAGAGAGTATCCGGAAGCCATGGAATGCCTCTACCACCTCTTTCCTCCCAAGGCATGGTTGTGGTAAGTGGAGCACGGTGGCGAGGGAAGATAAGTCCTCTAGTCATGAGCCCATTGAGACCCAAAGGTCTCGCAGCTATTCTAGTGCAAGCGGAGTAATCAATGTCCAGCTGGTTAGCAATATGTGTCACCATACCTCCATATCCTATGTTTCCGGCCGATTTGTTCTTCACTTTACTAAGGGTGGAGGCAAGTAAAGTGGCACAATCTGTGGGATGACCAGTAAGCATGCAATAGATGATGAAGATCTCATCGGCTTTGATCTTTTGAGGTATTTCGGTTATAGGGAAGAGGCATTCCGATAGGATCCTATGAGCGATCTTGATGGCTAAATGGTAGATAATCTTGGCCTTAGAATCGGCCGGTTGCCAACGGTCCTCTAAAGCATAAATCATGGTTATCTCTCTCCAAAAGTCTTTAGCGTTTACTCCCCTAGGAAACCTTCCATTGAAGGTCTCTTGAAACCCAAACATGGTTCCAAACTGCACTATGGAGAACTCGTAGTTACGCTCCATCAACCTAAATGATACCGTTCGGTCAACGGCACTATGCTCGAAGGAAGTTATGAACTCCCTTGTAATCTCTTCATAAGCATCCTCCCTAATGGTGGAGAATATGATCAAGCCAGTTGTATCTAATAGCCAAGTCAAGTCATTAACAACATTCAGCTCTTCAAGCTCCTCTAAAGCAATGTACCTAGGTCCTATCACAACTCTCTTAGAAATCTTATCCATGGCTCTTTCGTAATCTTCATGGATTGTGGGAATCCTAGGGGATGGTGGTGATGGTGGTTCATTGGGAGGGGGTTGGGAAGAAGAAGAAGACTCATCACCCTTTTGCTTCTTGTTTCTACTTGATTTCCTCCTTCCAAACATTTTCACTCAAAACAGAAAAAACCACGGTCTGTTCTTGTCAAAACCACGGCCGTGGAACTGTACGGACCTGTGGAATTGTTCGAAATTCCTCAAAAACTCAGCAAATGCACAGAAAACTCAGCAATCAAAGCCCTAAACTACTTCTAATTCCAATTTCGTTCAGTTCTCCTAGAAATTTGCAAGAAAAACGAACCAAATCAACCAAGAAGAGATAGAGAGAAAACCTAGGGTTTGGATTTGAAAAAAATCCAAAATCCTTCCCAAATGTTGATTGTTTGCTCAGTTTGTTGATGGGATCTTGTAGAGGATTCGATTTGCTCCACTTTTGGTTGAAGAATCGTTCGAATCGGTCTCCGGATGAGGGATTACAAGAAGGGGCAATTTCCGACGACAAAGCGTGGTTTGGGGCGTGGTTTTGGAAGAAAGTGTGAGTTTTTGTGAAGAAGAGGGAAATATATTGTGGCCGTAAAATTTTGGAAAACCACGGCCAGTCGGGGCATTGCACGGCCGTGGTTTTGTATGGACGACCGTGGAACTCTTTAATCTGTGCCAAAATCCAAGTTTCGTCAATTTTTTCGGCTTTTCTTCTCTTCTCTTGTCTATTCCTTATTCCTGACATCCAAAAACACAACATACCGGAAGGTATCGAGGGGAAACAAACAAAAACAACTAAACTAAACTAATCTAAGAAAGAAAGAAAGAAAACAAAAACGACAATGCATTACCTTGGGTTTCCTCCTAAGAAGCGTTTTGTTTTGGGTCCGTACCTAGACCGTTCCTATGTTCAAATGAGGACAATCGGAGTGATTTCCTCAGCTTGGAGCTCCAATGAGTATTTCTTAAGTCATTGACCATTCACCTTGAAACTCCTGCACTTCTCACCCCATACTTCAACAGCGCCATGGGGAAAAACACATTTAATCACATAAGGTCATGTCCAACGAGATTTAAGCTTACCTGGAAAGAGTCGGAGTTGAGAATTGAAGAGGAGAACTTGATCTCCTTCTTTGAGGTCTTTTGAAATGATATGCTTATAATGCCAACGCTTCGCCCTTTCATTGTAGATCTTGGCGTTCTCATAGGCATTCAAGCGGAGTTCTTCTAGCTCATTAAGGTCTAAGAGGCGCTTCTCGCCTGCTTCTTTCATGCTGAAGTTCAACCATTTCACGGCCCAATACGCCTTGTGTTCCAACTCTATCGGGAGATGACAAGACTTCCCATACACAAGGTTGTATGGTGTTGTGCCTATGGGAGTCTTGTATGTTGTCCAATACGCCCATAATGCGTCGTCTAGCTTCAAACACCAATCCTTCCTTGTTTTTGACACCGTATTCTCAAGGATACCTTTGATCTCTCTATTTGAAATCTCCACTTGTCCACTTGTTTGTGGATGATAGGGAGTGGCAATCTTGTAAGTCACCCCATACTTAGCTAGTAGAGCTTTGAATCGTCGGGCTATGAAGTGTGAACCTCCGTCACTAATGATGGTTCGCGGTGTCCCAAACCTTGAGGAAATAGTTCTATTAAAGAACTTGACAACCACCATAGCATCGTTAGTTGGAGAGGCAATAGCTTCAACCCATCTCGAAACATAATCTACAGCGAGAAGTATGTATTGGTTTCCGCAAGATGATGGGAATGGTCCCATGAAATAAACTCCCCAAACGTCAAAGATTTCCACCTCTTGAATGTTGTTGAGAGGCATCTCATTTCTCCAAGAGATATTTCCTATTCTTTGACAAGCATCGCAACAAGAAACAAAAGTTTGCACATCCTTAAATAAAGTAAGCCAAAAGAATCCAGATTGCAATATCTTAGCGCTAGTTTTATGGGAACTAGCGTGTCTTCCACAAGGAAGTGAATGACAATGACGAATGACACTTTGCATTTCGTCTTCCGTCACACATCTTCTAACGATACCGTCGGGACCTCTCTTGAAGAGTAGAGGTTCATTCCAATGGTATTGGCGGACATCCCTAAAGAACTTCTTTCTTTGTGCATAGGATAGTCCGGGAGGTATTTCCTGACAAACCAAGTAATTTACAAAATCAGCAAACCAAGGTTCGTTACCATTAGAAATCTTATCGATGCATTCTTCCATGATGTGTAAGTGCTCATCCGGGAAGGAGTCATCGATGGGTAGGTCGTCGCCTTCGGTGTGTGGTAGACGACTTAGGTGATCCGCAACAGAATTTTCGGAACCTTTCTTGTCACGAATCTCTAGATCGAATTCTAGAAGAAGAAGAAGAAGAATCCATCTAAGCAGCCTTGGCTTTGCATCCTTCTTGGCGAGCAAATACTGTATTGTTGAATGGTCCGTGTATACAATCACCTTCGCTCCTACAAGATAAGAACGAAACTTTTCAAAAGCATATACAATGGCTAAAAATTCTTTTTCAGTTGTGGCGTAGTTGAGTTACGCTTCATCTAGCGTCTTGCTAGCATAGTAGATGGCGTGAGTGAGGCCTTCCTTCTTTTGTCCAAGCACCGCTCCACGTCACTTGCATCACACATAACCTCAAATGGAAGATTCCAATCTGGAGGTTGGATTATCGGGGCTGAGATGAGAGCTTCTGGAATCTTATAGAAGGCATCTAAACATTCCTGCGAAAAATCAAAAACAACATCCTTCATCAATAGATTAGTTAGTGGTTTTAAAATTTTTGAGAAGTCTTTGATGAATCTCCTATAAAACCCTGCATGTCCTAGGAAACTTCTTATCCCCTTCACCGAAGATGGAGGAGGAAGCTTCTCTATCGTCTCTATCTTAGCCTTGTCAACTTCGATCCCTCTATTAGAGATCAAATGTCCTAGCACAATGCCTTCCTTGACCATGAATTGACACTTTTCCCAATTTAGAAAAGGTTAGCGTCTTCACATCTTTGAACAAGAGAAAGGTTAGCAAGACAATTGTCAAATGAGGAATCATAAACTGAAAAATCGTCCATAAAAACCTCCATGCTTTCCTCATTATATTCCGAGAAGATGGCCATCATACACCTTTGAAAGGTGGCTGGAGCGTTACAAAATCCGAATGGCAACCTCCTATAAACAAACGTACCCCATGGGCACGTGAATGTGGTCTTCTCTTGATTGTCCGGGTGAATCAGAATCTGAAAGAAACCACTATAACCGTCAAGGTAACAAAAGTAGGAGTGTTGTGCTAACTTTTCAAGCATTTGGTCTATAAATAGTAGTGGGAAGTGATCCTTCCTAGTTGTATTGTTCAGCTTGCGGTAGTAAATGCACATCCTCCAACCCGTCACGGTTCTCGTTGGAATGAGTTCGTTGTTCTTGTTGGTTACAACGGTCATTCCTCCTTTCTTTGGGACAACTTGAACGGGGATCATCCACTTGCTATCGGAGATAGGATAGATGATACATGCGTCAAGTAACTTAATGATTTCCTTCTTCATGACCTCTTTCATGATCGGGTTTAACCGTCTTTGAGGTTGTCGTGAAGGCTTGTAATCCTCCTCCATTAGAATCTTGTTCATACATAAAGATGATTTAATTCCTATAAGATCCTCTATGGTATAGCCTAAAGCTTTCCTATGTTTCCTCAAAACATTCATAAGTTTCTCATGTTCATCTTCCTTTAAATCGGAACTAACAATAACGGAGAAGGTATAATTATTTCCAAGAAAAGCATACCGAAGATGTGTGGGAAGTGGCTTCAATTTCAAAGCTATTGATGCCTTTGATGTGTCTTGAGGTGTGTTTGATGCTTCCTTAGAAGTCTCTAAGGGTGTGGGAGTAGTGGAAGAAGACTCAAGAGTGGTTGTAGGAAAGACGTAATTGTTCTCAGAATTTTCCAAAACCACGGCACACCTGTTACTTCCACGGCCGTGGTTTAGGGCGTGGAAGTCTCTAATGTTCTCGAAATAGCACTCTACGGGTTGAATTGGTGAAACCACGGCCGTGGTTTCTTCTGTTTTCCGAGTCATCATAGAATTTCTCGAACTCTTCATCTTGTACCTCTTTTAGCTCTTCCAAAGCTTCAACCTCAGCATTGCAATCCTCTTATTCTCCCTTTTCCATGATGCTCATGGTTATGACCTTTTGCAATGGTGTTAGCATGAAATATTGTGATATTTTAGGCACGTTTTCTAAACGTATTTGATTCATATTGATAGTCTTTGATTGATCATCATTGCATATATGAGCTAGTATTACCTATATTGTCGATATGGATGTCTACACTAGCTTTATGTTGATTATAGTTGATTGAGAGTCATTTCCGAGCGGAATCGAGCAAAGAAGAGTTGATTGAATATGTCCATGGATTGAGGGCATTATTAGGAGCAAATTGGAGTTCAACTTGAGGAATGCACGAAGCTAGGGAAGAATCACGTTCTTGCCCTAAACCACGCTCTAAAATACGGCCGTACTACAAACCACGTTTAGTTCCACGGCCGTGGAACACTGCAAAGAGAGGCGTGATGCATTCCAGTAACTATTACGGCCGTGGAACATATGGTCCAAACCATGACACAATCCACGCTCTAAATTACGGTCGTGGAATCTTCCACGACCGTGATCTTGGCGATCTTTTTCGCCACATTTTGAAGCCATGATCTTTTGAAGATTGGGCCGGGCCGATATTTTATCTTGCCCTATAAAAAGACGGACGAAGAGAAATTCCGTCATCGACGCCTACACCTCGTTTAGGTTCGCTTAAGGGAATTTTGGCAATCCACGCTTCATCTCCGCTTAGAGATTTTCAACGCCGTTTGAGCCCTAGCTTGGAATCATTGACATCTCATTGGAGACCGAAGTTCGCATCTGGAATTTGCCCTAATCTCGCACTTTTGGTGGAGATTGCTGTTGAGATCTCCGGATTGGCGGAAGATCGAAGCTTTTGGAAGATTGTTGCAAGAAGATCTCTCTTCTTGTTTAGGTTTGATTTGGAAAACGGATTGACATCCCGTTCTCCCTTCTTTCCTAAGATTGTGATTGTTTGCTTTATTCTGGATCCATTGACAATAATTGTTCTCGATTGTGACTTTGAGATTGGTTTGAAGATTATTGAAAGTTTTCGGAAGTTTTCATCTCTTTATCTTTTAATCCTTGAATTGATATCAACATGACGGTTATTGGCTAAAAATCCTTAACAATTCTAAGGTGAAGGGTTGATAGTTGTGGCTTAGATAATGATAGATCGATCGTAAACAGATTAGACCCTGAGAGTTAGAGAGAATCGTCGACGAACCCTAAATTACGGGCTGTTCTTGAGTTCCACGGCCGTGGAGTCTCAAGATCCACCCGTAATTTCCCTTAAGTTTACGAACCTGCTTTTACTTTAGTCCAAAGTTAAATATTTGCTTTAATTTAGTTTAGACTTGTCTTTTCTAGGTGGTAGTGAAGCCTCAACAACCTCTACCTCGATTGTGAGTGTCATAACCATAATCGGCTAAGTTAGTCTTGATCCTTGGATTACAAGTTTGGGTATTTGACATTAATTCTTGCTTTTAGAACTTTTCTATATTGAGCCTCAACAACCTGTATAGAGAGTGTCTTGTAGGTGAGTCATATAAGGTTTTTGGAACTTCACCGTACGATTACCTTACATTAGCATACCTTTGCATATCTCAACTCTGTCTTTATATCATTAGTATATCTTGAATCGACTGCCACAGCTGGATACCTGGATCTTTAGGATTGTTGTTTTCCCAATATTTGCAAAACTCTCATATTTACTCGCTTGATAATCTGCAATTGAATTTATTCCCACCCAAATCCCTGTGTTCGATACTCTGGAATTCTTGCTTAACTACGTCGATCCGTACACTGCGGGTTCGCTTGCTTGATTCTAGTTTTATAAATTTAAAACTTATTTGCACACACCTTTAGGGGCGAACAAGTTTTTGGCGCCGTTGCCGGGGATTTGGTTTCGGCCGAATTCGGTAGCCGGTTGTCAAGCTTGGGAGCTTGCTCTCGTTATTTGATATTACTTTGAGTGCATGCGCAGGTCTAGGAACACCGAAGATCTCTTGCCTCTTGATCAAGAGCTAGAGAAAACTTTAAGGCAAAAGCGCAAGGAAAAGAAGATGGCTGAAGGACACGAACGTGATCTTCAGGCGGAGTTGGCGGAGAAGGAAGCTCAACTCCAACGGAATGAGACTCTCCGCCAAGATGAGATGGATCGTCATCAATCTCAAGTTAACAATCTACAAGACATGATCTTCCAGATGAGGGTAGAGATGAGCGACCTTAAGAATAAGGGAAGCAAGAAATCCTCAAGGAAAGCATCAAGGTCTAGAAGAAAAAGTCACTCATCCGCTGATGATAGTGATTCTTCCATGCCACCGCTGGAGGAGATTGATCCCACGATCAATGTAAATCCTTTCTATCCACAAGGAGCTGCTAATCGCCGCATTCCGCCTAGGAATGTGAGGATCGAACGTGTAGACAATGAGCCAAGAACTCTTGGCCAGCGGATGGATCCAACACAACAACCACGCCGCTTGGGCGTGAATTTCGATGCTGAAGATGTGCAAGGGTTTAGCTTCAACCCTCAAGTCATTACTCTTGTTCGCCAAAACCAATTTGGCGGGACAAGCACTGAATCTCCACACCAACACTTGCAGAACTTTGAGTGTATGATGGAGACAATGAGACCAAAGGGCGCTACTACCAACAGCTATAAGCTCAAGCCTTTCTTCTTCTCCTTGAAGGGGAAAGCGTTATCTTGGTATCAGGCTCTTTCTAATGGGAAACTAGATACGTGGGAAGACCTTTCCGCGGAGTTCCTCACCAAATTCTTTCCGCCATCCAAAACGGCGGAACTTAGAGGTAAGATTAATGCTTTTTCTATGAGACCTAACGAAAGTTTGTTTCAATCTTGGGAAAGGTTTCAGGATTTGCTCTTGGATTGCCCTCATCATGGCATATCCAAACTTGCCTTGTTGGAGATTTACTACAAGGGGCTGGATGCGGGAAAGCAATTCAACCTCCAATCCCTCTCATGTGGAACGTTCATGGACATGAGAGAAGATGACGCTTGGGACTTCATTGAGAAGCAAGCAAGAGTCATAGAGAAGTATTCCCACCGGAAAGTGGAGGGAAATCGTGTGGAGCAAGGACCAAAGCTCACACACGAAGCTCAAAATCAGATTTTCTCCCTCAACAATGAGATCAAGGAGTTGAAGGAGGCTATCAAGACCAACTTCCCAAAGCAACAAGGGAAGGATGTTGGTTATTTGGGCAACAACAATGGCGAAAACAACAATAACCGGAACAATAACCGGAATAACAATTGGAATGGAAACAACAACAACCGGAACAACGATTGGAACAACAATAGGGGTTCAAACAACAACAATTGGCGCTCCAATCAACAAAATTCCGGTAACTCTTACCCTTCCAACTCAAATTCATTAACTCCACCCTCCTCTTCCTCTACTCCTTTGAAAAGCCAGGGGCAATCATCTAATGGAGGAAACACTTCGGGGAAGGAGAAGCCCGATCCCATATTGGAAACGATTTTGGGAAAGCTTCAAGGGTTGGAGAACCGCCTCATCAAGGTTGATGATCAAGTTTCTAAAGTTGACAAAGCTCAAAAGGTTTTAGAAAACCAAATGTTCAACCACGCGGAGGAAGTTCCTAGAAATCAAGGGAAGCTTCCAGGAAAGACGGAGGACAACCCTAAGGGAAGGGTGATGGCGATTACAACTAGGAGCGGAGTGACAACCACCGATCCGCAGCCTACGTTCGTTGAAGTCCCCGTAGAGAAGGGCAAGGAGAAGGGGAAGGAGAAGGAAGACGTCTACGTTCCTCCTCCAGCTTACAAACCTCCCCTTCCATTCCCTCAATCTAGAGCGCGAGCGCGCCTAGACAAACAATTCGGTAAGTTCACAGAACTCATGAGTAAGCTGCATATTAACATACCATTTATTGATGCTATTGTAGGTATGCCGGCTTATGGCAAGTTCTTGAAGGAGCTCCTCTCCAACAAGAGGAAACTAGAAGACTTCGGCGAGGTCAAGATGAGTTCGGATTCTTCGGACCTCATCAAGACCATGAAGGAGAAAATGCCCCCAAAGTTGAAGGATCCGGGGTCATTTTGCATTCCCATTGGAGTGGGAGATGTCACATATGACGCCTTATGTGACTTAGGAGCAAGTGTGAGCATCATACCACTTGCATTGTGTAGGAAGATCGGTTTAGGTGACCCTAAACCGGTGAAGATGACGTTATACATGGCGGATCGATCCATCACTCGTCCCGTCGGTATTGTAGAAGACGTCCCGGTCAAGCTAGGTAAATTCTTTGTTCCCATTGATTTTGTCGTGCTTGACATTCCTGCAGATAGTCCGGTCCCGATCATACTCGGAAGACCGTTTCTTGCAACTTCCGGCTACATAGTCGATTGCAAGAATGGGAGACTCGCTTTTGATATAGGAGAAGAGAAAGTAGAGTTCGTTCTCTCCACTCTAGTGAAGGATCCAATCTTTGATGAGGATATTTATAATATCCAAGACGAAGAAGGTTTGTCTAGAGAGGAGGTAAGTGCGATTCTCTTTAACGATCCTTTACAAAAAGTTATCACTATGAGTCTAACCAATGTAGGGAAAGATGAAGAGTGCAATAAGGCAATTGAAGCCTTAGAAGCACCAGAAGAGATGCATGAAGAGGGGTTTGAGAAACTCCACAATGAGGCTGAGAATGTCAGAATCCACGGTCATACCCTGTATTCCACGACCGTGGATTCCACAACCAAAATCATGCCTCATTCCAGGGGATTATACGGCCGTGGAGAAGATGTGACAACCGTATTCCCCTTCCACGCCCTAAACCACGGCCGTGGAGGACAAGATCCACCCGTAATTTTGGCCGTGGAAGAGAGTGATCGAGACATTTCTTCGACTTCTTCCGATTCTTCTCCAACACACTCATCTCCCTTAGAAACTTCTAAGGAAACATCGAATGCTTCTCGAGGATCGTTGGAAGCTCCGAAAACAATGGAACTCAAACCACTTCCTACTCATCTAAGGTACGCTTTTCTAGGATCTAATTCTACCTTTCCGGTTATTGTTAGTTCCGACCTAAGCATAGATGAACATGAACAGCTCATGATTGTCCTTAGGAAACATAGGAAGGCTATAGGCTATACTATCGAGGACTTAGTAGGAATTAAACCCTCTCTATGCATGCATAAGATACTAATAGAGGAAGACTTTAGAACTTCGAGACAACCTCAAAGGCGGTTGAATCCGACCATGAAGGAGGTTGTCAAGAAGGAAATTCTTAAACTTCTTGATGCAGGTATCATCTATCCTATCTCCGATAGTAAGTGGGTGAGTCCAGTTCAAGTAGTTTCGAAGAAGGGAGGAATGACGGTCATCACCAACAAGAACAACGAACTCATTCCTACCCGAACCGTGACTGGATGGCGGATGTGCATAGACTACCGCAAGCTCAACAATGCAACGCGGAAGGATCATTTTCCATTGCCATTCATTGATCAAATGCTTGAAAGGTTAGCGCAACATTCACATTTTTGCTACCTTGACGGCTATAGTGGTTTCTTTCAGATTCCGATACATCCGGACGATCAAGAGAAGACCACATTCACATGCCCGTAGGGTACGTTTGCTTATAGGAGAATGCCATTCGGGCTTTGCAACGCCCCAGCCACCTTCCAACGGTGTATGATGGCCATCTTCTCCGAATACGTAGAGGAAATCATGGAAGTCTTCATGGACGACTTCTCCGTATACGGTACCTCTTTTAACGATTGCCTTTCTAACCTTTCTCTTGTTTTGCAAAGGTGTGAAGACACTAATCTAGTTCTTAATTGGGAGAAGTGTCAATTCATGGTTAAGAAAGGAATCGTATTAGGTCACTTAGTCTCTAGTAGAGGGATAGAAGTAGACAAAGCTAAGATAGAGACCATAAAGAAACTTCCTCCCCCAATTTCGGTGAAAGGGATAAGAAGTTTCGTAGGACATGCTGGATTTTATAGACGTTTCATCAAGGACTTTTCTAAGATATCAAAACCTCTCACTAATCTATTGATGAAGGATGCGGTTTTTGAGTTTTCGCAGGAATGCTTGGACGCGTTCAACACCATTCGGCAAGCTCTAATCTCAGCACCTATTATCCAACCTCCGGATTGGACTCTACCCTTTGAGATTATGTGCGACGCTAGTGACGTAGCTATTGGAGCTGTTCTTGGACAACGAAAAGAAGGGAGAACCCATGCCATATACTATGCTAGCAAGACGCTAGATGAAGCGCAACTCAACTACGCCACTACCGAGAAAGAGTTTTTAGCCATTGTCTATGCTATTGACAAGTTTCGCTCTTATCTTGTAGGTGCAAAGGTGATTGTCTACACGGATCATGCTGCGATCCGGTACCTCCTTGCGAAGAAAGATGCGAAGCCAAGGCTGATTAGATGGATTCTTCTCCTACAAGAATTCGATCTTGAGATCCGCGACAAGAAAGGTTCAGAAAATTCTGTTGCGGATCATTTGAGTCGTATAACACATCTAGAGGACGACCATCTACCCATTGATGACTCCTTCCCGGACGAACACCTACATATCATAGAGGAGTGCATCAACGTGATCTCCAAAGGTAACGAACCATGGTTTGCTGATTTTGTTAACTATTTGGTTTGCCAGGAGATACCACCCGAACTATCCTACGCACAAAAGAAGAAGTTCTTCAAGGACGTCCGGGAATACTATTGGAACGAGCCTCTCCTCTTTAAGAGAGGTCCGGATGGCATCATTCGGCAATGTGTGCCGGAAGATGAGATGCAAAGTGTCATCCGTCATTGTCATTCACTACCTTGTGGAGGACACGCTAGTTCGAATAAGACTAGCGCAAAGGTATTGCAATTTGGATTCTTTTGGCCTACTTTGTTTAGAGATGTGCAATCCTTTGTTTCTTGCTACGATGCTTGTCAAAGAACAGGCAATATTTCTAGAAGGAACGAGATGCCCCTCAACAACATCCAAGAGGTAGAGATTTTCGACGTTTGGGGAGTCGATTTCATGGGACCATTCCCATCTTCTTGTGAAAACCAATACATACTATTGGCGGTAGACTACGTTTCTAGATGGGTGGAAGCAATTGCCTCTCCCACCAATGATGCCATGGTGGTGGTTAAGTTCTTCAACAAGACCATTTTCCCGCGATTTGGGACGCCAAGGACGATCATTAGTGATGGAGGTTCTCACTTCATAGCCCGCCGCTTTGAAGCTCTTCTAGCTAAGTATGGGGTTACTCACAAGATCGCTACCCCTTACCATCCACAAACAAGTGGACAAGTTGAGATCTCAAATAGGGAGATCAAAGGAATCTTAGAGAAGACGGTTTCAAGGACTAGGAAGGATTGGTCCTTGAAGCTTGATGATGCATTATGGGCATACAGGACTGCGTACAAGACTCCCATAGGAACCACACCATACAACCTTGTGTATGGGAAGTCTTGTCACTTGCCGGTGGAGTTGGAACACAAAGCGTTTTGGGCTATCAAGTGGCTGAATTTCGGCATGAAGGAAACGGGAGAGAAGCGTCTCCTCGACATCAATAAGCTGGATGAACTCCGCTTGAATGCTTATGAAAACGCTAAGATCTACAAGGAAAGAGCAAAGCGTTGGCATGATAAGCATATCATTCCAAAGGACTTCAAAGAAGGAGATCAAGTTCTCCTCTTCAATTCAAGACTTCGCCTCTTTCCAGGTAAGCTTAAATCCCGTTGGACCGGACCTTTTCTAATTAAGCGTATTTTCCCCCATGGTGCAGTTGAAGTGTGGGGTGAAGCGAGCGGAAGTTTTAAGGTGAACGGTCAACGACTCAAGAAGTACACGCCGGAACTCCAAACTGAGGAGTTTGCGCCTACCGCACTCGAATAAGTGCGAGATTGGTCTAGCTACGGACCTTAAACAAAGCGCTTCTTGGGAGGCAACCCAAGGTATTGTATTTTTGTTTTTATTTTCGATTCATAGATTAGTTTAGTATAGACGTTTTTGCTTTGTTTTTGCCTCGATTTCTTCCGGTATGTTCGTGTTTTTGGATGTAGGACCAATGGAAAAGGAAAAGAGAAGGATGATGTTGAAGAAGAGTGACGAAATTTGGACTTTGGAGCTTTACAGAGGGTTCCACGGTCTAAATTACAGTCGTCATAGCTATAGTGGCCGTAATTTCCAAAAGCCTTTGAAAAATCACCAAAACCACGGTTCCGTACACTTCCACGGCCGTGGAACACCCCGACAGACCGTGATTTTCAAAATTTTGCCTGCAACTATATAAGCCACATTCTTCACAAATTCATCCCAAAAACCCCTCTTTCCACGACCTAAGTGCCGAAACACCACGACCCCCTCTCAAATCTTCGTTTCCTAATCGTTTTCAACGATTCTTCTTCCCAAACTGCAGCAAATTCAACCACAAACAAGATCCAAGCGACGAATCGAACGGAAATTCACCAACACACGCGCATTTCGGATTTTTCAATCCGAAAAAGAGGTTTTCTTTTCCCTTCTTGATTCTTGCTGATTCGGTTGTTTTTGTTAGAGATTTTTAGGAAGAACTGATTGAGAATTGAGGAAATTAGACTAAGACTGCCTATTGTGGAGATTGATTGTGGATTTGCTGAGATTTGTGATTTTCTGAGACGAATCACGGTCTATGGGTAAATTACGGCCGTGGTTTGCTGAAGAACAGACCGTAATTTTGAGCAGAATAGATTTCGTGAGAAGAGTTTCAGGGAGGATAAAAGAGAAGAAGAATGAGCAGAATAAGAAGAGGAAGGGTAATCCCTCCTCCTCCTCATCCTCTAGGGCACCACCACCCTCTTCACCTTCACCTCCATCCTCACCTTCACCTCCATATTCACCCCCTCACCCTAGAATCTCAACCATACACGATGACCATCTTGCTGCACTTGATAGGATCAAGGAGAGGCCAGTGATTGGCCCTAGATATTTGTTGTTGGAGGATCTAGTTCCTCTCAACATAGTTGATGACCTTACTTGGCTCTTGGATAGAGCCGGATTAGTTGTCTTCTCGGCTATCCGAGAAGACGCATATGAGGAGATTACACGGGAGGTTGTGACGTCCTTTGAGCACAGCCACGTCGACAAGACCGTCTCTTTCCGCCTTATAGAGAGAGATTATCAGTTGAGTATCCGTGAGTTTGGGACCATTTTTGGATTCCATGAGACCTTTAATGGTCGATTTCCGAGTGGTGTTTACCCCAAGGACTTTTGGGAAGAGATGGCTATGGTTTACGCTAGCGAGGATCGCTGGCAACCCGCTGATACCAAGGCTAGATTGATGAACCATCTAGCCTTGAAGATAGCTCATCGTGTTCTTTCGGAGTGTCTCTTTCCTAGGATGGAGACGCCCCAAAAGATCAAGACGGATGAGCTATTCTTGCTTTACTGCATGCTTTATGGACGCCGGGCTGATTGTGCTACTCTCTTGGCTGCTACGATGAGCAAGCTCAAGAACAAGAAGAAGGGGAACATTGGATATGGTGGGATAGTTACCCACATTGCTAGGAGTTTTGGTGTCGACTTTTCTGCTTGCACCCGCATATCGGCCGTACCTTTAGGGCTACATGCTTTCATGGTTAGGGGTCTCATCTTCCCCACACATAGAGGTCCGCCTTATGCGGGCATGCCTTGGGAGAGTAGGACGGGTAGGGGTATAGAGTGGCTACCAGAGTACTCCATTATGGTGGGACGCCATAATTGGAAGGAGACGTTCGCTGCGATGCATGCGAACAGGATAGCAGCTCCCCTTATGTCCCACCACCGGTTGTCGAGGAGGAGGATATGGGAGATCAGTTTGAGAGTGGAGGAGGAGCCGAGCAGGAGTTTGGCACGTTTCCGGACCAACCGGAGGCGGCCCCAGATGTACCTAGACGCTCTCCACGTCCAGCTAGAGCCTCAGGCTCGTCATCTCGCCGCGCTAGCGTGAGTGAGAGGCCCACGTGGATGACCACACCTCCCGCATGGTATGACGTTCCCCCTCCTTGGTCCACCGAGAAGCCAGCAGTACCTCCACCAGCACCAGCACCATCCGACGCCCCAGCATGGTACAGTCAGGCCCCGGGATGGTACGAGTAGATGCCGGATTGGGCTACCGGACTTTCAGAGAGAGTAGGAGCGCTAGAGATCCGGGCGGATGCTAGAGACGGACGTTTAGACGACCTTGACCACATGATGAGGGACGTCTACCGCCAGCAGTTTGGGCGGTTCTACGATCCGAGCTTCTCTCCATTCCCGCCGCCGCCAGCACCGCAGTGATTTGATGCATGACCGTTCGTTTTAGACATTCCCGCCACCACTTTGTGAGTTTCTTTTTCTTTTCTTCTTTCCTTTCTTTCTTTTGAACATTAGGGACAATGTTCGTCCTAAGTATGGGGTGGGATGTACTAAAAGTTTGTAATAACTCTACTTACTATGCTTGCTTTCATTCGAGACTATCACTGCATGTTCATTATGTGTTTCACGTTTCATTATCGCATTGCATGAAAAAGAACTTGAAAAAAAAACCATAAAAATTGAATAATTTTAAAAAATTATGTGCTTCTAATGAATTGAGATGATTTCTATGATAATCCCTACTTGTGAATTGAGTTTGATGACAATTGCATGCTTAAAAGAATTGTGAATTGAAAAGAATTTGAATGAATGAATTTTACCTCTTTTGCAAGTTTTATAATGTGAAAAATGTTACCTAAATCATGTTGAGAAATTGAAGTTGAAATCACACTATAAGTTCTTATACTTCTTGTTGAAATGATTAAGGCAATTCGAATTCTCTTCCTTCTTTCTTTTGACCATTTTAGCTCCTCATTGAAATATTAGCCTCCTTTACCTATCCGGGAATTTGGAGAAGTGAATGAAAAAGGCATGTTTGATGTGGGAGGGCCATGAGAGCAAATTTTTGCAATCAAAAGTATAGAAAGAAATTCTAGGTTTGGGGAAGTCAATCATGATGATGAGTAACTCGGCACCATTCACATAGCCGGGTGTTTGTGTCTTGCTAAAGTCGGATTGAGCGATATTCCTAGCGGATTATGGTATGTGCGCTAAGGGTTTGAGGCATCTCGCAAAAATGAGAAACGCCAATCTCCTAGGCTTCGGTTTTTGTGCACCTCTGTCCATAACTCCAAAAGTAAAGTTGAAAAATGAAAAGAAGAGAGTGAAGCTCTAAGTTGAAGTGTTGCGGAAACCGCAAAAGAAGAAGAAGGTAGTTGTCCACTTTCCCGGATTCATGCACCACATTTCCTTAAAGTTTTCCCTTCCTTTCCATATTCTAGACCTTTTCTTTGGAAGTCCTTAAGATCAAAAGAATGTTATATGACTTGGTGATCTAAATTGAAGTTTCTTATGATTGATTTTGATAATGTTTAAAGGTTATGATGCTTGTTTAGAAGTTGAATTGATTCATGAATTTTCTTTGCTTTTTACTTTTTGATTGAGTGTGTGAAAGTTTGATAAACGATTGAGACAAGGTTTGAGAATGATCTATTCTTTAGAAGGCATGTTCATCCAAAAGAAGGTACACATATTTCATCATAACTCTTGTTTAAAGCTTTTTGAAGGACCTTGCTTAGGGACAAGCAAGTGTTAAGTATGGGGTTATTTGTTAGCATGAAATATTGTGATATTTTAGGCACGTTTTCTAAACGTATTTGATTCATATTGATAGTCTTTGATTGAGCATCATTGCATATGTGAGCTAGTATTACCTATATTGTCGATATGGATGTCTACACTAGCTTTATGTTGATTATAGGTGATTGAGAGTCATTTCCGAGCGGAATCGAGCAAAGAAGAGTTGATTGAATATGTCCATGGATTGAGGGCATTATTAGGAGCAAATTGGAGTTCAACTTGAGGAATGCACGAAGCTAGGGAAGAATCACGTTCTTGCCCTAAACCACGCTCTAAAATACGGCCGTACTACAAACCACGTTTAGTTCCACGGCCGTGGAACACTGCAAAGAGAGGCGTGATGCATTCCAGTAACTATTACGGTCGTGGAACATATGGTCCAAACCGTGACACAATCCACGCTCTAAATTACGGTCGTGGAATCTTCCACGACCGTGATCTTGGCGATCTTTTTCGCCACATTTTGAAGCCACGATCTTTTGAAGATTGGGCCGGGCCGATATTTTATCTTGCCCTATAAAAAGACGGACGAAGAGAAATTCCGTCATCGACGCCTACACCTCGTTTAGGTTCGCTTAAGGGAATTTTGGCAATCCACGCTTCATCTCCGCTTAGAGATTTTCAACGCCGTTTGAGCCCTTGCTTGGAATCATTGACATCTCATTGGAGACCGAAGTTCGCATCTGGGATTTGCCCTAATCTCGCACTTTTGGTGGAGATTGCTGTTGAGATCTCCGGATTGGCGGAAGATCGAAGCTTTTGGAAGATTGTTGCAAGAAGATCTCTCTTCTTGTTTAGGTTTGATTTGGAAAACGGATTGACATCCTGTTCTCCCTTCTTTCCTAAGATTGTGATTGTTTGCTTTATTCTGAATCCATTGACAATAATTGTTCTCGATTGTGACTTTGAGATTGGTTTGAAGATTATTGAAAGTTTTCGGAAGTTTTCATCTCTTTATCTTTTAATCCTTGAATTGATATCAACATGACGGTTATTGGCTAAAAATCCTTAACAATTCTAAGGTGAAGGGATGATAGTTGTGGCTTAGATAATGATAGATCGATCGTAAACAGATTAGACCCTGAGAGTTAGAGAGAATCGTCGACGAACCCTAAATTACGGGCTGTTCTTGAGTTCCACGGCCGTGGAGTCTCAAGATCCACCCGTAATTTCCCTTAAGTTTACGAACCTGCTTTTACTTTAGTCTAAAGTTAAAGATTTGCTTTAATTTAGTTTAGACTTGTCTTTTCTAGGTGGTAGTGAAGCCTCAACAACCTCTACCTCGATTGTGAGTGTCATAACCATAATCGGCTAAGTTAGTCTTGATCCTTGGATTACAAGTTTGGGTATTTGACATTAATTCTTGCTTTTAGAACTTTTCTATATTGAGCCTCAACAACCTGTATAGAGAGTGTCTTGTAGGTGAGTCATATAAGGTTTTTGGAACTTCACCGTACGATTACCTTACATTAGCATACCTTTGCATATCTCAACTCTGTCTTTATATCATTAGTATATCTTGAATCGACTGCCACAGCGGGATACCTGGATCTTTAGGATTGTTGTTTTCCCAATATTTGCAAAACTCTCATATTTACTTGCTTGATAATCTGCAATTGAATTTATTCTCACCCAAATCCCTGTGTTCGATACTCTGGAATTCTTGCTTAACTACGTCGATCCGTACACTGCGGGTTCGCTTGCTTGATTCTAGTTTTATAAATTTAAAACTTATTTGCACACACCTCTAGGGGCGAACAAATGGATCTTTAAACAAGATCGAACTTACTTCGTCTCTAGATGCCTCTTCGTCATAGATGTTGAACATATCCTCTCCAAGTGCAGGCTCTTTCACCAAGGTTGAGATAACAAATTCAACCTTCTCTTCTCCTATATTGAAGGCTAATCTAGCGTTCTTGCAATCCACCATACAACCGGAGGTTGCAAGAAATGGTCTCCCGAGTATGATCGGGACCGGACAATCTGCAAGAATGTCAAGCACAACAAAATCTATAGGAATATAGAACTTACCGAGCTTGACTGGGATGTCTTCAATGATACCCACGGGTCGAGTTATGGATCGATCCGCCATGTACAACGTCATCTTCACCGGTTTAGGTTCACCTAAACCGACCTTCCTACACAAAGCAAACGGGATGATGCTTACGCTTGCTCCCAAGTCACAAAGAGCATCATATGTGACTTTGCCAACTCCTATTGGAATGCAAAATGACCCCGGATCTCTTAGATTTGGGGGCATCTTCTCCGTCATTGTTTTGATGAGCTCCGAAGATTCCGAACTCATCTTGACTTCTCCGAAGTATTCCAGCTTCCTCTTGTTAGAGAGGATCTCCTTCAAGAACTTCCCGTAAGCGGGCATACCTACAATTGCATCAATAAAAGGTATGTTAATATGCAGTTTGCTCATAAGATCAATGAACTTACCGAATTACTTGTCTAGACGCGTTCTTGCTCTAGATTGCGGGAACGGTAGAGGAGGTTTGTAAGCTGGAGGAGGAACATAGACATCTTCCTTCTCCTTCTCCTTGTCTTTCTCTTTCTCAACGGGGACTTCTACAAACTTGGGTTGCGGGTCGGTGGTTGTTGCACCACTCCTATTAGTAATCGCTATCACCCTTCCTTTTAGATTGTCCTCCGTCTTTCCGGGAAGCTTCCCTTGATCTCTAGGAACTTCTTCGGCCTTGCTGAACACTTGATTTTCTAAAGCCTTTTGTGCCTTATCAACCGAAGTGATGTGAATCTCTAGTCCTTGGAGCTTTCCTAAGATTTTCTCCATCATACCATCATGATTATCCTTCTCTGGCTTGCCCGAGCCATTTGATGTTTGACCCTGGCTTTTCAAAGGAGTGGAAGAAGATGGAGGTGTTAGAGAATTTTCATTTTGTGAATAGGAATTACCGGAGTTTTTTTTGTTGGATCTCTAATTATTGTTGTTGGAGTTCCTGTTGTTGTTGTTCCAATTATTGTTCTGGTAGTTGTTCCTATTGTCATGGTTATTATCCCTCCCTAAGTAGCCAGCTTCTTGCTCCTTCGTCTTTTGAAGGCCAGCTCTTATGACTTCCTTCAACTCCTTGATCTCATTGTTGAGGGAAAATATTTGAGCTTGTGCAGCTTCAGTAAACTTAGCTCCTGGATCTCCTTGGTTTCAATTACTAGGATCCACCTTTCAATGGGAATACTTCTCAATCACTTGGGCTTGCTTCTCAATGAAGTCTCAAGCATCATCTTCTCTCATGTCCATGAAAGTTCCACAAGAGAGAGATTGGAGTTTGAATTGTGTCTCCACATCCAATCCCTTGTAGTAGATCTCCAACAATTCCAGCTTTGAAATGCCATGGTGTGGGCAATCCAATAGAAGATCCTGAAACCTTTCCCAAGATTGAAACAAAATTTCGTTAGGTTTCATATAAAAAGCATTAATCTTACCTCTCAACTCTGCCGTCTTGGATGGTGGAAAGAATTTGGTGAGGAACTCTGAAGTTAAATCCTCCCATGTGTTAAGTCTTCCAGCCGAAAGAGCTTGATACCAAGACAAAGCCTTGTCCTTCAAAGAGAAGAAGAACGGTTTTATCTTGTAGTTGTTGTTGATAGACCTCTTCGGCTTCAATGTCTCCATAAGAATCTCGAAATTCTGTAAGTGTTGGTGTGGAGTCGTTCCACCAAATTAACTTTGGCGAACCATGGTAATAACTTGCGGGCTAAACCCGAAATCATGGACGTCTTCACCTCCAAAATTCACACCTAAATGGCGTGGTTGCTGAATTGGATCCATCCGTTGCCCGAGGGTTCGTGGTTCATCCCCGCCATCAGCGAGTCTCACATCTCCAACGAGAATGCGAGGATCAACTTGTGGTCTACAATTGTCACGGACTGGATGGATTATTGGTGCGATATCTTCTAGTTTTGGCATGTCTTCATTGTCAAATGATTCAGCAATAGATTACTTAGCTTTCCTCTTCTTCTTCTTAGCATCATTCCTCTCTAGTTTCATGTCTAGAATCATTGCTCGAAGCTCATTTATTTGAAACTAATTACGTTCCTTTTCCTCCAAGCGATCTTTCTCACTCAATTGGAGTTGAGTTCGAGTTTCATCCAACTCCTCTTGGATGTTCCTCGTAGTATTTTCAGCCATCTTTTTCTCTTTCAGTTTTCTTCTCAAAGTTTTCTCAAGTTTGGGATCAAAAGGAACGAGATATTTGGTAGATCTAGTCCTTCGCATATACTTAAAGAATCTGCAAAAATCACTCAAAAAGACAAATCAAATCACAAGAGCAAAAGCTCCCAAGCTCGACAACCGAGAGCCGAATATGGTCTAGACCAAATCCCCGGCACCGGTGCCAAAAACTTGTTCGCTCAAAAGTGTGCGTGCAAATCTTAAATTTATAAAACTGAAATTAAAGCAAAGCGAACCCGCAGTGTATGGATCGGCCTAGTAAACCAAGAATTCCAGAGTATCAAACTCAGGGATTTGGGGGATCAAATTCAGTTCACAAATCGTCGAGCAATTAAAATATAGAAGTTTTGCAAATATTGGAAAACATCAATACTAAAGATCCAGGTATCCAATTGTAGCAATCGATTCAAGATATTCTATAGATGTATGTAAGGACAGAATCGGGATTGCAAAGGTATACCTAATGTAAGGTTGTGTACGGTGAAGTTCCAAAACCCTATATGTCTTACCCAAAGGTTCTCTCTATAAAGGTTGTTGAGGCTGCAATATAGAAAGGATCTAAGGACAAGAATTACTCTCAAATACCCATGCCCAAACCCAAGGAATCAAAGATAAGCCAAAACGGTTAAGGTTGTGACACTCGAAACCAAAATAGAGGATGTTGAGTCTCACTACTACCTAAAAAAGGCAAGTCAAGGCTAGGTTCAGGCAAAACTTTAACATTGGATCAAAACAAAAGCAAAGGACGTACAACAGAGGAAACCACGGTCAGATCTTGAAGAACCACGGCCGTGGAACTCAAGAACAGGCCGTGGAAAAGGTTGTCGACGAAGTTTCTCGCAACTCTTAAGGTCCAATCTGTTTAAGTTCAATCTATCATCATCTATGCCACAACTATCAACCCTTCACCTTAGAATCGCTAAAGGGTTTTAGCCAACAATCATCATTATGAAATCAAAAATCAAGTTTAAAAGAGAAAAAAAAAAGGGTAAAATCTCGAAAACTCAATAATAACCAAACAATCAATCTCAATTCAATCCAAAGTATATGTGTTCAATGTATGCGGAATAGGGAACAGAAAACCTCACAACAATATCTAGGAACAATGAAGAACAGGATGTCAATCCGTCTTCGAAAGGAATCCAAAGATATTCTCCAAGTACGCAATCTCCAAATCGCGTCCTTCTCGGGATCTTCCCTAAGCAATGATCCAAAATCTCTTTCTTCGGGTGTAAGCGGCCGTCAATGCAAGCCTCTATACCAGCATATGCGAGGATCCTTTTTTTCTCCCTCCTTCAGCCTTCTTATAGGGAAAATTAGGGTTACGAGAAAGCCCGATAACTATTGCTGACGTGGCAAATATGACACGTGGCAACTTCATGGAAATCACAGCCTAGTGTAGCATTCCACGGCCGTGATTTAGGGCGTGGAACTTTCTGTTGCTCTTCGACATCACCTTCCAAGAACTCAATGCATAACCACGGTCGTGGTTTAGGTCGTGGAACCCAAAAGCCTTTGTGAAAGCCTTTGTTTCGTAAAGTTCTCAAATCATGCTCCTTCCTTAGCTTCTCCAAAGCATCTCCTTGACATCTAGCATGATCAAACACTCCTATCCCTTCGCATATGCTCCAATTCAAGCCTATATTCACCTATAAACATAACAAAGCTTGTGTAGATCTCTATATCGACAAAATAGGTGAATGTGCTCATAAATGCTTCAAACTCATATCCATGTACACATCTAAGAGGGAAAAACAATCAAAACAAGTGCCTAAAATATAGTCATATTTCATGCTATCAAACGCCGTAGGCAAACCACCACACGCGCACGCACCGAGCCGAGCTAGAGCTCGAGCTCGTTGTCGTGGTCGTGTGGTCGTGGTCGTGCTGAGCCGAGCCGAGCCAAGCCGCGCTCGTGCGGTGCTGCGTTGCGTTGCGTTGGGACGGGACGGGTGGACCTAGTTATAATATGGGCTGGCCACCTATATTATTTTTGGGCAGACCCAACTCAAAGTCCAAAAATCCAAATGAGGAAGGTCTTGGGTCAGACCATCTGTGCAAAGGATCGGATCTGCAGGCCCATTGGATCACTCAAACAACCCAGTCCAACAGATCCGAAAATGATGGGTTGTTGGGTTGTTTGTTGACTCCGGAATTGGGGGTGCAGTTGGGCAGCTTGTTGACTCCTAAAAAACGGGACATTTTTTGTGGCTCCGAATTGCCTCCGTTTTTTGGCTTGTCAATGGGCTTCGAAGCCCAAGGTCCAATCCGTCTCCTTCAGCTTCTATAAATAGAGAGTTTTTCCTCTCATTTCAATCACACCATCAATCTTCTCTCTTCTCTCTCTTCAAGCTTACGAGCTTTTCTAATCTCAAGAGTGCAACACACCACTGATTTGTAGGCTTCCGGTTCTATTACGAAGAACGGATTCGAACAACAATTGTATCCTGGGATTCTTAAACACCGGTAACCGTCGTAATACGGGATGTTTTTAGAATTAAGGAAAGAGATTCTGATCTTGACTCTGCTCAACATATCCACTGTGGTGGTACAAAATTCTGACCCTTACTGTTATATTGCATGTAGCTTATCTGATGTATAACAAGTTCCTACACTTGGATGATTAACCTATACACCATTCATCCATGCATGGAAGAATACAATTTTTAAGGGATCATTTTAAGCTAGTGAAAGTCTAAACCTTCGATATTGAGGTAAAACCAACATGAATGAATGATAAATCCGGATTTGATTCCTCATATATGCTACTAATCATGCTTAGTTTCTCTTTAAATCATGAATAACACAAAAGCAAGGCTAATCTAGCATGATTTGGGTATTTTCAGCCCAAAACCTAGCAAGGGAACTATTCACCCATCGTAAATGTGAACATCATAATAGTAGAAACAAATTTCATGGTTGGAAATTAGAAAAGAAAATAGAAATGTAGGAATGAGCAAAACAAGTTGGGAATGTGAAGAACAAGCAAGAACAATTGAAGAACTCAAAATCTTCTCTTGATTGATCCAAGATTACAGCCAAATCTCTTCCAATATATGTTTGTAGATCTAAAATAGTAATTAATAGAGTGATTTGAGGAGTGTACGAAGGTTTGATGCAAATGCATTTAGACAATATGCTTATATAGGCATCTAAAGTTGCGGTCACCCCTTGGATGAAAGTTGAGCAAGTTGCAAAGTTTATTAGGATGAAGGTCCTAGAAGTACTTGATGTAGAAGCTCGGACAAGCTACCTCAAGTAATATTTACTCTTTGGATGAGTTTATTTTGAGCATCGAGTTTCTCCACCGACTTAGTATGCGTCTTCTTTGATAGAGTAGTTTGTCTTCTTCTCTCGAGTTTTATTATCTTCCTTGCTCGAGTGATGAGGTAAACTCGAGAGACGTTGACAAATGTGGATTCTGCTCTTCTTTGCTCAACTGAAGAAGTACTCCTTGCTCGAGTGAGATGTCACTCGAGGTTCCACTTAGACAACGTTAAATCCTCTACACTTCATTGTCTTCCTTGGTCAAGTGAAGTGTCTTCTTTGCTCAAGTTTTTCTGACTTCTTTGCTCGAGTTTTGAGGTAACTCAACAGAAGTTGACACTTTCCTCTCATTGGCTTCTTTTCTCGAGTTTATACTTCCTCTTTGTTCGAATTTGACTTCACTCGATGCTCACTCTTTGGGGTTTCCTTAACTTTATTGGCTTCATGTATTCTTCCTAGCTTGTATTTCCTCCTTTCTTTGCTTCATGAGGTTGATGATGGGTTGATGTATGATTGGGTGAATAGATATCTTCATTTGAGCTTCTTTTTAGGTCAAAGTACGTACAAAGACATAAAAGAGGGAAGTAGACATTCTTTTGACAAATTGAGCTCTAGCTAAGATATGAATCCCCAAATCAAAAACAAAGGTAAAATCACACAAAAACACATCTAAAAACATATCATGAAAACATGATATCATTCATCGCCTCCTTGATGAGGCTTCATAATTTTTCTTCTTTCTTTTCCGCTTGAGGATGGTGAGATGGTGTGGGTCTTGGCCGCAACACCAAGAACGGATTCTACCAAGAATGTTCTCTCCATGAATGGATTATTGAGAGTTAGAGATTATTGGAAGAAGGTTTTCACAATGAAAAAGGAGAGCACAAAAAAGAGCGGCAAATCTCCCAAATTGGAGCATCGAAGATATCGGTTGGGGGTTGTGACAGTGGCGACTCCGAAAGGAGAGTTAGCGCGTGAGGCGCATTTTTCAGATGGAATAAAGGATTTTTGGGGTTCCCTGTTACTCTTGTAGATAAGTTATATCATGCTTTGAGTTGTATGAAAATGTGCAACATGGAGTCTCAAGCTCGTATTTCTTTTCTGCCGCATCATAAGTCTCCTTTGACGTTAGCTTAGGTCCTCATTTTAGTTTTTCTTTTTTATTAATTTTTCGAATTTGATTGTTACATACTTTTTCATATAGCTCTTTACTAAAGAAGAAGATAAAAAAAATCGGAAAATCACTTAGAAAAAATTACATGAAAATACATGAAATAACATAAAATAAAATAAAACAGAATTCGTAAATCTTTCTATGTTTTGGAAATTTTTTGATTAAAAAAAAAGAAATTTTCCATTTAAATTTTCGAAAAAAAAATCATTTTTTCTTAAGGAGTTCTTTTTATGTTTTTAAAAAGAAAAACTCTGAAATTTTTTTCTTGTAATAAAAAATCTGAATAAATATGTACAAAAATTCAAAAAAATTATTCAATAAATGGATTTTTTAAAAACGATTTAAATAAGATTAATTTAATTTAGATTTTGTTAAATGTTTTATTATTTATATAACTAAAATTCACTCACTGATATTTTTTTTGAATCTTGTAAGAAACAAGTTTTCAAATCATTTTGCCTAAAAATCTAGTCTATAGTTATGTATCATTGTCAGAAATTTTAAAAGTTAATACTATTTTGATTTTAATGTTGATATCATTTTAAATTATTTTTATTTTCTAAATAAGGCTATTTCCTGTGTTTAAGTGTTGTTCTAAATTCGTTTTAAGTGTTGTTCTAATTCGAATCTTTTTTAACACTGTTCGATTAAACCAGACAAGCAATACGCAAGACCTAAAATAATCAAAAAGGTTATTTTTCGTATTCAAATTGTAACTCAAAGAGATCTAATGACATCCTGAAGGCCATTCACATGTTAATCAATCGTCAAGAAGCTTTAATTTTGAATCTCATCTACTTAATATACAATGATTAACTGTACTATGCATAATTCTAGTAAACAATAATTTGTTTATTTTAATCAACGTCATTACGAAGAGGGAATTATTTCCTTTAGATACGCATCCAGTAGCTCTGCTTAACAGCCTAATCCCTCTCTGAAAGGCAGTGGAGTCGTAATTGCAACAGTAGCTCTGCTTAACAGCCTAATCCCCAAGCTCTCTACTACCACTCCCCCAGTTAACCTTCTATTTCATTCACTTTCTTTCTCTCTCAATCATCTGCAACTCCTCCCTCTCTCCTCTGCATCCTCGCTGCTCGAAACCCTAGGCATTCTGCTGCTCAGGTAGTTAATTGATCTATTTCATCCATTTTCAAGCAGCTGTCAGCTTTTGCAAAGAATTTCGTTGTTCCTGTTATGTGAGAGCTCGAGATTGTCAGATCGAACCATGGAAGGGGTTCCCAGCGAAATTCAGAGTGTCGATCCACCGACGGAATTCACCTACGCTGAGAATGCGGATGGTGATGGTATTCACTTAGCTGAGGTGGAGGCCACGCCGACAACTGCTGCAGCGGCTTCGTTGACGGTCTCGGGATCTTTCAAGGAAGAGAAGAGCTCATCGAGGAGGAGGCAGTCGCGCCGCCCGAGCTTCGATTCTGATGACTTCATGACTTTGCTTCATGGCTCGGATCCGGTCAAGGTTGAGCTGAATCGGTTGGAGAATGAAGTAAGAGGTTAGAATGTGATTGGATCCCGTTGCTTTGGACTCTTTTAGTTTGGTAGAGTCGTTAAATTATTTTCTTACATACTTTGATTTGGATTTTTGACATTTATATGATTGTGACGGACAGACAAGGACAGAGAACTTTCTGATGCGCAGGCGGAGATCAAGGCGCTTAGGTTGTCTGAACGTCTCAGAGAGAAGGCCATTGAAGAGGTTTCATCTCTAAGTTCATCATTTCTTTTTTTTTTTTGGTCGGAAAACTTCATCAAATCTTAGTTTGCCTGTTGATTGATTGAAATGCTACCTTTTCTTCTTGGTTTGATGAAATTTATAGATAATAGCATGGTGAAATTAACATACAAATTCCTCCCGTAGAGATAATTGACAGCGTTGTCATCCGTAGAATATTATAAACGTGGGAACTCCGGTCTTGGCACATCCCATACTGCAAATTTGGTTTGCAGGTTATGGGTGTAGCTTCTCTATAAGGCCAATATTGTCATACATGTATGTTTTTGCCTAGCTACTAAATGTGCAATAAGAATCAGACATTTCCCCTTTTCTACTAAATTGAATCATGACATCAGAAAACAAGCAGCTAGTGCTTGCTCTTATGTCTAAAATTTGTTGCTTTTGAACAGTTCTCTTTGGTGCGATAATTCCAAGTGTTCCACTCCTATTTCAATTGTAGCTTGTTATGATTTGTGTTGAAGATATATTTATTTATGGGCTCTAATAGGCATTCTTAGGAAACTAATTGTTCAACGGGACTTAAAATCTCATGTTGGTGATATTTCCTTTTTTAGTGCTTGGTAGGTCTGTGCTGGTTTATTATATAAATTGATTGAAACGCATTAGCTTATGAAACAAGGTCTGATATTGACATCTTGTATTTCCATTTTGTATGTACTAGCTTACTGATGAATTGGGAAAGATGGAAGAGAGGCTTAAATTGGCTGAGAATTTATTGGACAGCAAGGTGATGCCATAACACCCTTAAATAGTGTTTAAGAATGCATGCACATTTTCCTTACCTGGATTTAATCAGTTAATGTTGTTTTCAGAACCTTGAAATTAAGAAAATCAATGATGAGAAAAGATCATCCATGGCAGCTCAGTTTGCTGCAGAGGCAACACTTAGAAGGGTTCATGCTGCTCAAAAGGATGATGACATGCCTCCAATTGAAGCCATTCTTGCTCCACTGGAAGCTGAGCTTAAGCTTACTCGTCAGGAGGTAGCCATAATGAAGTTTGATCTCCTTGGAGTCTTGGACTGATTAATTATTCTCATGCTGAATTACACATTATTATCTGCTATCATGATTTTCTCAGATAGCAAAGCTACAGGATGACAATAAAGCATTAGACCGTCTTACGAAATCAAAAGAAGCTGCTTTGTTAGATGCTGAGAGGACCATACAAAATGCTCTTGCAAAGGCTTCTCTGGTTGATGATTTGCAGAACAAAAATCAAGAATTGATGAAACAGATAGAAATCTGTCAGGTCCTTCCTCGTATTTACTTTTTGATTTATCTGCCATACCAACTGCTATGGATTTGGAAGTTCATAGTCATCCCTACTACTTGTGTTTGTCAGGAAGAAAATAAGATCTTGGACAAAATGCATCGGCAAAAAGTTGCAGACGTGGAGAAACTTACACAAACAGTAAGAGAACTAGAGGAGGCTGTGCTTGCTGGTGGTGCAGCTGCTAATGCTGTGAGGGATTACCAGAGGAAAGTGCAAGAAATGAATGTAATATCCTGTTTTGCAAATTTTTTTTTTTTATTTTTTCATGATGATTTGACCTCCTGAATCTGATCTTTAGGAGGAAAGGAAAATATTAGATCGTGAACTGGCTCGTGCAAAAGTGACTGCTAACCGAGTTGCGACAGTAGTAGCTAATGAATGGAAAGATGCTAATGACAAAGTGATGCCTGTCAAACAGTGGCTAGAAGAACGAAGGGTCTTGCAGGTAACCTATTCCTTGCCACCATTCACCTTTTACTAATACTTTTCTTGGTTGATCATCCTCCCCTTTTTCATCTCTCTTAACTTTTCTCAAACCTGTTATTACAGGGAGAGATGCAGCAACTGAGGGATAAGCTTGTTATAGCAGAGCGAACTGCAAAATATGAAGCACAACTGAAGGTAAGCTACGACTCATGATTTAGATATTAATGTTCCCACAATATGCTATATCCAGCTTTTTCCTATCATATTCTCCTCCAGGAAAGATGTCAACTGCGCCTGAAGGTGCTAGACGAGAGCTTAAGAGGAGGTTCAAGTGGAAATAGCCGAACACCACCTGAAGGGAGAAGTGTAAGCAATGGGCGTCGCCAATCTCTTGTTGGTGGTTCTGACAATCTTATAAAAGGAAATGGGAGTTTACCCAAGAGATCTCCTTCTTTTCAATCAAGATCTTTGACATCTGGCACCAGTATGATGCTGAAACATGCTAAAGGGGTGTCAAAGTCATTCGACAGTGGCACAAGATCATTGGAGAGGTGTAAAAGTCTGTTGAATGGGATAAGCCCAAGTTATGATGTTAGTAGATCTTCTCCTGAAACAAAGGGCAGTGAAACACAAAACACATGTGAAGAATCCTCAGAAGAGAAACCTAGTGAGTTTCGACCGGTAGAAGCTGATGATAGTGTCCCAGGTGTTTTGTATGATTTGCTGCAGAAGGAAGTCATAGGTCTGAGGAAGGCCAGTCATGAAAAAGATCAAAGCCTCAAAGACAAGGATGATGCTATTGAGGTGAAAATTTTGATCTTTTTTAATGGTTTCTTTCTTGTTTATGTACCAGTTTATTGTTGTCCTTTGATATGGTTTCCTTTTATATTCAGATGTTAGCAAGGAAAGTAGAAACTTTAACTAAATCCATGGAGGTAGAGGCAAAAAGGATGAGAAGGGAAGTAGCTGCAATGGAAAAGGAGGTTTCCGCTATGCGGCTTGAGAAGGAGCAAGATAACAAGGCAAAACGTTTTGCCAACATTGCTGCCAATTCCAAGACTCCTTCAGTATCAAGCTCTCAGTTACTTCCTGGAAGGTAACCTTCTTTTTTTCAAATGTTAATGTTTGAATGAGATGCTGGTGCATATATCGAATAATATTGGCTATATTTTGAATTCAAATTTCTGTGAAAGG
This sequence comes from Fagopyrum homotropicum, assembly GCA_033239125.1. Lineage (NCBI taxonomy): Eukaryota > Viridiplantae > Streptophyta > Magnoliopsida > Caryophyllales > Polygonaceae > Fagopyrum > Fagopyrum homotropicum. The sequence continues at coordinate 116,680,905 of BSWB01000003.1, forward strand.
TAGAGTGGAAAGTGGTTGATATTGTTCTCCAGAGTGTTGGGGGCATCATATTACTGAATATGCATAGAGGAAGGGCTTTACAAGGGTTAAAAAAGTGTCTAAGCATGCAACACCAGATAGAATTTATTGGTCAAGGAACTTGGATATTGCTGTCTTGTGGAGAATAATGTGTCTGTGGAAAGTAATTTTCTTTACACTTGAGTTGTGACCTCTTATTCTAACAACTAATATTAAAATGATAGATTGTAAGATAATTTGAGGTTGAAGAAAAGGGTAAGGATAAATGGTGTTATTATACACAGCATGTAGCTTGTAGAAACTTGTTTCCAGTGTGTTGTTAGAGTTGTTTTGCTGAGCTTTGTGACCCATTTACCTCTGAATCTCTAAGAGAGTGTATAAGATCTGAACCCACAATATGATCATCCTTGTATTCATCTTCCTCTCTCTTTCATTTTCTCCTGTTGGTGTTTGTTAATTGGCAGTCATTTAGTGTCACTAAATCCTAATATAGGTTTTACTCATAAAGAATGAACATCAGTAGGTCCCTGAGCCCCAACTAAATCGCAAAGGAAGAGAGGTTATCTCAAATAGTTTCTCTAGTATTAGGAGGAAAATCTAGCATGTCAAGATTGATGATCGATTTAATTAGTAATGCTTGGTTGCTTACAGTTGGTGACTCCAAAGACAAGTAGAATGGTAAAATGCCAATGATTTATAGCAACGGTTGTGTAATATCCTCATTTGAATTTTGGACAGAGGCTTGGGACGCGGGGGATAAGAGACAGCAGCAGCCAAGAGGAAGAAGTAAATCCGAGTAGTAGTTTTGGTGTATGATTCTTTGTTGCATATATCGAGTGGTACCACATGCTATTATAAAGAAAAGAAAAGAGAAACAAAGGATGAGTATCATCAACTTAATTGTTGTAGAATATGTGTGCATGAAGTCCTTCCTGGGTTTGTTGTGTGACTTCCCTTAACTACTAATCGACCTGACATTCCCTCCAGATTTTAGTCGGGAGCTGCTTTTCATGTGAGATATAAGATCTTTATTAAGAGGAGTTAACCTGACACATATTATTAATGTCAACAGTTTTTTTTCTTTTTCTTGGTGTGTAAGATTAATGTCAACAGTTTGGTTTTCCACTACGGAAGGTCCTCACAAGTCACAACCTCAGCTGCACTTACCAGTGTAAGATTAATGTCAACAGTTCGGTTTATTCATATTGGCAATTTAGGTCTAGGTTTAGGTTGCCAAAAAAATCTTAATTTGGCGCTTTGTTTATTTTAAATTATTTTAAAAGGGATTAAACCGTCCGCTAACCGTCGTTTTACAATTGCTCTAAAAGAGCCGTTAGACTGGCCCTTGGGATCACTGGTACAACAAAATATGTTTTTCTAAAATGGTTGTTTTAAAAGAAACATTCATTTCCTATAAATCAATAAATACCCAACTCTTCCACTTTATCTCACACTATCTTCACACATTCTCAACTCTCCCTACTACTCTCAATCTCATATTATTTTAATTCTAACTCTTGTGATGGTTAACCCGAGTGACAACACTTCTTTTCAATTATTCCTTAGCACCAAAAAAGTGAAACTTGATTGCCCGAAATGTTACAAGGCGCACATCGACAACTATCTCCATCGAAAATGCTTACATCCGAGATTTTTACGAAGCATTACAACAAGAGGGCTCCGGTGAACGAATATTGTCAAGTTTCATGCAGCTATTGTTCAAAGGTGTACAAGTGGAAGGCAAAGTTCGACTACGGGACTTTGCAAACACACATGCAAAATATTCATCCCGAAAAGCTAGGGATATCACGGGGACAATCACAATTGTCCCATGAGTTTGCATCTTCTTCCTCTCAATCTCCTCTATTTATGTATAATCATAGTGAACAAAGTTTAAGATTAGCCGATGTCAGTGGCGGATTTAAGCAGGGTAAGGGGTGGGACCGTGCCCCTCCAATCACATGCGGACTAGTGTAAAAAAAAATAAAAAATAAAACCCCCCCCCCTCAAAACGACGTCGTTTTGATAAGAGGGGAAAAAAAAACCCTGCGGCCGCAAGACAGCCAACAGAATACTGCTCCAGTGCTCCTTGTTTCTTCGCTGCTCCTCGACGGCTCGACGCCTCTGCTCTACGGCCGCAAGACAGGTTGTATGCCGGTGTGCTCTCTCGCCTTAACTCTTGCCTCTCGGCCTCAGCCTCCTCGCGAGTTGCGACCTTGCCTTCTCTCGGCCTGCGCTCCTCAGAGTCTCAAACATTGCCTTCTCTGAGTTCTCTCGGCTTGCGCTCCTTAGCCCTCAAGTGTTGGGCCTGCTGGCTGTGCGTCTGTGCTGTTCAGTGCTCAACCGTGTCGGCGTGCCGTTGTAGGCTACTTAAATCCACCATTCTCATTGCTAATTTGCTGTCAAAGTGTCAAGTGTGGTGATTTACTAATTTGTGAAATCAACTAATCAAATTATCAAGGTATAATTACTTTTATTAGTTCTACCAAATTTGATTCAGAAATTAATACTTGTTTAGTTGTATGTTTAATTGGTTGTATTTGTTGATTAAGTTTAGTTTGTTGATATTTGTTGATTGAATTGAAAATTTATGCTAAAGCCTAAAGTTCTTGATATTTGTTGATTGATTGAAAATTAGTGTTTGATTACTTGATTAGGTTTAATTTGATGATTGAATTTGATTGTTTTTGAAAGATTTGTTAATTGTATTATTAGGATTATAATATGGACAAGTTTTTTATTCGGAAGAAGGTATCAACTCCAAATGTTGAAGGTTCAAGTTCAATTCCTAGTGTGAATGTTGGACATCAAATGAAAGTGATGTTAGAGATGATGTTGTTGGCCAAAAAAGAGGTCGAGTGGAAAGTTCTCATGATTCAACTTGTGAATTTAGCATTATTAGTGATCCGGCATTGCGCAAATCGATTAATGATGAGATCCCGAAAGAGGGATTTGCCCCCTTTACGGCAGTGAACTCTTTTGTTATACTAAACTTCGTATTAGTAATGAACTATTTTGTCTTTATTTTATTAAGTCGTCCAGTACCCCCTTCGAATATTTCCTGGCTCCGCCACTAGCCGATGTTATATGTTTTCATGCATTTTCATTTTCTTATTGTGAATATAAAGAAGTTCGAGCATATAACACTAAACTAGTTTAGTGTCCGCACCATGTGCGGATTGTCTAATAAAAAAAATTATATTTTCACTTTCATGCATTATATATTTGATATCTATAGTAAAAATTATTTTTATTAATTAATATGATTTTCATATGAGAATTAATTTTTTTTTAAAAAAAATAAAAGAACATAATTAAAATTCTGTTATAAAAATTATTATTCGATTATTATATTTATACTTAATATATTATCACTTTTACTTAGATTTAGATAGAGGAGCAAAATTTGATTTAGTTTAAATTTAACAAATGTGTCAAATCTTGTTAAAAGATTTGCGTTAGATTTTTTCAACAAATCGAGTTAGAATATATCACTTTGTTAATTTTGATTGGTAGATAGGTAAATTTAATTTTTTTTTTAATTATTTATTTTAATAAAATTGACGTGACATGATGACTGTTTACAAATTCTAATAAAAAAATTTCGTATAAAATAATTAATGGCAAATCTGTAAATACGTTGTGGCAAATTTGTAAATAAATTAAAAAAATGCTTACGTGGACGACCTTAGAGGTTGACACGTGGAGAAAATGGGTGCTGCTTTAGTAGTATATATAGATGTGTTATTGCATTTTGCCATTTCAATCAAAAATATTTTGGGACAAACATTTCAAACTTGATAGAAATGGTTTTACAAGAGTTTAATTTACAAGGTCGAGTTTTTTCATATTATTTTGATAATACATCCGCTAACACCGCCATCGTACATCATTTGATCGAGGAGACGAGACAATATTTGTGAACTTCTTTTACTCATCAAAGATGTGCATGTCATATTTGGTCAACAATATACATATTAACAATAGAGTGAACCTAAAATCAACCGTTAGTGCATAAAAACAAAATAAAATAATATTTTAATGTTTTTATTAATTACAATTTTTAAATAAATTTTTTTATAATACTTTTTTCTTGAAAAAATTATTATTTGTTACAATTTTAGTTCAATTTTTATACTAACGGCTCAAACTTTTTGTTATTTTAATTCACATATTATAATATTTATTGGTTCAAAACGTTTGTATTACTGGTTAATACCTTATTTTATATTTTGGTAGTTATATATGTTTAAAAATACATATAATTTTTATTTTTAATTTTTATAATATTAATTTAAAAATTTATGTTTAATTAATTTGAAAAGTGTAATAGTTAGTTCAAATATTATATTTTACTAGATAAAATATGATAAGTGAAAAAATGAACAAAAATAAAAGCACACAAAAGTATACGGGAGGCTCCGAGATTGCTATGCGTACCACCTCAAACATACTATTCATACCCCGATTACGCATACGCAATGCGTAGCCGTAGCAACAAACTCATTTCGTTCAAAAATAAAGGAAAATGTCTACGACTACGCTTTGCGGAAGCGTAGCCATACTACGCATACGCCATGCGTAGTCGTAGAGCGTATGTGTAGTAGCCATAACATACATTTGGTTCGAAAAATAAGGAAAACTTACTACGCCTACGCAATGCGTAGGCGTAGTAAGGTAAATTTTTTTTTTTTAACTCATACGGTACATATAGCATGGCTAAGGTGGTACGAATAGCAGGAACCGGGTGGTTCCCCTGCGACCCTCAACTGTTCTTTTGTGTACGCCCACAACCTGGCTGACGACCGTAAGCCTCTTTGGGATGCAATTGCCACCATCAACCGCTTGTGCCTGGGCTCCCCCTGGGTCCTCTTAGGGGACTTCAATACCATTCTCAGCCCCGATGAAAAGATCTCAGATAACCCATCTCCCACTAACCCGCACCCTAATGAACTGGCTGATTGTTTCGCATTGAACTCTTTCTCCGACCTCGACTTCTCTGGATGCAAACTTACATGGAACAATAAACAATCCCCGAATAGAATTTGGTGTAAGCTTGATCGGATTGTCGTCAACTCTACCTGGACCACTGCCTTCCCTAACTCTACCGCATTCTTCGCCAACCCGAACCTTTCTGACCACTCACCAGCTATTCTTTCCCTCAACCCTAAACCGGATGCCTGTCACCGCCAGTTCAGATTCAATAATGCATGGGCCCTCCATGAAGATTTCCTCAAAATTGTCGACGCTTCTTGGGCCCTCCCTTACGGTGCTTCGTCTTACGGCCAGCCCCCCGTCCTCTCGCTCAAGCTCCGCCGCCTCAAGCCGGTTTTGAAGCGGTTCTCCAGCACCAAAATTGAGACGCTACACTCCACCATCCTAAACCTAAAAAACTCCCTCGCTACTACCCAGACGAGCCTCCAAGCCTCCCCGCTTGACACTACCCTCATCGGCCTGGAACGTAACACCATTGCTTCACTTACCTCCCACTTGGATCAACAAAGAATTATGCTCGGTCAACTCTCTAAGGAGTCTTGGATTAAATTTGGTGATAAGTGCAGCCGGTTCTTCTTCAAAAAGATCACCGCTAGAAGGGCTGCCAATGACATTAAAAGCATTTCTCGTTCCTCAGCCCCCTCCGGACCCCATTCACACGATCCCCTGGAGATCTCACATATCCTAACTACCCACTTCTCTAAAATCCTCAACCCTTCAACCGCCCATAACCCGCAAAATCTCTTCCCCGACTGCCTCTTACCAACCGTCCCCCCTGACCCTCTGGAGTTCATTTCGCGTGCTGTTACTCCTGAGTATATCAAAGCCGCCCTCTTTGCCATCAGGGACCTCAAAGCTCCTGGTCCCGACGGGTTTAATGCCCTTTTCTTCAAAAAAACCTGGGCGATCACTGGAGTCGACTTCACAAACGCTGTCCTCGAGTTCTTCCATACCGGCATACTCCCTAGCCAATTCAACCATACCTCCATTTCACTGGTTCCAAAAACTTCAAATCCCTCACTCCCGTCTGACTTCAGACCCATCTCCTGCTGCAACACCACGTACAAAGTCATCGCCAAAATCCTCGCGGACAAACTGAACAACGCCCTTCCATCGATCATCGGCAAGTACCAAGGTGCTTTCATCAGGGGACGATCTATTAAACACAACATCCTTATCGCTCAAGAGCTTTTCAAAAGCTACAATCATCGCCACATCTCCCCTCGATGCGCCCTAAAGATCGACTTATCCAAGGCCTTTGATACTATTAACCACCAGTTCATCATCAACTGCCTTGGGCGTATGGGGTTCCCGGACTCGTTCACCAAGCTGGTTGATGCATGCATTTCACGCCCTACCTATTCCATTAACATCAACGGCTCTCTTAAGGGTCATTTCATGGGGTCTAGGGATCTTCGCCAGGGCTGCCCGCTCTCTCCTGGGCTCTTTGTCATTGCTCTGGAGGTCTTGTCTGCTATGATCAACACAAATTCTACCAACCCGAACTTCAACGTTCACCCCAAATGCTCCACGCCCCGCATAACACACCTTTGTTTCGCTGACGACATTCTACTTTTTTGCAGGGGTGACATTGGCTCTATTAACATTCTGATGAACACGCTCAAACACTTCGGATACTATTCTGGGCTTCAAATAAATGCAAGCAAATCGGCACGTTTCCTTGGGGGTGTTCCTCAGATCGACCTCAGCACCTTCTCTTCTGGCTCTGGTCTTTCTTTGGGCTCCTTACCTTTCACATATCTCGGAATCCCAATTGGCAGCAAGCGACTTCGACACGCTGACTACACCCCCCTAATCAACAAGATCACTAGGAAGATCAACTCATGGAATGCTCGTAATCTCTCATACGTTGGGCGACAGCAGCTCATCACCTCAATTCTCATGCCTCTTCAATACCATTGGTGTTCCACGCTCCCCATTCCACAGTCTGTCATTTATAAGATCACCTGCGCTTTGAGGTCCTACATGTGGTCTGGCACCGCCTCTAGTTCGCGTGCTCTCATTGCTTGGAACACCGTCTGCTCCCCCAAATCGTCCGGTGGTCTTGGTTTTAAGGAGCTCCTCTCTTGGAACAAAGCCTGCATCTCCAAGCTTGTCTTCGAACTCGATTCCCACCCCCCTATGCATGACCTTTGGTCAAACTAGGTCAGTCGTAACTTACTCAAGGCTCAATCTATTTGGACCTGCACCCCTAGCTACAAGTACAGCCATAACTGGAACTACATCTTAAAGATCAGAGACGAGATCCTGGCATTCCAAACCAACTCCAACGGCCAACCATTCTCCATCACCACCCTTCACCCGAATGGTAAATTCTCTACCTCAACGGCCTACAACCTCTTATACACTAATCCCCTCTCACCCCAGCACATCCCCATGTTCAGCAACATTTGGAGGGTCACCAACTCTCCCAAGTGTAGCTTCATTTCCTGGATTGCGGCTCATAAGAAGCTGCCAACCCTCTCTAAGCTTCGTAAATGGAACATTACCCAATGTGACGTTTGCAAACTCTGCGGCAACTCCCCTGAGGATGAAGATCACCTGTTTCACAAATGCAGCTTCGTTTCTACAACCTTGGATCTTGTCTCCAGATGGACCCACACCCCTCCTCCCTACCCTTACAAAGATAATATGTGGTCCTGGCTTAACATCATCAAACCTCACAAGCACAACCTCATCTCCAACATCCGTATTGCTACCATCACCAATCTGATCTACTTTGTTTGGAAGGCACGTAACCATCTCATCTACAACAATAAAGTCACCCATGTCGCCTCCTGCGCCCATAACATCATCCAAGATACTAAAAACCACTTCTCGCTCCATTGGAAGAATAGATCATCTCTCTCCTTGCACTGGGCCAAACTCCTCGGCATCCTCCTGTGATCTCCTAGCTGTTTTTGCTTTAGTCTATTGCCTCATGGCTGTTTCTGTTTTTGTCATCGCTTATGTCCCCTTACTGTCTTGTACTCCCCCCCCCCCCTTGTACATTCTTCTGGTTGCAATACAATAACTTTTCAAAAAAAAAACAAAAACAAAGACAAGTACAATCATATGATACAACGAGTTGCATCGTACTTGTCTAGGGCTTTTGTGGCTTTTTTTCTTCAATATAATTTGCATGGCAATGACGAAATTTGTTTACCTAAAGAAGAAGTGTGTCAAACCACATTCTGAACTTTTGGAATTGTAATTTATTTCGCTTTTTTTTTTTTTACTTTAGATAGATTTCTTTTCATTTTATTTCATACTTCCTTGTACAACTGCTTAGAGTTTGAAATATCATTTGTGTTATATTAATCTTTTATTTATGATAATTAGTTCGTTTATTAAATTATTTCGCTTTCTTCTACGATACACCAAATTTAACCATGTATTGATCCCTCTTCCTTTAAACCGAAAACCCTACCTCCCGCCGCCCACCAATAGAGCTGAATCCAGCTACTCCGAGCCGTTATAAAATATTGTTATGAGGAAAAAAAAAAATAAATAAAAAGGATAAACGAGTAAAAAAGCGACCTCTCCTAAGTCCTAAAACCCAAGTCCTTCAAAAAAGCCTTCTTTCTCCTTCCCCTCTCACTCAGCCGCCTCCACTACCCCTCTTTCTGAAAAAGGAAAAAAAGGAAAATGGAGTCTCCGGCAACAGTCCTCCGCATGAACCACCACAGCTCCCTTGCCGGAATCTCCAGCAATCTCAATCGAAACCCCTCCATCTCCCTCCGCCGCCTCCCATCCACCTCCAAATCCTCCTCCGTCCGAATGGCCCTCCAGGAAAATGGCCCCTCCATCGCCGTCGTAGGAGTTACCGGAGCCGTCGGGCAGGAGTTCCTCTCCGTCCTCTCTGATCGAGCTTTCCCCTACTCCTCAATAAAGATGCTGGCTAGCAAGCGGTCCGCCGGAAAACCTATGACCTTCGAAGGCCGCGACTACGTTATCGAAGAGCTCACTGGCGAGAGCTTCGATGGAGTTGACATCGCTCTCTTCAGTGCTGGAGGCTCAATCAGCAAGCAGTTTGGTCCGTTGGCGGCGGAGAAGGGGACGATTGTGGTCGATAATAGTTCGGCATTTCGGATGGACGAGAAGGTGCCGCTTGTGATTCCGGAGGTTAATCCCGAAGCGATGAAGGGAATTAAGCTTGGGAGTGGGAGAGGTGCGCTTATTGCGAACCCTAATTGCTCCACCATTATCTGTTTGATGGCTGCTACACCTCTCCATCGCCGCGCTAAGGTGAGAAGAGAATCCAAATTGATTTCTGTAATTTTCTGTTTGTGTTTGAATTGTTCTACTGGCCATTCGGATGTGTTGGGGATTGATTAGGGAATTGCAACGTGTAGGCATGGAATATAGGAAGTAGTTGAACATTTAGTTAAAGACAAGTCATGAAGTGAAGCTCATCTATTGACTTTATGCAGAACTCATCAAGGACTGATTAAAAAAAAATCACTTTATGGTTAATCAATTGCAACAAAGATGAGGCATTGTACTTGCCCTAAGTATGCAAATCAGTTAATTTTGGACCTGGGAGAAAGTGGTTTGCATATATGTGCAGGTAGAATGAATGAGGGTCCGTTCGGCGTGACAACTAGATTATTTTGAGGATTATTGATTATCAATAATCTCCCAATAATCTGATAATCTACTTGTATTTGAATAATTTTTTTGGGTCAAAATAATCCCCAAATAATCCAAGTACAATAAGCTCTCCATTAATCTTGTAAGAAAACACTGCCGAACGCACCCTGAGTGGTTTTGCTTGTTAGATGACATTGTGTCATGCTGCCTTTTGGTCAAAATTGTGGCATTGTTATACATTTATACTAAGGTGTCTTTCAGTTGAGGAGTATTAAGGGTATGAAAGGGGATGGAGTGGGGAATAAATTTCAACCCCTTCACTTGCCGAACGGACTCTAAGTGTACAGTTTGGGAAGATTATTCAGTGGCCTACACTTCTCTCCCCCAATCCACACTAGGCATATGGTGCTGTTTTAGTTTCCGGCTGCTTAGCTGCCTCTGCAGTTATTATGCTTTTCCCTTTTCCTCAATCTTTCTTGGGTAATATGGACTTGCAGGTGGTACGCATGGTTGTTAGCACATACCAGGCAGCTAGTGGTGCAGGTGCTGCTGCAATGGAAGAGCTTGAGCTGCAAACTCGAGAGGTTTCTGCCACATTTTCTATGTTTGTTTTTTCTTCACCTTAAATATCCTTGTTTTGGCAGAGTAAAATTTTAATTATCCTTTTGTCTTGTATAACTTAGGTTTTGCAAGGGAAGCCACCAACTTGTAACATTTTCAGCCAGCAGGTACTTTCCTTTATATCAGCATACTCTTGACTGTTCAAATATCAATGGAAATTGTCTCAATTATGTGGCATGTAATGCTAAAGTTGTTGATTATGACCGTAAACCCAATGTTTTGGTCAGCGTTTTCGTTTTCTTATGCTTTCTTGCACAATTTCTGTGACATCTTGCTGACAATTAACTACTACTTGCAGTATGCATTTAACCTATTCTCGCACAATGCACCTGTCACTTCAAATGGTTACAATGAAGAGGAAATGAAGTTGGTGAAAGAAACAAGGAAAATTTGGGTAAGCACTTGGCTCGGCTTTCATTCTGTTTAGCCATACTAACTTGTATTTTCTGATGGTTAATTATCGATTCAAATATTTCTTTAGTTAGTATACGCTTCCATTAATCCATTATAACACGTTTCTGTTCTCATTTTTGTAGAATGACAAAGATGTTAGAGTCACTGCTACATGCATCCGAGTTCCTGTTATGCGTGCACATGCTGAAAGTGTAAATCTTCAGTTTGAGAGTCCACTTGATGAGGTAATCTTTTTAAAGAAGCTCATATAGTATCGTGGCTTGTATTGCTGATCGCTGTTAGGTTTCGATTCTGTGGCTCTTTATCCCAATTTTTGAGCGTGTTATCATCAATCAATTCGGCAAAGCCAAAAATGCCCAATTTTTGTGAACTAATCTCTCATTTTTATATATAGGACACAGCAAGGGATATACTTAAGAACGCCCCTGGAGTGGTAGTAATTGATGACCGAGCATCCAATCACTTCCCTACACCATTGGAGGTATCGAACAAAGATGATGTCGCAGTTGGAAGAATCCGACGTGATGTCTCACAAAATGGTGATCATGGGTGAGCCGACTTTTCCGAAAATGCGCTCTTCATTCATATTCATTGGAATGTTCACTTGACTAACTTGATTGCTTCCACAGGCTGGACATTTTTGTTTGTGGCGATCAAATACGCAAGGGAGCAGCCCTTAACGCGGTCCAGATTGCCGAGATGTTGTTGTAATTTGGTCTTCAGTTCCCCTGGATGATCCTTAATTTGTTGATCTCATTTTTGTTGTGCTAACTGGATAAAGCAGGTGGAAATTTGTAATTTCACTGAACATCAATGGTTTCTTGTGTAATTGTATTCGTTTTATGTTGAAAGAGAGGGGAGCGGTTTTGGTTCGTATTGTGTTAATCCCTTTTCGCCTTTTCTATCACCAAGATCTTCACGAGTCCTTTTGATACAAGAGTTCTGGCCTGTAGAATGTATGCCACTTTTCTTTGAAAATTTTAATTCTGATCAAATAGTCGTATAAATTCCCTACAAGCCATGTTAGTGTACTTCCATAGGTATTTTTAGTCATTGAACTAATAAACTGAACATTTATAAAAAGAAATTAATAAACTAAACACTTAGTACCGATTTGGCATGTATGAGAATTTGAAAATACATCAGTGATTCAGGTGGGATAAGAGAATTTGAAAATGTCTATCTGGCTACACTTATGCAGTTATACATATGTATGTCACCGGCCAAAAAACGAATTACCATCCCATGGAAGGAAGCACATGTTTTTCCTTCAAAAAATGAGTTTATAGAAAATAGGCATCCGGACAGAGCCTTTATACAAGGACCAAAAGAATGCTATGCTTTTTCTTTTCTTTTTTTATATAATGTTCGTATCTGCTCTAAAACGAAGAATTTTGTTTACCCGAAGAATTGTGGTGTTGAATGTGCAAGGATGAGATTTTTTTGGTGTAAAACTTTCTTCCTGCTTCCTAGGTGTATTTAACCAACCATTCCAAGCTCTGTAAGAGATAATTATGTCAATTACCAGAAAATGTATCACTATGAAAGGGGAAGCAAATCCAGATTACACATACAATGCTGTAACTGAATTTTGATCAGGCTACTGTTCTTATACCTTAATGCATTCTGGTAGATCGTCCACAGTAGTTCTAACATGGGCCTGCAAAACAGGTGTAGGTTAATTTAGCTTTGAAACAAGCAGAAGGTATAGCTTTGAATTAGAGCTGAGGAGAACCAAACTTCAGTATGGAGTATAGCCTATTGGAGAAGGATTTCATATGAATCTCTACCCATAACATCTCGATAGCCAAATATAAAGATCTGACAAAGCAAATGGGATACCTCCATGACACGAAGGCAGGAATCCTCTTGGTTGGATGCAAGAGAAGCTAGCATGACTATACCTGCAGCTACACTAGAGGGCCAAAACTGAAGCAGCTTGTGATCAAACATGGCTAGTTCAGACAGCTTCTTCACCAAACTCTCCATTTTTTCATCTGCACCTGCAGCCTTTAAGTAGAACCTGCAGGTTTCGCTTTTATCTTTATTTTGTATAATCTTCTTATTATATTAAGTGATGTCTTGACGAAATGTAATGCCAAGAAACTATAGCAAATACGATACCATAGGAAGTTGTAGGTGGTTGGTGTGAAGCACCGGAACTTGAGCTCTTCCTGAACAAGCCATTCCATGGCTACCACTTCAGTTCTTCCATAGACATTTTCCTTCACATGAAATATCTTTTGTAGGACACTAGAAAATTAAAAATCAAGTCAATGTATGTAAGTTAGTGGAAATTGTCTATGTATATGTTTTGTAGTGAAATGTCTCTATGTATATTGACCAAGTGAAGGAGCACACAAATGGATTGAATCACCTTATATAAAGAAGGGAAAGCAAGAGAAAAAATTAAAGCATTTTTCAATATCAAAGAGCTAGATTACCAATTGTAAGGCTGCTTCTCTTCGATTCTGGTAGCCAATGTGAGACATGCTATGCCTACAATTTCCAAGTTTCTTCTGTTCTCGAAGAATCCTTTGCTCAAAAATCTGTCAAGGAGGCGGACAGCTAGGTATGTTGTTTCGTTATGGAGCTCTTTCCTATCAGATGTCTGTTTATTGCACAAAACCGGTATAAATGAATAACCAATGTATCACATCTCTTGATAATACGCGTAAAGCAAGCAAAGCTATTGACAGAGCTAGGTTATGTCAAGTATTAAATAAAAAGAAAACTAAACGAGAGAAGTTTTGACTGCAACTAATACTTCATTTCCACTAATAAAATTTGAACTTTTTTCGACAATAAAAGACTAAAGATGCTAAAAATAGGACGCGGCTTCTGTTACTTCTACTATATGCGAGCTGGAAGATGGAAAATGATGACATGAATTGGATTGTGAGTAATAATGGTCTAACTAGTGATACATTCTGCTTATTTGTCAGTTTGCTGACAATCCAAAACAAAATGCATGCAAGTAATTATGTGAGAATAAACATGGGAAGGTAAGCACGACAGGATTACGTAAAATTGTAGAAGTGGATGCCATGTAGTTACAATTTTTAAGTTTGCTATACAACACATAGTTCAATTCAATTTTCTTTACTCGTAGAAAATTTGTAATTACAGCATAGAATGAACAAATTTTGGTTTCATTAATAGATTGCTTGATTTGTCTAGCCCTTAATGAATATCTCTAAATTTGATTTTAGGTTCTCCTCAAAATATTGATTTCACTAAATTTCAATCTTTCTAGAACACTCAGAGTATCTTAACTCATTTTCCAAAAGAAAACAAAATAAAATGTCAGAAAACTGAAAGAATTAAAAACGAGTGAAAAGAAATATCTCAATTGAGAAACTATTATCTAACAAGTATCTTCCCTAATATCCATTCAATCTTTTAGTTTTTAGTTTTTTTGTTGACTAATTAAAAAATTAATATTAGTTAAGAAATAAATAAAGATATTATGTGGTAGAAATAGAATTATAAAAAATTATTTAAGAAACTCAAGACGAATAAGAGGGCGAGGGACGAAGATTCTATCAAAGCTGAAGATGCTTGACTAGACTACTCACTATAAGCAAATAGCAAATCAACAATAAAAACAAATCAACCGACCAACACACAATAAGTAAATATACAAATGAACAAAAACGGCAAACGAAGTCTAATTCCACAACAGATACGGGGAACTTTTCGTCATATGCTTATATACGTGTCTAAATATCATCGGTAAATTTTGGTTAGCGACTCTAGATCTGCAGCGAGGACCCCAAAGTCATAGAGAAATTACAGGCCTAGCTAACCGAACAAGTGAGCATGCTTCTTTGCCAGCTATGTTTCTGTTATGATCAATGAGCATCTTTTCACGCACGAGTAACAGAGGAAAGTGCAACTTACTGCACCTAGAGATAGAGTGAGAAAGAAGTTTCACCTCAACAATCCAGTTAATCATCAACAAACGTTGCTCGTGGATTAGAACGCCGTAATCCGTCGTCGGTGCATACACTGACACGTAATCATCCATCTTCAATGCTCTCTTTCTTTCTCTGCTTCTCAACCTCTGGTAGCTCTGCTCGTCATCTTCATTTTCAAATCTCCAATACTGTAATCATAAATATAAGTCAGCAGTTGCAAACTTACGGCAGATACACCTCAAGAGCATATTCGATTCAACAAATTTAGATAAACGGAAATTCAACTAATCTACTAAGCCGTTACCACAAATTCATCGGGGAACTCATCTGCAACACTTGATGGAACCTCATTGAAGGATTGAGAGCTCAATCTGGTGAACTGCAGCCTATACTGCTTCAAGAGAATGACACGCGGTGAAGGCGTCGAATCTCCGGCCGATTGCTGAGAGAATTGGCTACCCGAGTTGTCCGTCCATAGAGACGTGTCCGAAAAGAAATCAGAATCCAAATCGTCCACCAGAACCTCCGATTTGAACTCTGACAAGGCCGAAGACGTACTCTCCAAGTCGTCTTCGTCTGACAGATTCTCAGAACAAACAAGCGCAGAATCACCGGCTTCTGATCTCTTGACATTGCTCTGCTCAATAGTCGAAGCGGAGTTCGGCGCTGCTTTCATGGCTCCGGAAACTTCAATTTCATCTTTCCTTGCGTCGTCGACACCGTTTTGCACAAAACTATCTCCTCGTGAGACGTCATCGTTCTTGCTCGGCCTCGATTCCGCATCTGCGATAGAGCAGGACTCCACACACGAGGTTTCCATGACCTCGGATTCTCCACCAATCATCCAGTCAGCTCGCTCGATCTCCTTCTGCTTAGTGTAAGATCTTGTGATCCTCCGAAACTGATCGTTTCGGATTCCGGCTCCAGCAAAAGAGTCTCTGGTGGTGTTGCATGAGACATCGTCGTAAGTGGAGCTTACCGAGATGGAGAAGGAAGCTGGATTGGAAAGACTGACTGGAAGATCGCTTTTCCTTTTAAGGATTTTCTGTAAAGCGATCGGAGAGAAGAGACTTCGCCGGCGACGAGGGAGATTGGAACGGAGCTTCTTCGTGCAGATCAAGTGTGGTGGAAGAGGAGAAGTGATCTTCCTCTTGGAATCGCCCGTTTTAGTCATAGCTTTTGAGTTATTATTACAGTGGGATTTTGAGAATTAAACTGAGAAAACTGAGACTGATGCAGGTAGCATTGCTTTTAAACGGTGAGAAGTGGTGGAGAGGGACGTGGTCGGTTAAGCGGCGAGTGGGAGGAATGTGTTGCAAGTTGCAACCGTTAAGTTCATTTCCGCCCACTTGCTGCTTTGGGTAGCGGGGGACTCAAAATCAGTTCATTCTGTTTTTTTTTTAAATGAATTTTTTTTATTATTATATTTTTCTCTCTTCTGTCCCTCTGCTTATTTTCCTACTCTCCCAACCTTTTCGGTTGTCTTGCGTTCCATTTATTTATTTATATTTAATATATTTTTGGTAGAAAGGGGTAAGAACTCCGAACACAAGAGCATTTATTCAAAAGAAAGCAAATTACTGAGAAATAATGAGAGGAACCACAAGGGCCTTAATATCGGTTGCTAGTAAGGTAAATACCCACATGCGAGTATGGTGTGCAAACTAATAGAAAACTCAAAAGAAAAATTAGTCAAATAGTCAATAACATAATTTGTTTCATGATAAAAATATCGTAATCGGATGTTATAATCCTTACATAATAAGTTTTGGGAATAATCCAATGTACTATAGTAAAGGTGTGAGTAGGAGACACAATTCCGAAGCAATTGCTCCGCAGTCTTCAAATTCATCTCCACGTGTGAAATACAACATAAACCATGTGTACCTTATTGTATATGGATAGTCAAAGTGTTGGGATGAGATTGAAAATAAGCATTTTTAGTTTAAAAAATAAAGGGTGATGTTAACCCTATAGATTTGGGAATTAAAATTGTCCCTACTAAGAAATTTGTGTTATGCAGTATTTTGGAAGTTTCATAACCTGCGTACAACTTGAACCGACGACAAAGAGAAAGGATCTCAAGCACTATCGGTGATCGAAGTAAAGTTAACACATGCGCATTAATTTTGAGGGAATTTGTTATAGTCTCTTGTAATAGTTGTACATTTTGGAAGGTTCATAACCTGCGTACAACTTGAACCGATGACAAAGAGAAAGGATCTCAAGCACTATTGGTGATCTAAGTAAAGTTAACACATGCACATGAATGATGAGGGAATTTGTTATGGTTAACACAAGAACAAGAATTATGTAGTAACAAGACAATGTAGGTGTGTATGTGATAACATCTATTTTAGCATATCATTATTATTCATCATTTGAGCGTGCAATGTAGATTTGCATCATGTGATGGTAGATTTTCTTCCATTTTGTGTTTTAAAGAGCTACTCATGTGTTCACAATATTGTAGGCATTTTAGTCCTTCTAGGAACTAAAATAAAACTATTATCAGAAGAATGTCTACAATGCACCAAGGCTATCCCTACGATCAAGGAAGTCGTGGTTAAGACTGAATTGATTGAGGTCCGAGAGTCAAAAAATGAAGATCACTTGAGATAAGACATTAATCGGTCCAACATGCATCACCTATCGGTTGCCGGTCCGACATTTTCAAGCATTTGACCAATTCTTCCAAGACGATGCATTTTGTTATCAATCGAGCCATATACTATAGCAATCAACCAACTTGCTCATACCAATCAGTCGACCGATCCCACCATTATCACATTAGAGTCATTAGACAATCCATCTTTATTTCCTTCAGCCTTATATTTTCTTAGAGATAATGTTAGTCGAACGATAATATTTTTCTTTAATTTCTTTTATTCCTTAGAGATAGGGTTTTGTAGGATTAGTCTCGAACTTCAAGAGAATTAGGTTCAATATCCTCCTTAAAATTAAAGCATTTCAAACAATAGTTTCTTTATTCAATTTTCGTTCGAGAATTTCACCTTCGACTTTGTAGAAGTCGGGCGACTTGTTCACTATCAATCAACCAATCGGTCATTGTTCCTTCGGTAATAAAAGTTGAAATTTTATAATTATTGTCTTCTTAATTTCTCTTCTTTTAGGGTTTGAAGAGCCCGACTTTGTGTGGATAATCTATGATGTCGATGATGATCTATATCCCTACGATTATATGTTTTAAATCACGTGTTCTAGTAATTTAGGTTTTTTTATGCAAGATGGAGAGTTGTATATATTTACTTTTAACCTTTTTGTTGTTCAAAATGTTGATTGCAAAATGTCAGAGCTAAGTGATTGATGTCTTTCATGATCTACAATATGCTAGAGCTACACAAGGTTGTTTTATTCATAGGTTATCAATAAAGAGGCCACAAATGATGCTTACTAGTCAGCTTGGCATGGGGTCCAACAAAAAGGTTTTAGCATGGCCCGCATATTTCAACAACAAATTTTAATTTGAAACTGTAACGCCCGGAATTTTAGTTCCGGTAGGAGAGCGCTTTGATAGTCTTTAGTGGTAGCCACTGCCCCCGCGGCTCAGTCGTGCCGCAGGCGCTGTGATCTGAGTGAACGAGATCCCGTCTTCTTTCTGACCTCTCGTTTCCTTCTTTTTGCTTTTCGACCCCTCATTCTCTAAGTGACCCTTGGCTGCTTGACCTTTTGTTTTCCTCCAAATCAGCAGCCTTTCCCTCTTTCCCCTTTCTCCCTCACGTTACTCTTCTTTCTCCATCTTCTTCCTTGAGCTCTTGGTGTCTCTTTCCATGGTGCCCATTCTTCTTTGGTGAGATGCTCTTTGAGAGAGTAGATTGCGGATCCGATCTAGTTGTAAGTGACTTCTTCTTCTTTCTTCTCCTTCTTCTCCTCTTCTTCATCTTCTTCCTTTTTTGAGCCCTAATGGTGGAAGCCATGGATTCTCAAGCTTCTTCCTCGCTTATGGTTGCATGTGTATGATCTAGTCTAGACAATGGTTTATGGTTGGGATTGAGTGATGAACATCCATGAGGGAGCAAGCCATCTAGAAGACACCTCTGCACATCAAGGAACCAACCAAAGACTCGTCGGGATTGCCGTTTTGGAGTTTGACCGCACCCACGGCATGACAGAGCCACGGGTGCGCCCACTGCACCAGTGCCGCAGGGGCGGATGACCCGATCCGCGGGGGCGGCCACCTGGGCCGCGGTTGCGGCTTTGGCGTACCTTGAGCCGCCGGTGCGGCCTTCTACTCCTCTCCGCGGCCGCACTTTCTTGTTCTGCGATCGCGTCCTTGCTCCAGTGAGTACCCTTCCTCGATCTTGTGTTCGTCTCTTATCCTAGGGAGGTTATATGATAGTATCATGCGAAGTTGGATCTAACATAACTTTGTGGAATGTCAATTGCCAAGTAGTGGCTTTGAACCTTAAGTGAGTCTTTGAGGATTTTGGAATGTTCTAAGGCTTGATGTGTGTTTGATCTTGAGTTGATTATAATGTTGTGAGTGTATGGTTGTTCTTGTGAGGCTTGAGGTTGTGATTATATGTCTGTTGAGGTTGTGGACTAGGATGTGAGTATCCTAGCATAGTGTTGCTATCGTTGAGATCATTGAGACTAGACATGTTTATCCTAGCTTATGTTGTTATGGTTTATGATCTTGCGAGATCATCGGGTCTAGAAGTCTAAGGACTTGTAGCTTATGAGAGCGATGTTGATTACGTGCCTTGTTTTGATCAGGCATTGAGTACCTTCCTACGGGAAGTTGAGAACGGTATTTGTCGGTTTAGCTTTGAGACGAGGTAAGTTCCTGGACTTACTTAGCTAGCTTCCTTGTATTAATATCAATGTGTGATGGTTGTGTGTGTTTAGTTATATTTATAACAATAAAGCCGGACTAGAACGACTTTATATTATACCCTTATATTGCCCCAAGTGTATGATAACGGACGGTGACATCACTGCCTAGCTCTTGCGAGAGCTAGGAGGTTCTTTACGACTAGCCTAGATAGGTAAACGGTTGGATGTATCAATACCATTCCTTGCTGGTAAGTAGGGACAAAGGCGAGTTTTGGCGATTCTCGTGTCACAAACCTAAGTTGAATTAGTTATGGAATGACGTAAATGAAAAGATAATAACCGGTTTGCGTGATATCATGTTGAGTGTTTCCGTATTGATATGTGTATGTGCCATTACCATCTTTCTAATGCTTTGAATGTTAACTAACGGTTTTATACCGCCTTTGTAGATGCCTTGCAGGTTAGGGCCGCCGCCGAGTGGCTCGGAGGAGTGGGCATCCGGGGTTCCGTACATAATAGGACGGGGATGAGGGTGTTATATTACGTTCCGTTGTTGTTTGTACTTTAGTCGTTGTTAGTATGTTGTTTTGAGGATTTCGTTGAGTTTCCACCTTGTATCGTATTCTGGTTCATGTCACATTGCATTCAAACTATTTGGTTTTGCCTTTTTATTTTTGACTTGTTGGAAAGATCCGGCGAAATTGTTGTCAGACTAAGGGTCGGGACCCATTGTGAGGTTGTTTATGGGTAAATTTCGATGATTTTATCATTTGTTACCCACACACAAAAAATGATATAAATGTCATTTTAAATAATTTTGTTTCTAACTTAATTAGTACGAAACAAATTAATAAATTGGATCGTGCAAAATGTAATCCTCATATACGTATTTGAAGGATTTTTATTTATAAGCACCAAGGCTAACAAAGCTTAAGAAGTAAATTAATTCATAAAATAAGCTATGAAGAATATCATTTAAAAGCTAAATAAATAAAAAAAGATTGAGAGAGTGTTGTACGTGCAAAGTGAGTTCAGCTCTCAAATTCAATTTATTTAAAATTGGTTAATTAATTCCAAAAATGGCTTAGTGGGTAGTTAATTAACTTTATTTAAAAAATAGTTAATTAATTACAAATGTGGCTAGTGGGTAGTTTTGACGTAACTTCTTCCCACCACCACCACCTCTTTATTAAAAAGCCTTAAATTCACCTATTAAAGGGGGCTGAAAATCTTTCTATATCTTCTTTCTGACATTTACAGAAGAACACAAGAACACAAACATATTGCAAGTTAGAGAGCGAATCGATCGATTTCATTAAAAAGCTACACATCCTTGTTTTGTGGCTTTTCAATTGAAATTCAAAGTAAGTATGCATCTTGTTTTGAAAAACTCTTCTTTTGTTTCTTTTCGATCGAAATACAAAGTATATATGTTGTATTGAAACACGCTTGTTTTGTTTCTTTCGATTGAAACTCAAGACTCTTTTGTACGTCTGCATTGCAAACCCATTTGATCAAACCAACTTAGAGAGCCTAAGTTAAGTCTATTTCAAAAGTGGTGGGTCATGGGTTAAAAAGCTTTTCCATATTCTGATTTGTTTGTTTTTACTCTTGTTGAAATGAACTCACGTCAAAACATATGCATGGCTTGTGTACACAGTCAATCATAAAGAATGTTTTTGATAGCCATTATTTTGGTATTGTGAGTAGTTTCATCCGGTCAAACACATTTCATGGTTTTTCATAATGTAAACTAACAGTTATGTCTAGACTTAATTAAGCTATCAAGCCCGGTAGTCGGTTTCAAAGTATATATTTTGACCTCTACCACAACTCGTATCGGTTCGAAAGTGAATACTTTCATCCGCTACACCGAACTCGTAGTTGGTCCGAAAGTGATTACTTTCGTCCGCTACACCAAACTCGTAATTGGTCCGAAACCAAACTCGTGTTAGTTTGAAGATAACTACTATCTTCTTTGCGTTCGAGTATGGATTCGGTTTCGTATATATGATCCTGCAAATATCTCATAAGGTTTAAGGCTCTTCAAAAGGATTTAACATCTTCTGTAAAAGCTTTCAAAATAAAAAAAAAAGCCTCAGTTGTGTCAAAACGCATGTTTAAAGGAGAGAATTTTTAGTTTTCCATTTATAATGGATTCTAATTACCAAATTACTTAATTTGAGTTGATAAAAAAAAAGAACTAATGCTGATGTTGGTTAAGTTATTTAACAAAATAACAAGTAAACACAGTATTTGTTTCTTCAAATAAAAAAAGAAAGAAGTGTTAGTGGTGCATGAACTTTCAAATTTAATCAATGGGTTTACAAATAAAATAAATTCCTATTGATTTTTTATATCAGTCGAGATTATCCTTTTTACTAATGTTCCCATGAAACTGGGGTGATAAAAACATTGAGTATGTTAAAAAAAAACTAAATAAATAAATAAACAAATAAAAATGCAACAACAACAACTACAGCTAAGCAATGAAATTTTGAAACTAAATTCAAATATAATTACATATTAGAAAAGTTAATCAAAATTAAAAAGACTTGGCGTAGTAACAGTGTGTTGTTAGCAAACTTAAAGAGAATTTTCTTTTATTCTCAAAATGAACCCATAAAAATATTTATTTGTGAAAGTGACCTCATTAAGACAAAGTCTTATAAATACGGTCCTAAATTTACGGTTAAATACTGTAATAATACATCTTTCATGTAGAACTACGTAAGGACTTGCGCCACTCAAATGGTTACGTAGGTAGCTCGACATATTATCGAGTACAGTCGCAAATAAAAAAATCAAAACCATATATCTTTTCATTTTAGAACTACGTAAAGACTTGACGCCATTTTAAAAGGCTACGTAGGTAACTCGATATTAAGTTTAAATTATATCGGGTACAGTCGCAAATCAAATTCAAATTTTGTGCCAAACGAACTACGGGTGGTTTGATCTCTTTTATAAGAGTACGTAGGAAACTCGACTAATAAATTGTCGAGTTCAACCGCAAAAATTAAATTAACTTTTATGTAAATATAAAAGTCACAAATGAACTACGAGTGATTTGATGTCTTAAAAATATAAAAGACTACGTAGGAAACTCGACTTTTAAATTTATCGAGCCCAATCGCACAAATTAAATCGACTTTTAAAATAAAGAGTCAAACAAATACTCAAATCAAATTTAACACGGCTAAAGAACTACGTATGATTTGATTCCGTTTATTTTTACGGATACGTAGAAAATTTGATACAAAACAAATACGTATTAAATTCAATCACAAAATACACTTTTGACTTTATATCAAACGAAAGTCATAAAATTAAATTCTTAATATATCCCTTTAAGAACTACGTACGACTTGATTCCTAATAAAGGATACGTAGGAAATTTGGTAAATTAAGAACCGAATTCAGTCTCAAGTTTTAAAATAAAATAAAATAAAATAATCTCTCACTAATCTTGATCATGCGCATGATAGTGGGATTAATTAAGCAACCCTTCCTAGAAGGTGGGTTTAATTTAATCCTTTGATGCATGATCGAGATATAAATGTCATGCAAATGATAGTTGAGTCATCGTCCGGGCAACCCTTCCTAGAAGGTGGGTTTGGACTTTGGTTCTCTGATGCATGAAAACACCGCACGGAACTACGTGAGACTTGATCCTCTTTAAAGAGGTACGTAGGCAACCCGTCCAAAAACGGGTGCAGTCCAAATCACCAAAACCAAACCAAACATCGGTATTTATATAACTTAGAATCAAAAGGTCAAAAAGAGAGGGTCGAACTCAAATAAAAAAAAAATAAAATGTGTTTTGTAAATTTGTATTCGAATAAAACAGAAAAAGGCGTTTTGTAAATTTGTCTACATTCTTACTCAACAGAGGTCTCCGCCCGTAGCGCCCCGAGTCCTGCGGATTTAGGTTGTTAAAGAAACCCAACAATGTGGTGTAGGAAATCGGAGCATGAACGACGGTGTGCGTGCCAAAGCCTCTAACCATGACACTAGTGCACAACTAGACTTCTTTAGTTTGATTGAAGAAATCTTGGAGTTTGGGTTTCATGGTTTGTCATGTAAGAAGATTGTGTTATTCAAGTACTTGTGGTATGATCCCGCTAGTAGAGGAACAAATACCCATCCAATGTATCGTTTTTAAAGATCAATGTGATGAGACGATATAACAAAAATTACCCTTTTGTCTTCGCACAACAATGTATCCAAGTTTACTATGCCAATTAACCTGGGGCAAGCTGAAGTCGTGCAAATTGGAGGTTCGTATGTAAGATTAAGCCTCGAGCAAGAATTGAGAAAAGGTGGACAAACATCACAATGGATGATTATGAATCATTACAATCGGATGTTATCGAAGGTGATGGAGTTTTGGGATCCATTAACATTGTACCAACTAGTCTAGATGACCTGACTGATATGCATGAAAGATCATTGGATGACAACGAGGAGGATTTGGAGAGAGAATAAAAATAAAATTGGGTGTGTTTTAAAAATTGAAACATTTAGCCACGAAGGTGACGGAGGTCTGGGATCATTAACATTGTACCAACTACTCTAAATGACCTGACTGGTATACACGAAGAATTCTTGAATTATTTTAATTATTCTTTTGTAACAACTAATGAGACCTTAGACATTCTATTTTTAATGTTATTAATTTCAGGTGCTATTTAACGCGAATAAAAATAAATTGGGTTGTGTGTCAAAAATTTAGCCACGAAACTGAAAAGTAGATAATTTTTTCCTACATTCTCAAATCCCTTGCAACTCTTCTCACTCTCGTCGCCTCTTCTCACTGTCTTGAGTGTCTTCTCACTCTCATCAACAACGCCGCCTCTTCTCAAAACCCCTGCCATCGAACTCCTTCTCCGTCAACAGATCTCGTCAACAATGTGTGAACTCCTCCATCATGTCATCGTCCTTCTCCTGAGTGAACATCAAATTGCCATTCTCAAAACCCTAACTAGAGGTACGAAATTGACAAGTTATAATAGTTTTGAGTCTGACTTGAACTGAACATGAATGTTTACTGATATTTAATATGTATATGTGCTTTATGTTGTTATATCTATATTTGTTCTTCTATATCTGTCATGTCAGTATTCATTAGAACTTAGCAGTAGATTGTCTTCTGTACTCCTATATCCTCATATTGGATGAACGCAAGCAGTGTCTCCTAGCTCTGTTGCTCTCGTCGTCATCACTTGAAACCCCAACACCAGTAAATTGTCTTCTCTCGCCTCATCGTCCTTCTCCTAGCTCTCTTTCATTTACACCCTTTTGAGTTTTTGGTTTTTATGACAGCTTAAGAGGTTTAAGTAATAAACATCAGTTCAGGGTTTAGGGTTTGAGCTTGCTTAGGAAACTATGAGCCAAAATTCAAGCATTTGAGTAGGTTCGAGAATGAGTTCTTGTTTAGTTGGAGCGGGCAGGAATACTGCCACAACTGCTACAACCACCTATGGATACGACCATGAAATCGACTTTCTTAAATCAACATCTGCTTTAATTAGAGCTTCACCACACACTGTTTTTCTTCTTCTTCAACCTCTTCCATTTCACTTCTTCTTCCCCTGATTCCATCATATCTGAATCAAGTATCTCTCTTACCACCGCTCTCAATAAAAAAAACTTCCTTAAATCAGCATCTGCCTGAGTTCCTTAGGAGTGACAATCATCAGGTTTCACTAATTATGTTGATGCGTGTTTCACTAATTATGTTGGTGTAGGTGCAAAATTAGCTATTGTTATTGGTGCTACATTCCAGTTTTGTTTCTATCTTTTTTGCACGTATATTTTTGTATGTTTAATGATTGTTCTTCATTTATGGCAACAATAAACTTGCACTATTCTCAAGTGCCAAGGCTTCATATTCAAAGACTGGATCTTGCGATTCAGCCATGTTTTTCAGAAAGACAATCGAGCAGCGGATGCGCTTGCAAACATCGCCTTTTCTTTCTCTTTAGGTTTTCATTTTTGTTCGGAACCTCCCCTGCCTATTAGGAGGATTGTTCTCGAGGACCTTTGAGGGGTTTGCTTCCCTCATTCTGTTTTGATGTAATTTCCCTTCTTTATGAATGGAGGGCCTTGCCCCCCTTTTTTCGACCAAAAAAAAAACTTACACTATTCTAATATATATACCAAGTTTGTCTGGGCCGGGCCGTCCAATGAGTTACGGAGGCCTGTGTCAATGTTTTTGTATTATCAATTTAAAAATTATATTGTATTAGGAAAAAAACGAAAAAACAAACTAAACGTACTTTTTAAATAAAAATATTTGAAAGAATGACAATAAAAAAAATAAAATATATTTGTTAATTTATAATTTAATCACTTACTATATTACGAATAAAAATAAATATTATAGGGCCCCAAAAACTGGGGCCCTGTGCCGTAGGCCTAATGACACCCCTTGTTGGACGGGCCAGTTAGTATGTTTAGTGATTATGTATGACTGTTGTCCGATCCAGTGCTTCTGCTTTACTGAATTTTATTCTATTTTAATCCAAGTCTTACCTTTCTTGAGATACTATTTTAATTTAAGTCTTACCTATTTTGAAATACTATTTTCTCATATATAATGAGGCTTCATTAAACGATATGGGTTCAAGTTGGAATTATCAAGTATAGTTTTTAGGTGGCTGAGTATTATAGCCAATAATTTAGGCGGCTAAGTATTATAACCACTAGATACATATGAAGATAAAGTCCTCTTTCTCTAAACTTCCTGGTTTATGAAGGTGGTTCAACACTTGTTTTACTGTATGTGGCATATTCAAGTAAATTGACAAGGTTAGGTTACAAACTTTCCTCTTGTCTATCTTGATATGTTTTTCTAATCCTGGGATGGCATGGTCCTCTTCCGAGAGCACATACTTCATCAGCTTGAATAAATCAATGGATACTTAGTCTAAATTTACATGCTATATATAGATGAAGCTCACTTGTAGAGAATCTACTTAGGGCCCATTTGGTTTTAACTCCGGAATCGGAAACGGAATGGAAACGAATCTAGTCCATTCGTATACCCTTGTTCATGAAAGTTTTTGGAATCATTTCTTGTGGTTTGAAGTAATTAGAGTAGAGTTTGATTACTTTTGATACCCTATAGGGTAATAAAACGTGGGGAATCAAGTGCAATTTTCCTTAAGCCACAAGGAATGATTCCATACAATTTCATAAATAAGGATATAGATATGGACTAAATTCGTTTCCATTCCGTTTCCGTTTCCGGAGTTGGAAACTAACGGGCCCTTAGTGTGGATCTGTGTAGTTTTAGATCCATTGGCATTTGACATGTTATATTTTTCACATTCAGCAAAGCAGCTGACTATTTATTAGTTAGGATGCGAACTTTAGCTTAAATTCAATAGGCAAATTTTGATTCGTACGGTAAATATTGGAGTATATTATATATTTATTTGTATAATTGCTTATATATTTATTTTAAACTTCTTCAGGAGGGGGAAAGTAAAGTATGGAAGAAAGTAATTAAGATAGCAATTTCAGGTGTTGTTGGGATGATATCAAATCATTTGCTATTCAAAGTGATCATTTAATGCATCTACCTACTACTGTCTATTTTTGTTCATGCTTTTGCTTAGTTTTGTACAATTATACAAAAAACAATCATTTGCAAAGCACAACTAGCTTATACAAAAAATATTACCCCCTCATTCTAAATTCGTCAGACTCTTCTCACCGTCGCCTCTTTTTCTTTTTTTTTTTCCCTTCGATTTGTCTTCAAGGAGCTTCTCAGTCTCATCAACTTCGTCGCTCCTAAGTGAACTTAGCAGTGGATTGTTTGATATTAGTAGTTGAAGAACCGAGTAGGGGATTCATAAGGATAGAAATTCCCCAGAATGAGGGGTTGAATAGAGTATGCGAACTTTTTGCAATATCGGATATCAAGGCTTTGAAATGAATCTCAAGGCCTTGAAATTGATCTCTTTACCTTGTGACAAAACTGTTTCTCAAGGCCTTGAAGTGAATTTCATGGTCTTGACTTTGCATAATGTTGTTAGTCACAATATAAACGATATAAGGTGCGGAAATTAAAAGATCGACACACTATATGTTTACGAAGTTCGGCCCTAACAACCTACTCTCCGTCTAGGGTTTCCGACCCTAGGTTTCTAACTATCTATTATCTACTTCGTTTGAGTCCTGGAAACTACATCGAAGAACTTCCCTTCTTCTCTCAATGTAGCCTCAATGCTACGATCTAGTCAACTCTATTCTAGCTATAATAGCCTAGTTACTTCATAGAGTAACACACTTAAGTATAACACTATGATGGTATGCCAATGTAGTTGTGTTTATCTCACTCTAACAATTAAAACTAAGTACGCTCGAAGAGGAATATAAACTTTTGGATCGATGAAGAAGACTTGGATTGTTCACTTGTAAGCTCGATATCTTCTTCTTTCATCGATGTGTCTTTTATAAACTTCTATGGATACAACTTCTTCTAGCTGTTGTCTTCTTTAGCCGTTGCAACGTATTACTTCCACAAAGTCTTTGTGGCAAGATCTCCAATTTGTTTGTTGTGGCATTTTGTTGAAGATCTCTAACAACTCCTTGATGGCCGTTCGAAAAATATCTTCACAAAGATCTTCACCGAGATCTTCTTTGTTAGCCGTTTCTAAATCTTCTCTTCAAACATCTTCGTGTGCATCCAAGATTCTTGTGGATCTTTTTGTTGTTTTAACAAGATCTTCTCCAACAGATTCTTTGTGATAGGATCTTCTTATTCATCCAATATTTTCGTTTAGAAACAATATCCTACACACATACATATAACAAACCAAGACAAAAATATCTACAATATATAATCGATATTTGTTAGTTACATAAAACCGCATATATTATGTTAAGTCTTCCATCATTCGAACAAAATATCTACAATATATAATCGATATTTGTTAGTTACATAAAACCTCATATATTATGTTAAGTATTCCATCATTCGATATAACATTAAATATCAAGGTGGAGTTATCAATCTCCCTCTTGATGAAAGTCAAAACAAATATCGTACGTGCAAAAACTATTAGCAACATGCATAATATCAAAAATCAATGCAGAATGCAGAAATGTAAGATCCATATTTTTCTCCTCCTTTGTCTTTCAACAAGGGAGAAATAGAGTTTAAGTGATTCAAAAGATTACAGACCCAAAGAGTTTAAAACAAACACGGTTCAAAAATACACACGGTTCAAAAACACACACGGTTCAAAAACACACACAAAACAACCTTGAAATCGATTTCAAGGCTTTGAAATCTATTCCTAGTACCAACGGGTATTGCTCTTGCCACGAACGTCGTCATGCCACTTTCTCTTCCACCTTGCATGTGCTGCATCCATATTCTTCATTTTCTTGTACTCATCTACCCGACGCTCCTTCTCCGCATCCTTGTACTTCTTTACAACACCATACTCCTCGATGGTCAGAATGGTTGGCTCTACGTGTGTTGGGCGAAGCATCGGTTAATTCATCACACTCCTTTGGCAATTGAGCAACACATTTGCCGCTCTGTCCCTCGTGTGCTCTACAGAATTCTCACTTAAAGGCAAAATACTTCCAACAACAGTGAAGGTAAGGGCATTCAAATAGAACATTTGATTTACCTTTGCATGCACGGTAGATAGCAACGCATGAATCACATCCAGCTTGTCGGACATGTCAGATCTAAAATCGTTGATATCTCTCTGTAGGTTGTCCAATCCAAATTCCAAATCGTCCAACCACTTTTCTGGAAACTCAAGAGCCAAAGATGATGACACCACAGCTCTTCCCTTTAGCTTCCATTTCCCAGCCAAGGGCTTTTTGACCCCTAGTCGTTAAAAGCATTCTTCGTCGATCTTTTCAGTTGACACCTCTTGGTCCTCATTCGAGGTGTCAATAGAGAAATAGGAGAAGATATTTGGAAGAAAGTTGGCATGCGGCAGGGGAATGGATCGGGTGGAGTTAATCGTGTGAAGCATATGGTTGAGAATAAGGCTAGACACATCCATGTCGAGGACATTCATCACTTGATAGATCAACTCTAGGGTTTGATTAGTCAACAGTTCCCTAGAGTTGGATCTCGGAACTACACACCTAACCAACAGAGTAAACACGATTTTGGCTTCGAGGGTTAGAGGTGTGTGTGAGTTGGCAAGGTGTGGAAGAGGGGATGAGGAGTTTCTTCTTTGCTAATCGAACACTTTCTGTTCGAGAAGGATGGTGATACGAAGTGGAGGTGGGAAGACCTAAACTCTGTGCAATGAGAGTGGGGGTAAGAGTAACCGGCTTACCTTTCCCTCCTTACTGTGAGATTCATATAGAACAACCTTATGATCCTCGTAATTGCCACCTTTCTTGGATTTAGCATTTTCTAGATCCAGCGGCCTTAAAGCAATATGATGCAAGGGAGTTGCAGAGTTTTCAAGAAGTCCAAATCCATAGTTTCACACATGCATAGTTGCCTAGTGTGAAACCTATCAAGCCATGTTCCCGTGGCTTTGGAATTGTGAAACCAAGAGCTCGGCATTCCGGTTTGGACTTGGTTGACCAACTCAGCCTGGTTCATCGGAGTCAGAGGTGTGGCCGAATCAGAGGAGATGTGAACGGTCACATCTTTGGAAGGCGCCGGTGAAGAGCTTCTAGGTTTCTTTGCCGAGGATCATGATGCAATCCGGTTGAAAGATCGTTTGGGAGCCATGGATGAGAGTTGTGGTGAGAGAGTGTGAAAACCGAAGAGAGGGAAAAACGAGAATGGGTCTGATAATTTTGAGAGAAAGAGATAGGTGAATAAAGTTGGATGGGAAAGATGTTTTAAGTAAAGAAGATGTCAAATCGAATCAAGACTTTGAAAAGACCAAAACTTGATGGCCGATTTGATTTGGAGATCTTTACACTTAGATCTTAACCAATTTTCAAAATAAGATTTGAATTTTGAAATCAAAATTTTGGTGAAAAACTTTTGAAATTATTTTAAAATTTTTCTTTAAAATGATTTAATGATCAATCTTCTAATAAGATGAAAATCATAAATTCGATCCGAGTTTATCACTTTTGTCTTTAGAATCCGTGTCAAGACCTTGAATTGTATTACAAGGCCTTGAATTGAAAAAATATAATGCATTATAAGGAGAAAATAGAACGATTTACTCCCCCCTAAGATAATGCTTCCTTGTTCAACATACCAAGCTCCAATCTAATAAAATTGAATCGATCTTCAAGTAGTGGCTTAGTGAATATATTTGCAAGCTGCAAGTTAGTCGAAATATAAGATATTGATACGTTACCTTTTTCAACATGATCACGTATGAAATGATGTCGTACGTCGATATGCTTTATTCTTGAATGCTGCACTAAATTTTTGGTTATCGAAATAACACTGATATTATCATATTTAATAGGTATACCTTTGAGATCAAAATCAAGATCACGAAGTAGTTGAGCTATCCATAAAATTTGTAAGCAACAAGCTCTAACAAGTATGTATTCGGCCTCAGTCGTGGATAGGATGACAAAATTTTGCTTCTTGGAGTGCCAATTTATTAGGGATGACCCTAAAAATTGACAACATCCAAAAGCACTCTTTCGATTGACCTTATAGCCTGCAAAGTCTGCATCTGAATAGCCAACAAAGTGAAACGAGTTTTGATATGGAGACCAAGTCCAAGATCCTTAGTGCCATTAAGATATAAAAAACTCCTTTTCACAAATATCAAGTGTGACTCCTTGGGATCATTTTGAAATCTAGAACACATGCACACGTTAAACATAATGTCAGGTCGTCTAGCGGTAAATATAACAAAGAACCAATCATACCTCGATACTCTTTTTGTACGGCACTCTTACCATTCTTGTCTTGATTAATGAAAGAGTAGAACTCAGTGGAGTCTTTGCTACCTTTGATTGATCCATTTTATATTTCTTGAGCAAATCCTTGGTATACTTGCTTTGGTTTATAAATATGCCTTTCTTATCTTGAGTAACTTGTAGACTAAGAAAGAAGTTTAACTCTCCCATTAAGCTCATTTCAAATTCTCTACACATAATATCTGAAAATTTCTTGCATAGAGAATCATTAGTAGCACCAAACAATATATCGTCAACATATTTTTGTACTACTAATAAATCGTTGCCCTTGGTTTTGACAAACAAAGTTTTGTCAATCAGAACTCTTTGAAAACCGTTTTTTAAAAGATAATTGGACAATCTTTCATACCAAGCTCGAGGGGTTTGAATAAGACCATAAAGAGCATTGTCTAATTTAAATACATGATCCGAAAATTTATTATTTTCAAAACCAGGACGTTGAGCAGCGTAGACTTCTTTTTCAAAGAAGTCATTTAGGAAAGCACACTTAATATCCATTTGAAAAAGCCTTATGTTCATGAATGATGTGAATAAAAGTAGCATACATATGACTTCTAATCTGGCAACCGGAGTAAAAGTCTCCTCATAATCCATACCTTGTGTACAAGCTTTACGTAGTTCATCAACCTTCAAGTTCAAGTTTGGTAATCCACCTAACAAATTCTGTAATATAAGTTTCTTCATAGTATGCATGCTTACGTGACCAAGTCTTCTATGTCAAAGCCTTGGATTGTCTGTCAAGGCCTTGAGACACTTTAAACTAGTTCCTGAAACTTGGTTAGTGCTCATAGAATATACGTTATTACATCTAGGAGCAATAAGCACAACATCACCGGGTAATCCATTTTGAACTTCACATTTTCTTAATTAAAGATCACTTTGTTACCTTCATCACAAATCTGAGAGTACTTAGCAAGTTATGTTTTAACCCGTTAACAAAATAAACATCATCAATGTAGTTAGAAGAGTTATAACTGATTTTACCTATATCAATGATGTTACACTTCCCTTTATCACCAAGAGTAATGGTTCCGGTTGATTGCTTTTTAAATGTGAAAATACTGAGCAACAACTATCTAATATCCATTTATGCTCCTTAATCTTGGTAATATCCTACAAAACAACAAACTTCAACCTTTCTGGCTAGACCAAATGACAAAGTTTGATCCATATTCAAGATTACCATGTTTGGTGGTCTAGTCCCTTTAGGAACCCAAATTTGTTTAACCCAAATTTCTGACATGTCCCTTTTTGCAATAGTAGAAACATGTGGGTGTACGAGAACTTCCTTTATCTTAAACAAAAGTGGTCACTCTTTTTTTAGAAAAATTATTGTTATAACCAAGACCATTTTTGTTAAGTGTGGATTGTTGTTCACCCATCATTCTTTCGAGATTAGCTTTAGAACGAGTAAATTGAATGAGTGCAACCTTCTACTCTCTACACTTCACAGTTAGATCAATCTTCTCTTTCTCTAGACAAGTATAATCTTGATGTAGAGAAGAGAGATTTTCCATAACAATCGCATTTTCCGATTCCAAGGCATTGACAATAATGTTAAGGTTTAACTTTAAAGTGTTGAGATTTTCAACTTCCAAAGACAATTCACTCTCTCTTTTCTCTTGTTCTATTAACTTTTTCTTAAGAGAATTGTTTCAATTCTATGATCTTCTTCGCTGATGATCATATTTTGTAGAAACTCAGGATGCTCTTTGCTAGGTCAAGACATTAGGGTTCTACCACTCCTTCAAGGTATTGTTTGTGATCTTCTTGATCGGCCATTAAACCTAAATTTGCTTGATCATTTTCATCATCCAAATCATTTGAAGAACCTGAGTCACTCCATGATGTTACCATTGCCTTCTTCTTTCGACCATTCTTCCGATAGTTGTTTCTTTTCTTTTGAGGACAATCCTTCACAAGATGATCTGTTTCACCACATTCAAAGCAAGTTAGTACTTTGGTTTCCTTATTAGGGTTAGAAAACTTACCTTTAGGTTTTGATGATCTTGGATAGTCTATGATTGTAAATTGCTTCTTCATTTGAAAATTTCTTGCAAGTCCTCTTGAAATTAGAGTAAATGGATCATCTTCATCATCCTCACTTTCTTCATCATCCGATGGAATTTTATCCTTCTTGAATTTCAAGGAAAGGTTCTTTATGTTCGAGGAAGGTTCTCCATCTTTTTCTCCAAGAAATATTTCATGAGTGATAAGTTTTCCAAGTAGGTCATCGAGAGGTAATGTTGAGAGATTCCGAGCATCCTCGATGGCGGTTACTTTTGGTCCCCTACTTAGCTTTAAGTATACTCCTTAGCACTTTTCTTAATTTTTTCTTCATTTGTGAAAACCTTTCAAAGAGAATCAAGGTTATTTACAATTTCGGTAAATCTTGTGAACATCTCTTTGACCGTCTCACTTGAAGTCATCTTGAACAACTCGTATTGTGTTCCCTCCAAACGGTGTGTGCAAGCTTTAAATTTATAACCCTAGATGTAAGCTTAAAACAAGGATGCGAACCCGCAGTGTACGGGTCAATCGTAGTAAAAGCAAGGAATTCCAGGGGTCGATCACACGGACTTAGTGAAACAAAGTCAGAATAGGTAAGCTTTGCAATTACTAACCACAAAAGCGATTAAAACAATCAAGGATGATAAAAAGTCAATAAAGGAAGTATGCAATTCTAGGGATTAAATCATCTAGTTGTGGTTCCAACTCAAGATCTCAAGATAAGCGGACAAAGTTGAGATTTTGCATAGGGAAAATGTTACTAAAGTGGAATAGATCACCGGGTAAGTCTCACTACTCACTAATCCCAAACCGTAACTCCTATTATCAAGTAAGTCTCAAGGAATCAAGGTAAAGAACTATAACCTCAAACCACACCACCTAAGGGAATAGAATCAACCTTTACCGGGTAAGTCTCAGGCTAACTCACAAAGATGGGATGAAGGCACACTCAAACCCCAATAAAGGATAAACCTTTATTACCTACACTTATGATCTTAGGTAAACAAACAGAGGAATTACCGGGTAAGTCTCATCCTAGGCTTGCATTGAACTAGGAAAGGTGTAATAAGAATAGGATTTGGCAAACTCTAACACTTAACTCCCAGTTTCGGATCAGATAAGTCACCTCGGTCAGAAGAATTCCACCCCGGCCGAGATGTTCATCGACTGAGTGAGATGCTTAGGGTTAAGGTAAAGACTCGAACTTTCAGGGTCCTACTATGATTAAGATTATTCTATCATTATTTTTCCCACAACCTTCAGCCAATCACCCTAGAATCTCACAAGGAAATTAGCCACTCATCATCATGAAAGTAATAATCAAATATATGGGAAGAAAGAGAATAATTGAACAAGAAAACCTTAAGAGAAAGGCTTCAATAACTGAATCAATTATCAAACAACAAGCGTTCCTTGGATCAAAATCCAACAAGACAAACAACAATGAAGGGAATCTTACAAAACCCTTCACAAGCTATAAAAGCTATAAACTTCCCTCCTTCAATCTTCCTTCAACCTTCAAAAAGGTTCTTCAAATCTTCCAGCCCTAAGCGGTGTATAAGCAGGTTATCGGTGGTATAGCGTGATCTTCAGCCGTTAGCGGATGTTGGATTTGTGGAAAATCCAACCCTTTTTATAGGAAAAATACCCTCCAAAGATAAGATATCTTAGAAAGATCTCTTCCCATAAAGATAGGTAAAATATATGGGCTAAATTATCTTCTTCCTTCCAGAAATCCAGCCTAAAAAGATAAGATCCTTTTTCCAAAAATAAAAGATCTCAGCCAAGAATAAAATATACTTGCCGCGTCCAAGGTGTTCGCCTCGGTCGAGTCGGCTCCTCTGGATCACCTCGGTCGAGGTGACTCTATAGTCAACCGAGGTGAATCACAACTGAATGTGAAATCTCTCAAATCTGGTCCAAAGTGAATCTCTAATCCAATTCCGTGATTCCTAGATTCTTCCTTAAGCTCCTGAATGTAGCTCCAATGACTCCTTAGCTCCTTTTGCTCCTTTTTTATGCAAAACGTGCCATTTTACCTAAAATTAAAACGAAACTTGGTGTAGACCTCGATTCCCGCAAAGGTAGATGAAACGAGAATATAATCACATAATATATATACAAACATGCAGATTATTGAAGATAAAACGTCTAAACAAGTCCCAAAATATAGATAATAATTCATGCTATCAAAATACCCCATACTTAGCCCTTGCTTGTCCTCAAGCAAGTTCCGAATATAAAATACAAGATATAATGGATTATAAGTCATAAAAATCAATGAAAAAGTTTTTCAAAACATTTTAATGGTGTGCTACAATCATAGATCACTCTAAGAGAATACTTCATGGAATTTAAAATCAAAACATGCTTAAAACATTTTATAAATATAAGAAAGTTGTTCATCTTTGCATAAAATTATAGAATGCATAATAAATCATAATTATCGAAATTAATCATGTATAATCCAGTTTAAACCACTAAGTCAATCAACAAGCTCGAGGTCTCAAGGGCGTCCCAAAAGAAAGGTCAATAAACGTGTAGGGTAGGGATGTATAGAAGGTAATGTGGTGCTAGAATCCGGAAAAAGGAAATCACTTCACTTTCACTTGATGTTCAACATCATCCACGAATAAGCTTTGCTTATTTCACACTTTTCCTTTTTTTACTTTACTTTTTGGGATGCATGGACAGAGGTGCACAATAACCGAAGCCTAGGAAATCAGCAATCATCAATTTCTTGAGATGCATCAAACCCTTGATGCACATACCATGACCCGTTAGGAATATCGCTCAATCCGACTTTTGCAAGACACAAACACCCGGCTATGTGAATGGTGCCGAGTTACTCATCATCATGATTGACTTCCCCAAACCTATTTATTACTTTCTAACACTTTCACTTCCAGCCAACTTCTCAACTTTTCTTTCACTTGCTTTTTCACTTGCTTGCTTCCAAATTCCCGGATAGGTAATGGGAGGCAAATATGTATATGAGGGGCTAAGCATGATCAAGAAGAAGAAGAGAAAAGAATGAATTGTCTTGGTCTTTCCCGGAAGAAAGTGAGAGAACTCATAATATGGTGTCAACCTTCAAATTCAGCATAATTTGGATAAAAACAAAGTATTAAACATGCCACAAATTTCAAACAAAGCATTTAGCAACTTAAACATATTATAAAACCTTTCAAACGTATAAAGATTTCAAAACCAGTCAGCAAACAAAGTCTTCACTGAGATCATATCCAGATAAGAAGCACAAAAATCGTTTTCGAAAACTTTCAGTTAAACCACCTCGGTCGAGGTGTTCTAAGTCAACCGAGGTGGTCAACCTCTTTTGGCCAGAACCATCCCGGTCGAGGTCAAATTTTTTTTTTTATTTAAACCAGTTTTTGACGTTTTTCTCAATCGAATAACCTGTATGCATGCATGTAATCTCAGATAAGCACATAAAGCAAAATAAGATCATAAATATCCGATAGAGTCAAGCGATACATCCAAAGTCAGATAATACATCCAATACCCCATACTTGGGACACATTGTCCCAATGGGTCAAAATAAGTCTAGAGAAATAAAATACTCACCGGACATAGCTGAGCTGTATAATAAATAAAGAAAGAAAATCCTACAAGCTCTCAATAATCACGATCTGGCGGTGGTGGTGGTGGCACATACGGATACTGGGATGGGTCAAATGGATAGCCCATGACATGCTAAAACTGAATCTCAGCCATCCGTCTCTGATAGTGCTGGCCCTCTAGCATCTGATGAGTCCAACTGTCGATCTCTCGGCGCTGGTCGTCAAATCTCTCCTGGATGTCTACAGTCAGGGCAGCATAGGAGTCTATCATCTGCTCAATGAGGTCGTCGATCCGACGGTGAGCATCTGGATCCCTCTGCCGGCGTACCCTACGCCTAGCGGGACGTGCTGGTACTACAGCCGGCTCGGTCTCAGTCTCGTCATCATCCAAATCGATGACCGGCGCACTAGTCCCAGCAGTATCGGTGCCTGTATCCATAGGAACACAACCATCCTCAGCATCATCATAATCATCATCCTCAGCCTCATCCTCCTCAGCTGGTGCAGCTGCCGCCTCTCTAGCATCCTCCATAAATGGGATCCACGCAGTCTGCCAGTAATGTGGATCAAACACGGAGAACTGAGCTGACCATCTGATCCCCTGCGGTGCAGTCGGCTCCCATGGCATCGCCACATATGGCGTAGTAAGTCCTCGGGGAACCAGTATCCTCCGAGTGATCATCTCCTGAAGTCCAAGCAGCTTGGCAGCCGCCACCATGGTACAAGCGCTGAGGTCCATATCCATGTAACTTGCTATATGAGTCACAATGCCTCCACAATAGATGTCGCCCTTCGCCTTTGCCTTGATCTTATGCAGATCCTCTGCCAGCATCAAACCAAAATTTGGGATCCCTCCCGTCACCATGCAGTATAAGCTCAGAAGCTCTCCCTGTTTGACCTTCTGGGCGTCTCAGTACACGCCAGAAGAGTCTCATTGAAGATCCTGTGGGCCAATCTGAAAGCAAGATGAAATATAATCCTCTCCCTGGAATCTCCAGGTCTCCATCTATCTGCATGCTCAACCACGTGAGCTATCTGTTCCCAAAGCTCCCTAGCTACAGCTCGGGAGGAAAAATCAGCAACTGTCGGAATCGGGAAGCCAAAGATATCCCGCCAATAATCTAAGGGAACCAAGTAATTCCAGTTCATCAACCGGTACTTCACTGCGTGCTCGGTAGGAAGGTAAGTGAAGGAACTGACAAACTCCAGTGTCGGCTCTAGATAGGCTGGAGCTCTAATCTCTGTGAACTGCTCCAACCCAACAGCGGAAATCATGCGCCTCAAATCATCGTCGACATAGAGGCAGTCAAAAGCTGAAATGTCTAGGAAGCGAGGTGCAATCACTGGACGGGCCGCGATGCGGTCATAATCGACCTAGTGTCTCTCGTGGATCACCGGTCTAGTACGTCGAGAGGAAGAAGAAGAAGTAGAAGGAGAAGATCTGTCCCTCAGGACCAACTGCCTGTCAGAACTCATCTTTTTGTAATCTGTCAGGTCACCTCGGCTGCTCTGACAACCCTGTAGAACACCTCGGCCGAGGCGCAGGCCGACTGGACCGAGGCGAATAGCTGTTCGATCGATTCCCTAAAAAATCCAGTTCTTTTCCCCCAAAATCACTACCACAGGTTCCTATGGGGTACTTAATCTGTTTCTCAGCAAATGTAGGGGCAACCAAAGCCCAGAACGAGAGAAAACAGTGGAGATATAAAAAGTTTGGTTTTTTCGATTTTTACCCCGATTCGGTCGATTTGGCTCGTTCTTTCTACAGATTGGTACTTGCAACACGATCCTCTACTCTTTTCTTGCAGTGTGAAAGCGAGAATCGTCGAAAACGAGCGAAGAACGGAAGAGCGAGGTGAGATCTGCGCCGCGGTCGAGAAGAGGGTAAAGGGAGGAGAGAGAAATCTCAGCCCCCTTTTATACCCTTTTCTGGAACTGCTGTCACCTCGGTCGAGATGGTCTCGACTGGACCGAGGTGGTACGGACCGAGGTGGATCTTCAGAAACCCTAATCGTCTCGGTTGCTCAAGAATCATCTCGGTCAAGGTGCTGTGACAGCAACCGAGATGTGTCTCAGTCAAACTCCGTCTTCTCAAATTCTCGAACTTTTGTCCTTCCAGTTGTGCTCCTGCGTTGTATTCCTTCCTTAGATGTCACCTGTTGTCTGTCTAGGACGCCAAAAACAAAACAAGCAAAGCAAAAGCAAACTATCTAAGCTAGACTAAAAAAAGGGAAAAGAAAGCAATACCTTGGGTTGCCTCCCAAGAAGCGCTTGATTTAAGGTCGCTAGCTGGACCATACAACATCTCTATGCGTGATGGGAGGTATCCTCACCCCATACTTCACCTTCATCATGGGGTGAGATAAGTAAGTCTATCAAATGCTCCAACAAGTGCAAGTGCTCATCGGATCCATAATAATACTCTCCCAAAAAGGTTCCGGTTCCTAACTTCACCGGCAAATGGTAGGATCTCCTACGTACAAGCTTGTACGGTTTGGTCCTCACCGGAATCCTACCGGTCTTCCTCTTTTTTTGTGGGACATAACTTAGTCTTTCGTCCCATCCTTTCCTTGATCGAGAAAACAGCTTCTCGAGAATCCTAGTAGCTTCCCCATCTTTAGCTTGGGGATGGTACAAGGTCCTTAGCATGCGAGGGACCCCATACTTGAACAAGTAACACTTCATTGCCTTAGCGGTGAAGTGCTTGCTAGCTCCACTCCTTTTAGTCCAAGGAGCATTTACTTTCAGCAAATTCAATGGAGGTTTCATCTTGATCTTAGGAGGTTCTTTTGGAAGAGACCTCCAACTCTTCGGTGCATTCCTGAAAAAATCAAAAATTTTAATAGGAATTTCAAATGAAGTAAGAGAATATACCTTTTAAAGTTCTCCAAAGCTTGGGACAAGTTTCATGTTAGGTTGATAATCCACACATGAAATCTCTCCAAACTCAGCTGATCTTTCTTCCACCTTGACCACAGTCTCAGTAGTTTGGCTAAAGTTCTCTGCATCTTTCTCTTCCAGTTCTACAGATTTTTCTTCCACCTCGGCCGATCTCTCTTTTACCTCGGCTGAGGTCTCAACAGTTGGATCGAAATCTTCCACATCTTCTTCTCCCTCAAAAGCTTCAGGGGGAACTTCTGGTTTGATTGGAGGGATGCTTGAAACTTGCAGCACTTCCTTATGCTCCTCTTCCGGCTTAGCATAGGACAGGGTGCTTTCCTTGAGCTCCTCCACCTTCTTTATCAACTTCTCCAATCTTGATTCAAGAGAATCTTCAAGAGAATGCTCATAAACCTTTTTAGGGACATTCAATTCATCCCACATTGCAAGTTCATGCTTAATGACCTCTTCTCTTTCCCTTTCATTGTATAACCAATAGAAGGAGTATTTCTCCTCCAAGTATTCATAATGGTCCATCCTAGCATTTTGTCTTGCTATCCAGGCTGGATCAAATGTAGTCATCGGAAATCCTGAAAACTACAAAACTCATAGAAAGAGTAGTTAATAGAAACAAGGACAATAGCCCCGAAAGACAACCGCAACCGGCTCGGTCTGGACCAAGTCCCCGGCAACGGCGCCAAAAACTTGTTCGCTCCAAACGGTGTGTGCAAGCTTTAAATTTATAACCCTAGATGTAAGCTTAAACCAAGGATGCGAACCCGCAGTGTACGGGTCAATCGTAGTAAAAAGTAAGGAATTCCAAGGGTCGATCACAGGGACTTAGTGAAACAAAGTCAGAATAGGTAAGCTTTGTAATTACTAACCACAAAAGCGATTAAAATAATCAAGGATGATAAAAATTCAATAAAGGAAGTATGCAAATCTAGGGATTAAAGCATCTATTTGTGGTTCCAACTCAAGATCTTAAGATAAGCGGACAAAGCTGAGATTTTGCATAGGGAAAATGTTACTAAAGTGGAATAGATCACCGGGTAAGTCTCACTACTCACTAATCCCAAACCGTAACTCCTATTACCGGGTAAGTTTCAAGGAATCAAGGTAAAGAACTATAACCTCAAACCAACACACCACCTAAGGGAATAGAATCAACCTTTACCGGGTAAGTCTCAAGCTAACTCACAAAGATGGGATGAAGGCACACTCAAACCCCAATAAAGGATAAACCTTTATTACCTACACTTATGATCTTAGGTAAACAAACAGAGGAATTACCGGGTAAGTCTCATCCTAGACTTGCATTGAACTAGGAAAGGTGTAATAAGAATAGGATTTGGCAAACTCTAACACTTAACTCTCAGTTTCGGATCAGATAAGTCACCTCGGTCAGAAGAATTCCACCCCGGCCGAGATGTTCATCGACTGAGCGAGATGCTTAGGGTTAAGGTAAAGACTCGAACTTTCAGGGTCCTACTGTGATTAAGATTATTCTATCATTGTTTTTCCCACAACCTTCAGCCAATCACCCTAGAATCACACAAGGAAATTAGCCACTCATCATCATGAAAGTAATAATCAAATATATGGGAAGAAAGAGAATAATTAAATAAGAAAACCTTAAGAGAAAGGCTTCAATAACTGAATCAGTTATCAAACAACAAGCGTTCCTTAGATCAAAATCCAACAAGACAAACAACAATGAAGGGAATCTAAGGGAATCTTACAAAACCCTTCACAAGCTATAAAAGCTATAAACTTCCTTCCTTCAATCTTCCTTCAACCTTCAAAAAGGTTCTTCAAATTTTCCAGCCCTAAGCGGTGTATAAGCAGGTTATCGGTGGTATAGCGTGATCTTCAGCCGTTAGCGGATGTTGGATTTGTGGAAAATCCAACCCTTTTTATAGGAAAAATACCCTCCAAAGATAAGATATCTTAGAAAGATCTCTTCCCATAAAGATAGGTAAAATATATGGGCTAAATTATCTTCTTCCTTCCAGAAATCCAGCCTAAAAAGATAAGATCCTCCTTCCAAAAATAAAAAATCTCAGCCAAGAATAAAATATCCTTGCCGCGTCCAAGGTGTTCGCCTCGGTCGAGTCGGCTCCTCTAGATCACCTCGGTCGAGGTGACTCTATAGTCAACCGAGGTGAATCACAACTGAATGTGAAATCTCTCAAATCTGGTCCAAAGTGAATCTCTAATCCAATTCCGTGATTCCTAGATTCTTCCTTAAGCTCCTGAATGTAGCTCCAATGACTCCTTAACTCCTTTTGCTCCTTTTTGATGCAAAACGTGCCATTTTACCTACGATTACAACGAAACTTGGTGTAGACCTCGATTCCCGCAAAGGTAGATGAAACGACAATATAATCACATAATATATATACAAACATGCAGATTGTTGAAGATAAAACATCTAAACAAGTCCCAAAATATAGACAATAATTCATGCTATCATATTGCCTAAGGAAGATACTAATGTTTGTCTCCTTAACTTGACTTGTTCCTTCGTAAGTGACTATTAGCTTGTCCCATATTTCTTTTGCGTTTTTGCATGATGAGACACGATTGAATTCATTAGCGTATAATCCACAATACAACAAGTTTATTGCTTTGCAGTTCTTAGCCACATTCTCCAAGTCAGTTTGATTGAAGCCAACTTCCTACTTTAGAACCTCAACTCCCTCAACCGTGGTGAATGGTACTTTTGGTCCAATCTTGACTATGCTCCATAGTTCCATATCCTAATCAATGATAAACATTTGCATTAGTGCTCTCCAAGGATGGTCGGGTGGTGGATCTTCCTTGAGCAAATCCTCCATCACCTACAGAGTTCATGATTAGTCTCACTGATGGTTAAATCAATATACGCGAGTCTAGCTTTGATACCAATTGAAGAACCGAGTAGGAGATTAATAAGAATATAAATACTCTAGAAGGGGGTTGAATAGAGTATGAGAGTTTTTCCTAATATCAGATATCAAGACTTTGAAATGAATCTCAAGGCCTTGAAGTTGATCTCTGTATTTTGTGACAAAATTGTTTCTCAAGGCCTTGAAGTGAATCTCAAGGTCTTGACTTCGAAACCTGCAAAAAGTTGTTAGTCACAATATAAACGATATAAGATGCGGAAAATTAAAAGATCGACAAACGATATATTTACGAAGTTCGGCCCTAACAACCTACTCTCCGCCTAGGGTTTCCGACCCTAAGATTCTAACTATCTAATATCTACTTCGTTTGAGTCCTAGATACTACCTATAAGAACTTTCCTTCTTCTATCAATGTAGCCTCAATGCTACGATCTAGTCAACTTTTATCTATCAATAATAGCCTAGTAACTTCGTAGAATAACACACTTGAGTATAACACTATAATGATATGCCAATGTAGCTCTTGTGCTTATCTCACTCTAATAATTAAAACTAAGTACGCTCGAAGAGGAAGATAAACTTTTGGATCGATGAAGAAGACTTGGATTGTTCACTTGTAAGCTCGATATCTTCTTCTTTCATCGATGTGTCTTTTATAAACTTCTATGGAGACAACTTCTTCTAGCCATTGCCTTCTTTAGTCGTTGCAACGTATTACTTCTACAAAATCTTTGTTGCAAGATCTCCAATTTGGTTGTTGTGAAAGTTTGAATTCTTTTGAAGATCTCTAACAACTCCTTGATGGTCGTTGAAGATATATCTTCACAAAGATCTTCACCGAGATCTTCTTTGTTAGCCATTTCAAAATCTCCTCTTCAAACGTCTTCGTTGCATCCAAGATTCTTGTGGATCTTTTTGTTGTTGTAGCAAGATCTTCTCCAACAACTTCTTTGCAATATGATCTTCTTATTCATCCGATATTTTCTAATAGAAACAATATCCTACACACAAACATATAACAAACCAAGACAAAATATCTACAATGTATAATCGATATTTGTTAGTTACATAAAACCGCATGTATCATGTTAAGTCTTCCATCATTCGATATAACATTAAATATCAAGGTGGAGTGATCAGTAGTCTTTAAGGAGTTTCAGTTAAGTAGGAGCTTCTCATTCTCATCAACGTCGACTCTTTCAAAGGTAGTCTCTAGACTTAGCAGTCTTCAAGGGGCAGACCATGAAATTGGCTAACTTAGTAGTCTATGAATGTGTTCTGAATTGGCAGTCTCTGAATGTGTTTTGACTTGGCTAACTTAGTAGTCTTTGAATGAGTTCTCAATCTTCGAACTTAGCAGGTTCTGAATATGTTATGAGTTGGCTAACTTAGTATTCATTAGTATTTTGCTTGCAATTTACAGGATGAATCTCAATTATAAAGAAATATAACTTACATAAATTTTACTAATTTTTATAAATGCCCATATATTTTTTTTATAATTTTCAACTCATCTATTAGACAAATATATTTTAGTAAATTCATATTCACATATTAATTTCCCATTGCAATCAACGTGTTAGTATGAAACAACTTTTATGTTTATAAAGAGTGAACACTGTATATATAAATGATAATCTAGCAAGTAGTCGTTGTAGTTTCCTAACAATA
Organism: Fagopyrum homotropicum; assembly: GCA_033239125.1. Classification (NCBI taxonomy): domain Eukaryota; kingdom Viridiplantae; phylum Streptophyta; class Magnoliopsida; order Caryophyllales; family Polygonaceae; genus Fagopyrum; species Fagopyrum homotropicum. The sequence goes on from BSWB01000003.1 coordinate 116,725,191, forward strand.
TAACTTACATAAATTTTACTTATCTACTTGCAATTTACAGGATGAATCTCAATTATAAGGAAAATTGTTTGAATAGAATGCTTATCATCATAAATAAACGACAAAAAACAACATGTATAAATAATTCATTTTCATATTATGTAATTGGAAGATGATATTAATTGTAACTACAATTCTCCTCTCTATTTGATGCAATTTTGACAATCAGACATCATTCTGATCCATATATGTTGTTCATCTAGAAATCATCTCAATTATAAGAAAATTTGTTTTCTTGTTTTTTCATGTGAGTTTTTTTTTATTCTTCTTTCATTATCATTAGTTGTTGGTTGCATATGAAAGTTAAGCCTTTTAAATAGTATATATTAACTTATGTATGTTTATTTTCAAGGTTTGTTGAACGTTTGTATTGTATGGTATGAAGTCAATTAGAGTTTCACGATCCTTGTTCCAAGAAGGATCTTCTCAACAGGCTGGTGGTAACTTAGCTCGTATTTCTAACTCTTTTGCTCGTGCCTCTTATAATCTTGCTCGTGTTCCCACTCATGATGATGTCATGACTAATAGTGTCCAATCTTCTTTGTCAAATGATTTTGATCAAGTAGAAGAGGTTGAGCATGAAGAACAACAAGAGAACGAGGTTGATGTTTCTGCCCCAACTCCTAATACTCAATTATCAACTGGCTCACATGCTCAATCTAGGGAGCAAAACAAGATATTGTTAGGAGTTCCATAGGACGACACTCGGTTAGTTCACTCTTTTTGTCTTTAAATGAAACTTAGTTAAGTTGAAATATTACTAAGCATTCGGCTTTTTAGTGACTTCAATCCCCGGAAGTGAGCATTTGGAAAGATGAAGGAGATTATTCATGGACGTTATCTTGGCACTTTGGACAAGTGTTTCTAAAGTTCCTTCAAATGTTAAGAACATGTGGTTTGAAGAATTTAAGGTGAACAATTAACATTATTACATTCGAGTCATATTTTTAAATTGGGAGTTAGAGAACTCATGTTCTAACTGTTAAGGCTAATTGATATTTTATAATTACTGTTGGTTGTTTTTCATTTATTTGTACAGAAATATTTTTGTTTCACAATGTCTGAAGAAAAGATGAAAAAGACATTTTTACATCAAGAAAGTGTTCACATACGCAACCTTTTTAAGGCATACCGTAGCAACAAGAATGTGCCTGGTTTTATTGGGGACAAACAATGAAAACATATGGAGAAACTTAGACAAAGTTGTCCAAGATATCAACGACAATCGAAAGTGAACAAGTTGAACCGGACTTAAAAAAAATGCAGTTGATGCTGGGGTATCGAGGTGGTTCATGTAAAGTCAGGAAGTGGAGGAAAAAAAATGGTATGTGGTTATTTTTTTACTTTTTAAATGGACATTTAGTATTCAATGTTCCCTTTTTATAATGTTCTCCCCCTTGTTTTTAGTCTACAAATTGTGATGGGTGACTTCTCCCTTTTTTCAAGTCGTTAAAAAGTTACGAAGATGGAGAATAGTCGAGGCAAAAACCTGCAACAATTGCGTAAGCCTTTTCATTGTTTGCTTTTTATTATGTTGTTGGCTGTTTTTTTTAATTATAGAATGTTGACTATTTTTTTTTATTGTTGTGGGTTGTTGATTGTTATTATAGGATTTATTGGTTGTGTATTGTTTTAGATAATTCTTATTGGTTATTCTTGCTGGTTATTAATTTTCTTTTGTTTATTTTACTATGTTGGTAGGTTTGATCATTTGTATTGTTTCTTACTTGTTATTGGGTCTTTTGAAACTTGTTAGTTAGAAAATGGTGGATAAAAAAAACAATGAGGTTGAATCTCATTTATGATGGTTGATTTTTTGTTGTTTTGTATTATTGATGGTGGTTCTTGTTATTTTTTTTCTTGTATTTTTGTTGTTTGTTGTTGATGATATTCTTTCTTAAATTTGTTTTCCAAGGATGAATATGATCGTCTATATGCTCACATTCTTCATTCGACATTGATGTTTATTGTTGATGATATTCTTTCTTAAATTTGTTTTCCAAGGATGAATATGATCGTCTATATGCTCACAATCTTCATTCGACATTTAGTGTTCAATGTTCCCTTTTTATAATGTTCTCCCCCTTGTTTTTAGTCTACAAATTGTGATGGGGTGACTTCTCCCTTTTTTCAAGTCGTTAAAAAGTTACGAAGATGGGGAATAGTCGAGGCAAAAACCTGCAACAATTGCGTAAGCCTTTTCATTGTTTGCTTTTTATTATGTTGTTGGCTGTTTTTTTTTAATTATAGAATGTTGACTATTTTTTTTATTGTTGTGGGTTGTTGATTGTTATTATAGGATTTATTGGTTGTGTATTGTTTTAGATAGTTCTTATTGGTTATTCTTGCTGGTTATTAATTTTCTTTTGTTTATTTTACTATGTTGGTAGGTTTGATCATTTGTATTGTTTCTTACTTGTTATTGGATCTTTTGAAACTTGTTAGTTAGAAAATGGTGGATAAAAAAAACAATGAGGTTGAATTTCATTTATGATGGTTGATTTTTTGTTGTTTTGTATTATTGATGGTGATTCTTGTTATTTTTTTTCTTGTGTTTTTGTTGTTTGTTGTTGATGATATTCTTTCTTAAATTTGTTTTCCAAGGATGAATATGATCGTCTATATGCTCACATTCTTCATTCGACATTGATGTGACCAAAACTCATCGTAATGATGATGAGTTTTAGGTCCAAGCATGTAAGGGTTCACAACATGGAAGGATCTTTGGATTAGGAGAACAAGACATGAGACTCATTCACACCGGCTTGGTTGCAAATTGTTTCAACTATAAAAATTCTTCTCAAACTTACCATACATCTCAAGCGATGCAACCTTTGAAAACCGAGGCAAAAAGAGATGAAGTAAAAGCTAGAAGCCTAAACAAATGAGGGGAAAGAGGTAACCGGAAAAATAGGGAAATTACAAGTTGCATGGAACAACAACAAAACCTCTTACTAGAACTACTAAGATTACAAAAGGGTTTTGTCGTGAGCATACCACCTTTCCCAACTTCTTAGTATGCTACCTTTCTCAAAACATTGCCCTTGTTGGGATTACAAGTTTTTGGATTAATGTTCGGTGAAGTTTAGCATGACTTTATTTATATGTGGCATGCCAATATTTGGTAGGTTTTGTACTTAAGAAATTGACAGATATTTGCGTTGAATTAATATATTTTGTCTTTCATTACAATTGTTGTATGTGTATCTTGCAACTTAAAAATATAGCACTGAAAAAAAACAAGGTAATCAATAAAACCGAACTTCTTACTAGTACCCTCGAATATTTACCCACGAATATATCCTCGCATTTGCCCTCCAATGGTACCCTCAAATTTGCCCTTCAATGGTACCCGCAAATATACACTCGAATTGGCTCTCGAATTTACCCTTAAAATTCACCTCGAATTTACCCTTTAAATTTACCATCGAGGGAAACCCTCGACTTTACCCTCCAATTACACTAGATGTTACCCTCTCTATTATAGTCGGATATACCCCCAAGTTAACATCGAATAAAAACTCAACTACTACTGGTTTATTTTATCTAAGCCTTTCAACTTCAAATCAATTTTCAACAACCTCTAACTTATGAACTTGTGCGAGCCAAGCATCCCTTTAATTCTTTTTTTTTTTCCTAACCCTATCTAATTCAACTATAATATTCACACATTTCTGAATATCTGAATTGTTAGAATATAGGATTGTATTTGCAAATAGTTAAACATTTTGTACATATTTTATAAATAGTTGTAAGGTCAAGCTATATAAAACTTTGACTCATCCTTATAACATATTCAACAAACACAATAATGAAATATGTTTCTCCATTCATCTCTTTCCTCTTAATATTTTCTTTTGTTTGATGAATCCATGGATTCCAACATGGTATCAAAGCTGATCAAGCTTGATCGTTGTTTTTCGCACAATATCTGAAATCAAATTCTTTCGATTTCTAGAGTTCTTTTCTTTTCCTTCAATTTTCTGTTCGATTAGAGTTCAAGAATGGCGAATAATCAAGGTGTTCTGAATGAGTGATTTGAATCGAATGATAACGATCCTTTCTATCTCCATCCGACTGATTCTCCAGGCATGCTGCTTGTTTCGAGAGTTTTCGATAGGAATGGATTTTATTCTTGGAAGAGGAATGTTCTTTCGGCATTATCTGCCAAGAACAAATTAGGTTTTGTTGATGTCTCAGTTGTCAAACCGCCGCCTATAGTTGAAACCTATAGAAAACGGAATCGATGTAATGAAATGGTTGTATCATGGCTGAGAGGAGTGATGCCTGCCAATATTGGGGATAGTTTCTCTAGAACGGCTCAAGATATATGGAGAGATGTGAATGCTAGATGTTTGCAACCAAATAATGCACAGTTGATCTCAATAAAGAAAGATCTCGCTAACATTACATAAGGATCAAATAGTGTGGTGAATTTCGTTACAATGATAAAGAAGCTATTGGATGAAGAGATTCTTTGAAAACAATTGCTCCCTGCATATTAGTATCTGGATGTTTAAATGCTCGAGGATGCCTCAAATATGAGCAAGATCAAAGGATAATGCAACTTTTAATGGGACTGAGTGATGTATACATCATCCTGCGAGGTAATATCATGATGTTAAATCCAATCCCTGATATTAATCAAGTATATTCAATGCTTATTCAAGAAGAAAAGCACAGGGATATTAATTCTTTATCTAAAATCTCCATGGAGTTTGCTTCTATGCATGTCCAAAGGAATGAAAATGGGAATAAAATGTCTGGTGGCTCCATTCCGGTGGTTCCAATTTTGGTGGCTCTAATTTTGGTGGATATGGATCAAATTATTCTGGTGGCTCTAGTTCTAACAATGGCAACAACGCAAGAAGATTAAGAAATCCACATCTTATGTGTACATTTTGCAATGTCAATGGACATGTCATTGAAAAATGCTACAAAGTACATGAATATCCAAAAGATAATAGAAGATCTAATGGAAACAACTCTTGAAACAATAATAATAATTATGGCAATAACTCAGAGAATATAAGGATGGCAGCTCAAGTTGGATCTGGTGATCCAGTGGATTATTTTGCTCTTCAAACAAAATGTTGTCACTACTGATTTTGGAAATCATAACTTTGATTCATCAAATGGTGCTCAATCAGGAATTGCTCCTTCACTAGCTCTGATCACTGATCAATATGTCAAGTTGATGCATATTATACAACAATTCAATGGAAATTCTTATCCTTCTAATGCTTCAACAAATGGATGATTTACTTTTAGCAACTTTGCTGGTACATCTCTTTTATCTACATCTCTTATTAATTCTAAAGGTCAGAGATCTTGTTTAACTTGGATCATAGATTCTGGCGCAAGTGATCATATATGCTATGATATTGGTCATTTTCTAGATATTTCTCAACTGGAAAAATCCTTCTCATTGAGTCTTCCTAATAGTAATTCTATTACCCTTACACAGAAGGGCGGAGTAAGAATATCTTCAGACGTTGTGTTGAATGATGTGTTGTTCATTCCTTCATTCAAGTTTAATATCTTGTTTATTCAGAAATTGACAGCTCAACTGAATTGCATGGATATATTCACTCATACTGTATGCTTCTTGTAAGACCTTCATAAGAGGGTTTTGGTTCTTGGTGAAAGTTAAAAAGGGTTATATATTGTTGTTGGTGACAAGATAAGTTTGCTGAATAAAGATATCAGAGTTAAATAACATGTTTCGCATGATGTATCTAATTTTTCTCATTGTAATTCAGTTTCTAAGGATAGTAAGAATACTCTTATTTGACATTAGAGGCTGGGACAACTTTCTTTGTACAAACTTAAAATGTTTGTTCTTGTGATAATAATAGTTTATAGGTTGCTCAGATTGCTTCTTGTTCTATTTGTGCTCAAGCTAGACAACATAGATTAGAGTTTCCTTCAAGTCAAATCTCTACTTCAGCTCCATTTTAGCTTCTTCATGTTGACACATGGGGACCTTATCATTAGCCTACTCATGATGGACACAAGTATTTTTAACTATTGTGGATGATTACACTCGTACAACATGGACACATCTTATGTAAACTGAGGGTGTTGCTTTTACTTTACTTAAGACATTCATTCATCTTGTTGCAACACAATTTGCAACAAAAGTTAAAGTCATTAGGTCTGATAATGCTTTGGAGATAGGAAACAATATTCAGGCAAAAGAAGTCTTTGCTTCTCAGGGTAGTATTCATCAAACAAGTTTTCTTATACTCCACATCAAAATGATGTGGTGGAGAAAAAACATAAGCATTTACTTGAAGTTGCAAAAGTCTTACTTTCTCAGTCATCTATGCATGTTTCATTCTGGGGAGAATGCCTTCTCACAGTAACTTATATCATCAATAAACTTCCTTTTAAAGTTCTTCAAAACAGCACTCCATATCACAGGTTATCTGGTATTTCTCCTTCATATGATCATATGAGATCTTTTGGTTATCTTGTTTATGTGTCCACCAATAAGAATGGTAGAGATAAGCTTTCTCCAAGAGCTATGAAATGCGTGTTTCTTGGCTATCATTATGGCAAGAAATCTACAAGTTATTTTCTCTAGAAACAAAACAAATCATTATTTCTAGATATGTTATCTTCCATGAAAGTGTTTTTCCATATTCAACACTAGCACCATCTTCATCTATTTTTCCTCCTAATTCACAATCATATTTTAATGATCAATCATATACATATACACCAGACCCATACCTTCACAAATCCACCTCCTCGGTGTTCTTTTATAATATCTTCACAAAATCTACCTACTTAGTCTTCTTCTTTAAGAAGATTTTCTAAAAGCACTTCTAGACCTTCTTATCTTCAAGATTACTATTGTGGAGCTTCTTGTTCATCTTTTCTTCCTAATTTATTTTAACCTTCCACACATTTCTGCTTAACAACATCATCTCCTCATATTCAGTCTATGGTGGAGCCTATGTCTTATAAAGAGGTTGTTGCATCTCCAGAATGACAACATGCTATGAAACTAGAGCTAGATGGTCTTGCTGCTAATAACACATGGAGCATAGTTGATGCTCCTCCTGGTCAGAGATCTATCTCATCTAAGTGGGTGTATAAATTGAAGTTCAAAGCAGATGACTTTTTGGAAAGACATAAAGCTAGGTTTGTTATAAAGGTTGCACACAGAAAGCATAACTGAATTATAATGAGACCTTCTCTCCAGTCATAAAGATGACTACAATTCGAAGTCTAGTAACTCTTGCAGTCAAGAACGGTTGGCATTTATCTCAGTTAGATGTCAACAATGTACTACATGGAGATATAGACACATATGTGTATATGAAAGTTCCATGAGGATTATCTAGACAATATTTAGGGAAAGTATGCAAGTTGAACAAATATTTATATGGCTTGAAACAAGCCTCAAGGCAATGGTATGCTAAGCTCAGTGATGCTCTTAATTCACATGGATATGTTCATTCTATATTTCTATGGATCATTATTCTTTATTTCACAAGAAGAATGGAAATTCAGTGATCTTCTTAGGCATCTATGTAAATGATATCTTAGTCACAGACAACATCATTGCTGCTTAAAGTCTTTTCTAGATTTTAAGTTTAAAATCAAGGATCTTGGCACTCTAAATTATTTTCTAGGAATTGAGTTCATTCATACTCCACAAGGTATCATCATGTCTCAACGAAAGTTTGCACAAGATCTTCTTCACAACCATGACTCTTTGGTTACATCTACATCACCACTTGATCCTTCTATTGAACTCAAACCAGATGAAGGCTCTCTATTATCTAATCCTACACTTTATAGGTAGCTTCTTGGAAGTTAAATTTCTCATTAATACAAGGCCATATCTTTCATTTGCTATCCAACATTTATATTAGTTTATGCAAAGTCCTATTGATAATCATTGGAATACAACTATTCATGTTCTTAGGTACCTCAAGTCAACAACTCACTATGGTCTTCTCTTGTCCAACTCACTATGGTCTTCTCTTGTCCAACTCATCTAGTTTCACACTTTATGCATATTGTGACACTGATTGGACAACATGTCCATGTTCAAGAAAGTTAATAAGTGGATATTACATCTCTCAGGGTGGTACACCTATATCTTGAAAATCAAAGAAGCATGCAACTATATATTTGTCTTCTGCTGAAGTAGAATACATATCCTTGAGAAGAGTTACAGTTGAGCTAGCTTGGTTAACAAGATCACTCCATGAGATAGGCATTCCTGATGTTCTACCTGTCCCTGTCCATTGTGATTCTCAAGTTGTCATTCATATTACTCGCAATCCAGTTTTCCATGAAAGGACGACAATCCAGTTTTCCATGAAAGGACGAAACATATTAACATTGATTGTCACTTTGATCGTTCTAAATTGCTTGATGGTTTAATCTCCTTATCTTACGTACCAACTCAGTCACAATTAGCTGATGTTTTTACTAAGTCCTTAAGTGGACCAAAGCATCATAGTATTATTTCCAAGTTGAGGTTGTCTCTACACCCTCCAAATTGAGGGGATGTTAGAATATAGGATTGTATTCATAAATAGTTAAACATTCCCGACATATTTTGTAAATAGTTGTATTGTAAGGTCAAGCTATATAAAGCTTTGACTCATCCTTGTAACAGATTCAACAAACACAATAATGAAATCTGTTTCTCAGTTCATCTCCTTCCCTTTCAATATTTTCTTCTCTTTGATGAATCCATGGATTCCAACATGAATTGAGCCATTTTGTGCAATCTATTATACTAATATAAAACTCCACCATTATGTGAGCAAATGCACTTCAAAACTATGAACAATTTGTCCATGTATAATAAAGTCCACGTTCACTTTTGGTATCAAATAGACAAAAAAAAAATTCAAAAACCTTGAATCATAAACAGATACTTTTCTATAGCAAAAACTAATGCTATTAACTAATAGGTAGGTGTGGACCTGTGGTCGTGTCCCGTGTGGAGGTAACATTTAGAGATGGTTTGGTAGGCTAGAAATAGAAATGAAACAAAACAGCTGAGGAGAAAATAAAATGAAAAAGTTTATTTTTTTAGGTAACTAATTATAAGATGTTTTAACAAAGCAAACTGTACCTTCGTCTCTACTTTATGCAATAAGTACCAGGTATTTGATTGCTCGTACCGATTAATCAGAATGAAGTTTTCTACGTTGACATCTTTTGATGTACCAAGCGGCATGCTTCTGAAGAGCCATTCCTACCATCACCTTGAGGCTCACAAGCATTACAATCGTCAAAAATGTCAGTGCGGTTATCCACAAAATCCTCCAGGGAAGAGGACAACATGGTAGTCGAGCAGCGAGTAACGTCAGCACTCGGATAACCTAGGTTTGATCCCCATAAAAATCGCTGATTAGTTGAAAAGTACATACTTCTACTGCAGCCAAGTTAAGTTGGAATATAATTATATATGGACAATTAGACATGCTTACCACAGAAGCTGAAGCCACAGGAACGAAAGTCAATCTCTTTTTACCACCTTCATTCTGAATGTTTAGAGTCTGAAAATGAAGAAAAGTAAAATCAATCTAATTAGACAAAAAATCGAACCAGATAGAATGGGCACCGTTGCCATATGCCAAATTCTCCTTGTTTCAGTGGAATAGATACGATATATTATCGCATAGCAAGTCAATTGGCTTACTGCAGTTTCGGCTATGAATGAATATCAGTCTTTTGATAATACTTTACCTGTCTACAAAGATCTTCCAGAAACTCAGAGAAAACAATCGGCTTAATGTCGTTGAATTTGGCTATGAATGAATGTTTGATGATGTCAATTGCCATTTCACACAAGAATACCATCAACACATTCTGGCACGACAACAAATAAACCCAAGTCAAACAGATTATAATACTAACAAAATCTTACTCAATTGATGTTTCACGGAGAATTACCTTTCCAAACATAATCAACATGGTAAACAAACAAAAGATTGGAGTAACTTACACAAAGGAAATTTCCAAACCAAGTGCCTTCGGCCTCCAGAATATTTTGCACCAAGACGAAAATCACAAAAGCTGAGATGTGGAACCTTTCAACTGAATCTGATCATGGATACTGTTTGGTAAGGGTGCATTATAGAGCAACTAACAAGGGAAAAAATGTGCAGAATAAAAAGTAACCAGAATCTGATCCTATCTTCCCATAGTCAACAGTCAAACAACATTCGATCAACAAGTAAATGACATATCTTGAATGCAGGGATGAAGCAAGATTTTAGTTTTAATAATAATGATTTTACTGCACATCACTTCTTAATTAAACTGTTCTTTACATTCCTGTGATTATTTCACAGCGACTATTTGAGAAACAAAATTAGAACCGGAAAGGTGGTGCCCTTATTTAATATCAATCTTATCTATATGTATAAACAACAAAGAACTATATTCTTAAGGGCCTCAAATAACCATTATTACACTCCTAGATTTAGAATCATTAAGAAGATTCTAAACAAATATTATCACAAGAAGTACTATCATAGAAGAAAGGCAAGATATTAGAAAGTACAAATGTTAAAGATATTATCATCTAGGTTGATAGGAATTGATTTAAGAAAATAGGTTTGATCATGTTAAGGTTCAACTATGTAGTAGAAAATATGCATGAATCAAATATTCCAAGATAAACATACAAAGTGTTTCAGAACAAAGAACCACTTACCGGAATATACAATGCTATGAATGTTATCTTTACTGAATCTCTTAAACACATTGCTTTTGATCTCAGCAAAGTTATTTGACACAAGCAAAGCTGGCAGGGCGTTATTGTGAGCTACTATACAAGTAGATAAAGTAATTGCCTGAGCTAATAAGATAAAAGAGTGAGCAAGTATGCAGAAGAGTCAAGGAAACAATAAAATTTGGAGCAAACGTTTCGTTTTATGAATAATGAATTGATAATGACAGCAAAAGGTTGAAAATATGGAAAAGGATATTTGATGCAGCTGCAGCAACAATCAAGTCAATCATGTATCTTTTGAGCCGGTATCTATAAGATTCTGGAGGGCAGCCTGCAAGTCCATCAGCAGAGCTGAACAATGTTTCCAGAACATCTCCCGTAAAACTTTGCCCCAGTTTATCAAATATCTATCACCGATAACAGGTAAACCAGTTCAGCTCAAAACAACTCAGTTCAGCTCAAAACAACTCTGATGCTACAACTCCATCAGCTAAGCTGAACAATGTTTCCGATGTTAAAACATAGTCCCTGTTACTCAATTCATGTTTATAGTTCTTCCTTTTCTTTATCGCAAAAGATAAACCAACTAAGATGACAACCTAAATTAGACAAAATTAAGTGCAATCATTGTTATCCTTCAAGTGTGTGTAATATGATCAAATTATTTATTTCATGGATGCTCCCATGATCATGATGTTGATAACATCTTTCAAAGATCTACAAACTTTTCAGTAGGAAAGCCTAATACATATCCATTTAAATTCTGAAACCATGCTTTATTATCAACATAAAAGAACATACCTCTAATACATTATATACCACATACAGCTTGACTATTCCTTGCCCACGAATCATGTGATATATAAGACTGATATCTGACATTTGAATTAAAGTCAGAGGAACGTTAATGACCAAAAAGCACAGCTCCTGCCAATATATTTGAGCAGGTAACAAATTTTTAATCTGACAAACCATGTGATAGACATCAGAATTATAGTGCACCTATTTGCCCTAAAATTATGACCCCACAGGCCAATACAACAAGACAACCAAAATCTGACAACTCCGCTGCAGAAAGCTTCTTCGACTCCCTGCCACAGGCATGGATTAGGAACTCTAATTAAATATGAAGCTCCAAAACTAACAGGTGACCAGAAATGCAGATCAAAATAGATAACTGAACCCCTTCTTAACTGTCAACAGTGGTGATCATGTTAGTTAGACTTTGGGAGAATTCATCGGTGTACGATGAACCTTCTCCTGTGTTCTTCTTTACTATTTCATTCTTTCACTGTGATCAGGATGTTTTCTCTCTTCTGATCATTTACAGATTTATTCAATTTTAACGTTAAAGTTAATCCATCATTTCCTTGTGAATGATGAAGGCATTTACATTTGGTCTGAATTTCAATTATTGATCTGATTTTATAAAGTTGCATTGATTTCTAATAAGCCTCAAAAGGAATCAGTTTTAGTTTGAGTAAGCTAGGTATGGAGGGGATATAGGATAAAATGGAGAGAGAGTTCTAGCCCGTGAGGTTTGCATTAGTGGTAGTAGACTAGTGTTTAGGCACGAAGAGAGTTATACTTCCAATGCTCCTAGTGGGGTTGGGATGGAAATGGAGTGTTGACAACAGTGATTCTGCCATTGATGGTTCGGATTAGAGAGTGTAGGAAAGTAAGGAGACAAAATAAAATGTATAGGAAAGTGGCGGGTGCATTTTCTTTTCCTACATATGTTGAACTGGCACCTGGATGAACCTATACATATACTCAGTAAGGACTTTAGAATTGACACTAGCTAATTAGGATACTATCATAGACCTTAAAGGAGTATAAATTAAAAGATAAAACATAAAAGGCAACAAACCTTGTGTTTAGATGTCTCCATGCTGTTGTCAGAATTCTTACTGGCATGATTGTAAATAATGATAGAAACGAATTCAAACAGACAAAGAAGCCAACATTGATGAGCTGCAATAAAACGGGTAGCTACTGAGCATATGATCTCTCTATAGAGAAAGAGTATTTCACATAATCTAGTCTTGCAAAAACAACTACACTAGTTTGACTATTAAGGGTAAGGAAAGTATTACTTCTCTGAAAATAGAATACTTGAAGCTAATGATTATTGTAAACAACTAAACAGCTTTCCTCGTGCAAAATATTAGTGTAAAAACTGAGAGCACAAAGCTAATGATTACTAACAAGCCATGCTACTTTAGATGCAGAAATTTATGCTTCAACAAAATAGACGATCTTCTTCCTTCGAGTCTTTTTTCAAAATATGGAAAAAAAATTACCAATTCACATCTCCACGGCAATCTGAAGATAGTGTTGTAAACCCTCTCTCTTTCTTTCTCATTTCCATGGATAGTTGTACTCTTCAATGAGTTTCCATGATACAATTCTTCCATGAAGTATCTGTATGGTGATGTTTCCACGAGTAAAGGATCTGACGAAATGTAGCAGCACAAAAGAGAGAATGGGAATAAGTATTAGAAAAGCCTATGTTTGAACTTAAATCCAACAAAGGAGTATCTTGCGGTGATAATAATGAAAAACACTCTATCAAGATTAGTAAGAAACAAGATGGAAAGAATACCAAGAAGCACAGGAGATTCACAACTTGTGATCTATCGCAGCTTGTCATATATGAATCAATTGTGTACAAAAAGATATTCATAAACTAAACTATACTTCATCATAATACTATAGTTTAGTTTCTGAAGAATGTAATTGGCTATTATCTGAATCTAATTTGACATGAATATGTTTATCTATCACATAGAATGAACACTAGAGACATGAGAATCACTATAGTAAACAAAAGGATGTCCTAGAGACCGCTAAATTAAGGATGGTCTACTTCTAGGATGCAGAGACCGGTCATCGTTAGGATGGTCTACTTCTAGGATGTAGATTTTGCTAAATCCTTTCCTTGTATCAGAAAAAATGGCAAAGCCTTGTCGTCTTGGGATTTGCAATTGTCATTTTTATGTAGCTTATTTATTATTTAATATACTCTCAACCTGAACTCCTCAACCTGAACTCCTCAACCATTAGAGGAACCTTCAACTTCCCAACATTCATACATAAAAGAAAGGGATGCACAAGATATCAAAAAATAAAGAGTAAAGGAATAACAAAAGAAAATTCAAAAAAATCATTCAACGACACCCTAGAAGATATCCTGAATGCGGTATAGGCAATCAACCAATTATGATCATTTTGTAAATAGCTCATTATATACAAACTGTTCTTATGGTTTGCATGCCATGGTATTAAGAAACGTAACACTAGAAATTTAAATGCTAATATCATCAGAATCGACAAACAATCAGGCCGTCCGGCCAAAAGTAAACCTGGCCCCTAGCAATTATGATTCAAACGAAAAAGAATCTAAACCTGAATCAACATATGGAAGCAAAAGACTTACAATTAGGATCATCAGCCATCAGTTGCCTCCAATCCAAGGACTCTTGGGTCTGCAATTTTCCATTAGATTGATCGCTTCTCAGGATCGTCCCCGAACTCGATTCCTCCTTTCCACTCTCTCCTGCCCAAGATATCGACACAGAAAATGCCATCGGTGCCGACGACGAAGAATCCTCCTCCAAACAACCTACACCGGTAGCCCCACCACTAACAGTTCTCTGCCGAAGCTCTCCCGTCGAAACTTGGCTCAGCGTGGACAAACTCTCATCCGGTAAACTAAGTTCCTGACAAACAACAACACTGCCGCCGCCACCAGCAACACTCTGGGAGATGTAATTGTGACAACTCACTCCCAACTGTGCCTCCTCAGTTATACAATAGGCATCAATATTCTCTTCAAAGGAGATAGCGTTCTCGGAGATAACAGTCATGGCGGGAGACTCAATGGAATTGTATTTCTTCTTCTTCTTCCTCTTCTTGCGCTTACGACGATTGGATTTGGCGTCATCTCCGATGGCGGGGATCGGATGCGAATTCGAGTCGGGGAAATCCGATAAGTTGTAATCATCGTCGCCGGCGACGGCGGTGAAATCGATATTTCTGAGAATCTCGAAGGAGAACTTCCTACGTCTTGATCTCGAGTCCATGGTCATTGATGGAGATTGAGAGGAGGGAGACTGAGTTATTCAGGTGTCCTTCAGGGAGAAGCAACTGGAATCGTCGAGAAAACGAGATTGATACCTGAGAGAGGGATTAGAACGAGGAGTGGAGTCGAAGGGAAATGAAAAAAAAAAAAAAAAAAAAAGCAGGGAAATTTTATAAATGACCGGTAGAAAGTTGATAATTGCTGAAGTAACCAACAAACTTTACAGTATTGTAAAATAACCCATGTAAGTAGGTATAAATTAAAGAAAATTCTCTCACCTCACCTCACTAAAAACACAAAAATCGCTCTCTTTTTAAAAATTGGATTCCTTCCAACTTGTTCAAATTTTTTCAAGATTTCTTCTAATTTCGAAGTTCATTATAGTGACTTTTCAAAGAAAAAACAGTTATTGTTGTGATTTTAAAATGCCAACAAAAATGGAGAACCAACCATATATGAAAATATCAAACCTTTTGATTTAGAGTTTTGAACATGTAACAATAAGTTTTGTTTGCATTTCACCCGAAACTAAATTTAAATTTATGTTCAATTTGATTCCTATTGTGAAAAAATTAATAGAAGCACTAATATTCATATTGCTTTTAAGATTATTTAATAATTGAGTTCAAAATAAATCTCAATTTTTTTTTGATTTATGTTGTTGACAAACAAGTTGTAAAGTAGAATAGTGAGAAAAATATCAATTTGTGTTATCGTTTTCTTATAATTGTTGTTGTAGACATCATCAACATTGTTAATTTTGTGTTTTTGTTGTTAGTGATAACACAACCACCAATAATTAAGGTTTTGTTATGTTGTTGACACAACACTAAACACAACTGATAGTAGAAGTTTTACCGAAATACAAACAACTTCGATACGGGATCAGATGTAGTATAATCGGGTATCGAATTTTCAGGGTCACATTTGTATTGATTGAAACAAACAAACATATACATTCTGATAAAAGGAGGGAAACAGAGGCAAGGGGGTTGTAATATCATGATGCAACAATCATAGAACGATTTGGTAACAACGTGTGTTATGATATGATAAGGATGAATGCTCTAAGGAATTATGTATACCCGCTATGATAAATCAAATGGTTACCATGTATGTGAACAACATGAACTTCAATTAACATTTATATAGATAGCCACCTAAAATAGTCTTGAACATAGACAAACCAAGACCCTTTTATTCACTCATGAAGCATTTTGAAATTTGGAAAAGATCAAGACAAACCTTCGTTTGCGGCCCTTCAGATTAAAATGTACAAAGTCCATAACTTTATCGATGATTAGAAATCCTCAAAGTTTTGATAAAGGCACTATTCTCAAAGTAAAGTTCCTTTCAATAAATTTGATAAAACAAGCTTCTCTTTTGACCCTTCACTTGTTTAATCTAGACCATTTTAAAACGACACTTCTTTCGGAGGTTTTTAAAAGGTGGAGTGAAACACTTTCAAAAGAAAGATAAAACTTGCTGACATCAATTCAATATTTACATAAACAGTCACCATCAATCTATCATAGGGTTCAACGAACCCTTAGATCGAAAAAGACTTAACCAAACATAGAGTAGGGAGAGAAATAAAATGAAAAGAAGAATCTTTGCATGTAATAAAACTTAAAGCAAAAGAATCGAAGGTTTCCTTTAACACATGAATAAAAACCTGGACGATGTTTCTTCAAAAATTCTGAGAGATCATACGAGACAACCTTATACAAAAGTCCGTCGTAAACCTAGAAAACTAAGTTATGGAATGAAGTTGCCACAGTGGCGCAAATGGCCAACCAAACGGCCGGTATACGATAATGCGCCCTTGACTACTATGACCGCGGAGGATGAGGATGATGCCTTTCGGGTTCACTCCACCAATCACCCGAGCATGTGCTAAGGCCCTCACCCAAGCCACCACATCGCTTATTGCTCGTTTCGTCGCCTATCCCGACACTTATCATGACACACCTTGCCTTTGCTCCACCATGGGATTACCGACGGATGATTGAGACTACCGACGAAAGACATGTCCCGCATATTTATTTCCGTCATCTTTTATCTATTTTTATATTTTAGATATTTAAATAAGGGTTAATTTGGTAACATGTCCCTTTTGAGATTCTTGTTTAGTAAATAGGCTTTTAGTTTTTCAGATTAAGTAAATAGGCCCCAGTTACATTTTTTACTGTCCATGACGCTTCCACTTCAACCAAACCCTAACTACAAAATCAGAAGCGGACGGACGGCCTCTCATTCTCTTCCAAGGCCCTTTTGAGATTCCAACTCTCTCATTCGCTTCCAAGGCTTCTACCAGGGATCGGACAGCCGCTCCACTACTCGTGCCGGCTGATTTCATTGCTGAAGATCTTAAGAAGACTGCGAGAAAGGGATCCGCTAATACCGTTGTTCCTAATAAGTTGTTTGGGAAGTCTGGCGATAGAGGGAGTAGTGAGAAGAAGATGAAGGCCTTGACGGATGTGAAGGCGAATGCTAATACAAGGACATTCGCTATGGTTTTAAGGAGTGAAAAGGAGCTTCTTAGTTTGAATAAGGAGCAAAAAACTCAGATATTTGAGCTCAAAGCGTTGCTTGATGACCGCAAGAAGGAGGTAGCAATTTGTTTCAATCTATGTAAACCCTAATTTGTGTAAATCTTAATTGATTGGGGAATTGAAATTACTGTTTGTGTCCACTTAATGAAAATTGATTGGAATTTGTGATAATTTGAACGCTATAGGTGGATAAGTTGAAGGATTTGTTCACGTGTCACATAAATGATGTTTCTGATTGTGCAATTTGGGTCTGAATTGAACTTGGAGTTTAGGTATTTCTCAACTTTGAGTTAATTTTCTTGGCGGTTGTGATTCTTCTTGCCTTAAAGCTTTCCATTCTTTGGTTTCAATTTGAGATCCATAATGTGTAACATCCCGAATCCGCGGGATATCGGAATGCTACGGGCGAGACCACACAATGGGTCCCAACCCTTAGCCTGACAACAATCTCACCGGACCTTTCCAACATGGCACAAATAAAGGCGCAAAACTCGAAAACGTTTGTAATGTATGCAAGACTGGAAAGTAAAGAGTACAACGTGGACACTCAACCGAGTCCTCAAAACGACACAAAAGCTCCACAAGACATAAATCCGAAAGCGTACATCAATCCATAATCCAACATAAGAGTAATAACGATAATAATCGCAAAAACGCCCCCCGTCATATAATGTATGGCGACCCTCGGCTGTCCACTCCTCCACCTCACTTGGCGGCGGCCCTAACCTGTGGGGCATCTACACAAGCGGTTTAAAACCGTCAGCTACATTCAAAGCACTAAAGACATGGTGAAGGCACATACACAATCATACATCATAACATCACATACTCATGCGCAACAAACAAGTCCGGTTTATTATCTATACTTATTAGGTCATATCCCGTTCTAATTCAACTTAGTTTTGTGACATGGAACCACCGTGATCCCGCCTCAGTCCCTACTTACCGGCATGGAACGGTACGGATGCCTCCGCCGTCTAACCAGCACCGGCTAGTCGCCGAGAACCTCTTAGACTCTCGCAAGAGCTAGGCAGTTGATGCCACCGCCCGCTATCATACACTTGGGCCTAAATTATATATAAATGTCGGTGGTCCTATTACCAGTTTATTTGATATAACGAAAGCGAAAAATCATACACCACCAAACACACAATGAATCTAATACATCAAATACGGCTAAGTAAGTCCGGAGACTTACCTCGTCTCTCAACTCACAACACTCTAGCTTCCATACTGAGGAAGCACACAACCTACTCATACATGAATACACTCATCAACACAAGCTCACACTCATGAAGTCTTAGACTTCGCTCTAGTGATCTAAGCAAGATCACTCAACTCTCAAACTAGGAAAGCATCCTAGGATCCATGGTACTCATGACACTCTTAACAAGCAAAGGAAAATCACAACAACCTATAGCTCACATGATCACCAAGAATAACCTAGGAGAGCCAATCTAGCCTAGAAAGATCCAACATGCTTACACAACTTAAGATCATCAAACGCATCAAGCCATAAGGGCTCCAAGGATAGCAACCACTAGATGACATTCACATGAGTCCTAGGTCAACCTAAGCATGATTCTAACTAAGAATAACCATAAGGCTAATGAAGGAACGAAGAGGAAGGGAGGGAGGAACCTATTGGTGAAGAAAACGCAGTCGCGAAAGCAAGCTGGCGCCCCGACGGAAACTGTCACCGCCCCCAACGGCGCCTTGGATCCGCCCCTGTGCCTGGTGGCCGCCCCTGCGGAGGCCCTGGTCCGCCCCCGCACCTCTGAAGATCCGCCCCCGCGGTTTGAGCAGCAGAAACCCGTCTTCTTCGTTTGCGACTGTAGATCCTTAGCTCCAATGTCTCCCTCTTCTTGTTGGGGCTTCTCCCAACATCTACCTATGATCTTAGGATCCTCTCCACGACCTAATCAAACCATGAACACACACATACAACGGATCTAAGGACAAGCTTTCTCAAGAGCTCCATCCATGACCATGGATGGAGGGGAAAGAAATAGAGGATATTCAACAAGGAAAGAGAAGGGAAAAGAAGGAGAAGACTTACCAACCACTGATATCCTTCTTCAGTGCAGCTCATCCGCAAGCAAATCACCAAGGGAAGAGAGGAAGAGCACAAGAGAGAGTAGAGAGGAAAATGACTAACGTGAGAGAGAAGTGAAAGAGGAGAGAGGGAGAATCCAACAAGGCTGAAAAAGTGGGAGGGAACCAAGGGGTTAGCTGGCCCCTTGTCACCTCAGCTAGAAACGAAAGGTCCAAAAACGGAAAAGGGGAAACGAGGGGTCAACGCGGGATTTTGGGAATAAATACCGGTACTCAGCACATGTTCTTGCGGGAAAACTAGACTGCTGACGCGGAAAGTTCAGAAAAGTCTGGACACCCGGAATAAAAATTCCGGATGTTACAACTAACCCCCCTAAAAAAAGTTTCGTCCCGAAACTTGCTAAAGGTACTCGCAAACCGCACACTCGAAAAATGCAAGGAACTCGTAAAGCTAACTATCGATCTCAAACCTAACGTCACTCTCATAACCATAACAACACCTCACAAGGTAATCACGAGTACACATAAGTAGCACACAAGGCATATCACATTACAAGGCACATAGGTAAAAATCAAGGAAAAAGCTCGGGACTAACCTGACTCTCCTATCGGTGCCTCTAAACTTGCGTAAAACTCGGGATACTTCCTCCGGATACTATCCTCCATCTCCCATGTGGCCTCGTCGGCTCCTCGCCTCGACCACTGCACCCTCAGCATCGGTATCTCCTTCGACTGAAGTCGTCTCGTACTCCGCTCTAAAACGGCTATCAGATGCTTTGCAAAAGTATGGTCCGGCTCGACCAAAAGGTCCTCGTGGCTAATGATGTGTCTCCCCTCATGGATGTACTCCCTCAATTGGGACACATGGAGTACCGGATGTATACCCTCCAACCGTGGTGGCAACGCCAGTCGGTATGCCACCTCACCAACTCTCTCCACTATCTCGAATGGACCGACATATCGGGGGCTTAACTTCCCCTTAATGCCGAATCGTCTGACACTCCGAGTCGGTGATACCCTCAGCCACACCTGGGCTCCTACCCTAAACTCAAGGGGTCTACGTCTCCTATCCGCATAAGATCTTTGGCGACTCTGGGCGGTCAACATCCTCTCTCGTATCAAAGCCACTCTAGCCATGTCATCATGTACCTGATCCGGAGCTACAACACTAGAACTCCCCGGCTCTTCTCAACATAAGGGAGTGCGGCATCTCCGTCCATACAACGCCTCATACGGTGTCATCTCAATCGACGCATGCTAACTGTTATTATACGAAAACTCCACCAATGGGAGGTGGTCGGGCCATACCTGCCCCCAATCTAGTACACATGCCCTCAACATGTCCTCCAAAGTCTGAATAGTCCGCTCTGACTAGCCGTCGGTCTGTGGATGGTATGCGGTTGTGAAATGAAGACTCGAACCTAGGGCGGCGTGTACCTCCTGCCAGAACCTCGAGGTAAAATGTTCATCCCTATCCGATATAATAGTCCTCGGTACTCCATGTAACCTCACAATCTGACGAGTAAACTCCTCCGTTAGACGACTCACCGGTCACGTCTTCTGAATAGGGATGAAACGCGCGGTTTTCGTCAACCAATCCACTACTACCCATATCGCGTCAAAGCTCCTACTAGGCCTCAAATTGGTAACAAAGTCCATGGATATATCCTCCCACTTCGACTACGGCACGGGCATTGGATGAAGCTCTCCTGCATGTCTCTGGTGCTCGATCTTGACCTGCTGGCGGGTCGCGCATCGGGCCACATATCTAGCTACATCGGGCTTGAGTCCGCCCCACCAATAAAATCTCTTAAGGTCTTGGTACATCTTAATCGCGCCTGGATGCACCGAGTAAGGTGTAGAGTGTGCCTCATGCGAAATCCGCTCTCTCAACTCCGGGTCTGACGGTACACAAATACGTCCCTAGCGTCTCAATAACCCGTATGCTCCCGTGATAAAATATGGTGCCTCTCCTCTGGCCATCCTGTCCCGAATCCTCGTCAACACGGGACATCCCTCATGCTTCTACCGGATCTCCCCGGACATATCAGGTAATACCTCTAACTCGGACAAACGGCCGACCATATCCGGGAACCGGATATCCAACTCTAACTCCGCCAAATCCCTCTGCAACTGTGGCTGACCCGTAAGTCGAGCTATAGCCTCCCCTCGAGGAGTCCTCCTACTCAAAGAATCGGCGACTACATTCTCCTTCCCCGGATGGTACAAAATCTCCAAATCGAAGTCCTTAATCACCTCTAACCATCTCCTCTAGCAGTTATTCAACTCCCGTTGAGTGAATATATAATTCAGACTCTTATGGTCTGTGAAGATCTGGCACGTGGCCTCGTACAAGTAGTGTCGCTAGATCTTCAGGGCATGAATCACTACTGCTAGCTCAAGATTGTGGGGTGGATAGTTCTCCTCATACGGCTTTAGCTGCCGAGAAGCGTACGCAATAACCCTACCCCTCTACATCAAAACACACCCCAAGCCTAGTTTGGAGGCGTCACTATATACAACAAGGTCCTCTACGCCCTCAGGCTGGGCTAACACAGGAGCGAAGGTCAACCTCCTCTTCAGCTCCTCAAAGCTGCGTTGACAAGGCTCGGACCAGACAAACCTGGTAGACTTCCTCAACAAGGAAGTAACCTGGTAGACTCCCTCAAAAAATCGGCGGTAGTATCCCGTTAAGCCCAAGAAATTGCGCACCCTCCTTGACCGTCCTAGGAGGCGACCATGAAGAAACGAACTCCATCTTCGCCAGGTCAACCATGACACCCTCGGCGGAAACTATATGACCTAGGAATGCCACCTCGGACATCCAAAACTCGCACTTAGAGAGCTTTGCATAAAGCTCTCTATCTTGAAGGACTCGGAGAACCGTCCTCAGGTGTCCCACATGCTCCTCCCTACTCCGGGAGTATACTAAGATATCATCTATAAACACGACCACAAACTGGTTCAAGAAGTCAATGAAGATGCCATTAATCAACTCCATGAAGACGGCAGGTGCATTCATGAGCCTAAACGGCATCACGACGAACTCATAATGGCCATATCTCATCCTGAATGCCGTCTTCGGCACGTCCTCCTCTCTCACCCTCAGCTGGTGGTATCCCAACCTCAAGTCGATACGCGAAAACACGAAGGCTCCCTGCAACTGGTCTAGCAAATCATCAATGCGCGGTAGGGGGTACTTTTTCTTGATGGTGACTTTGTTCAATTCCCGGTAATCAATGCAAACCCTCAAAGATCCATCCTTCTTCCTGACAAAGAGGACGGTGCAACCCAAGGGGAAACGCTCGGGCGTATGAAACCCCTCTCGGCTAACTCCTCGAGCTGCTTCTTCAGCTCCAACATCTCGATCGGCGCAATGCGTATGGAGCCTTGGAGATCGGCCTCGTGCGGGGCTCCAACTCAATAGTAAAATCCACGCTCCTCTGTGGTAGTTGTTCGCTCCAAACGGTGTGTGCAAGCTTTAAATTTATAACCCAAGAAGTATGCTTGAACAAATATGTGAACCCGCAGTGTACGGGTCAATTGTAATAAAAAGCAAGAATTCCAGGGGTCGATCACAGGGACTTAGGTAAAACAAAGCACATAATCAGGTTATCAAATATTGTAAATAAGCAATTAAAGCAATCAAGATGATAAAAAAGTCAAGTAAGGGGAAATGCGGATTCTAGGGATTAAAGCATCTAGTTGTGGTTCCGACTCAAGATCTCAAAGGATATCACGGAAAAAGCTGAGGTTTGTAAAGGGAAGGTGTTTCTAAGGTGGGAATAGATTACCGGGTAAGTGTCACTACTCACTATCCCAAACCAAAGCTCCTATTATTGGGTAAGTCTCAAGGTACTAAGGAAAGAAACTATAATCTCAACCAACACACCCCCAAGGGAATAGAATCAACCTTTACCGGGTAAGTCTCAAGCTAACTCACAAAGATGGGATGAAGGCACACACAAGCCCCAATAAAGGATAGACCTTTATTACCTACACTCATGATCTTAGGTAAACAAACAAAGGAATCACCGGGTAAGTCTCATCCTAGGCTTGCATTGAACCAGGAAGGGTGTAATAAGAATAGGATTTGGCAAGCTAGAACACTTAACTTCAGTTTCGGATCAAGAAAGGTTCACCTCGTTTAGTCAGATCCCACCCCGGCCGAGATGTTCTTAAATTGAGCGAGGTGTTCTAGGGTTAAGGTTAAAGACTTGAGCTTTCAGGGACCTGCTGGGATTAAGATCATTCTATTATCGTCTTTCCCACAACTTTCAGTAAGCCATCCTAGAATCGCATAAGAAACTTAGCCAACAATCATCATGATAACAATAATCAAATTTATGGAAAGGGAATCAATATTTGAACAAGAAAACCTTAAGAAAAAGGTCTCAATAACTGAATTAAATATCAAACAACAAGCGTTCCTTAATCACGAATCAATAAAGACAATCAACCAAAAAGATAATCTAAGAAAGTCTTACAAACTCCTTCAAAAGCTAACTTCAAACTAGATTCCTTCCTTCCTTGATCTTCAATCTTCAATACTTCCTTCAATTCTTCCAGAAAATCCCTCAATTGTTGGATGCTCCAAACATGGTTGAACTTGTGGAAAATCCAACCCTTTATATAGGAGAATTATCTTCCAAAGATAAAATATCTTAAGAAGATAATTTACTATAAAATATCTTAAAAAGATAATTTACTATAAAATATATATCTCTCTCTCAAAATAAATCAATCAGAAATCATATCTTCCTTCCAGAAATCCAGCCTAAAAATATAAGATATCTTCTTTCCAAAAATAAAAGATCTCAGCAAAAAATATGGATCTCTCCGGCGGCAGGGTATTCGCCTCGGTCGGGACGCTCCTCAAGATCACCTCGGTCGAGGTGGCACTATAGCTGACCGAGGTGAATCTCAACTGAATGTGAAATCTCTCGAATCTAGTCCAAATTCAATCTTCTTAATCATTTCCATGCTTCTTTGGGTCTTTCTTAAGCTCCAGAATGTGGCTCCAATGACTCCTTAGCTCCCTTAGCTCCATTTTAATACAAAACATGCCATTTTACCTACAATTACAATGAAACTAGGTGTAGACCTCGATTCCCGCAAAGGTAGATGAAACAACAATATAATCAAAGAATATACATCCATACATGCAGATTTATGAAGATAAAACGTCTAAACTAGCCCTAAAATATAGACTATAATACATGCTATCAGTATTAATCCGGGTGGCTCCCCGAATACATCCTCGAACTCACATGCCATGGGAATTGATAACACGATTTATGACGTTAGTTTAGGCATTTATTTAGATAGTTTTTCCTGTTATTCATGCATGGTTTGGCATTAGTTCATGACGTTTATGTTTAATTCATGCATATTATCGAGATAGATGTCTACACGAACTATTGTCGGTTTTCTAGGTATTTTGGCAGACTTTTGGAGCTTAATCGATACATTCGAGGATCATTCCTCGTGATGACACACTTCCGGACTCATTAAGAAGCAAGCCAGGAGCTAAGGAGAACACAAAGGACCTTGTTGGTGCATGCCTTGCACCAACTCGTGGCTTAACGATCCAAAGGAAGCTGGACAGCCAAAACCACGGCCCAGAGGCCATTTCCACGCCCGTGGTTTTGGTCGTGGTTCTCTCTGGACAGCTGTCCCACGATCTCCATAACCGACTCTTACCCTTGATGGAGGATATAAGTGGTCCTGCAGGCTGATGCTAGAGAATCCTCTCCCACACTCTCTCATTACACACCATTCCATTGGAGGCTACTCTTGGAGGGGAGCAAAAACACTCTCATTTGGAGAAGAAGAAGAAGAACACTAGTTTTAGAGTTTTCATAGTTTTTGAGAGAACTTTTTGAAGACAATTGCAAGGACTTGTAAGGAACGATTTGTA
The DNA here is from genome assembly GCA_033239125.1 of Fagopyrum homotropicum. Classification (NCBI taxonomy): domain Eukaryota; kingdom Viridiplantae; phylum Streptophyta; class Magnoliopsida; order Caryophyllales; family Polygonaceae; genus Fagopyrum; species Fagopyrum homotropicum. Next base: position 116,750,561 of record BSWB01000003.1, read on the forward strand.
CCTTCGTTTGAAGGGTTGTAAGTCTCTCTTAAACATATATTCAACTTGTTTTTCTTGTTTTACTTGTTTCACTTTTCTTTCATTTCATTTTCTTGCTATGGAAGCCATGAATGTTTGCTTGTTGATGTTGAATCTTAAGATGCATGTTGTTGGATAAATAGTTGCGATTCTAGGGTAATAGAATGATGGTTATGGCTTGGACTATGATATAATAGACTTAACGTGTACCTTGGATGATTTGCTTGCTCGAACTTAACTGTTGTTACAAATCACGGCCTGTTCTAGCATAACCACTGCCGTGGTTCTGATTATCAGCCCGTGGTTTTGTTCTATTATGCTTGTATTGATAAATCTGAATGTTAGGATGTTAGATTGTTGAAATCCTAGAGTTTATTAAGCTTAATCTAGCCTAGGGTGACCTAATGCTAGTAAACTAAGTGAGAGAAGAGACCTAGCTGGTAATTCTCGATCTTAGATACCGATAATGATGAACTCTAGGTAGTATTGAGCCTCATAATCCGCTATTGGACTGAGTGTTCAAGGATTGATGTTTAGGACTTGCCTTCCCGAGACTTACCCGGTAAGGAGAGGTTAGATCCCTAGATAACAATCCGGTTTGTGTAGAATTCCCAACCTTAGGTTCCTAGAGACTTACCCGATGATAGGACCTTAAGCGCGAGATTAGTGGACTGTGAGACCTACCCGGTGATTGATCCCACTTGAGAAACACTCTTTCCCAACATATTATAGCTAGTCCAAGGTTGATTAGAAGCTTGAGTCCAAGGCCATAACCGGAAGTCCTAACCCCTAGAATCTGTTTTTCTCCCTTTGATCTCACAATTCGAGTTTGTTTTGCTTGTTTGTGTTGCTAGCTTAGTTTGTTAACTCGTTTTATAATCTTGCATCAATTGTGATATTGATTGATCACCACAAAACCAACCCAAAAACATCATGATTTTCTTTTCTTTATTTCCTTCTCTTTTCTTAGACTAGATTTACACTATCCTTAGTCACTTATTTGATTCGATTTCACCTTAGTCTTTGTGTTCGACCTCGGAATACTATCCTTGATACAAAACGACCCATACACTGTGGGTTCGCTAGGAGATAAGAAAATATATCGAGTTATAAATTTAAGACTTTTGTGCTACACGTTCTTAGCGTAACAAGTTTTTGGCGCCGTTGTCGGGGACTAGGTCTAGATTGAATCATTTTTTGTGATTGTTTATAGTGTAGGTCTTTCTTGTTGGTTTTGATCTTGTTTGGTTTGTGTCTTTGAATTTTTAGGACATCTCTCATTCTTTAGGTGCATGCGAAGATCTCGTGGCAAGGATTTAGCTCCATTCGATCCCGAACCGGAGAAAACCCTTAAGGCTAGATCTAAGAGCATTAGGAAGAAGAAAGAGATGGCCGTAAGAGATCTTCAAGCTGAGTTGGATGATGCCTTAGAGCAAATTAGGCTAAGGGACGAACTCTTAGAGAATGAGAGGAGACTTGCAAATGAGAGGCAAGAAGCAACTAGGAGGGAAATTGAAGAGATTAGGCAAGCTCTTGTCCAAAGGGAGCTTAATCGTCAACAACCTCCACCACCACCACCGCAACCAGCGGTTAGTGTTCGGTTTGAGCCGATCATCATTGAGGAGCCACAAACGTTAGGGAAACGTATGGATCCAGCCCAAAGAGTGCACCGTCCGGGTGTAAACTTAGGAGATGCCGCAGCCCATGACTATGAGCTTCACCCTCAAGTGCTACAAATGATCCGGCACAATCAATTTGGAGGGATGGAAGGAGAGTCCCCTTATCAACACTTGATGAACTATGAGATATTGATGGAGACTCTAAGGCCACCTAGATTAGAGAGCAACAACCATAAGCTTAGGGCTTTTTCCTTCTCACTTAAGGATAAAGCTTTGGCTTGGTATCAATCCATTCCACAAGGACGTTTAGGTACTTGGGAGGAGATGACAACCGAGTTCTTGACAATGTTCTTCCCACCTTCCAAGACAACCGAGCTAAGAGGGAAGATCAATGCCTTTGTGATGAAGGATAGAGAGAGCCTATTCAAATATTAGGAGAGGTTGAAAGACCTCCTCCTAGATTGTCCACACCATGGGATACCGAAGATAGAGCTATTGGAGATTTATTTCAAGGGGATTGATGAGGATATTCAATTCAAGCTCCAATCGCTTTCCGGAGGAACATTCATGGAGAAGAATGTGGATGAGGCTTGGGAGTTTGTAGAGAAGCAAGCCTTGGTGATAGAAAAGTACTCCCATAAGAAGAGTGATGGGAGGAAACCGGGAGTATATGAAGTTAATGAAGTCACCATGAGTAACTACAAACTCGATGCAATCAATAATGAGCTTAAGTCTTTGAGGGAGTTGTGTGCCACAACCTTGAAGAATCAAGCTAGTCCTCAAGTGCAAGTGCAACCCAATTTGGCTTCCAAAGAGGAGGACATTAACTACATAGGAAGGGGCAACTTCAACAATTATCAAGGCCTTAGGAACTTCAACAACAACAGCCGGCAATACAATAATTACCGGCCTAATCACAACTATCCCCGGTTCTCCTATTCTAACCCGGATGGTGCCTTGAACCCTCCCGCTTCCACAAGTGCAACACCACCACCTAAGGCTTCACAAGAGCCTCCACCCGATTTTACTCAACCTCCAAAGGATAGAACCGAAATGATGTTTGAACAATTGCTTGGAAGGTTGAGTGGACTTGAGAGCACGGTGACTTCTATTTCTAAAGCTCAAAAGGTGCTAGAAGCACAAGTGTTCCAAAAGGCGGGTGAAGCACAAAGGGATCCGGGAAAGCTTCCCGGAAGGACCGAGGACAATCCAAGAGGTCAAGTGTTGGACATTACCACAAGGAGTGGGATGAGCATGAAAGATCCCTTACCTAAAGGGAGTGAAAAGGGAAAGCAAGTAGTAGTGGAGGAAGATCCATTGCAAGAAGAAGGAGGCGAGAGCAAGGATGATAAGCCAACATATGTGGCACCACCTCCATACAAGCCACCACTACCATTCCCACAATCACGAGCAAGAGCTCGTTTGGATAAATATTTCGGTAAATTCCTTGAGCTCATGTCTAAATTGCATATTAACATTCCGTTCATGGATGCTATTCTAGGTATGCCGGCCTATGGAAAATTTTTGAAGGAGACTCTCTCCAACAAGAGGAAGTTGGAGGAGTATAGGTAGGGCTGTAATATGAGATAAGCTACTCGGGCTCGGCTCGGGTTCGGCTCGTCAAAAGCTCGGCTCGAGCTCGTTTACTTTCTAAACGAGAAAAGCTTGAGCACATTTTAAAGCTCGTATAAATTTTAGGCTCGGCTCGTTCGGGTAAAGCTCGGCTCGTTCGGCTAAAATAACAGTATAAGATAATTATTTTAGCCAAGCTACTCAGGCTCGGGTCGTCAAAAGCTCGGCTCGAGCTCGTTCATTTTCTAAACAAGCCAAACTTGAGCACATTTTAAAGCTCGTATAAATTTTAGGCTCGGCTCGGACTTGTCTCGTTTATAAACGAGCCAAGCTTGAGCATGCCGATGCTCGGTTCGTTCGGCTCGTATTACACCCCTAAGTATGGGGAAGTGAGGATGACAAAGAGATCTTCCGAGTTGATCCAAACCATGAGGGAGGAGATGCTTCCTAAGCTAAGAGATTCAGGATCTTTTTGTGTGCCAATTGGGGTTGGAGAAATGCAATATGAAGCCCTATGTGATCTTGGAGCAAGTGTAAGCATTATCCCGCTTGCACTTTGCAACAAGGTTGGGCTAGGAGAGCCAAATCCGGTCAAGATGACCCTCTACATGGCGGACCGTTCAATCACTCACCCCGTAGCAATCCTACAGGACATACCGGTTCAGCTTGGGAAGTTCTATGTGCTAATAGATTTCGTTATTTTGGACACCCCGCCGGACTACCCGGTTCCTATCATCTTAGGGAGGCCATTCTTAGCCACATCCGGATGCTTAGTGGATTGCAAAAATGGAATCCTCTCCTTCAACATAGGAGAAGAGAATATCAAGTTCAAGCTATCCACAATGATGAAGGGGCCAACCCTTGGCGAAGATGTTTTTAACATTGTTGAGCAAGAGGAGTCTAGAGAAGTTGTGTGCTCGATCTTGATCAAGAACCCACTTGAGAGGGTTCTTAGCTTGAGTTTGATGGAGTAAGGAGTTGAGGATGATTGCAATGAAGAAATCAAGGCTTTGGATGCATTAGAAAAGGAGACAAGTGCTAAATTTGAAGTGCACGAAGGTGTGCTGAATCACTGTAGGAACCACGGCCTGGCACCAGAAACCACGACCGTAATTTTACCCGTGGAACTCTATGTATTGTCCAGAAGTGCCAGTTTCTCAGATTCCACGCCCGTGGTTGTGCCAGAGGTCGTGGTTTTGCCCGTGGTTTCCCCAGAAAGTGCCTTAGTTGTTGATCAAGCTTCAAGAAGTCTTGGAGAGGCCTCCATGGCTTTGGAATCATCTCAACCTACATTGTATGGATCGTCTCCAACCGATAAAGGTCCTCCTAAACTTGATCTTAAACCTCTTCCTTCTCATTTGAAGTATGCTTTCCTTGGTGCAAATTCTACTTATCCGGTGATTGTTAATGCATCTTTGAATGATGATGAGCTTGATAGATTGTTGCATGAGTTGAGATTGCATAGGAGAGCTATAGGTTACACTATTGATGATTTAGTTGGCATTAAACCTTCCTTATGCATGCACAAAATCTTGATTGAAGATAATCATAAACCTTCAATTGAACCTCAAAGAAGATTGAACCCTATAATGAAAGAGGTAGTCAAGAAAGAGATCCTTAAATTGCTAGATACAGGAATCATTTTCCCGATTTCGGATAGTAAATGGGTTAGTCCCATACATGTTGTTCCTTAGAAGGGTGGTATGATGTAGTGACTAATGAGAACAATGAACTAATCCCAACTAGGACGGTTACGGGGTAGAGAATGTGTATTGACTATAGGAAACTTAATATGGCCTCTAGGAAAGATCAATTCCCTCTTCCCTTCATTGACCAAATGCTAGAGAGATAAACTCAACATTCACATTTTTTCTACTTATATGGCTATAGTGAGTTCTTCCAAATCCCTATTCACCCGGATGACCAAGAGAAAACAACATTTACATGTCCTTGGGGAACATTTGCATATAGGAGAATGCCATTTGGGTTGTGTAATGCACCCGCTACCTTTCAAAGGTGTATGATGGCTATTTTTTCAGAATATATTGAGAAACATTATGGAAGTGTTTATGGATGATTTCTCGGTGTATGGATCTTCATTTGATGATTGCTTAGCTAACTTGTCTTTGGTATTGAAGATATGTGAGGAAACTAACCTTATTTTGAATTGGGAGAAATGCCACTTCATGGTGAGTGAAGGCATTGTGTTGGGACACTTGGTTTCCCAACGAGGCATTGAAGTTGATAGAGCAAAGATAGAAACAACAGAGAAGTTGCCACCACCTACCTCAATGAAAGGGGTAAGGAGTTTCTTAGGGCATGCCGGTTTTTACCGGAGGTTTATAAAAGATTTCTCTAAAATTTCTAAGCCTCTCACTAACCTGCTAATGAAAGATATTGAGTTTGTTTTCTCCAAAAATTGTCTTGAAGCATTTTGTAGGTTGAAGGATGTCTTGATCTCCGCCCCTATCATGCAACCTCCGGATTGGAGCTTACCGTTTGAGATAATGTGTGATGCGAGTGATGTGGCCGTTGGGGCTGTTTTAGGACAAAGGAAAGACGGGCTTAGACATGCCATCTATTATGGTAGCAAGACGCTAGATGACGCCCAACTAAACTATGCCACAACCGAGAAGGAGTTGCTAGTGGTGGTGTATGCCTTTGAGAAGTTCCGGTCATATTTTGTGGGAGCCAAGGTCATTGTGTACACGGATCATGCTGCGATCCGTTATCTCCTCACAAAGAAGGATGCCAAGCCTCGCCTCATTCGGTGGATCCTTCTTCTCCAAGAGTTTGAATTGGAAATTCGGGATAAGAAGGGTTCCGAAAATTCAGTGGCGGACCATCTTAGTAGGCTACCACCATTGGAGATTGAGAGAGATGACATCCTGATTGATGACTCATTCCGGGGTGAGTAATTGCAAATGATGGAGGAGTGCTTACTTCAAGTTTCTAGAGGAAATGAGTCATGGTATGCGAACATAGTGAACTACCTTGGGTGTGAGGAGGTGCCACCCGGTTTGTCATATGCCCAAAGGAAAAAGTTCTTCAAGGATGGGAGGCATTACTATTGGAGCAAACCCCTCTTGTTCAAGAGAGGACCGGATGGAGTCTTTAGGAGGTGCATCCCGGAGGATGAGGTGGAGAGTGTGATCCGCCATTGTCACTCCTTGCCATGTGGAGGCCATGCTAGCTCACACAAGACGTATGTAAAGGTATTGCAATCCGGTTTTTATTGGCCTAACTTGTTTAAGGATGTGCAGAATTTTGTGGTAGCTTGTGACGCTTGCCAAAGGACGGGCAACATTTCAAGGAGAAATGAGATGCCCTTGAACAACATACAAGAGGTTGAAGTCTTTGATGTTTGGGGTGTGGACTTTATGGGGCCATTCCCCGCTTCATGTGGCAACCTCTACATTCTATTGGCGGTGGATTATGTGTCGAGATGGGTGGAGGCAATCGCCTCTCCCACAAATGATGCCAAATTTGTGGTGCGGTTCTTCAACCGAGTCATCTTCCCTAGGTTTGGAACACCAAGAGTGATCATAAGTGATGGAGGGAAGCATTTCACCAATAGGAACTTTGGGACACTTTTGGCTAAGTATGGGGTGACTCATAAGGTAGCAACACCTTACCATCCCCAAACTAGTGGTCAAGTGGAAATCTCCAACCGGGAGATCAAAGGGATACTTGAGAAGACGGTTTCTAGGACAAAAAAAGATTGGGCTATGAAGCTTGATGATGCTTTGTGGGCTTATAAAACCGCCTTCAAGACACCGATTGGTACCACTCCCTACAAGCTAGTTTATGGAAAGTCTTGCCACCTTCCGGTAAAGATGCATAGAGCATATTGGGCAATAAGGTGGCTGAATTTTGACCTCAAGGAAGCCGGTGAGAAGAGGTTGCTAGACATTAACGCTCTTGAGGAGATCCGGTTGGATGCCTACGAAAACGCCCGGTTTTACAAGGAAAGGACCAAGCGTTAGCATGACAAACGTCTAATCCCAAAGGAGTTGAGTGAAGGTGACTTAGTCCTTCTCTTTAACTCAAGGCTGCGGCTCTTCCCCGGAAAGATAAAGTCAAGATGGACGGGTCCTTATGTGGTGAAAAAGGTCTTTGCCCATGGAGCGGTTGAGATAGGAGGAGAGCATTGTGGAGATTTTAAGGTGAATGGGCACCATTTGAAGAGGTATATCCCGGAAGCTCCGGTAGATATGATTGCCCCACTTCACCTTGAGTGAGACACCCCCGAATTTGGTCAAGCTAATGACCTTAAAGAAGCGCTTAATGGGAGGCAACCCATTGGTACATCTCTTTCCCTTTTCGTTTTTTGTTTTTGTTTTTGTTTTTTGCCTTTTGCTTTTGTCTTTATTTTGGTGTGTTTGTGTGTTTGGTGTTTGTGTGTTAGAGTCTATGTAGCATGGAAGCCTTGCAAGACATGAGGATGATGATTATGATCCCGCATCAAACGTGGGTGGAGCGGACGTGGGACTTGGACGGCTAGCGGTGGTTAGCGCGGGTCCCGACGCCATAATGAACATCAAGAGCTCTGTTTGCTCCAAATGGTGTGTGCAAGCTTTAAATTTATAACCCAAGATGTATGCTAAAAACAAGGATGCGAACCCGCAGTGTACGGGTCAATTGTAGTAAAAAGCAAGAATTCCGGGGTGTCGATCTCAGGGACTTAGGTGAAACCTAAGCAAGTGTAGGTGGTCTATGTAATTACTAACCACAAAAGCAATTAAAGCAATCAAAGATGATAAAAAGTCAATTAAAGGAATATGCAATTCTAGGGATTAAAGCATCTAGTTGTGGTTCCAACTCAAGATCTAAAGATAAGCGGACAAAGCTGAGATTTTGCAAAGGGAAGGTGTTACTAAAGTGGAATAGATCACCGGGTAAGTCTCACTACTCACTAATCCCAAACCGTAACTCCTATTACCGGGTAAGTCTCAAGGAATTAAGGAAAAGAACTATAACCTCAAACCAACACACCACCTAAGGGAATAGAATCAACCTTTACCGGGTAAGTCTGAGGCTAACTCACAAAGATGGGATGAAGGCACACTCAAACCCCAATAAAGGATAAACCTTTATTACCTATACTTATGATTTTGGGTAAACAAACAAAGGAATTACCGGGTAAGTCTCATCCTAAGCTTGCATTGAACCAGGAAAGGTGTAATAAGAATAGGATTTGGCAAACTCTAACACTTAACTCTCAGTTTCGGATCAGAAAGGTCACCTCGGTCAGCCAAGTTCCACCCTGGCCGAAATGTTCATCGACTGAGCGAGATGTTCTAGGGTTAAGGATAAAGACTCGAGCTTTCAGGGTCCTACTGGAATTTAAGATTATTCTATCATTGTTTTTCCCACAGCCTTCAGCCAATCACCCTAGAATCACACAAAGAAATTAGCCAATCATCATCATAAAAGCAATAATCAAATATATGGGAAGAAGGTGAATAATTGAACACAAAAACCTTAAGAAAAAGGCTTCAATAACTGAATCAATTATCAAACAAACAAGCGTTCCTTGGATCACAATCCAATAAGACAATCAACAAGAAGGGAATCTAAGAAAATCTTACAAACCCTTCACAAAAGCTATAAAAGCTATCAACTTCCTTCCTTCAATCTTCCTTCAACCTTCCAAAAATCCTCCTAACTGCTGGATGCTCTAAGCATGTATCTTCCGGTGATGCGCCGGTTATGATTTGTGGAAAATCCAACCCTTTATATAGGAAAACTATCTTCCAAAGATAAAACACCTTGAAAAGATATTTTCCTAATAAAATATATCTATCTCTCATAAATAAATCCCTAAAATATATGATCTTCCTTCCAGAAATTCAGCCTAAAAATATAAGATCCTTCCTTCCAAAAATAAAAGATCTCAGCCAAGAATAAAATATATCTCGCCGCGTCCAAGGTGTTCGCCTCGGTGGGGACGCTCCTTTGGATCACCTCGGTCGAGATGGTACTGTAGCTGACCGAGGTGGCTCTAAACTGAATGGGAAATCTCTCAAATCTGGTCCAAAGTGAATCTTTAATCCATTTCCATGCTTCATGGATTCTTCCTTAAGTTCCTGAATGTAGCTCCAATGACTCCTTTGCTCCTTTAGCTCCTTTTTGATGCAAAATGTGCTATTTTACCTACGATTACAACAAAACTTGGTGTAGACCTCGATTCCCGCAAAGGTAGATGAAATGGCAATATTATCACATAATATACATCCAAACATGCAGATTATTGAAGATAAAACGTCTAAACAGGTCCCAAAATATAGACTATAATTCATGCTATCAAAATACCGCATACTTAGCCCTTGCTTGTTCCAAAGCAAGTTCCAAATCTTAGATACAAGATATAATGAATTATAAGTCATAAAGATCAATGAAAAAGTTTTTCAAAACATTTTTGGCAGTGTGCTACAATCATAGATCACTCTAAGAGAATGCTTCATGGAATTTAAAATCAAAACATGCTCAAAACATTTTATAAATATAATAAAGTCGTTCATCTTTGCATAAAATCATAGAATGCATAATAAATCATAATTATCGAAATTAATCATGTATAATCCAGTTTAAACCACCAAGTCAATCAACAAGCTCGAGGTCTCAAGGGCTTTCCAAATGAAAGGTCAAGAAACGTGTGAGGGTGAGATGTATATAGGAAATGTGGTGCTAGAATCCGGGAAAAGGATCTTTACTTCACTTCTTTTGAACTTCAACATCTTCCACCAATAAGCTTTGCTTATTTTACTTTTTACTTTACTTTTTGGGATGCATGGACAGAGGTGCACATTAACCGAAGCCTGGGAAATCAGCAATCATCAATTTCTCGAGATGCCTCAAACCCTTGATGCACATACCATGGCCCGTTAGGAATATCGCTCAATCCGACTTTGGCAAGACACAAACACCGGCTATGTGAATGGTGCCGAGTTACTCATCATCATGATTGACTTCCCCAAACCTATTTATTTCTTTCTAACTTTCAGCTAACATCTCAACTTTTCTTTTCATTTGCTTTTCACTTGCTTACTTTCAAATTCCCGGATAGGTAAAGGGAGGAAAATATGTATATGAGGGGCTAAGCATGATCAAGAAGAAGAAGAGAAGAGAATGAATTGCCTTAATCATCCCAGGAAGAAAGTGAGAGAACTCATCATGTGGTGTCAACCTTCAAATTCAACATAATTTGGATAAAAACAAAGTATTAAACATGCCAAAAATTTCAAACAAAGCGTTTAGCAACTTAAATATATTATAAAACCTTTGAAACATATAAAGATTTCAAAACCAGTCAGCAAACAAAATCATCACTGAGGTCATATCCAGATAAGAAGCACAAAAATCATTTCGAAAACTGTTCCAGTTAAACCACCTCGGTCGAGATGTTCTAAGTCAACCGAGGTGCTGCACCTCGATTGGTCAGAATCACTTCGGTCGAGGTCATTAAAAAAATTTTCTTAACCAGTTTTTGACGTTTTTCTCAATCAAATAACCTGTATGCATGCATGTAGTCTCAAATAAACATATAGAGCATAAAGAAAATCATAAATATCCATCGAGTCATACAAACATACATATAAGTCAAATAATACATCCACATACCCCATACTTGGGACACATTGTCCCAATGGGTCAAATAAGTCTAAAGAAAACAGAGTACTCACCGGATAAAGCTGAGCTGCAGAATAAATAAATAAAGAAAATCCTGCAAGCTCTCAAGCATCTAATCCCGATCCAGTGGTGGTGGTGGTGGCACGTACGGGTATTGAGATGAGTCGAATGGGTAGCCCATGATATGCTGAAACTGAATCTCAGCCATCATGTGTTGGTAATGTTGTCTCTCCTGCATCTCTCTAATGTCCAGGGATAGGGCGGCGTAGGAATCTATCACCTGGTCCGTCAGATCATCGATCCGGCGGTGAGCAACTGGATCCCTCTGTCTGCGTATCCTACGCCTGGCTGGACGTGCTGGTGCTGTAGCTGGCTCCTTCTCTGTCTCATCATCGTCCAAATCGACGACCGGCACACTAGTCCCAGCTGTATCCATACCTGTGTCCATGGAAGCACCACCATTCTCATCCTCATCCTCCTACTCCTCAGCCTCCTCATCCTCGTCCTGTCTTTGAGCTGCTGCATCCCTGGCATCCTCCATAAGTGGAATCCATGCGGTCTGCCAGTAGTGCGGGTCATAAACAGAGAACTGAGCTGACCACCTAATACCCTGAGGTGCAGTCTGCTCTCAGGGCATCGCCACATATGGCGTAGTAAGTCCACGAGGAACCAATATCCTCCTAGTGATCATCTCCTGTAGCCCGAGCGGCTTGGCAGCCGCCACCATAGTGCACACACTCAGATCCAAGTCGATGTAACTCGCAATGTGAGTCCTTATCCCTCCGCAACATATATCCCCCTTCGCCTTCGCCTTGATCCTGTGCAAATCCTCCGCCAGCATAACTCCAAAATCCGGAATTCCTCAAGTAACCATACAGTAAAGGCTCAACAGCTCACCTTGTCTAATCTTCTAGGGCGTCTTAGTACGCACCAGAAGAGTCTCGCTAAAAATCATGTGAGTAAGTCTAAAAGCTAGGTGGAAGATAATCCGCTCCCTGGAGTCTCCAGGTCTCCACCTATCAGCGTGCTCAACTACGTGAGCTATCTGTCCCCAAAACTCTCGAGCTACAGCTCGAGAACGAAAATCAGCAACCGTGGAGGCCGGGAAGCCAAAGATGTCCCTCTAGTTGTCCATAGGAACTAGATAGTTCCGGTTCATCAACCGGTACTTGATGGCGCACTCAGTGGGCAAGTAAGTGACGGAGCTAACAAACTCCAAGGTCGGCTCAAGATAGGTTGGAGCTCTAATCTCAATAAACTGCTCCAGCCCCACCGCAGATAGATCATCATCCACATGGAGGCAGTCAAATGCAAAAATGTCCAAAAATCGTGGTGTAACCACTGGACGTGCCGCTATGCGGTCATAGTCTACCTGGTGACGCTCATGGATCACCGGTATAGAGCGGCGTGAAGAAGAAGAAGAAGAAGGAGAAGGAGATGATCTATCTCTCAGAACAAGCTGCCTGTCAGAACTCATCTCTTTCTATCACTGTCAGATCACCTCGGTTGCCCTGATAACTCTCAAGAACACCTCGGCCGAGGCGTAGGCCGACTGGACCGAGGCGAAGTGCTGTGCGATCGTTTCTCTCAAAAATCCAGTTCTTTTCCCCCAATATCACTACCAATTGTTCCTATGGGGTACTTAATCCTTTTCCAGCACAATGCAAGGGCAACCAAAGCCCAAATCGAATGAAATCAGTGGAAGAAGAGGGAGTTAGGGTTTTTTCGAATTTACCCCAGATTTGGTCGATTCGGTGCGTTTTTACTGCAGATTGTTGCTTGCAAATCGATCCTCTACCCTTTTCTTGCAGTTTGGAAGCGAGAATCGTTGAAAACGAGCGAAAAACGAAGAAGCGAGACGAGATGTACGCCGCGGTCGAGAAGGTGAGAGAGGTAAGAGAGAGAAATCAATCTCCCTTTTATACCCTTTTCTAGAACTGCTGTCACCTCGGTCGAGATGGTCTCGACTGGACCGAGGTGGTACGGACGGAGGTGGATCTTCAGTAACCCCAGTCGCCTCGGTTGCTCAAGAATCATCTCGGTCGAGGTGTTGTGACAGCAACCGAGATGTGTCTCAGTCAATCTCCGTCTTCTCAAATTCTCGAACTTCCGTCCTTCCGTCCTTCCGTCCTTCCAATGTTGCTCCTGGGTTGTATTCATTCCTTATATGTCACCTGTTGTCTGTTTAGGACGCCAAAAACAAAGCAAAGCAAAGCAAAAGCAAACTATCTAAAGCTAGACTAGAAAAAAGGGAAAAGAAAGCAATACCTTGGGTTGCCTCCCAAGAAGCACTTGATTTAAGGCCGCTAGCTAGACCGTACGACATCCCTAAACATGCTGGGAGGTGTCCTCACCCCATACTTCACCTTCATCATGGGGTGAGATAAGGAATTCTATTAAACGCTCCAACAAGTGTAAGTGCTCATCGGGGAATGAATCGTCTATGGGTGGTTCGTCCTTCTCGCGTGAAGAGGGAGGTAGCCGGCTGAGGTGATCCGCAACAGAATTTTCGGATCCCTTCTTATCACGGATCTCTAGGTCAAACTCTTGAAGCAAGAGAATCCATCGAATAAGGCGTGGCTTGGCATCCTTCTTAGCAAGCAAGTAACGAATAGCTGCATGGTCGGTGTAGACAACAACTTTCGCCCCTACTAAGTAAGAACGAAACTTCTCGAAAGCATATACAACCGCCAATAGCTCCTTTTCGGTGGTGGCGTAGTTACTCTGGGATTCATCTGGCGTCTTGCTAGCGTAGTAAATGGCGGTGGTCCGCCTATCCTTTTTTTGTCCAAGCACCACTCCTACTGCCACATCACTCGCATCGCACATGATCTCGAAGGGTAAGGTCCAATCCGGAGGCTGGATAATGGGAGCGGAGATCAACGATTCCTTAATCCTGTAAAATGCATCAAGACACTGCTGCGAAAACTCAAAAATAACATCTTTATTCAAGAGGTTAGTTCGTGGTTTAGAAATCTTTGAGAAGTCCTTGATGAATCTCCTATAGAAACCTGCATGCCAGAGAAAACTCCTCACATCCTTAACAGAGCAAGGGGGAGGGAGTTTCTCAATAGTCTCGATCTTAGCGCGATTGACCTCAATACCTCGATTAGAAACGAGGTTGTAACGACCCGAGTTTTAAGTAACCCAAGACGTCACTAGGCTAAGGACCACACAGTGGGTCCCATCAGTTAGCCTGACAACAACTTCACAAATAGGACCTTGCAACAAGAAGCACAAAAAACTAATGAAAACATTCAACCTGTCATTTAGAAAAACATTTACATAACAACCGTGCATGCAGTTAGTATGTATATCCCAAAACGACACTTTAAAACATGACACCTGAATAGGTGTCTTAAAACTTCAGCCTGAAATCAACATGTGTACATAGTTGCACACAACCAACAAAAGACTCGCTTGCAAGCGATTATTTTCAAAAGCAAGTTCAACCAACCCTTGGTTTAACACTGCCCCGGCTGTCCACACCCTGCAACTGACATCCCTGAAGCGTTCCTATGATCAGCATTACCTAAAAAGATTCGGTTTAAAACCGTTAGCTACCGATCATAATCTATCCACGAGAGATTATATCATCACATCACAACACAACAAATATATTCAAATACCATATACCGTGCTCATGAGATGATATCATGCTTTTATGAATGATGCACGTGAATGCAGTATGAAATTTACAATTTGCGATCCCGGACCCATTAATCCGGAACCATTGCTTATACGGTTCTGGCTTTGGTGTGAGCTCACCATTGCACAGATTAGGTTAATTCAGACATTTGCTCTTAGGTCGTAGCCAGACTGATCAAGTCTACGGGCCAGGCTTTCTCGTGGTGGGTTATGGTCTTAACCCCTAACCACATGCAACATTTTGCCATTCATGTTAATGCAAACATTTACCATTTTCATTAGGTGTGCGACCCGAGCCTGAAGTCCATCAGACTCGGTGTCATTCTTATACAACGCAAGTGATCCGGGCTTGGCCGAGCTCCGGTATTCACTGCAAAATACTCACTTTATATACTCTTGACCTTTACAAGTCATCATCATATCACATGCCTAAAAAGGCTTATCATCTCATACAGTATCATGTTTCAGCAAGCTTATCATGTCATTCAATAGCACGCCTCAATAGGCTAACACATGTTCATTTAACCATTTCTCATAGTTATGACATGATAATAATCACAACAACATTAAGCATGCTTTACACATCATAACGTCATTTTCATCATAAACACATCAAGCATGCTTCACACATAACACATCTCAATGCATATCAACATTCACATTTCAACACAACAAGGCATTTCAAAACAACAACACATATCAACACAGTGAGATATAAATCTCTCAGGCACGGGTTTCTGCAGATCGAAGCTAAGTAAGTCCGAAGACTTACCTGGATACGCTCACTGAGCAACTAAGCTATAGTTAGTCTACCGTCTTCAACACCACCTGTCGAGAATATCATATTCCTCGTATTAAACTTCTTGCTTCAAACATCAATTAAATTCATTCCTTTGAATTTAATTAGCTTATAGCGTTTTCTAGATTCCCAATTTAATTAATTAATCTTTAATTAATTAATTAAAATTCATCAGAATAACCTTTTGCCCGCAGGCAGTTTCTCAACCCAACTGTCATCAGATCTCATCAAACAAATAGCCCATAATCACCAGAATATTGTAACGAGCATAATGGAATTTCCAATTATCCATTTTGACAAGCCTAAGGTCAATTTAGGCCAAATCGCAATACTGAAAACGAATAAATTCATAACTTATTCGTTACTAACCCGATTGACGATCCGAAAGAAGATTCGGAATCACAACGACGCAGGCTACGCTCGAACACCATCAGATTCACCGGAATCTGAGCGACAGAACTGACCATAGAAGGGGGATGCTCGACCTGGCCATAACTTCAACGGAAACGCAGAAACTCGGTACCAAAATGAAGAGGACAAAGAGAGGAATCCGAAAACTCAAACGGAATTGAAATCGGATTACAACGAAGAGTAGATCTGAATTTGATGGTTGAGAGAAATCAGAGCTTTTACGAGGAAACGTGAAAGGAAATGAATTAATAAATGAATTTCCGCTATTTATAGCGAAGACGATAATTATCCTTTAGCAAAGTCAATAGTTATCCTTTAACCGATCCGAAGGCGGTTTGAGCCCCTTCTCCAAACTTCTCGAAATTGGAATAATAAATCCGACATGATGTTTGGATAATTATTCCGCAACTTTCTCGGAAAACGCGTATTCCTAAGTCGTCTTTCTTAGCCGCTATGAAACGAAATAGCGACTCTTTTGGCCATTTTGCCTTTCCATGTTATTTCATATCTAGAACATATCCGATGTCCTGATCATTTCTTTCAACTACAATTTTATTAATTGAAGCTCCCAAATGCTCCAAATAATACCAGAGGGTAAAAATTATTCACCGGAGGAAAAAGTAAAATTTCCCCCATACGTCCAAATTTACGCCAAAATCATAATGGTGGAATTCATACTCGTCATCTACACACTATTCGCGATTTATGGGTCAATTGATGTCGATGATTAACTTAATCACCCTTAATCATCCTTTATTAGGATTCGAAAATCCTAGCTTTTACATCACACACCCCCTTAAGAAAAAGTTTCGTCCCGAAACTTTAGTACACAGCTCATCAGAAGACTGAATCCGTCAATCACATAATTAACCTATCTTTGCATTTCGTGCAAGCATAGATTATTATCACGTTAGCGGGGTCATCACGCTCACACTAGGGAAGTCTATCACTTCCTATGTTAGCAAACACAAATCAATTCACACACACATAAATCACATAAACATAGAACTATATAAGTACATTAGTTAGTGGAAAAGTTAGGTACTAATTCTTGCCTCTATCCCAATCACCGATCAAAGAACTAAACACCTCTAGATAATTTCTCTCCATGTTTTCAACTGTTTCCCATGTAGCCTCTTCCATTCCCCTTCTGGACCACTGGATCTTCACTAATGGAATTTCATTATTCATTAACTTCTTCATCTTTCTGTCTAACACGGCCATAGAGAACCTGACATAGGTCTGGTCAAGCTCTATCTCGATAGCATTATAGTTGAGTACATGACTCAGATCTGGTTGATACTTTCTTAGTTGTGATACATGAAACACTGGATGAACTCCATGCATTGTTGGCGGTAATGCTAAACGATAAGCCACTTTACCAACTTTTTCCAAAATCTCAAACGGTCCATTATACTAAGGACTTAACTTTCTCTTGATACCAAACCGTTTAACTCCACGAGTTTGTGAAACTTTCAACCGAACATGTGTCCTTGTGTCAAACTCTAGTGGACGTTGGAGCTTATCAACATACGATTTTTGTTTACTCTGTGAAACCAACATCCTTTCTCGAATCAAAGCAACTTTTCAATATCACTTTTTAACTTTATCAGGATCCGTATCAACGACATCATAGGCTCATCCCAACACAGTGAGGTTCAACATTTCCTTCCATTTAGTGCTTTATAAGGTGTCATCCCAATGGATGCATGTCAAATTTTGTTGTAAATGAACTCTACTCATGGTAAATAATGTGGTCATACTAGCCCCCAATCAAGCACATATGACCTCAACAAGTCTTCTAAAGTCTAAATAGTCCTTTCGGACTGCCCATCTGACTGTGGATGAAACGCTGTTGTAAAATTCAGCTTGGTTCCCATTACTGTCTGTACCTGGCTCCAGAATCGGGAAGTAAATCGTCCATCTCTGTCTGAAACTATGGTCTTAGGAACTCCATGTAATCTGACTATCTGATTCACGAATTCCTCTGCTAACTTCTTCACAGTCCAAGTTTCCTTGATAAGAATAAATCTTGCAGTCTTTGTTAATCGATCAACCACCACCCATATGGAGTCATAACCTTTGCTACTACGTAGACTGGTTACAAAATCCATGGTGATGTGTTCCCATTTTCACTCTAGTATCTCCAATTATTGGAGTTCTCCTCCTGGCCTTTGGTGTTCAATTTTAACTTGTTGACATGTTTGACACCGTGACACAAACTCAACAATATCTTTCTTCATACCTTGCCACCAAAAGTAAGATTTAATATCCCGATACATCTTGTTCGATCCTGGGTGTATGGGATATGGTGTTGCATGGGCTTCAACAAGAATCCTTTTTCTAATATCTTCATCTTGAGGAACACATACTCTTCCCTGATATCTCATTATATTGTCAGTATCGATATAGAAATCTGAAGATTCACCATTTCCGATCACTGACCTTATTTTGATTAAATTAGGACAACTTAGTTGTTTTTGTTGAATTTCTTTCAACCAATTGGGCACTATCTCCAAGGTACACAAATACCCTTGTTCTTTCTGAACCCATATTTCAATGTCACTACAAATCAGATCTTTTTGTATTTCAACTTGTACAGTTAATCGAGCAATCGCTTTTTCTTGAGCTGACTTCCTACTCAAAGCATCAGCCACCACATTAGCTTTACCAGGATGATATAGTATCTCTAAGTCATAATCCTTTATCAACTCCAACCACCTTCTTTGTCTCATATTCAACTCTTTTTGAGTGAAAATGTACTTCAGGCTCTTATGATCTGTCATGATTTTACACGTCGTCCCAAATAGGTAATGCCGCCAAATCTTAAGTGCATGAACTACTGCTGCTAACTCCAAGTCATGTGTAAGGTAGTTCTGCTCATATTGTCTCAGTTGTCTTGATGCATAGGCGATGACTCTTTCATTTTGCATCAAGACGCATCCCAAGCCCATTTTAGATGCATCACTGTAAACAATGAACCCTAGCGTTCCATTCGGCTGAGCTAACACAGGTGCAGTAGTCAACCTCTTCTTTATCTCTTCAAAGCTTGCTTGACACTTGTCAGTCCATATAAACTTTTCCTTCTTCTGAAGTAAGTTGGTCATAGGTCTTGCTATGATGGAAAACCCTTTTACAAAACATCTATAATATCCTGCTAATCCTAGGAAACTACGTATCTCTTTGACGTTCTTGGGTGGTTCCCATGCTAGCATAATTTCAATCCTAGATGAGTCAACTCTGATTCCATCTACAGTGATCACGTGTCCTAAGAAGGTTACTCCATTCATCCAGAAGTCACACTTGGACAACTTGACATAAAACTTCTCTTTCCTCAATACTTGAAGAACTGCTTTCAAATGCTTTGCATGCTCTTCACTACTTCGTGAATAAGCCAATATGTCATCGATAAAGACCACAACAAACCGAGTCCTGAATGTTGTCTTATGGATATCAACTTCTTAAATCTTCAAATTGTGATAGCCTGACCGTAGGTCTATCTTGGAGAACACCTTTGCTCCTTGTAACTGATCTAACAAATCATCAATTCGTGGCAGTGGATACTTGTTCTTAATCGTCATCTTATTCAGTTCTCTATAGTCGATACATAGCCTCATTGTACCATCTTTTTTCTTCACGAACAATACTGGCGCTCCCCATGGCGATACACTTGGCTGAATAAATCCTTTATGTGCCAATTCTTTCAATTGCTTCTTCAACTCAAGCATTTCCACAGGTGCCATTCTGTACGGAGCTTTATAAATTGGTCTAGTTCCAAGCTCTAGATCGATTCTAAAGTTAACTTGCCTAGTAGGTGGCAATCCAGGTAATTCATCTTGAAAAACATTCTTAAACTCGCGTGCAACTGGAATGTATTTCAATTGAATCTTTCCTTCTTTCTCCAAAGCATAACATAAATATGCTTCACATCCTTTCCTTACCAGCTTACTTGCTTTCATCGCAGAGATCATCACTAGTGGGTCTTGTAGCTCACTTACAAGTATCATCTATCTTATCCATATACTTGATCATCCAATCGATGCCTAGAATCACGTCATCATTATCCAATCCGGTAATAAGGATATCGGTTGGCTACTTTACTTGCCTAGCTTCCACGTAAACTTTGGCTTTTTCCTCCTCTCACATTAGGACAAGATCCTTGAGTTAACATTATCCCCTAGCCTCACAAACTTTATCATATCTCTAGGTTAACTACATTTGAAACATGTAGTTGGACTTTTTGATCAGTCCTTCTTGTAATAATTTAGGTCTCCACAATTTAAAATGTTCTTCCCTCCAATTTCTTTTATGATCATGGTTGTGGAGAAGGCCTTGTTTCTTGACTCACACGTCTCGTACTCGCAGGTTCAAGAAACTTGGAGTAGACTTCTGCCTCTTTCCTCCACTAGTTTAGGAATCCACCTCTTTCCTAAAGCCTTGTCTTGCTTTAAGCTTTATTATCCTCTCCTAATACTCCAATAACGTCATACCTTAGGTGACAACACCAACTAAGAGGTCGTTTCATCCTATCGTAAACAATCTTATCAATTGATCATAAAGTGGTGCATTCTCATCCAACAATGTATACTCCTCGTGAAATTCATCTCCATCATAGGAGACCCTCCAAATGTTGCTTCCAGAAAAGACTTTAACAAGTTAGTCCAAATCTGACTCTTGAAAGTCTCGTAATCCACAATGATTGCACAATTTCTCATCCACCAACATGCACCAATGTTTTGCATGAAGGTTGCTGCAAGTTTCATCTTATACTTTTTAGCCCTCCAATGTCCCCAAAAGTCATGTTTATGTGGTTCAACCGCCAACCAACTTGCATTACATAAGCTCCTGCAAACACTAACACATCTTTTCCTTTTATGGCCTTAGCCACTTCTCTAATGAAGTTCACTACCTTCTTGTTCCTCCTATGGAACTTCTAGTATTTGGGGTACAACAACTCGTGCTTGCCCTTGCGTTTCTATCGTAGCAATAGCCCTTTATACCACTATATTCTTGCATCTTCTCATCTCATGTAACTCGATGGGTAGAGGTACTTGACCTTGACCACTTACTTTAAACATTATACTTTCATGTACTTCTAGCTTATCTTACTTCCACTAACACACTTGCACATTGTGCTCCCATTGACATATTCGTAATGAAGCTGCAACTTCCTTGTCTCTTAATCAAAACGCTTACGGTTGCCTTTATCACGGTTTCGACAAACCGGAACATTCACGATCGTTCTCTCTTCATATATATCCACTACTTATAACAATAGTGATATCTATAAGAATACTATGATCTTAACAAGTTAGAGAGAGAGAACTACACTTACAAGGAGTCACGCTGAGGAGTGGAAGGCAGTGTCTTTACCCACAACCCCGACTATGCATATGATTTTAAATTCATTAAAACCATAAGTGAGTAATTTCCAAAATCTTTTGAAAACTTAAATGTACTTTCAAAACCAACCCGGACTGGGTTGTAGTTAGGTTGAACTATCATGTCTCATCTCAAGTCACATGTGCTCTTGTTGTCAACCTAAGCTCTGATACCAATCTGTAACGACCCGAGTTTTAAGTAACCCAAGACGTCACTAGGCTAAGGACCACACAGTGGGTCCCATCAGTTAGCCTGACAACAACTTCACAAATAGGACCTTGCAACAAGAAGCACGAAAAACTAATGAAAACATTCAACCTGTCATTTAGAAAAACATTTACATAACAACCGTGCATGCAGTTAGTATGTATATCCCAAAACGACACTTTAAAACATGACACCTGAATAGGTGTCTTAAAACTTCAGCCTGAAATCAACATGTGTACTTAGTTGCACACAACCAACAAAAGACTCGCTTGCAAGCGATTATTTTCAAAAGCAAGTTCAACCAACCCTTGGGTTAACACTGCCCCGGCTGTCCACACCCTGCAGCTGACATCCCTGAAGCGTTCCTATGATCAGCATTACCTAAAAAGATTCGGTTTAAAACCGTTAGCTACCGATCATAATCTATCCACGAGAGATTATATCATCACATCACAACACAACAAATATATTCAAATACCATATACCGTGCTCATGAGATGATATCATGCTTTTATGAATGATGCACGTGAATGCAGTATGAAATTTACAATTTGCGATCCAGGACCCATTAATCCGGAACCATTGCTTATACGGTTCTGGCTTTGGTGTGAGCTCACCATTGCACAGATTAGGTTAATTCAGACATTTGCTCTTAGGTCGTAGCCAGACTGATCAAGTCTACGGGCCAGGCTTTCTCGTGGTGGGTTATGGTCTTAACCCCTAACCACATGCAACATTTTGCCATTCATGTTAATGCAAATATTTACCATTTTCATTAGGTGTGCGACCCGAGCCTGAAGTCCATCAGACTCGGTGTCATTCTTATACAACGCAAGTGATCCGGGCTTGGCCGAGCTCCGGTATTCACTGCAAAATACTCACTTTACATACTCTTGACCTTTACAAGTCATCATCATATCACATGCCTAAAAAGGCTTAT
This sequence comes from Fagopyrum homotropicum, assembly GCA_033239125.1. Taxonomy (NCBI): domain Eukaryota; kingdom Viridiplantae; phylum Streptophyta; class Magnoliopsida; order Caryophyllales; family Polygonaceae; genus Fagopyrum; species Fagopyrum homotropicum. The sequence continues at coordinate 116,772,789 of BSWB01000003.1, forward strand.
CATCTCATACAGTATCATGTTTCAGCAAGCTTATCATGTCATTCAATAGCACGCCTCAATAGGCTAACACATGTTCATTTAACCATTTCTCATAGTTATGACATGATAATAATCACAACAACATTAAGCATGCTTTACACATCATAACGTCATTTTCATCATAAACACATCAAGCATGCTTCACACATAACACATCTCAATGCATATCAACATTCACATTTCAACACAACAAGGCATTTCAAAACAACAACACATATCAACACAGTGAGATATAAATCTCTCAGGCACGGGTTTCTGCAGATCGAAGCTAAGTAAGTCCGAAGACTTACCTGGATACGCTCACTGAGCAACTAAGCTATAGTTAGTCTACCGTCTTCAACACCACCTGTCGAGAATATCATATTCCTCGTATTAAACTTCTTGCTTCAAACATCAATTAAATTCATTCCTTTGAATTTAATTAGCTTATAGCGTTTTCTAGATTCCCAATTTAATTAATTAATCTTTAATTAATTAATTAAAATTCATCAGAATAACCTTTTGCCCGCAGGCAGTTTCTCAACCCAACTGTCATCAGATCTCACCAAACAAATAGCCCATAATCACCAGAATATTGTAACGAGCATAATGGAATTTCCAATTATCCATTTTGACAAGCCTAAGGTCAATTTAGGCCAAATCGCAATACTGAAAACGAATAAATTCATAACTTATTCGTTACTAACCTGATTGACGATCCGAAAGAAGATTCGGAATCACAACGACGCAGGCTACGCTCGAACACCATCAGATTCACCGGAATCTGAGCGACAGAACTGACCATAGAAGGGGGATGCTCGACCTGGCCATAACTTCAACGGAAACGCAGAAACTCGGTACCAAAATGAAGAGGACAAAGAGAGGAATCCGAAAACTCAAACGGAATTGAAATCGGATTACAAACGAAGAGTAGATCTGAATTTGAAGGTTGAGAGAAATCAGAGCTTTTACGAGGAAACGTGAAAGGAAATGAATTAATAAATGAATTTCCGCTATTTATAGCGAAGACGATAATTATCCTTTAGCAAAGTCAATAGTTATCCTTTAACCGATCCGAAGGCGGTTTGAGCCCCTTCTCCAAACTTCTCGAAATTGGAATAATAAATCCGACATGATGTTTGGATAATTATTCCCCAACTTTCTCGGAAAACGCGTATTCCTAAGTCGTCTTTCTTAGCCGCTAAGAAACGAAATAGCGACTCTTTTGGCCATTTTGCCTTTCCATGTTATTTCATATCTAGAACATATCCGATGTCCTGATCATTTCTTTCAACTACAATTTTATTAATTGAAGCTCCCAAATGCTCCAAATAATACCAGAGGGTAAAAATTATTCCCCGGAGGAAAAAGTAAAATTTCCCCCATACGTCCAAATTTACGCCAAAATCATAATGGTGGAATTCATACTCGTCATCTACACACTATTCGCGATTTATGGGTCAATTGATGTCGATGATTAACTTAATCACCCTTAATCATCCTTTATTAGGATTCGAAAATCCTAGCTTTTACAGAGGTGTCCTAGCACAATGCCTTCATTAACCATAAAGTGACACTTCTCCCAATTCAAAACAAGATTAGTGTCTTCACATCTTTGTAGCACTAGAGAAAGGTTAGCTAGGCAATCATCAAAAGAGGAACCATATACTGAAAAATCATCCATAAATACCTCCATGATCTCCTCTATATACTCGGAAAAGATAGCCATCATGCATTGCTTGAAGGTAGCGGGTGCATTGCATAATCCAAATGGCATCCTCCTATATGCGAATGTCCCCCCATGGACAAGTGAAAGTGGTCTTCTCTTGATCATCCGGATGGATAGGAATCTGGAAGAAACCACTATAGCCATCTAAATAGCAAAAATGTGAATGTTGGGTTAACCGTTCGAGCATTTGATCGATGAAGGGAAGTGGAAAGTGGTCCTTCCGAGTGGCCACGTTCAGCTTCCTATAATCGATACACACCCTCCAGCCCGTGACGGTCCTAGTTGGGATTAACTCGTTATTCTTATTCGTCACAGCGGTCATCCCTCCTTTCTTCGGAACTACATGCACTGGGCTCACCCACTTGCTGTCCGAGATAGGAAATATGATACCTGCATCCAACAACTTAAGAATTTCTTTCTTCACAACCTCTTTCATGATCAGATTTAACCGTCTTTGAGGTTCCCGTGAAGTCTTATGATCGTCCTCCATTAGTATTCTATGCATGCAGAAAGAAGGCTTAATGCCAATAAGATCATCAATAGTATAACCTAAAGCCTTTTGATGCTTCCTCAAGACATGCATTAGTTTAGATAATTCAGATTTGGAGAGGGAAGCACTAACGATGACGGGATAAGTAGAATCCGGTCCAAGAAAAACATACCTCAAGTGACTTGGGAGTTGTTTAAGCTCCACAACTGGGGGTGTTTTCTGAGGCGGATCTTTGCTTCCTCCTTCTAGTGGAGTAGATCGAAGAACTAGACTTTCAGAAGTCTCAATTGACATCATCTCGCTTTCGATCTCGGTCGAGGCACAGAGAGGGTGGCCGAGATGTTCTTCAGTCACCTCGCTTGGTCCAGAAAGTGCCTCGGTCGAGGTACTGCAACTGGGACCGAAACTGGAGATCTTCTTCTCCTGGATTAGTTTTTCAAATTTAGCTCCTGGATCTTCTTCCAGCGCCTTTAAGCTCCGTAATTCTGCATCACAAGAAGCATCTATACCTTCCTCTATTAAGCTAAAACTAATAACCTTTTCAAGTGGATCTTTAACAAGGATAGAGCTCACCAATTCTCTTGATTCTTCTTCATCATAGATGTTGAAGATATCATCTCCTAGCTGCTCTCCCTTCATTGCCGCAAGCAATGCAAACTCCACTTCATCTCCGCCAATGTTGAATTTTAGCTTGGCGTTCTTACAATCCACATTGCAACCCGAAGTTGCTAGAAATGGCCTCCCGAGAATGATAGGAACGGGATAATCTGCGAGAATGTCAAGGACAACAAAGTCTATAGGTAAATAGAAGTTACCTAACTTAACCGGAACGTCTTTGAAAATGCCCACGGGGTGGGTAATGGAGCGGTCCGCCATGTATAACCATATCTTCACCGGCTTGGGCTCTCCAAGTCCGATCCTAACACATAGCTCCAGTGGGATTATGCTTACGTTGGCTCCTAGATCACACAAGGCTTCACAAGTGACATCCCCAACTTGAATGGGAATGCAAAACGAGCCGGGATCTCTCAACTTGGGTGACATCTTCTCCTTCATGATTTGAATGAGCTCCGAGGATTTAGATGTCATCCTTACTTCACCAAAGTCTTCCAACTTCCTCTTCCTTGATAGAATTTCTTTCAAGAACTTCCCATAGACGGGCATCTCTAGAATGGCATCAAGGAAAGGGATATTAATGTGTAGTTTATTCATCAAGTAAAGGAACTTACCAAAGTGCTTGTCTAGATGTGCTCTGGCCCTTGACTGGGGGAATGGAAGTGGTGGTTTGTATGCAGGAGGTGGAACATAAACTTCAGATTTCTCCTCTGCTTTCTGTGGCTCCACCCCGGTTGGCACCTCGGCCTAGGGCTCAGCATCGGTCCAAAACCGCAAACCTCAAACCGAACCGCAACCGAACCGCAAACCGCAAACCTGAAAAACATGGACGGCAAACCGAACCGCAAATTTTGCGGTTCGGTTTGCGGTTTGAACCGCACGGTTGTGGTTCGGTTGCGGTTCGAACCGCAAATGAACCACAATTTGCGATTTGCTTGCGGTTTTGCGGTTTTTTTTGCGGTTTTTTTTTGCGGTTTGCGGTTTTTTGCGGGTTTTTTTGCGGTTTGCGGTTTGTTTTGCGGTTTGCGGTTTTTCTTTTGCGGTTTGAACCACAAACCGCAAAACAAAAACTTGCGGACCGCAAACCGAACCGATTAAGTGCGGTTCGGTTGCGGTTTGGACCGCAATTTGCGGTTTGGACCGCAATTTGCGGTTTCTTTTGTAACACCCCGAATCCGCGGGACTCGGGGCGCTACGGGTTGGGACCTCACAATGGGTCCCGACCCTTAGCTTGACAACAATTTCACCGGATCTTGCAACAAGACACAAATAAAGGCCAAAACTGAAATACATTTTTATGCAATGAAATGAAAAACCCAAAAGAATACAACAAGGGACTTCAGCCGAAAAATACAACCCCAAAAATTAAATGCCATACAACATACAATATATATACAATACTCAAACTCGACTCCACCCAATCCTAAAATGTACGGACCCCGGCTGCCCACCCTTCCGGATCTCTCGGCCGCATTCCTAACCTGCAAGGCAATAAAAAAAATTTGCGGTTCGGTTGCGGTTCGGTGAACCAAACCGCAATTAGCTCAGCCCTACCTCGGCCGAAGTGTTCTTCGACTGTGCCTGGACCGAGGTGGTCTTCGTCTGTACTGGCATCGACCGAGGCACTAGATCTGCAGTTTTCAGTCCACTTCTCGTCGTTATTGCCATGATTTGTCCCTTAGGATTGCTTTCCGCCCTTGCTGGAAGCTTCCTTGGATCTCTTGGCGCGTCATTCGCCTTGTTAAAAAATTGTTGTTCTAAGGCTTTTTTTTTGCCTTCGAAAATGAAGTCATGGATGTCTCCATAGAGTTGAGCTTGATCAAGATGGCCTCCAGCACCGCATCTTTCTTTTCCGGCTGGGACGAACTTGATCCTTGCTCCTGGCTCTTCAATGGAGTAGAAGAAGAAGAAGAAGAAGAAGAAGAAGAAGAGAGGAAAGGATTAGAGGAGTCATTCGAATTGGAGTTAAAGTAAGGGTTACCCGAATTTTGGTTGTTTGCCCTCCAATTATTGATGTTGGATCCTCTATTGTTGTTGTAGTTGTTGTTCCGGGAATCGTTGTTGTTCCGGTACCCATTGTTGTTCCTCCAGCCTTGATATCCTTAATCTTCTTTCTTGGTTTGAGCAACCAAAAGATCTTTCAATTACTTCACATCATTCTTCAAAGAAGTGAGTTGATCATTGTTAGGTGGAGCTTCTTGAAAGTTGACTCTTTTAACTCCACCTTCAGCTCCTTGGTGGGAGTATTTCTCCATGTGTAAAGCTTGCTTCTCTATGAACTCCCAAGCTTCGTCAATCGGCATGTCCATGAACGTGCCGGTGGATAGTAGTTGAAGGTTGAACTGGGTGTTTCCGTCCAGTCCCTTGAAGTATATCTCTAACAACTCTATCTTTGGAATCCCATGATGTGGGCAATCCAAAAGAATGTCTTTAAATCTCTCCCATGACTTGGACAAGCTCTCCTTGTCCTTCATGATGAATGCATTAATCTTCGCTCTCATTTCAGCGGTTTTAGAGGGGAAAGAATTTAGTCAAGAACTCCGTAGTCATCTCCTCCCAAGTGCTGATTTTTCCGGGGGGAAGAGATTGATACCAAGTAAGTGCTCTATCCTTCAAAGAGAAGTAGAAAGGCCTTAGCTTGTAATTGTTTTTTTCCAACCTTGAAGGTCTCAAGGTCTCCATCAAGATCTCATAGTTTTGTAGATGTTGATGCGGAGATTCCCTCTCTAGCCCTCCAAACTAGCATTGGCGAATTATGGAAAGAACTTGCGGTCGAAGCTCATAATCATGGTCCGCTGGATCACCTAGGTTGACTCTTGGACGCCTCAGTTGCTGATTGGGGTCCATCCTTTGCCCTAGGGTCTGTGGAATACCTACAAAAAGAGCATCTCGGACTAGCATCCAAGGTAGAAGTATCTCGGCCGGGGCAGCTAGAGCTGGGTCCTGCCTCGGTCGAGGAACTGGAGCTGGTCGAGGAGCTGGATCTAGGTCTTGCCTCGGTCAAGGATCTAGGTTCGGTCGAGGTAGATATTGGTCCCGTAAAGCTGCCATATCTGCTTCGATCGCCTCAGTCCTTGCGCGAGTTTCTTCCCTTTTCAGTCGTAGTTCTTCTTTACTGAGGCGTAGTTATTTCAACGACTCCTTCAATTCGGCCTCAAGATCGCGATCGTCTTGGTTGGCCATCTTCGCTTCTTTCAAGCGTCTTTTGTATGTCTTTTTTGGTTCGGGATCGTAAGGAACGATTTCCTTCTCAGAGCGGGTTCTTCGCATAAACCTAAGAAAAAGAACCTGCGAAAGTCACTCAAGTAGAGTGGTTAGTAGAAACAGGGGCAAGCGCCCCAAAAACCAACCGCAACCGGCTCGGTCTAGACCAAGTCCCCGGTAACGGCACCAAAAACTTGTTCGCTCCAAATGGTGTGTGCAAGCTTTAAATTTATAACCCAAGATGTATGCTAAAAACAAGGATGTGAACCCGCAGTGTACGGGTCAATCGTAGTAAAAAGCAAGAATTTCGGGGTGTCGATCTCAGGGACTTAGGTGAAACCTAAGCAAGTGTAGGTTGTCTATGTAATTACTAACCACAAAAGCAATTAAAGCAATCAAAGATGATAAAAAGTCAATTAAAGGAATATGCAATTCTAGGGATTAAAGCATCTAGTTGTGGTTCCATCTCAAGATCTAAAGATAAGCGGACAAAGCTGAGATTTTACAAAGGGAAGGTGTTACTAAAGTGGAATAGATCACGGGGTAAGTCTCACTACTCACTAATCCCAAACCGTAACTCCTATTACCGGGTAAGTCTCAAGGAATTAAGGAAAAGAACTATAACCTCAAACCAACACACCACATAAGGAAATACAATCAACATATACCGGGTAAGTCTCAGGCTAACTCACAAAGATGGGATGAAGGCACACTCAAACCCCAATAAAGGATAAACCTTTATTACCTATACTTATAGTCTTGGGTAAACAAACAAAGGAATTACCGGGTAAGTCTCATCCTAAGCTTGCATTAAACCAGGAAAGGTGTAATAAGAATAGGATTTGGCAAACTCTAATACTTAACTCTCAGTTTCGGATCAGAAAGGTCACCTCGGTCAGCCAAGTTCCACCCCGCCCGAGATGTTCATCGACTGAGCGAGATGTTCTAGGGTTAAGGATAAAGACTCGAGCTTTCAGGGTCCTACTGGAATTTAAGATTATTCTATCATTGTTTTTCCCACAACCTTCAGCCAATCACCCTAGAATCACACAAAGAAATTAGCCAATCATCATCATAAAAGCAATAATCAAATATATGGGAAGAAGGTGTATAATTGAACACAAAAACCATAAGAAAAAGGTTTCAATAACTGAATCAATTATCAAACAAACAAGCGTTCCTTGGATCACAATCCAATAAGACAATCAACAAGAAGGGAATCTAAGAAAATCTTACAAACCCTTCACAAAAGCTATAAAAGCTATCAACTTCCTTCCTTCAATCTTCCTTCAACCTTCCAAAAATCCTCCTAACTGTTGGATGCTCTAAGCATGTATCTTCCGGTGATGCGCCGGTTATGATTTGTGGAAAATCCAACCCTTTATATAGGAAAACTATCTTCCAAAGATAAAACATCTTGAAAAGATATTTTCCTAATAAAATATATCTATCTCTCATAAATAAATCCCTAAAATATATGATCTTCCTTCCAGAAATCCAGCCTAAAAATATAAGATCCTTCCTTCCAAAAATAAAAGATCTTAGCCAGGAATAAAATATATCTCGCCGCGTCCAAGGTGTTCGCCTCGGTCGGGACGCTCCTCTAGATCACCTCGGTCGAGATGGTACTGTAGCTGACCGAGGTGTCTCTAAACTGAATGTGAAATCTCTCAAATCTGGTCCAAAGTGAATCTTTAATCCATTTCCATGCTTCCTGGATTCTTCGTTAAGCTCCTGAATGTAGCTCCAATGACTCATTCGCTCCTTTAGCTCCTTTTTGATGCAAAACATGCCATTTTACCTACGATTACAACGAAACTTGGTGTAGACCTCGATTCCCGCAAAGGTAGATGAAATGGCAATATAATCACATAATATACATCAAAATATGCAGATTATTGAAGATAAAACGTCTAAACAGGTCCCAAAATATAGACTATAATTCATGCTATCAAGCTCTCTACCACCTTTGATTGATCATCCACCATCACTCCATATGAGTGAACCAAAATACCAAGGCAACACCATTTTTACATTGTGAGGACCCTCTTTCACTTCTTTATTTAATTTGCACATTAGGGACAATGTGTTTCTAAGTATGGGGTGGGGTTTTCATAATCATTTGCATGATTGCATCTAGGATAGTTTCATATTGTCACATGTTTCATTAGCGTTTGCATTGTACATATATATTTCAAAAATTCCAAAAAATCAGAGAATTTTAAAAAATTTTAGTGATCTAAGTTTGGGTATGACCCTTATGATGAGATTGTCTTGTGAATTGGCTATGGATGTCCTTGTGTGTTGAATGGATGTATGCATATGTGGACTTGAAATACTTATCTTGAATCCCATGTATGAATTGTGATTATGATGTTTGCCTTGATTGAATTGAGGATTGATGGTCGAAATTACATGCTAGTTCTTGCACATCATCTAGGAATGACTACGTCAATTCATCTTTCTCTACTTCTCATCTTGATCATGTTGTTTGAGCACCTCAACTGATATAAAAATTTGACCTATTTTGACCCATCCGGGAATAGGAGCATGCTAGTGTATTGAGTGTGTGAAAAGCAAGTGTGGGGTGAAGTTGTTGATGAATGGATGTTGTGAATGAAGTGCTGAATTTGTTGTGAAAAGTGTAGAAAAAATATAGGTTTGGGGACTTTGGTTTTGATGACGAGTAACTCGGCACCATTCACATAATCGGGTGTTTGTGCCTTGCCAAAGTCGGATAAACCGAATGTCCTAACGAGCCTACGTATGTGTGCCCGGTGTGAGGCACCTCGGAAAAATCCCAAGGTCCGCCCAATCACCAAGGTTTTGGCTTTTGTACACCAATGCCATTGTCTTAAAAAATAAGTGAAAGAAAAAGAAAATGAAAAAAAGAAAAGAAAAGAAAGAAAAGATGGAGAAAAATATACACTTGTGGGAAGTTGATCAAAGATGAAATTGTGGAGTTAGTTCCTTTCCCGGATTAGCATCACATGACCTAGAAAAATTCCCACCTTATCACAACGTTTCTTGGCCTCTTCTTTCCTAAGCCCGTGTGACCTATTTGCATGTGTGTAAGACTTAGTGATCTAGATTGGATATGCTCATGATCATCTTGACTTCTTCATTTCACCTTTCATGCATGCTTTTGAGTTAAGTATAATTGTCTTTCCATGCCTTCATTCATTTGATGCATAATTGCTTGTCCATTGCCATGAAACATGACTATGAAGGTGATCCATCTTATGAAGCACAATTCCAAAAATATTTTATGTTTTTTCCGCATTCATAAATCACGTCTTCTCTTAGCCTATAGCTGGATCTTTCTCGGGGACGAGTAAGTCTTAAGCATGGGGTATTTTGATAAAACAATTTATGACGTTAGTTTAGGCATTCATTTAGATAGTTTTTCCTATTATTCATGCATGGTTTGGCATTATTTCATGACGTTTACGTTTAATTCATGCATATTGTCGAGATAGACGTTTACATGAACTATTGTCGGTTTTGTAGGTATTTTGGGGAACTTTTGGAGCTTAATCGATACATTCGAGGATCATTCCTCGTGATGACACACTTCTAGACTCATTAAGAAGCAAGTTAGGAGCTAATGAGAACAAATAGGACCTTGTTGGTGCATGCCTTGCACCAACTCGTGGCTTAACGATCCAAAGGAAGCTGAACAACCAAAACCACATGCCACATGCCACGGGAATCTCCTCCAGCGATGGTCCCGTCTCCTCCTTCATGGAATAGCACCAGAAGGTCTCGCATCCTTGCCTGATAAGTCTCGCGGCTCAGACCGTGCTAATGACTGTACCTGCCTTCCCGAGGTCCCAACCTCGGAAAATCACCTCATGACCCGTCTCTGTGGTAACCATCACGGTCCTCCTACTGATGTCTAACATGGCTCGATGGCGGTCCATCCAATCCATCCCAAGGATGACTTCTTCATGCACCAAGTGCATGCCATGTAAGTCTGCTAACCAATCACGGTTTCCCAAACGTATGGGACAACCGCGTACCTCTCGGGTACCACTAACCCTACCCCCATCGGGTAACCCCTCATCAAAGGGTCTTCCCTCTACCGTAACTAAGAACAACCTAGCTACACAATCATCGGATATAAAAGAGTGCGTGGTACCTGTATCAAACAAAACTCGGACCGGAAGTCCATGGATCTGAATAGTACGTGTAGCTGCCGGTGCGGCTGGATCAACAACACTTCTCAACTTGATTACTCTGGCATGTGTGCCCATGGTCTCTTGGGAACCCCACCACGGCCTCTACCACGGCCCTGAACCTGGGTTGATCCCTGTGTATAAGTCTGACCCTGAACCCTCTGCTGAGAGCCCTGTGGCTGAAATTGTAGTGGCTGATGACGTGATTTATGACGTTAGTTTAGACATCTATTTAGATAGTTTTTCCCGTTATTCATGCATGATTTGGCATTACTTCATGACATTTACGCTTAATTCATGCATATTGTCGAGATAGACGTCTACACGGGCTTTTGTCAATTTTGTAGGTATTTTGGGGAGCTTTTGGAGCTTAATCGATACATTCGAGGATCATTCCTCATGATGGCACACTTCCGGACTCGTTAAGGAGCAACCTAGGAGCAAAGGAGAACACATAGGACCTTGTTGGTGCATGCCTTGCACCAACTCATGGCTTAATGATCAAAAGGGAGTTGAACAGGGATTTCCACGGTCTGGCACCAAGAACCACGCCCGTAATTTTGGCGGTGGTTTCCTCTGGACAACTGTGACAGCTGTCCCACAATCTCCATGCCCGACTCTTGCCCTTGATGGAGAATATAAGTGGTCTTGCAGGCTGTTGCTAGAGGATTCTATCCCACACTCTCTCACACACACATCATTCTATTGGTGGATAGACTTGGAGAAAAAGAAAAACACTCTCATTTTTGGGGAGGAGAAGAACAACATTAATCTTAGAGTTTTTGGAGCTTTTGAGTGATTTTTGAGTGACCTTGGTTGAGGACATTTGCAAGGATTGTAAGGAACGTTTTGGACCTTCTTTTGAAGGGTTGTAAGTCTTGCTTAAACTCATATTCAGCTGAGATTTCTTGCTTTTTCCTTCATTTAGTTGCTATGGAAGCCATGAATGTTTGCTTGTTGAGTTTGAATCTTAAATGTATGTTGTTGGCTAAATAGTTATGATTCTAGGGTAATGAAATGATGGTTATGGCTTGGACTATGATAGAATAGACTTGAATGTACCCTTGGATGATTTGCTTGCTCGAACCTAACCTCTGATGAAAACCACGGTCTGTTCATATAATTCCACGGCCGTGGTTCTGTATGATCTACCCGTGGTTTGTTTTGTTGTGCTTGTATTGATAAATCTAAAATTTAGGATGTTAGATTGTTGAAATCCTAGTATTTGTTAAGCATAATCTAGCCCAGGGTGACCTAATGTTAGCAATCTTTTTGAGGGATGAGACTTACCCAGTAATTTCCTCTCTTAGATACATAAGATGATGAATTCTAGGTAGTAGTGAGCCAAAAAAGCCGCTATTGGATTGAGTGTGCTAGGATCGTTGCCTAAGACTTACCTTTTCCGAGACTTACCCGGTAAGGAGGGGTTTGACCCTTAGCTAGTGGCGGTTTGTGTAGAATTCCCGTCCTTAGGTTCCTTGACTTACCCGGTAATAGGACCTTAGGTGTGAGACTAGTGGAGTATGAGACTTACCCGATAATTGCTCCCATTAGGGAAACACCCTTTCCCAACATATCATAGCTAGTCCAAGGTTGATTAGAAGCTTGAGTCCAATGCCATAACCGGAAGTCCTAACCCCTAGAATCCGCTTTTCTCTCTTTAATCACATATCTTTTGTTTGTGTTACTAGCTTGAGTTGTTAGTTTAATTTATAATATTGCATGATTTGTGATCTTGCTTGATCACCACAAAAACCAAACCCAAAAATATCATGATTTTCATATCTTTATTTCCTTCTCTTTTCATAGACTAGATTTGCGCTATCCATGATTACTTGTTTGATTTGATTTTACCTTAGTCTTCGTGTTCGACCTCGGAATACTATCCTTGTTACAAAACGAACCATACACTGTGGGTTCGCTAGGAGTTAGGAAATTATATCGAGTTATAAATTGTAAGACTTTTGTGCTATACATTTCTAGCGTGACAAGTTTTTGGCGCCGTTGCCTGGGATTTGTGTCGAACAATCCTAGCGTAACAAGTATTTGGTGCCGTTGTCGGGGACTAGGTCTAGATTGAATCATTGTTTGTGATTGTTTATAGTGTAGGTCTTTCTTGTTGCTTTTGATCTTGTTTGGTTTGTGTCTTTGATTTTCAGGACATCTCTCACTCTTTAGGTGCATGCGAAGTTCTCGTGGCAAGGATTTAAGTCCATTCGATCCCGAACCGGAGAAAACCCTTAAGACTAGATCCAAGAGCATTAAGAAGAAGAAGGAGATGGCCGGAAGAGATCTTCAAGCTGAGTTGAATGATGCCTTAGAGAAACTTAGGCTAAGGGATGAAGCCTTGAAGAATGAGAGGAGACTTGCGAATGAGAGGTAAGAAGCAACTAGGAGGGAAATTGAAGAGATTAGACAAGCTCTTGTGCAAAGCGAGCTTAATCGTCAACAACCTCCACCACCACCTCAGCCGGCGGTTAATGTTCGGTTCGAGCCGATCATCATTGATGAGCCACAAACGCTAGGGCAACGTATGGATCTAGCCCAAAGAGTGCACCGTCCGGGTGTAAACTTAGGAGATACCGCAGCCCATGATTACGAGCTCCGCCCTCAAGTGCTATAAATGATCCGGCATAATCAATTTGGAGGGATGGAAGGAGAGTCTCCTCATCAACACTTGATGAATTATGAGTTCTTGATGGAGACTCTAAGGCCACCTAGATTGGAGAACAACAACCACAAGCTTAGGGCTTTTTCCTTCTCACTTAAGGATAAATCCTTGGCTTGGTACCAATCCATTCCACAAGGACGTGTGGGTACTTGGGAGGAGATGACAACCGAGTTCTTGACAAAGTTCTTCCCACCTTCCAAGACAACCGAGCTAAGAAGGAAGATCAATGCCTTCGTGATGAAGGATAGAGAGAGCCTATTCAAATATTGGGAGAGGTTCAAAGACCACCTCCTAGATTGTCCACACCATGGGATACCGAAGATAGAGCTATTGGAGATATATTTCAAGGGGCTTGATGGGGATAGTCAATTCAAGATCCAATCACTTTCCGGAGGAACATTCATGGAGAAGAATGTGGATGAGGCTTGGGAGTTTGTAGAGAAGCAAGCCTTGGTGATAGAGAAGTACTCCCATAGGAAGAGTGATGGGAGGAAACCGGGAGTATATAAAGTAAGTGAAGTCACCATGAGTAACTACAAACTTGATGCAATCAACAATGAGCTTAAGTCTTTGAGGGAGTTGTGTGCCACTACCTTAAAGAATCAAGCAAGTCCTCAAGTGCAAGTGCAAGCCAACTTGACTTCCAAGGAGGAGGACATTAACTACATGGGAAGGGGTAACTTCAACAATTATCAAGGCCCTAGGAACTTCAACAACAATAGCCGGCAATACAACAATTACCGGCCTAATCACAACCATCCCGGGTTCTCCTACTCTAACCCGGATGGTGCCTTGAACCCTCCCGCTTCCACAAGCGCAACACCACAACCTAAGGCTTCACAAGAGCCTCCACCCGGTTTTGCTCAACCTTCATAGGATAGAACTGAATGATGTTTGAACAATTGCTTGGAAGGTTGAGTGGACTTGAGAGCACGGTGACCTCCATTTCCAAGGCTCAAAAGGTGCTAGAAGCACAAGTGTTCCAAAAGGTGGGTGAAGCATAAAGGGAACCAGGAAAGCTTCCCGGAAAGAACCGAGGACAATCCAAGAGGCCAAGTGTTGGCTATTACCACAAGGAGTGGGCTGAGCATGAAAGATCCCTTACCTAAGGGGAATGACAAGGGAAACAAAGTAGTGGTGGAAGAAGAACCAATGCAAGAAGAAGGAGGCAAGAGCAAAGATGTTGAGCCAACATATTTTGCACCTCCTCCATACAACCACCACTACCATTCCCACAATAACGAGAAAGAGCTCGTTTGGACAAACATTTCGGTAAATTCCTTGAACTCATGTCTAAATTGCATATTAAAATTCCGTTCATGGATGCTATTCTAGGTATGCCGGCCTATGGAAAGTTTTTGAAGGAGATACTCTCCAACAAGAGGAAGTTGGAGGAGTATGGAGAAGTGAGGATGACAAAGAGATCTTCCGAGTTGATTCAAACTATGAGAGAGGAGATGCCTACTAAGCTGCGAGATCCGGGATCTTTTTGTATGCCAATTAGAGTTGGAGAAGTGCAATATGAAGCCCTATGTGATCTTGGAGCAAGTGTAAGCATTATCTCGCTTGCACTTTGCAACAAGGTTAGGCTAGGAGAACCGAATCCGGTCAAGATGACCTTCTACATGGCAGACCATTCAATCACTCACCTCGTAGGAATCCTAGAGGACATACCGGTTCAGCTTGGGAAGTTCTATGTGCCAATCGATTTTGTTTTATTGGATATCCCGGCGGACTACCCGGTTCCTATCATTTTGGGAAGGCCATTCTTAGCCACATCCGGATGCTCAGTGGATTGCAAAAATGGATCCTCTCCTTCAACATAGGAGAAGAGAATATCAAGTTCAAGTTGTCCACAATGATGAAGGGGTCAGCCCTTGGTGAAGATGTCTTCAACATTGTTGAGGAAGAGGAGTCTAGAGAAGTTGTGAGCTCGATCTTGATCAAGGACCCACTTGAGAGGGTTGTTCGCCCGAAAAGTGTGCGTCAAAGTCTTAAATTTATATCTAGAACTCAAAGCAAAGCGAACCCGCAGTGTACGGATCAGCTGTAGTGAGGTAAGAATTTCAGAGTCGAACTCAGGGATTTGGTGAGAATAAATTCAATTTCAATTATCTAGCGAGAATGCAAAAAGCTTTTGTGATCAAATAAGGGTAAAATGATTCCAAGGATTCAAGTATCCGATTTCGGCTTTCGATTCAAGACACTTCTATAGATATAAGGACAGAATTTATATTGCCAAGATTATGTGTTCAAAGGTAGATATCGTACGGTGAAGTTCCGAAACCTATTTATCTAGTCCAAAGGTTCTCTCTATAAGGGTTGTTGAGGCTGCAATATAGAAAGATCTAAAGACAAGAATTATGTTCAAACTAACTATCTAAAACCCCAGGATATGACTCTCCAAAGTAAAGAATAGAAAGCACATTTAAAATCTTAATAAAGGATGTTGAGTCTCTCTATTACCCAAATCTTGTAATCTTAATCTATTAAATGTAGAATCAAGTTTGAAGTCTCTTCACACACTCAATTAGAAGTTAAAACGGTTAAACAAGGTTGGGATTTAGGCAAGGATTAGTTTTGGTTAAAGATTAATTCAATTAAAGTTCGTCAGAACAATAAATCGGGTTGTTCATCATTAAATCGGCCGATTTACTCAAGAACACCCCGATTTTCCTGTTATCGCAAAACTAAAATCTAAACTCTCAGGGTTCTAATGTGTAAATGAATTCAATCTATCATCATCTAAGCCTTAATCATCAACTATTCTCCCCAGAATCACAATGGTTTTAGCCAACCTTTTTCAAAATTGAATCAAATTAAAGATTGAGTGAAATATCGCAAATAAAACCGAATCTTGAATAAAAACTCAATAACCTTCAAATCTGTAAACAATTCTCGAAACTGATCAATATATCTCTTAAGTAACTCAAATTCGTGTTCAAAAACCACAATTACTTCAATGGACAAAGAAATCTCACAAACAATGATCAAGATTGACTTTCCGGCTAAAGTCCTTCAATCCTTCCCCAAGAATCTTCAATCTCTCTCAAACGTGTAAAGATTTCCCGCTGCCACCTCCTCATTTTCGTTCCTAGGGTTCCAACCTATAGTTTCTTGCTAATGGACCGTTTTGCAAAACTCTCCTCTAGCCCAAAACAATTGGGCTTTGTGTCGTCTTGTCATTTGGCTAAAAAACGAAGGAAATCGGCCTAGTCGATTTATACACAAAACCGTTCGATTTCTAAAGGAGAAAATCGTCCGATTTATATGTATAATGGCACGATTTTCTTCAACAGAAAGTACTCTTCTTTTGGCTCGTCTTCTATGCTTCTCCTTTGCAACTCCTTAGCTCTTTGTGATCCCTCTAAGACTTCTTTAGCTTCCCTAACGTCCTTGGATGCTCCTTGCTCTACTTTTGCTTTCAATTCCACTCCATTTACCTATAATTCATCAAAAACTCGTGTAGACCTCTATTTCCGACAAATGGTTGAATAAAACATAAAAGGCACACAAAATCTCTCTAAATGCAAGGCAAACTGAGACAATCTTCTACAATATGCATGAATATAATGGTACATAATTCATGTCATCAAAATACCCCATACTTGCCCCTTGCTTGTCCCTAAGCAAGACTCAAATTTAGAATAAAGATGTCATGGATTATATATGTATGAAAACTCAAAAACTTTTCTTTTGGTAGTGCTTCTTCTTATTGGATCACCCTCAAAGTGATATTTCAAGGCATAGGAAGGCAAAGTGTGTATCAATGATAACTATAAGATGAACTAACTCTCTTTTCTTTCTTGAAAACATAAATAAAGGACATGATAAAGATGTAGAGGTAATTAAAGTCAAACAAATCTAAGCCATGAAGCCTTAAACACATGCATAAAAGTCCCAAGGTCTTCCAATCAAAGTAGAGGTCTAAGAAACGTATTAGGGGAAGGAATTCTTTTAGGAAATTTTGGTACTAATCCGGGAAAGAGGAACAACATAATACCTTCAAAAATTTTTACTTCACCACACATGCTTTGCATGTAGAAAGCTTTGCTTTCTTTATACTTTACTTTTTGAGAGTATGGACAACGGTGCACAAAAACCGAAGCCTAGGAGATCGGATTTTCTCAATTTCGAGATGCCTCAAACCCTTGATGCACATACCATATCCCGTTAGGACTTGTTGTTCAATTGGACTTTGGCAAGACACAAACACCCGGCTATGTGAATGGTGCCGAGTTACTCATCCTCATGTTCAACGTCCCCAAAATTATGAATTGCTACACTTTCATTTAATACATTTTCTTTGGCCCTCCCACATCAAACATGCCTTTTTTTTCTATCACTTATCCTAATTCCCGGATGGTAAAAGAAGGGTCACATATTTCATTTGAGGGGCTAGCATGATTAAGATATGAGAAGAGAAAGGAAGTGAATTGCCTTAGTCATCCTTATATGATGTAAAAGAACTTGCAATATAGCTTCGACTATTATTTCATTCTCTTATCAAAACATCTAAATCATATAACTTATTCATGTGTTCAAGTAACAAAAGTAAGCTCATTCATGCTATGATTAACATCTCAACACAACTAAGCTATCTTTTTGCCTATCCACATACATATTTCTCATCATAGAGGTCATTTCCATCATAAGAAGCACAAAAATTTTTGAAAATTCATAGAATTTGAAAAAGATCATGCAAATGCAAGTGTCATAATGGAAAGCAGGTAGTGCAAGAGTTATTACAAGCCAAATCATCAAGAGTAGTGTAAAGTGCATAAAGTGCTAAGATGAAACAAAAGGTATTGTAAGTACCCCCACCCCATACTTAACTTCCACATTGTCCCCAATGTGAAAGTCAAGCATAAGTAGAGAAAAATACTTACAATGTAAAAGAAGTGGAAGCTCAATCCTCTGTCGATGGTGGAGGTGGTGGATAAGGATACATCGGTGCACTAGGATCGTAGAAGTGGCCGAACTGATGGAAGTATAAGTCTCTCATCTGGCCATCGTAGGATGAATGCCTAGCGTCTGTCTCCTGCCTGTAGTTCCTGAACTGAGTGTTCAAGGTGTCATAATCGGTGTGGAGAGCGTGATAGTCGGTGCTAAGGCTCTGGAAGCTAGAAACTAGCTCCCTAAAGTGAAGGGGAGGTCGACGTCCTCGTCCATGTCCTGGGGTACGTGCAAATGAGCGGCGAGATGGCTGCATGTCATCCTCCGTCTCCTCATCACCTCTACTAGTCCTGCTAGGTCCTCCACCATGAGTGTCGGTGTCCATGACATCCGTAGCATGACCGCTATGAGTGTCACTCTCAAACTCGAGCATGGTCTCCTGGCCTCCATCCTCATCATCCTCAGTGTCACCTGCATCATCATCATAATATAAAGGAGGAGATATCTCCTCAAGCATCAACTCAAATGTCTCCTTCCAGTTCCTCTTGCTCCGAATAGTGTATTCGGGCTTCCAGATGATCACGGATGGCTTCTTCTTTGGATCCTTGTGCCATGGCATGGGCGCATGAAGGGTTCCTCTCCCTCGAGGAATCAAAACCTATCGAGTAACCAATCTCTATGAACCTAAAGGTAGGGCACTCTCAGCTAGAGTGCATCCTGAGAAATCTAATCCCAATGCCTTAGCCACATGAGTAACAAGGCCTCCAGCACAAATGTCGCCCTTAGCTTTGTTGGCTATCTTTCCTAGATAGTCAGCAAGCATGGAGGAAATGTCGGGGACGGTGGTGGATGTCATACAGTATAGAATAAAAAGCTCATCAGCCTTGAGCTTCTGTGGAGTCTCTGTCCGGGCGAATAAGCTCTCACTAAGGATCCGATGTACTACCTTAAAGGAAAGGTTGTACATGCTAGTATCTTTCGAATTCCCGGGTCTCCACTTGTCTCCACCATACTCTCCCACTAAAATGGTCTCCCAGAAGGCACTAGCACTAACACCTCTAGCAAATGTGCCTGCATCTGAATAAGAAAAACCGAACAAGTCTCCAAAAGTATCAATAGACATAGTATGATCTTGGCTCATAAGGCGGAAGGTGACCATCCTTTCTCTAGGATCATGCTCGAATGTACTAAGGAACTCTAGGGTGATCTCGGTATATGCATCCTCTCTAATCATAGCAAACTGTCTCAGCCCAACTCTATCGAGCATCATATCCACATCCTCTCGAACAAACAAGGAATCTAGATCATCTAACACAATGTAGCGAGGAGGGGTGAATGGGCGATCTAAGATACGTTCATATCTTTTCTTGTGTTTGGATAGGAGAGGGGGAAGCTTAGGAATGTTTTGAGATGGTGGTGGAGGTGGGGGAGGGGCTTTGGAAGAAGATCCCTTCTTCTTCCCCGTATTTCTAGTTATTCTCTTCACAATATCCATTTCTGCAGCAAAAAATCGCCCTGTTCTTCACAAAAATCGGACGATTTTTCTGGGTTAGGTCGATTTTTCTGTCGATTTCTACGATTCTCACAATTCTGTAAAGTTCTGTCTCAACAATCACCACATACAGTTCCCTATAGTGATTCCTAAGCAAACTCCTCTATCAATTTCAACAAACAAAAACTTCTAAGCAAGATTCAATTTCGAATGAGAAACTTAGGTTTTGGAATGAAAAACCTGAATTCCGTATGGAAGAGTCGATTGCCGTGCTTGTTGTTGTTAGATCCTTGTTCCTTGTTGAAAATGCTTCAGTTTGGAGCCAAGAATCATTCAAAATGATTAAGGAATGAGGATTGTAGGGTGTGGGCGATTTTTGGAGTTCTTGAGAGAGAGAAATCGAGAGTGGAAGTGTTTGGAATGAGGGAATCGAGTGTTTAAGTCTTTATATAGGGTCGAGAAATTGTGAAGAAAATCGGATGATTTTCAAGGTCGATTTAATCTTCGGGGCGATTTTTCTCTCGTTTTCTTTGAACATATGGAAAATCGGACGATTTTTCTAGGCAGGTCGATCTCCAGGTCGATTTTTCTTTCTGTTGTCAAAAATCGACTTGCTCTGTTCCTGAATCGAACGATTAACTTAATGCAACTCGATTTTTCTCTGAACACATGGAAAATCGGACGATTTTTCTAGGCAAGTCGATCTTCAGGTCGATTTTTCTTTCTGTTGTCAAAAATCGACTTGCTCTGTTCCTGAATCGAACGATTAACTTAATGCAACTCGATTTCCTTCCTTGTTCTTCATGGAAATTGAAGATTTAACTGATTTATGCTCCCTTTCTCCATGGATCTCTCAATTTGGACCTAATTTCCTGCGATTAATGACACGACGAACCAAGAGTGCATCGAGGAAGAAATAAAAAGCGAAAACAAAGAAACAAAGCAACTAATCTACTCTAACTAAGTGATGAAAGGAGGGAAAACTATACTATCATGGGTTGCCTCCCAAGAAGCGCTTGATTTATCGTCTTTAGCTGGACGGTGTATGGTTTGTGTTCAATGGAGGAGGATAGGAGCTATCTCCTCGACCGGAGCTTCCGGTGTGTATTTTTTCAACCGTTGGCCATTAACCTTGAAACTTCCGCTTTGTTCACCCCATACTTCAACTGCACCATGGGGGAAAATTCATTTAATTACATAAGGTCCTGTCCAAAGGGATTTAAGCTTACCTGGAAACAGACGAAGCCTCGAGTTGAATAGAAGGACTTGATCTCCCTCTTTCAGATCTTTTGGAATGATATGCTTATCATGCCAATGCTTTGTCCGTTCCTTGTAGATCTTTGCGTTCTCATACGCATTTAGCCGGATCTCATCCAGCTCATTGATGTCTAAGAGCCTCTTCTCTCCAGCTTCTTTCATGTCAAAGTTGAGCCACTTAATAGCCCAATATGCTTTATGCTCTAGCTCTACAGGAAGATGACAAGATTTACCGTAGACAAGATTATATGGAGTCGTACCTATTGGTGTCTTGAAGGCTGTCCTGTACGCCCATAATGCATCGTCAAGCTTCATTGACCAATCCTTCCTCGTTTTAGAGACGGTTTTCTCTAAAATTCCCTTGATTTATCTATTGGATATCTCAACTTGTCCGCTAGTTTGCGGATGGTAAGGTGTAGCTATCTTATGGGTCACCCCATACTTAGCCAATAGAGTCTCAAATCGACGGGCTGTGAAATGCGTTCCTCCGTCACTAATGATGGTTCGGGGAGTTCCGAACCTTGGGAAGATCGTTCTATTGAAGAACTTCACCACTACCATTGCATCATTAGTAGGAGAAGCGATTGCCTCTACCCATCTTGAGACATAGTCTACGGCAAGAAGTATATATTGGTTTCCGCATGAAGATGGGAAGGGTCCCATAAAATCGACGCCCCATACATCGAAGATTTCTACTTCTTGTATGTTATTGAGAGGCATCTCATTCCTCCTTGATATATTACCTGTCCTTTGACAAGCATCACAAGCAACAACAAACTTTTGCACATCTTTGAAAAGTGTAGGCCAAAAGAAGCCGGAACGAAGAACCTTAGCACAAGTCTTGTTGGAACTGGCATGTCCGCCACATGGTAGGGAATGGCAATGGCGGATGACACTATCCACCTCATCTTCGGGGATACATCTCCTATATATGCCATCGGGACCTTGTTTGAATAGAAGAGGTTCGTTCCAATAGAAATGCCGGACGTCTCTAAAGAACTTCTTCTTTTGAGCATATGAAAGTCCGGTGGAATCTCCTGACAAACAAGGTAATTCACAATTTCAGCAAACCATGGATCATTACCTTTTGAGATATTTTAAAGACACTCTTCGATCTCATGTAGTTGCTCGTCAGGGAATGAGTCGTCTATAGGAAGTTCATCCGTCTCGTCGGTGAGTTGCGGAAGACGACTAAGATGATCGGCAACGGAATTTTCCGATCCTTTCTTATCACGAATCTCCAAATCGAACTCTTGTAAGAGTAAGATCCATCTTAGAAGCCTTGGCTTCGCATCCTTCTTTGTGAATAAGTAACGAATTGCGGAATGGTCCGTATAGACTATCACCTTTGCACCTACAAGATAGGAACGAAATTTTTCAAAAGCGTATACTACGGGTAAAAGTTCCTTTTCTGTGGTTGCATAATTATATTGAGCTTCATCTAGCGTTTTGCTAGCATAGTAGATGGCATGAGTGCGACCATCTTTCTTCTGTCCAAGTACGGCTCCTATAGCGACGTCGCTTGCGTCGTACATGACCTCGAAAGGAAGAGTCCAATCGGGTGGTTGAATGATTGGTGCTGAAATTGTTACGCTAAGATCGTGATACGCAAATGGGTTTTAAATTTATAACTCGAACTAAATCCTAAACTACCTAGCGAAACCCGCAGTGTACGGGACGTTTGTAGTAGGGATAGTACTCCGAGGTCGAACACAAAGACTAAGGTGAAATTGATTCGATTTGTGATTGAGTTTAGTAAAGACCTAGGTTGAAAGAAAAGAAAGAAGAAATGAAAATCTCAAATGTTTTTGGTTGGTTTTTTGGTGATCAATCAAAGATCACAATTCATGCAAGGTAAACAATCAACTAAACTATGAATCAACACAAATAAACAAGCTAAACAAGATATAGATCAAAGAAAGAAAAGACGGATTCTAGGGGTTGGAAGTTCTGGTTATGGCATAGGACTCAAGCTATCTATTCATTCCTTGGATTAACTATGTTGGGGTTAAGTGTTTCTAGATTGGGATCAATCACCGGGTAGGTCTCATGATCCACTAGTCCATTCCCTAGGTCTCATCACCGGGTAGGTTTCTAAGAACCTAAGGGACGGAATTCTACACAAACCGGATTGTTACCTAGAGGTCTTAACCTATCCTTACCGGGTAAGTCTTGGAAAGGGAAGTCCTAAACAACTATCCTAGCACACTTAATCCAATGGCGGCTTATTAGGCTCACCACTACCTAAGGTTTGTTATCTTTGGAATCTAAGAGTAAGGATTACCGGGTAAGTCTCTCCTAACACTTAGTTGCTAACACTAGGTCACCCTAGGATAGATTTAACTCAACAAACACTTAGGATTTCAACATTCTAACAATCTAAGACAAGATCCATTGAACCAGGGAAAATCACGGTTTGTTCTACCTAAACCACGGCCGTGGTTATGCAAGAACTACCCGTGATTTCTAACAGCAGCTACGTTCATGCACACAAGTCATCCAAAGATAAATCTAAGTCCGTCGTATCATAGCCCTGGCCATAACCATCCTTTCCTCACCCTAGAACCACATCTATTTAGCCTACAACGTTCATAATAGAAATCGAAACAAACAAACATAAAATCATGACATCCATTTGCAAGATGATGAAGGAAGAGATATGAACAAGTGAACTAAAACAAAACCAAGCTGAAAATAGAATTAGAGCAACTCACAATCCTTCCAAAAGAAGGTTCAAATGGTTCATACAACTCTAGAAATAGAATCCGGAATTCTTCACTACAAAAACTATCAAGGTGTGGCAATATTGTGTGTTCTTCTTCTCCTCTTCAATGGAGCTCTTCTTCTTCCTCTTTGACACTTTCCTTCCTAGAAAAACTTCTTGTTGAGAGAATATTTTTGTTAGAGGATAATGGATAATGGAGAGCTGCTCCAAGATGCTTTTCTCAGCCAATGAAGGACCACTTTTATAACAAATTTTGCATGAGCTGGCCATGAGAGTCGTGGCACAGCTGTCACAAGAATCTGGCAAAATCCACGGGTGATTCCACGGCCGTGGAGTGTCAGAGAACCGTGATTTTGTGCTTCAGCATTGCCTTTGATCATTAAGCTTCGATTTGGTGCATGGCTTGTGTTGGCAAGGTTCCATGAGTCCTCTTTAGCCCTTAGCTTGTGTCCCAATGAGTCCGAGGGTGTGTCATCTAGATGAACGATCCTCAAACGTATCGTTTTAGCTCCTAAGTCTCCCAAAATACCTATAAAACACGCACAAGTCCGTGTAGACGTCTATCTCGACAAAATACATGAATTGAGTGCAAAATGTCGTGAACTAGTGCTAAACTATGCATGAATGAGTGAGAAATCTATCTAAATGATTACCTAAAACTAGTCATAAATCGTGTTATCAGAAATCAAAGCTTCTTTGATCCTACAAAAAGCATCTAAACAATCTTTCGAAAATTCCAAAGTTGCGTCTTTCATCAAAAGATTAGTGAAGGGTTTTGAAATCTTAGAAAAATCCTTTATGAATCTCCTATAGAAGCCTGCATGCCCTAAGAAACTTCTAATTCCTTTCACAGAAGAAGGGGGAGGTAGCTTCTCAATGGTTTCTATCTTTGCTCTATCAACCTCTATTCCCCTTTGTGATACTAGATGACCTAACACAATCCCTTCGGTGACCATGAAATGACACTTTTTCCAGTTTAAGACTAAGTTAGTGTCCTCACATCTCTTAAGAACTAGTGAAAGGTTATAGAGACAGTTATCAAAGGAAGAACCATATACCGAAAAGTCGTCCATGAAGACTTCCATGATATTCTCTACGTATTCGGAGAAGATTTCCATTATACACCTTTGGAAGGTGGCTGGAGCGTTGCATAGACCAAATGACATTCTTCTATAAGCAAATGTACCCCAAGGGCACGTAAAAGCCGTCTTCTCTTGATCATCCGGATGAATTGGAATCTGAAAGAAACTGCTATATCCATCTAGATAACAAAAGTAAGAATGTTGGGCTAACCTTTCCAACAGTTGATCAATAAAAGGAAGGGGGAAGTGGTCCTTCCTAGTGGCCACGTTCAGTTTGCGGTAGTCGATGCACATTCGCCACCCTGTAACTGTCCGTGTGGGGATAAGTTCGTTGTTTTTGTTGGCAACAACGGTAATGCCTCCTTTCTTTGGTACTACCTGTACTGGACTCACCCATTTGATATTGGAAATAGGAAAGATGATACCTGCATCAAGTAGCTTAAGGATCTCTTACTTCACGACCTCTTTCATTGCCGGATTTAACCGTCTTTGAGGTTGGCGTGAAGGCTTGTAATCCTCTTCCATTAGAATTTTGTGCATACATAGGGAATGTTTTATTCCTACTAAATCATCAATAGTATAACCTAATGCTCTCCTATATTGCTTCAGAACATGCATAAGTTTCTCTAGTTCAGCATCATTCAGTTTCGCATTGACTATGACCGGATATGTGGAATTAATGCCAAGAAATGTGTACCTTAAATGCATGGGGAGTGGCTTCAATTCTAATGATGGAGGTGCCTTGATTGGCGATGATTCGTGACCTTCGGATGTTGTAGGAGAGGTCTCTAGAGGTGGGGGTGATGTATCATTAGAGTCGAGAACAGCTGCGGTGAAGTTTGGAGAATCCAGAAAATTTCCCACTGGATCGACCTCCCCTGACGTAAATCGGTCGATCTGAGGCACGATTTTTCTTTCTGTTGTCAAAAATCGGGTTGCCTTTTCAAAAATCGGACGATTTAGTTTATGCAGGTCGATTTTCTTCACAGTTTCCGGAGTTAATTCTAGTTCTTCAAATCTTGTTCCTAGTTCTTCCTCCATATCATCTAATGCTTTCACATCCTCATTGCAATCATGTTCCACTCCTTCCTCCATGATGCTCATACTAAGAACCTTTTGAAGAGGGTCTTTCATTAAGATTGAACTTACTACCTCTCTAGACTCTTCTTCATCAAAAATCTCAAAGACATCGTCTCTCAAGGCTGGCTCCTTGATTAAGGAAGAGAGTATGAATTCCACCTTCTCTTCACCTATATTGAAAGATAGCTGGCCATTCTTGCAATCGACCATGCATCCGGATGTTGCAAGGAATGGTCTCCCAAGAATGATGGGAACCGGATAATTTGCAGGGATGTCAAGAACGACAAAATCTATTGGAATGTAAAACTTACCGAGTTTTACGGGAATGTCTTCTAATATCCCAACCGGCTTAGTGGTGGAACGATCAGCCATGTAGAGTGTGATCTTCACCGGTCTAGGCTCTCCTAGACCATCTGCTTTGCATAGAGCAAGTGGTATGATACTCACACTTGCTCCAAGGTCGCAAAGTGCATCATAAGTAGTCTCTCCCAAAGTGATGGGTATGCAAAAGGATCCTGGATCACGGAGCTTAGGTGGCATATTCTCCGTCATAGTCTTGATGAGTTCGGATGACTCGATACTCATCTTGACTTCTCCGATGTCTTCCAATTTCCTCTTGTTAGAGAGGATCTCCCTGAGGAATTTCCCATAAGCTAGCATACCTAAAATTGCATCCATAAAAGGTATATTAATATGCAGCTTACTCATAAGTTCAACAAACTTACCAAAGTGTTTATCTAGGCGTGCACGCGCTCTAGATTGAGGAAAAGGTAGAGGTGGTTTGTAGGCGGGAGGAGGAACATAGATATCCTCCTTCTCTTTTCCCTCTCCTTCTTTAGTGGTTGTTTCAACTACTTTAGGTTGAGGATCGGTAGTTGTTATGCCACTCCTAGTAGTGATCGCCATAACCCTTCCTTTTGGGTTATCTTCCGTCTTCCCGGGAAGTTTCCCTTGGTCTCTTGGAACCTCTCCGGCCTTGTTAAATACTTGGATTTCCAAAGCTTTATGAGCTTTATCAACCGAAGTTATATAGCTTTCCAATCCTTGTAGTTTCCCTAGGATCGTTTCCAACATGGGATCGGGTTTGTTCGATCCGTTTGATGATTGTTCCTGGCCTTTCAAAGGAGTAGAGGAAGATGGAGGTGTTAGAGCTTTTTCAGCATGAGAATAAGGGTTACCTGGATTTTGTTGATTCGATCTCTAATTGTTGTTATTGGAGTTCCTATTGTTGTTGTTCCAGTTAGAGTTCTGTTTGTTGTGCCGGTAGTCATTTCTTTGATCGTTATCCCTTCCCATATAGTTGGCTTCCTGTTCCTTAGTCCTTTGAAGACTTGTTTTGATTACTTCCTTCAACTCTTTGATTTCATTATTGAGGGAAAATATTTGAGTTTGAGAAGCTTGGTTTAATTTAACTCCCGGATCACCTTGATTCCGGCTATTTGGTTTCACCTTCCGGTGGGAATACTTCTCAATCACTTGGGCTTGCTTCTCAATGAAGTCCCAAGCATCATCCTCTCTCATGTCCATGAATGTGCCACAAGAGAGAGATTGGAGATTGAATTGTGTTTCCACATCCAATCCTTTGTAGTAGATCTCCAATAATTCCAGCTTTAAAATGCCATGGTGTGGGCAATCCAACAAGAGATCTTGAAACCTTTCCCAAGATTGAAACAAACTTTCGTTAGTTTTCATAGAAAAAGCGTTTATCTTACCTCTCAATTCCGCCGTTTTGGATGGCGGGAAGAACTTGGTGAGGAATTCCAAAGACAATTCCTCCCATGTAGCCAGCTTTGCAGCTGGAAGTGTTTGGTACCAAGCTAGAGCCTTGTCCTTCAAAGAAAAGAAGAACGGTTTGATCTTGTAATTGCTTATAGTAGCCTTCTTCGGCTTCATAGTCTCTATGAGAATCTCGAAATTCTGCAAGTGTTGATGTGGAGATTCAGTACTTGCTCCGCCATATTGACTTTAGCGAACCATGGTGATGACTTGTGGTGAGAAGCTAAACTCCTGGATGTCTTCAGCTCCAAAGTCCACACCTAGACGACGTGGTTGCTGAATTGGGTCCATCCGTTGCCCCAAAGTTCGGGGTCTATCACCGTCATTAGCAACTCTCACATCCCTAGTTGGGA
Organism: Fagopyrum homotropicum; assembly: GCA_033239125.1. NCBI lineage: Eukaryota > Viridiplantae > Streptophyta > Magnoliopsida > Caryophyllales > Polygonaceae > Fagopyrum > Fagopyrum homotropicum. The sequence goes on from BSWB01000003.1 coordinate 116,800,355, forward strand.
GGCGAGGAACAACCTGTGGTTTTGGGGTGTTCCGAATAGAACGAAGTAGTGGATCGATCTCCTCAAGCTCCGGCATGTCCGGGTCAAGTTCTTCATCATCGGATGAGTCATTCCTAATGGATTTAGTCGGTGTCTTGACTTTCTTCTTCTTCCGAGATTCATTCAATTCCAACTTCATGTCCAACATCATAGCTCTTAGTTCATCAATCTGAAATTGATGACTCGTTTCAGCATCTAGTCGTTCTTTCTCACTCAACTGAAGTTGGCGTTGAGCTTCGTTCAGTTCAGCCTGGAGATTTTTCTCATTTTTCTCAGCCATTTTCTTTTCCTTCAACTTTATTCTCAAAGTTTTGTCCAATTCGGGATCGAAAGGTACTAGATCTTTAGTGGATCTAGTCTTTCGCATATACCAAAAGAACCTGCAAAGATCACTCAAGTAGACAAATCAAATCACAAGAGCAAGAGCTCTCAAGCTAGTCAACCGAAAACCGAATTTGGTCTAGACCAAATCCCCGGCAACGGCGCCAAAAACTTGTTCGCCCAAAAAGTGTGCGTCAAAGTCTTAAATTTATATCTAAAACTCAAAGCAAAGCGAACCCGCAGTGTACGGATCAGCTGTAGTGAGGTAAGAATTTCAGAGTCGAACTCAGGGATTTGGTGAGAGTAAATTCAATTTCAATTATCTAGCAAGAATGCAAAAAGATTTTGTGATCAAATAAGGGTAAAATGATTCCAAGGATTCAAGTATCCGATTTCGGCTTTCGATTCAAGACACTTCTATAGATATAAGGACAGAGTTTATATTGCCAAGATTATGTGTTCAAAGGTAGATATCGTACGGTGAAGTTCCGAAACCTATTTATCTAGTCCAAAGGTTCTCTCTATAAGGGTTGTTGAGGCTGCAATATAGAAAGATCTAAAGACAAGAATTATGTTCAAACTAACTATCTAAAACCCCAGGATATGACTCTCCAAAGTAAAGAATAGAAAGCACATTTAAAATCTTAATAAAGGATGTTGAGTCTCTCTATTACCCAAATCTTGTAATCTTAATCTATTAAATGTAGAATCAAGTTTGAAGTCTCTTCACACACTCAATTAGAAGTTAAAACATTTAAACAAGGTTGGGATTTAGGCAAGGATTAGTTTTGGTTAAAGATTAATTCAATTAAAGTTCGTCAGAAGAATAAATCGGGTTGTTCATCATTAAATCGGCCGATTTACTCAAGAACACCCCGATTTTCCTGTTATTGCAAAACTAAAATCTAAACTCTCTGGGTCCTAATGTGTAAATGAGTTCAATCTATCATCATCTAAGCCTTAATCATCAACTATTCTCCCCAGAATCACAATGGTTTTAGCCAACCATTTTCAAAATCGAATCAAATTAAAGATTGAGTGACATATCGCAAATAAAACCGAATCTTGAATAAAAACTCAATAACCTTCAAATCTGTAAACAATTCTCGAAACTGATCAATGTATCTCTTAAGTAACTCAAATTCGTGTTCAAAAACCACAATTACTTCAATGGACAAAGAAATCTCACAAATAATGATCAAGATTGACTTTCCGGCTAAAGTCCTTCAATCCTTCCCCAAGAATCTTCAATCTCTCTCAAACGTGTAAAGATTTCCCGCTGCCACCTCCTCATTTTCGTTCCTAGGGTTCCAACCTATAGTTTCTTGCTAATGGACCGTTTTGCAAAACTCTCCTCTAGCCCAAAACAATTGGGCTTTGTGTCGTCTTGTCATTTGGCTAAAAAACGAAGGAAATCGGCCTAGTCGATTTATACACAAAACCGTTCGATTTCTAAAGGAGAAAATCGTCCGATTTATATGTATAATGGCACGATTTTCTTCAACAGAAAGTACTCTTCTTTTGGCTCGTCTTCTATGCTTCTCCTTTGCAACTCCTTAGCTCTTTGTGATCCCTCTAAGACTTCTTTAGCTTCCCTAACGTCCTTGGATGCTCCTTGCTCTACTTTTGCTTTCAATTCCACTGCATTTACCTATAATTCATCAAAAACTCGTGTAGACCTCTATTTCCGACAAATGGTTGAATAAAACATAAAAGGCACACAAAATCTCTCTAAATGCAAGGCAAACTGAGACAATCTTCTACAATATGCATGAATATAATGGTACATAATTCATGTCATTAAGGGTTCTTAGCTTGAGTTTGATGGAGGAAAGAGTTGAGGATGATTGCAATGAAGAAATCCAAGCTTTGGGTGCATTAGAAAAGGAGACAAGTGCTGAATTTGAAGTGCACGAAGGAGTGCTGAAATACAGAGAAAACCACGGCCAGGAGGCAAGAACCACGCCCGTGGTTTCAACCGTGGAACTCTCTATAATGTCCAATTATGCTAGCTCTTTCAATTCCACGCCTGTGGTTGTGCCAGAGGTCGTGGTTTTGCCCGTGGTTTCTCCAGAAAGTCCCTTACTTGTTGATCAAGCTTCAAGGAGTCTTGGAGAGTCTTCCATGACTTTGGAATCATCTCAACCTACATTGTATGGATCATCTCCAACCGATAAAGGTCCTCCTAAACTTGATCTCAAATCTCTCCCTTCTCATTTAAAGTATGATTTCCTTGGTTCAAATTCTACTTATCCAGTGATTGTGAATGCATATTTGAATGATGATGAGCTTGATAGATTGCTGAATGAATTGAAATTGCATAGGAGAGCTATTGGTTACACTATTGATGATTTAGTTGGCATTAAACCTTCCTTGTGCATGCATAAAAGCTTAATGGAAGACAACCATAAACCTTCAATTGAACCTTAAAGAAGATTGAACCCTATAATGAAAGAGGTAGTCAAGAAAGATATCCTTAAGTTGCTAGATGCGGGAATCATTTTCCCGATTTCAGATAGTAAATGGGTTAGTCCCGTTCATGTTGTTCCTAAGAAGGGTGGTATGACCGTAGTAACTAATGAGAACAATGAACTAATCCCAACTAGAACGGTTACGGGGTGGAGAATGTGTATTAACTATAGGAAGCTTAATGTTGCCTCTAGGAAATATCACTTCCCTCTTCCCTTTATTGACCAAATGCTAGGAAGGTTAGCTCAACATTCACACTTTTGTTACTTGGATGGTTATAGTGGGTTTTTCCAAATTCCTATTCACCCAGATGACCAAGAGAAAACAACATTTACTTGTCCTTGGGGAACATTTGCATATAGGAGAATGCCATTTGGGTTGTGTAATGCACCCGCCACCTTTCAAAGGTGTATGATGGCTATTTTTCTGAATATATTGAGAACATTATGGAAGTATTTATGGATGATTTCTCGGTGTATGGCTCTTCATTTGATGATTGCTTATCTAACTTGTCTTTGGTATTAAAGCGATGTGTGGAAACTAACCTTGTGTTAAATTGGGAGAAATGCCACTTCATGGTGAGTGAAGGCATAGTGTTGGGACACTTGGTATCCTACCGTGGCGTTGAGGTTGATAGAGCAAAGATAGAAACGATAGAGAAGTTGCCACCACCTACCTCGGTGAAAGGGGTAAGGAGTTTCTTAGGGCATGCCGGTTTTTACCGGAGGTTTATAAAAGATTTCTCTAAAATTTCTAAGCCTCTCACTAACCTACTAATGAAGGATGTTGAGTTTGTTTTCTCCAAAGATTGTTTTGAAGCATTTTGTAGGTTGGAGGATGCTTTGATCTCCGCCTCTATCATGCAACCACCGGATTGGAGCTTACCATTTGAGATAATGTGTGATGCAAGTGATGTGGCCGTTGGAGCTGTTTTAGGACAAAAGAAAGATGGGCTTACACATGCCATATACTACGCTAGCAAGACGCTAGATGATGTCCAACTCAACTATGCCACAACCAAGAAGGAGTTGCTAGCGGTAGTGTATGCCTATGAGAAGTTCCGGTCATATCTTGTTGGAACAAAGGTCATTGTGTACACGGATCATGCTGCGATCCGTTATCTCCTCACAAAAAAAGATGTCAAGCCTCGCCTCATTCGGTGTATCCTTCTCCTCCAAGAATTTGACTTGGAAATTCGGGACAAGAAGGGCTCCAAAAATTCAGTAGCGGACCATGTTAGTAGGCTACTACCATTGGAGATTGAGAGAGATAACATCCCGATTGATGACTTATTCTGGGATGAGAAATTACAAATGATGGAGGAGTGCCTACTTCAAGTGTCTAGAGGGAGTGAACCATGGTATGCGGATATAGTGAACTACCTTGTGTGTGAGGTGGTGCCACCCGGTCTATCGTATGCCCAAAGGAAAAAGTTTTTCAAGGATGTGAGCCATTACTATTGGAGCGAGCCTCTCTTGTTCAAGAGTGGACCGGATGGAGTCTTTAGGAGGTGCATTCCGGAGGATGAGGTGGAGAGTGTGATTCGCCATTGTCACTCCATTCCATGTGGAGGCCATGCTAGCTCACACAAGACGTGTGCAAAGGTATTGCAATCTGGTTTTTATTGGCATAACTTGTTTAAGGATGTGCAGAATTTTGTGGTAGCTTGTGACACTTGCCAACGGACGGGCAACATCTCAAGGAGGAATGAGATGCCCTTGAATAACATACAAGAGTTTGAGATATTTTATGTTTGGGTTGTGGACTTCATTGGGTCATTCCCCTCTTCATGTGGAAACATCTACATTCTCTTGGCGGTGGATTATGTGTCAAGATGGGTAGAGGCAATCGCCTCTCCCACAAATGATGCCAAAGTTGTGGTGCGGTTCTTCAACCGAGTCATCTTCCCTAGGTTTAGAACACCAAGAGTGATCATAAGTGATGGAGGGAAGCATTTCACCAATAAGAACTTTGGGAGATAAAGGGGATCTCCAACCGGGAGATAAAGGGGATACTTGAGATCTCCAACCGGGAGATAAAGGGGATACTTGAGAAGACGGTTTCTAGGACAAGAAAAGATTGGGTTATGAAGGTTGATGATGCTTTTTGGGCATATAGAATCGCCTTCAAGACACCGATTGACACCACTCCCTACAAGCTAGTTTACGGAAAGTCTTACCACCTTCCGGTGGAGATGGAGCATAGGGCGTATTGGGCCATAAGGTGGCTGAATTTTGACCTCAAGGAAGCTGGTGAAAAGAGTTTGCTAGATATTAATGCTCTTGAGGCGATCCGGTTGGGTGCTTATGAAAACGCCCGGATTTACAAGGAAAGGACTAAGCGTTGGCATGACAAACGTCTCATCCCGAAGGAGTTGAGTGAAGGTGACCTAGTCCTTCTCTTCAACTCAAGGTTTCGGCTCTTCCCCGGAAAGCTAAAGTCAAGGTGGACGGGTCCTTATGTGGTGAGGAAGGTCTTTCCCCATGGAGTGGTTGAGATAGGTGCGGAGCATTGTGGAGATTTTAAGGTGAATGGGCACCGGTTGAAGAAGTATATCCCGGAAGCTCCGGTGGATATGATTGCCCCACTCCACCTCGAGTGAGATGCTCCCAAATTTTGTCAAGCTAATAACCTTAAAGAAGCTCTTAATGGGAGACAACCCATTGGTACATATCTTTCCCTTTTCGTTTTCTTATTTTCGTTTTTGTTTTTGCTTTTGTCTTTGTTTTGGTGTGTCTGTGTGTCTTGTGTTTGTGTGCTAGAGTCTAGGTAACATGGAAGCCTTGCAAGGCATGAGGATGATGATGATGATGATCCATCATCAAACGTGGGTGGAGCGGACGTGGACTTGGACGGCTAGCAGTGCCTAGCGCGGGTCCCGACGCCATAATGAACATCAAGAGCTCTCTACCACCTTTGATTGATCATCCACCATTACTTCACATGAGTTAATCAAAATACCAAAAACACCACTTTTACATTGTGAGGACTCTCTTTCACTTCTTTATTTAATTTGCACATTAGGGACAATGTGTTTTTAAGTATGGGGTGGGGTTTTCATAATCATTTGCATGATTGCATCTAGGATAGTTTCATATTGTCACATGTTTCATTAGCTTTTGCATTGTACATATATATTTAGAAAATTCCAAAAAAAAAATTAGAAAATTAAAAAAATTGTTAAAAAATTTTTGTGCTTCCTAGGTTGGACATGACCCTCATGATGAGATTGTTTTGTGAATTGGCTATGGATGGCCTTATGTGTTGAATGGATCTATGCATATGTGGACTTGAAATAATTTCTTGAATCCTATGTATGAATTGTGATTATGATGCTTGTCTTGATTGAATTGAGGATTGATGGTCGAAATTTCATGCTAGTTCTTGCACATCATTTAGGAATGATTAAGGCAATTCATCTCTCTTTTTTTCATCTTGATCATGTTGTTTGAGCACCTCACTTGATATAAAAATTTGACCTCTTTTGACCCATCCGGGAATAGGAGCATGCTAGTGTGTTGAGTGTGTGAAAAGCAAGTGTGGGGTGAAGTTGTTGATGAATGAATGTTGTGAATGAAGTGCTGAATTTGTTCTGAAAAGTATAGAAAAAAAATATAGGTTTGGGGACTTTGGTTTTGATGACGATTAACTCGGCACCATTCACATAATCGGGTGTTTGTGCCTTGCCAAAGTCGGATAAACCCAATGTCCTAACGAGCCTTGGTATGTGTATCCAGTGTGAGGCACCTCGGAAAAATACCGAGGCACGCTAATCACCAAGGTTTCAGCTTTTGTACACCAATGCCATTGTCTCAAAAATAAGTGAAAGAAAAAGAAAATGAAAAAGAAAAGAAAAGAAAGAAAAGATGGAGAAAAATATACACTTGTGGGAGGTTGATCAAAAATGAAATTGTGGAGTTAGTTCCTTTCCCGGATTAGCATCACATGACCTAGAAAAATTCCCACCTATTCACAACGTTTCTTGGCCTCTTCTTTCCTAAGTCCTTGTGACCTATTTGCATATGTGTAAGACTTAGTGATCTAGATTGGATATAATCATGATCATCTTGACTTCATCATTTTCACCTTTCATGCATGCTTTCGAGTTAAGTAGAATTGTCTTTCCATGCCTTCATTCATTTGATACATGATTGCTTGTCCATTGCTATGAAATATGACTATGAAGGTGATCCATCTTATGAAGCACAATTCCAAAAAGATTTTATGTTTTTTTTCTGCATTCATAAATCATGTCATCTCTTAGCCTATAATTGGACCTTGCTCGGGGACGAGCAAGTACTAAGTATGGGGTATTTTGATGACGTGATTTATGACGTTAGTTTAGGCATCCATTTAGATAGTTTTTCCCGTTATTCATGCATGGTTTGTCATTAGTTCATGACGTTTACGCTTAATTCATGCATATTGTCGAGATAGACGTCTACACGGGCTTTTGTTGGTTTTGTAGGTATTTTGAGGAGCTTTTGGAGCTTAATCGATACATTCGAGGATCATTCCTTGTGATGGCACGCTTCCGGACTCGTTAAGGAGCAAGCTAGAAGCAAAAGAGAACACATAGGACCTTGTTGGTGCATGCCTTGCAACAACTCATGGCTTAATGATCAAAAGGGAGCTGAATAGGGATTTCCACGGTCTGGCACCAAGAACCACGCCCGTAATTTTGGCTGTGGTTTCCTCTGGACAGCTGTGACAGCTATCCCACGATCTCCATGCCCGAATCTTGCCCTTGATGGAGAATATAAGTGGTCCTGCAGGCTGTTGCTAGAGGATTCTCTCCCACACTCTCTCACACATACATCATTCCATTGGTGGATAGACTCGGAGAAGAAGAAAAATACTCTCATTTTTGGGGAGGAGAAGAACAACATTAATCTTAGATTTTTTGGAGCTTTTGAGTGATTTTTGAGTGACCTTGGTTGAGGACATTTGCAAGGATTGTAAGGAACATTTTGGACCTTCTTTTGAAGGGTTGTAAGTCTTGCTTAAACTTATATTCAGCTGAGATTTCTTGTTTTTTCCTTCATTTAGTTGTTATGGAAGCCATGAATGTTTGCTTGTTGAGTTTGAATCTTAAAACGCATGTTGTTGGCTAAATAGTTGTGATTCTAGGGTAATGGAATGATGGTTATGGCTTGGACTATGATAGAATAGACTTGAATGTACCCTTGGATGATTTGCTTGCTCGAACCTAACCTCTGATGAAAATCACGGTCTGTTCATATGATTCCACGGCTGTGGTTCTGTATGATCTACCCGTGGTTTGTTCTGTTGTGCTTGTATTGATAAATCTGAAATTTAGGATGTTAGATTGTTGAAACCCTAGTGTTTGTTAAGCATAATCTAACCTAGGGTGACCTAATGTTAGCAACCTTTTTGAGGGATGAGACTTACCCGGTAATTTCCTCTCTTAGATACATAAGATGATGAACTCTAGGTAGTAGTGAGCCAAAAAAGCCGATATTGGATTGAGTGTGCTAGGATCGTTGCCTAAGACTTACCTTTTCCGAGACTTACCCGGTAAGGAGGGGTTTGACCCTTATCTAGTGGCCGGTTTGTGTAGAATTTCCGTCCTTAGGTTCCTTGAGACTTACCCGGTAATAGGACCTTAGGTGCGAGACTAGTGGAGCATGAGACTTACCCGGTAATTGCTCTCATTAGAGAAACACCCTTTCCCAAAATATCATAGCTAGTCCAAGGTTGATTAGAAGCTTGAGTCCAATGCCATAACCGGAAGTCCTAACCCCTAGAATCCGCTTTTCTCTCTTTGATCACATATCTTTTGTTTGTATTGCTAGCTTGAGTTGTTAGTTTGATTTATAATATTGCATGATTTGTGATCTTTCTTGATCACCACAAAAACCAAACCCAAAAGTATCATGATTTTCATTTTTTTTATTTCTTTCTCTTTTCTTAGACTAGATTTGCTGTAACAGTCAAAAATCAAATATGGCCTAATCGAGAATTTTAGAAAGTTAAACGGGTTTAACGGAATTAAAACCGTCTTAACAAGAGATTGATACCTAGATGATATAAACCCGGTGTTATTTGGAGTATTTGGGAGCTTCAATTAATAAAAATGCAGTTGAGAAAAATGATCAGGACATCGGACATGTCCTAGATATGAAAAAACATGGAAAGCCAAAACGGCCAAAAGAGTCGCTATTTCGTTTCTTAGCGGCTAAGAAAGACGGCTTAGGAATACGCGTTTTTCGAGACAATTGCGGAATAATTATCCATACAATATTCCAGATTTATTATTCCAATTTCGAGAAGTTTGGAGAAAGGGGCTTAAACCGCTTTCGGATCGGTGAAAGGATAATTATCGACTCCGCTAAAGGATAATTATCGTCTTCGCTATAAATAGCGGAAATAACGTTTATTAATTCATTTCCTTTCACGTTTTCTCGTAAAAGCTCTGATTTCTCTCAATCTTCAAACTCAGATCTACTCTCCGTTTCTAATCCGATTTCAAATCCGTTTGAGTTTTTGGATTCCTCTCTTCATTTTGGTACCGAGTTTCTACATTTCCGCACAAGAAAAGGCCTGGTCGAGCATATATGATACTAGGGAGGTTCCGTCGCTCAGATTCCGGTGAATTTGATGGTGTCCGAGCGTAGCCTGCGTTGTTGTGATTCCGAATCTTCTTTCGGATCGTCAATCGGGTTAGTAACGAATAAGTTATGAATTTATTCGTTTTCCGTATTGCGATTTAGCCTAAATTGACCTTAGGCTTGTCAAAATGGATAATTGGAAATTTCATTATGCTCGTTACTTTATTCTGGTGATTATGGGCTGTTTGTTTGATGAGATTTGATGACAGGTGGGTTCAGAAATTGCCTGCGGGCAAAACGTTATTCTGGCAAAATTTAATTAATTAATTAAAGGTTAATTAATTAAATTGGGATTCTAGAAAATGCTAAAAGCTAATTAAATTCAAAGGAATGAATTTAACTGGTGTTTGAAGCGAGAAGTTTAATACGAGGAATATGATATTCTCAACAGGTGTTGTTGAAGGTTTCGGTCAAACTATAACGTAGTTGCTTTGTGAGCATATCCAAGCACGATAAAAGAGGATAGTCCGAGTGGGAAACGGACTCAGTAGTTGGTTTGCGAGGTTTTATTGTTCTTACTTGCGAGGTAAGTGTATATGAATTACACTTGCTTAATATATGTTATGTATTTAATATGCCATGATTTTATGCATGCTTGAATGTATATATCTGTTTGTTATGATTGTATGCATGCCTATATATGAGTGAGATGATGATGATGACGACGACTTGATATTCTTTATGAAAGCATGCATGAGGTACATGAGATGATAATGGAAAGAATGTGATGAAAGAATATGATGAAAGCATGAAATTGAGTTATGATGTGAAAGTGATAATATAGGATGATAATTGATTAATTAGCCCAACTGGGTCCCGCACGGGTTTCCGGGGGACGAGGTCGCTACCTGATCTACAGGGGCCTCACAGGTCGCTACCTGATCTACAGGGGGCCTCAAGACAAGAAAAACAACCAGAGGTCGCTACCTGATCTACAGGGGGCCTCAAGATAAGAAAAGTAGTCCAAGATCGCAACCTGATCTACAGGGGGTCTTAGGACATGGTGGCAGAGGTCGCTACCTGATCTACAGGGGGCCTAGGACGCTATCGGGTTGGCCAACCGAAAGAAAAAAGAAAGAAAGAAAGAAAATAAATACGAAAGCAATGAGAAAATATATCGTACGATCAGTTGGAGCTAGTTAGTTAATTATCACCTATGCATCGATGCGATGAGTCTAGCATGTTATATGTTATGTTATGATTATTTATATGTGTTGAGATGATATGAGATGTTTATATGAGATGATATGTTTATATGTGATGTGTGATAACATGCTTGAATGTTTATGTGAAATGTGATGTGAATGGTTGTGGAATTATATGTGAATGTAGATATGTATGCATTGATCGACTTTGGAATGTGAGGAAGGGTATAGAGTGTCCTTTGGGGACGTTATATTAGATACTTATATATATTGGGAGAGTGCGATTTGTATACCCTTACTGAGCGTGTGGCTCATTGTTGTTATATCCACATATTTTTCAGCTACTCAGACTCGGCCTGATCAAGGCAAGGACGTTGGACCCAACAGCTGGATTTGAGATCATATCAGGTTGGCTGTTATGGGATGCTACCGCCTAGGATGTTTTGCATGGTTTTAAAACAGTTGTGTTTTGGTTAAACGGAGTTTATGACGTATGTTAGTATGTATATATGTTGTGAATATGGTTGTAAGATAAAGTTTTAAAAAATTTACGTTTTCCGCTTTTCCGCTTATTGTTTTAAACAGGGTTAATTAATTGGTAATCAACTAGAAATGAAATAGGAATTTGGTTGGTATCAGAGCAGGGATATGATTCCTTGGCTTGGGTTGTGGGAAGTTTTCTGAAAAGCTTTTTAAAGTTTCTTTTTCTTTTAGATGGCGGAGCACAACCAAAGGGTCGACTGAGTGTGTACATGCTCAGGGTAGAAATGATCAGGAGCACCCTAAGGTGCCAGTTTAGCAAATATCACTACCAACATCAGATATGGCTGGTATATCTGATTTAGTGATATATTTGAGAGAAGTTATATCACAATAGACACAACAGTGTCTCAAGCGGGTATTATTCTAGTAAAGATGGACAAGAATTTTGAGAAGATTTGCCGCCAATGGGCAATGTCGTTTGAGGGGACTACTGATCCATTAGTAATGAATGAGTGATTGAGGAACACTGTGTCCATTCTAGATGGAGTTATCTACGCTAATGAGAGACGTGTACAATATGATATATCCTTGCTTGAGGGAGCAACTGGAGACGGGATCTGCCTTTTCTATTGATTCCTAAAGATTGGATCTGGGGGGACACGGTCCCTAATGGCCATATTATACCACCTATGCTGACATGAGATGATTTCTTGAGAGAGTTTGATGTGATATTAGCTATGGATTAGTTATCCACTCATAGAGCATTGATTGATTTTTATACAAAGGAAGTCACCATGGAGGTAGATGGGGTGAGAGAGGTGATTCTGACATGTGAGAGGAATATGATTCATGCTTACCTCATATCTACAGTGAAAACTTTTAGATTACTCTGGCAAGGGTGTTAGGCTTATCTAGCTAGTGTGTCAAATTTTGCTATTGTTAGGCCCGGAGTATCTGAGGTGGATGTTGTCAGAGAATTTCCTGACGTTTTCCTTGATGATTTATCTAGTTTACCTCCGAGTAGAGAGGTAGACTTCGAGATTGAAGCATTACCAGGTGCAACACCTATATCAATTGCTCCTTACAGGATGGCTCCGCTAGAGCTGAAGGAGTTAAGGAAACAGCTGAAGGAGTTACTCGAGAAAGGTTTTATACGTCCGAGTATTTCTCCTTGGGGCGCACCAGTGCTTTTTGTGAAGAAGGAATACGGTAGTTTATGATTATGCATCGACTACCGTCAGTTGAACTAAATCACAATCAAGAACAAGTATCTCTTACCGAGGATAGAGGACTTGCTTGATCAGTTAAGGGGTGCTACAGTGTTTTCAAAGATTGACCTTCGATCAAGATACTAGCAGTTGAGGATAGCAGTGAATTCAATATCGAAGATAGCTTTTCGTACTCGGTATGGACACTATGGGCTTACAGTTATGCCTTTTGGGTTGACGAATGCACCTGCAGCATTCATGGCGCTGATGAACTCGATCCTCCAACCTTATCTAGATCAGTTCGTCGTAGTCTTCATTGATGATATCTTGATATATTCCCGAGATGCAGATACTCATAGAGAACATCTGAGACGTATCTTAGGGATTCTGAGGAAGAGACAGTTGTACGCGAAGTTCAGCAAGTGCGAGTTTTTGACGGATCAGATTGCCTTTCTAGGGCATCTAATATCACAAGATGGTATACAACCTAATCCATCCAAGATCTAGGCTATTACAGAATGGGAAATTCCGAAGAGCATTACAGAGATTCGCAGCTTCTTAGGACTTATGGGTTATTACAAGAAGTTTGTAAAGAACTTCTCGATTATCGCGCGCCCATTGACTAACTTGCTAAAGAAGAATCAGCAGTTTATATGGGATAACAGTTGTCAAGAGAGCTTTGAAGAACTTAAGAAAAGATTGACTACATTCCCTATTCTAGTTGTACCCTCAGATAAGGGTAACTTTGTGGTTTACACCGACACATCTGGGAGTGGCTTAGGAGGAGTTCTAATGCAGGAAGGGAAGGTAATAGCATATACATCTAGACAGTTGAGACCTCATGAGCAGAACTACCCTACACACGACCTAGAGCTTGCTGCTATAGTTCATGCTCTTAAGATCTGGAGGCACTATCTTTATGATGATACATTTCCAGTGTTTACCGACCATAAAAGCCTGAAGTATATTCCCACTCAGAGGGATCTGAATTTGAGGCAGAGAAGATGGATGGAGTTACTCAAGGATTATGATTGCACTATAGAGTACCATCCAAGAAAGGCGAATGTGGTAGCTGACGCTCTCAGTAGAAAGAGCAGTGACCAAGGCGGTAAGGTCAACTACATAGGTGAGCATCTATTAGCTCTCAGAGTTATGAGAGTAGAGATGGATGTAAAAGGATCTTAGTTGATAGCGAACATTCAGGTAAGACCGTTGATTCTTGATGAGATTTCAATTAGACAAGATGAGGATGATACACTGAATAAGTTGAAAGCTAAAGTGGGAGATGCTACCACTACACACTTCCAGTTGTCTGATCAGGGAGTGTTATATAAAGGTGCACGGATATGCGTGCCAAACACTGAGGAGTTAAAGAAGAAGCTACTTGAAGAGGCACATTCCTCGAGGTATTCCATGCATCCTGGGAGTACGAAGATGTTTAATGACATGAGGAAGATATATTGGTGGCCCAGGATGAGACGAGAGGTAGCTGATTTTGTGGCTCGATGTCTAGTGTGTCAGCAAGTGAAGGCTGAACACCAAGCACCAGCAGGAAAGTTACAATCTTTATCAGTTCTTGAGTGGAAGTGGGAGCGGATTACAATGGATTTTGTGGTTGGACTTCCTAGGACTTTCAGAAAGAATGACACGGTATGGGTGATTGTAGACAGATTGACGAAATCTTCCCACTTCTTACCGATGAGACAAGATAACTCCTTGGATGAGCTGGCAGAGTTGTATGTGAGAGAGATTGTTCGACAGCACGGAGTCCCTGTATCGATTGTATCCGATAAAGATCTAAGGTTTACCTCGCACTTATGGGGAAGTCTGCAAACTGCCTTAGGTACAAGATTGCATCTCAGTACGGCATTTCATCCTCAGACAGACGGACAATCAGAGAGAACGATTCAGACCTTGGAGGAGATGTTGAGATCTTGTGTTTTGGAGCTTAAAGGTAACTGGGATTCTAACCTGCCATTGCTCGAATTTGCGTATAATAACAGTTTCCATTCAAGTATTGGTATGGCCCCTTACGAGGCCTTGTATGGAAGGAAGTGTCGCACACCTGTATGTTGGGATTTTGAGGGCATGCAACAAATAGAGGGTCCTGAACATGTACAACAGACAATAGAGAAAGTACAAGTAGTAAAGCAATGCTTGAAGGCAGCACAAGATCGTCAAAAGAGCTACTTTGATCGCCATAGACGAGAGATGACATATGAGATAGGTGATAGAGTGTTTTTGAAGGTATCTCCTTGGAGGGGAGTTATGAGGTTTGGTAGGCATGGGAAGTTAGCACCGAGATACATTGGTCCATATGAGATCTTAGAGAACATCGGACCACTTGCGTATAGATTGGCGTTACCACCTGAGTTATCAAGATTGCATGACGTCTTCCACGTATCGGTGCTACGGAGGTATAGGTCAGATCCGAGTCATATCATTCCCGAACCTGATATAGAAGTATCTGAGAACTTTTCCTACCTAGAAGAACAAGTTGAGGTTTTAGGCAGGCAGGTTCGAAGATTGAGAAACAAGGAGATTCCGATGGTGAAGGTCAGATGGGGACATCATTCAGCTCGAGAGGCTACATGGGAAACCGAGCGAGATATGAGAGCTAGATACCCTTATCTTTTTGAGTAAAAACCTCGAGAAATTGTGATCCAGTTGTGCATCCTTTTTATATATCTGCGAGTTTGGTTCTGCGTCCTTTCTTAAATTTCGGGACGAAATTTCTTAAAGTGGGAGATATTTGTAACAGTCAAAAATCAAATATGGTCTAATCGGGAATTATAGGAAGTTAAACGGGTTTAACGGAATTAAAACCGTCTTAACAAGAGATTGATACCTAGATGATATAAACCCGGTGTTATTTGGAGCATTTGGGAGTTTCAATTAATAAAAATGCAGTTGAGAAAAATGATCAGGACATCGGACATGTCCTAGATATGAAAAACATGGAAAGGCAAAACGGCCAAAAGAGTCGCTATTTCGTTTCTTAGCGGCTAAGAAAGACGGCTTAGGAATACGCGTTTTTCGAGATAATTGCGAAATAATTATCCATACAATATTCCAGATTTATTATTCCAATTTCGAGAAGTTTGGAGAAAGGGGCTTAAACCGCTTTCGGATCGGTGAAAGGATAATTATCGACTCCGCTAAAGGATAATTATCGTCTTCGCTATAAATAGCAGAAATAACGTTTATTCATTCATTTCCTTTCACGTTTTCTCGTAAAAGGTCTGATTTCTCTCAATCTTCAAACTCAGATCTACTCTCCGTTTCTAATCCGATTTCAAATCCGTTTGAGTTTTTGGATTCCTCTCTTCATTCCCTTCATTTTGGTACCGAGTTTCTACATTTCCGCGCAAGAGAAGGCCTGGTCGAGCATATATGATACTAGGGAGGTTCCGTCGCTCAGATTCCGGTGAATTTGATGGTGTCCGAGCGTAGCCTGCGTCGTTGTGATTCCGAATCTTATTTCGGATCGTCAATCGGGTTAGTAACGAATAAGTTATGAATTTATTCGTTTTCCGTATTGCGATTTAGCCTAAATTGACCTTAGGCTTGTCAAAATGGATAATTGGAAATTTCATTATGCTCGTTACTTTATTCTGGTGATTATGGGTTGTTTGTTTGATGAGATTTGATGACAGGTGGGTTCAGAAATTGCCTGCGGGCAAAACGTTATTCTGGCAAAATTTAATTAATTAATTAAACGTTAATTAACTAAATTGGGATTCTAGAAAATGCTAAAAGCTAATTAAATTCAAAGGAATGAATTTAACTGGTGTTTGAAGCGAGAAGTTTAATACGAGGAATATGATATTCTCAACAGGTGTTGTTGAAGGTTTCGGTCTAACTATAACGTAGTTGCTTTGTGAGCGTATCCAAGCACGATAAAAGAGGATAGTCCGAGTGGGAAACGGACTCAGTAGTTGGTTTGCGAGGTTTTATTGTTCTTACCAGCGAGGTAAGTGTATATGAATTACACTTGCTTAATATATGTTATGTATTTAATATGCCATGATTTTATGCATGCTTGAGTGTATATATTTGTTTGTTATGATTGTATGCATGCCTATATATGAGTGAGATGATGATGATGATGATGATGATGATGACGACTTGATATTCTTTATGAAAGCATGCATGAGGTACATGAGATGATAATGGAAAGAATGTGATGAAAGAATATGATGAAAGCGTGAAATTGAGTTATGATGTGAAAGTGACAATATAGGATGGTAATTGATTAAGAAAAACAGCCAGAGGTCGCTACCTGATCTACAGGGGGCCTCAGAGGTCGCTACCTGATCTACAGGGGACCTCAAGATAAGAAAAACAGCCAGAGGTCGCTACCTGATCTACAGGGGGCCTCAAGATAAGAAAAGTAGTCCAAGATCGCAACCTGATCTACAGGGGGTCTTAGGACATGATGGCAGAGGTCGCTACCTGATCTACAAGGGGCCTAGGACGCTATCGGGTTGGCCAACCGAAAGAAAAAAGAAAGAAAGAAAGAAAAGAAATACGAAAGCAATGAGAAAATATATCGTACGATCAGTTGGAGCTAGTTAGTTAATTATCACCTATGCATCGATGCGATCGAGTCTAGCATGTTATATGTTATGTTATGATTATTTATATGTGTTGAGATGATATGAGATGTTTATATGAGATGATATGTTTATATGTGATGTGTGATAACATGCTTGAATGTTTATGTGAAATGTGATGTGAATGGTTGTGGAATTATATGTGAATGTGGATATGTATGCATTGATCGACTTTGGAATGTGAGGAAGGATATAGAGTGTCCTTTGGGGACAGGATATTAGATACTTATATATATTGGGAGAGTGCGATTTGTATACCCTTACTGAGTGTGTGGCTCATTGTTGTTATATCCACATATTTTTCAGCTACTCAGAATCGGCCTGATCAAGGCAAGGACGTTGGAACCAACACCTGGATTTGAGATCATATCAGGTGGGCAGTTATGGGATGCTACCGCCTAGGAATTTTCGCATGGTTTTAAAACAGTTGTGTTTTGGTTAAACGGAGTTTATGACGTATGTTAGTATGTATATATGTTGTGAATATGGTTGTAAGATAAAGTTTTAAAAATTTACGTTTTCCGCTTTTCCGCTTATTGTTTTAAACAGGGTTAATTAATTGGTAATCAACTAGAAATGAAATAGGAGGTGTCACATTTGCGATATCCATGATCACTTGTTTGATTTGATTTCACCTTAGTCTTCGTGTTCGAACTCGGAATACTATCCTTGCTACAAAACGACCCATATATTGTGGGTTCGCTATCGAGTTATAGATTGTAAGACTTTTGTGCTATACATTTCTAGCGTGACAGCGGCCTCTGACTGCCTCCTGCTACTCCAGCAGGCGAAGAACCCTGTTGAGACTGTGATTTGCCGTGACGGCAAAAAGTGGCTCGGTGACCCATCTGACTACAAGAGAAACAATGCGTTCCTCATGTGCCCAAACTCCCCACAACTATAGCACTAACGTCCCCCGTTTGGTGTTTGCTTCGATGTCTGAGGACCGGGACGTCCCGGAGTCTAGCTACGTCCCTCTCTACCACTCTTGCCCCTGAACTAGCTGGTACGGTCCTATGTCTCTTGTCCGGTCCTCCGGACTATGTTGTCCTCCTCATCCCAGGTCGGTCCCTCTTGTAGGCCGAAGCTCGATCTTGGTACTCCGCCAATGAATCGTAGCGAAATCCTGCCAAGTAAGCACGGATGACTCCCTCAGTCTCTTGGAAAAGAGATAGACATGTTGGTCCGCTGGAGGTGCAGCGGGCCCCATCAATGCTAACTCCGCTCTAAAACGTTGAATCGCCTCCATGGCGGGGACATCCTCAAAACCTACCTCTAAGAAATCCTGTACTTTGTCTCTCCGTAGTGAATCCGGGCAGAATGTCTCTCTCACGAGATGCAACAGCTGGTCCATCCTGGTCACACCTCCTCTCACCGACCTCAACCAATATTGGGCCTCCTCTCTAAACAAAGTCTAGACTATCTCCACTTGTCTCTCCTCCGGGCAGCGGATCGCCTCTAATGCCGACTCCACATGCTCAATCCAATGCTCTACCTTTAACCTCACCTTCCCGTCGAAGTAGGGTACATGCTGCTGGTTGAAAGTCTTCAACCATGAATCGGGTCTAGGAGACCTCATCTCGTCTCTTGTCCTAGCAATCTCCACAACCGGCTCAGGTGTAACTACCGTCGGTGCAACTAACTCTGATGCGGCTCTGATCTGGGTAGCCCTCTACGAGACCTCGACTGATCATGCCAGTGCAGGTGCAGGTACCGGCACCGGTGGTGCTGGAGGTGGTGCTCCAGCCCTAAACGCCTCCTCAACTCGGCATAAGTAATCCTCAAAAATAGTAGCCCCAATAGATGCTCCCCCAGTCCTAGCAGATGGGGAACTATGTGCCCAGGACCTCACCACTGTCCTTTCTCCAGCCTTGGGATGATGCTCTCTGCCACGTCATCCACGGGAACCTCAACCGCTGGCGGATCCACAACTAGTGGGTCTGCAACAGGAACACGTCCACGACCTCTCGTGCCTGGAGGTCTCCCTACTCGTCCCCGCCTCGGGATGGTAGGAGGTAGAGGCGGTCTACCCCTGGTGGGTCCTATATACGCGGTAGCTCTCGTACGTGCAATCTTATATCGTTTCGCGTTTGTTTATATTTATTTAAGTCGGCATATATATATATGTGTGTGTGTGTCTGTGTGTGTGTGTATTGTATTGGTAATACTTAATATGAAAGGAACTTATAAAGCATAAACGAAAGGAGCCGAAATCTAAAATACAACCAAGGCATAAAAAGCCCAATCATCCTAAGCTCACATGCATAGCTAGGTACATACAAGTCCAAAAACAATCCTAAGGTCATATACATATATATAGATAACTAGGTAATTATATATACATAGTTACATACATTAAATCCACAAAATCTATGTTGCCGAGGTTTGCGTGAGCAGTGGTGGTCCCGTACATTCTAACCCAATCTCGACTCATGCATATGAATTTTGAAAACGAAAAACATCAAAACCCGTGGGGTTCTGTTTGTTCCTTATTCGGCCTTTAGAAAGTTGCAAGTGCCATTGTTTAAAACCTAGGGCTCTGATACCACTTTGTAACACACCGAATCCGCGGAATATCGGAATGCTACGGGCGAGACCACACAATTGGTCCCGACCCTTAGCCTGACAACAATCTCACCGGACCTTTCCAACTTGGCACAAATAAAGGCGTAAAACTCGAAAACGTTTGTAATGTATGCAAGACTTGAAAGTAAAGAGTACAACGTGGAAACTCAGCCGAGTCCTCAAAACGACACAAAAACTCCACAAGACATAAATCCGAAAGCGAACATCAATCCATAATCCAACATAAGAGTAATAACGATAATAATCCCAAAAACGCCCCCGTCCTATAATGTACGGAGACCCTCGGCTGTCTATTCTTCCACCTCACTCGGCAGCGTCCCTAACCTGCAGGGCATCTACACAAGCGGTTTAAAACCGTTAGCTACATTCGAAGCATTAAAGACACGGTGAAGGCACATACACAATCATACATCATAACATCACATACTCATGCTCAACAAACAAGTCCGGTTTATTATCTTCACTTATTAGGTCATATTCCGTTCTAATTCAACTTAGTTTTGTAACACGGGACCACCGTGGTCCCGCCTCGGTCCCTACTTACCGGCATGGAACGGTACGGATGCCTCCGCCGTCTAACCAACACGAGCTAGTCGCTGAGAACCTCCTAGACTCTCACAAGATCTAGGCAGATGATGCCACCGCTCATTATCATACACTTGGGCCAAAATAATATATAAATGTCGGTGGTCCTATTATCGGTTTAGTTGATATAACGAAAGCGATAAATCACACACCACCAAACACACAATGAATCTAATACATCGAATATGGCTAAGTAAGTCCGAAGACTTACCTCGTCTCTCAACTCACAACACTCTAGCTCCTTAGTGAGGATGCACACAACCTGCTCATACATGAATACACTCATCAACACAAGCTCACACTCATGAAGTCTTAGACTTCACTCTAGTGATCTTAGCAAGATCACTCAACTCTTAAACTATGAAAGCATCCTAGGATCTATGGTACTCATGACACTCTCAACAAGCAAAGGAAACTCACAACAGCCTATAGCTCACATGATCACCAACAACAGCCTAGGAGATCCAATCTAGCCTAGAAAGATCCAACATGCTTACACAACTTATGATCATCAACCGCATCAAGCCATAAGGGCTCCAAGGATAGCAACCACTAGATGGCATTCACATGAGTCCTAGGTCCACCCTAAGCATGCTTCTAACTAAGAATAACCATAAGGCTAAGGAAGGAACGAAGGGGAAGGGAGGGAGGAACCTACTGGTGAAGAAAACGCAGCCGCGGAAGCAAGTTGACGCCCCGGCGGAAGCTGTCACCGCCCCCAGCGGTGCCCTGGATCCGCCCCTGCGGTGGCTCTGGCCGCCTCTGTTGTGGCCCTGGTCCTCCCCCGCACCTCTGAAGATCCGCCCCCGCGGTTTGAGCAACGGAAACCCGTCTTCTTCGTTTACGATTGTAGATCCTTAGCTCCAATGTCTCCCTCTTCTTGCTGGGTCTTCTCCCAACATCAACCTATGATCTTAGGCTCCTCTTCATGACCTAATCGAGCCATGAACACACACATGCAACGGATCTAAGGACAAACTTCCTCAAGATCTCCATCCATGGCCATGGATGAAGGGGAAAGGAGAGGATATTCAACAAGGAAAGAGAAGGGGAAAGAAGGAGAAGACTTACCAACCACTGAGATCCTTCTTCACTACAGCTCATCCACAAGCAAATCACCAAGGGAAGAGAGGAAGAGCACAAGAGAGAGTAGAGAGGAAAATGACTAACGTGAGAGAGAAGTGAAAGAGGAGAGAGGGAGAATCAAACAAGGCTGAAAAGGTGGGAGGGAACCAAGGGGTCAGCTGGCCCCTTGTCACCTCAGTTGGAAACGAAAGGCCAATAAGCGGAAAAGGAGAAACGAGGGGTCAACGCGGGATTTTGGGAATAAATCCCGGTACCTAGCACATGTGCCTGCGGGAAAACTAGACCGCTGACGCTGAAAGTTCGAAAACGTCTCGATACCCGGAATAAAAATTCTGGATGTTACATAATGCAATCTCACGTTCCTTCTACTGTTGTGTAATGTTCTCACTACGTGTTTGATAAAATGTTCGAAAGAGAGAGTGAGAGTAGAAGCTCTTCTGTTTGTTTTTGAAGCTCTTGTGTTTATTTTTCCTGGTTTTGAATTTCTCACTCTAACGGCATTCACTTATGTTGGCATATAATGTGTTGTCTGCAGGGCTTGTGTTTTGATCATTTTTCTACTAATGTCGTTCCCAGTGATTCCAAATGGCCATGGAGAAACGAATACCCTACATTCCCCATTCTCTCAACAATCAGTGATTGCGAATGCTCCAAACACATTGACACTACTCTTACAAGGGCCAAATTTTCTGGCATGAGTTTCTGGTATGTCATACCAGAAACTCATGCCAGAAAATTATAAAAAATAAAAAATGACAAAAAAACAAAAAATAACTTCTGGTGTGAAAAAATTCTAGTATGAAAAAAAAAATTGGTATGAACTTCTGGTATGAAATAGTTCTGGTATGAACTTTTGGTATGAAAACTTTCTGGTATGAGAAATAAAACAGATAATAAAAAAAGGCAAAGAAAAAAAAACAAATTCAGTAATTAAAATTTAAAACTTACACATATATAACAAATAACAAACATTTACTAAACACAAAACTAAAAAAGTCCTAGTAGGCCAAATTCTTTCTTTAAATAATTAAAGGGATACTTTTGTAGATATTTCACTTTGAGAAGAAGATTTGACCTTAAATAATTCATAAAATATTCCAATAAAATCCCTTCAATTATGGCTAGCATCTTTTTAATTGTGTCTGAACGATTTTCCTTTTTTCCACCATCCTCCACTATATAAAGGATGATTAACCTCATTGTACAAACATGTTTAATTTTAATCTAGCACATTTGAGAAGCATTTTCTCATCCTTGGTTATTGGTCATTACAGTTCCCTCTCTTATAAAGTTCTTCATTTTGATGTTCGATCCAAGTCTCCAACTCGAGGATTCATCAAGAATCACTAGTTCACTCTGCTTCACGGATTGTTCGTTCTCTCTAGATCGAATCAACTATACGCTTCCGCAACACCATCTCTTAAGTTTCCGCAAACTCATTTTCAACAACGAATCCATCCACACATAACAAAACGGAGTTGTTGAAGTTCAAGTTCGATCTAGATCCGGAGTTTGTCCTTGAACGCATCCAAGAACGCATCAAATTGGTACCAATGATGTATCCTTGGTTGCGGATCAAGGACAAAGTGCCGGATCTAGATCGTGCTTAGCTTCAACTACTCCTTGCGGGTGGATTAAAGTATAGAATATGAGTTTGTGGAAGCCTTGAGATGGATGTGTAAGCTTACGGTCTATCCGATCTAGTTAGATCGAATCATCCACAAAGTGGATTAGATAGAGTTGATCATTAAAAAAGATCCTCGAGTATGTGAGTCTTGGATCAAAGACTAGATTCAAGATAGAATGTAAGAGGGTGAAAGAGGAGGTGATGCCCAAACCAAGTAGGAGAAAATACTTCTCAATATACTTGATTAAAATTAGATGGAATATTCTAATAACTAAATTTAGTTATTAAGAATATCCTAAACATTCAAAGTTGTCTTAAAGGAAGATATTCACAAGAATATCTCCTTGAATTATTAATAATATAAAATATAGAAAATATAATAAATATAATGGAAAAGTCTTCCATTGGGTAGTTGAGCCAAAGGTATATCAAGCTAGAGGTACGGATGACATCGCCATCCAAGGACGTATCATACGACTAATATACGGTTGTTTGGTACTCGTGGGGTGGATGTTTGGGCTTATTATTTGGTGATATTATGGGCCAACTCTACTTGAGGTGGGCTGATCCAAAGGCAATGTGAGACGCCAAGCCAACGGCCATGGAACGGCCATAGGATGGTTATTTGGAGGTTGTTGGGTGGCCGTTTGGCATGTTGTTTTAGCTTGTTTGGAAAGGTCGTCTTGTGTCATTTTATGTTCCTTAGAAAGAGGTTTTTGGCTCCAATCGAGAGTGGTAATCGAGTTTCTCGAGCATTCGATCCTCGGTCGTATGAGATAGTGTCTTTGTGATGCCCGACTTCGGGGAAGATTGAGCTCTTAAGTGTACTTGAGTGAATATTGTTGGTAAATACTTCATAACGACCTTGAAAGCTTGAAATATGAAATAACCGGAAGTAAATACCGAAAACATAATATGAACACATTATGAGTTTTAATCATATATATGTTACCAAAAGATGTGTAAAACGACATGAACAAGAGGGTAGAAAACACATGTTTTGATGCTATCAACAACTTATTAAAAAAAATGTATTGTTAATATTAGTTAAGCACTATATATTGATAGTCTAAACTTGTTGAGAATACATAAACACACTATTATAATATAGTGTTGTTGTAAGCAATTAAACATATTTGACTATTTTAGTGTTGTTGATAGTATAAACAAATTACTTTGCTTATTTATGCGTTGTTGACAACATCATCATCATCATTTTTATAAATTTATTTTTTTTTGTTGACAAAAATTAATACTAAATTTTTGCTTTTTTTGAAAATGTTGACAATACATAATCAAATTGTTTTATTATTATAGTATTGTTGACATCATTTAACAACACTAGTTTGGTATTATTCTCTAGTTACAACATGAACACTAATTAATACTTCCTCCTATCATAAATAAATGTCGTTTTAGCATTAGAATTTTGATCACAATTATTTGTCGTTTTAAGTTTTCTAGGCCAATAAATGCACGATATTTATAAGAGTTGTTCTTGAAAATTGTTATTATTGATTACTTTTAGGTCAAAAATATTTCTTATTGGTTAAAAAGAGTGTTGAGTATTAAATAAGTGATAATATCTAGAAATTTTGATAAAAATTAAGTTATTTATGGTTTTTCTTAAAAATTGTGTCAAGGGCTAAAATGACAAATAATTGTGATCGGAGGTAGCATTTGGGTTTTTTTTATTGTTGTGGACAACAAGCAAAAGCTTGTTTGTGTGTTTATTGTGTTGTTTACATCACCAAACAACTTAATTTGTTTTTCTGGTGTTGTTGACAATACTTAAATACTTTATATCAATAATTTTGTTAATCTTCAAAGTACTTAAACACATTATAATGTTATTTTAGAGTTGTTGACAAAAGCTAAAGGCTATATTATTATTTTAGTACTAATGACACCACTAACTTCCATGATTTAGGTGTTTTTCTATTGTTGACAACAATTTTGACACCAATTTATAGATTATACAAGTTTGTTGTGTTGTTGATGACAAGACGTTTCCGTTGTTACGTGCTTATCAAAGTAATATCCAAATAGATTCACTAAAACGAGTATAGAAAATAAGTAAGGGTCAAACCCAAGAGAGATTGAGCATAAAAATATAATGTAATTAAAATTATCAAATAGATTGTAAGAAAAAGGGAGGGGTTTGTGTTAGAAAAGTGAGAATAAAAAAATAGTAAAAAGAGAATCGCATTTGCGAAGATTAGACAAAGCACTACACTTAACTGTTTTCACTCACAAAAGATATTATGATCCTAGTTTCTCTGAAGTTTTCTCAATTGTTGTTCTCATCCCGATCATCTATAGATGTTGGTTCTACCAGCCCCAATCACTTATCGCTAAACTACTCTAGGCATTAAAGATAGGAATAGAAAAGTCTAACATCCTCTAACACAAGCCCCAATCACTTATCGCTAAACTTTCTCAATTGTTTTGAACAAAATGACAAAGAAAGAAAGAGAGGTTTTTGGTGTGTGATGACATCCTCTAACACAAGCCTAACATCTCTATTTAAACTACTCTAGGCATTAAAGATAGGAATAAAAAATTCTCAAACCGTCATACTAAAAGCTCTTAAAATACATATTTGAAATCGTCGGTTTTATTGTAGAGACAATTACCCGTGGGAACGGGAATTGGTGGCTGTGGGTGCATGGTCGTAAACTCCAAAGGAACCGCTTCATCTTCAAAGGGATCACGATTGTGAATGGTTGCGGGTGCGGGAAACACAAAACTCTGAAACGGTTGCAACTCTTCATTTTTGTCTTTAGGCACGGGGGTGGTTACTTCATGTCGCAGGTGCAAGAAGCTCAAGTGTTGAAGGCGTCAAGATTGATGTTGCAGGTGTAGAGAAACAAAGCGTCAGCCAAGCAAAAACCAAGGTGTGGGGCGTGGAGTTTCCGCGGGTGCAGGCCAAAACCACCGCGGGTGCAGTAACACATGGGCGCGGGAGGATGGTTTTTTGGCCGCGGGTAACAATAAATTTATTCCTTGTCCTTCTCTTCATTTCCTTCACTTTCCTAACTTGATTCTTTTGCTAATTTCTTGGATTTCTTCAATGATGGTTTTCTCAATTAGAATTACATAACTAGCACCATATACAAGCAAAACAACTACACATGCATGCTAAAACTATGCTATTGTGATAGAGAATCTATCACCTATCAAATTCCTCCATACTTAGACCTTTACTCGTCCCGATTAAACTAAATTCTATCAATTATCATCAAAGTCTCACAAAGTATGGAAAATAAAAAAAATTATGTTATAGCATGTGAACAATAAGCTCCTCAATGGTGATATGAACCAGTATAAACTTTATGTAGCTCTTTATTGCTCCAAGAGTGACCTACTCGAATCCTCGATACAGCTCCTCTTCTTATGTCGTCAATGTCAAAATGATGAACCTATCTTTTAGAATTTTCTTACACTCATTTTTCCAAGGTGTCTGTTTGCTCCAAAGGTTGTGTGCAAGCTTTAAATTTATAACTAAGAACAAAAGCAATCAAGCGAACCCGCAGTGTACGAATCGATCGCAGTAAAAGCAAGAATTCCAGGGTCGAACTCAAGGATTTGGTGAAATCAAAATCAGAATAAGATATCTAACAAGGGAAGATGCAACTATTGACAATGAAAAGACAAATAATTGATTTTTGTGTAAAGAATTGGGAAAACGGATTCTAAGGATCAAGGAATCCGATTGTGATTTTCGATTCAAGATTTCTAAAGATTATATGGACAGAGATGGGGTTGCTATGATATGTATTCTAAGATGGAATGATGTACTGTGAAGTCTCCACCACCCATGTCCAAACCCAAAGGCTCTAACTAAAAGATGTTGAGTCTCGATAAGATAAAGGATCTAAGGGAAGGATAATATTCTCGAAATCAAACACAAACCCAAGGGAATCAGGTTAACTCACAAAGGTAAGGGTTTTGGCACACTCAATCTTAATAGAGGGGTTTGAATCCTCTATTACCTAGCTCTTGTAATCGTTGGCAACCATGGATGAGAATCACCGGGTACGTCTCTTCTCACACTCGGATATAGGTTAGAAAGGTTCAACAAGGCTAGGGGTTTAAGCAATCTTTAACCAAAGATTAAGGATAAAGAAAGGTAGGTACGACAGAAGGAAAATCGGGTTATTTATCCCTAAAAATCGGACGATTTACTCAATGAACACACCGATTTTTGCCTTCTGCAATGGTTAAACTCAACGCTCAGGATCCAATCTGTTTGTGAAGGTCATTCTATCATCATCTCAACCACAATCTTCAACCAATCACCCTAGAATCACAAGGTTTTTAGCCAAGAATACACATAGTGAAGATTAAAAGAGATATTATATCAAGAAAGTAAGGAACTTAAGAAAACTTTGAATCTTGAATAAAACCAAACCAAGAACGTATGAACAATGTTTAGTCCTATAAAAATCAAAGAAAAACTCAATAAAAAAACTCCAAATCACAATCAAAAAGACAGAATATAAAATCAAACTCACAAACTGTAACACCCCGTTTTTGGGTGCATTTTCGATATTATTTTTCCGAATTTTATCGATATGTTTTAGCTTAATGTTTTTTTTTATTAAAAGTGTTTTTACGGCATGAAGTATTTATTCCGAGTATATTTAAATTTTAGATACGTTTACGTATATCCGTTTTATTTATTTTACGGAAATTTTGAGAGTTTTCCGATACGAAAATCCCCCTCCGATTATTTTTGATCGAGTTATATTATTTTATTTTTCTTCTCTCCTTTGTCTTTTTCTTTCTCTTTTCCTTGGCCTATAGAAGTCAGCCTTTGCCAACCTTCACTTGTAGTTTTTGTCTTGGCAGCCTACACCTCCTAACCTTGCCGCCTACAAGATGCAGCCTACCTATGCTACTTGACCCCTCGTTCCACCCTCATCTCACCCTTCTCCAGCCTCTGTGACCTCTAAGGTTTCTTGGACACGCTGCAACCATCCCTCTTCGTCTCTCCCTGCAACCAAAAGCAAGCCTCATCCATCCCCAACTCTTATCCTCTATTTCTCTCAGCTGCGTTCTCTCCTCACCGTCGAACCATTGCAGCCTCAATATGGGCCCTCTCGAGCTCCTCACCCCTACAGTCCGGCATCAACCTTTTCTTCTGTCATTTGTTCGAGCCACTAACCTCAGGGATCTACAGCCGCAGGAGAATGATCGACCACTTGCGTTCGGTAACAGCCGCAACCACCTTCGCCGTCTCCCTGTGGAAGATGGAAAGCCATCAGAGTTGCCCTTGCTAGCGGCCGCTGTTGAAGCCGCTGGAGAGGCCTCTCCACTGCTCCTGCCAGAGCTGACTCCGGCCACCTTCTTCTCTCCCCGTATTCGTTGTTCTCCCTGCCGCCAAGGAGCAGCCCCTGACGCCGGATTCGGGCCGCCTCTGTTGCCGCCGACTTGCCGACTTCGTATCTTATGCAGCCACCAGGAGTCGCCGGAGCGAGAGGCCGCCGCATGTTGCTTCCCTTCTGCCGTTTTGCGCGTGTTGAATTAGGTTGAAGATGGTCATTAACTTAATTCAAATCAGCCCCCTCTATTTGTGTTAATTCCGAAAATGACCCCCTGTTTCGTATTTATAGTTTTTACCCAAATTATTGGAAAATTTCTAATCTACCCTCTGTGAATTTATTTGCTGAATTGGCCCCAAGGATTTAATTATGGATTATGACCCATAGTTTTGGAATTGTATATTTTGCCCAGAAAATATAATTACGGATTTTAAATTCGGGTTTTACTTCGAGTTCTAGTCTTGTATTTACTTACACGATGTTTTATGCCCATGTTTATAATCTTGGTTTTGACCCAACGTTTATTTCGAGAAATGACCAAGTTTTCAGAGGTTTTTAGTTGCCCGGATAATTGTTTTGGTTTTGACTCGTATTTATAAATTGTAGTGATCACCCCGTAAAATGTTTGCGAGTTTTACCCTTGTTTTGAAAGCGGGGCTTCCTTAGATTTTTATATGCGTTAATCTCCCTTCCAAAATTAGCGTTTAAGCTAATTTTGTGTACTTTGGTTTTAGGTCCGGAAGCGCCTTGATAAAGGCCTAACGAGTCCAAGTTCGACATCCTTCTTGACGTCGTGTGAGTATTCTTTCCCCTTGATCTAGTTATGTTAAGTTTTAGTATCATGCTAGGATGGATCTAGCATAACTTAGAGTTAATGCCAAGTAGTGGCTTTGAACCTTAGGTGAGTTTTGAGGATTTGATATTGTTTGATGGATCGATGTTTTCTAAGCTTGAGATGTTGGTTATTTTGTGAGGTTGTTATAAGGTTTTAAGTTATTTGGTTGATCTTGTGAATATTTGAGGCTTGAGGTTGTGGATTTATGGTTGTTGAGATTATGGGCTAGGATACATAGCGTTGATACCGCTGAGATTGTTGAGACTAGGCATGTTTATCCTAGTATGTGTTATGAGTTATGTTTTGAGAGATCTTCGGGTCTAGAAGTCTAAGGACTTCTAGCTTCTGTTGAGTGTGATGTGAGCATGGGGGATTCTAGGATGCAGTTCTAAATTTGAGAGTCAAATGGTCTTGCCTAGATCATTTGTATAGAAGTCTAAGACTTCTATTGTGAGTGAGTTGTTGTTGATATAGTTATCTTCTTGTGAGCAGGTTATGGGCTTCCTCCCTAAGGAAGCGAGAGTGTTGTGAGTTGAGTGTGGTGACGAGGTAAGTCTCCGGACTTACTTAGCTCGTATTCCTTGTATTAGCATTGATGTGTGTTTGGTGGTGTGTGTTTATTCTTTATTGTTTACAACAACTAAACCGGAAATAGGATTACCGACCTTTACATTATTTTGGCCCAAGTGTATGATAAGGGGGGTGACAACTTGCCTGGCTCCCGCGAGAGCTAGGAGGTTCTCGGCGACTATCCCGTGCTGGTAGACGGTCGGATGCATCATTACCATTCCATGCCGATAAGTAGGGACCGAGGCGAGTTTCGGTGACTCTCGCGTCACAACCTAAGTTGAATTAGAACGGGATATGACTTAATAATAAAAAGATAATAAAACGGACTTGTGTGCTTTGTTGTATATTGTGTGTTATGTTTATTTACTTGTGTTTGTGCCTTTCACCTTGATTCTAATGCTTCGAATATTTGCTAATGGTTTTATACCGATTGTTGTAGATTGCCTTGCAGGTTAGGAATGCGGCCGAGAGATCCGGAAGACTGGGCAGCCGGGGTCCCGTACATTTTAGGATTGGGTTTTCGTTGGAGTCGTGTTTAAGTTTTGTATTCATTATATTGTATGCTGCGTGTATGGCATTTGGTCTTTTGGTTGTATCTCGGCTGAAGTCTTTTGTTTGTATGGTTTCGGGTTTCATTGCATTGCATAAAATGTATTTCGTTTTGGCCTTTATTTGTGTCTTGTTGAAAGATCCGGTGAAATTGTTATCAGGCTAAGGGTCGGGACCCATTGTGAGGTCCCAACCCGTAGCATCCCGAGTCCCGCGGATTTGGGGTGTTACAAAAGTGGTATCAGAGCCCTAGGTTGACAACAATGGCACTCGCAATCTTCTAACGGCCGAATGAGGAATAAACAGAACCCCGCGGGTTCTAAGTTTTCGTTTTCAAAATCACATGCATGAGTCGGGGTAGAATGTACGGACCACCACTCTTTCCGCGGATCTCGGCAGCTTAGTATATTGGATTTTGATATGTATATATATGTATATGTATATATAGATATGGATATGAGGTTTGTAGTTATGCATGATGGAGTTGATGTGTATTTTTGTAGATTGTAGTTGCATGATAGACATGATTTATGTGTATAGTTGTATATGTGAACGATTATATGTTTTGGACCTTGTATTGTTATAATGGAATGCCGAATGCGTGATATTAGTAGTAATATGGACTTAGGACTTCTATAGTTATGTATACGTATTCTTATTATGTATAGTAGCATATGAAGTTATGGGACCTTTTAGCTAAGATGATTGTATAATATCATTACCGTGAAGACGACGATGTGGCTTGGGATAGCGTTCATACATGGGGGAGTACGCTCAAGTATCGAGTTGAGCATTTGGTGCTAAAAACCATCATGGCATTCTCGGATTCCTTTGAAAAGGATGTCAAAGAAGAAGATTGGAGATGACGTAAATGTAGGACAACACCAAGTAAAAGAACGACACGAGACAACTTAAGAGAAAGCGGAACGGAGACCATACAAGGAGAAGGAGTAACATGAAGATGTGGGAGTGGTTACCAAGAAGTCACGAATGGAAAGACAATGAGACCAATAGAGATAACGTATATAAGTTCTTCGAGAAGACGCGGGGACAACTAAAGATGCGAATCGAGAAAGAGATGGGTACATTCTAGCAAGGCTAAAGGTGGTGTTCCATTAAGATGCAAAGCTTTCCTTAGACGTTTCTAAGCATTGGAGATAAGACGAGAGAAGTAAATGAAACATGTGGGAAGGATTTAAAATACCGTAAGATAAACTTGCGAGGTACCAAGAAGTGAAGAGTAAAAAAATACGAGGGTACGAGAAGGATCACATGGTGAAAGTTCACATAGTAGAATTACCTGGTGGAGTCAATCTTTTTCTGTCATTGAGATGAGACTGAGCAACGCTAAGAAGGAGGGAGGGTGTGTGGATGATGATCTTCAGAAGATGAAGGATAAAACAAGGAGTTGGATTGAAAGACTCAAGTTACCAACCAAGAGAAGAGAGAGTGGTTACTAACGATAGAGGTGTGGGGAAGATGCACTTACAAGATATTATGAAGAACAGTTAAGCATATGAATTTGGGTCATATGACACGAAAGAGTTGGGGAGGTATAGTTATCTTACAAAAGAAGAAGGGAGAGGGGAGCTTAATGGGAGCTAACGAAGTCGAAAGTAGAGTAAAATGAGCTAGTGAAGTTAAGGCGGAATATCCCGAGAAGGTATCCTTCAGGAGTATGGTAACATGGAAGTGTGGTATGAGGGTAAGTCGTTGATCTTGGAGAGGGTCATCAATGAGTTAATCGGTGACCACCAAAAATGCACAAGTGTAGGTTGTATACTCGTGACTGTAGGTGGGGAGAGTAATTCAGGATATGGGATCATGAAGAAGAGTAACAAGAACTTGGAGTATTCGTGGTGGTTGAATATCGGCAATAAAGAGGTATATCAAGGGAAATGCAAGTATCTTAATCAAGTAACAAATTATCGATTCCAGCAAGTGTTAGTAACATACCGTGAGGGGAGGGATTGTAGCGATATGGTGCAACCTTCTTAGGTCATGGGGTTTTCATAGGGAAGAATGACACGGATCAGGGTAAAGGAAAATAGAAGGACAAAGAGGAAGGTGAGCCTTTTATGGTTATTGTGCGTGAAGAGGGAATATATATATATAAGGGGAGGTATGATATGTTTAATCTAAGGTTATGGATGTCATGTTTTCGCGAACAAAAGCTAAGTCAAGGTTATTTGGATTCCCATGGCGAAGCCATAGTGGCTATGACGTGAAACCAGAAATCTAGATAAGGGTGGCGCTGTGAGCTTAGAGTTTATGATGTTAGTGGTTTGTGAAGTACTGAGTGGATCTTTCAGTGATTGTGGTTGTGGGAATTTCTTCTAGCGTTTTCCACGGAGCATACTAGTACGGTTGTGAAGATTCCTCTCGGTGCTCTCCAACAAGAAAACAAGACCCTTCATGGAATACCAAGAGATGCTTAAGGTGACCAACAAGAGAGAGAGAAAACTAAAGTTTTGAAGTTCGATGTTGATTTGAGATGTACAAGAAGTACATGAAAGATTGAAACTAGAGTCTCTACAGTTGGTTTGACGCTACGTAAGAAAATGTAGTGTAAATTTCTACGCCTACTTGAAGAAGGGATGTCGACGGTGAAAGCTGATGTAGAATACGAAGAGATCCTCCCATACGTTGGGATGTCATAGAAAGCAAAAAAGATTGTATCGAGTTGTTATAAGGTATGATCGAGTCTTGTAGTTAAGACCTTTGTGACTGAAAACATGCGCGAGATCAAAAGATGTTACTATTGCTATTCCTTTGAAGTGAGATGAGGGATTAAGCTGAAGTATTGCTTAAAAAAGGCTTCAAGAGTGGGGAAATTAGAGCAAGTCTCTAGAGTTCTGTAGATGAAGGATCTTTGAAAAAGGATGGTGAACATAGTAGCTACAGAAGGAGCAATACACGAGTTGAAGGACGTCACCCCAACAGATCAGGGTGGACCACTTGTCAAGTGTTAGGACCAGGTTGTGTCGGTCATTATGATATGTGATGAGTAGAGAAAAGATAGAACCCGAGATAGAACGGATTACAATGCATCAAGATGTGAATTTTACCGCTAAGATTGAATTGGGCTCAACTCCCATTTCTAATGCGCCGTACAAAAGATATCAATAAATGATACCCGTAAGGATACTCGAATTGAGGATGCAATCAAAGGAGCAATTGCAAGGACTTGTTGATAAAGGTTCATTAGTACCAATACACTGCCGTAGAGAACCCATAATTTATCATAAACTTTTGATTCGAAGTTATTATGAGAACACCAGAATTGTTGTGGAAAAAAAAAACAAAAAAAAAAGACATTTCTCTCCAATTGAACATCGATTACTGTGAGTCGAAGGACAAGTCTTCCTTACAACGAATGGATGATCTACTCGATCAGTTACTAGGGTCGGTAGTCTCTTATGAGAATGATTTAAGGTCTGATTGTCACCAATTGAGATTTCGAGTCTGAGATATTGCAAGTACGGCATTTTGGACCAATCGGAGTCACTACGAGTTGTAGCTACTCCACATGGGCTTGCTGATGCCGGATAAGATACTTTGGGGTCTACTCTTGGAAAAGAGATGAAGCGTTTGACAAGTTGTCTCGGGATGGCAAACCCGAGAGATGTGAAAGAAGTTTCAAGTTTCTTAGATGTGTTGAGCATTACTAGATCGGTGAGGAGAGAAGTGGTATAACACCAATTATGGTATCCTCCAGATGACAACAAAGTATTGAATGGGACGAGGAATTGACAGTATAGTTGTTGAGAGCTAAAAAGGAGATTCTTTAGTCCAACTATTTTGATTTACCTTGAGGTATGATGGGTTTGAACTTTGAAGTGTGCAAGTGATTCTCCAAGACAAGTTTTGATCGAGTATTGAGGAATGATGTAAAAGTAATAACATACGTGTCTCGTTAGTAGAAGCAGTGTGAAGTAAAGTACTCCCTTCATTACTCGAAACTTGCAATAAAAATTGAGGAATTGTAACATCAAAGTTTGGTTTGACAAGAACCAAAGGCAACGGTGTAAAGTGAAAGTTCGATCTTTTGTCTTAGAGAAAATTAAAGAGAAACATAATGAAAAATGCTGCATTGAGAAAGACCCGAGAAGGAAGTTGAGTTTTCGGTATATCGAACCTTGTTCGGATCATAGCGCAAGTAAGGAAAGTGGTTTACCAGTTGGCGTAGCCGCCGAGAGTAGTGGGTGTTCGCCCGGTGTTTCATGTGTATCAGAGTACATACATGACTCGAGACATGTTGTCAGTCATGAGGATCTAGTGGCAAACGAGGAACCAATGAAGCTAACTTGAAGACAAAGGATAGTATCTTTAGTTGAGTTTTACGTTGAGCTAGTAGCATCGATAGAATCGACGGGTTAGACCTAGTTCTTCCTTGGTTGAGTTATGTGCATCTATGTCGTTATGTGTAGTTGTGTCTTGTGCGGGAATGTGCTATATGGCATGTTATATCTTGCGATGGTAGTTCGAGTAGTTGTGCGTATTGATGGGATGGTTTAAGCCTTCTTAGTTGATAGTTCATACCTCGGCCTTAGGGACCGAAAAGTTCGGCGTTTAGCAAGTATCAGGACGAAACTTGTTTTTAGGGGGATCTGATGTAACACCCCGTTTTTGGGTGCATTTTCGATATTATTTTTCCGACTTTTATCGATATGTTTTAGCTTAATGTTTTTTTTTATTAAAAGTGTTTTTACGGCATGAAGTATTTATTCCGAGTATATTTAAATTTTAGATATGTTTACGTATATCCGTTTTATTTATTTTACGGAAATTTTGAGAGTTTTCCGATACGAAAATCCCCCTCCGATTATTTTTGATCGAGTTATATTATTTTATTTTTCTTCTCTCCTTTGTCTTTTTCTTTCTCTTCTCCTTGGCCTATAGAAGTCAGCCTTTGCCAACCTTGACTTGTAGTTTTTATCTTGGCAGCCTACACCTCCTAACCTTGCCGCCTACAAGATGCAGCCTACCTATGCTACTTGACCCCTCATTCCACCCTCATCTCACCCTTCTCCAGCCTCTGTGACCTCTTCGGTTTCTTGGACACGCTGCAACCATCCCTCTTCGTCTCTCCCTGCAACCAAAAGCAAGCCTCACCCATCCCCAACTCTTATCCTCTATTTCTCTCAGCTGCGTTCTCTCCTCACCGTCGAACCATTGCAGCCTCAATATGGGCCCTCTCGAGCTCCTCACCCCTACAGTCCGGCATCAACCTTTTCTTCTGTCATTTGTTCGAGCCACTAACCTCAAGGATATACAGCCGCAGGAGAATGGTCGACCACTTGCGTTCAGTAACAGCCGCAACCACCTTCGCCGTCTCCCTGTGGAAGATGGAAAGCCATCGGAGTTGCCCTTGCTAGCGGCCGCTGTTGAAGCCGCTGGAGAGGCCTCTCCCCTGCTCCTGCCAGAGCTGACTCTGGCCACCTTCTTCTCTCCCCGTATTCGTTGTTCTCCTTGCCGCCAAGGAGCAGCCCCTGACGCCGGATTCGGGCCGCCTCTGTTGCCGCCGACTTGGCCGACTTCGTATCTTATGCAGCCACCAGGAGTCGCCGGAGCGAGAGGCCGCCGCCTGCTGCTTCCCTTCTGCCGTTTTGCGCGTGCCGAATTAGGTTGAAGAAGGTCTTTAACCTAATTCAAATCAGCCCCCTCTATTTGTGTTAATTCCGAAAATGACCCCCTGTTTCGTATTTATAGTTTTTACCCAAATTATTGGAAAATTTCTAATCTACCCTCTGTGAATTTATTTGCTGAATTGGCCCCAAGAATTTAATTATGGATTATGACCCATAGTTTTGGAATTGTATATTTTGCCCAGAAAATATAATTACGGATTTTAAATTCAGGTTTTACTTCGAGTTCTAGTCTTGTATTTACTTACACGATGTTTTATGCCCTTGTGTATAATCTTGGTTTTGACCCAACGTTTATTTCGAAAAATGACCAAGTTTTCATGGGTTTTTAGTTGCCCGGATAATTGTTTTGGTTTTGACTCGTATTTATAAATTGTAGTGATCACCCCGTAAAATGTTTGCGAGTTTTACCCTTGTTTTGAATCGGGGCTTCCTTAGATTTTTATATTCGTTAATCTCCCTTCCAAAATTAGCGTTTAAGCTAATTTTGTGTAGCTTTGGTTTTAGGTCCGGAAGCGCCTTGATAAAGGCCTAACGAGTCCAAGTTCGACATCCGTCTTGACGTCGTGTGAGTATTCTTTCCCCTCGATCTAGTTATGTTAAGTTTTAGTATCATGCTAGGATGGATCTAGCATAACTTAGAGTTAATGCCAAGTAGTGGCTTTGAACCTTAGGTGAGCTTTGAGGATTTGATATTGTTTGATGGATCGATGTTGTCTAAGCTTGAGATGTTGGTTATTTTGTGAGGTTGTTATAAGGTTTTAAGTTATTTGGTTGATCTTGTGAATATTTGAGGCTTGAGGTTGTGGATTTATGGTTGTTGAGATTATGGGCTAGGATACATAGCGTTGATACCGCTGAGATTGTTGAGACTAGGCATGTTTATCCTAGTATGTGTTATGAGTTATGTTTTGAGAGATCTTCGGGTCTAGAAGTCTAAGGACTTCTAGATTCTGTTGAGTGTGATGTGAGCATGGGGGATTCTAGGATGCGGTCCTAAATTTGAGAGTCAAATGGTCTTGCCTAGATCATTTGTATAGAAGTCTAAGACTTCTATTGTGAGTGAGTTGTTGTTGATATAGTTATCTTCTTGTGAGCAAGTTATGGGCTTCCTCCCTAAGGAAGCGAGAGTGTTGTGAGTTGAGTGTGGTGACGAGGTAAGTCTCCGGACTTACTTAGCTCGTATTCCTTGTATTAGCATTGATGTGTGTTTGGTGGTGTGTGTTTATTCTTTATTGTTTACAACAACTAAACCGGAAATAGGATTACCGACCTTTACATTATTTTGGCCCAAGTGTATGATAAAGGGGGTGACAACTTGCCTGGCTCCCGCGAGAGCTAGGAGGTTCTCGGCGACTATCCCGTGCTGGTAGACGGTCGGATGTATCAGTACCATTCCATGCCGGTAAGTAGGGACCGAGGCGAGTTTCGGTGACTCTCGCGTCACAACCTAAGTTGAATTAGAACGGGATATGACTTAATAATAAAAAGATAATAAAACGGACTTGTGTGCTTTGTTGTATATTGTGTGTTATGATTATTTACTTGTGTTTGTGCCTTTCACCTTGATTCTAATGCTTCAAATATTTGCTAATGGTTTTATACCGATTGTTGTAGATTGCCTTGCAGGTTAGGAATGCGGCCGAGAGATCCGGAAGACTGGGCAGCCGGGGTCCCGTACATTTTAGGATTGGGTTTTCGTTGGAGTCGTGTTTAAGTTTTGTATTCATTATATTGTATGCCGCGTGTATGGCATTTGGTCTTTTAGTTGTATCTCGGCTGAAGTCTTTTGTTTGTATGGTTTTGGGTTTCGTTGCATTGCATAAAATGTATTTCGTTTTGGCCTTTATTTGTGTCTTGTTGAAAGATCCGGTGAAATTGTTGTCAAGCTAAGGGTCGGGACCCATTGTGAGGTCCCAACCCGTAGCATCCCGAGTCCCGCAGATTTGGGGTGTTACACAAACTTCCAAGAACTCTATTCTTGGACTCGTACTCCAAAACTTCCTTCGATCTTCAACTCCAAATGCTCTCCTCAATGCTTTTAATTGTATACTCAGTGGTATTGGATGATTCTAAAGGTGGTGAGATGCCCTCCTTTTATAGGGTATGAGACATGATTTTATGGTTACAATCCTACAACCAATCGGATTATATATGTATATAGACTAAAAGTCATACAATCTTCATCAAATGTATGTAAAACTGAGGTGATAAACTCGTATAATGCATGAATATGATGGTATATAATTCATGTCATCAAAATACCCCATACTTGCCTCTTGCTTGTCCCCAAGAAATGTTCAAACTGAGTAAGACGCCTCTTACTAGCTTTGTTCTTCACTCAGTTAAAAATCGAGTTTTTCATCGGATTCAAAGAAAGAGTCAACTGGATGATCAAACGTTACGGTTTGTTTTTTATTATTCTCGTTTATTTACTTTCAATATCAATTGTGATTACTTCTAAATTGATTTTTGTAGCCGTAAAATAATTTCACAAAAATATATTTCTTTCACCCTCGGAGTCTCACCGAAGTTTACCGTGATCCCCCGAAATTGAGCCGTATTTCTAAACAAATACAACAAGTATATTCAGAGTCTCAGCAATTGGTGTGGTTGGAAGAATCGACAGTGGAAAATCAATGGCGGGGAGTTCTATTGGTGTGATTGGAAGAACCGGCAGTGGAAAATCAACCCTGCTAGTTGAACCCTCATCCGGGAAGGTAATCGAATAGATATTCGAAGGAAACCTAGACTACAAAGAGGGGAAAGAAGAAACAAAGAGGGTAAAGGAGAAACGTACTAGAGGTTGCTCGAGGCTACTCGGAGGCGTCGGCTACTCGAGGAGGTTCGTACCAGAGGTTCGTACCAAGCTACTCGGAGGCGTCGGCTACTCGAGGAGGAGGACACTTGATCGCCAGCCGTCCGTCGTCGTCGGAGCTTCGTCTTCTGTTGGAAATAGAAAACCCTAAAATGAATATCGGGTTAGGAGGATACTTGTTCGGTTGTTCCCAACTACCGATTGCAAAAAAAATTTTGAATATTACTTAGGCGACGGAATTATTCTATTCCGCCGCCACAATTTATTTCAAAATTTAGGCAAATTTTTTTGGCTCTATTTATCCCGCTTTTGTTTTAGAAATTGAATTCATTTTTTTATTGTAACATTTAGGCGACGGAAATGCTTTAATCCGCTGCTTGAATTGAACTAGGTGGCGGAATTTTTCTAAGTCCGTCGCATAGTAACCTTATTTCCAAAAAATAAATTTATTATTGTGATTAAGATTGTTTCCTGGTTTTCCATCCTGAAATAGAAAAAAATTATACCCTAAAATGTAAAAAACAAATGTACTTGATCAAGTTAACAAAACATAAATTTGTTTTACAAACCGTTTTGAGTTTTCAAAAAATGAAAATACACAAATTTCGTTCATATAATCAATCATCATCTTCTTCGTCTCCAAATTGTGAATGATCATCTTCTTCACCAAATTGTCTCCCGTCTTTGTCTTCGTCTTCCTCTTCCTCTTCTTTATCCTCTTCGTCTTCCTCTTCATCCGCTTCAAGGTCAATAGTAACATCAAAGACTCCACTATATATCATGTTGTGCTCTTGATAGGGTTATTCAACGTGATTTCCAATAGGAGGTCTCTCATCTTCATGTGTTGCAAGTGTTCTAGGATCATACACATTCCTATGAGAGCTCACATTAACTACTTTTCAATTCTCATCTGCTTTCGAATCATCCACGTAAAATACTAATTTGATTGCAAAGATCGTGAATACTCTTATCAGACCATCCGTTTTCTACTTTCATTTTCAATGCTTTCAACACAGCACCCAAAACAGTTTCTGTGCTCCCAGGATATAACGAGGTTTGAGCCCTAATAAAAGTTTGTCATACTTTTGATAATCTTCATCAACAACATCATCAAAAGTAGGATCATCACTATCACCATTGTCTTGACCTAAACCAGCATCATATCCATCATGATAAGGGAAACGATCATGCACAATGTTCATAACAGGATCCATAGAAGAATTGTCACCACTTTTAGAAGATGTCATTTTATCAAGCAACTGATTTCTAAGTTCATCAATTCTCGATTCATGTGAAACTTCACCATGTTTGCCCCACGCCATATATAGAGGCCACATGCCTTTAGTAGACAAGTGAGAATACATGGTGTGGATGTCTACCCGCGGAAGTCCACTCTTTCGACATTTCTTGCAAGGACACAAAAAATGTGTCTTCCTAGGCGACATTTCTCTAACCCCGTTCATAAATTCAAAAGTCCCTTGAAGGTATCTTCCATCAGTAAGACCACATTGTATCCAACTCTTAACCATTTTCCTAAATAGAAAATGAGATAAACCATTCAACACATTTTCTAACAAACAACACATTTTCTATTTCATTTCATATCCAAATAAACCAATCCAATTTTCTAGCTAATTCCATGACACAAAAAAAACTCAATTTCTACTTTAGTTCATATTCTAACCAAAAAATCCATTTTCTATTAAAGACCATTCCATATCCTAACAATACAAAAATTCCAACACTATTCAAACAAATAACAAATCACCAATTAACACACATAACACAAATCACCAACAAACATAGCTCAAAATTCCAACACTCATCAAACTAATAACAAATCACCAACAAAAAATTCCAACATGATGAGAAAAAAATAACACAAAAAGAAAATTTAAATAATTACGTACCTAAAACAATGGAGTATAGGAGGTTTGACAACCAATTAATTTGTATTAGATTCTTCCA
The DNA here is from genome assembly GCA_033239125.1 of Fagopyrum homotropicum. Lineage (NCBI taxonomy): Eukaryota > Viridiplantae > Streptophyta > Magnoliopsida > Caryophyllales > Polygonaceae > Fagopyrum > Fagopyrum homotropicum. Next base: position 116,840,867 of record BSWB01000003.1, read on the forward strand.
ATTTGAAAAAAAAATTAAGGGTGGAAGAAAGGAAGAAAGGCAAGAAGAAATGAACGAGTGAAGGTTGAAGAAGGGGGTATAAACCCGGCCAATTAAACACATCTGGTACGTGCTCAACTAACGAATTAAATGTGACAGCTTTACATTTAGGCGGCGGAATTCACATTTTCGTCGCCTTATTTCATTCAGGTGACAGAAATACTACCTCCCTCACCTAAGATAACAACTCTTGCAACGTCCAAAATTTCTTGCAACGTACAGAATTTCTGGTAACAACTTATTTAAATGTGACAGATTTACATTCAGGCGACGAAATGTTTATTCCGTCACCTTATAGCATTCAGGTGACGGAAATACTACCTCCCTCGCCTAAGATAACAACTCTTGCAACCTACAGAATTTCTGGCGATGGACCTTTGTGGTGACGAGTTTATTTCCGTCACCTATACGTTTAGGCGACGGAATGCAAAAGTTTCCGTCGCCTGAATATGTTTAGGTGACGAAACTAAATATCCGCCGCCCAAAATTTTTAAGGCGACGGAACTAAAAAGACTCGTCGTCCGAGTTGCAATCTAGCGTAGTGGAAGTAATAGGCGCGTGATACACACAACACACCATATCTACCCCAATATTAAAATCCCTACATAAAATCCCTAAATCTTTTACAGTTATCGGTGTCTTCCTCTTCTTCCGCCTAATCAAGATCTTGTGTTGTTCGTCCTCAAGTATACCATCGGTGCGGTCCTCTTCTTCCAGTATCCGGTGTCGTTGGTCAAGCCGGTGTTGTGTTCCCCCTCCATTCTACATTAGGTATTGTGTTCGCCGGTGTTGTGTTCTTACTCCTATCAGTGACGATCGTCATTTCGATTAGTGTATTATTCGGCTCGCCGCTCCCCTCCGTCACTCGAGGTATTGTCAATTTAATGAAATTTTTGGTTCATTGATTCCAATTAGGGTTTTGCGGATTAATGTAATATTACCTAAAATAACCCCTCAAATAAAACCCCTAAATCTTTACAGTTATCGGTGCCGTCTTCTTCATCCGGTATTCGGCGCCGTTGGTCTCGCAGGTGATGTGTTCGACCTCCAATCTACATTCGGTGTTGTGTGCACCGGTATTCGGTGCTGTGTGCGCCGTTATTCGGCGCTCTGCCGCCTAATCACCATTTCAGTGTCGATCGTCATTCAGATTAGGGTATTGTTTGTCTCGCCGCTCCCCTCCGTCGCTCGAGGTATTTTCGATATCAATGTAATTTCTGGTGCATTGATTCCGATTATGGTTTTTGGATTTGTGTTTATGATTTTGAAATATGGTTGCCGAATTTGGTTTGGTTGTCCATTGTTGTTGAATGTTCGCCATGCCTTGCCGGATGCGAGTTAGGCTGCAGCCATTCAATACTTGCCTGTTCATAAATCATTGGTGTTAAGGGCTATGGGGTTTTTTTTCTGAACGCACTTGTGGATGCTTGGGCATCGTATCTGAACGCACTTGAGTGGTTTAGAGGTGAAAATTCACCAAAGATCTTTTGTGTGGGTTTAATGCACGGTAAAATGGAAATACAACTCGCTATTTGGTCCTTTTATTATTTATATTCGATAGCATACTACTTTTTTATTCGCTAATAGCTGTTTTGTTTTTGTGTGGAAGATTACGTTAAAAATTATTGCAGACTTGTACGCAGCTACTTTCAATTGGTGACGAAGGGGGCGTTGAGTTCGACGAAATGTACAATATTTGCAACTACGAACTGAACAAGTGCATAATATCAACCGATCACATGGAAGATTTCAGAAATCTTGACATGGTAAAACACAGTGTTGCCAGAAATACCGCTTATAGTTGCTAGAGGGGCGTTGGAGACTGATAATGTTATGGATGATGAGGAATAGACGATTCAAGATGTTATTTTGATATGTTGTTCCGGACAACTGTTTTGCTACACTATGTCAAAACTATATGCTACAGTTTCTTTCTCTTTTTGGATATTTGAATCACTTATGTAGGGATTAATTCGTTTGACACTCCTGTCTTTATTAATGTCAAAGTTCTATGCTACAATGTCAAACTCTTTTGATATGTTGTTTCGGACAACTCTTTTGCTACATTGAGTATAACACAACAAACATTGGAAGACAATCTTTATCTTGTATGCAAACACCGTTTACCATGCATAATATGATGGATTAGTAAGTGTACTCATTACCGAATATGAACGATATAATTTCATAATATACATGATATAGTTAATGGATGCTTCATATATTAGGTGTTGTATGTTAAAGAGCACAACCTTTACACTTGAGGAAACATACGAAGACGATCGTTATCTTGTATGCAAACACTGTTTACCATAGATAATATGACGGATTAGAAAATGTACTTTTTACCGAATATGAACGATATATTTTATAGAATATACAAGATGTAGTTATCGGATATAGAATATTTTAGTGTGTCATATGTTAATGAGCGCAACCTGTACACTTGGGTAATGGAGTTTACACTTTCTTATTTGGTGTTTCAATACTATAAAATGTAATCGTATTACAAACAAGATTACCGGAAATAATATTTCTATATTAACGAATATAGTTATAAATATTTCTATATTACCGGAAATAATATTTCTATCAATGGTTCCTTTTTTGAAAATAATTTGTCTTCACAAAAACGGTGAGAATAACACAGCCAACATAGGAAGACGAACGTTATCTTGTATGCAAACACCGATAACCATACAAAAAATGATAGATTAGTAAGTGTTCTTCTCATCGAATATAAACGCTATAAGTATGGAATATAAAGGATATAGTTGCCGAATATATTCGATATAAGTTCTGGATATTATATTGTTCGTGTACCGGATTCAGATGAATGAATTAAGCGCGTATGCTCGAGTAAATATAACAAGTAACACCACAGTTGGTTATAGAGTTCATTATAGTAGTTCACCGATTACGAAATATCACATTCATCTAAGACAAGTTTCACAACGTACATGATATAAAGAGTGAAACTCTTTGACACTTTCCGGTAGTGGGTACATTTTCCTTGAGAACGACTACACAATATGCGACGATGCAATAGATTCCCGTCTTTTGTGCATACACAGGAAGATGACAAACGACCATCAAAACCGACCTTCTTAGCATACGCCTTATAAAAATCGATACCTTCCTCCGGTGTCTTGAAACACATTCCAATACATGGATGTATGGATTCATCGTACTGTGGAGTCCAATATTTTGTTTTCGCCGGTGATTGTGTCATGTCTATTGCATCGTTGAGCTCTTCATTTGTCGCTGCTTCATAAAAATCATCCATACTCTCCATGTTAGCATCAATGCCGAATCCATCAACATCCCAATCCCTTTCATTTCCGGAATCTGTAAAAAATTCACTACAGATTTATAATCTGATAATTGAAATATAGCTAATGATTACAAGGTATGTTTAATGTTTGATGATTGGGTAAACCATAACCCGTGCCATATTTGTTTTCGTAACCATGTTATAGAACGTATTCGGCGGTATAGTCACATATATTCGTTAATATGAAACCAAATATCTGTTGATATATTAATTTAATTGTGTATGGCATTTCACATTCACTTACCTTCTTCCATCGATGTCAAAAATGTTGCTTGCCAGAATGCCCTACACAAATCAACCGATAAATGCGGGCATATAATGATAAAAAAACGTAAGACTGTAAAATGACTCAAGCCGTTTGAAGAACAAAAACCGAGTGGTTGATGATGGGTAGATTGTATACTGAAAACGAATCACTTACTGTTAATTATTCCGGCGAAGATATGGTTAGGTTTCCGGCGACAATGGAGACAATGTAGTTTCAGCACAACGTTGCAGCCAAATGGATGATTATGCGTTCGAACGATTATGTTGATATTCTTTAATATCATTATTAATTGGAAGATTCTGTAAATTGTAACTGCCTAAAATAGTGGAAGAAGATTTTATTTATAATTATTAAAAAATATCGAAATTGCCTTAATTTGGAGAATGTATTACACATTCTAATGAAGAGAGTGGTTAGTATTATTTAGAGAATATTTAGGTAAAATTTCAGCCTTTGGATTAATCAGATCAAGGGCTGCTATTCGTTCTCATTGAACACTATAAGGGTTGTTTACATATGATATAAAATGAAATCCAAATTATAGTTTATAGTTTTAATATAAAGTCGAAACCGTAATGGATCGGTATTGGTTAAAGACGTTAAAATAACGGGATTAATTATAATCCCTCCTTCCTTGCCTAATAATTAACATATAATTATCTCATTAATATATATATATATATATATATATATATATATATATATATATATATATATATATATATATATAATGACGGTTATATGTAAATGGGTGATGAGGCAGTTGTTTGCAATGAATGAAAACAATTTGTTTTCTGCAACAACTAGATACGCCATTTTTTACAGAAGAACCACAAAAGTGATAATTATAGATAAGTGAAAAAAATTAAGAATTAATCTCATCCATTAGAGATTACTTAAAGCAAAGGATTAAGGAAGGAGAAGATTACTCGCTTACGCTTACGATCGGTTCAAACTCGTTTGATTTGTCATGAAGACTCCCACGGATAAAGGTTAGTCTTCGATTCATACGGATACATCAGTTGATTCATGTTTAAGTCTAGATCCATTATAGGGTTTGATTTTGAAACGGAATCGCAAATTGTCTAACACCCTTGAGGTAACGTACAAAATAGATAGCAGTGTGCCAATGAGGAATACGAGGAAGGGCAAGAAATTGGCTAAGACAAGGAAAAGTTAGGGAGGCTAAGCTGTTGGTAGAGGAGTTCAAAGGGAAAGTTGAAGGAGCTAGTTACAAGAAGTTAATGTCTGTTTTTCAGGATGATTTTGCTTATGGAAGGTAGTGGTAAAATTCAAGCTGGTATAAAGACCGGTTATTGATTCTTTCCATTCTCAGATAAATGTTAATCAAACCCGACTTCAATCGATACCAACTATGATCCGTTTTATGTTTGGTTGTGTGACGTGCTTTATATTTTATGCTACCTTTGTGGAGCAAGGACAAAAAGAGTCCCTCATTTGCCCCTCAACAAAATAGATGAGTTGGGTAATGTATTGTCAAGTGCAAAAACTATGCACGCTCATATACACCTAAGACAACATCTGATGCGTAGCAAGACTTTTGGGTAGGCTAATTGCAAAACAGCAAAGTTTATTAATATACATTTTAAAAATGAAATAAAAGAAGTGATGAATATCTAATAAGCCTATTTTGAAAACATACTTGTTAGTTGTTGCTAATGAGGTAACTTGAAAGGTCATTAGCTATTTTTAGACTAACGTTACTGGGTCTAGGTGCCCAACATCTGATGAGGTAACTCTTTTCTTGGACTCGAACTCCAAAACTTTCTTCGATCTTCAACTCCGAATGCTCTCCTCAATGCTTTTAATTGTATACTCACTGGTATTGGATGATTTTGAAGGTGGTGAGACGTCCTCCTTTTATAGGGCATGAGACGTGATCTTATGGTTACAATCCTACAATCAATCGGATTATATAAGATAAAAATGGGATGATCTCTAAGGGAAATCAACCGATCTTTCTATATATTGACCCGGTTTTTGCTTCTGATCTTATAATATCTTTTAGTTCCAACTTCTATCTTCTCTTGTGATCTTTTCTTATATCTTCTTCTATCTTTTATCTCTCTTCCTTATCCTTAATGATGTCATGCTCTATAATGCTCCATTTCCACACCAAATCTCCACCTTTTACCTACAATTTCACAAATAAAAGTGTGTAAACCTCTAGTCTCAAAATATATATATGTATATAGACTAAATGTATGTAAAACTGAGGTGATAAACTCGTATAATGCATGAATATGATGGTATATAATTCATGTCATCAAAATATCCCATATTTGCCTCTTGCTTGTCCCCAAGCAAGGTTCAAACTGAGTAAGACGCCTCTTACTCAGCTTTGTTCTTCACTCCGTAAAGACAACAATACACACTATAGGGGATACACACAACGTGTTTATCAATAATTGTATATATTCCCGGGTCCAAAATAATGAAGCACATCCTCCCTGTTTATAGGATTTGATGGCGTTGCTAGGGTTATATGATGGATGGGTTTGGGATTATAAATCTCATGATCCATCTAGAAAAAGATAAGATCAAATCCCTAAGAAGATAAGATCTATCTTTTAGAAAGATAAGATCAAATCCTAACAAAAAAAGATTTGTCTTCTAGAAGATAATCTATTTTGTAGATAATAAAAACAAAATCCTCTAAAAAGATTAAATTTTTAAAAATAAAATAGACTTTGGAAGGCTTGTTTTAACATAACCCATAATTGAACAAGTTTTATGGGGTGGAAATAAAAATAGAGTGGGCAGTGTATTTGATTCATACACATGGATGGATGGTCCATCTACATAGTAGGCATTCTTCTCTTGCTTGGATAATTACATTCTTCATACATGATCGTGTTTTCGTACATATTAGAAAGTCGAGTTTTCCCTTTTCTATCGAGTTCAGGCATCAAAAGATTGGGCAATCTACACGGGTGACCCCATATCAAAGTGGTAACAGAGCCAACATCATTGACGCCCCAACTGATCGATCAACTCAGTTAAAAATCGAGTTTTCCATCGGATTCAAAGAAAGAGTCAATTGGATCATCAACCGTTACGATTTGTTTTTTATTATTCTCGTTTATTTACTTTCAATATCAATTGTGATTACTTCTAAATTGATATTTGTAGCCGAAAAATAATTTCACAAAAAATATATTTCTTTCACCCTCAGAGTCTCACCGAAGTTTACCGGGATCCCCCGAAATTGAGACTTGCGTTGCCACTAACTTTTGTCTTAAAATTGCCTCGACACATAACCACACCCACGGTCACACCAACACCGCCGCACCCACGCAGCCTCCAGCTGCGGTCGTGCCACTCCGCCCATGTGCCACTATTTCGCCGCACTCATGCCTCGCCAATTCCACCACTTCGAATCCAGTTCTTACTGTTTCAAATTCAAAAAAAAAAGAGTTCGATACAATTCTCCCTTGTAGTAGCAATAGATATGAGTTCAATATTCGAAGAAATCACCGGTTCATCCTCAACGAACCGGTAGCCGCAACAAACCGGTTCAAGCGAACCTGGTTCACTGCAACTTTGTTTTAAATGCTCTCGGTTTGTATAAAAATAGTTTCAGTTTTTAAAAAAAAAGAGTTGATAAAAAAAGAGAGGCCGATTTCAAAAAAAAGAAGAAGAGAAAATTCAGTTGTACCTTGTCCTATCTCAAAATTCACAAGTTGGATTATCGGAAGTGAACTCCATCCCTTTCCTAGCCATCTCCCTCAATTTTGATTTTGATCTTATTTTGGGTACTTAAGTCTTTTATAAGTACTTTTATTTTGATTGAGAAAGTAAGCGAGAGTGGTTTTGCTTGCCTTTGTTAGCACTACACCAAAAAGCCTTTTTTTCCTTTTGCGATCAAGGTTATTCCTTATTCTGCTCAATAGCTCTAAACGCACTAACTTGTGGTTTTGTTAATGAGCTTTATTTTTCCAGGTGTAGGAGAGTCTCGTAAACTAGCTAAGATAAGTGGGTGCAAGTACAGACGAGGGAAGGAGAGAAAACCAATGAGCGGGTAGTTTAGGATATTATTATCTCTACCCTAACTTGTTTGCCTGTTTCAAATATGTCGTCCACAATAGGAAGCAAAGTTGGGCACCTAGACCCAGTAAATAATAATCTAACAACATCCACACTTGCAGTCAATTGAATGCGATATGCAACATTCAATACTTCTTTTCCAACCGACAAACATCTTGACACACTTTGTATTTGATCTTTGTAAGCAAAAAAAATATCTTCTAAAATTGTTGTGTGTACTATTCGTAGATCCCACATGTTCTTTAAATTTTTCCGGGCCCTTCTTCCAATTGTGAAACCTCGTCATCACAAAAACTTCATCGCCAAATCTTTTACCAATAACCCCTTGAAAAATATAACACAAAAAGCAAAATGCGACATCTTTAAAAACACTATATTCCAACAATTCAAACTCTTTGAACCACTTAACAAGGAATGCTCTTTGTTTATTTCCTTGGATACTTCGTGAAAAATCATGTGACAATGGTTGAGAAGCACCTTGAATGACATATTCCCTTTTCACAACATCTCTAACCGGAGACTCATACTCATTGATGGATTTGCACAATGCAAGATCACTAAATAATACCGAATTCACAAGTTGAATCACGAGAACTTTCCATTCGAGCTCTTTTTTTGCCAACAACGTCATCTCTAATATCATTTTTTTATTTGATGAGCCAACATTCACACTAGGAACTGAACGTGAATCTTCAACACTTTGAAACGACACATCTTCCGAATAAGATACTTGTCGACATCACTAAATCCTAATCATACAACTAACAAATTTAGTTCAAACACAATTAGTTTTTTATTACCTAAAATATCCGACTTAACCAATTTAACCTAATCAGCTTCTAACGTTTCAATTCAATCAACAAATTTAATCTAAATTTTCAATTCAAACAACTACTAACTTTTCAATCAACTTCACATATAACAAGCAAAAACTGAATGTTAGTTAATAAATAATAGTTAAAGAGTTACTAACCTTGATTAAGTTGATTTACCGAAATACAGAGAGACCAAGAGGTTGAGAGCAACTGAGCAGCCGAGCAGGCCGCACAGCAGTAGGCCAGTAGAGGACTGGTGACGTGCTTTGTATTGTCAAAGTGCAAAAACAAGAGAGTTTGTTAATATACATTTCGAAAACGAAATCAAAGAAGTGATGAATATCTAATGAGCCTTTTGAAAACATACTTGTTAGTTGTTAGTTGTTGCTGATAAGGTAACTTGAAAGGTCAGTGTGCCCAACAGAAGGAATTGTGAAGAAGCAGAGTTGATTTGGTTTAAATTGGCATTAATTAGTTGTGTTTGTTGGTAACTTGAAAGGTCATTGAGCACGGAGTTAGGAAGAAAGACAGTGGAATGAAATTGATTGATTAGGAGGAGGAGGAGGGTAGGTGAAGGGAGATGCATCATCGATCTTGATTCTTGAGCCACGTAAGAATTCAATTGAGAACATGCATGGAAGCGCGGGACACTGTCCTCCCAAACTGTGGGCCAATCTCTATCCAGGTACGTCCGCCACTGCATGTTCTCTCTTTACTGCACAAACCAGGTAACCTAAATAACATAGCCATCAATGCTTGAAAAGGATAGGATGTGTGTTTAAAATGCATCTATCAGCCATTCTTCTCGAAATATCTCTTTTTAGCATTAACTCTAGCAAACAAACAATAAGATGGATAAATCAAGTGGTAGAGTTCCATCCTTTGTGCCCTTGGTTTCCACCATTGCTCACATAACAGCTCTATCCCTCATAGTCTTAGTCCTTGTTTATGTTCTTCATTTCCGGGAGGGCCTTGCTTTGAAAAGCGACGTGAAGCTCAAGATTTACAATGTAAGTAATTACTATATGCTCCTAATATTTTGAATAAGGCTTAAGTAAATAATGAGTTTCATCTTCTTGTAGGTGCACGCACTTCTTATGACTGGCTGCATTATCCTTGTCGGGGAAGGTCAGTTTCACTGTTTCAGAATATAAAGTTTGCAAATTGAGTTTGTTAGTGATCTATCTGGTTTGTGTGATGAAACAGCGCTTCTGTTGCAAAACACACTACCTGTAAGTAGAAGGGCACAAAAGGGTACGCACATAGCGCTTCATCTATCAGTTCTTATCATTGGATCGATAGGAGTTTTCGCTGTCGTTAAATTCCATCAAGAATTTCAAAGGCCACACTTCTATACTCTCCATTCCTGGCTTGGCGTCATCCTCATTTTCTCATATTGCTCGCAAGTAGGGTGACCACTTTACTGTTTGCATCATGAATGTATATATATATATATGTATACACACACATTTGGATTTGGAGTTGTTTCTTAATGGTGTTTGTCAATTTTGATGTTGTAGTGGGTGTATTCATTCTTGAGCTTTGCATATCCGCAACTGAAGTCATCAGCAAGATCAGCTATTGTGCCATGGCATGTCGTCGGAGGGCTGCTTATGTTTCTCCTCTCGGTTGGCATGGCGTTTGTGGGTCTTGCGGAGAAGCTTATATACAATAAACTGCATCGTGAGCCACAAGCCTATGTCCTGAATTTCACTGGCTTGCTCTTGCTCCTCTTTGCAGTCATGGTTTCAATCAAAGTCTTGGTTCCTCGCCTCTACCAGTCTGCTTGATCATTTGCTGTCTCCCTATCACTTCAAAGCAGCTCTTGTAACGTTAGTCTAAAAGTAGCTAATGCAGATGTTAGAAAAATCAGTATCAGCCTAGCTTTGTATGGCTCATTTCGCTCTCTTTCCAAACTTCAAGCTGGGTTGTCATCGAGATTTGACCGGGTTACCCTCGATCGTATTATACTTTGATGACCCCTTCATTTTGGTGCAATACTTTAAAATCGGTAATATCACTCATCAATGACTCTGGTTAAAGGGACGAGAGATTAAAATAAACACTGCACACTTTGATTAACTAATAGGAAAGGGTACATATACAGATGAGGACTGGAACAACTCTTGGGGTTCCGCCGTTTACAAACTATTGAGTTACGTACAATTGTTATGCATTTATGGGCAGAATATGTATAGCTTGTTTATATCCCTTGCAAGTTGAAGGACGATCGCAAAATTGAAGCTTGGAGTAGCATGGGTCCAAAACCTAAATCGCCCGTTTAGGTTTCCGAACCTACGGCCGGCCATAGCTGAAACCGGCGGTTTTGCCGGTTTGGTCCATGTTAAAAAAAAAAAAAAAAAAGGGTATACTACTTGTATTTTAATAAAAGTTTTACCCAGTTTGCATTAGTAATTAAATTAAATTAGAACCTAGTTTGTATTAGTAATATTTTTTACATTAATAATTTAATGAAAAAAAAACCGAGAGGAAAGTCGGTTTTTTTTAAATAAATAAAATTACTAACCAAAAGACCGAGAGCAACCTCGTTTTTTAGTTAGTAATTTCATTTATTTAAAAAAAAATTGAGTTTTCTCTCGTTTTTTTAATTAAATTACTAATTGAATAAAAAAAAGGAAAGGGCTTGAACCGGTTTTCCGGTTGCCTACCTATCTTCTTGGGGTTTAAGAAGAATCAAAGCATAGTTCTCATATCTTTGCTTACCTTTTTTCGGACTTCCAAATTATTTTCGTTACCCCCTTACCTTTTCACCTCGGACTCGGAAGTGGTGCCCGGATCATCGGAGTTGAAATCCGATCTTGAGTCATAAATGAGGGCATTTCGATGTTTCCGCTTCTCCTCCCTTATCCAATCTTGAACGCATACTTGAGCCTCCAATTTCTCGGGCTTCAGTTGACTTCCCTTGTATCTTTGCATGTTTTCTCCTTGACTAAAAGCTTGCTTCATGACCACCATTGATGCGGGCACGGCCAAGATTTGTTGCACAATCTTGGTCAATGTTGGATACTTCGGGGCTAACTTCTTCCACTAATCCAAAACTTCAAAAGTATAACTATCAAAACTAAAACAAGTAGTTAGATAATCTAGAAATTCCGCATTTGCGGATGAATGTCTTGGTGTTTTTGTTCTTTTAGCTAAAATTTGTTTAGATTTTGAAAGAATAGAAGATGAAGAAGAAGAAGGTGGAGGAGTCGATTCGGTGGAAGCACTAGCACTTGTTTAAAATAATGGCATTAATGTTCATAGAAGAAGATAAACCTAAACATTCATAATAGGCATTTAACAATTCGGTAACACCATCAACTTTAAGTATAGGAACAAAAACGGCAAAAATAAGATAAACTACGAGAATATCTTTATAAAATTTAAGTCATTTTATTTTCATAACGGTTATAGCATCTACAATTGATGGATAATTAAAACCGGTTTGTAAAGCATCGGCAACATCTACGACTATTTCCCATAACTCATCATATTAGTTTAATCACTAAAAACTTTTAAAATATTACAAATATTGTAAAAGATCTTTGTAACGAAGAGCTTGACCAAGTAGTTTGTAGGTTGAGTTCCAACGAGTTTCAATATCTTTTGAAAAAGCAATAGGTTGAACATTATTTTCTAAACACGTCAATCTCCATTGTTTTCTTAAATCGGATGAATGCCAAATATGTTCAATTACGTTAGTGATCGATAGGCGTTAACATTGAACATAAAATTTTTAGTCCATCTTGAACACATAAGTTTAAAATATGACATGAACATCTTTGGTGAGTAAAAGAAGTTTTTATAAATTGTCCCGCATCCCCCTCCAACTCGTTTACGGCGATGCATTATCAAATGAATATGAAAAAACTCGATTTTGTAAATAAATTCTTGTAAAACTGTTTTATTAAAATTTGCAAGGTGGCATTATGTTTTTTGTTAAAATGGCAAAATGGAATAACAAATTTATGCAGAAACATATCATTATCAATAAAATGTAAAGTAATGCCCATGTAAAAATGTTTTTGTGATAATGTACTCCAAATATCACTACAAATTGAAACTTGATGCAAAAATGATTGTAAAATTGGAAGAATTTTTTGTTTCCTTTGTTCATAAGATTTAGAAATTAATTTTGAAAATGTTTTACGAGAAGTTGGTTTGAAAAAAGGTTGAAGATAAGTAGTGTTATATTCTATTACATTTTCATTCCGCATAAGAAAATGGAAAAGCTTGAGAAGCAATTAGGTTGGTTAATCCTAAACTTTCACTACTATGATTATACATAAATAAAAAAGTTTGAGAGGAAGAAGATGCAAACCCGTGGGACATTTGAGATTGTCCCCGTGATATTCCAAGCTTATCGGGATGGATCTTTTGCACGTGGGTTTGCAAAGTCCCGTATCCGCCCTTCACATCCACTTGTTCACCTTCGGACAATAGTTGCACGAGACTTGGCGATAATCGTTCACCACCTCACCCTTCTTGTAATGCTTTGTGAAGATGTCGGATGTAAGCATTTTCGGTGGAGGGACTTGTTGGAAAACCCCTTCACATTGACCTTATGGCATTTCCATATCGGGCATTTGAGTCTCGCTTTCTTGGCTGCTAGGAAAGAAAGCGGGAGTGTAGTCGTAGTCGCTGGGGTTTGTCAATTGAATTGATTGAGAAATAGAGAATACGAGAAATCGAGATTGAGATAGAGAGATGAGAATGTTGGTGTGAGAATTACGGAAAAATGGTAGGGTATTTATCGGAATTTTTGATAGAATTTTTTTTAAATAATTTAAATAACATTAAATAAATTTACAAAAATAAAATAAAAAACACTCCTACGGCTGAAAGAGTTGTTGGGAGTGTGGGCCCACCGACATATAGCCGTTGTGGGCCAAAGAGCCGTTGGCATTTCCAATGGCTCTTTTTTAGCCCAAATTGGCGGTTAACCATCGGTTTGGGCTAAAAAAATTTTTAAAAAATAATAAATGGGTCCAAACTGGCGTTTAATTGGTGGTTTGGGAACCGCCGGTTTGGCGGTTTAGCCCAAACCGGATTCATGTCTAGCTTGGAGGGAAGATCACAAAACCGAGCTGTGCTTAGAGGTTTTGTGAAAATGCATGCGGTTTGAGCTGCTGAGGAGACATGCTGAATGACAAGGTGACCTCCTTCTACTTGTACATGCACAAAGAAGCAGTCAAGTTGAATGTGCTTGGAGAGAGGACCAAATACCGGGTTTGTAGTCATAAACGTGGCGTCAACATTGTCACAAAGGAGTGGTGGAAAGAGATATACGAAGTTCGTGAAGTAGGTGAATAATCCACATTAGTTCAGCCGTGGTATAAGCAATGGCCTAATACTCCGCTTAGGTTGGCGACCGCGAGACAACTTTTTGTTTCCGTAAGGTTCAACTCAATATATGGCAAAGCAATATTGAGACCAAAAATCAGTGGGGTCCGACTTTCCACCCGCATCGGAGTAGGCTATAATGTGGTCTGTTGTGGACGGATGTTGGTGAAGGCCAAGAGTGGAGGAGCCTTGTAGGTATCGGAGAATCCGTTTTACGGCTTTCCAATGAGGAAATTTCGGATAGTGCATGAATTGACACACTCGGTTGACAACATAGGTGATCTTCGGTCGAGTTATGGTTATGTATTGATGGGCACCGATGGTTTGGCGATAGAGTGTGGTGTCTTCAAATGGGTCACCATCATGGGTAAGGCAAAATGAGGAGTCAAACAATGATTGGATGGGTTTGCAACCGACCATTTTTGTGCGTTTAAGAACCTCGCCAATATACTGGGTTGTGACAAAAAGATGCCATCCAGATCATGTTGAAGATGAATGCCAAAAAAAAAGGCAAGAGAACCAAGATCTCTAGTGGAGAATGTCGTGTTCAGGAGCTCCACAACTTTTGAGATTGCAACATCATCAGAACCTGTCACATTGAGGTCATCAACATACGCTAACACATATAGACTTATCGTAGGCATGTGGTGCACGAAGAGAGATGTGTCCGATTGACACGCATGAAATCGGTAGCGCATAAAGAAGGCTTTGAGCTTGATGAACCATGCTTGAGGGGCCAATTTTAATCCGTAGAGAGTCTTTTGTAAGCGACAAACATGAGCGGGCCAAGAAGGGTCAATGAAGCCCGCTGGTTGTTCCATGTAAATGGTTTCGGAAAGATCGGCATTCGGAAAGGCATCGTGTACATCTAGTTGACAGATCGACTACTTGCGAGTAATCGCAATGGAGAGAAAAAGGCAGATATTGATGGATTTAATGACCGGGCTGAAAGTGTCAAGATAGTCGACATCTTCCTCTTAATGAAATCCTTTGGCGACAAGTCTCGCCCTATATCGTTGAAACGAGCCATCGACATTGGTCTTGACCTTAAAAACCCACTTACAACCAACCAAGTTAGTGTCACAAGAGCGGGAAATGAGTTCCCACGTCTTATTTCCCATAAGGGCTTTATATTCGTCTTGCATCGCATGTTGCAATTCGGGAATTTTTTTATGCTTGTAGAAAGGTGGTTGGTTCGGAAGGAGGCTGTTTAGAGGTGCGGTGACATTGATAGTCATGGAGGTAGGCCGGTGGGAAGGTGGTACAATGGCTACGACGGGAGACAATAGGAGGGGGTGGAGGAGGGGGTGCGGGAGTAGGTGGGGTTGGTGACTGGTGGGGTTGTGTAGGAGGTGTATTGGCATAGGTGGAGGTTGAACAAAAGGTAAATTTGGCATAAGGGAGGTTGGGCAGCAGCTAAATCCAACAAGTTTGGAGATTGGAGGTTAGGTACGTGTATGGGAGTAGGGTCAAGGGTAGTAAATGTAGGATATGGGAAAATGTTTTCATCAAAGGCTATGTGACAAGCCATGTACAACCGGGAAGATGGCACGTGATATCATAAGTATCCTTTATGTTTGGATCTATAACCACTAAATAAACACTGTAGATATCAAAAATCCATTTTGTTGGCGTTGTATGGGCGAAGAAAAGGATAACAAAGGCATCCAAAAAACTTTAAGAAAATAGTAATCGGGCATTCGATTAAAGAGAAGTTGGTAGGGGAACCTGGAGGAAAAATTGGTGGAGGTGGTACGATTGTGAAGAAAGGTTGCGGTATGAAACACGTGTTCCAAAAATATCTTGGGAAGAGAGGCTTGGGCAAGTAAGGCAAGCCCTTTTTTGACGATTATCCAATTCTGATGCTCAGCAGCGCCGTTTTGTTCTTGGGTGTAAGGACAAGAGATTCGATGAGTTATCCCACATGCTAGAAAAAATATGATAAGGTGGCAAATTCCCTCCACCGTCTGTGATGAGGGATCATCCCCAAAACCTCCTATTACACACGGACTTATCACTAGATCAATAAGAAAGAGCATTCAAGGAGAAGGAATATACACCATCCACAAGTCCTACCATGGAAGGATCTATCACCAGATCAAGAGCAAGATTCATTCAAGAAGAGGTTGATAGTTTGTTGGCATCATTAGCTTCTAAGGAGACCATTGAAGATCTATTTGCATCTAAGTCTTCCTTAGTCACTTTCATGACAGTTCCAGTCATGAAGGACATAGAGGAGAGGTCAGACACGTGTGAAGGCATGGAGGAAGCCACAACTTGAGTTCTAAAAAGCTTCTAGTAATTTTATTTTTAATACCTTTAAAGCTCTAGACATTATAAATGTATCTTTTCTCTTTTAGATTTTTAGGATTATTTTTAATCTTTTATTTGGAGGATTTTCATCTATAAATCTCTCCCTAGGTTCGACATTGTCGAGTAGATTATATAGATTATTTTCAACCACATATTTTGTGAGACTCGTTCCTTCGTTTATGAAATTTTCATTTTATTCATCTCTATTCAATAAAAAAGAAAGCCTTTGATTGAATCTTTTTGTGAGTCCTTGCTTGGTTGTGCTTGTCTGGGTTAATCTTTTTAAAAATTGGTGCTCCTAGTCAATTCTAGTCCGTCCTTGTGTTTGTCTCATTTGAAGACTTGTGTAAGGCTGAAGAAGGAAGGGTTAATGTAATTCATTGTTCAGGTTTTGATCCAATTGATCAAGATTCTTGCAAGTATATCTTGGTTCTTTCATTCCTATATTTCCATCAAATTCATTCCATATTCATCTTCTTATATCTCACTATTACTATTCCATACTTCACCATTCATGTTTCTATGTTTCTTAGCGATCTTGCCCCCTCAGTTACTAATCTCACCCGAGATCCAGTGTCGAGATTGTTCAAGGTCAAGGCTTTGTGGACTTCCAATCTAGATCCTTTAATTGCGGCATCAATCCCGCATCAAAGTGATATAAGAGCTAATCAATTAAAGTTTAACTCAGTCATACATCATGGTTTGAGTATTTTTATTTTGAGTCTTCTTTAAGTCTTGTCAAAATCGAGTCTTTTTTGTTTTCCTTTTTTATTAAGAGTCTACTTGAGTTTAATTTGCTTTGTTCATGTGTCAATTAGAGAAGAGGGAACAACCATAGTCAAATACAAGAAACCACACCTTCACTCCACAAACCGAAACACCGAGATCTTACTTTTGGAAAAATCTCGCCCCGAGATTTGCCAAGATTGTGCCGAGATATTGGTTGGCAGGCAAGTTTGTTATTTTTTCTCTATAACAATCGAATCTAGAAAGATATTTGATCCATATATTCTTAAATAAATCATTATCAGTTGCTACATCAAGGAGGAAAGAGATCTTAAAATAATTGTTATTTTAAGATCTTATCTAGTAGGTAAGATCTTGCCAAATCTATCCAAATCTCTTAAATACTTTTCGGATATCTCCCTCTCTTTACAGCTTATATCTTGCCATCTTCTGACCTTCACGCCACCACAAAAAAGCCAAAACAAAATATCCTCTCTCTTTTTTTTCTAGCCTACACTTTATATCATAAATTATAACCAAAGTTTGGTAAATCTAGTCAAGAAAGAGTTTTTTGCAATCCAAGTGAAAGTAGCAAGAAGGAAGTAAGAAAGAAGCTTCCCCAAGCCTCAACCAGTTTCCATTACCAAAACCTTGACTTTTCATCAATCTTGCCCCCAGTGAATATCTCGGGCCGATATTTTGACCGAGATTTTTCCCTGTCGAGACCAATAACCAACCGACAATCTATTTCTAATTGCTCAAGTGCAAGATAAGTAAATAATAATTTTTAAGTTTTTTGAGTAACTAATGTATGTTTGTTTTATAAGAATAACTAGTTTAGCGCCCGTGCCGTGCACGGGTATTTGAAAATATATTTCTTACAGTTTTTTTTTCGTATGAGTAATTTTTTATAGATTTATTTTTCTTATTATATTTTGTTGATTTGATACGAATGTTTATGTTAAATAGTATACACATATAAGAAAAATAATAACAACATTGTTGTTGACCCAGTTCGGGGCATACCAAGTCAGGAGTGTCCACTATCTCTGTTTATAAAAATCACAATATTAATAATGTCAAAAAACAGTTAAAATTGTGTACATTTAATATAATAGAAATCACGATGATAACCTTTGACGTGAAACCTCGAGCACATGCGCGACAGTCCTATCCTGAAAAAGAGTAGAAGATAAACTTTATATAAGTGTAAGCTCAAGGACGGGTTTATGATCGCTTGATATTATTGATTGAAAACGAAATAAAATGAAGAAGAAATTCTAACGTACCTTAAATTATGTTGCGAAAAACTTCGTCAAATACAACATTAGTTGTAAGTATCTTGAACCTTGCCCTTAGGGTCACATGTCATAATCCTTAATTCATCTCTCCTCGTCACTCTTGAGATAGCGACATATAATTGGCCGTGACTGAAGACTGGTCTAGGCAAATATATTTCTACCTGTGCAAGGGACTGACCTTGACTTTTATTTATAGTCATAGCAAAACATACCATAACTGGGAACTGTCTCCTTCGAAATTTAACAGGAATTTTCAAGTCTGTGGGTGTAAGAATTATTCGCGGAATGAAGACCTTATGACCTATATTGTTCCCAGATATTATTTCTGCCTCGATGATTTGTTTTCCAAGTCTCCTAACTATCAGTCTGGTTCCGTTACACAACCCTGCAGACTGATCAATGTTTCTCATCAACATAATTGGAATTCCAACTTTCAGTCTCAAGACATGGTTCGGAAATCTAGAACACTTGATGTAGTTCAAGAACTCGCTCGAGTAGAAACCATCATCAAGAGAACCTTCGCTTGGACATATACTATCCGAACTCAAGTACTCTGTCACGTCTCCAGGTATCAATGATAGAATATAGTCATTAACCTTCTCAACAATCTCATTGGTAGGGGCGACAATAGCTCTTTCTTGAAAGTAGGTCGGTGGATCCTGAATATTGTAACTCAAAGGATATACATGGTCAACAATAGTTGCAATCGGGTCACCTGTAGATGCAAGTAGGAGATCTTCGGGGATGATAATCTGAGCTTCTCCATTAACACTTTCACCTTCCGTGCCAATGCCCAATATGCAATCTGAAAACTCCTTAGCCTTTTGAGCTTCTAATTCAGTAACTCCACGTATAACCCTCATGTTTTGAGTTAATCTAAGCACCGTGCAGTGATCCCACAAATATGACGCATTGATTGCAGCAAAGACAGTATCATGTCTACTTCCATGACTTACAACAGGCAATATTTGTCTAAAATCACCACCAAAAACGACAACCTTACCACCAAACGGGAGAAGTGAGCAGTCTGGATTATAAGATCGCATGACGTCCCTTAAACTTCTATCGAGCGCTTCAAAACATCATTTGTTAACCATGGGTGCTTCATCCCATATTATCAGCTTTGTCTTTGACACTAACTCAGCCAAATCCGTACCTAAACATATAAGATTAAAACATTAATATATTGTTCAGTGTAATATGAACAATATATTAAAAAAGAAGTTTTAATAATTGAATAATAAGGTTTATACATGCACGAATGTTGCATGTTGAACTTTCGTCAACATTTATTGGGATGCCAAACCTCGAATGAGCGGTTCTACCGCCTGGAAGCAAGAGAACTGCATTACCACTCGAAGCAACTGTTAGAACGATCTCACCTTTACTCCTCAAACCAGCCGAAAGGGATCTCCATATAAAAGTCTTTCCTGTTCCACCGTATCCATAAAGAAAAAACACCCCCCTATCAGCGGACACAGCACACATAATCTGATCATACACTCCCCTCTGCTCGTCGGTGAAACTGGAAACCAATCTGTCATGGGATCGATCATAGTTTAGTTCATCTTGAATTAGTCTATTATGCTGCTCCATAATCAAGGTTTCGTCACGATAAGACTTATTCGTCTTCAAACTGCCGCCATTCCTCTGTAAAAGTTTCTCTATCTCAACCAAGGCGTAATTTTGCAGCACGACATCATCTAATTGCAAATCTAGGTACAAATAAACCAAGTTAAACATGTTTACTTACCTAGTACAAAATATACTAAACAAATTGAAAAAATAATGCAAAACTCGAATTAAATTCATATACATGAAAGAAAGCATACCATTATTACGCAACACCCTTCTCTGCCGTGCAAGAATATCATCAGATAAGTACTTCCATACTTCGGCCCAAACCAGATGAGGCGACGACATGCTACCTGAGAGATACAACATGACGAATAAATTCCGAAGATAACCAGCAGTTCCCCAAAAACTTGCTTCTTTTATACCGTCAATGTATTCCCGGTCGTCATCCAACAACCCCATAGCATAACATGCTTCCCTAAATGTGGCATATAGTGTACCGTTGATTGTCCGAATTTCCTCGTAGCATGTAGGACCCTTAATATGATTCAGCAAAACCCTCAAGTAGTACCTCTCTCCAGACCCAGGTGCAACGTGGTATATCCTCCCTAGTGTATATCCCGCACCTTGTGCGGGTTTGTTAATAAAATAGCTTATCATATTACATTTTTTTACTATATTATATGTTATGAGCTCGTATAAATAACGCGTCAAGTGTTACATAGTAAATGAGACCACGTAACCCATGTGTTGATCATTAATAAGTTTTATACTAATAAAATTTTTTTAAAATCTAATTTATTATTTAATAAATAATAATTTAAAGAAAAAAAATAATCATATAATTTAAAAATACCATAATCTGATACAAATTCAATTAGTAAAAAAAGATTAATTGGCTTAATGTGTGATTTAGTAAAAAAATTTAATCCGAGAAAAAACGTAGGAGCGTCACGTCAGCATTAGTTTCGTATGTTTTAGTAAAATATGCAGAATATAGATGTATATTTAGTATATTGATAAAATAAGAATTACGAATTTAATAGTTCAATGGTCTAGGAATCAGTAGGTTACAAGGACCCACAAATTAGTAGATCACAAGGACCCACAAGAGCACAACGACCCACAAATCATTAGGTCACAACAACCCAAAAATCATTAGGTCAAAACGACCAAAAAATTAGTAGGTCACAATGATTACATACAAATACTAATCCGATATAATTAAGTATTATATTTGATTCTGACCAAAAGGTTCATAAATGTATGAATTTTATAAGCCTCAAACACTCTACATCTATTTATACATGTTTTCGAAGTGTCATCCTTTCCTCATAATCGATGTGGAAGAACAAAAATCATATTTTACAAAATAATTATGGTTTAATTAAAAAAAGATTTATTAGCTTAATTAGTGATTTAGTAAAAAGTTTAATCCGAGAAAAAACGTGGGGGCGCCACGTCAGAATTAATGTCTTTTGTTTTAGTAAAGTATATAGAATATATATGTATAATTAGTATATTGAAAAAATAAAAATTACGAATTTAATAGTTCAACGGTCCACAAATTAGTAGGTCACAAACGACCCACAAATCAGTAGGTCACAAACGACCCACAAATCAGTAGGTCACAACGAAAATTAGTAGATCACAATGACCCCCACAAATTAGTAGATCACAACTCATAACGACTCACAAATCAGTAGGTCACAACGACCCACAAATAAGTAGGTCACAACGATTCAAAAATCAGTAGCTCAGTAGGTAATAAACGACCCATATATCTATAGGTCACAAACGACACACAAATTAATAGGTTACAGCAACCCACAAATTAATAGGTCACAAGGACCCACAAATCATTAGATCACAAAGACCGACAAATCATTATGTCACAAGGACACAAGCATCAATAGGTCACAATGAACCACAAGGTATTAGATTAAAACGACCCACAAATCATTAGGTTAAAATGACCTACGAATTAGTAGGTAACAACAATCCACATTCAAATACTAATCCGGTATGAATAAGTATTATACTTGATTCTGACCAAAAGGTCCAGAAATGTATGCTTTGTATAATCTTCAAACCTTATAGGTCTATTTATAAATGTTGTCAAACTATCATATTTCTCTAATAACCGATGTGGGATAACAAAATTTATATTTTACAAAATAATTATGGTTTAGTAAAAAAAGGATTTATTAGCTTAATTCGTGATTTAGTAAAAATTTTAATCCGAGAAAAAACGTGGGGCGCCACGTCAGAATTATTGTCTTTTGTTTTAATAAATTATATTGATGTATATTTAGTATATTGATAAAATAAGAATTACGAATATAATAGTTCAACGATCCACAAATCAGTAGGTCACAAACGACCACAAATCAGTAGGTTACACTGACCCACGAATCAGTAGGTCACAACGACCCACGAATCAGTAGGTCACAAACGACCACAAATCAGTAGGTTACACTGACCCACGAATCAGTAGGTCACAACGACCCACGAATCAGTAGGTCACAACTATACACAAATCAATAGGTCACAACAACCCACGAATCAATAGGTCACAACGACCCACAAATTCATATGTCACAACGACCCACAAATCAGTGCGTCACAACGACCCACAAATTATTAAATCAAATCGACCCACAAATCATTAGGTCAAGACGAACTATAAATCAGTAGGTTACAACGATCCAAAAATCAGTAGGTTACAACGACTCAAAATGTATAGAAATGTATGATTTGTATAATCTTCAAACCTTGTAGGTCTATTTATACATGTTGTCAAAGTGTCATTCTTCTCTGATAACCGATGTGGGATAACAAAATTCATATCATACAATATAATTAAGGTTTAGTAAAAAAAAAGTGATTGGCTTAATTCGTGATTTAGTAAAAGATTTAATCCGATAAAAATTTGGAGCGCCACATCAGCATTAGTATCTTCTATTTTAGTAAAGTATATAGATAGGAAGGAAGTTAAACTTACGGGTATGAGATAGGCTTATGAACAATATCTTTTAATTTTAAATATTTGGAAAAAAAATTTAAAAGAAGAGGAAATGTTCTTGTAATCGGAATTAGTTAGTAATCCAAATAAAATACTTTAAAATTGGAACTAATTAAAAAAGATTTAGGCTAATTATGGTTTAGTAAAAAAAGGATTTATTAGCTTAATTCGTGATTTAATAAAAAGTTTAATTAGAGAAAAAACGTGGAGTGACACGTCAAGAATTAGTGTTTTTTTGTTTTAGTAAAGTATATAGATGTATATTTATTATATTGATAAAATAAGAATTACGAATTTAATAGTTCAACGGTCCACAAATTAGTAGGTGACAAACAACCCACAAATCAGTAGATTTTAAGGACCCACAAATTAGTAGGTCACAAGGACCCATAAATTATTAGGTCACAACGACCCACGAATCAGTAGGCCACAACGACCCATGAATCAATAGGTCACAACAACCCACAAATTAGTAGGTCACAACGACCCACGAATCAATAGGTCACAATGACACACAAATCAGTGGGTCACAATGACACACAAATCAGTGGGTCATAACGACCCACAACGTATTGGGTCACAATGACCCACAAATTATTGGGTCACAACGACCCACAAATCAGTGGGTCACAACGACCCACAAATCATTAGGTCAAATCGACCCAAAAATCTATAGGTCAAAACGATCCAAAAATCTGTAGGTCAAAACGATCCAAAAATGATTAGATCAAAACGACCCAGAAATCATTATATCAAAACGACCCAAAAATCATTATATCAAAACGACCCAAAAATCATTATATCAAAACGACCCAAAAATCATTATATCAAAACGACCCAAAAATCATTAGATCAAAAGGACCTAAGAATTAGTAGGTCACAACAATCCACTCCACATACAAATGCTAATCCGGTATAATAAGTATTATACTTGATTCTGACCAAAAGGTCCGAAAATGTATGATTTGTATAATCTTCAAACATTTGAGGTCTATTTATACATGTTGTCAAAGTTCATCCTTCTCTGATAACCGATGTGGGATAACAAAATTCATATTTTACAAAATAATTAAGGTTTAGTAAAAAAAAATTATTGGCTTAATTAGAGATTTAGTAAAAAAATTTAATCCGATAAAAATATGGAGTCTTAAGTTTTATTTTACAAAATAATCAAAGATTCTGATTATGATTTAGTAAAAAAAGGATTTATTAGCTTAATTCGTGATTTAATAAAAAGTTTAATTAGAGAAAAAACGTGGGGTGGCACGTCAAGAATTAGTGTTTTTTGTTTTAGTAAAGTATATAGATGTATATTTATTATATTGATAAAATAAGAATTACGAATTTAATAGTTCAACGGTCCACAAATTAGTAGGTCACAAACAACCTACAAATCAATAGATTTTAAGGACGCACAAATTAGTAGGTCACAAGGACCCATAAATTATTAGGTCACAACGACCCACGAATCAGTAGGTCACAACAACCCACAAATTAGTAGGTCACAACGACCCACGAATCAATAGGTTACAATGACGCACAAATCAGTGGGTCACAATGACACGCAAATCAGTGGGTCATAACGACCCTCAACATATTGGGTCACAACGACCCACAAATTATTGGGTCACAACGACCCACAAAACAGTGGGTCACAATGACCCACAAATTATTGGGTCACAACGACCCACAAATCAGTGGGTCACAACGACCCACAAATTATTAGGTCAAATCGACCCAAAAATCTATAGGTCAAAACGATCCAAAAATCTGTAGGTCAAAACGATCCAAAAATTATTAGATCAAAACGACCCAAAAATCATTAGATCAAAACGCCCAAAAAATCATTAGATCAAAAGGACCTACGAATTAGTAGGTCACAACAATCCACTCCACATACAAATGTTAATCCGGTATAATAAGTATTATACTTGATTCTGACCAAAAGGTCCAAAAATGTATGATTTGTATAATCTTCAAACATTTGAGGTCTATTTATACATGTTGTCAAAGTGTCATCCTTCTCTGATATCCGATGTGGGATAACAAAATTCATATTTTACAAAATAATTAAGGTTTAGTAAAAAAAAGTTATTGGCTTATAAATAATAAAAATAAAAAGGAGATTTGACTATAACCTATAAAATCTTGGAAAATCTCAAAAAAAAAAAAAAGTTACGTACAATTTTGAATAGAAGTTTGTTAGGTTAGTAAAAAAAGCTTTCCTCCCCCAAAAAATAAAGATTTATTGGCCTATAAAATCTTGGAGAATCTCCAACAAAAAAAAGTTACGTATAATTTTAAATAACTGTGTTAGTTTAGGAAAAAAAGATTTTATGGCTTAAAAAATAAAGATTTATTGGCCAAAAAATTGTGGGAGCTCCATTTGATTGCTGCTTCCACAGCGCGCCACGTCATCAAATCATGTACTCTGTTTTAGTATGTATAATAGATTAAATACAAGAATAATTAAATTAGTTATTCCAACAAAGGCCAATTGATGTCTCCACGTACAAAGACTCCTAAGAGCATCTACATCCCAAAATCTATATACATTACTAAAACAACCCCCCTTTTGCCCACTTGTCAACTCCTTAGGCTATCCATACCTCAGCAGATTTTCGATTTATTTACTCTAATGTCACTCCGTATTTACAAATTTTCTATTCCCACAAAATCAGCCACATTTATATATTTTTTTATTCCTTACAAAATGAGATGTGGCCACATAGATACACATGTATTCATGAGGAAAGCATCTAATGTACATCTATATACACCTGTATTAATCTATATACAATTAAAACCTCTTCCATTACACATTAGCATATACACCATATATTAATCACTTGTATTAATTGTAACACCCCAAGTTCTGGGAACTCGAAGTGTTACGGCTAGGACCTCACAATGGGTCCCGACCCTCAAAGTAGCAACGACACAATGAATCTTACAACAAGGCACATACAAATGAAAACTAAAACTCAATATAAAACCAAAGGTTTAAACAAAAGGAAGCGTAAAAGACTCGCAGCCGAGTTCAAAACAAAAGGGAAACAACATCTGAAATATAAACCCGATCCCATCCTATAATGTACGGGAACCCCGGCTGACCACACCATCCGGATCACTCAGCAACATCCTGAACCTGTGGAACATCTACAACATCGGTATAAACCATTAGCTAATATTCTAGGTATCAGAAAGAACATAAGGGCACAAACACACATAAGATAAAGTAAACATATAGCATGCTCGCACTCAACCGATTATTATCATTCATTAAGTTATCCATTACTAATTTAAATTCTTTTGTCACATGAGAATCTCCCGAAACTCGCCTCCGCTTCCGCCTCAGATCACGAAGATCTTCTTTCCTTTTTCGTTTCTATCTTATTTCCTATCTTAGAAGCTCCGATTTTCATATATTTGGCCGATTTTCCTATATTTTCTAAACCCTAGAACATCCTTCCTTTTATCTTTTCATCATTTTCTATAAATCCCCTTCTTTCCCATCTTTTTTGCATTTCTTGCATACGTCTTCTTCACCCTTGAGAGCTGCAACCTTGCTCCTTGTGATCTTGTTGAACGTGTAAGTTTATCCTTCCTTGTTTCTTCCTCACCCTCATGTATTGCTGCATGCCATTTCCCTTATGTTTTATTTCCTCCTTGCGTTCTTTCTTTTCTTCTTCTCCAAGAATAAAGTTTGAACCTTGATTCTTGTTGGCCTTTCCGTTGTTGATATGTTGATGTTCACATGCTCCCTTGGTTAAGTCTTGACGAGTGTGGATCAAAGGATCGAGCTTTGGACCCCTTGCTGTGAGTTTCGGTGTTGAGAAACCCCGACAGTCGTTGTTGTCACGCCGCCGCCCTCACGCCTCTGTCGTACCGCCCCCGCGGATCCTACCCAACGCCGCCACTACGGTGTTGTCTACTGCCCCTGCGGTTTCCTCTCCAATCTCCCCGTCATTGGTGAGCTGCTTCCTTCCTTGCTTTCCTCGTTCTTTTCCTTGGTTGTTATTGATGTTCTTACCCCTTGGGAGTATTGTAAGACTAAGGTTGAGACCTTAGCTTGTGGAGATCTCTTAGAGATCATTGAGACTAGAAGTTACAGACTTCTAGCAACCGTTTTGTTCCTGATTCGTGATGCCTTGTGTGAACAGGCTTTCATTGCTCCTTTTTTAACACCCCAATTCCGCGGGACTCGGGATGCTACGGGCGAGACCTCGCAATGGGTCCCGACCCTTAGCTTGACAAAAATTTCACCGGACCTTTCCAACAAGGGACAAATAAAGGAAAAACTCAAAACGTTTATAAAGTATGTGAGAGAAACTGAAATGTAAATATACAAGGTGGAAACTCAGCCGAGTCCTCAAAACGACACAAACTCCAATATAGAAATCCGAAACCGTACAACATAATCCATAAACTTGAAACATAACGAAATAACCAAAAAACGTCCCCGTCCTATAATGTACGGAGACCTCCGGCTATCAACTCTTCCACCTCACTCGGCGACATCCCTAACTTGCACGGCATTTATACAATCGGTTTTAAACCGTTAGCTCACATTCTAGGCATTTTATAGATAGTAAGGCACATACACAAGCAAGCAACCATAACACACACGTCATGCTCATTACCATACAAACAACTTCTTATCTTCTTTTTAAGTTTTTCCCTTACTAATACCATTCGTTCAAAGTGTGACACGAGAGTCTTATAACTCCTGCCTCTTGCCCCGTGTGACCAACATGAGTGGTGTGGAGCTCTCCTTGTATACCATGTGGAGTGGTGAAGAAGCCCGCCCATATACCATGTATGGTCTGGTCATAGAGAACCCTAGTCTTCCTCGGGAGCTGGGCAGTGATGTTACCGCCCGATAAATAAAACACAATGGGCCAACAATATACATATATATAACCAACTTGTCCTAATCCAGTTTCATGATCATAAGCAACTAAACACACACCACCAGCACATATTCAAATAATGCATAAAAGTGGTTAAGTGAGTCTGAGGACTTACCTTGTCTCAAAGCTAACCAAAACAATTGATCTCAACTTTCCGTAGGAAACAACCAAGGCCTGATCATAACGAGGTAAACATCAACATCAATCTCATATACTCAACTCAAAGACCCTCTAATGCAAACAACCGAACATAAGATCAAAAATGATTCCAACAAGACCATAAGGTCACAAGATAGAAGAGACCATAAGGTCCACACACACATAAGATAGAAGAGACCATAAGGTCTACACACGCACAAGATCAACAACGATTCCAACGAGTTCTATGGACACATAGGTTCTCAGCCACTAGGTGGTATTCTCAATCTACTCTAGGTCCAACCTAGGCATGCTACTAACAAGATATAACCTCAAAGCTAAGGAAGGAACGAAGAGAAAGGAAGAAGAGAAGCCTACTGTCAAAGAAACGCAACCGCGGAGTCACGCTAGCGCCCCAGCGAAACCCAGTCACCGCCCCTGCGGCCTCCTAGGGTCGCCCCTGCGGTGGGCGGCCTGGATCTGCCCCCGCGCCTCTGATGATCTGCCCCGTGGTGTGAACAACAGAATGTCGTCTTCTTCGTCTTTCGACTATGGATCCTGGGCTCCAATGTCCTCCTCTTCTTCCCATATCTTCTCCAAACACCAACCACTGATCTAGACTCCTCTCCATGAACTAAACGAGCTAAGAATACATGCATGTAAGGATTTAAGGAAAAGCTTCCTCAAGAGCTTCATCCATGGAAATGAATGAAGGAGAGGAGAAGAAAGGGTAAACAACAAAGGAGGAGAAGGGAGGAAGAGGAAGAAGCTTACCAAGCTAGATCCTGAATCTCCTCTACTGCATCTCACACACAAGAAATCCAAGAGTAGAGAGGAAAGGAAGTACAAGAGAGAAGTGGGAGAGAAATGAGTTGCGTGAAATGAAAAGTGACGAGAGAGGGAAAAGCTTAATTGGCTGAAAAGGTGGGAGGAAAACAAGGGGCCAGTTGACCTCTTGTCACCTCATCTAGGAACGAGGGGTCGGAAAGAGGAAAGGGGATAACGAAGAGTCGGTACGGGATTTTGGAATAAATCCCGACACGCAGCAACTCGTGTCTGCGGGAAAACTGAGCCGCTATCATGGAAGGTCGCTAAACCGCTCAAAGATCGGAATAAAAATTCCGGATATTACACCTTTCTTGAGGGAAACTGAGTTGCTTGTTGACCTTGAGTTACCTTTGAGTGAGGTAAGTCCATTGGACTTACTTAGCTTCATTTTGTATAATGGTTTGAGTGTATTGGCTGGCTTGTGTTGTTATTGTTCACGAATAACCGGAATAGGAATCACCTTTTATACCGTAATTGGCCCAAGTATATGATAACCGGGCGTTGACCACTTGTTTGGTTCTACAAGAGACTAGGAGGTGCTCTTGCAACCCAGACCCGCTAGTAACGGATATATTGATCTATTCCTATTAGTAGACGGAAGCAAAGGCGAGTTTCGGGAGATTCTCGTGTGATAAAAGAAGTTGATTTGGTAGATTAACTTAATGAAAGATAATAACCGGTTGAGTGTGACATTGCTATATGTTTATATTACTTTATGTGCGTTTGTTCGCTTACGTTCTTTCCGATATCTAGAATGTTAGCTAACGGCTTATACCGATGTTGTAGATGCCTTGCATGATATAGGTGTTGCTGAGTGATCCAGACGGTGTGGTCAGCCGGGGTTCCCGTACATTATAGGATGGGATCGGGTTTTTGTTTCAGTGTTATTTCCCTTTTGTTTTGAACTCGGTTGCGAATCTTTTTCGATTCCCTTTGTTTAAACCTTTGGTTTTATATTGATTTTTAGTTTTCATCTATTTGTGTCTTGTTGTAAGATCCGTTGTGTCGTTGCTACTCTGAGGGTCGTGACCCATTGTGAGGTCCTAGCCCGTAACGCTTTGAGTTCTCAGAACTTGGGGTGTTACACTAACTTATTGCATCTTGCCCCGACAACAAGCTCAATGGTTCCATTGAGACTTAACACAATTCTCCAACCCTCAAGAAGTATGTAGTCCACCTTTAAGGACGTCAAAATCTTCTTTACCTCTCGTTGTCATATGACAAAAGAGATACTTGCAAAACCATCCAATTTCTTGGGCGGTAGAAAATCCATAATACCATGTCATCCATCATATCTTAACACAATCAAGTCAACAAAAAAATTGTCAAAACCACACCCTAACAATGCAAACATATATGTATGCACAACATGTATCAAATATATAAAATACACTTAGAAGATTGTTGGATTTCGGTGTCCGGTTTTGTGACAAAGTTGTTGTAATTTCCAAGGAGTAGACTAACAACTTACAAGTTGTTGTAATCTCCAATAGGAGTAGACAAACAACATAATTAGGTAAAGACTCCATAATCTCACAAATGAGTAGACAAACCACTTACAAGTTGTTGTAATCTCCGTTAAAGAGTAGACTAACAACTTAGTGTTATAATCTCCCAAGTGAGTAGACAAATAGCCTTAAATTAGCAAAACGGAATTATATATATTCTTTAATTCAATATCCAGAATTAAATCCAAGGAGTTGTACTTATAAAAGGAATAGACAAACATCCTTATATAGTTACATCCAATTGCATGCAAACCGGTTATTAGGATATTGCATGTACTTGACTTGGATAATGTTGAAATCACTCAAATATAGAGTTTTCCAAGTGTATTTTCCCTATACCGGGATCCAAATTTCTTAGTGTGATAAGACCAACAAGTCACAAAGACTAAAGTACAAAAACATACCTTGTCTTACGTTTGTAAAAGGAGTTCTTTCAGATCTTGTCGAAACTTGATCCTTCTAATGGATGCCTATCTTTCTTCAATATTAATGAAGTATTTTGGTCTTCCAAGTTGCACAAATGAGCCAAAGTAAGATTTCATATCCCTTGTCAAAACTTGAAAACTAATGGCTTAATTTTTTTCCCATGCAAAATAGGTTATCTTTCAAGTGCAAATGCCTCTCCCTTTTATAGGTAAAGGGGGACACGTTTTTGGGGAGAATAACCGCCATCAAAGCGGTTGAGAGTGATTACAAACGGTTACCGGCAGTTGGGAGAAGTTAGGGTTTCATAACCATTTTTGGCTCAAGCCTAATGCCCAAGCCCAACTCAATTGGACAATAAAAAGCCCAAATTTAAGCTAAACCGCCGGTTTGGGCTATGCCCGGTTTAGGTTTAGGTTTTGGACCCATGCTACTCCAAGCTTCAAGTTTGCGATCGTCCTTCAACTTGCAAGGGATATAAACAAGCTATACATATTCTGCCCATAAATGCATAACAAATGTACGTAACTCAATAGTTTGTAAACGGTGGAACCCCAAGAGTTGTTCCAGTCCTCATCTGTATATATACCCTTTCCTATTAGTTAATCAAAGTGTGTAGTGTTTATTTTAATCTCTCGTCCCTTTAACCGGAGTCATTGATGAGTGGTATTGCCGAATTTAAAGTATTGTACCAAAATGAAGGGGTCATCAAAGTATAATACGATCGAGAGTAACCCGGTCAAATCTCAATGACAACCCAGCTTGAAGTTTGGAATATCACGGGGACAAAAAGATCCATAGTGGTGAAAGTTTAGGATTAACCAACCTTTTTTCAAATGTCACGGGGACAATCTCAAATGTCCCACGGGTTTGCATCTTCTTCCTCTCAAACTTTTTTATTTATGTATAATCATAGTGGTGAAAGTTTAGGATTAACCAACTTGTTACGCTAAGGATGTGTGCACGCAAAAGCTTTAAATTTATACTCGTTATATTTCTCCTAACTCCTAGCGAACCCGCAGTGTACGGGACGTTTTGTAGTAGGGATAGTATTCCGAGGTTGAACACAAAGACTGGGGTGAGATTGATTCGATTAGTGATTAAGTTTAGTGAAGATCTAGGCCTAAGAAAAGAGAAAGAAATAAAGAAATGAAAATCTCAATGTTTTTGGTAGGTTTTTAGGTGATCAATCAAGGATCACAAATCATGCGAAATAAACAATCAACTAAACTAACAAATCAACACAAACAAACAAGCTAAACACGAGGTACGAGATCAAAGAGAGAAAAGCAAATTCTAGGGGATGGAAATTCCGGTTATGTAACACCCCAATTTTAGGCGCGTTTGCGTTTTTATTTTTCGACTTTTATCGATAATTTATTAACTTAAATATTTTATTAAAAGTATTTTACGGCGTAAAATACCTATCCCGAGTATATTATTATTTTGGATACGTTCTTTCATATCCGTACTTTTAATTGCGGAAAAAGTAGGAAAGTTTTCTGATTCGGAAATCCCGTTCCGAGTGCTTTTTGATCGAGTTTATTATATTTTCGTTTACTACTTTATTTATTTTATTCTTTTTTTTTTAATTCCTTCCTCTTTCTTGACCTGTTCCATCCCCGACTTCTTGAAGGAGCATCCCGTCTGGCTTCCTCCTACTTGCCTAGCCTCCCCCTACAGCCCTGTTGCAGACTAGCAGTGACCCCTCGTCACCTCTACCTTCTCCTAATCCCACACCAGCCTCTCAACCTATCACTCTTCACCCTTCTCAGCCTGTTTTTTTTTCCCCTATCTCTTCTGCCTTTTCTGTGGAGCTCGAACCACGCCGGAGGGCCTTCGACGCCTTGCCTGCAACCACCGGAGGACCTCCTGCCTCAGCTCATCTTCTCGGCTCTCTCTTCCCCTCTACTCTTCGACTTCAGACTCTCGCCACCCAGCTCCCTCTGTCTTTTGCTCTTCACCTCAGAACTCCCTCTATCTCAACCTCTATGTGTCATTTGCAGCCCAAAGAGCAACTCCCCTCCTTAGTCTCTGTTGCGCCTCTCTCGAGCCACCCAGGGAAAGCCGGAGAGGCCCTCGTTTTGCCAAGCCTTGCCGTACCGTCGCCTTCCGGATCCCACCAGGAAACCCGCTGCTGCATCGATTCGCCGGAGAGAGAGAGTCACACCATCGAAGCCGTCGGGAAGTGCCCTGCCTCGCCTCCCCTGTCGGAGCCAAAGGAAGCCCTAGCCGCCGCCCCTTGTTGTTTCCCTTGCCTGCCTTAACGCCGGAGCCTACAGCCGCCTCGAACAGCTCCGCAGATCCGCCACCTTGCCTCGCCGCTACTGGAAGCCTTGCCGGAGCCTTGGCCGCCGCCTGTGCAACCTCCATCCTCTACAGTTGCGTGCCGCTCTCCTCCGTGTCAATTGCATCAGTAGGGTTAAAAGAAACCCCCTTTTTGCATATTAAATCGTGCCCCCTCTATTTATATGTAATTACAGTATTTACCCATATTTTTCTTATATTACAGAGTTGGCCCAAAGTTTTAGAAATTTGAATATATGCCCCTGCATGATTAATTACAGATTTGGCCCAGATTGTTATTTACAGAATATATCCCCAAGTTTATAGAACTTCATGAATTGCCCGGAAAATGTTTTGATGGACTTCCAACCAAAGTTTTATAACGGATTTTATTCTTATAGTTATATTTGTTATATATTATAACCCATGTGTATATAATTGTATAATTTTTCCCGGAAAGGATTTAAGCGGTTTTTAACCTTGGTTTTTAAAACGGGTTTTACCTTAGATTCCATATAAGTTATACACTCCGTTCAAATTTAGCATATGAGCTAAATTTGTTTAATTTTGGTGTTAGGTTCGGAAGTGTCCCGACAAAGGCCTAGCAAGTCCAAAGTCGACATCCATTGATCGACTTCCTTCTTTAGACGTCGTGTGAGTATCATTTCCCTCGATCTAGTTATGTTTAGTAGGAGTAGTAGTAGTATCATGCTAGGTTGGATATATCATAACTTAGAGTGAATACCAAGTAGTGGTTTGGACCTTACGTGAGTTTTGAGGATTGTCGATTGTTGTAAGACGTTGAGTGTTTGGTTGATCTTGTGAGGCTTGTGAGGTTTGAGGATTGAAGTATATGGTTGTTGAGTCTGTGGGCTAGGATATGCTTATTCTAGCATGGTGTTGTTACCGTTGGGTTTGTTTGGACTAGGCATGTTATCCTTAGTTGCGTTGTGAGCTATGATCTTCCGAGATCCGAGGGTTTAGAAGTCTTACGACTTCTATCTTGTGTTGAGTGTGGTGCGAGCATGAGGGATTCTAGGATGCGGTCTTAGAATGAGAGTCAAATGATCTTGTGTTGATCATTTGTGTAGAAGTCTAAGACTTCTTGAGTTGAGCGGGTTTTGATAGATATCTTATTGTGAGCAGGTTGTGTGCTTCTTCCCAAAGGAAGCGAGAGCGTTTTGTGAGTTAGCGTTTGGGACGAGGTAAGTCTCTGGACTTACTTAGCTCGTATTCTATGTATTAGATTCGATGCGTGTTTGGTGGTGTGTGTTTTATTGCTTTCATTATAACTTATAAACCGGAATAGGATTACCGACCTTTATATATTATTTGGCCCAAGTGTATGATAACGGGCGGTGACAACTTGTCTAGCTCTTGCGTAGAGTTAGGAGGTTCTTGGCGACTATCCCGTGTGGTTAGACGGTCGGAGGCATCCACCGTTCCATGCGGTAAGTGGGGACCGAGGCGAGTTTCGGGAGATTCTCGTGTCACAAAAGAAGTTGAATTAGAACGGGATACGACTTAATAATAAAAAGATAATAAACCGGACTTGTGTGATTTGGTGTACATTGTGTGTTATGTTGATTTACTTGTGTTTGTGCCTTTCACCTTGATTCTAATGCTTCGAATATTAGCTAACGGTTTTATACCGATTGTTGTAGATTGCCTTGCAGGTTAGGATTGCGGCCGAGAGATCCGGAAGAGTGGGCAGCCGGGGTTCCGTACATTTTAGGAGTGGGTTTCGGTTAGAGTCGGGTTGTGTTTTATTCTTTGTTTATTATGTTGGTATGCCGCGTGTATGGCGTTTTGGTCTTTGGTGTTGTTTATCGGCTGAAGTCCGTTGTTTGGTTTCTTTTGGGTTTTCTTACATTGCATCAAATGTATTTCGTTTTTGCCTTTATTTGTGCCATGTTGAAAGATCCGGTGAAATTGTTGTCAGGCTAAGGGTCGGGACCCATTGTGAGGTCCCAACCCGTAGCATCCCGAGTCCCCCGGATTCGGGGTGTTACAAAAGTGGTATCAGAGCCCTAGGTTGACAACAATGGCACTCGCAATCTTCTAAAGGCCGAATAAGGAATAAACAGAACCCCGCGGGTTCTGAGTTTTCGTTTTCAAAATCACATGCATGAGTCGGGGTAGAATGTACGGACCACCACTCCTTCCGCGGATCTCGGTAGCATAGTTTATTGGATTTTTAGTATATATATGTATATATGTAGATATGTATCGTGGACTTAGGATGTTTTTGGACTATTATTGTATGTGATTGTATGTTGCATGATGAATTGGATATATGTGTATAGTTATATATGTGGACGGTTATATGTTTTGGGACCTTATATTGTGGATGAAATGTTGGATGTGTTATATTGGTAGTGATATGGACTTAAGATTTATATAGTTATGTATACATATTCTTATTATATATAGTAGTAGCATATGGAGTTATGGGACCTCATAGAAAAGGTGATAGTATAGTATCATCACCTTTAAGGTGATGTTGTTGGCCTGAGATAACGTTCATACGAGGAGAAATATGCTCAAGTATCGAGTTGAGTTTTTCGTGCTAACGAATACCATGACGTTTCTCGGATTCCTTTAAAAGGATTTCGAAGAGGAGGAGTAGAGATGACGTAAACGAAGAACAACCAAGTAAAAGAAAACTCAAGACGACTTAAGGGGAATGAAGATGGAAGCATACAAGAAAAAGGAGTAACACAAAGGTGAGGAAGTGGTTACAAAGAAGCCAAGATGGAAAGACGACGAGACCAAGAGAGATAACGAACTTAAGTTCTTCAAGAAGACGCGCAGACAACTAAAGATGCGAATCGGGGAGGAGATGGATACTTTCTAGCAAGTTTAAAGGTGGTATTTCATTAAGATGTGAAGTTTTCTTTAGGCGCTCCTAAGCATTGGAGTCAAGACGAGCAGAGTGATCGAACCATTTGCTAAAGATTTAAGATACCGTAAGTTAAGCTTACGAGGTACCAATAAGTGAAGTGTCAACATTACTAGAGTTACGAGAAGAAGGGCTTGGTAGGGATTCACGTGGAGTTGACCGGTTTCCGTTATAATGATAAGGCTAAGAACCGCCAAGAAGGAGGAAGTGTGTGGAAACGATGATCCCAAGAAGATGAAAGACGAAACGAGGAGCTTTGATCGAGAGACTTAAGATACCGACCAAGAAGAACGCGAGTGGATGCTAGCTAGAGCTATAATATTTGGGAAGGTGCACTTAAAGGACATCATGAAGAGCGGTAAGCCTATGAGCGTGGGTTATATGACACAAAAGAGCCGAGAAAGCTATAGTTATCTTACAGAAGTGGAAGGAAGTGTAGAGCGTAAAAAGAGTTAATAAAGTTTGTGAAGAGTGATACGAGCAAGTGAAGTTTAAGGTAGAGTATCCCGAGAGGGTAGCCTGAAGAAGTTTGGTAACATGGAGGGAAGGAAGAATGGTGAGCCATTGAACATGGAGAAGGTCAGCTATAAGCTACTCGGTGATAACCAAGAACGCACCTGTGCGGTTGTATACTAGTGACTTTAGGTGGAGAGATTAATTCAGGACGTGGAATCATGAAGAGGGGTAACAAGGACGTGGAATATTCGTGGTGGTTAAATGTCGACAATAAAAAGGTATATCAAGGGAAGTGCAAATGTCTTAATCATGTAGCAAATTATCGTATCCAGCAAGTGATAGTAACATACCGTGTGGAGCGGGATTGTAACGAACTGGTGTGACTTTATTAGGTCATGGGATTGGCATAGGGGGAAACGACACGGATAAGAACCGTAAAGGTTTCATAAGAATTAAGGGGATAGAGGAGCGAGATGAAGTGAGGCCTTTCTATAGTTGATGTACGTAAACGGGAGTATATAGAGGATGCAGGGTAAGAAATGGATGATATGTTACCGCGGGCAAGAGATAAGTCAAGTTTCTAGACTCACACGGGAGAGACATGGTGGCTATGGCGTGAAAGAGGGGACCTAGATTAGGGCAACACTACAAGCTTGGAATTACGATGTTAGTGCTTGGTGGAGTAATGAGTGGGTCTTTATGTGATTATGGTTGGGAATTTTGCCTGAAGGCATACAAGTACGGTTGTGAAGCTGTTCATGGATACCAAGAGGTACATAAGGTGGCCAACGAGAGTAAGAGAAGAATGAAGTTTTGAAGTTTGATATCGATATGAGATGTACAAGGAGTACATAAAAGGTTGAAGTTAGAGCCTCTATGATCGGTTTGACGTTATATAAGGAAATAAAGTGTAAGTAACTACACCTACTGGAAGAAAGGATGTCTATAATGAGAGCTGATGTGGGATACGGAGAGCTCCTTCCATAGGATGGGATGTCCGAGGAAGCGAAGGAGATTGTATCGATTTGTTATAAGGCATGAACGAGTATTGTAGTCAAGACCTTTGTGACTGAACATATGTGCGAGATCAAGAATTATTATTATCGCCATTCCTTCGAAGTGAAAAGGGGATTAAGTTGAAATGTTGCTTAACCAAGGCTTCAAGAGTCAAAAGACTCGAGCAAGTCCCTCGAGTTTAGGAGATGAAAGATTATTGAAAGAGGACGGTCGAGATTGTAGCTGAAGATGGAACAATACATGAGTCTTAAAGACAACAGATCAATAGATCGAGGTGGATCAATTGTGTCATGACCATTTGTAAAGTGATAAGACAAGATTGTGTCGGTTATTACGATACGTGGATTTTGCCACTAGGGTTGAGTTTGGTGCACCTCTGACATCCAAGGCGCCGTATATGATGGTGAAGATTTGTGAGTCGAAGAAGCATTTGAACGACCAATTGCAAGGGCTTGTAGATAAAGGTTCATTAGAACCAATGCATTGCCAAAAAAAAAAAAAAAAAAAAAAAAAAAAAAAAAACACCAAACATGATCTTAAACTCTTGATTTGAAGTTATTATGAAGGACACTAGTTTGCAAGAAGAGAGACGATTATCACCATTTTGTACATCAAGTACTATAAGTTGAGCAAGATGAAAATAAAGGACAAGTATCCCTTACAACGAATGGATGATCTACTCGATCAGTTGCAAGGGTTGGTAGTCTCTTTTAAGATTAAGTTAAGAACTTGATTGTTACCGTTTGAAAATTCGAGACGGAGATATTGCAAGTACGACATTCCGGACCAACCAGGGTTACCCCGAGTTGTAGTCACTCCATATGGGCTTACTGATGCCGGATGAGATATTTGGGTCTACTCTTGAAAAAGAGAGAAGAGGTGTGACAAGTTGTCTCGAGACGGCAAACCCCGAAAGATGTGAAAGAAGTTACCGGTTTTCTTAGATGTACTAAGCCTTACCAGATCTGCGAAGAGATAAGTTGTAGAACACCAATTATGGTAACCCACTCCAGATGACAATGAAGTATGGAATGAGACGAAGAATTGACAATAGAGTTGTTGAGAGTTAAGAGGGGATTCATTGGTGCAATTGTTTTGATTTACCTTGTGGTATTATGAGTTTGAAGTGTACAAGTGATTCTTCAAGACAAGGTCTTGATCGAGTATTGGGGAGCGATGTAAAAGTAATAGCATACGTGTCTAGTTAATAGAAGTAGTATGGGTAAAGTACTTTTGTCATTACTTGGAACTTGCAACAAGAATTGAGGAAACACAACATCAACGTTTGGTTTGACAAGATTCCAAGCCAACGGTGTAATTGAAAATCCGATCTTCTTTCTTAGAGACAATAAAAGAGAAACATAATGGAAATGCTGCATTGAGAAAGACCAAGAAGAAAGTTGAGTTCCGCGATATTGAATCTTTTTGAAATCTTAGCGTCAGTTGGAGAAGTGGCTTACAAGTCGGCGTTGTCACCCGGTGTTTCATGTGTATCAATCGAGAGAGTCTAACTAGAGGACGGAGGATAATATCTTTGGTTGAGTTTACTCTAAGCTAGTAGCTTTGATAGAATCGACGGGTTAGACTTAGTTCTTCCCTTAAGTTGGTTGTGTCTATGTATGATGTTATATGTTGTTTGTGCCCCGTGTAGGAATGTGCTATATGACCTGATATATCTTGCGGTGGTAGTTTGAGTAGTTTGCGTATATAGATTAGAAGGGTTCGACCTTCTTAGTGTGAGAGTTCATACCTCGACCTTAAGGGACCGAGAAGTTCGGCGTGTGGCAAGTTTCGGGACGAAACTTATTTTTAGGGGGATCTAATGTAACACTCCAATTTTAGGCGCGTTTGCGTTTTTATTTTTCGACTTTTATCGATAATTTATTAACTTAAATATTTTATTAAAAGTATTTTACGGCGTAAAATACCTATCCCGAGTATATTATTATTTTGGATACGTTCTTTCATATCCGTACTTTTAATTGCGGAAAAAGTAGGAAAGTTTTCTGATTCGGAAATCCCGTTCCGAGTGCTTTTTGATCGAGTTTATTATATTTTCGTTTACTACTTTATTTATTTTATTCTTTTTTTTTTAATTCCTTCATCTTTCTTGACCTGTTCCATCCCCGACTTCTTGAAGGAGCTGCCCGTCTGGCTTCCTCCTACTTGCCTAGCCTCCCCCTACAGCCCTGTTGCAGACTAGCAGTGACCCCTCGTCACCTCTACCTTCTCCTAATCCCACACCAGCCTCTCAACCTGTCACTCTTCACCCTTCTCAGCCTGTTTTTTTTCCCCTATCTCTTCTGCCTTTTCTGTGGAGCTCGAACCACGCCGGAGGGCCTTCGACGCCTTGCCTGCAACCACCGGAGGACCTCCTGCCTCAGCTCATCTTCTCGGCTCTCTCTTCCCCTCTACTCTTCGACTTCAGACTCTCGCCAGCCAGCTCCCTCTGTCTTTTGCTCTTCACCTCAGAACTCCCTCTATCTCAACCTCTATGTGTCATTTGCAGCCCAAAGAGCAACTCCCCTCCTTAGTCTCTGCTGCGCCTCTCTCGAGCCACCCA
Source organism: Fagopyrum homotropicum (assembly GCA_033239125.1). NCBI lineage: Eukaryota > Viridiplantae > Streptophyta > Magnoliopsida > Caryophyllales > Polygonaceae > Fagopyrum > Fagopyrum homotropicum. Next base: position 116,880,711 of record BSWB01000003.1, read on the forward strand.
GGGAAAGCCGGAGAGGCCCTCGTTTTGCCAAGCCTTGCCGTACCGTCGCCTTCCGGATCCCACCAGGAAACCCACTGCTGCATCGATTCGCCGGAGAGAGAGAGTCACACCATCGAAGCCGTCGGGAAGTGCCCTGCCTCGCCTCCCCTGTCGGAGCCAAAGGAAGCCCTAGCCGCCGCCCCTTGTTGTTTCCCTTGCCTGCCTTAACGCCGGAGCCTACAGCCGCCTCGAACAGCTCCGCAGATCCGCCACCTTGCCTCGCCGCTACTGGAAGCCTTGCCGGAGCCTTGGCCGCCGCCTGTGCAACCTCCATCCTCTACAGTTGCGTGCCGCTCTCCTCCGTGTCAATTGCATCAGTAGGGTTAAAAGAAACCCCCTTTTTGCATATTAAATCGTGCCCCCTCTATTTATATGTAATTACAGTATTTACCCATATTTTTCTTATATTACAGAGTTGGCCCAAAGTTTTAGAAATTTGAATATATGCCCTTGCATGATTAATTACAGATTTGGCCCAGATTGTTATTTACAGAATATATCCCCAAGTTTATAGAACTTCATGAGTTGCCCGGAAAATGTTTTGATGGACTTCCAACCAAAGTTTTATAACGGATTTTATTCTTATAGTTATATTTGTTATATATTATAACCCATGTGTATATAATTGTATAATTTTTCCCGGAAAGGATTTAAGCGGTTTTTAACCTTGGTTTTTAAAACGGGTTTTACCTTAGATTCCATATAAGTTATACACTCCGTTCAAATTTAGCATATGAGCTAAATTTGTTTAATTTTGGTGTTAGGTTCGGAAGTGTCCCGACAAAGGCCTAGCAAGTCCAAAGTCGACATCCATTGATCGACTTCCTTCTTTAGACGTCGTGTGAGTATCATTTCCCTCGATCTAGTTATGTTTAGTAGGAGTAGTAGTAGTATCATGCTAGGTTGGATATATCATAACTTAGAGTGAATACCAAGTAGTGGTTTGGACCTTACGTGAGTTTTGAGGATTGTCGATTGTTGTAAGACGTTGAGTGTTTGGTTGATCTTGTGAGGCTTGTGAGGTTTGAGGATTGAAGTATATGGTTGTTGAGTCTGTGGGCTAGGATATGCTTATTCTAGCATGGTGTTGTTACCGTTGGGTTTGTTTGGACTAGGCATGTTATCCTTAGTTGCGTTGTGAGCTATGATCTTCCGAGATCCGAGGGTTTAGAAGTCTTACGACTTCTATCTTGTGTTGAGTGTGGTGCGAGCATGAGGGATTCTAGGATGCGGTCTTAGAATGAGAGTCAAATGATCTTGCGTTGATCATTTGTGTAGAAGTCTAAGACTTCTTGAGTTGAGCGGGTTTTGATAGATATCTTATTGTGAGCAGGTTGTGTGCTTCTTCCCAAAGGAAGCGAGAGCGTTTTGTGAGTTAGCGTTTGGGACGAGGTAAGTCTCTGGACTTACTTAGCTCGTATTCTATGTATTAGATTCGATGCGTGTTTGGTGGTGTGTGTTTTATTGCTTTCATTATAACTTATAAACCGGAATAGGATTACCGACCTTTATATATTATTTGGCCCAAGTGTATGATAACGGGCGGTGACAACTTGTCTAGCTCTTGCGTAGAGTTAGGAGGTTCTTGGCGACTATCCCGTGTGGTTAGACGGTCGGAGGCATCCACCGTTCCATGCGGTAAGTGGGGACCGAGGCGAGTTTCGGGAGATTCTCGTGTCACAAAAGAAGTTGAATTAGAACGGGATACGACTTAATAATAAAAAGATAATAAACCGGACTTGTGTGATTTGGTGTACATTGTGTGTTATGTTGATTTACTTGTGTTTGTGTCTTTCACCTTGATTCTAATGCTTCGAATATTAGCTAACGGTTTTATACCGATTGTTGTAGATTGCCTTGCAGGTTAGGATTGCGGCCGAGAGATCCGGAAGAGTGGGCAGCCGGGGTTCCGTACATTTTAGGAGTGGGTTTCGGTTAGAGTCGGGTTGTGTTTTATTCTTTGTTTATTATGTTGGTATGCCGCGTGTATGGCGTTTTGGTCTTTGGTGTTGTTTATCGGCTGAAGTCCGTTGTTTGGTTTCTTTTGGGTTTTCTTACATTGCATAAAATGTATTTCGTTTTTGCCTTTATTTGTGCCATGTTGAAAGATCCGGTGAAATTGTTGTCAGGCTAAGGGTCGGGACCCATTGTGAGGTCCCAACCCGTAGCATCCCGAGTCCCCCGGATTCGGGGTGTTACAAAATGGCATAGGACTCAAGCTATCTAATCATTCCTTGGATTAACTATGATATGTTGGGAGTGAGTGTTTCTAGATTGGGATCAATCACCGGGTAGGTCTCATGGTCCACTAGTCCGTACCTAAGGTCTCATCACCGGGTAAGTCTCAAAGAGTCTAAGGAATGGAATTCTACACAAACCGGATTGTCACCTAGGAATCTAACCTATCCTCACCGGGTAAGTCTCGGAAGGGTAAGTCCTAAACAACTATCCTAGCACACTTAGTCCAATGGCGGCTTATGAGGCTCACCACTACCTAGAGTTTATCATCTTTGAAATCTAAGAGTAAGAATCACCGGGTAGGTCTCTTCTAACACTTAGTTGCTACCACTATGTCACCCTAGGATAGATTTAACTCAACAAACACTAGGATTTCAACATTCTAACATTCTAGAACTTAGATCCATCAAACCAAACGAACCAGGCAAACAACGGGCTGTTCTACCACTTCCACGGCCGTGGACTGGCAAGAACAAACCGTGGACTCCAATAGAGGCTTTGTTCTAGTAAATGAATCATCCAACGGAAAATCTAAGTCCATCCTATCATAGTCCTAGCTATAACCATCCTTTCCTTACCCTAGAATCGCATCTATTTAGCCTACAACATTTATCATAACAATCGAAATCATCAAACATAGAATCATGGCTTCCATTTGCAAGATAATGAAGAGAAAGAGATGAACAGGTGAAGCAAGTAAAACCAAGCTGAAAGTAAGATTAGAAGGACTCACAACCCTTCAAAAGAAGGTTTAATCGATTCTTACAACCCTAGAAAACGATTCCGATAGTCTTCACTACAAAACTTATCAAAGACTAGCAATGATGTGTTCTTCTCTTCCTCTCCAATGGAGCTTTTATCCTCCTCCAAATGTAGCTCTCCTCTTGAGAGAATCTTCTTGTTGAGAGTATGGTGGAGAGTGTGGATTTTGATTCCCAATTTGATTGGATGATAGGGGATCCTCTCTCAGCCTTGCAGGACCACTTTTATACTACAACCTTGCTAGAGTCGGCCATGAGATCGTGGCACAGCTGTCACAACCGTCTGGCAAAAACCACGGTTGGTTTCCACGGCCGTGGATTGGCAGTGACCGTGGTTTTGATGCCTCAGCTTGCTTTGGATCATTGAGTCACGATTTGGTGCATGGCTTGTGTTGACAAGGTTCCATGAGTCCTCCTTAGCCCCTAGCTTGCATTCCAATGAGTCCGAAGAGTGTCATCTTGAGGAATGATCCTTAAATGTATCGATTAAGCTCCTAAATCTCCCAAAATACCTACAAAGCATGCAAAAGTCCGTGTAGACGTCTATCTTGACAAAATACATGAATTGAGTGCAAACGTCATGAACTAGTGCTAAACCATGCATGAATGAGCGGAAAAACTATCTAAATGAGTGCCTAAACCTAAGACATAAATCGTGTTATCACAACCTAATTGCTTCTCAAGCTTTTCCATTTTCTGATGCGGAATGATAATGTAATAGAATATAACACTACTTATATTCAACCTTTTTTCAAACCAACTTCTCGTAAAACATTTTCAAAATTAATTTCTAAATCTTATGAACAAAGGAAACAAAAAATTCTTACAATTTTACAATCATTTTCGCATCAAGTTTCAATTTGTAGTGATATTTGGAGTACATTATCACAAAAATATTTTTACATGGGCATTACTTTACATTTTATTGATAATGATATGTTTCTGCATAATTTTGTTATTCCATTTTGACATTTTAACGAAAAACATAATGCCACCAACATTGCAAATTTTAATAAAATAATTTTACAAGAATTTATTTACAAAATCGAGTTTTTTCATACTCATTTGATAATGCATCGCCGTAAACGAGTTGGAGGGGGATGCGGGACAATTTATAAAAACTTCTTTTACTCACCAAAGATGTTCATGTCATATTTTAAACTTATGTGTTCAAGATGGACTAAAAATTTTATGTTCAATGTTAACGCATATCGATCACTAACGTAATTGAACATATTTGGCATTCATCCGATTTAAGAAAACAATGAAGATTGACGTGTTTAGAAAATAATGTTCAACCTATTGCTTTTCCAAAAGATATTGAAACTCGTTGGAACTCAACCTATAAACTACTTGGTCAAGCTCTTCGTTACAAAGATCTTTTACAATCATTTTCCGAACAATATACTTCTTGGTCTATGTTAGATGATAAAACTATTTGGCAAACTTGTTATGATATTTGTAATATTTTAAAAGTTTTTAGTGATTAAACTAATATGATGAGTTATGGGAAATAGCCGTAGATGTTGCCGAGGCTTTACAAACCGGTTTTAATTATCCATCAATTGTAGATGCTATAACCGTTATGAAAATAAAATGGCTTAAATTTTATAAAGATATTCTCGTAGTTTATCTTATTTATGCCATTTTTGATCCTATACTTAAAGTTGATGGTGTTACCGAAATGTTAAATGACTATTATGAATGTTTATGTTTATCTTCCTCTATGAACATTAATGTCATTATTCTTCATCTTCGTCTTGAAATTGGTAAATTGCTTTCTTTATTTTAAACAAGTGCTAGTGCTTCCACCAAATCGACTCCTCCACCTTCTTCTTCTTCATCTTCTATTCTTTCAAAATCTAAACAAATTTTAGCTAAAAAAACAAAAACACCAAGACATTCATCCGCAAATGCGGAATTTCTAGATTATCTAACTACTTGTTTTAGTTTTGATAGTTATACTTTTGAAGTTTTGGATTAATGGAAGAAGTTAGCCCCGAAGTATCCAACATTGACCACGATTGTGCAACAAATCTTGGCCGTGCCCGCATCAATGGTGGTCATGAAGCAAGCTTTTAGTCAAGGAGAAAACATGCAAAGATACAAGGGAAGTCAACTGAAGCCCGAGAAATTGGAGGCTCAAGTATGCGTTCAAGATTGGATAAGGGCGGAGAAGCGGAAACATCGGAATGCCCTCATTTATGACTCAAGATCGGATTTCAACTCCGATGATCCGGGCACCACTTCCGAGTCCGAGGTGAAAAGGTAAGGGGGTAACGAAAATAATTTGGAAGTCCGAAAAAAGGTAAACAAAGATAAGAGAACTATGCTTTGATTCTTCTTAAACCCCAAAAAGATAGGTAGGCAACCGGAAAACCGGTTCAAGCCCTTTCCTTTTTTTTATTCAATTAGTAATTTAATTAAAAAAACGAGAGAAAACTCATTTTTTTTTTAAATAAATGAAATTACTAACTAAAAAACGAGGTTGCTCTCGGTCTTTTGGTTAGTAATTTTATTTATTTAAAAAAAACCGACTTTGCTCTCGGTTTTTTTTTCATTAAATTATTAATGTAAAAAATATTACTAATACAAACTAGGTTCTAATTTAATTTAATTACTAATGCAAACTGGGTAAAACTTTTATTAAAATACAAGTAGTATACCCTTTTTTTTTTTTTTAACATGGACCAAACCGGCAAAACCGCCGGTTTCAGCTATGGCCGGCCGTAGGTTCGGAAACCTAAACGGGCAATTTAGGTTTTGGACCCATGCTACTCCAAGCTTCAATTTTGCGATCGTCCTTCAACTTGCAAGGGATATAAACAAGCTATACATATTCTGCCCATAAATGCATAACAATTGTACGTAACTCAATAGTTTGTAAACGGCGGAACCCCAAGAGTTGTTCCAGTCCTCATCTGTATATGTACCCTTTCCTATTAGTTAATCAAAGTGTGCAGTGTTTATTTTAATCTCTCGTCCCTTTAACCAGAGTCATTGATGAGTGATATTACCGATTTTAAAGTATTGCACCAAAATGAAGGGGTCATCAAAGTATAATACGATCGAGGGTAACCCGGTCAAATCTCGATGACAACCCAGCTTGAAGTTTGGAAAGAGAGCGAAATGAGCCATACAAAGCTAGGCTGATACTGATTTTTCTAACATCTGCATTAGCTACTTTTAGACTAACGTTACAAGAGCTGCTTTGAAGTGATAGGGAGACAGCAAATGATCAAGCAGACTGGTAGAGGCGAGGAACCAAGACTTTGATTGAAACCATGACTGCAAAGAGGAGCAAGAGCAAGCCAGTGAAATTCAGGACATAGGCTTGTGGCTCACGATGCAGTTTATTGTATATAAGCTTCTCCGCAAGACCCACAAACGCCATGCCAACCGAGAGGAGAAACATAAGCAGCCCTCCGACGACATGCCATGGCACAATAGCTGATCTTGCTGATGACTTCAGTTGCGGATATGCAAAGCTCAAGAATGAATACACCCACTACAACATCAAAATTGACAAACACCATTAAGAAACAACTCCAAATCCAAATGTGTGTGTATACATATATATATATATACATTCATGATGCAAACAGTAAAGTGGTCACCCTACTTGCGAGCAATATGAGAAAATGAGGATGACGCCAAGCCAGGAATGGAGAGTATAGAAGTGTGGCCTTTGAAATTCTTGATGGAATTTAACGACAGCGAAAACTCCTATCGATCCAATGATAAGAACTGATAGATGAAGCGCTATGTGCGTACCCTTTTGTGCCCTTCTACTTACAGGTAGTGTGTTTTGCAACAGAAGCGCTGTTTCATCACACAAACCAGATAGATCACTAACAAACTCAATTTGCAAACTTTATATTCTGAAACAGTGAAACTGACCTTCCCCGACAAGGATAATGCAGCCAGTCATAAGAAGTGCGTGCACCTACAAGAAGATGAAACTCATTATTTACTTAAGCCTTATTCAAAATATTAGGAGCATATAGTAATTACTTACATTGTAAATCTTGAGCTTCACGTCGCTTTTCAAAGCAAGGCCCTCCCGGAAATGAAGAACATAAACAAGGACTAAGACTATGAGGGATAGAGCTGTTATGTGAGCAATGGTGGAAACCAAGGGCACAAAGGATGGAACTCTACCACTTGATTTATCCATCTTATTGTTTGTTTGCTAGAGTTAATGCTAAAAAGAGATATTTCGAGAAGAATGGCTGATAGATGCATTTTAAACACACATCCTATCCTTTTCAAGCATTGATGGCTATGTTATTTAGGTTACCTGGTTTGTGCAGTAAAGAGAGAACATGCAGTGGCGGACGTACCTGGATAGAGATTGGCCCACAGTTTGGGAGGACAGTGTCCCGCGCTTCCATGCATGTTCTCAATTGAATTCTTACGTGGCTCAAGAATCAAGATCGATGATGCATCTCCCTTCACCTACCCTCCTCCTCCTCCTAATCAATCAATTTCATTCCACTGTCTTTCTTCCTAACTCCGTGCTCAATGACCTTTCAAGTTACCAACAAACACAACTAATTAATGCCAATTTAAACCAAATCAACTCTGCTTCTTCACAATTCCTTCTGTTGGGCACACTGACCTTTCAAGTTACCTTATCAGCAACAACTAACAACTAACAAGTATGTTTTCAAAAGGCTCATTAGATATTCATCACTTCTTTGATTTCGTTTTCGAAATGTATATTAACAAACTCTCTTGTTTTTGCACTTTGACAATACAAAGCACGTCACCAGTCCTCTACTGGCCTACTGCTGTGCGGCCTGCTCGGCTGCTCAGTTGCTCTCAACCTCTTGGTCTCTCTGTATTTCGGTAAATCAACTTAATCAAGGTTAGTAACTCTTTAACTATTATTTATTAACTAACATTCAGTTTTTGCTTGTTATATGTGAAGTTGATTGAAAAGTTAGTAGTTGTTTGAATTGAAAATTTAGATTAAATTTGTTGATTGAATTGAAACGTTAGAAGCTGATTAGGTTAAATTGGTTAAGTCGGATATTTTAGGTAATAAAAAACTAATTGTGTTTGAACTAAATTTGTTAGTTGTATGATTAGGATTTAGTGATGTCGACAAGTATCTTATTCGGAAGATGTGTCGTTTCAAAGTGTTGAAGATTCACGTTCAGTTCCTAGTGTGAATGTTGGCTCATCAAATAAAAAAATGATATTAGAGATGACGTTGTTGGCAAAAAAAGAGCTCGAATGGAAAGTTCTCGTGATTCAACTTGTGAATTCGGTATTATTTAGTGATCTTGCATTGTGCAAATCCATCAATGAGTATGAGTCTCCGGTTAGAGATGTTGTGAAAAGGGAATATGTCATTCAAGGTGCTTCTCAACCATTGTCACATGATTTTTCACGAAGTATCCAAGGAAATAAACAAAGAGCATTCCTTGTTAAGTGGTTCAAAGAGTTTGAATTGTTGGAATATAGTGTTTTTAAAGATGTCGCATTTTGCTTTTTGTGTTATATTTTTCAAGGGGTTATTGGTAAAAGATTTGGCGATGAAGTTTTTGTGATGACGAGGTTTCACAATTGGAAGAAGGGCCCGGAAAAATTTAAAGAACATGTGGGATCTACGAATAGTACACACAACAATTTTAGAAGATATTTTTTTTGCTTACAAAGATCAAATACAAAGTGTGTCAAGATGTTTGTCGGTTGGAAAAGAAGTATTGAATGTTGCATATCGCATTCAATTGACTGCAAGTGTGGATGTTGTTAGATTATTATTTACTGGGTCTAGGTGCCCAACTTTGCTTCCTATTGTGGACGACATATTTGAAACAGGCAAACAAGTTAGGGTAGAGATAATAATATCCTAAACTACCCGCTCATTGGTTTTCTCTCCTTCCCTCGTCTGTACTTGCACCCACTTATCTTAGCTAGTTTACGAGACTCTCCTACACCTGGAAAAATAAAGCTCATTAACAAAACCACAAGTTAGTGCGTTTAGAGCTATTGAGCAGAATAAGGAATAACCTTGATCGCAAAAGGAAAAAAAGGCTTTTTGGTGTAGTGCTAACAAAGGCAAGCAAAACCACTCTCGCTTACTTTCTCAATCAAAATAAAAGTACTTATAAAAGACTTAAGTACCCAAAATAAGATCAAAATCAAAATTGAGGGAGATGGCTAGGAAAGGGATGGAGTTCACTTCCGATAATCCAGGATGCACCACAATCTTCAACCTGAACTTGTGAATCTTGAGATAGGACAAGGTACAACTGAATTTTCTCTTCTTCTTTTTTTTTGAAATCGGCCTCTCTTTTTTATCAACTCTTTTTTTTTTTGAAAACTGAAACTATTTTTATACAAACCGAGAGCAATTAAAACAAAGTTGCAGTGAACCAGGTTCGCTTGAACCGGTTTGTTGCGGCTACCGGTTCGTTGAGGATGAATCGGTGATTTCTTCGAATATTGGACTCATATCTATTGCTACTACAAGGGAGAACTGTATCGAACTCTTTTTTTTTTTTGAATTTGAAACAGTCGGAACTGGATTCGAAGTGGTGGAATTGTTGGCGAGGCATGAGTGCGGCGAAATAGTGGCACATGGGCGGAGTGGCACGACCGCAGTTGGAGGCTGCGTGGGTGCGGCGGTGTTGGTGTGACCGTGGGTGTGGTTATGTGTCGGGCGATTTTAAGACAGAAGGTAGTGGCAACGCAAGTCTCAATTTCGGGGGATCCCGGTAAACTTCGGTGAGACTCTGAGGGTGAAAGAAATCTATTTTTTGTGAAATTATTTTACGGCTACAAAAATCAATTTAGAAGTAATCACAATTGATATTGAAAGTAAATAAACGAGAATAATAAAAAACAAATCGTAACGGTTGATGATCCAATTGACTCTTACTTTGAATCCGATGGAAAACTCGATTTTTAACTGAGTTAATCGATCAGTTGGGGCATCAATGATGTTGGCTCTGTTACCACTTTGATATGGGGTCACCCGTGTAGATTGCCCAATCTTTTGATGCTTGAACTCGATAGAAAAGGGAAAACTCGACTTTCTAATATGTACTAAAACACGATCATGTATGAAGAATGTAATTATCCAAGCAAGAGAAGAATGGCTACTATGTAGATGGACCATCTATCCATGTGTATGAATCAAATACACGGCCCACTCTATTTTTATTTCCACCCCATAAAACTTGTTTAATTATGGGTTATGTTAAAACAAGCCTTCCCAAGTCTATTTTATTTTTAATAAATTTAATCTTTTTAGAGGATTTTGTTTTTATTATCTACAAAATAGATTATCTTCTAGAAGACAAATCTTTTTTTGTTAGGATTTGATCTTATCTTTTTAGAAGATAGATCTTATCTTCTTAGGAATTTGATCTTATCTTTTTCTAGATGGATCATGAGATTTATAATCCCAAACCCATCCATCATATAACCCTAGCGATGCCATCAAATCCAATAAACAGGGAGGATGTGCTTCATTATTTTGGACCCGGGAATATATAGAATTATTGATAAACACGTTGTGTGTATCCCCTATAGTGTGTATTGTCGTCTTTACGGAGTGAAGAACAAAGCTGAGTAAGAGGCGTCTTACTTAGTTTGAACCTTGCTTGGGGACAAGCAAGAGGCAAATATGGGGTATTTTGATGACATTAGTTATATACCATCATATTCATGCATTATACGAGTTTATCACCTCAGTTTTACATATATTTAGTCTATATACATATATATTTTGAGAATAGAAGTTTACACAGTTTTATTTGTGAAATTGTAGGTAAAAGGTGGAGATTTGGTGTGGATATGGAGCATTATAGAGCATGACATCATTAAGGATAACGAAGAGAGCTAAAAGATAGAAGAAGATATGAGAAAAGATCACAAGAGAAGATAGAAGTCAGAACTAAAAGATATCATAAGATCAGAAGCAAAAACCGGGTCAATATATAGAAAGATCGGTCGATTTCCCTTAGAGACCATCCCATTTTTATCTTATATAATCCGATTGATTGTAGAATTGTAACCATAAGATCACGTCTCATGCCCTATAAAAGGAGGACGTCTCACCACCTTCAAAATCATCCAATAGCAGTGAGCATACAATTAAAAGCATCGAGGAGAGCATTCGGAGTTGAAGATCGAAGGAAGTTTTGGAGTTCGAGTCCAAAAAAAGAGTTACCTCATCAGATGTTGGGCACCTAGACCTGGTAACGTTAGTCTAAAAATAGCTAAAGACCTTTCAAGTTACCTCATCAGCAACAACTAACAAGTATGTTTTCAAAATAGGCTTATTAGATATTATTCACTTCTTTGATTTCGTTTTCGAAATGTATATTAATAAATTTTGTTGTTTTGCAATTAGCCTACCCAAAAGTCTTGCTACGCATCAGATGTTGTCTAGGTGTATATGAGCGTGCATAGTTTTTGCACTTGACAATACATTACTGTTCGCCACTTAGCGTGCGTGCAAATAAGCTTTAAATTTATAAAACTAGAATCAAGCAAGCGAACCCGCAGTGTACGGATCGATATAGTTAAGCAAGAATTCCAGAGTATCGAACACAGAGATTTGGGGGGTTAAATCCAATTATAGATTATCAAGTGAGTAAATGTAAGAGCTTTTCGAATTATTGGGAAAACAACAATCCTAAAGATCCAGGAATCCAGCTGTGGCAATCGATTCAAGATATACTAAAGATATAAGGACAGAGTTAAGATATGCAAAGGTATACGAATGTAAGGTAATCGTACGGTGAAGTTCCAAAAACCTTATATGACTCACCTACAAGACACTCTCTATAAAGGTTGTTGAGGCTTCAATATAGAAAGGTTCTAAAGGTAAAAATTAATGTCAAATACCCAAACTTGTAATCCAAGGATCAAGACTAACTAAACCGATTAAGGTTGTGACACTCACAATCGAGGTAGAGGTTGTTGAGGCTTCACTACCACCTAGAAAAGGCAAACCTGGACTAAGTTAAAGCAAATCTTTAACTTTGGATTAAAGTAAAAGTAGGTTCGTAAACTAACACAAAATTACGGGTAGTTCTTGAGTTCCACGGCCGTGGAAGCTCAAGAACAGACCGTGGATTAGGGTTGTCGGTGATTCTCTCTAACTCTCAGGGTCCAATCTGTTTACGATCGATCTATCATTATCTAAGCCACAACTATCAACCCTTCACCTTAGAATTATTAAAGGTTTTTAGCCAACAATAGTCATATTGATATCAAATTCAAGGTTTAAAGGAATGAAAGATGAAAACTTCCGAAAACTTCCAATAACTTTAAAGTCAATCTCAAATCCACAAATCAAGAACAATAACGTCAATAGATTTGGAATAATGCAAACAATCACGAATCTTAGATAAGAAGGAAGAACGGGATGTCAATCCGTCTCCTAAATCAAACCTAAATGAGAAGCGAAATCTTCTCACGAACAATCTTCCAAATCTTCCACTCTTCCATCAATCCGGAAATCTCAAGGGTAGAACGCAAATCTCTCAATCACAATCTCCGCAAGATGTGAAATTAGGGCAATTCCAAGCGTAAGCGAAGTGTGTCTAAGCGTAAGCGAAGGTAAAAGTGCGTCTAAGCAGAGGTGATGGAGTCTCTCTTCGTCCGTCCTTTTATAGTGTAAGATAAAATATAAGCCCGGCCCGATTGCGTAGAAGATCGTGGCTTAAAGTGTGGCGAAAAAGATCGCCAAGATCACGGTCGTGGAAGGGTTCCACGGCCGTAATTTAGAGCGTGGAAATCATCACGGTTTGACACAACTCTTCCACGGCCGTAGAAGTTGCTGGAATGAACCACGCTTCCCTTGCCAAGGTTCCACGGCCGTGGACTTGAACGTGGAATGTAGTACGGCCGTATTTTAGAGCGTGGTTTAGGGCTAGAACGTGATTCTTCCTTTCCTCGTGCTATTCTTCAAGTTAGCACATCCTTAGCTCCTAGGAATGTCTCAATTCATGGACATGCTCAATCAAACTCCATCCTTGCTCAATTCCGTTCGGAAATAGCTCTTAATTGCCTACAATCAACATAAAGCTTGTGTAGATCTCTATATCGATATTATAGACAAACTAGCTCACAAATGTATCAATGCTTAATCAATGACTATCAATATGGATGAAATACACTTAGAAAACATGCCTAAAATATCACAATATTTCATGCTAACAAATAACCCCATACTTGCCACTTGCTTGTCCCTAAGCAAGGTCTTTCAAAAGCTTTTAAAACAAAAGTTAGGATGAAATATGTGTACCTTCTCAAAGCAAAAGTTCTTTTGGATGAATGTGCCTTCTAATCAATAGATCATTCTCAAATCTTGCTTCATTCGTTTACAAGACTTTCATACACTTAATCAAAGAGTAAAGAGTGAAGAAAGCTCATGAATCAATTAAACTTCCATACAAACATCATAACCTTCAAACATTATCAAAATCAATCATAAGAAACTTCAATTTAGATCACCAAGTCATATAACATTCTTTTGATCTTAAGGACTTTCAAAAAGGTCTAGAATGTGGAAAGGGAAGGAAAACTTTAAGGAATGTGGTGCATGAATACGGGAAAGTAGATAACTACTCTTTTTTTCTTCTCTTGCGGTTTCCGCAACACCTTCAACTTAGAGTTTCGCTCTCTTCTTTTCATTTTTCGACTTTACTTTTGGAGTTATGGATAGAGGTGTACAAAAACCGAAGCCTAGGAGATTGGCGTTTCTCAATTTTTATGAGATGCGTCAAACCCTTAGCGCACATACCATAATCCACTAGGAATATCGCTCAATCCGACTTTGGCAAGACACAAACACCCGGCTATGTGAATGGTGCCGAGTTACTCATCATCATGATTGACTTCCCCAAACCTACAATTTCTTTCTATTCTTTTGATTGCAAATAATTGCTTTCAAGGCCCTCCCACATCAAACATGCCAATATCAATCAACTCCTCCAAATTCCCGGATAGGTAAAGGAGGCCATTATTTCAATGAGGGGCTAAATGATCAAAGAAAGAAGAAAGAAAATCGAATTGCCTTAATCATCTCAACAAGAAGTATAAGAACTTATAGTGTGATTTCAACCTTAATTCCTTAACATGATTTAAGTAACATTCATCATATTATGAAACTTGCAAAAGAGGTATAATCAACTCATTCAATTTCTTTTCAATTCACTATTCGTTTAAGCATGCAATTGTCATCAAACTCAATTCACAAGTAGCGATTATCATAGAAATCATCTCTATCCTTAGAAGCACAAAATTTTCAAAATTTTTCAATTTTTATGGGTTTTTCAAACTCTTTTTCATGCAATGCAATAATGAAACGTGCAACAATATAATGAACATGCAAGATAGTCTCAATACAAGCAATCAAAGTGAGTAAGAGTTATTACAAACTTTTAGTCACACCCCACCCCATACTTGGAACAAACATTGTCCCTAATATTCAAATAAAAGAAAGAAAAGAAAAGAAAGAAAGAAAAAGACTCACAAAATGGCGGTGGAGCGGCTAAACTGTCGGTCCTTAATGTCGTCACTGCGGTGGAGGCGGGAATGGAGAGAAGCTAGGATCATAGTACCGCCCAAACTGCTGGCGGTAGACATCCCTCATCATATGGTCGAGGTCATCCATGCGTCCATCTCTAGCGTCAGCTCGGATCTCCAAAGCTCCCACCCTATCAGAAAGGCTGGTAGCTCATTATGGCATCTGCTCATACCAACCTGGAGCCTGGCTGTACCACCCCGGTGCATCGGACGGTGCTGGTGCTGGTGCTGGTGGTGCCTGTGCAGACCATGGTGGTGGAGCTCCGTACCATGCAGGAGGTGTCTCCATCTAAGTAGGTCTCTCGCTCACGCTGGCGCGGCGAGAAGGTGATCCTGAAGCTCTAGCGGGGCGTGGAGAACGTCTGGGCATGTCAGAAGCTATGTCCGGCTGATCCGGAAACGTGCCAAAGTCCTGCTCGGCTCCTCCTCCTCCCTCATATGGATCTCTCATCTCCTCCTCCACTACTGGTGGTGGTGGGACATATGGAGGGGCTGCAATCCTGTTCGCATGCATAGCAGCGAACGTCTCCTTCCTACGTTATGGCGTCCAGCCATAATGGAATACTCTGGGAGCCACTCAATGCCCCTCCCCGTCCTGCTCTCCCATGACATAACTGCATAAGGTAGACCTATATGGGTGGGGAAGATGAGACCTCTAGTCATGAAGGCCTGAAGTCCTAGGGGTACGGCAGGAATACGTGTACATGTAGAAAAATCTACCCCTAACATCCTAGCAAGGTGGGTGACTATCCCACCATATCCAATGTTGCCCGCCCTCTTATTCTTTAGCTTGCTCATGGTAGCAGCTAAGAGGGTGGCGCAGTCAGCAGGGCGTCCATACAACATAGAGTAGAGAAGGAAGAGCTCATCCGTCTTGATCTTCTGAGGTGTCTCCGTCCTAGGGAAGAGACACTCAGAAAGAACCCGGTGATCAATCTTCAAGGCTAAGTGATACATCAACTTAGCCTTGGTATCAGCTGGTTGCCAGCGGTCCTTGCTGGCGTAAATCATGGCTACCTCCTCCTAGAAGTCCTTGGCATAAACGCCGCTGGGGAAACAACCATTAAAGGTCTCTTGGAACCCAAAGAAGGCTCCGAACTCCCGGATGGAGAAATCATAGTTCCTTTGCATCGGACGGAAAGAAACTGTCCTATCAACGTGGCTGTGCTCAAAAGACGTCACAACCTCTCTCGTGATCTCCTCGTAAGCGTCTTCTCGGATAGCCGAGAAGACAACTAATCCGGCTCTATCCAAGAGCCAAGTAAGGTCATCTATGATGTGTAGAGGAGCTAAATCCTCCAACAATAGGTACCTAGGTCCTATAACAGCCCTCTTGTGGATCCTCTCTAATGCATCGAGATGATCCTCGTGAATGGCGGGTACCTTAGGGCTAGGAGGTGAAGGTGATGAAGGTGATGATGGAGGTGAAGGGGAGGAAGGTGGTGGTGCTCTAGAGGATGAAGAGAAAGAGGGGTTACCCTTCCTCTTTTTGTTCTTATCCTTCTCGTTGTTCTTGTCCTTAATTCTCCCAGAAACTCTCCTCACAAAATCCATTACTGTTGAAAACCACGGTCTATTCTTGGTGTTCCACGGCCGTGGAAGTGACAGAAACCGTGGTTCGTCTCGACTTTTCTCAAAACTCAGCAATCAACAGCCAAACTCAGCAATCAAGCAGTCCTAGACTAATTCCTTCCAATTTCAATCAGTTCTCCTATAATTGCTAGCAAAAACGAAGCCGGATTGACAAAGATAGAGAAGAGCGAAAAAAACCTAGGTTTCAGATTTTAAAATCCGAATTCTACATTCCTTGGTGATTTACCGCTCGATTTGTTGCTTGGATCTCGTTGGTGATTGGATTTGCTTCAGTTTGGGTCGAAGAATCGTTAAAAACGATTAACGAATGAGGATTTGAGGGTAGAGGCGTGATTTCGGCAAAGAGGGCGTGGAATTGGGTTTTGTGGTGTGTTTTTGTGAAGAACGTGGTTTATATAGTGGCCGGCAAAATTTTTGAAAACCACGGTCTATCGGGGGGTTCCACGGCCGTGGAATTGTATGGAACCGTGGTTTTGGTGATTTTTCAAAGGCTTTTGGAAATTACGGTCACTGTAGCTGTCACGGCCGTGGTTTAGGCCGTAGAACTCTCTGTAATGCTCCAAAGTCCAAGTTTCGTCACTTTTCTTCAAAATTACTCTTCCCCTTTCCTTTTCCACTGTTCCTACATCCAAAAACACGAACATACCGGAAGGAATCGAAGGCAAAACAAAGCAAAAACGTCTAAACTAAGCTAAACTATGAATCAAAAACAAAAACGTAAATGCAATACCTTGGGTTGCCTCCCAAGAAGCGCTTTGTTTAAGGTCCGTAGCTAGACCAAATTCGCACTTATTCGAGTGCGGTGGGCGCGAACTCTTCAGCTTGGAGTTTCGGCGTATACTTCTTGAGTCGTTGACCGTTCACCTTAAAGCTTCCGCCCGCTTCACCCCATACTTCAACTGCACCATGGGGGAAAATACGTTTGATTAGAAAAGGTCCGGTCCAACGAGATTTAAGCTTACCTGGAAAGAGACGAAGCCTTGAATTGAAGAGGAGAACTTGATCTCCTTCTTTGAAGTCCTTTGGAATGATATGCTTATCATGCCAACGCTTTGCTCTCTCCTTATAAATCTTGGCGTTTTCATAAGCGTTCAAGCGGAGTTCTTCAAGCTCATTAAGGTTCAAGAGACGCTTCTCTCCCGCTTCCTTCATGCTGAAATTCAACCACTTGATAGCCCAAAACGCCTTGTGCTCTAACTCTACCGGTAAGTGACAAGACTTCCCATACACAAGGTTGTATGGCGTGGTTCCTATGGGAGTCTTGTACGCAGTCCGGTACGCCCACAATGCATCATCAAGCTTCAAGGACCAATCATTCCTAGTCCTTGAAACCGTTTTCTCTAGGATTCCTTTGATCATCCGGTTTGAGATCTCAACTTGTCCACTAGTTTGTAGATGATAAGGGGTGGCGATCTTGTGAGTAACCCCATACTTAGCTAGAAGAGCTTCAAAGCGCCGGGCAATGAAGTGAGAACCTCCATCACTAATGATAGTCCTTGGTGTCCCAAATCGTGGGAAGATGGTCTTGTTAAAGAACTTAACCACCACCATGGCATCATTGGTGGGAGAGGCAATTGCTTCCACCCATCTAGAAACGTAGTCCACCGCCAAGAGTATGTATTGGTTTCCACAAGATGATGGGAACGGTCCCATAAAGTCAACTCCCCAAACGTCGAAAATCTCCACCTCTTGGATGTTATTGAGAGGCATCTCATTCCTCCTAGAGATATTTCCTGTTCTTTGACAAGCATCACAACAGGAAACAAAGGATTGCACATCTCTAAATAAAGTAGGCCAAAAGAATCCAGATTGCAATACCTTAGCGCTAGTCTTGTTCGAACTAGCGTGTCCTCCACAAGGTAGTGAATGACAATGGCGGATGACACTTTGCATCTCATCTTCCGGCACACATTGCCGAATAATGCCATCCGGACCTCTCTTAAAGAGGAGAGGTTCATTCCAAAAGTATTCCCGGACATCCTTAAAGAACTTCTTTCTTTGTGCGTAGGATAATCCGGGCAGTATCTCCTCACAAACCAAATAGTTAACAAAATCAGCAAACCATGGTTCGTTACCTTTGGAGATCACATCGATGCACTCCTCTATAATGTGTAGGTGTTCGTCCGGGAAGGAGTCATCTATAGGTAAATGGTCGTCCTCTAGATGTGTTAGGCGACTCAAATGATCCGCAACAGAATTTTCTGAACCTTTCTTGTCGCGGATCTCTAGATCGAATTCTTGTAGGAGAAGAATCCATCTAATTAGCCTTGGCTTCGCATCCTTTTTTGCAAGGAGGAACGGATCGCAGCATGATCCGTGTAGACAATCACCTTTGCACCTACAAGATAAGAGCGAAATTTGTCAATAGCATAAACAATGGCTAAAAATTCATTTTCCGTAGTGGCGTAGTTGAGCTGCGCTTCATCTAGCGTCTTGCTAGCGTAGTATATGGCATGGGTTCGCCCTTCTTTTCTTTATCCAAGAACAGCTCCTATAGCTACGTCACTAGCATCGCACATAACCTCAAAGGGAAGGTTCCAATCCGGAGGTTGGATAATAGGTGCTGAAATTAGAGCTTCCCGGATCATGTTAAACGCGTCCAAGCATTCCTGCGAAAACTCAAAAACTGCATCCTTCATCAATAGATTAGTTAGCGGTTTTGATATTTTAGAGAAGTCTTTTATGAAGCGTCTATAGAATCCAGAATGTCCTAGGAAACTTCTTATCCCTTTCACCGAAGTTGGGGGAGGAAGCTTCTCTATAGTCTCTATTTTCGCCTTATCCACCTCTATCCCTCTACTAGAGATTAGGTGTCCTAATACAATTCCTTCCTTTACCATAAATTGACACTTCTCCCAATTAAGAACTAGGTTAGTGTCTTCACATCTTTGTAAAACAAGAGAATGGTTAGAAAGACAATTGTCAAAAGAGGAACCGTATACGGAGAAGTCATCCATGAAGACCTCCATGATTTCCTCAATATATTCGGAGAAGATGGCCATCATGCACCTTTGAAAGGTGGCTGGGGCGTTGCAAAGCCCGAACGGCATTCTCCTATAAGCAAACGTACCCCACGGGCACGTGAATGTGGTCTTCTCTTGATCATCCGGGTGTATCGGAATCTGAAAGAAACCACTATAACCGTCAAAATAGCAAAAGTGCGAATGTTGCGCTAACCTTTCAAGCATTTGGTCAATGAATGGCAATGGGAAGTGATCCTTCCTCGTCGCATTGTTAAGCTTGCGGTAGTCTATGCACATCCACCATCCCGTTACGGTTCGGGTAGGAATGAGTTCGTTATTCTTGTTGGTGATGACCGTCATTCCTCCCTTCTTCGGAACTACTTGTACCGGACTCACCCACTTACTATCGGAGATAGGATAGATGATACCTGCATCAAGAAGTTTAAGAATTTCCTTCTTGACAACCTCCTTCATGGTCGGATTCAACCGCCTTTGAGGTTGTCTTGAAGTCCTAAAGTCCTCTTCCATTAATATTTTATGCATGCATAGGGAAGGTTTGATTCCTACTAAGTCCTCAATAGTATATCCTAAAGCTTTTCTATGTTTCCTAAGGATAACCATGAGCTTATTATGTTCATCTATGCTTAGATCGGAACTAACAATAACCGGAAAGGTAGAATTAGGTCCTAGAAAAGCGTACCTTAGATGAGTAGGAAGTGGCTTTAGTTCCATCGCTTTCGGAGCTTCCAACGGCTCTTGAGGAGCATCCGATGCCTCCTTAGAAGTGTCTAAGGGTGTAGAAGATGTGGGAGAAGAATCAAAAGAAGTTGAAGAAGAGGCACGATCACCCTCTTCCACGGCCTGAATCACGGTTTCCCTGCATCCTCCACGGCCGTGGTTTAGAACATGGAAAGGAAATACGGTTGCTCTGTTTCCTCCACGACCGTGTAATCCTCTGGAGTGAGCCACGCTTTGGTTGGTGAAATCCACGGCCGTGGAATATAGTGTATGGCCGTGGATCCTCACGTTTTCTGCTTCGTCGTGGAGTTTCTCAAACTCCTCTTCACATACTTCTTCTTGTGCTTCTAAGGCTTCAATTGCCTCATTGCACTCCTCTTCTTCCCCTAGATCATTAGACTCATAGTAATAACCTTTTGCAAAGGATCTTTGAAGAGAATAACACTTACCTCCTCTCTAGACAACCCCTCTTCATCTTGGATATTGAATATATCCTCATCAAAGATTGGCTCCTTCACTAGAGTGGAAAGAACGAACTCTACCTTCTCCTCTCCTATGTAAAAGGCGAGTCTAGCATTCTTGCAATCGACTATGCAGCCGGAAGTTGCAAGAAACGGTCTTCCGAGTATGATCGGGACCGGACTATCTGCAGGAATGTCAAGCACGACAAAATCAATGGGAACAAAGAATTTACCTAGCTTGACTGGGACGTCTTCTACAATACCGACGGGACGAGTGATTGATTGATCCGCCATGTACAACGTCATCTTCACCGGTTTAGGGTCGCCTAAACCGATCTTCCTACATAATGCAAGTGGTATGATGCTCACACTTGCTCCCAAGTCACATAATGCATCATATGTGACATCTCCCACTCCTATGGGAATACAAAACGACCCCGGATCCTTTAGCTTTGGGGGCATTTTCTCCTTCATGGTCTTGATGAGATCCGAAGAATCCGAACTCATCTTAACCTCTCCAAAATCCTCTAGCTTTCTCTTGTTAGAGAGGATTTCCTTCAAGAACTTGCCATAAGCCGGCATACCTACAATAGCGTCAATGAAAGGTATATTAATATGCAGCTTGCTCATGAGTTCTATAAACTTACCAAATTGTTTATCTAGGCGCGCTCTCGCTCTAGATTGAGGGAATGGTAAGGGAGGTTTGTAAGCCGGAGGAGGAACGTAGACATCTTCCTTCTCCTTCCCCTTCTCTTTGTCTTTCTCAACGGAGACTTCAACAAACTTAGGCTGCGGATCGGTGGTAGTCACTCCGCTCCTAGTTGTGATTGCCATCACCCTTCCCTTTGGGTTGTCCTCCGTTTTTCCTGGAAGTTTCCCTTGATTCCTAGGAACTTCCTCCGCTTGGCTGAACATTTGGTTTTCTAAAACCTTTTGGGCTTTATCAACCTTAGAAATTTGATCATCAACCTTAATGATGCGGTTCTCCAAACCTTGAAGCTTTTCCAAAATCGTTTCCAACATGGGATCGGGCTTCTCCTTCCCCAAAGTGTTTCCTCCATTAGATGTTTGCCCCTGGCTTTTCAAAGGAGTAGAGGAAGAGGAAGGTGGAGTTAGTGAATTTGAATTGGAAGGATAAGAGTTACCGGAGTTTTGTTGATTGGAGCGCCAATTGTTGTTGTTTGAACCCCTATTGTTGTTCCAATTATTATTCCGGTTGTTGTTGTTGCCATTCCAATTATTCCAGTTGTTGTTCCGGTTATTGTTGTTGTTGCGATTTATATTCTCACCACCGTTGTTGTTGTTGCCCAAGTAGCCAACATCTTTTCCTTGTTGCTTTGGAAAGTTGGTCTTGATAGCCTCCTTCAACTCTTTGATCTCATTGTTTAGGGAGAAAATTTGATTTTGAGCTTCATGTGTGAGCTTTGCTCCTTGCTCCACACGATTTCCCTCTACCTTCCGGTGGGAATACTTCTCTATGACTCTTGCTTGCTTCTCAATGAAGTCCCAAGCGTCATCTTCCCTCATGTCCATGAATGTACCACATGAGAGGGATTGGAGCTTGAATTGTGTCTCTACATCCAGCCCCTTATAGTATATCTCCAACAATGCAAGCTTGGATATGCCATGATGAGGACAATCCAAGAGCAAATCCTGAAACCTTTCCCAAGATTGAAACAAACTTTTGTTAGATCTCATGGAAAATGCATTAATCTTACCTCTAAGTTCCGCCGTTTTGGATGGCGGAAAGAACTTAGTGAGTAACTCCGCGGAAAGGTCTTCTCACGTGTCTAGTTTCCCACTAGGAAGAGCTTGGTACCAAGACAATGCTTTCCCCTTCAAGGAGAAGAAGAAAGGCTTGAGCTTATAGTTGTTGGTAGTTGCGTTCTTGGCCTCATTTTCTCCATCATACACTCAAAGTTTTGCAAGTGTTGGTGTGGAGATTCAGCGCTTGTTCCGCCAAATTGGTTTTGGCGAACAAGAGTAATAACTTGAGGGTTGAAACTAAACCCTTGTACATCATCAACATCAAAGTTCACACCTAGACGGCGTGGTTGCTGCGTTGGATCCATCCTTTGGCCAAGAGTTCTTGGCTCCTCATCCACACGTTCGATCCTTGCATTCCTAGGTGGAACACGGCGATTTGCAGCTGCCCGTGGATGGAATGGATTCACATTGATCGTTGGATCAATTTCCTCTAGCGGTGGCATGGAGGAGTCGCTATCCTCATTGGATGAGTTGGCTCTAACCGATCTTCCCGGTCTCCTCCTTTTCTTTTTCTCCTTAAGGTTGTTTATCTCCAACCTCATTTGGAACATCATGTCCGTTAGATTGTCAACTTTCATTTGATGACGATCCGTTTCTTCCCTACGTGTCTTCTCACTTCATTGGAGTTGAGCTTCTTTCTCCGCTAACTCCGATTGAAGATCGCGTTCGTTTTCTTCAGCCATTTTCTTTTCCTTACGCTTTTGCCTTAAAGTCCTCTCAAGCTCTTGATCAAGAGGTAAGAGGTCCTCGGTGTTCCTAGACCTGCGCATGCACTTGAAAAGATTTCAAATAACAAGGGAAGAAGCTCCCAAGCTTGACAACCGATAACCGAATTCGGCCTAGACCAAATCCCGGCAACGGCGCCAAAAACTTGTTCGCCACTTAGCGTGCGTGCAAATAAGCTTTAAATTTATAAAACTAGAATCAAGCAAGCGAACCCGCAGTGTACGGATCGATATAGTTAAGCAAGAATTTCAGAGTATCGAACACAGGGATTTGGGGGGTTAAATCCAATTATAGATTATCAAGCGAGTAAATGTAAGAGCTTTTCGAATTATTGGGAAAACAACAATCCTAAAGATCCAGGAATCCAGCTGTGGCAATCAATTCAAGATATACTAAAGATATAAGGACAGAGTTAAGATATACAAAGGTATACGAATGTAAGGTAATCATACGGTGAAGTTCCAAAAACCTTATATGACTCACCTACAAGACACTCTCTATAAAGGTTGTTGAGGCTTCAATATAGAAAGGTTCTAAAGGTAAGAATTAATGTCAAATACCCAAACTTGTAATCCAAGGATCAAGACTAACTAAACCGATTAAGGTTGTGACACTCACAATCGAGGTAGAGGTTGTTGAGGCTTCACTGCCACCTAGAAAAGGCAAACCTAGACTAAGTTAAAGCAAATCTTTAACTTTGGATTAAAGTAAAAGCAGGTTCGTAAACTAACACAAAATTACGGGTAGTTCTTGAGTTCCACGGCCGTAGAAGCTCAAGAAAAGACCGTGGATTAGGGTTGTCGGCGATTCTCTCTAACTCTCAAGGTCCAATCTGTTTACGATCGATCTATCATCATCTAAGCCACAACTATCAACCCTTCACCTTAGAATTATTAAAGGTTTTTAGCCAACAATAGTCATATTGATATCAAATTCAAGGTTTAAAGGAATGAAAGATGAAAACTTCCGAAAACTTCCAATAACTTTAAAGTCAATCTCAAATCCACAAATCAAGAACAATAACGTCAATAGATTTGGAATAATGCAAACAATCACGAATCTTAGATAAGAAGGAAGAACGGGATGTCAATCCGTCTCCTAAATCAAACCTAAATGAGAAGCGAAATCTTCTCACGAACAATCTTCCAAATCTTCCACTCTTTCGTCAATCCGGAAATCTCAAGGGTAGAACGCAAATCTCTCAATCACAATCTCCGCAAGATGTGAAATTAGGGCAATTCCAAGCGTAAGCGAAGTGCGTCTAAGCGTAAGCGAAGGTAAAAGTGCGTCTAAGCAGAGGTGACGGAATCTCTCTTTGTCCGTCCTTTTATAGTGTAAGATAAAATATAAGCCCGGCCCGATTGCGTAGAAGATCGTGGCTTAAAGTGTGGCGAAAAAGATCGCCAAGATCACGGTCGTGGAAGGGTTCCACGGCCGTAATTTAGAGCGTGGAAATCATCACGGTTTGACACAACTCTTTCACGGCCGTAGAAGTTGCTGGAATGAACCACGCTTCCCTTGCCAAGGTTCCACGGCCGTGGACTTGAACGTGAAATGTAGTACGGCCGTATTTTAGAGCGTGGTTTAGGGCTAGAACGTGATTCTTCCTTTCCTCGTGCTATTCTTCAAGTTAGCACATCTTTAGCTCCTAGGAATGTTTCAATTCATGGACATGCTCAATCAAACTCCATCCTTGCTCAATTCCGTTCGAAAATAGCTCTTAATTGCCTACAATCAACATAAAGCTTGTGTAGATCTCTATATCGACATTATAGACAAACTAGTTCACAAATGTATCAATACTTAATCAATGACTATCAATATGGATGAAATACACTTAGAAAACGTGCCTAAAATATCACCATATTTCATGCTAACAATTACCCAACTCATCTATTTTGTTGAGGGGCAAATGAGGGCCTCTTTTTGTCTTGGTCCACAAAGGTAGCATAAAATATAAAGCACGTCACACAGCCAAACATAAAATGGACCATAGCTGGTATCGATTGAAGTCGGGTTTGATTAACATTTATCTGAGAATGGAAAAAATCAATAACCGGTGTTTATACCAGCTTGAATTTTACCACTACCTTCCATAAGCAAAATCATCGTGAAAAACAGACATTAACTTCTTGTAACTAGCTCCTTCAACTTTCCCTTTGAACTCCTCTACCAACAGCTTAGCCTCCCTAACTTTTCCTTGTCCTAGCCAATTTTTTGCCCTTCCTCGTGTTCCTCATTTTCACACTGCTATCTATTTTTTATGTTACCACAAGGGTGTTAGACAATTTGCGATTCCGTTTTGAAATCAAACCCTATAATGGATCTAGACTTAAATATGAATCAACCGATGTATTCGTATATGAATCGAAGACTAACCTTTATCCGTGGGAGTCTTCATCACAAATCAAACGAATCCAAACCGATCGTAAGCGTAAGCGAGTAATCTCTCCTTCCTTAATCCTTTGCTTTAATTAATCTCTAATGGATGAGATTAATTCTTAATTTTTTTCACTTATCTCTAATAATCACTTTTGTGGTTCTTTTGTAAAAAATGGCGTATCCTGTTGTTGCACAAAACAATTTGTTTTCATTCATTGCAAACAACTGCCTCATCACCCATTTACATATAACCGTCATTTCACACAGACACACACACATATATATATATATATATAATTTAACGTCTTTAACCGATACCGATCCATTACGGTTTCGACTTTATATTAAAATTATAAACTATAATTTGGACTTAATTTTATATGTTAAACCTAGACACATTTGCCACGTAGAATATATATATATATATATATATATATATATATATATATATATATAAATAAATAATATTCTTACATTCACCCACTTGGCATGTGTGTCAGCTTAATGGTTCAATATCAGTAACGCGGAAACTTAATAAGTCCATAAAATATCAATAATCCATAACTGAATCAAATTGATTGGATCATGGCGGTCACACATCATTGAGCGACATGATTCCTTCCATGTATCACAAATCAATCCAAAATCAATATTGCTCTAAGTTTGAGATACACTATAAGTCTCAAATTACGTGTCATCTCAAAACAATAATTGTATACAAATACGATAATGATGACAAGTATTATAAAGCGGAAACATATCAATAAGTGAATTCAAAGTGTTATAATATGATGAGCGAAATATAATTATAATAGCAAGGTCTTATCTATAACACCCATACGTTCTACATGGCCATTGAACGCCTTAGGTGATAAACCTTTAGTTAACGGATCTGCAACCATCATGTCCGTTCTAATATGCTCAAAAAACACTCTATGTTTCTTCTCTTCATCTTTAAGTGACAAGTACTTTAACTCCATGTGCTTAGCACCCTTAGAGTACTTGTCGTTCTTCGAAAAGAACACGTCTGCAGAGTTATCACAATAAATTCTCAGCGGCCTAGCTATACTGTCAACAATTCCAAGCCCCGAGATAAAATTCCGCATCCACAATGCATGGTTAGTGGCCTCAAAGCATACCACAAACTCAGCCTCCATAGTAGAAGTAGAAATGATAGATTGCTTCCCACACCTCCAAGAAACAACTCCTCCCACTAATAGGAACACATATCCGAACGTAGATTTCCTACTATCCACACATCCAACAAAATTTGAATCTGAATATCCAATGACCTCTAGATGATCGGATCTCCTATATGTAAGCATGTGCTCTTTGGTGCCTTGCAAATACGTGAGAACCTTTTTAGCAGCTTTCCAGTGGTTCGTTCTGGGATTACTTTGATATCTAGCCAACATGCCTACAACGAAGCTAATGTTAGGTCGAGTACATGTTTGAAGATAATTCAAACTCCCAACCACCGATGCATAAGGAATATTTTCCATTTCCTTTCGTTCTAATTCATTTTTAGGACCTTGTAGTTTACTAAACTTATCTCCCTTCTGAATTGGAACTATTCCTGCAGAGCATTTATCCATTCTATATTTCTCTAAGACTTTATTGATATAAGCTTTTTGAGACAAACCTAACAATCCTTGTGATCTATCCCGAAATATTTCTATTCCAATCACATAGGATGCCTCACCCATATCTTTCATTTCAAAGTGCTTAGAGAGATATTTATTTATATCATGTAACATGCCTATGTTATTTGCAGCAAGCAAGATATCATCAACATATAGGACTAAAATAGCAAATTTACTCCCACTGACCTTTATGTAGATACACCGATCAAACGGATCTCTACGAAACCATAAGACGTGATGATATCATTAAACTTAAGATACCATTGTCGGGAAGCTTGTTTCATTCCATATATTGATTTTCTCAACTTACACACCATATGTTCTTTGCTTGTGGTCAATAACCCTTCAGGTTGGTCCATATATACTTCCTCCTCTAAATCTCCATTTAGAAAAGCAGTCTTTACATCCATTTGGTGAAGCTCAAGGTCATAATGAGCCACCAAAGCCAAAATAATTCTCAAAGAGTCTTTCTTTGACACCGGAGCGAAAGTCTCTGTGTAATCAATGTCATCTTTTTGAGTGTATCCTTTAACAACCAATCTAGCCTTATACCTTTTAATGTTGCCCTTGGAGTCCCGTTTGGTCTTAAAGACCCACTTGGACCAACCTGTCTTGGAACCCTCAGGCAACTCAACTAAATCCCATACTTGGTTGTCACTCATCGATTTCATTTCTTCTTTCATGGCAATTATCAGAATTGTCACTTCTCATGACTGTCATAAATAAAACTGGATCTTCATCAATGCTTAAGTCACATTTATTTTCAAGAGAATAAACCACATAATCATCTGGAATGGCAGATCTTCTTTCTCTTATAGACCGCCTTAATGATTCATGTGGTTCATTTGTCTCTTCTTGTACTATAACCGGTTCATTTATTTCATTTTCAACTAATGGATTTGGACATTATTTTGTTATTCCAAGTTGTCATGTAACTGTGATATGACAATTGGTACAACAACCTCAGAAGAAACCACAGGTGAAAGATCTTCAACCTGTATTTCTTGAATGTTCACTTTTCGTGGATCACCACTCCCACTAGTTTGACCATTCTCAATGAACCTAGCATTGCCAATTTCTATAATTCTCGTACTATGGTTAGGGCAATAAAATTTATACCCCTTTGACTTATCAGGATATCCAATGAAGAATCCACTAATTGTCCTTGGATCAAGCTTCTTTTCATGTGGATTATTGATAGGTGATGGAATCACTATCATTTAGGGTAGTTTTTAGAGTCTTTTTGTTGCATTAGTGTCGGTTTATACTACTAACTCCTTGATCCAGAAGAAGAAGATCAAAAGAAGCTAAGGAAGGAGTTATAAGCACTTAGGAGTAAAGATCGATCAAGAAGCAAAGTTTCTGTTACTCCACCGCCCCCGCGGGCCCTTGCAGCCGCCCCTGCGGTGACTTGCTTTGACGAGACGAAGACCAGCTCCCCTACGCCTCCCACTGGGCCCTGCCTGCGCCTCGCCTTGGGAGCTGGAAGGCGAAAAGTCTATGTTACCACCCCTGCGTTGGCCTTAAGGCGCCCCTGCACCTTGACATCAGAAACGTCAAGAAGACGAAATGTCAGACGTTGAAGTGCATTAAAGATCCGCCTCAGCGGAGTTGTGTAGCCACCCCAGCGGTTATGAAGAAGATCAACCGATTCTGCCTAAACCGATTCTGCCTAAACCGCCTCAGCTGATTGCTAGAATTATCCATGCTTTTCCTCACAAAAATCCATTTTAGACTTGAGTTTTCCATTGTAATGAGTTGCTAACTCCCTTGCTACATTGGGTTGGTTTGAAGCTGCTTTATTACTTTGGTTGTAAGTTCTTTTAATATAAGTTTTTTATTCAGTAATGCTTTGTGGTTCCTTGATCTCCATTGTTCAATTGCATGTTAACTATTACTTGAGATTGATCACCTTAGGTTCTAAAGTGCATGTAAACAACTAGGATTAATAGGTTCCGAGTTCGGGTCTTTAATCTAGTAGAAACTTTAAGTAATAACGGGTTGTAATTACTTGAAGAAAAGGAACACAAACATAAAGATAAGTTTAACGGTTTTAATCTTCTCTTTATATCCCTTAGTCTTTGCTTGAATGCTAACTTGTTATTTGTTCTTGTAGGTTTACGGAACTTTAATAGGTTAAGTTGTGTTGATGCCGGTTGGCTCAACGCATATGTATGATCGAGACGAGAGATTACTTAAAAACTAGTAAAAGGAATGCACCAAAGTAGCAATTGCATGCTTAGAATCAACCTAGTATAGATTCATCCATTATTGTCTTATTTGTCGCATTAATCGTTTTCATAAATTTTTGTGCATCAATTCAACCAAACCCCCCCCCCTTTTTGTGTCACTTGTCATTATAATCGATAATTGCATCTAAAACACCTTAAATCTCTTGGGTTCGACCCTTACTTAATCACTATACTTGTTCTTAGTGCTATGTCGGGATTTACTTTTGATTGGGTGTTAGCATGAAATATTGTGATATTTTAGGCACGTTTTCTAAGCGTATTTGATTCATATTGATAGTCATTGATTGAGCATTGTTGCATTTGTGAGTTAGTTTGCCTATATTGTCGATATGGATGTCTACACAAGCTTTATGTTGATTATAGGTGATTGAGAGCTATTTTCGAACGGAATTGAGCAAGGATGAAGTTGTTTGACATGTCCATGGATTGAGGACATTCTTAGGAGCAAAAAGGAGTTCAACTTGGAGGATGCACTAGGCTAGGGAAGAATCACGTTCTTGCCCTAAACCACGCTCTAAAATACGGCCGTACTACTTTCCACGTTCAGTTCCACGGCCGTGGAACCCTAGCAAGTGAAGCGTGATTCATTCCAGTAGCTTCTACGGTCGTGGAATCATGTGTTCAAACCGTGTTGATTTCCACGCTCTAAATTACGGTCATGGAACCTTCCACGACCGTGATATTGGCGATCTTTTTCGCCACACTTTAAGCCACGATCTTTTAAAGGATTGGGCCAGGCCACTACTTCATCACACACTATAAAAGGACGGACGAAGAGAGATTCCGTCACCTCGCTTTAGACCTTCGCTTACGCATAGACGCATCCCACGTTTACGCTTGGAATTGCCCTAATCTCGCATTTGGCGGAGATTGTGTTTAGGAGATTTTGCGCTTTGTCATTGGGATTTCCGGATTGACGGAAGATAGAAGATTCGGAAGATTGTTAGCAAGGAGATTTCTCTTCTTGTTTAGGTTTGATTCAGAAGACGGATTGACATCCCGTTCTTCCTTCTTATCTAAGATTGTGTTTATTTATTCTATTCCGAATCTAGTGACGATATTTGTTCTTGATTGTGACATTGAGATTGGTTTGAAGTTTATTGAAAGTTTTCGGAAGTTTTCATCCTTCAATCTTTTAATCTTTGAATTTGATATCAATATGACTATTGTTGGCTAAAAACCCTTAACAATTCTAAGGTGAAGGGTTGATAGTTGTGGCTTAGATGATGATAGATTGATCGTAAATAGATTGGACCCTGAGAGTTAGAGAGAATCGCCGACGAACCCTAAATTACGGCCTGTTCTTGAGTCCACGGCCGTGGAACCTCAAGAACTAACCGTGATTTCCCTTAAGTCTACGAGCTTGCTTTTACTTTAATCCAAAGTTAAAGATTTGCTTTAACTTAGTTTAGGCTTGCCTTTTCTAGGTGGTAGTGAAGCCTCAACAACCTCTACCTCGATTGTGAGTGTCACAACCTTAATCGATTTAGTTAGTCTTGATCCTTGGATTACAAGTTTGGGTATTTGACATTAATTCTCATCTTTAGAACCTTTCTATATTGAAGCCTCAACAACCTTTATAGAGAGTGTCTTGTAGTTGAGTCATATAAGGTTTTTGGAACTTCACCGTACGATTACCTTACATTAGTATACTTTGCATATCTTAACTCTGTCCTTATATCATTAGTATATCTTGAATCGATTGCCACAGCTGGATACTTGGAACTTTAGGATTGTTGTTTTCCCAATAATTTGCAAAGCTCTTACATTTACTTGCTTGATAATCTGAAATCGAATTTGTTCCCCCCAAATGCCTGTGTTCGATACTCTGGAATTCTTGCTTAACTACGTCGATCCGTACACTGCGGGTTCGCTTGCTTGATTCTAGTTTTATAAATTTAAAGCTTATTTGCACGCACGCTAAGTGGCGAACAAGTTTTTGGCGCCGTTGCCGGGGATTTGGTCTAGGCCGAATTCGGTAGCCGGTTGTCAAGCTTGGGAGCTTGCTCTCGTTATTTGATATCTTTTTGAGTGCATGCGCAGGTCTAGGAACACCGGAGATCTCTTACCTCTTGATCAAGAGCTTGAGAGGACTTTAAGGCAAAAGCGTAAGGAAAAGAAGATGGCTGAAGAACACGAACATGATCTTCAAGCGGAGTTAGCGGAGAAAGAAGCTCAACTCCAATGGAATGAGAATATGCGCCGGGATGAGATGGATCGTCATCAATCCCAAGTTAATGATCTGAAGGACATGATGTTCCAGATGAGGATAGAGATAAGCAACCTTAAGAATAAGGGAAGCAAGAAATCCTCAAAGAGATCATTAAGGTCGAATAGGGGTCATTCATCCGCTGATGATAGCGACTCTTCCATGCCACCGTTAGAGGAGATTGATCCAAGAATCAATGTGAATCCATTTGCTCCACGGGCGACTGCAAACCGACGCATTCCACCTAGGAATGTAAGGGTGAACCGTGTAGATGATGAGCCAAGAACTCTTGGCCAAAGGATGGATCCAACGCAGCAACCACGCCGTCTAGGTGTGAACTTTGATGCTGGTGATGTGCAAGGGTTTAGCTTCAACCCTCAAGTTATTACTCTTGTTCGCCAAAACCAATTTGGCGGGACAAGCGCTGAATCTCCACACCAACACTTGCAAAACTTTGAGTGTATGATGGAGACAATGAGGCCGAAGAACGCTACTACCAACAACTATAAGCTCAAGCCTTTCTTCTTCTCCTTGAAGGGGAAAGCATTGTCTTGGTATCAAGCTCTTCCTAGTGGGAAACTAGACACGTGGGAAGACCTTTCCGCGGAGTTCCTCACCAAATTCTTTCTTCCATCCAAAACGGCGGAACTTAGAGGTAAGATCAATGCATTTTCCATGAGGTCTAACGAAAGTTTGTTTCAATCATGGGAAAGGTTTCAGGACTTGTTATTGGATTGCCCTCATCATGGCATATCCAAGCTTGCATTGCTGGAGATTTACTACAAGGGGCTGGATGCGGGGACGCAATTCAACCTCCAATCCCTCTCATGTGGAACATTCATGGACATGAGGGAAGATGACGCTTGGGACTTCATTGAGAAGCAAGCAAGGGTCATAGAGAAGTATTCCCACCGGAAAGTGGAGGGAAATCATGTGGAGCAAGGAGCAAAGCTCACACATGAAGCTCAAAATCAGATTTTCTTCCTCAACAATGAGATCAAAGAGTTGAAGAAGGCAATCAAGACCAACTTTCCAAAGCAACAAGGCAAGGATGTTGGCTATTTGGGCAACAAAAACAACAATGGTGGTGAGAACACAAACCACAACAACAACAACAACAACAATAACCGGAATAATAACTGGAACAATTGGAATGGCAACAACAACAACTGGAACAACAATTGGAACAACAATAGAGGTTCAAACAACAACAATTGGCGCTCCAATCAACAAAATTCCGGTAACTCTTATCCTTCAAATTCTAATTCACTAACTCCACCTTCCTCCTCCTCTACTCCTTTGAAAAGCCAGGGGCAAACATCTAATGGAGGAAACACTTCGGGAAGGAGAAGCCCGATCCCATGTTGGAAACGATTTTGGGAAAGCTTCAAGGTTTGGAGAACCGCATCATTAAGGTTGATGATCAAATTTCTAAGATTGATAAAGCCCCAAAGGTTTTGGAAAACCAAATGTTCAGCCATGCGGAGGAAGTTCCTAGGAATCAAGGGAAACTTCCAGGAAAGACGGAGGACAACCCTAAGGGAAGGGTGATGGCAATCACAACTAGGAGCGGAGTGGATACCACCGATCCGCAGCCTAAGTTTGTTGAAGTCCCCGTAGAGTAAGACAAAGAGAAGGGGAAGGAGAAGGAAGATGTCTACGTTCCTCCTCCAGCTTACAAACCTCCCCTACCATTCCCTCAATCTAGAGCGAGAGCGCGCCTAGATAAACAGTTTGGTAAGTTTATTGAACTCATGAGCAAGCTGCATATTAATATACCCTTTATCGAGCTATTGTAGGTATGCCGGCTTATGGCAAGTTCTTGAAGGAGCTCCTCTCTAACAAGAGGAAGCTAGAAGATTTCGGTGAGTTTAAGATGAGTTCGGATTCTTCGGATCTCATCAAGACCATGAAGGAGAAAATGCCCCCAAAGCTAAAGGATCCGGGGTCATTTTGCATTCCCATAGGAGTGGGAGATGTCACATACGATGCGCTATGTGATTTAGGAGCAAGTATGAGCATCATACCACTTGCATTATGTAGGAAGATCGGTTTAGGCGACCCTAAACCGGTAAAGATGACGTTGCACATGGCGGATCGATCCATTACTCGCTCCGTCGGTATTGTAGAAGACGTCCCGGTCAAGCTAGCTAAATTCTTTGTTCCCATTGACTTTGTTGTGCTTGACATTCCTGCAGATAGTCCGGTCCCGATCATACTCGGAAGACCGTTTCTTGCAACTTCTGGCTGCATAGTCGATTGCAAGAATGGTAGACTCGCTTTTGATATAGGAGAAGAGAAAGTAGAGTTCGTTCTTTCCACTCTACTAAAGGAGCCCATCTTTGATGAGGATATATTCGATATCCAAGATGAAGAAGGGTTGTCTAGGGAGGAGGTAAGTGCTATTCTCTTCAACGATCCTTTACAAAAGGTTATTACTATGAGTCTAACAAATGTAGGGGAAGAAGAAGAGTGCAATGAGGCAATTGAAGCCTTAGAGGCACAAGAAGAAGTGAGTGAAGTGAAATTTGAGATGCTCCACGACGAGGCAGAAAACGTGAGAATCCACGGCCATACACTATATTCCACGGCCGTGGATTTCACCAACAAAACCGTATCCCACTCCAGAGGGTTATACGGTCGTGGAGAAAGCAGAGAGACCGTATTTCCCTTCCACGCCCTAAACCACGACCGTGGAGAACATAGGGAAACCGTAATTTTGGGCGTGGAAAGGGGTGATCGAGACACTTCTTCAACTTCTTCCGATTCTTCTCCCACACAATCAACACCCTTAGAAACTTCTAAGGAGACATCGGATGCTCCTCAAGGATTGTTGGAAGCTCCGAAAGCAATGGAACTAAAGCCGCTTCCTACTCATCTAAGGTACGCTTTTCTAGGAGCTAATTATACCTTTCCGGTTATTGTTAGTTCCGATTTAAGCATAGATGAACATAATGAACTCATGGTTGTCCTTAGGAAATATAGAAAAGCTTTAGGATATACTATTGAGGATTTAGTAAGAATTAAACCCTCCCTATGCATGTATAAGATAATAATGGAGGAAGATTTTAGAACTTCAAGACAACCTCAAAGGCGGTTGAATCCGACCATGAAAGAGGTTGTCAAGAAGGAAATTCTTAAACTTCTTGATGCAGGTATCATCTACCCTATCTCCGATAGTAAGTGGGTGAGTCCGGTTCAAGTAGTTCCGAAGAAGGGAGGAATGACAGTCATCACCAACAAGAACAACGAACTCATTCCTACCCGAACCGTAACGGGATGGCGGATGTGCATTGACTACCGCAAGCTTAACAATGCAACGAGGAAGGATCACTTCCCATTGCCATTCATTGATCAAATGCTTGAAAGGTTAGCACAACATTCACATTTTTGCTACCTTGACGGTTATAGTGGTTTCTTTCAGATTCCGATACACCCGGACGATCAGGAGAAGACCACATTCACGTGCCCGTGGGGTACGTTCGCTTATAGGAGAATGCCGTTCAGGCTTTGCAACGCCCCGGCCACCTTTCAACGGTGCATGATGGCCATCTTCTCCGAATACATAGAGGAAATCATGGAGGTCTTCATGGACGATTTCTCCGTACACGGTTCCTCTTTTAACGATTGCCTTTCTAACCTTTCTCTTGTTTTACAAAGGTGTGAAGACACTAACGTAGTTCTTAATTGGGAGAAGTATCAATTTATGGTTAAGGAAGGAATTGTATTAGGTCACTTAATCTCTAATAGAGGGATAGAAGTAGATAAAGCTAAGATAGAGACCATAGAGAAGCTTCCTCCCCCAACTTCGGTGAAAGGGATAAGAAGTTTCCTAGGACATGCTGGATTTTATAGACGTTTCATTAAAGACTTTTCTAAAACATCAAAACCGCTCACTAATCTATTGATGAAGGATGTAGTTTTCGAGTTTTCGCAGGAATGTTTGGATGCGTTTAACACCATTCGGCAAGCTCTAATTTCAGCACCTATTATCCAACCTCCGGATTGGACTCTTCCCTTTGAGGTTATGTGCGATGCTAGTGACGTAGCTATAGGAGTTGTTCTTGGACAATGAAAGGAAGGACGAACCCATGCCATATACTATGCTAGCAAGACGCTAGATGAAGCGCAGCTCAATTACGCCACTAAAAAAAAGTGTTTTTAGCCATTGTCTATGTTATTGACAAGTTTCGCTCTTATCTTGTAGGTGCAAAGGTGATTGTCTACACGGATCATGCTGCGATCCGGTACCTCCTTGCGAAGAAAGACGCGAAGCCAAGGCTAATTAGATGGATTCTTCTCCTACAAGAATTCGATCTAGAGATCCGCGACAGGAAAGGTTCCAAAAATTCTGTTGCGGATCATTTGAGTCGCCTAACACATCTAGAGGACGACCAATTACCTATCGATGACTCCTTCCCGGACGAACACCTACACATTATTGAGGAGTGCATCGATGTGATCTCCAAAGGTAACAAACCATGGTTTGCTGATTTTGTTAACTATTTGGTTTATCAGGAGATACCGCCCGGATTATCCTACGCACAAAGGAAGAAGTTCTTTAAGGATGTCCGGGAATACTTTTGGAACGAGCCTCTCCTCTTTAAGAGAGGTCCGGATGGCATCATTCGGCGATGTGTGCCGGAAGATGAGATGCAAAGTGTCATCCGCCATTGTCATTCACTACCTTGTGGAGGACACACTAGTTCGAACAAGACTACCGCAAAGGTATTACAATCTGGATTCTTTTGGCCTACTTTATTTAGAGATGTGCAATCCTTTGTTTCTAGTTGCGATGCTTGTCAAAGAACAGGTAATATCTCTAGGAGGAATGAGATGCCCCTCAACAACATCCAAGAAGTGGAGATTTTGATGTTTGGGGAGTAGATTTTATGGGACCATTCCCATCCTCTTGTGGAAACCAATACATACTATTGGCGGTAGACTACGTTTCTAGATGGGTGGAAGCAATTGCCTCTCCCACCAATGATGCCATGGTGGTGGTTAAGTTCTTTAACAAGACCATTTTCCCGCAATTTGGGACGCCAAGGACTATCATTAGTAATGGAGGTTCTCACTTCATTGCCCGGCGCTTTGAAGCTCTTCTAGCTAAGTATGGGGTTACTCATAAGATTGCTACCCCTTACCATCCACAAACTAGTGGACAAGTTGAGATCTCAAATAGGGAGATCAAAGGAATTCTAGAGAAGACGGTTTCAAGGACTAGGAAGGATTGGTCTTTGAAGCTTGACAATGCATTGTGGGCGTACCGGACTGCATACAAGACTCCCATAGGAACCACACCATACAACCTTGTGTATGGGAAGTCTTGTCACTTGCCGGTTGAGTTGGAGCACAAGGCGTTTTGGGCTATCAAGTGGTTTAATTTTAGCATGAAGGAAGCGGGAGAGAAGCGTCTCCTAGACCTTAATGAGCTGGACGAACTTCGCTTGAACGCTTATGAAAACGCTAAGATCTATAAGGAGAGAGCAAAGTGTTGGCATGATAAGCATATCATTCCAAAGGACTTCAAAGAAGGAAATCAAGTTCTCCTCTTCAATTCAAGGCTTCGTCTCTTTCCAGGTAAGCTTAAATCCCGTTGGACCGGACCTTTTCTAATTAAGCGTATTTTCCCCCATGGTGCAGTTGAAGTATGGGGTGAAGCGGGCGGAAGCTTTAAGGTGAACGGCCAACGACTCAAGAAGTATACGCCAGAACTCCAAGCTGAAGAGTTCGCGCCTACCGCACTCGAATAAGTGCAAGATTGGTGTAGCTACGGACCTTAAACAAAGCGCTTCTTGGGAGGCAACCCAAGGTATTGCATTTTTGTTTTTGTTTTCGATTCATAGTTTAGCTTAGTTTAGACGTTTTTTGCTTTGTTTTGCCTCGATTTCTTCCGGTATGTTCGTGTTTTTGGATGTAGGAACGATGGAATAGGAAAAGGGAAGGATAATGTTGAAGAAAAGTGACGAAACTTGGACTTTGGAGCATTACAGAGAGTTCCACCGCCTAAACCACGGTCGTGACAGCTATAGTGACCGTAATTTCCAAAAGCCTTTGAAAAATCACCAAAACCACAGTTCCGTATATTTCCACGGCCGTGGAACACCCCGACAGACCGTGATTTTCAAAATTTTTCCTGTGACTATATAAACCACGTTCTTCACAAAAACACTCACAAAAATCCCTTCCACGACCCAAATCGCCGATTCCACGACCCTACTCCCAAATCTTCGTTCGTTAATCGTTTTCGACGATTCTTCTTCCCAAATCGAAGCAAATTCAACCACCAACAAGATCCAAGCAACGAATCGAGCGGCAATTCACCAAGGAACGCACAATTCGGATTTTAAAATCCGAAACCTAGGTTTTTTTCCATCTTCTTGATCTTTGTCGATTTGGTTCGTTTTGTTAGAAATTTTAGGAAGAACTGATTGAAACTGGAAGGAATTAGACTAGGGCTGCTTGATTGTTGAATTTGAGTTCTGATTGTTGAGTTTTGAGAAAATCTAAGACGAATCACGGTCCCTGGTAGTTCCACGGCCGTGGAAAGGCAAGAACAGACCGTGATTCTTGACAGTGATGGACTTCGTGAGGAGAGTTTCTGGGAGGATTAAGGAGAAAAAGAATGACCAAAACAAGAAGAGGAAGGGTAATCCCTCTTCTTCTTCATCCTCTAGAGCACCACCACCCTCTTCCCCTTCACCTCCATCATCACCTTCATCACCCTCACCTCCTAGCCCTAGAGTACCGACTATTCATGAGGATCACCTCGATGCATTCGAGAGGATCAATGAGAGGGTTGTGATTGGACCTAGGTACCTATTGTTAGAGGATCTAGCTCCTCTTAACATTATAGATGACCTTACTTGGCTCTTGGATAGAGCCGGACTAGTTGTCTTCTCGGTTATCTGAGAAGACGCTTATGAGGAGATTACGAGGGAGGTTGTGACGTCTTTTTAGCACAGCCATGTGGACAGGACCGTTTCTTTCCGTCTTATGGAAAGAAACTATGATTTTACCATTCGTGAGTTCAGGACCTTCTTTGGGTTCCATGAGACCTTTAACGGTCGTTTTCCTAGTGGCGTTTACGCCAAGGACTTTTGGGAGGAGGTAGCGATGATCCACGCCAGCAAGGACCGCTGGCAACCTGCTGACACCAAGGCTAAGTTGATGTACCACTTAGCCTTGAAGATTTCTCACCGTGTTCTTTCGGAGTGTCTCTTTCCTAGGACGGAGACGCCCCAAAAGATCAAGACGGATGAGCTCTTTCTGCTGTACTCCATGCTGTATGGGCGCCGAGCTGACTGTGCCACCCTCTTAGCTGCTACTATGAGCAAGCTTAAGAACAAAAGGAAGGGCAACATTGGATATGGTGGGATAGTTACCCACCTTGCTAGGAGTTTGGGTGTTGATTTTTCTGCGTGTACCCGCATACCAGCCGTACCTTTAGGACTTCATGCCTTCATGACTAGAGGTCTCATCTTCCCCACACATAGAGGTCCGTCTTACGCGGTCATGCCTTGGGAGAGCAGGACGGGTAGGGGTATTGAGTGGCTACAGGAGTATTCCATTATGGTTGGACGCCATAATTGGAAGGAGACGTTCGCTGCTATGCATGCGAACAGGATTGCAGCTCCTCCGTATGTTCCACCACCGCCCGTAGTTGAGGAGGAGGAGATGAGGGATCAGTTTGAGGGTGGAGGAGGAGCCGAGCAGGAGTTTGGCACGTTTCCGGATCAGCCGGATGCGGCCCCTGATGTGCCTAGACGTTCTCCACGTCCTGCCAGAGCTTCAGGCTCGTCTTCTCGCCGCGCCAGCGTGAGTGAGAGACCCACATGGGCTGAGACACCTCCTGCATGGTATGGAGCTCCACCTCCATGGGCTACACAGACACCATCTGCACCAGCACCAGCACCAGCACCATCCGACGCTCCAGAGTGGTACAGTCATGCTCCGGGATGGTATGAGCAGATGCCGGATTGGGCTACTGGTCTTTCGGAGAGAGTAGGAGCATTGGAGATTTGAGCCGATGCTAGAGATGGACGCTTGGACGACCTCGATCACATGATGAGAGACGTCTACCGCCAGCAGTTTGGGCGGTTTTATGATCCTAGCTTCTCTCCATTCCCACCTCCACCAGCGCCGCAGTGATGATGATTTGCATGATCGTTAGCTTTAGCCGCTCCACCGCCATTTTGTGAGTTTCTTTTTCTTTTCTTCTTTTCTTTCTTTTATTTGAACATTAGGGACAATGTTCGTCCCAAGTATGGGGTGGGGTGTGACTAAAAGTTTGTAATAACTCTTACTCACTATGTTTGCTTCTATCGAGACTATCATTGCATGTTCATTATATTGTTGCATGTTTCATTATTGCATTGCATGAAAAAAACTTGAAAAAACCCATAAGCTTTAAAAAATTTTGAAAATTTTGTGCTTCTAAGGAATTGAGATGATTTCCATGATAATCGCTACTTGTGAATTGAGTTTGATGACAATTGCATGCTTTAACGAATAGTGAATTGAAAAGGAAATAAATGAGTTGATTATACCTCTTTTGCAAGTTTCATAATGTGATGAATGTTACTTAAATCATGTTGAGAAATTGAAGTTGAAATCACACTATAAGTTCTTATACTTCTTGTTGAGATGATTAAGGCAATTCGATTTTTCTTTCTTCTTTCTTTGATCATTTAGCTCCTCATTGAAATATTGACCTCCTTTACCTATTCGGGAATTTGGAGAAGTGAATGAAAAAGGCATGTTTGATGTGGGAGGGCCATGAGAGCAATTATTTGCAATCAAAAGAATAGAAAGAAATTGTAGGTTTGGGGAAGTCAATCATGATGATGAGTAACTCGGCACCATTCACATAGCCGGGTGTTTGTGTCTTGCCAAAGTCGGATTGAGCGATATTCCTAGCGGATTATGGTATGTGCGCTAAGGGTTTGAGGCATCTCATAAAAATTGAGAAACGCCAATCTCCTAGGCTTCGGTTTTTGTGCACCTCTGTCCATAACTCCAAAAGTAAAGTCGAAAAATGAAAGGAAGAGAGCGAAGCTCTAAGTTGAAGTTGTTGCGGAAACCGCAAGAGAAGAAGGAGTAGTTGTCCACTTTCCCGGATTCATGCACCACATTCCTTAAAGTTTCCTTCCCTTTCCACATTCTAGACCTTTTTCTTTGAAAGTCCTTAAGATCAAAAGAATGTTATATGACTTGGTGATCTAAATTGAAGTTTCTTATGATTGATTTTGATAATGTTTAAGGGTTATGATGCTTGTATGGAAGTTTGATTGATTCATGAATTTTCTTTACTCTTTACTCTTTGATTAAGTGTATGAAAGTCTTATAAACGATTGAAGCAAGATTTGAGAATGATCTATTGACTAGAAGGCACATTCATCCAAAAGAAGTATTGCTTTGAGAAGGTACACATATTTCATCCTAACTCTTGTTTTAAAGCTTTTGAAAGACCTTGCTTAGGGACAAGCAAGTGTTAAGTATGGGGTTATTTGTTAGCATGAAATATTGTGATATTTTAGGCACGTTTTCTAAGCGTATTTGATTCATATTGATAGTCATTGATTGAGCATTGTTGCATTTGTGAGTTAGTTTGTCTATATTGTCGATATGGATGTCTACACAAGCTTTATGTTGATTATAGGTGATTGAGAGCTATTTTCGAACGGAATTGAGCAAGGATGAAGTTGTTTGACATGTCCATGGATTGAGGCCATTCTTAGGAGCAAAAAGGAGTTCAACTTGGAGGATGCACGAGGCTAAGGAAGAATCACGTTCTTGCCCTAAACCACGCTCTAAAATACGGCCGTACTACTTTCCACGTTCAGTTCCACGGCCGTGGAACCCTAGCAAGTGAAGCGTGATTCATTCCAGTAGCTTCTACGGTCGTGGAATCATGTGTTCAAACCGTGTTGATTTCCACGCTCTAAATTACGGTCGTGGAACCTTCCACGACCGTGATATTGGCGATCTTTTTCGCCACACTTTAAGCCACGATCTTTTAAAGGATTGGTCTGGGCCGCTACTTCATCACACACTATAAAAGGACGGACGAAGAGAGATTCCATCACCTCGCTTTAGACCTTCGCTTACGCATAGACGCATCCCACGTTTACGCTTGGAATTGCCCTAATCTCGCATTTGGCGGAGATTGTGTTTAGGAGATTTTTGCGCTTTGTCATTGGGATTTCCGGATTGACGGAAGATCGAAGATTCGGAAGATT
The DNA here is from genome assembly GCA_033239125.1 of Fagopyrum homotropicum. Classification (NCBI taxonomy): domain Eukaryota; kingdom Viridiplantae; phylum Streptophyta; class Magnoliopsida; order Caryophyllales; family Polygonaceae; genus Fagopyrum; species Fagopyrum homotropicum. Next base: position 116,922,283 of record BSWB01000003.1, read on the forward strand.
GTTAGCAAGGAGATTTCTCTTCTTGTTTAGGTTTGATTCAGAAGACGGATTGACATCCCGTTCTTCCTTCTTATCTAAGATTGTGTTTATTTATTCTATTCCGAATCTAGTGACGATATTTGTTCTTGATTGTGACATTGAGATTGGTTTGAAGTTTATTGAAAGTTTTCAGAAGTTTTCATCCTTCAATCTTTTAATCTTTGAATTTGATATCAATATGACTATTGTTGGCTAAAAACCCTTAACAATTCTAAGGTGAAGGGTTGATAGTTGTGGCTTAGATGATGATAGATTGATCGTAAATAGATTGGACCCTGAGAGTTAGAGAGAATTGCCGACGAACCCTAAATTACGGCCTGTTCTTGAGTCCACGGCCGTGGAACCTCAAGAACTAACCGTGATTTCCCTTAAGTCTACGAGCTTGCTTTTACTTTAATCCAAAGTTAAAGATTTGCTTTAACTTAGTTTAGGCTTGCCTTTTCTAGGTGGTAGTGAAGCCTCAACAACCTCTACCTCGATTGTGAGTGTCACAACCTTAATCGATTTAGTTAGTCTTGATCCTTGGATTACAAGTTTGGGTATTTGACATTAATTCTCATCTTTAGAACCTTTCTATATTGAAGCCTCAACAACCTTTATAGAGAGTGTCTTGTAGTTGAGTCATATAAGGTTTTTGGAACTTCACCGTACGATTACCTTACATTAGTATATTTTGCATATCTTAACTCTGTCCTTACGTCATTAGTATATCTTGAATCGATTGCCACAACTGGATACTTGGATCTTTACGATTGTTGTTTTCCCAATAATTTGCAAAGCTCTTACATTTACTTGCTTGATAATCTGAAATCGAATTTGTTCCCCCCAAATCCCTGTGTTCGATACTCTGGAATTCTTGCTTAACTACGTCGATCCGTACACTGCGGGTTCGCTTGCTTGATTCTAGTTTTATAAATTTAAATCTTATTTGCACGCACGCTAAGTGGCGAACATTGGGTATAAACGACCATAGAAATACCGTCGGTCAAATTTTGGCGCCATTGCCGGGGAGTTTTTTGTGTTTTATTGTTATTATTGATTATTGGTTTGAACCATTTTTATGGTTCAAACCCGTGCTACTAATTCCGGCTTTGCTTCTTTTGATCCAGATATTGAGAGGACGCACATCCGGCAACGAAGACAACAACAACTACAACAAGAGATGGCTGACCATACTCTTCGTCAACTTACGCAGCCCACCTTGGCTCAAAACCCTCTTGCGGTCGCTATACCGGCACTAGGGGAAGGAGTTAACTTTGAGCTCAAACCGGGCCTTATTCACTTACTTCCATCCCTCCATGGGCCAAGTGGTGAAGACCCTATCAAGCACCTTGGGAAGTTCCACACCGTTTGTATGAGCATGAAGCCGGCCAACATTACCGAATAACATATCAAGATGAGGGCATTCGACTTCACACTCAAAGATTCGGGGGATGATTGGTATTACCACCTTCCATCCGGGAGCATTGACACTTGGGAGAACCTTCACAAAGCGTTCTTGGAGAAATACTTTCCAGTTAAAAAGGCCAATAGCTTGAAGAAAGCTATAAGCAACATCGAGCAAGAGGCAACCGAAACTCTCTACGAGTATTTCGAAAGGTTTGCACGCCTCCGATCTAGCTGTCCTTTCCACGGATATTCAACTCAAGATCAAGTCTTGTACTTGTACAATGGCTTGCTAAACAATGAAAGGAGGATCGTCGATGCGGCTTGCGGAGGTAACATTCTTAACTCTACTCCTGACCTTGCCTTGGAAAATATACAGGAGCTAGCGGAAGGAACTCGGAACTTTGGAAGGACCCCGGCTAAGAAAGGAGTTCATGTCGTAAGTTCCGGGAAGAACGAGATTTCCACCGAGCTAGCGGAATTGAAGGAAATGGTGAAGAGGCTAACACTTATGGGAACACCACAACAACTCAAAGCTTGTGGAGTTTGTGCTGACCCATATCATCCAACGGACATGTGTCCACAAGTTCAAGATGACGATGCTGAAGTTAACACAATGGGTTATGGACAACCACAACAGTAAAGACCTAGGAACGACCCCTATGCACAGAATTTCATGCCAAATTGGCGTGAGCAATAAAATTTTCGTTGGAGGGATCAACAAAACCAACAACAGCAGCCCCGCCAAGGTAAGTATCACTCAATTGAAGATATGTTGTAGGTTTTGACTAAACACTTTGCTACTCATGTCCAAACAACAGAATCAAGCATCAAGAACCTTGAGAAGCAGGTTTGTCAAATGGCGGAAGCCATTACAAGAATTGAAACTAGGGCCTCCGGAGGATTACCGTCGCAAATGGTTATAAACCCAAAAGGAATGCAGAAAGAGGTCCAAACATAGAGGAATAGTCCTTACGTCGAGCCAACGACGTAAAACAAAAGCGCTAATTCGGGAGGCAACCCGAAGGAATAAGAAGAGGAGCTTCTGTCAAGAAAACCGCCCTTGTGGCTCTAGAAACACGCTCCTGCGGCGACACCCTTGGCCAGCGCCACCCCCGGCGCTGGGCCTGCGTCTGCTCACGTAGGTCATCGCTCCCGCGGTGCCAACCCTACGCCCCTGCGGCGGCAACCCGTGACACGCACCCTCAGCTCCGCCCCCGGCGTTGAGGTTGCGTGCCCCCTCTCTCTTGTCACCGCCCCTGCGGTACAGTTAAGGAAAGAAAAAATACACTTCCCAAAAATAACCTACATCTATCACCTTCTCCGCTCCCTCTCCATTCACTCTGCAAAACCTAGCTGCCTCACCCCCCTACGCCGTTGCGCCCTCCAACAACTCATCACCACTACCTCGACGCGCCCCCTGCGCCACCTCCGGCAACCCAGCAGCACCACCCCTTCCCGCAAACACCAACAATCTCCACCACATACACTCACCCTTTTCTCCCCACTTCCCTGTCCCACGTGATAACACGATTTATGGCTTAGGTTTAGGTAATCATTTAGATAGATTTTCCGCTCATTCATGCATGGTTTAGCACTAGTTCACGACGTTCGCACTCAATTCACGTATTTTGTCGAGATAGACGTCTACACGGACTTTTGCATTGCTTTGTAGGTATTTTTGGAGATTTAGGAGCTTAATCGATACATTTGAGGATCGTTCATCAAGATGACACACCTTCGGACTCATTGGGATGCAAGCTAGAGGCTAAGGAAGACCCATGGGACCTTGTTGGTGCAAGCCATGCACCAAATCGTGACTCAATGATCCAAAGTAAGATGAGGCACCAAAACCACGGTAACTGGCACTTCCACGGGCATGGAACCTGACCGTGGTTTTTGCCAGACGGTTGTGACAGCTGTGCCACGATCTCATGGCCGACTCTAGCAAAGTTGTAGTACAAAAGTGGTCCTGCAAGGCTGAGAGAAAGCATCCAATCCTAATCTTCCATTCTCCCATCATCCACTCTCACTACCATACTCTCAACAAGAAGATTCTCTCAATAGGAAGCTTGGAAGAGAGCTACCATTGGAGGAGGAGAAAAGCTCCATTGGAGAAGAAGAGTAGAAGACACCATTGTTAACCTTTGATAGATTTTAGAGTGAAGATTATCGGAATCGTTTTCTAGGGTTGTAAGAATCGATTAAACCTTTTTTTGAAGGGTTGTGAGTCTTTCTAATCTCATATTCAGCTTGGTTTTACTTGTTTCACTTGTTCATCTCTTTCTCTTTATTACCTTGCAAATGGAAGCCATGATTTTATGTTTGATGATTTTAATTGTGATGATGTATGTTGTAGGCTAAATAGATGCGATTCTAGGGTAAGGAAAGGAGGGTTATGGCTGGGACTATGATAGAATGGACTTAGAGTTGCCTTTGGATGATTCGTTTACTTGAACAGAGCCACTGTTGGAGTCCACGGTTTGTTCTTGCCAGTCCACGGCCGTGGAAGTAGATGAACAGCCCATGGTTTGCCTGATTTGTTTGATTTGATGAGTCTAAGTTCTAGAATGTTAGAATGTTGAAATCCTAGTGTTTGTTGAGTTAAATCTATCCTAGGGTGACCTAGTGTTAGCAACTAAGTGTTTAGAAGAGACCTACCCGGTGATTCTTGCTCTTAAATATCAAAGATGACAAACTCTAGGTAGTAGTGAGCCTCACAAGCCGCTATTGGACTGAGTGTGCTAGGATAGGAGTTTAGGACTTACCTTTCCGAGACTTACCCGGTAAAGAGAGGTTGGATCCCTAGAATTCCATCCGGTTTGTGTAGAATTCCTATCCTTAGGCTCTTTGAGACTTACCCGGTGATGAGACCTTAGGAACGGACTAGTGGACCATGAGACCTACCCGGTGATTGATCCCAATCTAGAAACACTCACTCCCAACATACTATAGTTAATCCAAGGAATGATTAGATAGCTTGAGTCCAATGCCATAACCGGAATTTCCAACCCCTAGAATCCGCTTTTCTCTCTTTGATCTCATATCTCGTTTTTAGCTCATTTGTTTGTGTTGATTTGTTAGCTTAGTTGATTTTTTATTTTGCATGATTGGTGATCTTTGATTGATCACCTAAAAACCAACCCAAAAACATTGAGATTTTCATTTCTTTATTTCTTTCTCTTTTCTTAGCTTAGATCTTCACTAAACTTAGTCACTAATTGATTCAATCTCACCTCAGTCTTTGTGTTCGACCTCGGAATACTATCCCTACTACAAAACGTCCCGTACACTGAGGGTTCGCTAGGAGTTATGAGAAATATAACGAGTATAAATTTAAGGCTTTTTGCGTGCACACGAACCTAGCGTAACACCACCCCCGGCAATGTCTGCGACAACAAGGAAGGCGTCGGAAAAGCACAATCGCCACCACCTTCGTCGAACGACCAAATCGCCCTTTTGCTCTTCGACCGCCCCTGCGCCTGCAAGCTCCCGCCCCTGCGTCGAGCCGCCCCTGCGCCTGTTGCAGCCGCCCCTACGGATATTACGACAGAAGGTTCGTCTTTTGATCAAATTTGTGAACTTTGTAACTCTCTTACTTGATCAATTGCAAGTGATGGAACCACAAAGGAAATACAAGTTGACGGAAGGTGAGAAGGATCGGTATAGGATCGCTCAAAGCCAGGAGGTGCATGCAACCCGGTTCCTTGATGCTTCCACCTTAGAAAATCTACGGATGTTGGGTAGTATGCAGGAATTTCTAAACAATGCCGGGTTGGGAGATTTTCTGATAAAGACCGCTCCAACACTCCCCGACCTTAGTAGACAATTTATAGCAACATTCAAAATGGAGACGGTAGACCAAATGTGTGTTGGGCTTTCATTCAAATACAACAAGAGGAAGTACACATTGGATTACACCCAAATATCGGAGGCTTTGGGGGTGACAATAGCAGCTTCCGATGACTGGTGGGAACTCATTCCGACACCGGATTTGCTTGAGTTTTGGCAGGCCGCCACTAGGTCAGAGTTCCATGCAGGTGGCGAGTACTCCAACAAATTAACTCACCCCTGCTTGAGGCTCATATCAAAGGTCTTCATGAGTGTCTTCTGTGGACACAAGGAGGAGAATAAGGTTGCTCTCAAGGACCTTCCATTGTTATATGCTTGCCTCTCCACGAATGATTGGGTGCCGGATTGGGCATATCTCTTCCTTAACGCTCTTAAGCGGATTAGGAAGAATGAGCCTCGTGACATAGTAGGAGGAGGTATCATTTCATTACTAGCTGCGCGGGTTATAGATCTTCCTCTATTGGAAGAAGGTTTGGAGGCACCCTTATACAATGAAGGGTTATTGAGGAGGTGCACGCTCCTCAGGAGAGACGGGGAGCATCGGTACTGGATCTCCCTTGCAGATGGGAGTCACATCACATATCTTCCACGACGACTCCCCTTGGGAGAAGAGCTCTCTGACCTATATGTACCGGCTGACCCTGTTCCTCCGAGACGACCTCAGGTTGATATTGTTGGGAGGTACGCAACCGGCTCTAGTAGGGCCCACACCACTGATGAGGAGATGCCGACGGCGGGACACGACAGTCAGACCATGGAGAGTCTGCAGGCTCAGATGGCTGCTTTGACTACATAGCACCATGCGTGGCAGACAGAGTATCAGCGTTCCATGCTTGAGCAGCAGCAGGCGAGGCAGTCCAACTTCGCCTCCTCCATGACCACCCACTTTGACCGCCGTCAGGATGCTTGGCAGGCGGCTCATCGGCAACAGTTGGAGACTCAGCAGATAGCTTGGCAGGCTAGCTATGAGACTTCATTTCGAGAGAGGATGGAGGCTCAGGAGGACCGGATTGACACCCTTCACCGCCGGCAGGAGCATTTCTTCAGCCATTTCCCTTACCCGTCGGAGGAGGGTCCTGGTGGTCCATCTGGACCACCCCAGTGAGGGGTACATTTATTTTCCTTCTCCCACATTTATCTTTGACTCATTTTCACTTTGAGGACAAAGTGCACTTCAAGTATGGGGGAGGGATATATATCATTGCCTGTACAGTTTGTTAGTTGTTTTTGGCATTTTGTTTTGCATCATTGAAATCAGTTTGGAAAAAAAAAGAGAAAAAAGCCAAAAAAGTGAAAAAAAAGGCATGAAAATCCTTGGATAAACCGAAAACCCGAAAGGGCGGTTTAGGTAAAAAGAAAGTAGTCCGGCCAACCTTAGGTTGGTGCAAAATTGGACTTGAGGGATGTGAGCTTAAGTGAGAAAAGAAGAAGAGTGGCAAGGTAGAAACCCGAAAGGGCGCCTTGGCAAGATGAGCGACACCGAGTGTAGGTTTCCCTTCCGGCATTTTGGCGACATAAGAAGGGGAGTCATAAGGAGGTTGTCCGGATAGGCCACTCTTGGAGCAATAAGGATAGTAGTATTTTCTTTCTCACATTGCCTCTCTTTTCCTTTCTTTCTTTTCCTGTCTTTCTCTCTTGGTTTTTCTCTTGTTTTCTATTATTTTTCTTTCTTTCCCTTGCTTCCTGAGACCTTGAGTCTAATGGCTGTCATTTGTTTTACTCGGGACGAGTAAAAGGTCTAAGTATGGGGGAGTTTGATAGGTGATGGAATCACTATCATTTAGGGTAGTTTTTAGAGTCTTTTTGTTGCATTAGTGTCGGTTTATGCTACTAACTCCTTGGTCCAGAAGAAGAAGATCAAAAGAAGCTAAGGAAGGAGTTATAAGCACTTAGGAGTAAAGATCGATCAAGAAGCAAAGTTTATGTTGCTCCACGCCCCCGTGGGCCCTTGCAACCGCCCCTGCGGTGACTTGCTTTGACGAGACGAAGACCAGCTCCCCTGCGCCTCCCACTGCGCCCTGCCTGCGCCTCGCCTTGGGAGCTGGAAGGCGAAGAGTCTATGTCACCGCCCCTACGTTGGCCTTAAGGCGCCCCTGCGCCTTGACATCAGAAACGTCAGGAAGACGAAAGGTCAGACGTTAAAGTGCATTAAAGATCCGCCTCAGTGGAGTTGTGTAGCCGCCCCAGCGGTTATGAAGAAGATCAACCGATTCTGCCTAAACCGCCCCTGCGGGTCCTGAAGGCCGCCCCTGCGGTTTAACGACAGAAGCTTTACTCCGGCTGTTTACACCACCTTTATGGCATTAAAGGTGGCTGTTTTAGGCCGGCTATTTACTCCTAATTAAGTGTCTTTTGTAGTATAAATAGTTCATGGCTGATTGCTAGAATTATCCATGCTTTTCCTCACAAAAATCCATTTTAGACTTGAGTTTTCCATTGTAATGAGTTGCTAACTCCCTTGCTACATTGGGTTGGTTTGAAGCTGCTTTGTTACTTTGGTTGTAAGTTCTTTTAATATAAGTTTTTGTTCAGTAATGTTTTGTGTTTCCTTGATCTCCATTGTTCAATTGCATGTTAACTATTACTTGAGATTGATCACCTTAGGTTCTAAAGTGCATGTAAACAACTAGGATTAATAGGTTCCGGGTTCAGGTCTTTAATCTAGTAGCAACTTTAAGTAATAACGGGTTGTAATTACTTGAAGAAAAGGAACACAAATATAAAGATAAGTTTAACGGTTTTAATCTTCTCTTTATATCCCTTAGTCTTTGCTTGAATGCTAACTTGTTATTTGTTCTTGTAGGTTTACGGAACTTTAATAGGTTAAGTTGTGTTGATGCCGGTTGGCTCAACACATATGTATGATTGAGACGGGAAATTACTTAAAAACTTGTAAATGGAATGCACCAAAGTAACAATTGCATGCTTAGAATCAACCTAGTGTAGATTCATCCATTATTGTCTTATTTGTCGCATTAATCGTTTCATAAGTTTTTGTGCATCAATTCAACCAAACCCCTCCCCCATTTTGTGTTACTTGTCATTATAATCGATAATTGCATCTAAAACAACTTAACTCTCTTGGGTTCGACCCTTACTTAATCACTATACTTGTTCTTAGTGCTAAGTCAGGATTTACTTTTGATTGGGTATAAACGACTATAGAAATACCGTCGGTCAATTATACACCATCACTTTTGCAGGACAACCCCAAACACGGAGATGTCTCAAACTAGGTTTTCTTCCCGTTTACAGTTCATAAGGGGTCTTAGGAACTGCCTTACTAGGAACCCGGTTCAATAAATATGTTGCAATCTTTAATGCGTGTATCCATAATGATAAGGGCAAAGAGCAATTACTTAACATGCTCCTAACCATATTAATTAATATACGGTTCCGCCTCTCAGCTATACCATTTTGTTGAGGTGTATTGGGCATTGTATATTGTGCACAAATGCCTCTATTTTCAAGGAACTTTGCAAATGTACCTGGACACTGTCCATTTTCATTATATTTCCCGTTAAATTCTCCACCTCTATCAGATCTTACAACTTTTATTTTTCTATCTAATTGTCTTTCCACCTCAGTAACAAATACCTCTAAGGCATTTACATAATGACTTTATGCAATAGAAAAATATATCCATAACGTGAAAAATCATCAATAAAAGTGATGAAATACTTTTCACCGCTCCATGAAGGAACGTCAAAAGGACCACAAATGTCGGTGTGAATTAATTCAAGAAGTTGAGTGCTTCTTGTGGCGGCTTTCTTTGTAGTGTGTTTAGTTTGCTTTCCTTTCATGCATTCTATACACACATCTAAGTCACTAAAATCCAAGTGAGGTAGGATATCATTTTTCACCAACCTTATTAACCTTTCCTTAGGTATGTGACCTAATCTTTGATGCCATAAGAAAGCTGAATTTTCATTAGATGTACTACGCTTGATGCTCACATTAGCTTCAACATAAAGCAAAGATTTAGAAAATTTAATATCAAAATTAAACCTGTAAAGTGAAGCAATCAATGTACCACTACCATAAAAGTTATTATGTTTGTACAATGAAAATTCACCATGTCCAAACTTAATAATAAAACCTAAGTTGTCCAATCTACTACTAGAATCAAGACTTTTGGCACATTCAGGTACATAAAGACATCCTTCAAGATCTATATGACAAACAGTGCCTAAGATCAATCTGTAAGTCCCAATGTCTTCTATCTTTGCCTCCATTCTGTTCACCATGAACAAATACTGTTCAGCTCCTCTTATGGGCCGAATCAAACTGAATCCCTGTTTAATATGACACGTGAGTAGTAGCACTAGAATCTATCCACCAGGTATTATTAGGCACTTATATAAGATTTGATTAAAAGAAAACATAACTATAATGTATACCTTTCTTCTCAAACCAAGCCTTCCTTCTAGGACAATCCTTCTTGAAGTGTCCCGTTTTCTTGCAAAAGAAACACTTCACTTCCTTCTTAACACGACCCTCATTGACTTTCAAAGGGTTCTTGTTCCTCTTGTCCTTTTTACCCGATTTACCCTTACTGTTGTTGCCACCATTATGACTTGTAAAATGGACAACTTGATCCTTTATCTTCCTTAATCTCCCTTCCTCTTGAACAAGCATGGCCTTTAATTCCTGAAAGTTCCATTTATCTTTAATGTTGTTATAGTTCACCTGAAACTGACCAAACTCAAGAGGTAGAGAGTTAATGATAAATTGGACCAAGAATGTTTCATTAACGTCCATTCCCAAGGTCTTTAACTTTGCTGCCAAATTTGACATATACGTCACATGATCATGAATAGGCTGAGACCAGTCAAACTTTTTCGTATTCAACTCACTCATAAGGCTTTCTACAATTGACTTGTCCGCCAAATCTGATTGTGAATACTCCTTAACTTTTAGAAAAAATTCCTTCGCATTCTCTGTCTTAGGCATTGATGGCTTAATATTTTCACCCATACTCATTCTCATGAGATTCAAACTCAACCTGTTAGAAGGCTCCCAATCCTCATAAAGAGATTTTTCATCTTCAGAGCTATTCTCTGTAATGGATGTTGGTAGATTATCCATGAGTATAGTAAGATCCAACGACATAATGCCCAAAGTAAATCGGACTTGTTCAGACCAATCATCATAGTTCTGCCCAATGAACTTGACAACAGAGTTTGCAGATGTAGAGAAATTTGATGAAGCTACAATAATTTATACATGCTTACCTATTAGTGCTTTGAATATAATACAGATTCAAATCATATATGTAAAATTTAAAGCATGTATCAAGCAACCTTTGGGCAATACTTAAAACACACACAATCATTGATGCTAAAAAGTACATTTAGTAGATTATCATGACATACATAAATCAAATAAGCATGTTATCTTTGGATATACACACTATTCAACCTAAGTACCATGATTTTATCTATTTAATATTATTGACTATTTTCAATGATCCACCTTTGGGTGATCTCCTAGAATCATAACCAATAAATCAATTGTTCAATGAAATCATTTCATAACATCTATTTAATCATGAACAATTGATCATATACTAAAACTTAAAGGTTAAACTTAAATACAACTAGGTCACTTTGGTGACTAACAAGTTATACATAATGTTAACATTTAAGTTTAGTTATTTTATTATAGGGAAATTCCGGATGGTACCCTCGTGGTTTGAGGTATTCCGGATTTTGCCCACCAGTTTTTTCAAGTTCGGATGGTACCCTTAAGTTTTTGTTTTTTTCCGGATTTTGCCCAAATTCATTACACTTTTTTAAATTCCATTAAAAACATACAAAAGAAAATAAACTAAAATTAAAAAACAACTTAAAATAGAAATAATAATTTATTTAATTTAAAAATAAAGTAAAACAGTACCTTTTATAAAAAAATATATATTATATTAATTTAAAAATAAATAAATTAGCATATTTTTAAAAAATTCAAAAATCAGTGGTTTATTTATTTTAAAAAAAAATATTTGAATTAGCATATTTTTTACAAAATCTAAAAATATAAGTGTTATACTTTATTTAAAAAATAAATAAAATAAGGACTCTTTTAAATAATAAAAAAAAGCACTGTTTTAATTTATTATTAAAATAAATAAATAATTTTTCTATTTTATTTATTTCCCAAAACTAAAAGAAAGAAAATAAAGTAATATTAAAAAGTAAATAAAAATTAGAAAACTGATTTATTCAATTTAATAATAAATTAAAACAATTATTTTTTAAAAATTTTTCAAAAAATCCTTATTTTATTTATTTTTGAAATAAAGTATAAAACTTATTTTTTAAGATTTTTTTTAAAAATGCTAACCCAATTTATTTATTTTTCAAATAAAAGAAAACACTGATTTTTTAAAAATTATCTAACGAATTTATTTTTAAATTAATATAATATATATATATATATATATAAATATATTTCTTTTAAAAATTTACTGTTTTACTTTATTTTTAAAATAAATAAATTATTATTTCTATTTTAAGTTGTTTTTTAATTTTAGTTTATTTTCTTTTGTATGTTTTTAATGAAATTTAAAAAAGTGTAATGAATTTGGGCAAAATCCGGAAAACAACATAAATTTAAGGGTACCATCCGAACTTGAAAAAACTGGTGGGAAAAATCCGGAATACCCCAAACCACGAGGGTACCATCCTGAATTTCCCTTTATTATATTAGAACGTGTTTTTTTTGATATTGCCCTATACGCGTATACCCGATTTGTGCATGTAATCATATAAAAACACTTCTAGTAAAACCATGTCTAATAAAATAAGGCAGTCACTGTTTTACACTAATATTTCCACTGTAAGCGCAAAACACCAATATAAGCATGCAATACATTTCCACAAACAAAGCGGATGTTAACATAATCACTTTATTGTAAATCTAAGTATTGTCAATATGCAATATAATGAACATGATGTTAAAAAAAGTAAATGAAAACCATTATTTACTAATCTTGAAAACACCGTACATTCATATACAATTTATAACAACTGTAAATCACTAACTAATATTAAAAGGATACCACTACATGTATACATACTACTGTTAACTATATGCATTCATACGTTTCACAAAAACGCCGAAACAAACAATCATGTACAATCTGGATAAGAATTGGATACGAATAGATCGATGAAACATGCAAGCTTAAAAACCTCGCTTTGATACCAATTGTTAGACAATTTGCAATTCCGTTTCGAAATCAAACCCTATAATGGATCTAGACTTAAACATGAATCAACCGATGTATCCGTATATGAATCAAAGACTAACCTTTATCCGTGGGAGTCTTCATCACAAATCAAACGAGTCCGAACCGATCGTAAGCGTAAGCTAGTAATCTTCTCCTTCCTTAATCCTTTGCTTTAAGTAATCTGTAATGGATGAGATTAATTCTTAATTTTTTTCACTTATCTCTAATTATCACTTTTGTGGTTCTTCTGTAAAAAAATGGCGTATCATGTTGTTGCAGAAAACAAATTGTTTTCATTCATTGCAAACAACTGCCTCATCACCCATTTACATATAACCGTCATTTTATATATATATATATATATATATATATATATATATATATATATATATATATATATATAATTAAATTAATGAGATAATTATATGTTAATTATGAGGCAAGGAAGGAGGGATTTACACATTGTGCCTGAATCTTGAATGATGAGATACCCAATTGAACAGCTCCAAGCAAACCAAAGGGTCATCTTCATCAATGAGTATATCATGTAAATGATCAGCGGTGAACCTTGGTGGAAGCAGAAACTTAGGTTCTGTTTGAATTTAACTCCGGAATCGAAAACGGAATGAAAACAAATCTAGATAATACGTATACCTTATTCATGAAAATTTTTGAAATCATTTCTCGTAGTTTGAAGTAATTAGAGTAGAATTTGATTACTTTTTGGGAAATAAAATGTGGGAAAATAAGTGCATATTGCATTAAACCACATGATTCCATAAAATTTCATGAATAAGAATATACATATAGACTAAATTCGTTTCCATTCCGTTTTCATTTCCGGAATTGGAACTAAACGGACCCTTAGCCTTCTCAAAATTAGCTTCGTTGAGCACCACCTTACTAGCCAGTCTCAGCCTCTTGTTAACACGCTTCTTTTAAGCTCGCGATGAAGATCCGGTTGGCTTGGAAAAATGTTCGAACTGCTTCCATATCTACGTTCATATTCATTTAGACATGTTTCGTAGATAATAAACAGAGGGCAGAAGTTGAAAGATGAAGAATACATGTGTTTCCTATAAAGCCTCATCCAATGTGAAAGCATCTCATTAAAACTTAATTCAACGCACCATTTTACTCTTCTTATTCGGCAAAACTTACCATTCTAAACAGAGATCACATATATCACTTGACTGTTCCTTGTTTTCCCTTAACGATCAGCACCGATGTCAACAACTACAAAAATGAAAAACAAATTGGAGCAGCGAAGCGCAATTGATCAAGTCTTGTGCATCCTAAATCAAATGTTGTACAAACTAAGAAACCCTAAAAACTTGTTTAGATGGGTGAAAATAGATAGGCGAACTTGAGATCAAACCTGAACCTTGGGTGGCACAAGACGAAAACTCCGGCGAAAGGATACGGTGGTGGGTCAAATCGGAAACCGGCGTTAGCGGGTGGAGGCTGTTGAAGGCGACAACTAACTGTGTGTTGTTACACACTAAAATACTAGTGTTAGTGTTTAGTGTGTATTTGGTTGGAAAAGATAAACCACTGTATTGGTTTTTTTGAAGTATTTTTCAAACTCTAAAAAAAAAAGTTGGTGTTTATTGGTTATTGTTTTTAAAAATAAAAATATGATCGGATTTCTACTATTTATATTTACTTTTACATATCTGGCTTTCAGACGAGAAGATAGATTCGGCATGAGGCCTTCCTCTTTCCTGCACTGTGGGACCATTCCACTCCGGCGTCCTCTCTATTCCGGCGTCAGGTTCATTTATCTCGCTCTTCCCTCTTCTTTTAGTTCTTCTTTCGAACATAACAAGTAAATGAGAGAAACTAAACTTTCGGGGATGCTTTCAGTTCTCCTTGGCAATTGCCCTAAACTCTACCCGATAATTTTAAGGATTTTTCTTTTGATACCCCTCAAATTTGGACTTTTCCTTCTTGGTATCTACAAGATTATAATTTTTTCCTTGGTTATACTCTTTCTTAATATATTTCATTAAAATTTTAATCATAAAATAATAAAAAAAATTCAAAACTAATTTTGGATTTAAAAAAGAACAAACTTTTTACTTTCTGGTTTTGAAATAAAAAATTTAGAAAAGTAAATTTAGGCCTATATATTATTTTTTAATAAAAAATAGTATTTTTTATATTTATTTTTGAATTAAAATAAAATATAAAAAAACTAAAACTAATTCAAAAAGTTATTAAATTGAAAATTATAAATAGAATTTATAAAATATAGAAAAGTAAATGTAGACCATATTTTTTAATTTTTTATTTTATAATCCAAGACGAAACTTTAGTGAAATATATTTAATAAGCTTTATTATATTAACACTTTAATTGCTTTCAAACTAATAATTTTTCTATTTAGTTTTATTTTTAACATATATATATTTTATTTTAATTCAAAAATTTTTAAAAATTACAACATTTTATTTTATGTTTTTGAATTAAAAAGTAAATTTTTAAAAAAATTTACTTTTAGTTTTAGTTTAAAAATTAAAAAAAATATTATAGTAGGACGTAAATATATATATATATATATATATATATATATATATATATATATATATATCAATCATGTTTTTATCTTAATAGATATGTTATAGCCTTTAGTTAAGATAGCAAGAGGCGATCATCGCTCCGTTGATAACACCTTAGTAAATTTTGAATAGTATCAATACAAAGATAGTAGGCTCTGACTTGGGATTCAAGTATTATGTTCCGGCAAAAACCCTGGTAACTCCTACAAATCTTTTGAAGAGTATGAGGCGGAAAGGTTAAGACTACGAGAGGATATTAACAACAAGGACAATCAAATAGAAATAAATTCCGAGTCAACTCACACAGAATTATTAAAAAATCCGTACAAGAAACTTAGTGTTACGAAGACATGAGACTGGAATCGAAGAAGCATGTAATGATTGACAAGTGCACGAATTTAGGATAACAATCTTGGGACACAAATCAAGCAGGGTATAGTACGATCATGCTTGGTGGGTAAAATGACATGGCAATCAAGGTGGATGCCTCCATAGACAATTATGGGTATGAGAATCCAGATGAGATAGGGTGTCGACTTAGATGTGAAGAATAAAAGAAACACAAATTGAAATTCAAGGTTGATTTGGAGGTGGAAGATAGATTTCATAAATGTTGAGACGGTTGGCTTCTTCGAAGATACAAGAATTTCGAAAGGAATCACGATGCATGTATCCAAATGGTAGAAGCTCTTTTGTAGAGTCAATAGATTTTCATAAAGGCAACATTACAAAACAACACCAACAAAGGAGGAAGAGTGTGTGGGAATGATCTTGGTGGACTCAAGAGCCCACAATAGCCTCTCACTTATCACGGGGCTTAAGCTACCAATACCTACGGTCCATACATAAGAACCGCAAGTGGACGATAACTAAGGTCATAGGAATCGCGAATACGCGCTTACAAGCTATCGTGGAAATTTTGATAAGACTATTAATGTTAGATGGATGACATAACTAGACTCGATAAATAGAGTTATCTAAAAAAAGAACAAGAAGTGTGGATTGTAGAATAAGCTAAAAGAGTTTAAATGGATAAACTCGAGTAAGTAGCTCTTCATAGAGAAACTCAACATCGGAAGATATGAGAGAAAGGTAAGTCCATGATTTTGAAATAAAATTATGAGAAATTGTGGGATGAAATTAAGAAATGTGAGAAATTGTGAGACCATCATAGAAAAAGGAGAGTAGCATGGTGAAAATCGAAAAGGGCACCTTGAAAAAATGAGTGTAAGAAAATTCTGAAAGATAGGTTCATCATTTTGGCATTGACGACATAAGAAGAGTAACTATATCGAGGATTCGAGTAGGTCACTCTTGGAGCAATAAAGAGCTAGATAAAGTTTATGTTGGTTCATATCACCATTGAGGAGCTTATTTTTCACACACTATAACTGTTATTTTTTTTTGTTTCTCCATACTTCGTGAGACTTTGATGATAATTGATAGAATTAAGTTTACTCGGGACGAGTAAAAGTCTAAGCATGGGGGAATTTGATAGGTGATAGATTCTCTATCACAATAACATAGTTTTAGCATGCATGTGTGTTTTGCTTGTATATGGTGCTAGTTATGTAAATCTAATTGAGGAAACCATCAATGAAGACATTCAAGGAATTAGCAAAGGAATCAAGTTAGGAAAGTGAAAGAAATGAAGAGAAGGACGAGGAAGAAAATTATTTTTGTTGCACGCACCCACAGCCAAAAAACCATCCCTCCGCGCCCATGTGTCACCGTACCTGCGGTGGTTTTGGCATGTGCCCGCGGCAACTCCCCGCCCCACGCCTTGGTTTTTGCTTGGATGACACTTCGTTTCTATGCACTTGCAACATCAGTCCTGACACCTTCAACACTTGAGCTTCCCGCACCCGCGACATGAAGTAGCCACCCTCGTGCCTAAACACAAAAATGAAGAGTGCAATCGTTTCAGATTTGTGTGCTTCCCGCACCCACAACCATTCACAATCGCGATCCCTTTGAAGACGAAGTGGTTCCTTTGGAGTTTACGACCATGCACCCGTAGCTACCAGTTCCCCCACGGGTAACTGTCTCTACAATAAAACCGACGATTTCAAATATGCGCTTTAAGAGCTTTTAGTATGACGGTTTGAGACTTTTCTATTCCTATCTTTAATGCCTAGAGTAGTTTAAATAGAGATGTTAGGCTTGTGTTAGAGGATGTCATCACACACCAAAAACCTCTCTTTCAATTTGTATTATTTTGGTCAAAACTTTTTATGAAGAGTTGGAGTTTCATAGCTACGCTTAACAGTTGATGCTTTCATACAAAGAGTTTGGTTGTTGTAAGTTTCTATTTTTTGAAGTTTGAATCTCCTGAACATTTGTGTTAATTTCTTCATGTCTAATGTTTGTTTGTATTTTACCTTTTACTTTAGCTTGATCACTTGAGTAGATTGGTCTTTTATAAACCACTAGGAATCAATAATTCTGGGTTCGGGTTTCTATTGTAGTAGCAAACACGATTAAAATGCGGGTTGCAAGTGTCTTTCGTGAAGGAAAATTAACAACATATTAATACTAACAGGTTGTTTCTTTTATGTGTGTCTTTAAATCCTTATTTGCATGCTATCGTTTTACTTGATCTTGTAGGTTTACATATTAGCTTTCACGATAAGTGATTGGGGCTGGTAGAACCAATATCTCCTTAGATGATCGGGATGAGAACAAACAATTGAGAAAACTTTAGAGAAACTAGGATCATCCATATATTTTGAGAGTAAAACAGTTAAGTGTAGTGCTTTGTCTAATCTTCGCAAATGCGATTTTCTTTTTACTATTTTTTTGTTCTCACTTCTCCAACGCAAACCCCCTCCCTTTTTCTTACAATCTATTTGATAACTTTAATTACATTGTATTTTTATGCTCAATCTCTCTTAGATTTGACCCTTACTTATTTTCGTGAATTTGATTTGGATATTACTTTGATAAGCACGTAACAACGAAAACGTCTTGTCATCAACAACACAACAAACTTGTATAATCTATAAACTGGTGTCAAATTTGTTGTTAACAACAGAAAAACACCTAAATCATGGAAGTTAGTGTTGTCATTAAAACTTTTGTCAACAACTCTAAAATAACATTATAATGTGTTTAAGTACTTTGAAGATTAGCAAAATTATTGATACAAAGTATTTAAGTATTGTCAACAACACAAGAAAAACAAACTAAGTTGCTTGGTGATGTAAACAACACAATAAACACACAAACAAGTTTTTGCTTGTTGTGCAAAACAACAAAAAAATCCAAATATTAATTAGTGTTCATTTTCTAACTACTGTATAATACCAAACTAGTGTGGTTAAATGATGTCAACAAAACTATAATAATAAAACAATTAGATTATGTATTGTCAACATTTTCAAAAAAGCAAAAATTTAGTATTAATTTTTGTCAACAACCAAAAATAAATTAAAAAAATTAATGATGATGATATTTTCAACAACGCATAAATAAACGAAGTAATATGTTTATACTATCAACAACACTAAAATAGCCAAATATGTTTAATTGCTTACAACAACACTATATTATAAAATAGTGTGTTTATGTATTGTCAACAAGTTTAGACTATCAATATATAGTGTTTAACTAATATTAACAACACAATTTTTTTAATAAGTTGTTGATAACATCGAAACATAAGGTTTTCTACCCTCTTGGTCATGTCGTTTTACACATCTTTTGGAAACATATATATGCTTATAACTCATAATGTGTTCAAATTATATTTTCGGTATTTACTTCCGGTTATTTCATATTTCAAGCTTTCAAGGTTGTTATGAAGTACTTACCAACAATATTCACTCAAGTACGCTTAAGAGCTCAATCTTCCCTGAAGTCGGACATCACAAAGACACTATCTCATACGACCGAGGATCGAATGCTCGAGAAGCTCGAAGACCACTCTCGATTGGAGCCAAGAACCTCTTTCTAAGGAACATAAAATCACACAAGACGACATTTCCAAACAAGCTAGAACAACATGTCAGACGGCCACCCAACGACCTCCAAACAACCATTCTATGGTCGTTCCATGGCCGTTGGCTTGACGTCTCACATTGCATTTGGATCAGCCCACCTCAAGTAGAGTTCGGCCCACAACATCACCAAATAAAAAGCCCAAATATCCACCCCACGAGTACCAAACAACCGTATATTAGTAATATGATACGTCCTTGGATGGCGATGTCATCCGTACCTATAGCTTGATATACCTTTGGCTCCACTTGGAAGACTTTTCCATTATATTTATTATATTATCTATATTTTATATTAATAATAATTGAAGGAGATATTCTTGTGAATATCTTCCTTTAAGAAAACATTGAATGTTTGAGATATTCTTAATAACTAAAGGAGATATTCTTGTGAATATCTTTAAGAAGACAT
This sequence comes from Fagopyrum homotropicum, assembly GCA_033239125.1. Taxonomy (NCBI): domain Eukaryota; kingdom Viridiplantae; phylum Streptophyta; class Magnoliopsida; order Caryophyllales; family Polygonaceae; genus Fagopyrum; species Fagopyrum homotropicum. The sequence goes on from BSWB01000003.1 coordinate 116,941,762, forward strand.
TGAATGTTTGGGATATTCCATCGAATCCCTTATTTATTGCCTATAATAATTGGCCTTTTAATTATGCATTTAAGTATTATGATTTGCTATCATCCCCTCCTATATAAAGGATGTTTTGACTCATTGTAAAAGTATGTCTAAATTTAATCAAGTATATTGAGAAGTATTTTCTCCTACTTGGTTTGGGCATCACCTCCTCTTTCGCTGTAAATTCCGAAAATTTAATTTCCGGATATTTCTGAGACAAACCGGAACTCGACCGGTTCGGACTTTTCTGTCATTCTTGTCAATTTAGGTGACACTGAGTTATTCGATAATTTTATTATTTTATGGGAGGTCTCCATTTACAAAAAAAATACGCGAAACCGATCTACCTCTTCTTATCCGTCAAAGGAGTTGTATCCGTTAAAATAGGCCATCCGGGCCCATAAAGACTCGTCATCTGGGCCACTATGAGGAGCCAGCTGGGCCCATCAGGAAGTTCCTCTTCAACCCTTTCGTTGCCCTAACCGCTCACACTGCTGCTACTACCTTCATGTTGGCAGCTGCTCTCCCCTCTCTCGTCCCACGCTGCTGCTACCTTCACGCTGGCGGCCGCTCTCCCTTCTCTTCCCTCCCTTCTCCTCTTAGTCGACACCAGCAGTGCTGCTACCCTCCTTCTTGCACGCAGCGCCACAGCAAGGCGGAGCCGACTCTCCCTCCTTCACGCAACGCTGTTACCTCGCCTCCATCTCCTTGTTTATGTCGAGAGCAGCAACGTCACAACACTTAGCCAGGGATGCTCCAGGATCAACGTCACAACCAGGGATGCTCCAGGATCTGCATACCTCGTCCCATCTCATCCTTCCTTCCAACTGTCGCGCAGCAGCCGTCTCCTGGACTTGACCTTCTCCTCACCAAGACCGTCATGCTACTCGCCGCCACCTCCACCAAGACGACGTGCAGTCTCAAGGCCTTCGTCGCAGCAGTGGGTAGGCTTCTGCATCAATCTAACAGCACCCGAAAGACGCAGGTATGACCTTCCTCGAGCCATAGAGTTACACGAGTATAGCCTTGACTCTGAACACCCTTTGTAGATCAATAGCGCTTCAACCTTCCAGCCCCTGGAGTCGTGCACAACATCCTCCTTTTGGACCTCATCAGCTTCCGACAAGGCTAGGAACGTGAGAGTCATCCTCGTCCTTCATACCTTCGAGTTTGGAGCCGGGTAAGACCCACATCTACCTCCTTACTTCCCCTCCATGTTCATGTGTCAATGGGTGCCTCTTATCCATCTTTAAACCCATACATTTCAGCCAAAGGAGCAACTTCAAAGAGCTGTTGCTTTTTCCCGGTTTTTAACTTTGACAACATCCAACTTCGGGTCCAATTTTAGGTATGAAAGACTGATCCATTTTGGCTGAAATTTTATATGCTATAGATGGGATATTGTGGTAGAACATTTAAAATTTGAGAGGAATCCAGTGAGTGGTTTAGGATTTATGATTTTTCAAAGATTGGGTCATAAGCAGTTTTCTTTCTGTTGTGCTGAAAATTCTAAGTGTTGGAAAACTGTATGTTGATACAGTTTTGTGATCCAGATTTGGGTAAGTTAGACTCCTCCTTTGTTGCTAATTTTTGGATATGTTGTAGTCAGTAGTTCATAGTAGATCATACTAAAATTTGGGAAGAATTGGAGTTACAGTTTGAGAGTTATGGTGTCCCAAAAGTTGGCTACTCATGCAGTTTCTATAAGTGTGCTGATTGTTGAGAAAAACTGCATGTGATGCAGTTTTGTGAGACAGTTTTGGATAGGGTTTTGATCTCTGTTGGATTTCAATTTTGGATATGTCTTAGTTAGGATTACATAGTAGAGTATATCAAAAATTGAGGGAAATTCATCAAGAGGTTTAGTAGTTGTGATTTTTCAAAGTTGAGACCGTAAACAGTTTTTCTGTTTTTGGTGAAATATTCTAAGTATGGCAAAACTGTGTGTGGAAGCAGTTTTTGGATTTAGATAGGAATGGGTTAGATCTATCTGATGGACATGAAATTTTGATGGAACATAGAGTGAGATGCATACTATGATGTATTAAAAGTTGTGGTCGATCCAGCGATCGAATCTAGACTTATAAGGTTCCAAAGTAGCCTAGTTGTGCAGATTGGTAAAATACAGATTTTTGGCTAAGTATGGGGAAAATTGTGGTGAAGAGTCAACTTGAGATTTTTGTGTAAGACTAGTTATTGATTCTTTCTTTGATTTATTTCTTCTAGTGATTAGAGTACTTTGCATATAAGGATTATATATTTTATTTGAGATTTTTAGATTTTTAGATTTTTTGTATGAGCGTTCTAAGTTAGGTCAAGTGAGATCGTTAGTGATTTTGTCATGGAATTTAAAAAGTTGGAAAATATCTTCCAACTTAACTAGATCTTTCTTGTGAGTGTTATATTATGGTTTTGGACTTCTTATGAAGTTTTAGAAATATTCTAAGAATACTTCTAGGGTTTCGGACACTAGGGGCAAAATAGTCATTTGCCATTATGAAGGTATTTTGGTAATTTATCTGATGATAGAATTAAATATCTTAGAAGTTGGAGACTTCTAATAAAGTGGAATACTTTATTGATCCACTTGCCTTTTATAACAGGCGGTTGAGTTTATGCGGTTGCGGACCGAGTTGAGATAACGGTATTATGATTTGATTCAGGTAAGTCCTTTGGGCTTACTTAGCTAGCTTCTTGATATGAGTGTGAATAATGATAGTGGTGTGTGAATGATATGTTTATAGTTGTACTTAGTAGTAATTATATACCGACCTATACATCGGCCTACGAGTCACGGGCGGTGGCATTCTGTTCAGTTAGCCTGAGAGCGCTGGGGGTTTCTTTAGGGACTAGACACACTCGGTTTGTAATGATGCTATCGGTGGAGGTAAGCTAGACCTACACCCAGTTGGATAAGGAATGGAGGCGAGATATCTTAAGATTTCTCGTGCCAAAACTTTAAAACGGAATAAAGTGAATCACCTAAGTTATCAAATAATAAACGGTTTGTGTGCCAGCATGATGATTGTTTTTTTTTGCCTGAGTTGTACTTGTGCTATTTTTATTCTATTTATATTTGGATTGTTAGCTAACGGTTATTCCGTGTTGTAGTTTTTGTGTAGAGATAGAAAGTTGTAGAGAGATCCGGAAGAGATGGTCAGCCGGGTCCACGTACTCATTAGATGGGGACGGGAAAGTCTTCCATACGGCATGCATGTTATATGTATATATATGTTTTGTAAGGCTGTAACATGTGCACATTCATAAAATAAAATATTATGTTTGAAATTATTTTAATTACATTTGTACCTTGTTGTATGATCCTAGTAAAGTTGTTGTTAAACCAGGGTCGGAACCCATTGTGAGGTCCTAACCAGTAGCTCCCCTAGTTCCGAGAAATTGGGGTGTTACATCACCCTCTTAAATTCTATCTTGAATCTAGTCTTTGATACAAGAATCTCATACTCGAGGATCTTTTTTATGGATCAACTCTATCTAATCCACTTTGTAGATGATTCGATCTAACTAGATCGGATCGACCGTATGCTTACGCATCCATCTCAAGGCTTCCACAAACTAATATTCTATACTTTAATCCACCCGCAAGGAGTAGTTGAAGCTAAGCTCGATCTAGATCCGACACTTTGTCCTTGATCCGCAACCAAGGATACATCATTGGTACCAATTTGATGCGTCCTTGGATGCGTTCAAGGATAAACTCCGGATCTAGATCGAGCTTGAACTTCAACTAATCTGTTTTGTAATGTATGGATGGATTCGTAGTTGAAAATGAGTTTGCGGAAGCTTGAGAGATGATGTTGCGGAAGCGTATGGTTTATTCGATCTAGAGAGATCGAACAATCCTTGAAGTAGAGTGAACTAGTGATTCATGATGAATCCTCAAGTTGGAGACTTGGATCGAACATCCAAATGAAGAACTTTATAAGAGAGGGAATTGTGATGACCAATAATCAAGGATGAGGAAATGCTTCTCACATGTGCTTGATTAAAATTGAACATGTTTGTACAATGAGGCCAACCATCCTTTATGTAGTGGAGGATGGTGGAAAAAAGGATAATCCTTAAGACACAATTGAGAAGATGCTAGCCATAATTGAAGGGATTTGATTGAAATATTCTATGAATTATTCAAAGTTAAATCTTCTTCTCAAAGGGAAATATCCACAAGAATATCCCTTTAATTATATAAAGAAAGAATTTGGCCTACTAGGCTTTTTTAATTTTGTGTTTAGTAAATGTACCCAAAATAATTTACCACTTTCATTTAATGGTAGGTAAAAATAATTAATCCCTCTATATTAAAAAAAAAGAATAATTGATGTTTGTTATTTGTTATATAAGTGTAAGTTTTAAATTTTAATTATTGAAATTAAAAAGTTTTAAATTTGGCCTACTAGGCCTTTTTAATTTGGCCTACTAGGCCTTTTTATTTTTATGAGTTAATTAGTCAAAACCTAAGATGATTTGCAAAAGGCAACCTTAACTATTCTGCACAAAGCCAAAAGACCAAGTTAATAACCTAATCAAATTTCCGCAATCAATTGACAAACGCGCCAAAAATAAATACATGATTTCCTCAATTTACAAGTATATTTCACATATGTATCAAGCTAGGAAGTTTATTCCCAGTTGTTCTGTCAGATTTTAGAAGCTTGAAAATTTTCAAATCTACAAAGTGTTTGGTTTTCTCTATCACGGTATGTCGGTATCTTTCTCTATTTTTCCGTCTATCCTTTATATTCATGTTTATTCGACAGAAGATGATATAGGAGTTTCTTTGATCACTTTGGTACGATAATTAATGTTGACTACTTGAAGTTTATTGAAACTGGCAAGTTTAGAGGGGTTGCATACTCAATTTCAAGGTGAACTCATTTTTTTTATTCTACTCATTCTTTTGAAAGCTCTATGTACTTGCGTAGTGTATGTTTTCTTGGTTTTGCAACATGAAGTTATGTGTTATATGATATTCAGAATAAACTATGGACAATATGTTTATGAATGGATCATAACTGCTTTGTTGGTGGACGTTTTTTTGTTACTGATTGTTCATTTTCGTTCACTAATTATGCTACTTATCTTTAGCCTTGTGGTGATAATGTGGGAGCTCTATATTTTTGGGTTAATTGATGTATATAATATGATTCACTCGATAGCCAAAGAAACTGGTTTGGAAGCGAGTGATGCACATTGTTGCTACTAATAATTTTTACCGAAGAAAAATAGGGTTGTTCTACAGAAATCTTCATTGTCATATAGTGTTCTGATATTCTGTTCTAAACTTTGATGGAGATATATTATATTAGGGCAATCCTCAAGCCTTGCCTTTATTAATGGAGTTAGCAGCTCACTCACGGGAATCCATGGCCAAGTCCTTGATAATAATCCTATTATTCCATTCACCTCGTGGACCCATAACTAACTATATATGATTCACTCCATACATGTTGCTTCAAATTTAGAATGAATCACATACACATTTCACATAAACGACGTGCGTGCGTCGCATGCGCGACCCCTCTAGTATATATATAGGGACACATCTCGGTGAGAACAAGTGAGAAGGAACAAATAAGAACGATTATTGACCAATAATTTAATCCAGATACACAACCCAAAATCATAGCGTGTTATAGGCATGAGACGTCTTACGGGGTGCACATAAACAGCTTATGAGACACACGTATGTCTCCGCTCTACGCTTGTCATCAATCTAACACATTCAATAAATGACGTATATTTTTTTTCCTCACCCCAATTTTTTTTATATCGGATCGTATTTCAATATATATATATATATGTTGATTTGTACAAATTGCACATAAAAATTAAATCAATAAACACTAACTCAATTTAATAGGATACTATAAATAATTAGTCAAAATACTTACTAAATTTCATCAAAAATAGGCCGCGAGTCCGCGACACGGCTATTTAGGGCTCTTGAAAATTTGGTCAATCCGGAGCGGAATAGTTTGTGCAGTCACCAAATTGGTTTCACTCGCAGGATGAAACATTAACCTTTCTTCTTTATTTTCAATACCTGAGCTTGTAGTCGTCGCCTTCAACAGCCTCCACCCTCTAACGCCAGTTTCCGATTTGACCCACCACCGTATCCTTTCGCCGGAGTTTTCGTCTGGTGCCACCCAAGGTTCAGGTTTGATCTCAAGTTCGCGTATCTATTTTCACCCGTCTAAACAATTTTTAGGGTTTATTAGTTTGCACAGCATTAGGTTGCACAAGACTTGATCAATTGCGCTTCGCTGCTCCGATTTGTTTTTCATTTTCGTAGCTGTTGATATCGGCGCTGATCGTTAAGGGAAAAAGGGAACAGTCGAGGGATATCTGTGATCTCTGTTTGAACTGATTTGGAAGCAATGAAGGGTTTCGTGCTTTTTTGTGATTGGATTGTAAGTTTTGCTGAAAAAGAAGAGTAAAATGGTGCGTTGAATTAAGTTTTAATGAGATGCTTTCACATTGGATGAGGCTTTATAGGAATCAAATATGTCTTCTTCATCTTTCAACTTCTGCCCTCTTCCACCTTGTCAGTAAACAAAGACCACCATCTTCGTCTATTGGTTTTCATCCTCTGATTACCACCTACGAAACATGTCTAAATGGATATGAACGTAGATATGGAAGCAGTTCGAATCATTCTTCCAAGCCAACCAGATCTTCATCGCGAGCTTACAAGAAGCGTGTTAACAAGAGGCTGAGACTAGCTAGTAAGCCGGTGCTCAACGAAGCTAGTTTTGAGAAGGCTAAGTCTCTGCTTCCACCAAGGTTCACAGCTGATCATTTACATGATATAATCATTGACGAAGATGACCCTTTGGTTTGCTTTGAGCTGTTCAATTGGGCATCTCATCATTCAAGGTTCAGGCACAATGTGAATAGCTATCATGTAACGATAAAGAAGCTCGGGGCTGCAAAAATGTATGAGGAAATGGATAATGTTGTTAACCAAGTGCTTGCTGTTCCTCATATTGGTTCCGAGGGTCTATATAATACAATAATCTACTACTTCACTGCAGCTCGTAAGTTGACTAGATCTGTTGTTATATTTAAGCACATGAAGGATTGCAACAATTTGGAATGCAGACCTTCGATCAAGACGTACAATCTTTTGTTTGCTGCGTTTCTGAGCCGGAGAAGCAATACCCATGTGAATCATATGTACATGGAAACGATGAATTGCCTGTTCAGACAATTGCTTAATGATGGAATCGAACCTGACATATTCTCGTTGAATTGCATGATTAAGGGCTATGTAATGTCCAATCATGTAAATGATGCGTTGAGAATTTTTCACCAGTTGAGTGGGGTCTACAATTGTCGACCGAATGCAGCTTCGTATGACTGTATTGTTCATGGGTTATGTGCCCAAGGACGAACGAGAAATGCTAGGGAGTTGTGGAAGGAAATGCAGGGTGAAGGATTTGGCTTGAGTGCTAAAACATACAACTCGCTTGTTAATGCTCTATCTCTGAATGGGGATGTCGAAGAAGCAGTTCAGTATTTGCGCGAGATGGCTGTAAAAAAGAAGGAAGCTGATTTCATTACTTACAGGACCGTTCTAGATCAGCTTTGTAGACAAGGAAAAGTTAGGGAGGCTAAGCTGTTGCTAGAGGAGTTCAAAGGGGAAGTTGATGGACCTAATTACAAGAAGTTGCTGTCTGTTCTTCAGGATGATTTTGCTTACGGAAGGTAATGGTAAAATTCAAGCTGTTATAAGGACCGGTTATTTATTTTTTCCATTCTCAAATACATTTTAATCAAACCCGATCGATACCAGCTGTGATCCATTTTTTTGGCTGTGTGACGTGCTTTATATTTTTTGCTACCTTTGTGGTGCAAGGACAAAATGAGGCCTTCACTTGCCCCTCAACAAATTAAATGAGCTGGGTAATGTATAGTCAAGTGCAAAAACTATGCACGCTCATACACACCTAGACAACATCTGATATGTAACAAGACTTTTGGGTAGGCTAATTGCAAAACAGCAGAGTTTATTAATGTACATTTCGAGAACGAAATCAAAGAAGTGATGAATATCTGATGAATCCTCAGTTACCGGCTCTATTTTGAAAACATACTTGCTGATAAGGTAACTTGAAAGGTCATTGTGCCCAACAGAAGATATGGTGAAGAAGCAGACTTGATTGCAGTTCTCACAGGCATTAATTGTGTTTGTTGGTCGTTTGAGTTGGCATTCATCATCTTCTGTTCCCCTAATCTTTGCCTTAGCACTTCTACTAAAACCAAACCAAGTTTGTGTGTATATTTCGTTTGATTTGTTTGCTACCAAGTCCAGCATAGATTTAGGAAGAAAGACAGTGACATGAAATTGATTAATTAGGATGATCGGTGAAAGGAGATGCATCATCTTGAGCCACGCAACAAACCAGGTATGTCCACCACTGCATGTTCTATGTTTACTGCACAAACCAGGTAACCTAAATAAGCTAGTCATTTAGGTAGCATCAATCCTTGAAAAGGATGTCGTATTAGGTAGCCATTTAGAGCATCTTCGTCCCAAAAATCTTTTGAAGATTTCTTATCTGTTTTTTTTTAATAATATTTATCCTTAAAATTATTTAAAGAACCTCTTTACTCCGTCCCAAAATTAAAAAAGAGTTTTTTAAATTTCTTTAAATTACGTAACTCCAATAGAACAAAGCTTACTTCTCTACAATTGGGCAAAAACAAAAATAAAAATCACAATTTTCTTGATTTTTGTGAATCAGGCAGGAACTTGGCAGAATCCATTTCTTCCCAGAGAAACTTCTTTCCACTCATGACATGGATTCTTTAACCCATTCTGACATTGATCTTTATTTTTATGTTAAGAGATAGCTGAAGAAACTCCCGGTATATGGGTTGAAGATGCTCTTATGTTCATATGGCTAAAATGTATGTTTAAAATGCATTTATCAGCCATTCTTCTCAAAATATCTCCTTTTAGCATTAAGTATTAACTCTACCAAACATGGATAAATCAAGTGGTAGAGCTCCATCCTTTGTGCCCTTGGTTTCCACCATTGCTCACATAGCTACTCTGTCCCTCGTAGTCTTAGTCCTTGTTTACGTTCTTCATTTCCGGGAGGGCCTTGCTTTGAGAAGCGACGTAAATAAAGCTCAAGATTTACAATGTAAGTAATAACTATATGCTCCTAATATTTTGAATAAGGCTTAATTAAATAATGAGTTTCATCTTCTTGTAGGTGCATGCACTTCTTATGACCGGGTGAAATCGTGTGTTCTAGTTTAAACATGTTTGAACTAACATAACACAATAACACAATGTTAAATGTTAGAGCTAATGATACTCAAATTTTAAACTAATATTATAAAAGTTTAAATTTTTATAGTTGTTAAAATAGTTTATTATACTATTTGTTGGTTCAAATTTTTTTATACTTTGAAATCGTGTGTTTGGGTTCAAACATTTTATATTATTAGTTTATGCATTATTTTGAACATAAAAACAAATTTATAAAAATGTATGAATTATTAGTTCAACATAATCTATGTAACACCCGAATAATTTATCATAAAGCGGACTTTGATTTTTTCCATCGTTTCATCATTTTATGTGATACTTAGTATCATAAATCATCAATTTTTTACGGGGTTGTTATAATATCAGACACGGGAGACAACACGGGCGCATTCTAGATGTGTTTCTGTTGCCAGCTTTTTACTGCGCCCGATACTTAAACGGGCCGAACATCGAGTAAACCCTATCCGTTGCGACTCTATATATTTTATGTGAAATCCAAATTAGAATTTACGTCTCAATCCAAAAAACCTCGTAGAATATGTCGACATTTTCCGAAAAGATTGAACTTGAATCCGATGCTGAAAGCGTTAATCTTCCATTCGATGAAAAGAAGTATAGCGATCCAAATGAACTTCTTACACATATGGAAGTAAGTATATTATTTCCATTTTTGTCATTTATTTCCAAGTTTTAGGCATTGTAGAATTGACAACCGAAATCATAGAATTAATACTTTATGTATTTTTCCTCTTGGTGTTCATCATCAAATTTTGACTTTTTCTCTTGGTGTCATCATCAAATTTTGATTTTTACTCATGGTATTCACAAGTTTTCAAGTTTTCTCTTGGCATTTTCATGTTTAATTCATTTTCCCCTTCTATCCATTCTTTATATACTACATTGAAAATTCAATTCTAAAATATAAAAAAAATAAATTTAAATATATTAATGACCTCAATAAATTTTAACTAATTAATAGTTAATAGAAGTATTATATATATTTTTTAAATTTAAAAATTGAGAAGAGTTAATTTACATTTACCTTTTATATTTTGGATAAAAATATGCTCAATGATGTTGTGATGTCAGGACCTGAGTAGGAGCAACCAGTGTCTGGTGTACAACTGCCTCCTCAAGCATGAAGACTAGCTCATCTATAGTAGAGTTGAGCATGGGATGGGAAGGGACGGGATTGAGGTCGTCCCGCATTCCGTCCCACAAATTATAAGCGGGACGGGACGGGATTTACTATTTTTTTTCTTCGTCTCGCGCGGGCCCTGTCCCACATGGGACGGGACGGGCCTAATCCCGCAAGAAATATGCACCGGTTATATTCAACGATTTTTCTTGTTTTCTTTCATGTTTAAGGACACAAATGATCAAAAAAACTCGACACCGAATTACCGATTCAAGAGGTCTACATTAGTGGGTTGTACATTCAAAACGAATACAAGTTACACCAAGTGTTTTTTACCGATTCAAATTAATAATAATCTAGCACATCACTACACTAATGATAACATTTGTTACATGTCAATTACAACAGTTAATTTACAAAAGATAACATTTTTGTAGTATTTTATTACTTTTATAATTCTTATTAAAAAATAAATTTATTTTTTTAATATTTTTTTATCTATAGAATATATATATATATATATATATATATATATATATATATATATATATATATATATATATATATATATATAAGGAAGGGACGTGTTTTAACCGGGATGTGAAGTTTCCGTCCCGCAAATTTTTCACGGGCCAGGACAGGATACACAATTTTTTCCAAATCCCGGCAAGATCGGGACCGGAACGGGACAAGATTAACCGGGATTTGTGCTCACCCCTACTCTGTAGTATACGGTGGACCATGAGCTAGAATATCTCGTACAAGACCAATCATGATACGAAGATGTTGTAGTAAATATAACATGTTAGAAATTCAAATTACAATTCAACAAAAAGTACATAGTATAAAAAGATAGATAGTGAAAAACACTAACTCTAGTATCTGGAACTACAATTCAACAAAACCATGTTAATTTTTCTTACTAACTTTATTTGAACTTTTTTTAATGCTAGACATATACGATTTTTATTTTATAACTTTGTTCACAAGCATTGCGCCCGGGAGGCGTAAACAGATTCAAAAAATAACACAAGAATTCGAATTCAACCAATGCACAAGCATTGCTTGTACTGTAATTTAAAGAGATCAAAAATATACATTGCTTGTACTGTAATTTAATCCCATCAAACCATCATAGAACCACAAGAATAGCTAGTGAATAAGATGTACGCTAAAACTTGAATGATTCTCTCCTTCATTAATTGAAATTCAAATATGCACCAGTGCACATCCACTTAAGAAGAAGTTGATTTGAACAAGCCATAAGCATTCATACATTCGCATTCATAAATCCATTCGCAAGCATTCAGAAATAAACAACACAATAACTTAAAATTATAGAACAGTGCACATACATTAACAGGGTACAAGCATTCATAAATCCATTCTCAACTACACAAGAATCCAAATTCGCATCAGTTCACATACATTCAAAAAGAAATTGATTTGAAAAATCTGTTGATTAAATCCAGAAACAAACAACACCAACCTGCAGAAGAAGAAGAAGGAGGAGGAGGAGGAGGAGGAGTGAGGCGAGGCGAGGCGACAGCTAGTGCGGTGAGGTGGCGGCTACCGGAGGCGGCGGCTATTGGTGCAAGGCAAGGCGGCTGGGTGCAAGCGCGAGAGAACATCAAGGAAGAAGACGAAGAGATGGAACTTGCGGCTGTTGTGGGTGAGGCGGATAACCCTCGTTTGAGGCGCAGGAGCAATGTGCCCGGGAGGCGTAAACAGATTCCTCCCGCGTCTCATCAACGAAATTGGACTCCGCCCCATTTGCACATTCAGGCCCTGCTTCATTAGCGTAATTTGGATCCGACTCGTAACCTCAATCTGATTACACCGTCCCGTAAATAATTTTACGTCTGACCCAATAAATTCAATCATTTTGTTATCATTTTAGGTGAGGTTTCTACTCATATGAAATACACAAGTCAAACTAGTTTTTTTTCTTTTTCCCTGCCTCTTCCTAACCCATTAGAAGAGATATACCCATTAAGACAGGCCAGTTGGACCCATTAGCAACAGCCGTGGGGACGTTGATGACAAGTTGGCGCCTTCCTTCCTCCTTCCTTCAACTGGTTGTTGGACACGCCTTTTTTCCCTCAACAACTAACCCCTTGTAACGACCATATCTTCTACTGCCTCCTTAAGAACGATTTGTGTGGCTTCAACAGATCTCCTTCCTTTTCTGCATACAATCGATCGTCTCTTTCAGCGGAAACCCTAGCAGTCTTCCTCCTTTCCAAAACCGTTCTTTCTCTCCTACTCCTCGCGCAAGCAAAAACTTCGAAGGTGGGCCTCCTTCTGGACATGAGCCACAACTGACGATAACAAGAGTCTTCTTCCTTCCCTCATTGTCGACCAAGCAGCGGGGGAAACGACCTTTGTTGTTGAGTTCGAGTCGATGTTGCCCCGACTGTAAGTGTCAAGGTAAGCCATCTGTCTCTTTCCTTCCCTTTAGTTGAACACATGAACAGTAGTGAGAGTGACCTGCTACATCTCCTCCTGTCTTTGTGCAGTCACACCCATCCAACGCTCCTATCTCCAGACGTGGCAACAAACAAACCTTGCCTCCTTTTGACGATAACCAACAACCAGGAGAAACGTGGATTCTATCGTTAACCACACTAGAACCAGACCACGACAACAAGCTCAAGTCTTTCCCCCTGTCCCTTCATCGTCGATCAACCAATAAGGAGGTAGCCTCTCCTGTGAGTGCTTGTTGACCTCCTCCACCGCCTACAAGGCCGTCTAGGTAAGTAGTGTTCTTGGCTTCCTTCCGTTGCATACACACGTGAGGAAGAAATAGCAAATTTCACGCGGTACTCTTTTAACAATTCCAGGAATCGAACCTTCGACATCATGTTCCTTGCCTTGTGACCGATTTTGCTGCTAGTGAGAATCGAACCTATGACCTATTACTCACACTAGTTATGTTTCCAGTTTTTCCAACTTGAACAGTTAACTTTGAGCCTAAGTTTCAATGCTTAAAATTTTCTTTTACCGTATTTTTTATTTGTAATAGATGAGTATCCGTAGTTTAATGTATCAGGTTTTTAGAGTGATCCAACTGCTAGATTTGGTTTTATGATATCCCGAACTAGGGTATAAACGTAGTGTCTACAAAGGAAGTGTTTTTTTGTATAAGTATAGAATTTTGTGTTCTTGGAAACAACTTTGAGAATTTCGGTGTGTTTGGCACAAAAAAAATAAAACACTAGTGTATGTGTTTTTTAGTGTTTTTGGTAGTGTTTTGTGTTTTTTGTAGTGTTTGAGTATTTAAAAACACTCGTACGTGTTTGGTATGACTAGTGTTTTTTTACATAGTGTTTTTCGTACAAAAATACTACTTTGCCCTTACTTTTCATCCAAATTACATTATTATACCCTGTACTACTTTGCCCTTCCTCTATGTCTAGTTGCTCAACCTCACTGACGTCGACCGGGCACCGCCGTTGAACCAAGTCGTCTTCATTCATCGGTTGCTTCGAACTCGTCTTCATTGTTCGCTTCTTGTGCGAAATTGCTTTGAAGTCGTCTTCTTCCTTCCTGCTATCCAAACCAAATATAATAAAGTGAATCCCTCACTTCACATGCGATCCAAAACTCGTCGCAATTCTTCATTCATATTTTTATCATCTTGGTGCAATTGCTTCTTCATTTACATTTTTAACATGAAAGTGGTGAAAACGTACTTGAATGCTCTACCCATTTCATAATTCAACAAAGTCTTCAAGACATGATCTCCTAAACAAAAGCTAGAAGCTTCAAGCTGTATAATTTCCCTCTTCCATGGAACCCCAACTGTTATACTCTCTGCCTTCGCTCTCCTTTACGACACTCGCCATTACTTACACTTCAATTTCGCCTCCCAAAACACGCCTTTTCAAAACCTAGTCCTTGATTTTAGCATCGCGTATTTCATAACAAACACAATCAATTACTTATTCTTCCTCCCAAGCGAAGTCCTCTTTATCGCCCACAATTGAAACCTCGAAACAAAAAGGCTAGCAAAATCAAAGATAAATGAGGAATGAAAGCCAAAAATCAATCGATAATAGTAATCGAACAGAAAACCTAACTATTGGAAGGAAGTCCAGAAATTTGCAGCCATTTTTTTTAGGAACGAGAGGTTTGGGTTAGTAAATAGATATGGAGAATGAATCCGTGAAGATTTGTCTCACTCTTGGCAAGTGAGAATGAGAAAAGTATTGAAGACATTTAGGGCATAGAAGAGAGATTCAGTGAGAAAATTGAAGGAATTAAAATTACCTGGAAGAGGAGATGGTCGGAAATCAGGCCTCTAGTGAAGAAGAGATAAGGTGTGGCCGGAAACTAGTCGGCGAGTTGCAAGATCCTCTTTCATCAACGATAATTTTGGAAAATAGAGGTGAGAGAGGGTTGTACTTATACCTGGTAAAAGAGCGTAAATAGGTTGAATAGTAGGGGTGTTTCATAAACACTCACAAAAAACCGAAACACTAGTGTTTTTCTCCCCACCAAACAACCATAAAAATATAAAACACTAGTAAACACTAATAAACACTAGTGTTTATTGTGTACCAAACACACACTTTGTGTGAACCTTTTAGATTGGTAATTGTTTTTCATTTTGATCATCATAGTTAGGAGTAGACATGACATAGTGCACTTAAGTATTTTCCTCGGAATTGTTGGAATTTAGTAGAAGCGTTTTATATTAGACCAAAGTATGACCTTAGTTTTGATAGGAAATTTGAAATTTGAAAAATCTTTCAAACTCAATAGATCCTTTCGTTTTAGAGTTGGACATCATGTCTTTGGATTATAGTATAAGTTTATGAGGTTTCTTAGAGTTTTTAAGGTTTTCCGAATCCAAGGGTAAAATCGTCTTTTCACAAAAATAGGGCTTGTTTAGTTTTTTTTTTTCCTCAAATAGTCGTTGTTAACTTAGAAGTTGAAAACTTCTAAGATCTTGAATATGTTATATTGATCCAAGTTTCCTGTTATAACCAAGAGGTTGAGATCTTACATTTACGGGATCGGGTATTGGTGTTAACGGGATTTTGACTCGATCAAGGTAAGTCCTTTGGGCTTACTTAGCCATCTTTCTGCATATTAGTGTGAACTATGATAGTAGTGTGTGACTTGTATGTCTCCTAATTATAACTTGAATAGGACGACGTTATTACTTAATTAAGATCCAAGTGTGTGTAACAAGTCGTGACATCACTATCCACCTCTAACATGAGTTTGGGAGGTTCTCCGCGATCAGGCCAGACATGGTATACGGGGAGATGCATCAAACCACTCATGTTGGTATACGGGGACGGAGGCGAGAGTCGAGAGACCCTTGTGCCACACAATAAGTTGAATTAGAAGTGAACCACTTAAATATAAGATAATAATCGGACTTCTATGCATGCAAGCATGTTGTGTGTTAAATTTCAGTATTGATGTATATGTGTGCTATTCTAGTTTACCTGATATTTAGTCTGTTAGCTAACGTTTTTATCTAATGTTGTTAGATGTATTGCAGGATAGGGTAGCTGTAGATTATCCGGATGGGAGTGGTCAGACGGGTTCCCCGTACGTTATAAGACGAGATTTGTGTTTTTTTATTATTATTTCAGTCTTCTTCTTTTACAGGTAGTCCTTGGATTATCGTACTGATGTAGTCCTTGGTTGATAGTCTTTTATTGAGTTCATGACATTAATAAACTTTTTATACTATTCGTTTTTCTTTACTTATGTCTTCTTTTAAGATCTAGTAAAATTATTGTCAGACTAGGGTAACCCATTGTGAGGTCCTAACCCATAGTGATGTGATCGAACTCGATTCGAACACGAGGATCCACCGGCACAAGTTCACACTCGGATTGAAATCGGTGAAATGAAACTCTTTTTTTTGGATTTTTGTGTTTTTGGATATGAAGAGCAAATTCCCTCGGCCTCTCACTTTGGGAATCCCTCAACTCGAACGAACTACCCTCGGAATCTCACTTTGGGGTTCGAACCTTCGTTCCTCGGCCTCTCACCTTAGAACCACCTAAGCATCTCACCTAGATGTTTGAAAACTAAGCATCTCACCTAGAATTCGGGGTTTGTTTTAAAGCAAACAACAACTTTGAAAGCACAAAGGCTAACTTACTTCATTTAACTTCACTTCTCTTACAATGGGAGGATACAAGGCTTTATATAGCCAAAAAACTCAGCCTAAAAACTCCCTAATTAAGTGCTAGAAATATCAAAGGTTTATCAAAAGAAAATGCAAGAAATTCAAGAGTTTTTCTAGGAAATTGAAACACATAAATGGCCACATTTGGCCTTTAATCAAAGATGACTCTTGGATCCTATTCTCTTCACTTGGACAACACATCAAGGATGGTCTAATCAAGTCTTGGACGTCCATATTGAAGGAGAAGAAGACCATTGAACTACCTTGGCCTCCATTCAATGTATGTGTGTGAAGATGCCTTCAATGTTTGATTGAATGTTGACATGTTGACCTTCACATGATCAATACATAAATTCATGCATAATATATGAATAATATGAGCATGGTATGCTGCATGAAATATGTATGGTAGGACGTGCATATGTTTTGTATAACCATCTTTCATGCCTCCATGCATGATCTTGTCCAACAATCCATACAAGTACCGTACTTGCTGCAATGTAGGGTCATTTTCACCCTCTTCCTCTTGCAATATCGACTTTGAGTAAACTAGAAAGTTGTAGATATTGAAAATACCTTTCAAAGTAGTACTCATGGGTATTTTAATTCCAAGTATTGCCTCAGTTATAGTCGTTTTACTGAGAGTGCGCAAACCTGACAGCTTAGCCGGAGAGAGTGAAAATTGGCTTCCATTTGGCATGCTCGGTGCAAGCATTTTCGGTTTCATTTCAATAAGTTTTGGCTCAGTTTTAGGCATGATCTCCAACACATAAGTATTGATTTCGATAGGTGCCGGTTGAGTTTTGACTTGGACGGTTGGTGGCAAAACAATTAGTTCCGGCATATTGACGATGATTTCTTCTCCGGTGGGGATCACATCATCCCCTTTCCCTTGAAAAGGATTCGTCCTCGAATCCGTCATGCCATCATTGGGAAATTGATTATCGGATTTATTACCATGGTAACTACTTCTCGCGACTTCGATGCCGTCATGTTGAGATGCTTGAATACGATCCGGGGACCCAAGGGCACGACTATTCAGATTTTGTTCTCGATGGTTGTTGCTTCGTTCATTCCGGTTTGCATGGTTGCTACCTCCTTGTATTTTGTCATGAGGGTTCAAGAGAAGGAGAGGAAACCTTCTCAATATCTCAGCTAGTTGGGCTTCAAGCCTATCCAAACGTTGGTTGTTTCGATTACCACCGTTTGCATTGTCGTTGATGATCGTCATCCCCGAAAGCTTGAGGAACTCGCACCGTTAGGCTCTGATACCACTTGATGTGATCGAACTCGATTCGAACACGAGGATCCACCGGCACAAGTTCACACTCGGATTGAAATCGGTGAAATGAAACTCTTTTTTTTGGATTTTTGTGTTTTTGGATATGAAGAGCAAATTCCCTCGGCCTCTCACTTTGGGAATCCCTCAACTCGAACGAACTACCCTCGGAATCTCACTTTGGGGTTCGAACCTTCGTTCCTCGGCCTCTCACCTTAGAACCACCTAAGCATCTCACCTAGATGTTTGAAAACTAAGCATCTCACCTAGAATTCGGGGTTTGTTTTAAAGCAAACAACAACTTTGAAAGCACAAAGGCTAACTTACTTCATTTAACTTCACTTCTCTTACAATGGGAGGATACAAGGCTTTATATAGCCAAAAAACTCAGCCTAAAAACTCCCTAATTAAGTGCTAGAAATATCAAAGGTTTATCAAAAGAAAATGCAAGAAATTCAAGAGTTTTTCTAGGAAATTGAAACACATAAATGGCCACATTTGGCCTTTAATCAAAGATGACTCTTGGATCCTATTCTCTTCACTTGGACAACACATCAAGGATGGTCTAATCAAGTCTTGGACGTCCATATTGAAGGAGAAGAAGACCATTGAACTACCTTGGCCTCCATTCAATGTATGTGTGTGAAGATGCCTTCAATGTTTGATTGAATGTTGACATGTTGACCTTCACATGATCAATACATAAATTCATGCATAATATATGAATAATATGAGCATGGTATGCTGCATGAAATATGTATGGTAGGACGTGCATATGTTTTGTATAACCATCTTTCATGCCTCCATGCATGATCTTGTCCAACAATCCATACAAGTACCGTACTTGCTGCAATGTAGGGTCATTTTCACCCTCTTCCTCTTGCAATATCGACTTTGAGTAAACTAGAAAGTTGTAGATATTGAAAATACCTTTCAAAGTAGTACTCATGGGTATTTTAATTCCAAGTATTGCCTCAGTTATAGTCGTTTTACTGAGAGTGCGCAAACCTGACAGCTTAGCCGGAGAGAGTGAAAATTGGCTTCCATTTGGCATGCTCGGTGCAAGCATTTTCGGTTTCATTTCAATAAGTTTTGGCTCAGTTTTAGGCATGATCTCCAACACATAAGTATTGATTTCGATAGGTGCCGGTTGAGTTTTGACTTGGACGGTTGGTGGCAAAACAATTAGTTCCGGCATATTGACGATGATTTCTTCTCCGGTGGGGATCACATCACATAGTGCCCCAAGTCTTGAGAATTTTGGGTGTTTCAATCTGAACTAATATAACAAATGATATGAACAAAGTCTACACAAAATTTAACGAAAAATTGCCCGTTAGAGAAAGAAGAAGAAGAAAGGAAAACAAAACTAGAATATATAAGTTCAAAATTTTTATACTATTAATTAAAAAATATTGAACGAAATGCACAATCTTTTGAACGAAAAAAGTATAAAAAATAAGAACTAGTAGAATATATAATTTGAACTAATTGAACAAAAATATGAACAATTCCAACAAACAGTTTGAACTAACAAAACAAAACAGATTCTCACTACACCTTTTAAATATTACAAAATTGTCACCTTGTCAGAACCTTTTAAAACATATTCGCGTGAACTTCATATATTAAAACAATGACACCATGCTACCCATAAATTATTAAAGTACGTGGATTAATCTAACAATTGGATCAAGTGCATCAACGGTGAAATATGCTCCATATTCCTTGTAAGAAATCTCTCAAACTGATGGTTTTGAATCCTTCTATGTTTTATCTGTCTAGTTGCTGGTGTATTTTTGCATTTCTAGATTGTGTGGCAAACACTTGGTCCCATTTGTCTTTCAACTAGAACCAATATTTTTGTATCAAATAACTTCTGTCTTTATTTGTGAACATTAGACTTATGATGTGCATAATGAAAGCACCCAACAACTCTTTGAACTCAACAAATATGAATCTACAACCGAGAAAAAACCTATTGGCCCTATCTGCAGCGACGATTTGAAATTAGTAAGTCTTTCATTTGGGTGCTTACTCTATGAATATGAAATTGGCGAGTTTTGGAATCCTTGGAAGTTTTTTTCGAAGTGGTGTACTAACTTGAACTTGAGTTTCCATTGGGATCTCATGAACACAATAAAGAAGACTTGTGAACAATATAGAATATTCAACCCTACTTTGATTTTCTGGGTGATATTTTTACTTATGTTTTCGACTCCCTTTTTACTGCCTGACTATTGTTCCTCTATTTGTTGCAGTCTGGATTTTAGAAAAAAGAAGTTTTTTCTTGTTGCTAAATTGTTTGATGGGGCTTTCATTGTTTTTTCTCCTTTGGTCAATTTTGGTTATGTTTTTTTGGTGTTCGACGAAGGAAATTCTCGTCCTTTTTAGCAAGATTAATCTTCATATTAACTCTCTAGTAATTTATGCTTTTGAACACAAGAACCCTGTCAGCTTGAATTATTTTGATTACTTTTTCAATCTTTGTGTCTTGGTGGTTATTTTCTCTATTCTTATCTTAGATACTATGAGAACATCTTTTTTGCATTGGTCTAGTTGTTTGAGATGCATGTGATGTGAAGGAAAATGGTTCTAACTTGCTTCGCGCTCTATGGGAAAAAGTTTGTGCCAGAAACAGATGGTGAAATAACCATGTCTGAACAAACAATTTCATACTAGTCCAACCACCGCGAGGAAGGCATAGATAAACAACTTTCAGCCTAGAAAAAAATTGAACAAAAGGTGAAAACCAATCAATCCAAATTTCTTTTGACTGATTGAAAAACAAGCCTTGAGGCTAATTCTAAACAACAACTTTTCCTTGGTCAGGAATCTGAAATATCTAGAAACTACAGAATAGACTTTATGTTCTTCTATGTGAATCTAGCATTGTTCATGCTTTTCTATGCTATAACGAGGAAAAATTTATCCTTGAATATATTTTGTTCTTTTGGAAACAGGAGTTGAAGCTCTATACTTTTGCAAATCAAAACACCGGACAAAGAATTCTTAGAAGCCAACATAGTAGTTTTTGTACTCTTCTATGTGAACTACCAATTGAACTTGCTTTTCCATTCCTTTAAAAGGCAAAAATTTTCTTTGGAAGGGTTGTATCCTTTTGGAAAAAGGGAACAAAGATCTACCTATGTATAAACCAAAGAACTAATCAAAGAAACAAGGAAATAAATTCCGACCTTTGGTTCGAAGTCAAAATAGGAAAACCAAACAAAACCGTTTTTATGGTAGAAACTACGGGCCTCTACCACCCAACACAAAATAGGTTTCATAAATGAAGATTGCCTTTTGAAACTACAAGGGTATAAAAAATAAGAACTTCTGGACGGACATAAACTTAACATGTAAAAATGAACACATTCAAATGAGAATGTTAGTAGAGACAAAAATAAGTATTAAACCTAATGAGATTCAATAGAAAAACGCTGGTTTTGACAACATGTATTTCATCCCAGCTACAGGATTTTCTAGAGGTTTGTGTCTACTCTGGAAGGAATGCCAATTAAAGGATGAAAAAATAGAAATAACCAAAACAAATAACAGATGTCTAACTATGAAATATACACATCTCGTAACAACACTCAAAATATCTATCTATTTCATCTAAGCACCGCCAAAGGAACAAAATAAAATGAAATTTGGCTCCAACTGGCAACGGATGTGACCGCCTCGTGTAGACCATCCTTAGTTATTGGAGATTATAATGAACTATTTGAACACACAAATAAAAAAGGTGGAGCCCCGCTTCCAAATAACAAACTAGATAGATTATAATTGTTTGCTCAACATTGCCACCTCACGGATCTTCCCACCAAAGGAAATGAGTTCACGTGGAAAAAGAAAAAGGATGGGGAGGATAACACCTACAAAAAACTTGATAGAATCATGAGTTCTTTTGAGATCATCCAAAATTATCCACAAATCCATACTAGGAATCATGACTTCACGTCTTCAAATCATTGTATGATCTCCATTGTGATAGAAACTAACTTAATAAAGTCAAGAATAAACCATTTAGATTTGAATCTATGTGGATGCAACACAAATACTGTGAAAATCTTATAAAATAGACGTGGAGACTCAATATCCGGGAACCCACATGTTCAATTTGACGAAAAAGAGTTGTGTACTCAAACAAAAGTTAAAACAATGGAGTTGAGATAAGTTTGGTAACATAAACAAACAACTAAAAATAGTTGATGAAGAGATCAAATCACTTCAAAAACGCACTTCGCAAACCTTTAACCAACAACAAAATGATAAGACTAATAGGCTTATGAAGAAACAGGAATGCCTACTCGACTATCAACACAGATATTGATTGCAACGAGCTAAAACCAATTATCTAAGTTTGGTAACAAAAATACAAAATTTCACCATAAAAAAGCTATCGGAAGGAGAAATAGGAAAATTATAGTCATAGTTACTAAAACTAATGGCACAATTTTATCAAAAGAAGACGACATTAATGCTGAATTTTTAAATGACTTTGACTTTTGTTTTAAAAGGTCGAAGATAGACAAACACAACCTTCAAAAACAATTAGAAATAATCCAACCAGAAATAACGGATTACGAAAACTATGAATTAACCAAACCTTTCTCTACGAGGTATATAAAAAATGTCATATTTGATATTGGGTGTGTTAAGTCACCAGGCCTGAATGCCATGACAATTGGCTTCTACCAAAGGTATTGACATATTATTGCACCTGCGATAATTAGGGCGGTCAAGAGTTTCTGTAGAACAGGAAAATTTTTTTAGAAAAATTAACCACACTTTTATAGCTCTTCTACCAAAGACGGATAACCCAACCACCACTGCTTACTATAGACCTATCAGTCTATGTTCGAGTGTGTATAGAATCTTTGCTGAAATACTAGCGAAGAGGCTTAGCGCGATCCTCCCAAAACTAATTCACCCCTTGCAAGGTGCATTCTCCCAAAACATATCAATACATGAGAATGTTTTAATGGTCCATGAAATCTTTCATGGATTTAGAAACTAAAAAAGGAAAAGAAGGATTCATGGCAATCAAACTTGACATGGAAAATGCGTATGACAAAGTAGAATGGATCTTTCTTATGGCAGGTCTTGAAAATTTTTGCTTTGGAGAAAGATTTAGGGGGGTGTATTCAAATAAGATTTTACAAGAATTTTTTGGAGTTTAAAAGTCTATGGGTATTTAATATAGATTTTTAAAAGTTCATATAAATCTGTAAGTATTCAATTAGAATTTAAAATTTTCCATAAAATTCCTATGGTATTTAAAAATTTGTAGATTTTAAAGGAATCTATTATTTCATTGATTTTGTAGGATTCTGTATTACTTATATACATACCTAAACTATATATAAATCTTCCCCCAACACATAAGATTTTCACAGAATTTGTATTGACTCTATATAGAATTAAAATATCCCACAGAATTAGCAAATTCTATAATTATTAAGAATCAGTTAAAATTTTTAAAAGTCTGGATTGAATACACCCATTTTAAACAATTAGAGCTGTGCAAAATCAGACCGGTCCGGAATTTACGGTCCAGTCTACAGTCCAGGTTTTTTTTGATAATCCGGGTTACGGTCCGGTCCGGTTTATGGACCGTATAAAACTGTAACCCGGGTTGGACCGTAAACTATGAATTTCCGGTCCGGTCCGGTCCAGTTTGGTCCAATCCGGTCCATTCCGGTCCGGTTTTGGACCGGAAAACCTCACCAAAATTGCACAATTAAGGTACAAACCGGTCCAATCCGGTCCGGTCCGGTCCGCAATATTCAAAATTGCACAATTTATGTACAAACCGGTCCAACCCGGAACCGGACCGGTCCGACCGGACCGTTACGGTCCGGTCCCGGTCCCGGTCCGGTCTATGGTCCAAGGTTTTCTTAATTTACGGTCCACCGGTCCGGACCAGACCGGAAATATCCGGACCGGTCCGGTCTAGACCGTATGCACAACCCTACAACTATGGATCAAAGAATGCATCTCCACGGTTTCATATTCAATTCTAATCAATGACTCCCCAACAACATTATTCTCCCCAGAAAGAGGTGTGCGCCCAGAAGATCCATTATCTCCGCTTTTGTTTAATTTGGGAGCGGAAGTGCTAGCAAGGAACATACAAAAACCAACAATAAAAATTCAAGTTCCATTGGATTTCCGATTAGGAGAAGTGGAACAATCATCCCATTTCTAGCATTTGTAGATGACATCATCATATTCACAAAGACCTCGATTGAGGCAAGTAACAAAATACTCACAGTCCTAACAAAATATTGTGCAGTTTGAGGCCAGGTAATTAACTACCATGAATCGGCTTTCCAACCTACTACAAAGGTTGACCCTAGTAACAAAAGAATAATTCAATCAGAACTAGGTATAATGACATCAACAAATCTAGAACAATATTTTGGATGCCCGATAATCAATGGAACAAGAAATAAGGAAATTTTTTAACTCTGTTATTCATAAATCAAAGCAACAACTCATAAAATGGAAATCATCATCTTTGTCTCAAGAGGGAAGAATGACTTTAATAAAGGCAAACCTTAATGCAAAACGAGGCTATCTAATGCAAGCATTTGTGCTACCAACAAGTATCCACAAAGAATTGGATCAAATTAATAGGAAGAATAAAGGACCAAATTTCCACCCACTAATTAGATGGGATAAGATATGAAAATCCAAATCACTTGGGAGAACCGAAATTAGGAAAACAAAAGATATGAATAAGAGTCTCCAAATGAAATTATTATGGAAAATAATGGTGGAACCCGAAAATATATGGGTTAAAGTTATTGATGAAAAATAATTAAAAGGCTCCTGCCTTTGGAAATACTCATGCGGTAAAACCGCTTCGTGACAGTGGAAGAAACTTATGCGATTAAAAGAAGAATTTGCTAGAAGTATTAGATGGCGGGTGGGTGATGGAAAAACAATAAGATTTCAGAAAGATCGATAGATTACAGAATAACCACTACTGGACATAACAATCAATAAAACTTCGATAGGATAAGTCTTTATTGGTTTCTAATTACATCACAAATGACAAATTGAACAATATACTCCTTAACGGACTTCATGATACCTTACCAAATAACATTATTGCAAAAATTAAGAACTATAACCTGCCAAGAAATGCAATACAAGATAGAATATATTGGGATGCAGATGAGAAAAGATGGTTCTCTTCCAAATCTACTTTAGAATTGATTCAGTTCCGGAAAACAGGGGTAACCCATGACAAAACTTGGATTTGAGACATAACATAATGCCTAAAATAAAAAACTTCTTATCGAAATTAGCACTAGATGAGATTCCTACAAAAGAAAACTTAGACAAACAAAAAATACCGGTACCAATGCATTGCGAACTTTGCAGCCACTATTCATAAAGTGCGAAACATCTCTTCTTTTAATGTCCCTATTCTCTTCAATCAATTGATAATGAAAAATTTCAACGTATATCTAGAACAATGACATTACAAATTGGAAAATAATCGACATCATTATGGAATTAAAATGAATTATTTTTCCAAAAGAATTACGACACCTAGTTTTGGTGACAAATTTGGTTGATCAGGAACCAAATAGTTTTTAACAAATAAAAGGTACCCCAAACCTAAAGAATCTAGTACAAAACCAATTAATTGAATGGGATAAGGTCAATGCAAAATTACCTAGTAATAATAAAATACCTTTGACTCGGAGAAGGAAAACAAAAAAAAAACAAATGACAAAGATCGATCGGACCTTATGTTAAAATCAATTTTGAGGCTCCAAAAAATTCATCTAATCAATTTGCTTTTGGATTCATCATCAGAAATAACATAGTATGAACGCTTGTTGTAGGAAAAGGAAGTTGTCAAGCAAATTCTGTCCTAGAAACGGAAGCATTTGCTCTTCGGGAGGGCCTCCTAAAGGATGCTAGTCTTGGGTTTTCAACGATTGAGATTGATGGCGACAACTTGGTGCTCATTAACTCGCTCAACCACATATGGAAACCATAACGGGAAGCAGACATGATCATCTTATACATATCTTTGATGATTTCTATCTTCACTCACTTTACGAATCGACACATTTTTAGGAAAACTAACATTATTGCCTATCGGCTGGCGTTCTTGGACACAATCTAGATGTCTATGTCGACCCTCTGCCACTTGAAATTACCTCATCTGAAAACATGTTTTAGGGCGATCAGTCCCGAGAAACTAATCTCCCTTTTCGCCGACCCTGCTACCAAAAAAAATAGAAACAAATAAATAAGTATTTTGTATTAGCAATTTAGCAATACGCAATAGTCGATAGATAGTTAGCAAGACGCAATAGCAAAGTGAAAAAGGTAGAACAGAAAATTCCCATCCTTCCCAAGGCGCCATAGCAAGTGGGGTCGGGGGGCCCTTCCTCCTCTGCACTCTCAGAGGATTAGCGGCTGTGCATTGCTTCCTTCTTCCTCAATCGGAGTGTAAATTGGGAAGTCCATAATCAACCGAATTCGATCTCCCTCATCCTCTCTCAATCGCAGGTTCCTCTTTCTCTCTTTCTCTCCTCCATCTATCTGCTTCCTTTGTTTCCTCATACATATTCATTTTCATTTTTGAAATTAGTTTATCGTCTGCCATTAAATAATCTCCAGGAGTTTCTAGAATGGACTTCCATGCGATCGGCCTTACAAGGTACTGCATCCTTGTCTTTGTTTTCTTCACTTTAATGACCTGTGATGTGCGCTAATTTGATATTGCCGATATGCTTTGCGTTAAATTTGTTGTTGAACTCGTCTTTCTTTTCCGGAATGCATCATTCAAGGGAACTGAAACTCCCTTTTTTCCATAAAAGCTTCAAGTTTTGTTGTGATGACTATGATTCTGAGTATCGCGATGGCCCATAGTATGTCTGTGTTTACTATTTCTGAGCATTTATGTTTTGAGTTTTCTTAAATGTTGATGCTTTGTAGAAATGAAATAACTTTTGGCATTCATTTCATCCTGGAAAATGTAGGGGATGCTTGGATAAGCACTTGCAGTGGTTTCCTTGGGTTCCAGTGAGATCTCATTTGACTGTCATCTCTCCTGCCCAACATAATGTGTCTTTTGTAAATTCAAGTCCTGGTTCGCGTAAATTTAGGCATCTGTTTCAAATTTCAAGTGGGAATTCTCTTTTGGGGCTCAAGCTATCAAGATTACATTGTATGTCAGCTAGAATCGAGGAGCAGTCGGCATCAGCTGTATCAGAAGATCTCCTTGATGATGATGTGAATGTTGACGAGGAGTCACCTGAAGAGATGTTTGCTAAGCCATTAAGCAGCAGTCAAGTAAGCTGGTGTAACACTGACTTCTTGCAGTCCCTATAGATCTTTATTTAGTTCTGAATGTTTGCAGTTAGAGCCCCATGCATATATAGATCATACTAACACTGAGTTTTAGACCATAACTACTGTCATAGGAAGTGATTTCTAAGGACAAAAAAAAAAAAGAAGAGATTTTATGTAGTAAAATCATCTTACAGCATCTTTTTTCTGATTTATGATTGATTTATCAAAATCTCCTGTTGTGTCAAGTACCCGTGTCATATTCATAATCCTGTTTTTCATTTTTTCTTTTCTTATGCTACTACTTATTTGATGTAACCATATGCTTCAAACAGTTATTGACTGGATTTTATTTTGATTCCAGTTGAAATCTTTGCTTGCTGATTCAGAAAGAGCAAAGCTTGTGAAGAAATTGAGTGAAGCTAATCAACAAAACCGTTTCCTTAAACGTCAGGTTGTACATTATATGTTACTTAAGTCTCTATTTTCTGAAGCTCTTGCTTAGCATTTGATATATCAGTTTGATTAATGCATCATCTTTATAGTTCATACTGCTTAATTCTTTGTAATTTGGTGACAATCCTTCACACTCTGGAATAATAAAAACTTCACCCTAATGTCATCTTTTCATTCGCTTTTGATAGGAGAGTAGGTTTAAATTTATTGAATTTTGGAGTTTCACTTACAATACATGGAAGATTGTAAACCAAAATATGTAGTTGCTTAAACACGTGCAAACTTTTATTTACTTGTTTCTTGTTTAGACATTATAGAAATAGAATAAAGATGGAGCAAAGATAGAGATAAATTATCAAGGATTCCAGGACAGCTTGTTGTCCTTGAGAGAAGTATGGTTTATTGTTGATAAAGATAACAAATTGATAAATTCATAGTCTCCTTCAAACCATTTAGTTCCAATTTAATTCGATTTTTTGAGTGTCTGGATAAGTTATGATGCTTGAAGCACTATGATTTTTTATTAAGTTTTTCTCGCTCAGTGTAGAGTTCAATTTGATGCGTTTTGCTGCATTTTTTCATGGAGTGAGTCACAGTCTGTAATTACTGTGACACTTCTGCAAAATTATTCATCTAATATGGGGTCTCCAGTAGTGCACCATTGTTCTATATGGATATAATAGATATGGTTTATGTATGTGTGTACAAATTTTCTGTTTTGGTAGACTATGGCATTTTTGGCATCTCAACTTTGAGTATCTTATAATATCAGATCTTATTAATTAAGAAAACTTATGAACGTGTCTTACCTAACATGACCTACATAATTTGAAGAGTTTAGAAGTTATATGTCTTATGATGTAGAACAATTATCATGAAGAGTTGAGGAGCAAATTGATCGTGGAAAGGAAGAAGAGACTAATACTAATGTGTTTCTTTTAGTATATTTCTATAATATTCAATTTTCTATTTCGCAGAAATTTAGTAATATGTAGTTTCCTAAACTGTTTTATTTTGGCCTTTAGGTTTAGCATTAATATTAAACGCTTAGGGTTATTTCACCTATGTAGTCAGCCTTATAGGGCTGCAGAAGGATTTATTATTCAATCTAGTAGAGATCTTTCTCTCGTTATTTCTGGTGGGCTCCGGAATCCAAAACCCTTTTTTACGCCTGTAAACCTAAGAGGCTACTTTCCAACTGTGTCATCTTACATAAGAGTCCAAGAGTATTTTTAGTCTAGTAATGACCATCGGTATTAAGAGAATTATATATACATTTACGGTTGGACTCATTATGTGAAAAATGAACAAATACTTGTTACTGCAGTGGATTTAATAATGTGGTTGGCATCTTTTGAAAAAAGAAAATCGAAGACATGCTGAT
Organism: Fagopyrum homotropicum; assembly: GCA_033239125.1. Classification (NCBI taxonomy): domain Eukaryota; kingdom Viridiplantae; phylum Streptophyta; class Magnoliopsida; order Caryophyllales; family Polygonaceae; genus Fagopyrum; species Fagopyrum homotropicum. The sequence continues at coordinate 116,970,837 of BSWB01000003.1, forward strand.
AAAAATAGTGACACTGGTACCAAAAGCCCGGAGTGAATGGTCTTACTTTTAGAGAAAAAAGAAGTGAAATGATCCTTGCTCAGATCGTAAGATGCAAGTGTAGGTTTGATTGTTAATCTTGAACATATAAATTCATGGGAAATACTATTTCTACAATGGACCAAGTCTTTTGAACTTCAAATGGATGATTTGAAGAACCCTAAATTCATTCTCAATGATCAGGGGAAAAAAATCATTTAATTGGGTTTACACGCTCTTCTGCAGTTGCTATTGAAAGAAGATGATTTGGTCAATTTCAAGAGTGAACTTGCTCTAGTGGCACTTGAAGTTCAGGTATCATATTTGATGTTTGCTTGGTTCCACTGTTTCATTTTAATACAGTTGTGCAATACTTCAATGCAACCAAAGGTCCAAAACAAATAATTTACATGTGTGATCTAATATGGGAGCAAGCTAAATTTTCCCTTTTTGCATTTTTATCCAGAATGAGGACGCCAAATATTGTGATTCTGGTAGATACTTCCTAGTCTTGTAGAATGCTTCACTGTTACCAATTATTTTAACTTCTCAGATATTGTTGCAATGTTGCATACATAAGTTTCCCGATTATTGACTATTTTACAATTGTTTACTTCAATTAGTTGTTTATGTTGCACAGACCTTGGTTGCATTGGCTGAAGAGATAACTACATGTGGTATTCCAGAAGGTTCACGAAAGATCAATGGAAAATACATTCAGTCACACCTGCTTTCCCGTTTAGAAGGTAGTGATGCTTATTCTCTGTCTTTGACAGTAAGATAGTGTCATCATCCTGAGTGCTATATTCTTTTCTATGCGTATTCCATAATTGAATCCTTTAAGCTGGTGAGGTGTATTTGGTTGGGATAAAAATAAAAAGTTTGTTGTTTCATTGGACTGGCTGTTTTGGCAATGATTGTTGACCAAAACACTGATATACGATAGAGGCTTCTAATAGTATTATCAAGTTTCCAAATTCAATTATCACATCCACATTCATTGGAATGGTCCGAGTGGATTCTTCATGCTGTTATGATTGATTTTTGGTTTTGAACATGGGAAGTAATTTTCCCCCATTCTATTTATATTGTTTATGTGTCTCTATTCCTTTTCAGCTGTACAGGAAAAAATAAAGAAGCATATAAAGGGTGTGGAAGCAGCTCAGTCCAAGGAGGTGCCTTTATATTGGGTTGGAATGGCCGAGGTAAGCATGAAATGGTTTCCTCTTCCAATTGTTAATGACGGGTAAACGTTGCTTGTTTCCTTTGCACTAAAACAAGATTTGTTGGGTGATTCTTGCTAATAATGTAAGTGCATAGAATCTTGTTATCTCAGATTCTCAGTTTAGTATACGCTGTAGGTATAAATGTGTAATCCACATATCAACCAATCACTAAATGGTAAACAAATGATCACTTCGTTTAACTGAAGAGTCAAACTCTGCCATTCATAACTGTGATTTTCTTCTAGCACAGCAGTCCTTGCAGAAACACAAGCTTACAGCTGTTGATAGATTATGCTAAGTTGCATTTACTGTCTTCTAGCACAGTTGAGCTTTCAGCTGATGATAAATGATGCATTCCTTGAATAATATGTTATAACATTATATTGGAAATTGTAGTTCATCTGTGAGTTCCATGATTTGATCTGATAGTCATTTGGTTATGGTGTAGAGTGTACAAGTAATGGGCAGTTTTGACGGATGGAGTCAAGGGGAACACTTGTCCCCAGAATATACAGGCTCGTTTACAAGATTCTCAACTACACTGCTTCTTAGACCCGGACGGTACAACACCCAACTCATATGGTCATATTTTCAGTTAATGTTGGTGCAACTTGTCCAATATATATGAATGTCCTTTCTTCTAACTCATTTTTTTTATTTCTTCTATTCTAATCTATTCTAAAGCTATGAGATAAAGTTCTTGGTGGACGGACAGTGGAATCTATCGCCAGAGTTCCCCACAGTCGGCGAGGGGATGACAGAGAACAACTTGCTAGTCGTAGAATAGCGCTCTTTCAAACTTACATCGCGATCTTAAATGTTTATGTCGACAAGCATCGGAAATCCCAAATGCTGTAAATGTGCTATCTTTAGGCATTGACTGGCATCGGGTCCTCAGTACAGAAAATAAGCTTAATAGAGTTTAGAGTTGGGTTACCTCATGGTGTCTTTGCACAGTTTCTCATTTGCTTGAGATTCGGGATGGAATGTTTTCATTAAGACAGATCTTTGGTTTAGGGTTCTGTGTGTTCGTTGTTTTAAATTATTTAGGGCTCACAACTTGCCTATCCATGGATGTCACCAGTGACATACTTCCAGTGGGAGAAGATCTGTCTTTGTTCCAGTAAAGAGAAAACGTGGGTTCCTAGCTCGACCTGTCATTTTTTTAATTGTTGAATAGAAAAGAAAAAGAAAACGCTTAAATAAAGTAAACCCTTGGAAACCTACCTACTCCAAACTCGAATTCCAAATCATTATTGATGAAAGTGACACGTGCACATTGAAACAAACTCTCCAAGTGGAAGGGTACTATAAATACATTGTAACATATTAACACTATTTCTCCCTTTTTCTATCTCTCGATATTCTTTTAGATTGTGACATGGTATCAGAGCAGATCCATTTTCTTGACTTTGGAGATTAGCTAAAAGAGAATGAGATGTGAAGTCCGTCGAAAAATAAATTGTGAGCGAGCTAATCTCCCTATGAACTGTTGTTTAGTAAACCACATGATTACTGTACCTTTCGTGTCTTTGGTTGCTTATGCTTTGCTTGCACCAAAACTTTTAATGGTGATAAGTTTCATTCTTGTGCTATACTTTGTGTGTTCTTGGGCTATCCTTTTAACAAGAAAGCTTTCAAACTCTTAGCACTTACATCAATAGAAGTTTTCTCTTCTCGGGATGTTGTTTTTCATGAGACTATCTTCCCCTTTCATCACATAAAATCTCCTTCCACTCCTTTACCTACTCTTTCTCCCTTCAATTTTGATTCTTCTATATTTCTCCCATCTAATCAACATACTCCCCCTTCCCTAAGTGTTCTAGATTCCAACATCTCTTCTTCTCCCATAAGACCATCATCCATATCTTCTCATCCGATATCTTCCACAAAATTATCTCTTTCCCTACGACATTCTAGTCGTTCTCATAATGTCAATACCTCCAGAATTTTGTGTGCGCATATAGTTCTTGTTCATCATCATTACCAAATATGTCTCTATCCTCTCCCTTAAACACTTTTTTACCCACTCATCATGCCTTCATTTCCTCTCTTTCTTCCTACATTTAACCTACTTCTTATCAAGAGGCTTTTCAGGTTCCTCACTGGATTCATGCTATGCAAAATGAATTCCCAACTCTACAAGCCAATCACACATGAGATCTTGTGCCTCTCCCTTCTTCAAAGAAAACAATCGGGTGTATGGGTTTACAAAGTTAAACTTAACGCCGATGGAACTCTTGAGAGAGATAAAGCAAGGCTCGTTGCAAAGAGGTTTACTCAACAAGTAGGGATTGATTTCCATGAAACCTTTTCCCCAATTGTTAAGATGACAACAATACGTAGCATTGTTGATGTGGCTGCCGCTAAGTCTTGGACACTACACAAAATTGACGTGAATAATGCATTCTTTCATGGGGTTTGCATGAGGATGTTTACATGACTCTCCATCCTGATATTCCTAACCCTCTCTCCTTGGTATGTAAACTCAGGAAATCCTTATATGGACTTAAACAAGCATCTCGATAATGGTTTAGCAATCTGACTCAAGCTCTTATTGATAAAGGTTTCATTCAGTTCAAGAACGATTATTCTTTGTTTACTCAAAAAAATGTCTCACTCATCACCATTGTTGCCATCTATGTTGATGATTTATTGATCACTGGATTAGACATTGACAACATTGCTCATCTCAAGATATATTTGAACAAGCTTTCAGTGTTAAAGACCTTGGTGTATTGAAATAAGTTATGTCTCTACTGGTATTCTTATGACTCAACGAAAGTTTACTCTTGAGTTATTAAGAGATGCTGATTTACAAGATGACAAAGTTACTAGCACACCACTTCGTCTTAACCTCAAACTTCTTCATGATGATGGCCAACCATTACAAGACAACTCAATGTACAAGTGTTTAGTTGGAAAATTAAACTTTCTCACTCACACTCGACCTGATCTATTTTATGCAGTCCAATGTTTGAGTTAATTTATGCAAAGCCCTTGTTCCAGTCATTTGCATGCTCTTCATTTTTACTCTCAAATATGTGAAAGGCAATATTGATCACGACATCTTACTCAATGGTTGTGACTTTCCTTCTCTCTTAGCTTACATGGATTCTGATTGGGCATCTTATCCTACTACTCGTCGATCAGTTGGTGGATTTGTTCTCCTTCTAGGCCAATCTCATGTGATCTGGAAATCTAAGCAGCAACGAACTGTCTCTCGAAGCTCAACAGAGGCAAAATATAGAGTAATGGCTCATGTTGCAGCTGTAGTCACATGACTTATCAGGCTTCTCAATGATATTGGTGTATCACCTTCCTAGTCTGTTCGTCTTTGTTGTGATAACAACTCCACAATTCAGATTGCAAGCAACCTAGTTTTTCATGAGCAAACAAAGCATATTGAAATCGATTGCCACTTTACTCAAGACATAGTTATGGAAGGTCTCTTGGAGCTTTATTCGTGCCTACTTCTGAACAATTAATTGATGTCCTCACCAAAATTGTTCCTTTGGCACGCCAGAACGAGCTTCTGTCCAAGCTTGGTATGTTTTGTCCCTCACCTCACAGCTTGCCGGGGGAAGGGGGGGGGAGGAGGGGTAAGAGTGACACGTGCACATTGTAACAAACTGTCCAAGTAGAAGAGTACTTGAAATACATTGTAACATATTCAGTTTAATACAATGAGATGTCTCCCTTTTTCTAGCTCTCGATATTCTCTCAGATTGTGACAATTATGTCTTGCCAATGGGGAAACTTAGTCCTTCCAATCAAGTAGTCTTTTTGCTATAGTGAAAGTATATTTGAGTAATATTTATAGTTTTAGGCAAAAAAGCATGTTGACTGATCAAAACTTATGATTGCGGCTCCAAGCCTCCAACTAAGTCATAAGTCTACAAAGGGTCCTGATTTCTTAAATATTTTTTAAAAAGATATTGTGATGACACACTCTCACTCACTGTGCATCCGGTAATGTTATACTTAATGAGTCGAACAACAACTAACTGTTAGTAAGAAGCGGTTGTATGTGAGTGTTGTGGGTTTAGGATTTTTCGGCAAAACGACGACCATTCATCACCTAAAAACTTGCCGATCTCTCCACCACCATCATTGGTATACGTATTCTAATTGCTCTATTGGTTTCAATACTTCTAAAAAAAATTGGAATTGAAAATCTGAATACAGTGTTTTTTTCCTTCCATCCCATCCTACCATCATAATTGACGTGACAAGATTATGGTTTGAATTTTGTTTATAATACTGGAGTAGAGGTTAAGCCCAATGTTAGAAGCCCAATATAAGTGGCCCAACTATGATTTGTCTATCTGCATATTCATGTATCTAGTTCTAAGCATGAACAAGACAAATACAAAATATTTTAGAACAATCTTCCACTATGGTATCAGAGTTTAACGGCCAACGCCATCCTCTGTAATAGACCAACCTTTACTAGTCATCAATGACTGAAAATAGGAATCAAATATTCGCTTCTTTCCTCTTCATCTCGAGATTTTCTTCTCGTGAATATCTTACATACTCCATTGCTCAACAAAAATCTCCTTTTTGTCAATCGATTATGTGTAGACAATTATGTCTATCTTGAATCACTCACAGTATTTTCTTGTGAAGGATACCACGACTCACAAGCCTCTTCTTCAAGGAACGGTTGAAAACGGTTTGTATGTGCTTTTTACCTCGAGTGGTTCATTGTTGCCTCCCTAGATCCACCTCACCACCACTCAACAAGATACTCTCTGGCAACAACATTTAGGCAATGCCTCCAGGCCCATTACCCGTTCTATTATCTGCCAAAAATAGGTCCAATCCGAGGCCCAATTTTCAATAACATGGTTGCATATCTTGCTCTTGGGCGAAGGCCCGCACCCTTCCACATCCGCCAAGCCCATCAAGGAGTACTAAAATCTTATCCCTTTTGTTTATAGATGTGTGGGGACCTAGTAGCACACTGTCTTTCAGAGGACATAAGTATTATGTCTCTATTGTGGATGACTTTTCCAAATTTATCTAGCTATTTCCTTTACCAAACAAATCTTCGGTCACACTCGTTATTATACATTTATCACTCTTGTTACAAACCTTTTGTCCACTACAATTGTTTCCATTCAAACTGATGGTGGTTCCGAGTTCAAGCCCTTAACACCACTCTTTCAAAAACTGAGAATCACATATCGTCTAACTTGTCCATACTCTCATCAACAAAATGGTTCCGTTAAAACCCGACACCGTCAAATTGTTGATATGGGATTAACCCTCCTTAAACACTCTTTCCTTCCTCTCCGGTTTTGGGGCTTTGATTTTGAAACGGCTACATACATTATCAATCGTCTTCCCACTTCGGTTCTCCATCACAAAACACCATTTGAACTTGTCTTTCACCACAATCCCAATTGTAAATTTCTTAAAGTTTTTTGGTGTCTTGCCTTTCCAAATCTAAGACCTATAATAAAAACAATTTAAATTTCCGATCCCAACCAACAACTTTTCTAGGATACTCCTCCCACCATCTTGGTTACATACGTCTAGATTGGGTTCAAAATAAATTATATGTCTCAAGGGATGTCTTGTTCCACGAACAAACTTTCCCCTTTTCCGAAAAGCCCATTAATGAGCAAATTCATTCCAACCGAAGCCTATCTCTCACCTCTATCCCTTTTATTTCTCCACTTATTTCGACCCATCTACCTTCCACCTAACAAAACCCCTTTGTTTCCTCTTCCCTTCTAACACTCCAAGCCCACCTTATTCAAGCCCTTCTTTACAAATCCCAAAACCACAAAGTTCATCTTCCCATGGCGAGGTCACTTCCACGTCCGATATATATATATATATATATATATATATATATATATATATATATATATATATATATATATATGCAACCAGCTGCCCCTTCCATACCAACAAGCCTAATTCACACCTGGGCTTCCAATGAAATATTCAAACTCTTAATCTGAAAAGATGGAACCATTCCATGGCCCTCGTCGTCCTGTTCCAACACAGTCTCCATTCCTAACGAACCCCAAACCTTCACAATTGCTTCCCAATACCCTGAACAGTGCCGGCCAATGGAGAATGAAATACAAGTCCTTATATCCACAAAAACCTGGACCCTGTTACCACAATCACCTTCTCACAACGTTCTTGGAGTCAAGTCGGTGTTTAAAACAAAATGCCACTCCGATGGAACTATTGAGTGACAAAAATCCCGTCTCTTTGCCAGAGGTTACCTTCAATTACATGGCCTTGACTACCGTGATACCTTAATTCCGTAGAAAAACCCTCAACCATACGCCTCCTCTTGTCCTTGGCAGCCATGAACCAATGGACGGTGCAATAACTTGACATACAAAACGCTTTCTTACATGGGGACTTGCCAAAAGAGGTATATATTTCTCGACCACCTGGCTTTCTTCATCCCACTTTCCCCAATCATGTTTGCAAACTGTAGAAATTTTTTTTATGGGTTGAAACAATCACCAAGAGTCTAGTTATCCCGCCTGGAAGATACTTTGGTTTTGATGGGGTTCAAACCTTCCAAATCTGACACCTCAATGCTCTTATTCCAATCTCACAATTTGCGTGTATCCTTGTCTATGTTGATGATCTCCTCGTCATCGCTTCCTCTACATCCCTTGCCACAAAATTGACCACCAACCTATCACAAATTTTTCTTCTCAAGGACCTAGGTCCTGTAAGTTACTTCCTATAAATTGAAATCCTACGAAAATCTAGTGGCTTCTTCCTCCCTCAAACGAGATACATTATTAACCTGGCCACCAAAGAAAAGATGCAGAATTCAAAGCCTGTCTCTACTCCCCTAGCCACCACTTTCCAAGACACCTTCTCTTCTTCACCATCATTTGATGACCCATCCCTATATCTAAGCATATTGGGCATCCTTCAATATCTTGCCTTCATCCGCCCAAACATATCCTTTGTAGTCAACAAATTATCTAAATTCACGCATCATCCCACACAAGCACATTGGCAATGTGTAAAGTGTGTGCTTCGTTACCTAAACAACAATGTTATACTCAAATTTCACATCTCATCAATCATTGGCTCCACACTCTTGGCCTAATCTAATGTTGATTGGGGCAGTGACACATTTGATCGAAGATCCACCAGTTCCTACTATGTCTATCTTGGACGAAATCTAATATCCTGGACATCAGAAAAATATAGCATTGTTGCTCGTTCATCCACTAAAGCCAAATACAGAGTAATAACACATGCTACATTTGAACTTTTGTGGATTCAGTCCCTTCTTGTCGAGCATGGTTTCAAGTTAGGTCAGCCACCAACACTCTGGTATAATAACCTTGGTGCCACATACTTGGTAGTCAACCTAGTTATGCACAACAAGATCAAGCATCTTGAACTTGACTATCACTTTTTTCGCCAGAGGGTGCAAAACATGTCTTTTGATTGTAGCTTTTGTGTCCTCCAAGAACCAATTAGCCGATCTCCTCACAAAATTTGTCTCCTCTACTTGTCTGGCCACACTAAGCTCCCAACTCCGTCATACGGACTTGGGATCGACGGGAAATACTATAGTAGATGTTAAGCCTAATGTTGGAAGCCTACTATAAGTGGCCCAACTATGATTTGTATATATATATATATATATATATTAATGTCTCAGGTTCTAAGAATGAATAAGACAAATACAAAACATTTCAAAACAATCTTCCACTATATAGGTATCACTTTAGGGATGGTTATGTCTACTCACACAAACTTTTCAAAACTCGAAATAAAGCAACAATTTTTCAGGCTGGTTTCGTTTTATTGCACAAGCCTAAATCGGGTGAAATATCGAGATTATTTTGATGACGTGGCACCCAAAAAAGGATGATTTGAATTTTTTTTTAAAAAAAATAATTTGTCACCTATGAGCATTAACCTTTTTCTAACTAAAAAATATATTTCAATAAAATGAAAAGAAAACCATATTAATTTTTTCCTTTTTTGTTTTGATAACACAAAGCGATTCGAAACACTAGATGACATGTGGACTAGTGAATCGAAAGGCCAAAAAAGATCGGAAGACGGACTAACCGTCATGAAGGATCACAACAAAAGAAAAAAAAACACAAAAAAATACATCATGAAAACCCGAAAGCAAAGACATATTCAAGAGAAAGTAGGATGATCCAGTCAACAGGAAGCGACAAGCACAACATTCATCTTCAAAGGGAGTAAACAGGTAGGAAGCTTGAGGAACGAATGTGGACATCTCAAATTTGGACTTGCACTGCCACAAATAATAACATCAAACTAAGAAGACAATGTTGCAGAACACGGATATCATGACATATAAAGGTGTATAACTTATATGGTTTAAAGAATAAAAATTTATAAGCAGAAAATTGTTAAAAAAATATGGTTTAGTAAACATTGTAATATGAATTTTTTTTGTATTATCTTATGGTTTTCAAGAGAAGAAAGAACAAAAATTGCTAGAAATGTGAAAATTTTGAATTATTTAGGCTCAAATAAGACAAGCCCAAATAAAGTCCAAAAGACTTAATAATGAGCTAGTTTTAATTGAATTAATTTGGTTTGTTTTTAAGAACACGAGAACATTAGTTTGTTTTGATTTTTTTTGTTTGAGAATGGAAAGTTATTCCACATAAAGCATTTTTCAAAGAGAACAATATTTATTTTATATCATGAGTCAACTACTTACATATTTATTTTTCTGTAAGAAATATTCCTTTTACACTTTTACAAATCATTAAATTACAAAAGTAAAGACACTAACGTCACTTGTCAATCAACTAGAGATGCCACCTCAATTTTTTTCTAAAGTATTTACAAAACTACTTATGTGAACATGCAAGTTATAGGAATCAATTGGTGAAAATAAAACAAATGGTAAAAAAGTGTGGGACGATATAAAGGGGAGGAGTGATGTAAGAAAATAAGTATCACCACTATAATGAATCAAATAGCAACTACGTATGTGAACAACATGAAATTCAATCAACAATAATGTAGGTAACCATCTAAAATAGCCATTGCCATAGACAAACAAAGACCGTGTTTTCCAACTCGTGTAGTTTTCAATCTAGTGGTTCGATGAGTATAGGAAAACACATTCAAAACTTAGAAATCTAGAAAAGCCCAAGAATAATCTTCGCTTGTGGTTCTTCAGTTAAAAAAGGTACAAAGACCGGAAATTCTATGACATTTAGAAATTCTTGAAGCTTTGATAAAGCGGTACTCTCAAAACCATGTTATTTTCAATAAAATCCAATACACAAACTTCGCTTTTAGTTCTTCACTTGTTTTATCTAAACCAGTTATAAACACCACTTCTTTTAAAGGTGATAAAAGGTGGAAATAAAGAACATTGAAAATAAACATAAATACCAATTCAGTAACTCACATAAACAATCACCATCAATCCATCATAGGGTTCATCAAACCCCTTAGATCGAAGGAAAACAATAGCAAGATAAGTCTAACCGCAACCAAGGTTTCGAGGTAGAGTCTGACTCTAAAATCCGAGTGTAGTCATCAACGACCTAAAAACGAACCTCTCCGCTATAAGTCTGGAAGGGAAAACATATATGAAAATTCTCGGGCTAAAACTAATACAGAAAGCCAACAAAAATGATAGAAAAATAGGTTAAGAAGCAAAGTTGTCGTCGCACGACCTGATGAAATTACCGTCAAACAGCCATGGAAGCCATAAGGCTTCTCGCAAAGAGACCGTTTGGGCTCTGATTCTTCAATGGTTGAGCCAAACTTCATGGGACAAGCATGGGCTAATCCAATCGGCTATCTAAAATGGCTAAACAATGGGCATGAAAGTCGTATGGCATCCCGCAGGGTGGTCGTTTTGCTTGTTGTTCCAGGTCTTTTATAATTTTATGCTTCATTGTGGGTAGGTTATTGAATTCAGTCCAAGATTGTTATTGAAATTCTCGAGCAGTCGAACTTCAATCACATGAGATGTTTGTCTTTGTGATAGTTGGACAAAAATATTACAAGAAAATAAGATTGTGTAACACATTTCATTTGAAATATTTATAGAGTTCCACCCTTATTCGTTGTAGCATCACTATTCCAAAATAATACCGATAACACTTTTGTCGACCTCTTGATTTTTTTTTTTTTTGAGGATTTGGACTGCACCCGACAGGTTGCTTACGTACAATCCCTCATAAAGATCAAGAATTACGTAGTTCAGAAGATATTTTTGCGAACTTTGATTTTCATGCATCATAGGTCAGGCCCAAAACCACCTTCTAGAGCATTGTCTAAAATTGCATTTCTTCCTTTTTCACACACCACCAAGATTTATTGCCTTTTTTAAAAAAATTCAATAATTCTTGTGTATTTGTATGTGCTAATCTGGTCCTTGTTTCCGATTGCAGGTTATGGTTCATCTTTTTACCATAACCAAGGGTTGTAATAAGGGCCTCTATTATTTCTCTCTATCTCTTTTACTTTTGCATTAAGATAGAAGATCTAGAGTTAAAACAAGTTGATTTGAAAGCTTGGTTTAATTTTAAATCTTAGAAATTGTATATACAACAAGTTGTCAAAGCCTAGGTAAAGGTGAAAGCACTTGTTAGAAATACTAAGTTCTAAGTGAGTTGGGAATTTCGTTAGGCTCTATGGACAACTCACGAGGGTCAAAAAGTACAGTAGAAATGTATAAGTTGCTCTAAACCTACTGTTGAACTTGTGGGGGGGGGGGGGGTTGCTTAGTCTGTGCTAAGCATGCTCCCTTTGTAGCTAAAGTCTCGGGCCCTAGGTTATTGCCTTGAGACTTGACCTTAGCCGGTTCATTTATTTCTATATTATAAATGGGTGAAATAACCAAAATAAAGCTATATGATGGCCGTTTTGACTTTGCCATGTGGCAAGTCAAAATGAAAGCTATCTTGATAAAAGAAAAAGTTTGGATGATGACATGAATTATGATCTATATTTAGGCTTGCGTTTATATAGTTTTTCCCTTTATTTTTCATGCATAAACATGAATCCGTGACAATTAAGCTTGACTTTGCATAATATCCTAGAAATGATGTCTACATGGATTCTTGTTGCATTTGTAGATAATTTGGCGGATTTTGGAGCAAAATAACATACATGATGATTAAACCTTGAGGCGGATCGTAGCGGAACGTGATGGAGTACAAGAGAAGGCTAGAACATCATCAAAAGGATCAAGCAAGGAGCTAAGGGGAAGACACGCAGAAGCAAAATCTCTGCCCCGACAAGCACCAGAAATCTCGGCCGAGATTTCTACAAAGATAGACTGAGATTTATTTTATTTCGGCCCAAGCCCAAGGTTTCAAAACCCTAGTTTTTCCTATAAGTCTTGGAGGCTTTCAGCACATAAGAGGAGGGCGACACACAGAGGGAAGGTGGTCGACAGCTAGATAGAATTGACACATTCTACCACGCTTAGATTCAAGCCCACGAAAGTTGGCTTTCTACGCCATTGATGGCTACAAAACATTAGGAAGAAGATTGAAGAGGATTCTTGGAGAGAAAGATTAGTTTTAGATTACATTACATTTAGATGCAAGATTGAACCTTTGTTATTGGATTTGCTACAAGTTTAATTATTGAAGACCATTTGCTAAGTATTTCTTACCCTTCTTTTGGTTTTATTTGTTTTATAAGTTTCTTGATTTCATATATCATTCTTGATTTGAATATGTGTGTTGTTGGCTAAAACTCTTGAGATTCTAGGGTGATTGGTTGATGGTTGTCGCATAGATGATGATAGAATGAGCCTTTAAGTTAGATTGGACACTGAGAGTTGGTTTTAACCTTCGCAAATGCCGAACCTCGGTTTGTTCTCAGGAATCTCGGCCGAGATTTTAGCAAGAAAAACCCGAGATTTCTTCTATTTATCCGTTCATGTTATATCCTTATGCTTAGGTTATAGATTTCCCAAATCCTAGCCTTGTTGAGCCTTTCAAGCTTATATCCAAGTTTTGGAAGAGACTTACCCGGTGATTCCCTTTTTTGGTTGTCAAAGATGACGAGTTCTAGGTAATAAAGGATTCAAAATCCTTTATTAGGTTTGAGTGTGTCTTCTTCTTGCATGAGTGAGCTTTACATGAGACTTACCCAGTAAAGGTTAGTTCTTGACCTTAGGTTGAGTGGTTGGTTTGAGTTGTAGTTTCTTTCCTTAGATCCTTGAGACTTACTCCGTGATAGGAGCTTTTTTTGGGATAGTGGATAGTGAGGCCTCCCCCATGATCTTCCCACCTTAGAAACACTTTTTCTTTGCGATGCCAACTTTGTGCATAGATCTTTAAAATCTTGAATCGAAAACCATACCCGGATACTTTGATCTCTGGAATTTGCATTTGCCCCGATTATCATAGCATTCGATCTTTATTGCTTTTTGTCTTGTTTCTTTATTTTCAGTTTTGGTTTATTATATCATTGATTTGTAACATATTGATTTCACCCGAGTCCTTGTGTTCAACCTTGGAATATTTTCTTTTATTGCAATCTATCCGTACACTGCGAGTTCGCTTAGATGTTTTGGCTTTTATTGCAACTTGCAAGTATAAATTTAAGACTTTTTCGTGGGTTATTATCACACTCTTTAAGGAGCGAACAAGTTTTTGGCACCCTTGCCAAACCTCTGTTTTGCGACCTTAAAAATAGCGAACAGGAGTGTTGTGGCATTTGATTATGAGGAAGGTACCACAGATAAGGCTAAGAACTAGACTGACTTGCTTGCCCATTAAAAAATAATGTTGAGGTTTACAAATGAAGTGGGTAGGAAAGTCCTTACTAAAACTAAGGCTAAAAAAGTTGTAGGATGCCTTAGAAAAACATTACCTGACTAATTCTATGCCCTCTAGGATAAGTATGTTGTGTAGATTGTTCAATTTTAATATGGATATTAGTCATACTTTAGAAGAGAACAAGGATAACTTTCTGAAAATGACTCAAGACTTAGAAAGGTGTAAGGATAGTATTAGGGTTGTGCAAAATCGGAACGGACCGGAATTTACGGTCCGGTCTACAATCCATACTTTTTTGAATATCCGGGTTACAGTCTAGGTCCGGTTTTGGACCGTATTAAACCGTAACCCGGGTTGAACCGTAAACTGTGAATATCTAGTCTGGTCCAGTCCGGTCCGGGTCCGGTTTTGGACCGGAAAATCTCACCAAAATTGTTTAGATTATATTTTTCCATTTATGAAAGTTTCAATTTTTAGGTTAAAAGCCATATTTTAGGTCCGGTCCGAAATATTCAAAATTGCACAATTTAGGTACAAACCGGTCCAACCCGGAACCGGACCGGTTTGGACCAGACCGTAACGGTCCGGTCTACGGTCTAGGGTGTTATCAATTTATTGTCCACCGGTCCGGACCGTATGCACAACCCTAGATAGTATTACTGATACCCACCAGACTGTCAACCTGTTAAATAGTCTTTCTAGCCAGTTTAACAATCTTATGGATGTGATACAATATAGTAATGACACTTTGAATAAAATAAATCTTAGATTTTGTCATACAAAAGAATGAGGATATGAAGGTCTTCAAGACTAAATCTGGGAATAGTGGGAAGGATAGTAAAAAGGAGGTTATGTTTGCTAAGGGTAAGAATAAAAAACAACAACAGCATGCTAACAATGAGTTCAATAAGGGAAATTCTAGCAATCATCAAGGTACTAATAAAAATAGTAACAACACTATGTCGGATAAGAAAGAATGTGAAGTGTTTTTACTGTGGCATTAGAGGTCATATTGTCCCCGGGTGTAAAAAGAAGAAGAAAGATGAGTCTGAAAAATCCGTAAATGGTAATACTAATATGGTGGAGTCTTCTTCTTGCTTTTATGATAATGAATTGTTGTTGTTTACTCATACCTCTAATATGAATGATTGGATTTTAGATTCTGGTTGTACCATGCATGCCACTCCCCATGAGCATTATTTTGATTTTCTACATAAATATGATGAGGGGGAGGTTAGGTTAGGAGATCATTATTCTCTACCTATTAAAGGAATAGGCACTGTGCCCTTTAGGATGCATGATAACCAAGTAAGAGTCTTACAACAAGTTAGGTGGGTACCTAACCTTAGACGGAATCTTTTATCTAAATCTTCTTTTGATAATTTGAACTGTCATATCCACACTCACAATGGTATAAGAAATGTGTCCCAAGATGGTAAAGTCATTCTGAAAAGTATTAAGAATAACGGTCTTTATCGTGTTGTAGGTTCTCTTGAGATAAATGCTTTAGATTCTGCACCTGAAATGAATAAAGACCTTACCACCATTTGACATTCTAGATTAGGACACATAGGAAATAAAGGTTTGTATTATTTGTTTAAACATGGATATTTGAAACAAAAATCCTTTGACTTGAGTGTTTGTGAAAACTGTGTTTTTGGTAAAGTTGTTAGATCTAGTTTTAATAAGTCAACCTACATAGCTAAGAAACCTCTTGAGTATGTTCATTCTGACCTTTGGGGCCATGCCAAGTTGACACTATTGGAGGTAGAAAATATTTCTTGTCTTTAATAGATCACTACTCTAGGAAGGTTTGGATATACTTATTGAAATCCAAAAGTGAAACCTTTGACATGTTCAAACTTTGGAAAGCCAAAGTAGAGAGTTAGTTTGAGTATAAACTGAAATGTCTTAGGACAAATAATGGGTTAGAGTTTTATAATGCAGCCTTTAATACCTTCTGTGATGAAAATGGCATAAAATGTTATCTGACTGTACCTGGCACGCCTCAGCAGAACTACACTGCTGAGCATATGAATAGAACTCTTCTAGAAAAGGCTAGGTGCATGCTTATTTCTTCTGGTATGAAACAAAGTATGTGGGGAGAAGTATTTATGACAACTTCTTATCTCATAAACAGTTCCTCATCTTCTACCATTGGGTTTAGAACACCACAAGAAATGGGGACTGGTTCAAAGCCTAACATATCACACTTGAGGCTAAGTTGTTACTCATTCAGCCTGGAGGATATAGAGTAATA
The DNA here is from genome assembly GCA_033239125.1 of Fagopyrum homotropicum. Classification (NCBI taxonomy): domain Eukaryota; kingdom Viridiplantae; phylum Streptophyta; class Magnoliopsida; order Caryophyllales; family Polygonaceae; genus Fagopyrum; species Fagopyrum homotropicum. The sequence continues at coordinate 116,987,099 of BSWB01000003.1, forward strand.
ACAAGTAGACATGTCACTTTTGTTGAAACTGAATTTTAATTCAAAAATATGAGTAATTTGTCTCCTCAAAATAATAATAAAAATGAAAACGAAACTCAGTTTTACAGCCCCGGTGACTCTCATGAGTCTAGTGATGAAGAGTTTGACATTGGTACAACACCAATGTTGAGATCTCTTAGCTCTTCTACTCCTAACAGTAGTTTTCTAGCTCACCAATCAGGTGGGGAGGTTAATAGTCTACATGCTTTAGATGATCTAATTGAGTCTAATTCCTCTAGGATAGAAGTTGAGGATAGAAATTCTATTAAATATGATAACTTGTCTACATTGCATGATTCTGGTGTGCATAATAATCTTCCTGATTTGCCTACATTGAATAGTTAACTAGGGATATACAAACTCGTAATGTCATTCCAAATCCGTAATATTCTAAATTTAGAATTCATGGCATTCATTTAATTGAATTTGAATATGTCTTTTATGACCCTAATAATAGAAATTAGATCATACTGTGGACTATGCTTTTCTAATTGCTGAAGTTGTGAATACATATACCCCTGATTTTTTTGACCATGCTATTAGTTGTAAACCTGTTGAAAATTGGAAAACTGTTACGAAAGAGGAGATTGAATCTATGCATGCTAATAAAAGCTGGATTTTGGTTCCTAAACCTAAAACTGCTAGGATTATTAGATGTAAATGGATATATAAATTGAAAGAAGGTGTTACTCCTAAAGAACCACCTAGATACAAAGCTAGGTTAGTTGCTAAAGGGTTCACCCAAAGACAAGATGAAGATTATAATGAAATATTTGCACCTATTGTTAAGTATAAATTATGTGTCTTCTTATTGTTATGATTGTTGTTTATGATTATGAAATTGAACAAGTGGATGTTAAAACAACTTTTTTGCATGGTGATTTAGATGAGACTATTCACATGAGTCAACCATAGGGCTTTATAGATAAAACCAGATCTGGTCATGTTTGCTTGCTGAAAAAGTCTATATATGGGTTGAAACAATCCCCTAGACAATGAAATATAAAATTTGATAGTTGCATGAAAAGGATAGGTTTTGTTAGAAGTGAATATGATGCATGTTTGTACTTAAAATTTGTTGAGACTGATTGTCCCTTGTATGTGGTTTTATATGTTGATGATATTATGTTAATATGCAAATCAAAGATTAAAATCAATGATATTAAATGGGCCTTAAAATCTAGTTTTGACATGAAAGATCTAGAATCAACTCAAAAGGTTCTAGGCATCCGATAACTAGAGATAGATCAAAATGAAAAATTTGGCTTTCACAAGGTGATTACATGAGTAAAGTACTTGATAGGTTTAATCTTACCAAAGTTAATCCTAATAGTATACCCTTAGGAGGGCACCTTGACTTGACTAAAACCTACAATTTGTCATTTGCTGAAAAATCTCGTTTGAAATTTGTTATGTATGATGATGTAGTAGATTTTGTTATGTATGCCATGATTTGTATTAGTCCAGATCTAGCTTTTGCTGTCAGTGTTCTTAGCAGGTTCATGTCTGATCCTTTTGAAAAACATTGAACAACAATGACATTCCTGTTGAAATATATTGTAGGGTCTTCTGATTTAGCTCTTGAATATCGTCCTCATGATTTTGAAAATAATCTATTTGGTTATGTTGATTCCGATTACGCTAGTAACAAAGACAATAGAAAATCTACTATTGCTTTTGTATACACGTGGTGTGACAATTGTATATCTTGGAAATCGTAATAGTAGTCTATTGTTGTTCTTTCCTTAACAGAAGCTGAATACGTTGCTGCCACGGAGGCTTGTAAATAAGCCATCTGGCTGCAGGGTATTCTAACTGAAGTTGAAAATAGGAAGTATGTTGCTACTCTCCACACAGACAGCCAAAGTGTGTTATATTTGTGTAAGGATCCGGTATATCATGAGATAACCAAACATATCGATGTGAGGTTCCACTATATTCGAAAATAGTTTAAGAAAAAACCTTAATTGTTAAGAAGATAAAGGTAAAGTTAATCGTGAAGATTTTGGTACAAAAATTGTTGCTACTACAAATATAATTTCTGTAGAAATTTTCTATATTTGCAGGTACCTCCGTAGGAGAACCATTTGGATTTGATGACAAATACTTCAATCCACAATCTTTAAAGTATCATTGTTTAGAATTAGGAGGACATCTTGTTGAGATATATTTCTCAAGCAATGGTGTTATAAGCCCCAATGTTTTGTCTAAATGGGATGACTTGGATTGTTGGCACGCTGCTCTAATAAGGAGTATGAAGCCCATATGCGAGGCCCAATTATAGATGATATTATGGCCCAGTTTTGTAAAGTTTTGGATGTGGGTTGCTGAGTTTATTAAAACGCATCACTCCGTGCTATTTCATTTTAACCTAGCTATAAGAGTACAACCTCCCTCCCTTACGCAAATATTCAGATTTGAAACTTGCTCATGAGTCGAGCTCCCAAAACGAGAAATGTCACTATCTCAAGAACTCCGTTTGTCGGAATAAAGCAAGTTATTCTCTTTGGTGATGTGTGCGTTACCTACGAATACTACGAGAAGATCATTACCATTCTCTTCTCCTCTTTTACGCTTTGTTTTGTTCTTGTTTGTATGAGCGTTCTTTTGTCAACGAGATCTGAGATTTAGAATATTGATCTTGTTGCCTTCCTTAATTGTAACCTTGATACAACTCTTATATAGTGGATTGGATCTCGAGGATCTTGTGGATGTAAGTTTTCAAACCGAACCACGTAAAATTGTGCTCTTCCTCTTAATGTATTTTGTTTTTCTTTGTTTTCCAACCTAAAATGAGTAGATCTATAGGTTTATAACAACAACACTTTATCAACATACTATTGTTGTTATCCCTTGGTTTGATGATTATGGATCATTTGATAAACCCCCTCATTTTCTCCTTATTGTGACCAATTAAGTAGATTAATACCCTCAATTGACTCGACTCTATGTGTTTTTATTACTTATGTTATGTGTTATTTATACTCGATTATCTAACTTTCTGTCTCACTTAAGTTGACTTCCCTTCTCTGCCGACTCAACCACTCATCTTTTGTTTTTGCTTTACGGGCATTACATTTAATAATTGGAACATCAAACATCTTCCTTGTGTTCAATCCTGATCCTGGTTGAATCTTGTATATATTTACGAGAGCAGTTGAACATTAGGTTTAGGAGGACTCTTGTAGAGGATGTGACGGATCTTACATGTGGGGTGTGAGTGGGATTCATAATTTGTGTTGCCGACGCCTTGTCTCCTTAAACTTCTTTTTAGCTGCACTATTTTCACGCTTCCTTTTTCTTCTTCCGAAACTTTAGAGTTAAAAAGTTTTCCAAAACTTCATTGATACATTAAGTGTATCAATGAATTTTTTGTGACCCTCTCCTCATAATCTGACACCTTCCAAGGACCGATCATGGCCCTCCCGTGAGAACCGTTAGCAGTTCATTCTCGTTCTTGAACCGTAACACAAAGTAGTCATTGTGCAAGTCGATTATCTGTATGTTTTTCCCAAACTTCCACATCTCTCAGATCTTCCTTTACATGACCGGGAATGCGATGGGAAACCCTAACACTTTGGATAGGATTTTGATAGCATGTATTATAGTCTATATTTTGGGACTTGTTTGGACGTTTTATCTTCAATAATCTGCATGTATGGATGTATATTATGTGATTATATTGTTGTTTCATCTACTTTTACGGGAATCGAGGTCTACACCAAGTTTCGTTGTAATCGTAGGTAAAATGGCACGTTTTGGATTGAAATAGAGCTAAGGAGCTAAGGAGTCATAGGAGCTACATTTTGGAGCTCAAAGAAGAACTCAAGAAGCATGAAATTAATGAAGAAGATTTACTTTGGACCAGATTTGAGAGATTTCACATTCAGTTGAGATTCACCTCGGTCAGCTACAGTGTCACCTCGACCGAGGTGATCTTGAGGAGCGTCCCGACCGAGACGAACACTCTGGTGCCGACGAGATCATATTTTTTAGCTGAGATCTTTTAATTATGGAAATAAGATATCTTATATTTTTTGACTGGATTTCTGGAAGGAAGATCTTATATTTGGGAGATCTATTTTAGAGATATGGATATATTTTATAGGAAATTATTTTTTTAAGATATTATTATCTTTGGAAGATAATTCTCCTATATAAAGGGTTGGATTTTCCACAATTCAAGATCATCCTCTACACCATATTCTACATGCAGCAATTAGGAAGATTTTTTGGAAGTTGAAGGAAGGATTGAAGTTTGAAGGAAAGAAGATTCATAGTTTTGAGATAGCTTTTGAGGGAGTTTTATAAGACTTTCTTAGATTCCCTTTTGGTTTATTGTCTTGTTCGATTTGTGATTTAAGGAACGCTGATTTGTTTGTGATTCGATTCAGGTATTGAAGCCTTTTTCTTGAGGTTTATTTGTTCGAATATTCATTCCTTTCCCCTATACTCGATTATTGTTTTCATGATGATGAGTGGCTAAATTTCTTGTGCGATTCTAGGATGATTGGCTGAAAGTTGTGAGAAAGACAATGATAGAATGATCTTAATCCCAGTAGGACCCTGAAAGCTCGAGTCTTTAACCTTAACCCTAGAGTACCTCGCTCAGTCGATGAACATCTCGGCCGGGGTGGAATTTGACTGAACGAGGTGACCCTTTTCTAATCCGAAACTGAGAGTTAAGTGTTCCAGTTTGCCAAATCCTATTCTTATTACACCTTTCCTGGTTCAATGCAAGCCTAGGATGAGACTTATCCGGTGATTCCTTTGTTTGCATGTTACCTACCATCATAAGTGTAGGTAATAAAGGTTTATCCTTTATTGAGGTTTGAGTGTGCCTTCATCTCATCTTTGTGAGTTAGCTTGAGACTTACCCGGTAAAGGTTGATTCTATTCCCTTAGGTGCTGTGTTGGTTTGAGATTATAGTTCTTTTCCTTAGTACCTTGAGACTTACCCGGTGATAGGAACTTTGGTTTGGGATAGCGAGTAGTGAGACTTACCCGGTAATCTATTCCCATCTTAGAAACACCTTCTCTTTGCAAAACCTCAGCTTTGTCCGCGTTATCTTTAGAGATCTTGAGTCGGAACCACAACTAGATGCTTTAATCCCTAGAATCCGCATTTTCCCCTTATTTGACCTTATTATCATCTTTGATTGTTTTAATTGATTTTGTGGTTATTTGCAATACTTGCTTAGTTTCACCTAAGTCCCTGAGATCGACCCTTGGAATTCTTGCTTTTTACTATAATTGATCCGTACACTACGGGTTCGCATCCTTGTTTTAAGCATATTTATTGGGATATAAATTTAAAGCTTGCACACACCGTTTGGAGCGAACAAGTTTTTTGGCGCCGTTGCCGGGGACTTGGTCTAGACCGAGCCGGTTGCGGTTCTCTTTTGGGGCAATTTCCCTTGTTGCTACTAACCACTCTACTTGAGTGCTTTCGCAGGATATTTTTCTCACGTTTATGCGAAGAACCCGTGTTGGGAAGGAAATCGTTCCGTATGATCCCGAACCAGAAAAGACATACAAACGACGCTTCAAAGAAGCTAAGATGACCAACCAAGACAACCGCGATCTTGAGGCCGAGTTGAAGGAGGTGCTGGAACAACTACGCCTCAATAAAGAAGAATTGCAGCGTGAAACAGAGCAAACTCGCACCAGAACTGCAGAGATTAAAGCAGATATGGCCGATCTACGAGCCCAGATTCTGCATCGATCAGATCCTCGACCGAGGCAGGACCCAGTCCCAGTCGCCGCGGCCGAGATACATCCACCTCGGATGCCTGTCCGAGATGTTCTTTTTTCAGGAATTCCATAAACCCTAGGACAGAGGATGGACCCTAATCAGCAGGTGAGGCATCCAGAAGTCAACCTAGGTGATCCAGGGGAGCATGATCACGAACTTCGACCGCAAGTTCTATCCATGATCCGCCAATGCCAGTTTGGAGGTATAGAGAGAGAGAGTCTCTACATCAGCATTTGCAAAACTACGAAATCCTGATGGAGACCTTGAGACCTTCAAGGCTGGAAAACAACAACTACAAGCTAAGGCCTTTCTACTTTTCTTTGAAGGACAGGGCGCTTACTTGGTATCAATCTCTTCCACCTAGAAAGATCAACACTTGGGAAGAGATGACGACAGAGTTTTTAACAAAGTTCTTTCCCCCCCTCCAAGACCGCTGAAATGAGAGGGAAGATTAATGCATTTATCATGAAGGACAAGGAGAGTTTGTCCAAGTCATGAGAGAGATTCAAAGATGTTCTATTGGATTGCCCACATCATGGGATTCCAAAGATAGAGTTGTTAATGATATACTTCAAGGGATTGGATGGAGCTACTCAATTCAATCTTCAATTACTTTCCGCCGGCACATTCATGGATATGCCGATAGACGAAGCTTGGGAGTTTATTGAGAAGCAAGCTTTGCATATGGAGAAATATTCCCATCAAGGAGCCGAAAATGGAGTTAAGAGAGTTAATTTCTAGGACGCTCCATCAAATGATAATCAACTCATCTCCCTTAAGAACGATGTGAAGCAATTGAAGGACCTTTTGGTGGCTCAGACGAAGAAGGAAGAAGGAGGATATCAAGGATCAAGGAACAACAATCAAGGGTACAGGAACAATATTTACAACAACAATAGAGGCTCCAACAACAACAATTGGAGATCTAATCAACAAAATTCAAGTAACACTTATTCTAATTCAAATTCAAATTCTAATAATTCTTTTAACCCCTCTTCTTCTTCTTCTTCTACTCCATTGAAGAGCCAGGAGCCTGGATCAAGTTCGTCCCAGCTAAAGAAGAAAGATGCAGTGTTGGAGGCCATCTTGATCAGGCTCAACGCTATGGAGACGTCTATGACTTTATTTTCAAAGGCACAAAAAGCCTTAGAGCAACAATTCTTTGATAAGGCGAATGAAGCGCCAAGAAATCCAGGGAAGCTCCCAGCAAGGACAGAGGGCAACCTTAAAGGACAGATCATGGCAATAACGACGAGAAGTGGACTGAAAACTGCAGATCCAGTACCTCGGTCGATGCTAGTGCAGACTAAGGACACCTCGGTCCAGGTACAGACGAGGAACACTTCGGTCGAGGTGCCACCCGAGGTGGAGTCCCATAAAGCGAAGGACAAATCTGAAGTTTATGTCCCACCTCGTGCATATAAACCACCACTTCCATTCCCTCATTCAAGGGCCAGAGCACATCTAGACAAACATTTTGGTAAGTTCCTTGACTTGATGAATAAACTACACATTAACATCCCTTTCCTTGATGATATTCTAGGGATGCCCGCCTATGGGAAGTTCTTAAAAGAAATTCTATCAAGGAAGAGAAAATTGGAAGACTTTGGAGAATTAAGGATGACATCTAAATCCTCAGAGCTCATTCAAATCATGAAGGAGAAGATGCCACCCAAGTTGAGAGATCCCGGCTCATTTTGCATTCCCATTCAGGTTGAGGATGTAACTTGTGAGGCATTGTGTGATCTAGGATCCAGCGTGAGCATCATCGCGCTGGAGCTATGTGTGAAGATCGGACTTGGAGAGCCCAAGCCGGTGAAGATAAGGTTATACATGACGGATCGCTCCATTACCCATCCCGTGGGCATTTTGGAAGACGTTCCCGTTAAGTTAGGTAACTTCTATTTACCTGTAGACTTTGTTGTACTTGATATTCCCAGAGATTATCCCGTCCCTATCATTCTCGGGAGACCATTTCTAGCAACTTCGGGTTGCAATGTGGATTGTAAGAACGCCAAGTTAAAATTCAACATTGGCGGTGATCAAGTGAAGTTTGCATTGCTTGCCGCAATGAAAGGAGAGCCGCTGGAGGATGACATCTTCAACATCTACGATGAAGAGGAATCAAGAGAATTGGTGAGCTCTATACTTATTCATGACCCTCTTGAAAGAGTTATTAGTTTTAGCTTAATGGAGGAAGGTATAGATGTTTCTTGTGATGCAGATATACGGAGCTTGAAGGCATTGGAAGCAGATCCAGGAGCTAAAATTTAGAAACTGATCCAGGAGAGGAGAAATTCAAGTTTCGGTCCCAGTTCCAGTACCTCGACCGAGGCACTTTCTGGACCAAGCGAGGTGTTCTTATCTGAAGAACATCTCGGTCACCCACCTTTGACCTCGACCGAGGTCGCAAGCGAGATGATGTCAAATGAGACTTCTGAAAGTCCAATTCTTCGATCTAAGTCTACTCCACTGGAAGGAGGAAGCAAGGATCCCCTCAGAAAGCACCCCCAGTTGTGGAGCTTAAACCGCTTCCAAGTCACTTGAGGTATGTTTTCCTTGGACCGGATTCTACATATCCCGTTATTGTAAGCGCTTCCCTTTCCGAAACTGAATTGTCTAACCTGATGCATGTCCTTAAGGAAAACATCAAAAGGCTTTGGGTTATACTATTGATGATCTTATTGGTATTAAGCCTTCTTTCTGCATTCATAGAATACTAATGGAAGACGATCATAAGACTTCACGGGAACCTCAAAGACGGTTAAATCCGATCATGAAAGAGGTTGTGAAGAAGGAGATTCTTAAATTGTTGGATGTAGGTATCATATTTCCTATCTCAGATAGCAAGTGGGTGAGCCCGGTGCATGTAGTTCCGAAGAAAGGAGGAATGACCGTAGTGACGAATAAGAATAACGAGTTAATTCCAACTAGGACCGTTACGGGCTGGAGGGTGTGCATCGATTACATGAAGCTGACGTGGCCACTCGGAAGGACCATTTTCCACTTCCCTTCATCGACCAAATGCTCGAACGGTTAGCTCAACATTCCCATTTTTGCTATTTAGATGGTTATAGTGGCTTCTTTCAAATTCCTATCCATCCGGATGATCAAGAGAAGACCACTTTCACTTGTCCATGGGGGACATTCGCTTATAGGAGGATGCCATTTGGATTAGGTAATACACCCGCTACCTTCCAGCGCTACATGATGGCTATCTTTTCCGAGTACATAGAGGAGATCATGGAGGTATTTATGGATGATTTTTCAGTATATGGTTCCTCTTTTGACAATTGCTTATCTAACCTATCTCTAGTGCTACAACGATGTGAAGACACTAATCTCGTTTTGAATTGGGAAAAGTGTCACTTTATGGTTAATGAAGGAATTGTGCTAGGACACCTCGTTTCCAACCAAGGTATAGAGGTCGATCGAGCTAAGATCGAGACTATTGAGAAACTTCCTCCCCTTGTTCTGTGAAGGGTGTGCGGAGTTTTCTCGGGCATGCACGTTTCTACAGGAGGTTCATCAAGGATTTCTCGAAGATTTCTAAACCACTCACTAAACTCTTGAATAAGGATGTTGTTTTTGTATTTTTGCAGGAATGCCTTGATGCGTTTTACAGGATAAAGGAAGCATTGATTTCCGCTCCCATTATTCAACCTCCGGATTGGACCTTGCCTTTTAAGATCATGTGTGACACGAGTGATGTGGCCGTAGGAGCGGTGCTTGGACAAAAGACGGATGGCCGGACCAACGTCGTTTACTATGCTAGCAAGACGCTAGATGAAGCTCAACTAAACTACGCCACCACCGAAAAGGAGCTTTTGGCGGTTGTATATGCTTTTGAGAAATTTCACTCTTACTTAGTGGGAGCAAAAGTTATTGTTTACACTAACCATGCAGCTATTCGTTACTTGCTTGCTAAGAAAGATGCAAAGTCGCGTCTTATTCGGTGGATTCTCTTGCTTCAAGAGTTTGATCTAGAGATTCACGATAAGAAGGGGTCCGAGAATTCTGTTGCGGACCACCTCATCCGGCTACCTTCCTCCTCACGAGAGAAAGACGACATACCCATAGATGACTCATTTCCCGACGAGCATTTGCATTTGCTGGAACGTTTGATAGACTTCTTTATCTCACCCCATGATGAAGGTGAAGTATGGGGTGAGGATACCTTCCCGCACGTTTAGGGAAGCCGTACGGTCCAACTAGCAACCTTAAATCAAGCGCTTTTCGGGAGGCAACCCAAGGTATTGCTTTCTTTTCCCTTTTTCTAATTTAGTTTTAGATAGTTTGCTTTTGCTTTGCTTTGTTTTGTTTTGTTTTTGGCGTCCTAGACAGAAACCAGGTACTCTCTAAGGAAGGATTACAACTCAGGAGCAACACTAGAAGGACAGAAGTCGAGAAATTGAGAAGACAGAGTTTGACTGAGACACATCTCGGTTGCTGTCACAGCACCTCGACCGAGATGATTCTTGAGAAACCGAGGCGACTAGGTCTGACAATCCAGTCAGCCACCTCGGTCCGGTCAGGGCCATCTCGACCGAGGTGATAACAGAATCGGCGAGGGGTTTTTAAGGAGAACGAATTTCTCTCTCTTCCCTCCCAACTTCCTTCTCGACCGCGGCGCTCCCTTACCTCGTTTCCTTGTTTCTCAATCGTTTTCCACGATTTTTGCTCCGATCTCGCAAACAAAAGCAAGAGGATCAGATTGCAAGGAACAAACTGCAAGATAAACGCCTCGAATCGACTTAATTTAGGGTAAATTGTCGAAAACACTAATTTCCTCTTTCTTTACTGATTTGGGCGATTTTTGGCTTTGGTTGCCACGTTTAATTGCTGAAAAGAGTATAAGTACCCCATAGGAAGCAATTGGTAGTGATTTTGGGGAAAAAGAACTGAAAATCAGAGAGAGAAAATCGAACAGCACTTCGCCTCGGTCCAGTCGAGCTGTGTCTCGGCCGAGGTGTTCTTCAGTCCGTCAAACCGACCGAGGTGACCTTGTCAGCAGAAATTATGAGTTCTTGATCTGATCACCAGCTAGTTCTGAGAGATGCTCCCAACGGTTCTTCTCCTTCTTCCCGACCTTCTATCCTGGTGATTCACGAGAGTCACCAGGCAGACTTTGATCGTATTTGCGGGCGCCCCGTGATTGCCCCGCACTTTTTGGATGTTCCAGCCTTCGAGTGCCTCCACGTGGTGGAGGACTTGAAGAAGATGATATCCATGGTAGGGCTGGAGCAGTTTATGGAGATCCGAGCTCCAGCCTACCTTGAGCCGACGATGCAGTTTGTGAGTTCTGTCACTCACATTCCAGAGAGGAACAACATAAAGTACCGGTTGATGAACCGGAACTACATTGTACCCAAGGATAAGTTCCGAGAGATATTAGGCTTCCTGACCCCTACAGTGACCGACTTCCCTTCTCGAGCAGTGGCTCGACAGTTTTGGGGGGCAGATTGCCCATGTGGTGGAGCACGCAGACATATGGAGACCTGGAGACTCCAGGGAGCGCATCATCTTCCAGTTAGCATTCCGTCTGGCCCACCGTATATTTAGTGAGACTCTTCTGACGTGTACTGAGACGCCTAGAAGATCAGACAAGGGGAGCTGTTGAATCTGTTCTGCATGGTTACTGGAGGAGTGCTTGACTTTGGAGGTATGCTAGCTGGGGATCTGCTCCGAATCAAGGGCAAGGCGAATGGAGATATTTGTTGTGGAGGACTGGTGACCCACATCGCTACATTTATGGGTCTAGACTTGACTGTTTGTACATTGGTAGCGGCTGCAAAGCCGCTTGGACTTCAGGAGATGATTACGAGGAGGATACCGGTTCCTTGTGGCCTCACTACACCCTACGTAGTTATGCCATGGGAACAGACTGCCCCTCAGGGTATCCTATGGTCAGATCAGTTTACAGTCTTCGATCCACAATATTGCTCTTCTGCTTGGCAGCCCTATATAGAGGATGCGAGAGATGTTGCCCCAGCTGAGGTGGAGGAGGAGTATGATGATGGCAGAGCTTCCATGGAGACTGGTACAGATACCGCTGGTCCGAGTGTGCCGATTGTCGACCTGGATGATGAGGCGACAAAGGAGGAGGCAGCTGCAGCACCATCACGACCTGCCAGGCGTAGAGTCTGTAGACAGAGAGACCCCGTAGCTCACCGACAGATTGATGAGCTGACGGACCAGATGATCAACGCTTACGACGCCTTGTCATTGGAGATGATGGAGCTTCGAGAGAGCCATCACTACCAGCAGAGGATGATGGAGATCCAGTTTCAGCACACTATGGGTTACCTGTTTGACCCATCTCAACATCTCTTCATCCCGTATCCACCTCCACCACCAGCGGATCAGGACTAGAGCTTGCATGGATTTCTTTTCTTTGTTTATTATGCAGCTCAACTATGTCGAATGAGTTCTCTTGTTTTAGACTTATTTTGGCCCATTGGGACAATGTGTCCCAAGTATGGGGTATTTATGTGTATGATTTGACATTGTGTATGCTTGTATGACTCGAGTTGAATATTTATGATTTTCAAAATGCTCTACGTGTTTATCTGAGATTACATGCATGTATACAGGTGATTTGTTTGAGAAAAACGTCAAAAACTGATTTTAAAAAAATTGACCTCGACCGGGATTATTATGGCCAAACGAGGTCAAGTACCTCGGATGACTTAGAACACCTCGACCGAGGCGGTTTAACTGAGAGACTTTTCGAAACGTTTTGTGCTTCTATTTTGGATATGACCTCAGTGATGATTTTTGTTTGCAGATTGGTTTTGAATTCTATATATGTTTGAAAGGTTTTATGATATGTTTAAGTTGCAAAATAATTTGTTTGAAATTTTGGCATGTTTAATACTTTGTTTTATCAAAATTATGTTGAATTTGAAGGTTGACACCGCATGATGAGTTCTCTCACTTTCTTTCTGGGATGATTAAGGCAATTCGTTCTTCTCTCTTCTTCTTCTTGATCATGCTTTAGCCCCTCATATACATATTTGCCTTCCTTTACCTATCCGGGAACTTGGAAGCAAGCAAAGAAAAACAAGTGAAGGAAAAGTTGAGATGTTGGCTGGAAGTTTAGAAAGAAACAAATAGGTTTGGGGAAGTCAATCATGATGATGAGTAACTCGGCACCATTCACATAGTCGGGTGTTTGTGTCTTGCCAAAGTCGGATTGAGCGATATTCCTAACGGGTCATGGTATGTGCATCAAGGGTTTGAGGCATCTCGAAAAATTGATGATTGCTGATCTCCTAGGCTTCGGTTACTGTGCACCTCTGTCCATGCATCCCAAAAAAGTAAAGTAGAATAAGTAAAGCTTATTGGTGGAAGATGTTGATTTTCAAAGAAAGTGAAGTAAGATCCTTTTCCCAGATTGTAGCACCACATTCCCTATATACATCCCACCCTCACACGTTTCTTGACCTCTTTTGAAAGCCCTTGGGACCTCGAGCTTGTTGATTGACTTGGTGGTTTAAACTGGATTATACATAATTAATTTCGATAATTATGATTTATTATGCATTCTATGATTTTATGCAAAGATGAACAACTTTCTTATATTTATAAAATGTTTTGATCATGTTTTGATTTTATTTACCATGAAGCATTCTTTTAGAGTGATCTATGAGTGGAGCACACCACCAAAAATGTTTTGAAATACTTTTCATTGATCTTTATGACCTATAATCCATTCTATCTTCTACTTAAGATTTGGAACTTTCTTGGGGACAAGCAAGGGACAAGTATGGGGTATTTTGATAGCATGTATTATAGTCTATATTTTGGGACTTGTTTGGACGTTTTATCTTCAATAATATGCAAGTATGGATGTATATTATGTGATTATATTGTTGTTTCATCTACCTTTACGGGAATCGAGGTATACACCAAGTTTCGTTGTAATCGTAGGTAAAATGGCACGTTTTGGACTGAAATAGAGCTAAGGAGTCATAGGAGCTACATTTTGGAGCTCAAAGAAGAACTCAGGAAGCATGAAATTAATGAAGAAGATTTACTTTGGACCAGATTTGAGAGATTTCACATTCAATTGAGATTCACCTCGGTCAGCTATAGTGTCACCTCGACTGAGGTGATCTTGAGGAGCGTCCCGACCGAGGCGAACACCTTGGCGCCGGCGAGATCATATTTTTTTAGATGAGATCTTTTAATTATGGAAATAAGATATCTTATATTTTTTGATTGGATTTCTGGAAGGAAGATCTTATATTTGGGAGATCTATTTTAGAGATATATATATATTTTATAGGAAATTATCTTTTTAAGATATTATTATCTTTGGAAGATAATTCTCCTATATAAAGGGTTGGATTTTCCACAATTCAGGATCATCCTCTACAGCATATTCTACACGCAGCAATTAGGAAGATTTTCTGAAAGTTGAAGGAAGGATTGAAGTTTGAAGGAAAGAAGATTCATAGTTTTGAGATAGCTTTTGAGGGAGTTTTGTAAGACTTTCTTAGATTTCCTTTTGGTTTATTGTCTTGTTCGATTTGTGATTTAAGAAACGCTGATTTGTTTGTGATTCGATTCAGTTATTGAAGCCTTTCTCTTGAGGTTTATTTGTTCGAATATTCATTCCTTTCCCTTATACTCGATTATTGTTTTCATGTTGATGAGTGGCTAAATTTCTTGTGCGATTCTAGGGTGATTGGATGAAAGTTGTGGGAAAGACAATGATAGAATGATCTTAATCTCAGTAGGACCCTAAAAACTCGAGTCTTTAACCTTAACCCTAGAGTACCTCGCTCAATCGATGAACATCTCGGCCGGGGTCGAATTTGACTAAACGAGGTGACCCTTTTCTAATCATAAACTGAGAGTTAAGTGTTCTAGTTTGCCAAAAGCCTCCATATCATTTTTTTTCTTTTGCACACTACTCACGACAGATCCTGTAGTACCTGTGGTTATGTCCTTCCATGCAGTTGAGTCTGGACTTTTTCCTATGTGTTTGTTGTTCTTCCTATCACAAAGACTAGATTCAGTCTATCTGATAAACCTGGCGTACCAAATCAACTAGGAAAAGTGTATTTTCCCGACGTATATCTTCTGAATATGAATAATTATTGTGAAGAAAGCGACGCATTGGATAAACTACCATACAAGTGCACCTTCAATTACAATTTTGTAATCTATTAGAGGGGTTGGTGAAAAATAATAACAATTGCCCACATTTTTATTTCATGAACCTCGAGATAGATCTTATAGATATGCGACAAGTAGGGATCCTCGAGATGAAAGTTGTCATCATCCTTGATCAATTCAATTCTAGTTCTTCTAATAGAACTAACACGTTCTAGTAAAATAACTAATCTATTTTTATTATTAAGGAAAATGCCGCTTCTCACGCGCATATCAAATGATCCAACTCTAATAAGGTCGGTGAATGTCACTAGATGAATCACATAACAAGCTGAATTAAAATCAACAACTCACAAACAAGATCATGTATTATCCCCATCAAGATAGTTAACTAAACATGACAATAGATTCAAAGCAATGAATTTGGAATGAAATGAGAAACATAATCAAGCAAGATATTAATTACCAAATAGATTCAAAGACATCATATGTACAAATTCTTGCACTTTATGTAAATTTATAGATTCAAAGACATTATATTCTATAAGGAAACAATAAATATTATGTTATTTATTATGTGATAATTGTACGGGATTAATTAAAAAATTCTTACACCGTTCATTAAGTAATAATTAACTAAACATGACAATAGATTCAAAGACATATATTTTATGTGGTGCCTTGTAATACCTTATCTTTTTTTTTTTTACGTGTAATGTATTGTAAAATGTTAGTTTCACGTGTCAAATTTGTTAAAGTTATTGTAAATATTAAATATCATCGTTAAATTAATACCAAATTTATACTGATTTTTTCTTAATTAAAATAATTATATATTTTAAATATATTTAATATAATTTTTCATGTACAATAATTCAATATATTAACTTTTTGTAAATTAATAATTTATATGATAAATATCAATGTCATCCTAAATTTAATTCATTACTTATATTTCTTATTTTTATAAAAAATATAATCATTCTAAACATAGTCAATATTAGATTTTACGAATAAAAAAAATCAAAATATATGTATTTTATTTAAAATATTCAATTAATTGAAAACCAAAACGCTTGAGCAATAAAAATGTGAATCATTCTTCATTGTGACGTGCCATCAATCAAAATAAAAATAGTTTTGAGTTCAAATTTATATTATTTACCTAAAACTAATATATTTTAATGGTTAGAGACCCCTTGTGGCCGGGGCTCTTAGAGAATAACAGATCCAGCTAGGAGAATTTAAACTATAATAATGACAAGTTACTTATCTACCGTTCTCGGTAGATTTGCTTGCTTACCTTACATTAAGAATCCATTTGGTTGTATGCAAACAAAATGAACGTAATAAAAACAATTCTACTTATTTATTAATCTCTTGGAATTATTTTACGTGATTTCTAGTGGACAAAGTTAAATTAGGCCAATTTCAAAATTCTATAGAAAAACAAAAAGGAGAAACAAAACAAATTGCGCAATTTTGGTAACTAGACCTTTTTGATAAACTGGAGTAGTAACTAGACTTTTTAATGTTTCAACTAAGTAAATATACCCCTACTTTTTGTATTTATTTTCAAACTCTACACACTCTTCTCTCAGAGGGTACATTTACTAAACACAAAACTAGAAAAAGCCTAGTAAACCAAATTATTTCAAAGGAAATTTATTTTTGAGAATGACAGTCACAAAACCTTCGACTAAGGGCATGTTTATATGCCGAGAATGAAACTGAAACTGAAAAATGTGACTGAAACTGAATCAAATTAATCAAATTAATTTGTTTATATGTTCGTTTAGGATGAGAATGAATGAGTTGACCAAAAAACCTTACATAATGCCCCTACACTTTTTTTTTTAAACTTTTGTAAAATACAAACGAAGAATGGTAAGCCGTTGAGACCCCATTTGCCTTCAATCCCCTTCCCATCTTCAACCCTAACACAAGAGACAAGCGTGGAAGAGGGGTGCCCGACGGTCAAGGCTGATTAGATGATGAATCGAGTATTGATATCACAACCATCTAGCTCGTTAGCAGTCGTTTGGAGCCATGAAAGCCTCAACGAGCATTAGTAGAAGTAAAACAAGCAAAGAATAAGCAGAAATAAGCAATAAATAGGGAGGAGGAAGAAGAAGGTTTCTGCAGAAGGGTACAAATGTCATAGAAATTGGAGGATTCAATCGATTAAACCTCCTACCTCAACTTAATCATTCAGTCAATTCACCCCTTATTTAGCCAATTCGTTCCCTTGACTAAACCATGAAAATGGAGTACCGAAAGTTGATGAAAGTTATTCAACCGATTTAATCGATTGTACTCAACGGCCCTAAGAATTAACTTTGTAAGTGGGTAACGATATAATATATACTATATTTATTTTCTTTTTGTTCAAGTTTCTAAAATTACAACCAAATGGCCCACAATAATAGTTAGGGATCAGTCTCATGCTCCGGATTAGTCTCGTGGATCATGATAGATCCGAGTAAAAATAATAGTCCAGGGATGGATGAGGCTTTTATATGAACCCGTGAACCACTAATTGAGCTCGGCTCAAGCTAAGCATGAACATACCCAAAATTTGACTCACTCAACTCAACTAACAATCCTATGATAACTAAATGAGTCAATCTTGAGTAAGGTCGTTGTACAAAAGTTCAGCTCACTAGCTTACTTACTAAAGAAACCGAACATGAACACATTTTTAACCTCGATTAAAATTCGTGTCGAGCTCGTGCTGAACATAAGTACACCAAAGCTCGTCTCGTTTGGCTCCGGCTCGAATAACAACCTAAGTATGTCAATTGGTGTAACACAGGAATGAAAAGGAATTTTCATCTAACTTCTTATAGTATGGGTATTGTATTGTTGGAATATATAGATGAACTATCATATGTTAACAAACAAGAAAAACACAGATCAACAGAGAAGAAACAAACATACGGTTACATATATAAATATATATGTACGCCTACGTCTTAAAAACCTATAGCATGGGCCAACTTACATATTGATTACATTTGAAGTTGCAGCATCTAGAGAAGGTGACCTTTGACACATGACACGAATTGGCGTTACCTTTCAGAGGATATCATTTTGCAGTCTTTGAATGTTTGATAAGCCAATCAATGACGATATCTATGTTTACCGAGTCCTTGCATGAGATCATATAGCAGCAAACCTCTCTATCATTGATTGATCTAAGGTCTCTGTCCATATCCAACAACAAAAACACCCATTTCAGCATCAGAAAGTCGAAACATCTTTAAGAATGGTTGTTGCGTAAAAGAGGTATGCAACTCACAGCTGATCCATCAACGGTTGTTGGGAAAGAGCTTCTGATTTGTCAATCTTGTTCCCCAGAACAAGCAAAGGGATGCCACTTAAGGATGGTTTCGCCAAAAGGTCATGTAGCTCACTTCGTGCTACTGGAACGTTGTCTCTATCAGCAGCATCAACCACATATCTGCTCAATTTTTGATCACGAGAACAAGTTAGTTCATAAGGGTGAAATGATAAAACTTATGGCATGTAGATGATATGATAAACAAATCTTACAATATTGTATCTGCAGTCAAAGGCATGCAAATATACTAACGTAGAACGCTACAATCAAGGTATCAAACAGAAAATATTCAAAATAATGCCAGCTACAATCAAAGGAATTTCCCTCCAAGAATAGATTATTACCCTTTCAACAGTACGAAACCAAAAAGGAAAAAAGAACAATGTCAACTACGGTGCCTTCGTATAGATAGAACCACAGGGCTCATAGGGAGCCCATTTCCTGAGGGTATTGGGAGAAAATAAAGTAGATCGAAGAAAACTGACTTCACGTTTCTTCATAATGTTAAGGATTTCCACTTAAGGCAACTGCAAATCACTTGTACAATTAATATGTACGTTCCTCTAGCCCATATCCAAAGCATCCACCAACTCTCATTCTCTCACAGGGTACCACACGACCACCACAAGCACCCAATCTCCAAAAATATGCCCCCTCTCCTCATGTACCATATTGTTTCGTTTGGTATGCAAATGATCTGCTTCTTCATCGAATTCAAGCTTCAAGTGTGAAAGCGTGCATTTATTTGTTCCTTTCCTACTTAGGTGTATGTATATGTAAACACTTTCAGGACAAACTTCTTTGAGGGTAATTGGAAGGGGTGAGATTATAATGACTCATCCAAAAATTTCCCAAAGTACTATGTTCTTCCAAAATGGCTCTAATCATGACTTTAAGCACTCAAATAAAGTCTGAACTAAGCTCATGAGAGCCTCAATGGTTAACAACATAAAAATAAACAGCTGTATTCCGACAGAAAGAAACACTCTAATTCTTTAGCCTTATGGAGCTGCACAAAACATAATCAACTATTATTGGAGATATGATGTGGTCTTCCCTCAGCTGATCCCCTCAATATTATTTCCATGCCTTAACACAAAAGATAACAACTATTATGTGAGAAGTCTAGCAGAAGAACTCCAGGGAGTTACTTAAAACCCTTAGGGCTGCTTTAAAACAAAAAACAGAAAAATGTTGGATGGAACGACAATCCAAATACTGTGACTATAAGCCATCGGGTATGTCATTGCATGATGACACATCTGAAGTCTGCACAATCATTAGCAAATTGATTGTGGCAAATTTCTTTTTATTCAAATGCACTATGCTCTTAGGAGTTGCCCTTTTACCTTATTGTTTCTTCAAGTATAATGCAAATCAGACATCAAACGTGCATGAGAACCATAATAAAAATTCAACAAACAGATGTAAGATCTTTTGAATGTCTCAAATGGAAGATTTGACGAAAAGAAGTAAGAGAAATTACACGATAGCAGATGCTCCACGACAATAACGCTCCCACATAGTGCGAAACCTCCGCTGCCCTCCAAGGTCCCAAAGTTTTATCGTGACATTCCCTTTGATAACTTTCTTCATATTGAATCCCACGGTTGGAATCATGTCTTCACTATATCCTCCTGTCTAACAATGCAGGAAAAGAAATGACATTAAGAACAGCAAATGAATAGCCAAACATCAATGCCTGCACATATGTGTGCACACATATGCTCAGAGACCAAGTGAAGATAAAGATAAAAACATGGAAAACGCCTCACTACTTACAGCAACAGAATTCACAAGGGATGTTTTTCCTGCATTCTGAAGGCCCACGAGAGACAGCTCCATTTCCTGCTTGAAGAACATACTGCTATGCAAATCACAAAGTTAGAGAAGGAAAAAGTTCTAAACTTTTGAAATGAAGCAATATCCAAGACAGGTGATCGTTCCTTTCAAGAAGAAAACATGTAGTACAGAAGATTGTTTACAAAATTAAGACATTCATTGCCTGTCAATGGAAAAAAGTAAATGCAAAAGACTAGGTTGTTGACGGAAAGTGTATGAAATCCCAAGTATTGGTAGCAAATCTACCCTCTACTTAATGTGAAAACATGCACCATAATAGATCTCAATCTTCTCTTTCCCTCTTGATAGTCTTCAATAACATGGTTTTGTAAGGCTAATGATGGATGTTCACTGTTTCATTCCGAAAAGAATATTTTTTATGAAAAAATGGAGGTGGACGAAGGTTAAACTCAATGGTTGCAGTACATACAATGGTACCACATCCAAGTTAACACTTAACAATAGATTATTCCTGCGGCGTTATGCAGTGAATTCTTTTTTTTGGATTCAAAAAGGCTCTCAGGCCAAAAACAAAAGAGGAGCTCAAGTAAGAGTAACTACTTGGGTGCAGAGGCACGGGCTGGAACGTTATCAAGGTCGATATATTATATCTAATATTTGCAGAAAATGTAACAGTAGCAATGTTGAAGCCAATACTAATATAATACATGGATGCAGTACCCGCAATTGATCAAGGTAGTCTCTACTCTCTAGTTTGAAGTCAACGACGGGCATGCTACATTCATATTTCCTAGAGAGGACAGACTAGCTAACGTTTTGGCTAGTATTCTAGTTCAAATGTTCAGTAATGTCGGCTATGATGTGAACTACTTGTTATTATCTTCCATTTGATCAAGTTTAAGAACAACTTATGGAGTTATTGTTGAGAATTCTCGGACTCTTATAGTCATCTAGTCTGTAATCGGCAATATCAGTCATTAGTAGAATCCACTGTAATCAGCAATGGTATTAACAGCAACAAATAAATCGTCACAAGAGCAAGAAATAGCCTGAGCTTCATAGGATTACTTAGAGCAATCCAGACGGTTTGAAAACAAACAGCGAAAGCGAAGAACTCAGCACAAAATCAAAAGTAATTAACAAAATTCCTGGTGCAATCCGGCAAAATTCAGAAATCAAAGTCAAGAGAGAAATATAATGGAAACGAGTGGTGGACCAAATAAGGATAGAAATTGAGATTCAAAAGGAATAAAACGGGGTAATCGCACCTCCGAAGCCAGTTGATGATGGAATCCCACAGCCCCATCCCCATCCCCATCCCCATAGGATTAAGAGTGAAGCTGGAACTGAAATCCGGCGTGAGTCAATGGGGGAAATTTCGATTCTGGAAAAAGATTTGTTTGAAGAAGTGCCCTAAGATTTGAGATGAAGAGGAGAAGGCAAGCAAACGGAGACACGGAAGGGAGAGATGGCAGAGATGAGAAGAAAAAACAAGTGAAGCAACGAAGGTGGCCGTTTCACGTTCTCTTCCTTTTCTTTGTTTTTTCCTTACCTCACCTGCCTATCTGGCATGCGTGATGCGGCATTGTTTTTTTTATTAATGGAATAGTTACTCACTTACCCGGTTTAGGTTAAATCGACGGTTCATCACTTTATCCAATGTAAATTGCAATTTCCGTCTCCCGGTTAGGTATAAGTTTTGGGCATAGTATTTTACAAAGGGTTAATTCCGGTTCCCAATAAAACAACTCAAGGTATGGAGGAGATCATATATAAATTTGTGTGTATGATTGGGAAGAAGTTAGGTTGAACTTCGAACTCAAAAGAACGTCGTCGATTTTTAATTCGGGTTTTACCAGAAATTTGTATGTATGTAGGTAAAAAGAATCACGTGGGATTTGGATCCTCCATAACCCTAAGATCGTACAACGACAACCTAAAATAGTAGTTAAGTTACACTAAATTATTTACCGGTATTGGAGTAGCTCATGTAAGAGAAGTACATTCAGAAGCACAAAATTGTATATAAGAAAGTAAGAGAATCGTGTGGGATTTGAGGTGTAGGACGCTCATGTGTTATAACGGAAACAAGGAAGGGAGAGATGGCCGAGGGACAAGAATTTTGTTACATTATGTCTTTATTAATTAGTTTAAAGCGTAAGAAACCCTAAATCTTTTTTCGGAAAATGTTTAAATTTAGCATGATACCTTAAGGCGTGACGTGTGATGGTTCAGTTCGTTTAGCATATTAATTGAATTTAAACAAATTAGTGAGTTTTTAGGTAATAAATTATAAAGCCTATATATACCAATTACCATAAATCAACCCGAAATCCTAACCTATCTTATACCTCCCTTCTCCCTCGTTCCGACAACCAAGGAGCCTTCTCCACCGAGCCTTCCTTCGACCCTGGTATTTGCTCGAGCTAACCATTACAATCGTACACCGGTAATGGACTAGCAACAATGGACCATCCTTGGGTCATGGTGTTGGTCTTGGCTAAGTTTGTTACTATTTTGTACATTTTGAAATATCTATGTCAACTATAGGTTTGTCAATCTAGTGATATTGATCCACCATGGAAGGTTCAAGGTTAATTATTCATTTGTGTCCTCCTATAATAACTTCATGGGTCAATAACTAATTCAACTTTAATGTGATTAATGTTTCTTAGAATTCATGAAGTCTTATGTTTTACAAGTAAGGATTTTTTTTTTTCCAAAATAATAAGGAAATGAAAATATTTTTCAAAAGTAGATACGGAGTATTAAAATAGTCTGAGAATAGGAAGGATTTTCGGGTCGCAGTAGTTAACATGATTAACTTGCAGTTTTGAACTGCGAGTTTCTATTTTTGTTTTTATTAGTAACCCGCAATTTTAAACTACTGACTTCTATTTTTAATTTTTTTTAAAAGAATCCTTGTTTTAACATGTTCGGCCCAATTAATTCTGGGTCAAAATCCGCAGTTTCAAATAGCGGGTTACCATTTAAAATAAATAGAAACCCGCAGTTTGAAACTGTGCTAGTAAAAAAAATAAAAATAGAAACACGCAGTTTAAACCTTCGGGTTATTCATGTTGCCCCGCAGTTTTAAACTACGGGTCTACTCCAACCCGAAAAACCTTCCTATTATTGGAATTATGTTTTACTTTGTACCTAATCTTGAAAAATATTTTTATTTTCTTCTTATTTTGGAAAAAAAATCCTACAATTAAAGTTACCAATTTTGTAGATAAGGCATGAGATTTTAGAATATTGTGTTGAGCGATGATGTTGTTAGTTAATGATAATGATGTGAATTGATGAATATGACTTGTGTATGTGATGTTTAACATGATGTTAAGGTGTTACCCGGTAGATTGAAACATGAGAAATTATCTTGGAAATTTTGTCTATTGAGTTTGTTGATATGTTTTGAATTGGGTTTGTCATCTATTTGAGCTTTTATTGTTTGACACAGACTTATACTTGGCGATCAAGTATAATCTAAGGTTTCGTGACTCTATATATTGTAGTGTTCACTCTACCTCTAACTTATCTAGTTACAATCTGATTATCCTATGTTTATATGTAATCTGAACCTCCTCAATAAAATCTCTCTGAAAAAAGGACATAACCGTTACAATCACTATAAATATGTGTGTGTTGTCTTTCTTGTTTGTTGAATTCTATTCTTTCTCACACTGCACAACAAACTGATATCAAAGTTTTGGGTTCTTTGATTTTTGTATACTAGGAGAAAGATGTCTTCTTTCAATACGAAAATTGACAAGTTCACAAGGAAGAATAATTTCAATTGGTGGTAGATCAAGATGTGAGCGTTGCTAAAACAACATGGTTTATAGGGGTCCGTTGTCAAGGAAGAAATCCGATAAGGAAAATGACGATGCTGCTGAGATGACAACTCAATAGGATAAGACGCATTCGACCATTATGCCGTGGCTCAAAGATGATGTCTTATGCAAGGTTTCGGATCAGGATAGTTGAACCAAACTGTGGTTGAGTTTGGAGAGCCTCTACATGACGAAGTCTCTCACTAACAAGTTACTTCTAAAGCAAAGTTTGTTCAACCTGCGAATGCAAGAAGGTACGCAACTTCGTTAGCACATAGATCAGTTAAACCCAATTCTTCTAGGTTTGGTAATATTAAGGTTAAGATTTTGGACGAGGATGTTGCATTAATTATGTTGGTATCTTTGCCGTCATCATATGAAAAATTTGTTCAATATTTTGTTTTGGTAAAAGATACTATTACTCTAGAAGACTTCAACTCTACCCTTCATACAAGGGAACTACGCCACAAGGTCAATGAAAGTTGTGTAGGTAAGGACAATCAAGCATATGACCTATATACAAGTGGAGCAAGGGACAAGAAAATCATGAAAGAAGAAGGACAAGAAGTCGTCTTCTTCAAAGGTCCTAAGCCTAATGACGTTTGCAACTACTGTAAGGAGAAAGAGCATTGTTAGAATGAATGTCCTAAGAAGAAGAAACCACAAGATTCTGGTTCAACAATTGTTGTAGAAGATGGTTTTAAATCAATTGAGAATATATCTTTGGTCGTTTGTAGAGACACTTATCACGCTGATGTGTGGGTTTTTGTTCCGGAGCTTCCTATCACATATGCCCTTTGATGCGTCCTTGGAGGTAACCAAGGATAACTCCGGATCTAGATCAAGCAAAGCTCCAACTACTCCTTGATTCTTTGTGCAGCGTTGTATCGTTTTCAGATCCAAAGGGGCGGAAGCGATGAAGAAACAAAGGTTAATTCGATCTAGAGAGATCGAATAAGCCTTTTTGTGTGGATCGAAGGTTGATTCTTAAGAAGGATCCTCGAATATGGATTTCTTGGATCAAGACGAGATCCAAGGAAGAAATTTGAGAGATAGAAGAGAGGTTTTGATGCCCAAGCTAAGTAAGACGAAATTCTTCTCAAAACTTAGTAATATTGAACATGAAAAATAAGTGAGGCAAGATATCTCTTATATAGAGAGTCTTGCCTACCTATGGGCCAACGGACCAAACAAAAATACATGAAGAAAAGCCCAAAAGGGAAAACCTAAAAGAATAAGATCAAAACCTAAAAGAATAAGATCAAAACCTAAAAGGATAAGATCAAAAGGGAATATTCTTATACGGAATATCCCTTTTATTACATACAAAGGAAAACATGAAAATATAGTCCGAAAATAAGCTAGCTTCATGCCATGGAGTCGGAAAGACGAGACATGCCGCTAACGGAACCGGTAGCCTATGCCATGGTGGTGTAGAGACACAACATGCCGGTAATGGAACCAAGTGAAGAAGTGGTGCGGGCGATGATGGAGCCGGTGGCTCGAGCAATGACCTTAGCTCGGGATCGGGTGAGCGGTCCATCTGAGCGAACCCTAAGAACCTCGTCCTCCTCGTCTACGGTCAACGTAAAAGGGACATCCAAGGGCGCATCACCCTTGTATAGAGTGATTTGAAACTTATAAACAGGTAGACGGTGGCTATATCTCATGGCCAATAGTTCTATCTACAAGGCGGGCGAATTTGACTCGATTAAAATCAAGACACATGAAGGTAGATTTTGTACATTGAACGAGGTCAGCCATGTTTCACTTATTATTAAGAATTTGTTATCCTTGAGTATGCTAGATAGTAAGGGGTTTTAATTAAAGGTGAATCTGGAGCTATGAATGTCTATAAGGGTTGATGTTATTCAGAAAGGTATGAAAAGAGGTACTTTATATTTCCTACAAGGTTCTACTATTTTTTAGTCTGTTTTGTTGAATCTTCATAGGTTCAGTGATAGCATGAAATATGACCATATTTTAGACATTTGTTTTGATTATTTTTCCCTTTTAGTTGTGTACATGGATGAGAGTTTGAAGCATTTATGAGCACATTCACCTATTTTGTCGATATAGAGATCTACACAAGCTTTGTTATGTTTTTAGGTGAATAAAGGCTTGGATTGGAGCATATATGAGAGAGTAGGAGTATTTGATCATGCTAGGTATCAAGAAGATGCATTGGAGAAGATAAGGAAGGAGCATGATTAGAGAACTTTACGAAACAAAGGCTTTTACGAAGGAATTTGACAAATCACGGCCAAACCAAGAGTTCCACGACCGTGGTTTTAGCATTGAGGGCGTGGAAAACCATGTCAAGAGAAACATAAAGATTCCACGACCAGAACCACGACCGTGGAAGTTTACACTAGACCGTGATTCTTATAACGGTTGCCACGTGTTATATTTGCCACGTCAGCGACGGTTATCGGGCTTTTCGTAACCCTACTTTTTCCTATAAGAAGGCTGGAGAAAGGAGAAATTAGGGGACTCGCATAGACGGCTGCATACGCTACATTTCATTGGAGATTGCTTAGGAAGATTCCATTGCATACAGGAAGATCCCGAGAAGGACGCATTTCGAGATTGCATACTTAAGAAGATCTTAGGGTTTACATTCGAAGGCGGATTGACATCCCGTTCTTCATTTTTCCTACAGATTGTTGTGAGGATCTCTGTTCCCTATTCCACTTTCATTTAACGCATATACTTGTTGATTGTTTTCGAGATTGACTATATTGAGTTTTCGGAGCTTTACCCTTTTTCTCTTTTAAGCTTGATTTTTGATTCAATGATGATGGTTATTGGATAAAACCCTTTAGCAATTCTAATGTGAAGGGTTGATGGTTGTGGCTTAGATAATGATAGATTGAACGTAAACATATTGGACCCTGAGAGTTGCGAGAAACCTCGTAGTCGAGGATTTCCACGGTCTATTCTTGAGTTTCACGGCCGTGGTTCTTCAAGATCCAGCCGTGGTTTCCTCTGTCGTACGTCCTTTACTTTTGATTTGATCCAAAGTTAAAGATATACTTTAACCTATCCTTGGCTTGCCTTTTCTAGGTAGTAGTGAGACTCAACACCCTCTATTTCAGTTTCGAGTGTCACAACCTTAACCATTTTGGCTTGTCTTTGATCCCTTGGGTTTGGACATGAGTATTTGAGAGTAATTCTTATCCTTTGATCCTTTCTATATTGCAGCCTCAACAACCTTTATAGAGAGAGTCTTTGGGTGAGACATATGGGTTTGGAACTTCACCGTACATAACCCTACATTAGATATACCTTTGCAATCCCAACTCTGTCCTTACATCTATAGAATATCTTGAATCAATTGCCACAATTGGATACTTGGATCTTTAGGATTGCTGTTTTCCCACTATATTTGCAAAGCTTTTACATTTACTTTTTTTTTTGGTGGGAGCTTTTACATTTACTCGCTTGACAACTTGTGAACTGATTTTGTTTTCCCCAAATCCCTGAGTTCGATACTCTGGAATTCTTGCTTTACTACGCCGATCCGTACACTACGGGTTCGCTTGCTTTAATTTCAGTTTTATAAATTTAAAACTAGTGACGCACACTTTTGAGCGAACAAGTTTTTGGCGCCGTTGCCGGGGATTTGGTTTAGGCCAAATTCGGCTCTCGATTGTCGAGCTTGGGAGCTTTGCTCTTGTTATTTGATTTTTCTTTTTGAGTGATTTTGCAGAATTTTAGGTGTATGCGAAGGTCTAGATCCACGAAAGACTTTGTTCCTTTTGATCCCGAACTTGAGAAGACTTTGAGGCGAAAGTTAAGAGAGAAAAGGATGGCTGAACATAATGAGAGGAATAACCAACAAGAGTTGGAAGAGGCTAGAGCTCAATTGAATACAAGTAAAAGACAACGTCTTGAGGAGCAAGCTGTTGCTCGGGCTGATCGAGAGAGAAATCAAGCTCAAATTGAGGAGCTTAGGGCGATGATTCTACAAATGCAATTAGATAGGCGCCGAAAGTAAGAAAGCTAATTCAAATAGATCCATTAGAGCTAAATCATCCGACGATGATGACATGCCGGACCTAGAGGATATTGCACCAATAATCCATCCAGTTCGTGACAATCCTAGATCACATGTTGATCCTTGCATTCCCGCTAGAGATGTGAGAGCCGCTGATGGCAGGGATGAACCACGAACCCTTGGGCAACGGATGGATCCAATTCAGCAACCACGCCGTTTAGGTGTGAATTTTGGTGGTGAAGACGTCCAGGATTTCGCCCGCAAGTTATTACCATGGTTCGCCAAAGTCAATTTGGTAGAACGGATGCTGAATCTCCACACCAACACTTATAGAATTTCGAGATTCTATGGAGACAATGAAGCCGAAGAGAGTTGTCAACAACAATTACAAGATAAAACCGTTCTTTTTCTCTTTGAAGGACAAGGCTTTGTCTTGGTATCAAGCTCTTGCGGCTGAAAGACTTAACACATGGGAGGATTTGACTTCGGAATTCGTCACCAAGTTCTTTCCGCCATCCAAGACGGCGGAGTTAAGAGGTAAGATTAATGCTTTTTACATGAAACCTAACGAAAGCTTGTTTAAATCTTGGGAAAGGTTTCAAGATCTTCTATTGGATTGCCCGCATCACGGCATTTCAAAGTTGGAATTATTGGAGATCTACTACAAGGGGCTGGATGTAGAAACGCAATTCAAGCTTCAATCCCTTTCTTGTGGAACTTTCATGGACATGAGAGAGGATGACGCTTGAGACTTTGTTGAGAAGCAAGCCGAAGTAATTGAGAGATATTCCCATAGAAAAGTCGATGATGGGAATCGGAATTCAGGAGATCCAGGTAATTGAGAGGTATCACCTGAATAATCGAATTCAGGATTTTTTTTACTTTTTATATTGGATTTTGATTTTGGTTGCTGACATAAATTTGGGGATTTATAATTTTTGATTTTGTGATTGCTATATTGTTAGGGAAAGGGATTTATGATTTTGATTTTTGTAAATTGATAGAAATTTGGGGTTCATGAAATTTGGGGCTTAGGTTTTTGGAGGTGGACAATTTTGCCCCTGAAATTTAACGTCGTTCTTTGAATTTAACGGGTGAACAGTAACCTATGTATTAATCTTTGGTCGGGCTCAATAGTTGAGGTATCGTTCTGATAGTTTAAACGACGGGGTACTAAAGCTTAGTCAGTCCAAAAGATGAAGTATTGTTTAGACAATTTTCTCCTTTATATAATTATAGAATAAAGGTAAAATTATATAATATAAAACTTTAAATATAAAATATAGAGGAAACTATGTAGAACCACCTTTAATAATCAGTTTTTTTTTGTAATAAATCACCCTTTACAAAAATCTTAGCGTAAAATCACCCTTAATGTTCAACTATTTGCAGTAAACCACCCCTTATAATTTTTTTGGCATAAAACCACCCTTAATTTCTAAATATTTGCAATTAACCACCCCACACTAATTAAAACTACTTCAAATAATTTAAAAGTGAAGCATTGACAAAGTAAGTTTTCAATGTTAATATCACAATTAATTTCTATAGTTTGATTAAGTATTATAGTTTGGCTAATTGTTATACTAGAAAATTAATTATACAAATTTTATTAAACATGTACAAAAAATAAAAAAATTATACAAATTTTATTTTTAGTAATTTATATACTATTTTATGTTTTGAAGACTAAATTAAAAATATATTTTTAATAAGCTATAACTTTAAAAATACAACGTTTAATTTTGTGCATAACAAAAATTATTTTGGATTATGTATCGTACATAGTAATAAAATTTGTTTTAATTTATATTTTTATAGTATAAATTTTAATATTAACCAATAATACTTAATCAAACTATTAAAATCATCTATGATATTAATAATAAAAATTGATTTTGTCTATGCTTTAAATTTAAATTATTTGAAGTAATTTTAATTAGTATAGGATGGTAATTGCAAACATTTAAAATTAAAGTGGTTTTATGAAAAAAGATTATAAGGGGATGGAACGGCTTTGCTGCAATGGATGGGTCAGATGTGTGAAATAGCTTTGCTGCAATGGATGACATATGGTCCTTAGTACCCGAAGCACCTGAGTGATCTAATAGCCGGGAAGACAAGTATTATGCTCGTACCGTACCCTTCACCCTTAGTGAGTTCCGTAGATTTTTGAGAGGGTACCCACGGTACACGGAGTTCTCCTAACCCTACGCGTGAGTGAGTGGTGAATTTTGACCCGAATGCTACCCGATCCCCTACATGTTTTATCCGACACCTGTTTTTACCTGTCTTTTAGTGTATTTACTTTATTGTGAGAAATTTTTTTGAAATTACATATTTGTTTTTCTGGTAAGAAATAAATTGGATACATCAAGGTCGGACATGTCTGTGTGACGATTTTCATAAGACATAGCCATAACAAACAACTAGATAACTAATAATAAATATTTAAAGACCCGAACAAAATACACAACAATATAAAGATACCCGTCAATTTATCACTTATTCACAACTAACATTCCAAATTGCAGTTCAGATGAAGCAGTTACAGCTTACTGGAGATAGGAATGGTACGAGCCTTAGAAGGCTTATGAGTCACATCTTTGGGAACAAGAATTGTAAGAACACCATTCTCCACCTGAGCTTTGATCTGATCCACCTTCACATTCGCCGGAAGTTCAATAGCCCTGTGAAAATCCCGCGTCTCCCCCCTCTCAAGCGAGTGCCATACGGTGTCGTTTTCACCTTGCCGCACTTGTTCTTTCTCCTTGCTTCCTTCGCCTCTGATATGGAGTACATTCTCATCGTCCACTTCCACCTTTATCTTCTCCTTCCCCAACCCTAACCAAGGCAAATATCCAATTCAATTCAAATTGCTTAGATTTCGAGCGACGATTGCAATATAGAGAGGAAATTAGGCTTGATAATAGAAGAGAATTGAAGTACCTGGAACGTTGAGCTTGAAGCAGTGGGAATTAGAGGATTCGAACCAGTCCATTGGGGGATTCAAACCTGGGATTTGAAAGTAAACTGGCGAACCATAGAAGAATCGCCTAAACGGATCGCTGAAGAAGGTAGTAGCCATTGAGCATCGAAGCCTCTCACAATCTCACTCTCGTACACAATGCTCTCTCTCTCCCATAGTCTTTGATTATAAATTAGGAATATGATTGGATTGTATTGGGTATTGGGTCCTAGAAACTTCCAACTCTCTCTAGTCCTCGCTTTTCTTCTACCGAGTTCTTCACATTTTGTATTTCTGTTTTCGATAACTACAAGTTAAGAATGGGGTTGGTTGGATATGGATACATGTTACACGTAACTTGTCATTTTAAAAAAAAAGTTATTGTTACTATTTTATTTTAATAAACTTATATTATTAATTCAAATATTAATTCAATTAATTTGATTATTTTATATTATTTTTTTAATAATATTTCAAACTATTTTGTTAATAATGTTTATTATGCAATTTACTAATTTTAGATTATACGAGCATTAAAAGAGAAATCAACACAATATGCCCTAAATTGTTTGTTTTTTCCATAAGGAAAGGAGTGAGACTCTAGTAGCTCAAGAGGGCATAATATTACGAAAGCTAAAGATCAAACAGGAAAAAGTGAAAGATGAGATGCTCCGGGAATAGCACGACCTTAATCAGGGTTGTTTAAAAATAATTCGACCTGTCGATTCGATCCGAAAAATCCGATAATCCGTTCAGAAAAAATTCGAGTCCGGTGAAAGTTATACCGAATTTGATACAATCCGAAAATGTATGCTTGATCAATGGATTGAATTCGATAAGACAAATTTGATCAGATTCGATAAGACGGATCTAATCGGATATTTGTATATGAACACCCCTACCCCTAATGTCATCAAAAAGCAAAGTTAAAAGATCCACATGCGGATCATGGATAGTATTAACCCCGATAAGAAAATTAAAAGCATAATTAGCTAGATAATTATATTAGTCTCACGACATATATGGAGGAATTGAACTATCCAGTTCCTACGCATAAAACCTTGGAAGAAGTACACCAAACTAGCAAGAGGATAGGTGGGCGTACCTTTTTCCAAGCAGCTCATCCACCAACTTCGAATCCATTTCCAATTCAACTTACCGGTAGCCAATATTCCAACACAATACAAGGCCGAGGTCACCCCCTGAAGTCCCCCCCTGAAGTCCAACCAAAGGCACCGAGCAAATGCCAATATCGTGGACGCCCCCTTTAACCCATTATCCCCTGCCATCGTGCAAGACAACACCCGCCACAACAACCACGCTTCCCTGTAGGACCGCACATTCCGAGTTCCACTTAACTCATCCACTATCCGGGAGGCACCATCTAACACACAATTCTTCTTTGTTAATGTTCCTACCCATGAGATTGGCTATGCTGATGGTATTGTAATATTCCACTATCTGATTGAGGACAAAGTGATCACGGCAAGGAGGAGGGGGGCATCCACTAAAGAAAATGCAGTTCCTCCACTTCCACAACCACCACACCCCATCAAGGTATGCTCTCTAAATTGTCCTTGTTGTTGCTCACATTGCTAGTGAACCAATTTTCGCAAGTCATTGTGAAGAAGGTCAACATTTTTTCCGGTGGCAACAAAAGGGACAATCACGACATATATGCAAGAGCATCTCAATAGTGTTTGGGCATGTATCACATTGATGTTTTGGAGCCATGTGGTGCCTATGGCGTTCAACATTCGATAATACCTTTCCCAACGCCGCAAGCTAGAGGGAACCTTTAATTTTTTTTCCAAATACATTAAGGGCCCGTTTGGTTTTAACTCTGGAATCGGAAACGAAATGAAAATGAATCTAGTCCATATGTACACCATTGTTCATAAAAGTTTGTGGAATCATTCCTTGTGGTTTGAAAGAGTTGGAGTAGAGTTTGATTACATTTGATACCGTAACAAAATGTGGGAAAGGCAGTGCATTTTGCATTAATTCACAAAGAATGATTCCACAAAATTTCATGAATAAGGATATACATATGGACTAAATTGGTTTCCATTCCGTTTCCGTTTCCGGAGTTGGAACCAAACGGGCCTTAAGCCTTCAAATGACACTATAGATGAAACTGTTAGGGGCTGCTCCGAGTTGTATTTCAACAAGCAGTAGCCAAACTTGATGGAGTAATTTCCATCACTACTTAGAGGCCAATGCGTACAATCTGTATTGCTAGTTTCTGCATGAACTCTAACTGACGCTTTTTTCGACAGAATCGTAGCGGGGAGAAGAGAGTGCAAAACGGGACAGTTCCTACCCAGGTTTGGAACTCTATAGTCTCTCACCATGGAGCCAGTCATCTCCTCATCGATACTCGTGGTGGCTTTGTTGATGAGAGGTGCAATGGAGATCCAGCAATCTCGCTAGAAAGAGATCGATCTACGATTATAAACTCTCAAGCAACACCTGGACAAATAATTTCGTTAATCCACCAAGATACCCCTAGTGATATGTGAAAACCTTTTTGGATCTAGCCATTATGAGGATATCCCAAATACCTTGAAGAACGTTGGTTTATATTGTGCTCCGTATTGAGGCGCCAAGTTAATTTACCAAGTGCGGTCAAGTACTTCTCATAGGGATCTAATTCACACGCCGTGAAGAACGTTGGAATATATTGTTCAGCTGATCCCATGCCACAAGGTGCATCTTTTGAGATCCATCTTTTCCGCTCCATAAAAAAGATTGACATATACCTTCAAACTTGCGGAAAAGTTTAAGTGAAACTTCATGGTATTCATAGTATTATCTAGAGTGTAGTAAGGGTGATGCGTCTAACTAGGTTCAAGCATCATCCTTTCCAACTCCTTCAGGAAGCTCTATGTTGTAGAATAGGCATTCATAGATACATTCCGAAATCATTTCTCTCCCTAAGACCACTGACTTCCTTAAGTCGAAGCTTCAATCCACAATCCACATCCAGGGATTTATTTAAACTGACTCTATGTTAAGAGGCCTTACAAAGAATCTCTACATAGTTCGATATGTTGCTCATTTTTCAACCAAAGCCTCCGCAGATATGACTATGTTGTTGATGAAAAACACATAGGATAAGGGGGAGCATTTAATGGGCTTCCTAGCTCCGTCATTAACTACATGTGAAATGTAATGACTAAGACGTTTCAGACAAAGAACAAAGAGATACAGAGAGATAAGGTCGCCCTAACGAACCCCACGGTTAGGTTTAAATTCCGGAAACATCTCCCCATTTCATAACAGTCTCATGACCAGGGAAGTCACGCAAGCCATAATTATTATAATCCATTACTCAGATAATTTTATCTCCCGAACCGTTACTTCAATGAAACCCCAACGTAGCCTATCATAGGCTATCTCAAAGTAAAGTTTAATGACCATCCACTTCTTCCCCAATTTTTCCTTATCATGGAATCAATAACCTCCTAGATCACCACCACATTGTTCTCACTCAATCTACCCGGAATGAAGTTGCTCTGGGTAGGACCAAGGAGATCCCTGACCAAGTTTCACAACCGTTGAACCATGACTTTAGTAGCCAACTTGTACGCCACATTGCAAAGACTAATTGGACGAAAATAATTGATCTCTTCAAGCTTCTACTCTTTAGAAATGACAATGATGAACGTGGCGCACATCCCTTGTTGGAGCTCCTCGTTTTCTAGAAGTTAGGATAGAGTTACAAAGTTGCCGACTGATATCCCAACATTTTTGGTATAATACGGGCTCGTAGCCATCCAACCCCGGCGCCTTCCAAGGCACCATCGATTTCACCTCTGAGTAATGGATATCAGTACTAATGTTTCCCTTGTCTTATTATCATTAATTTGCTGATACATGTATATATAGAGAATGCCTATGCATACATTTGGGCCAGCCAACTATCCTGGGTTGGGCTGTGTGTTACTATCCCCCCTCGATCCCAACTCCGTGAGGCGGAGTTGAGAGCGTAATGTAGCTAGGCGCGCAGATGAAACGGCCTTAGTAAGCAGGTCATCGACTTGATCTTTGGAAGAAACAAAAGCTACAAGCAAGGACTTGTTTTGTACCCGTTGACGAACAAAGTGATAGTCAAGATCGAGATGCTTAATCCGGTTATGCATAACTGGGTTAACTGCGAGATATGTAGCCCCGAGATTGTCACACCATAAGGTTGGTGGGTTCTCCAATTTGAAACCAAGTTCGACCAGAAGGGATTGAA
This sequence comes from Fagopyrum homotropicum, assembly GCA_033239125.1. Classification (NCBI taxonomy): domain Eukaryota; kingdom Viridiplantae; phylum Streptophyta; class Magnoliopsida; order Caryophyllales; family Polygonaceae; genus Fagopyrum; species Fagopyrum homotropicum. The sequence goes on from BSWB01000003.1 coordinate 117,022,209, forward strand.
TCCAAAGGAGTTCAGATGTAGCATGAGCTAATGCTCTGTATTCAGCCTCTGTAGAAGAGCGGGCCACTGTTGTTTGTTTTTTTGAGGTCCAAGAAATCAGATTCCTTCCGAGATAGACACAATAGGCGCTTGTGGATCGACGATCCAATGTATCACTGCCCCAGTCAGCATCAGAGAAGGCAGATAATGTAGAACCAGGAGTAGATGAGATATGAAATTGCAGTGTTGCAGTGCAATTTAAGTAACGTAACACACGTTTGACACATTGCCAGTGTGCTTGAGTGGGATGATGCATAAATTGGGCCAATTTGTTGACTACAAATGAGATGTCTGGACGGGTGAAAGCCAAGTACTGAAGGCTTCCGAGGATGCTTCTATAAAGAGATGGGTCATTAAACAATGGGGAAGATGAAAAGGAATCTTGGAATGTGGTAGCAAGTGGTGTGGAGACTGGTTTTGAATGTTCCATTTTGGCTTTTGTAACAAGATCAAGGATGTATCTGGTTTGAGATAGGAAGAAACCACTTGAGGTTCTGCGGATTTCTATGCCTAAGAAATAGCTCACAGGGCCCAGGTCCTTGACAGGAAAGGTGCTGGAGAGATGGTCTGTGAATTTTGTGGCAAGGGATTTGGAGGAGGTGATGACAAGTAAATCATCCACATAAATGAGGATGCAGGCAAACTCTCTGGAGGAGTGATACAGGAACATTGAGGTATCAGAAGATGAAGGTTTGAATCCCATGGATACAAGAGTGTCTCCAAGACGCGAGAACCAGGCTCGGGGAGATTGTTTTAACCCATACAATGCCTTTTGAAGTTTGCAAATGTGATTGGGAAAGGAAGGGTGAGAAAAACCAGGGGGTTGAGAGATGAATACCTCCTCAGTCAAGTCACCATGTAGAAAAGCGTTTTGGATGTCAAGCTGCTGTACCGTCCACTGGTTCATAGCTGCCAAGGTCAAGAGGAGACGAATGGTTGAGGGCTTAGCGACGGGGCTGAAGGTGTCATGGTAATCCAACCCATGTAATTGGTGGTAACCCTTTGCAACCAGGCGGGCTTTCCTTCTTTCAATGGAGCCATCCGAATGGCGTTTGGTTTTGAACACCCATTTTACCCCGAGTACATTGTGGGAAGGTAAGGCTGGGACGAGAGTCCAGGTGTTAGTGGAGAGGAGAGCTTGCAATTCTGTTTCCATGGCTTTGCGCCATTCAGGGTACTGGGATGCAATTGTGAACGATGGAGGTTCATCTGGGATGGTGACGGTGGTGGAGCAAGATGGGGGCCAAGGGATAGTTCCATCGGTCCGAATGAGGGGTTTGAAGATCCTGTTGGAAGCTCGTGTCTGAATTGGGCTTGGGACCAATGAAGAAGACTGAGGGATTGGGTTTGATGGAGAAGGTGGCTTTATCTCATATGTGGAGTCATTTGTTGCTGGGCTGGATAGTAATGGAGAAGTAGGGGAAGCAGATGGGCTTGATGAAGAAGGTTGTGATTGGGCCGAATCAAGTGGGCTAGAAAAAGGTATAGTGGTAAGGGCTGGGCATTCTGGGTTTGGTTTATGTAATGAAGACAATTTTGAAAATGGAAAGGATGATTCGTGGAATATAGCATCTCGTGACACATATATTTTTCATGTTCCCAATGAAAGCATATGTACCCAAGGTGATGTGATGAGTACCCGAGAAAAACGGTTGGATGAGACCGGAAATTAAGTTTATGTTTATTGTAAGGTCGTAAATTAGGGAAGGCAAGGCAACCGAAAACTTTGAGGAATTTGTAATTTGGTTCTTGTTGAAAGACAAGTTCAAAGGGTGTTTTGTGTTTGAGGATCGGAGTGGGAAGGCGGTTAATGAGGTAGGTAGCCGTTTCAAAAGCAAAATCCCAAAACCGAAGAGGAAGGGAGGAGTGCTTTAAAAGGGTAAGTCCCATATCAACAATACGACAATATCGGGTTTCAATAGAGCCATTTTGTTGATGGGAGTATGGGCAAGTGATTCGATGTTGAATACCCAATTGTTGAAAGAGGGGAACTAAGGGTTTGAACTCGGTACCACCATCAGTTTGTATGGAAATAATTTTTGTGGAAAGAAGGTTGGTAACGAGATTTATAAAATTTGTAATGATGGGTGTGACGGAAGATTTGTTAGGTAAAGGAAAGAGCCAAATGAACTTAGAATAATCATCCACAATTGAAATATAATATTTGTGACCCTTGAAGGAAAGTGTATTACTAGGTCCCCAAACATCCATAAATAAGAGGTGTAACAGCTTTGGGCTTCTGGTTGGGCTCGGAGGATGTGGTAAGGCGTGAGCCTTAGCCCAGGAGCAAGATACACAGCCATCATCGGTGGAGTTTTGGGCTCGGATTGGGCCGAATTCTTTAGTAATGACAAGGCGGGTAATGGGCTTAGAGACATGCCCTAAACGCTGATGCCACAATGCAGCTTGTTGAGTGGTGGTGAGATTGAGTTGAGGGGGCAGCGATGAACCAGTCGAGGTCTGCAGCACATAGAAGCCGTTTCTAACGGTTCCTTGAAGAAGAAGCCTGTGGGACGTTGAATCCTTCACAAGAAAATGATGTGAGTGGAATTCAAAATAAACAGAGTTATCAATACAGAATCGATTTACAGAAATCAGATTCTTGTTAAGCAAAGGGGTATGAAGGAGATTCAAAAGAAGTAAATCTCTGGAAGAAGAAGGGAGAAGAGAAGAACACTGGTGATGAATTGGAATGCTCGACCCATCTCCAAGTGATACTGTGTCAGTCCCCTGATAAGGTGAGTAGGTATCGATTCTGAGATTTGATAAATCTGGAGTGTAGTGGTGGGTAGCTGCTGTATCAGGGTACCAAGTAGTTGAAGTTGCATTTGCTTGGAAAGAGGGAGATGGTGGAGCAGCATATGAATGATCAAACCTGTGCCAGCAGGTAAGGGCGGTATGTCCTGGTTTGAAGCATACCTGGCAAATTGGTCGTGTATCAGGAGCTCCAGTGAAGTTTTGTGGGGGCTGATAAGAAGGATTCCGACCACGACCTCGACCTCGACCTCCATTTGGATTTGAACGTCCTCTGCCACCATTTTGGGTGGAACGGTTTGATGAATTTCTTCCCTGATTCTGTGTATTATTGGCTTCCATAGAAGAGCCAGTGTTGTTAACAGAAGGTGGAGTTGGAAGAAGGGCAGTGTGTTGACGGGACAGTCTGGATTCATGAATGAGAAGGTGGGAGAGTATTTGAGATGGTGAAGGAAGGGATAATTGTGTGGAGAGACTAGTGACTATAGAGTCATAGTCAGGGCCTAAACCAGCAAGGAGAAAACTGGTAAATTCAGTATCTGAAATTGTTTGTCCTGCAGTGTTGAGACTAGCAACAAGAGTCTTGGCTTTGCTGTAAAAATCAGTAACAGAGAGGTCTCCTTTTTTGAGAGAAGCTAGTTGGAGCCTGGTTTGCACAATTTTGGCACTGGAGGCCGAAGCAAAGAGGGAATGAAGGTGAGTCCAAACTTCAGCTGAAGTTTTACAGTCTAAAACTTGGACAAGAATGGATTCTGTTAAAGAGCAGGTGAGAATGGCAAGCACAAATTGGTCCTTAGAGATCCAATCAGTGTATTCTTTTGATGGTGGAGAGGATTTTTCTGGACAAGGTTTGGAGCCATCTACATATTCAACCAGGTTTTGAGCTCCAAGGATGGGACTGATCTGAGCTTTCCACAACAGAAAATTGTCCGAGGTGAGCTTAGATGTTATGAAAGAAGAGATTGAAGAAAGGGAGAACGACTGATTTTTATGTTCAGCCATGATTGATTGTTGGGGAGGAGGGGGAAGCTTTGTCTGTGTTTTTATTTGTTAGAGGAAATGGCGTTGGCCAGTGGCCTCTGATACCATAATGGATATCAGTACTAATGTTTCCCTTGTCTTATTATCATTCATTTGCTGATACATGTATATATAGAGAATGCCTATGCATACATTTGGGCCAGCCAACTATCCTGGGCTGGGCTGTGTGTTACTACTGAGGCTATACATATCTTTATTCTTTATAATTTCCACACAATTCCGACCTCTTTTGACGATTGTAGAGGTATGGAAAAATCTTGTATTTATGTCCCCATGGCGGATTCAGTTCTCCCATAACTTGTAGAACCATAACATTTCTTCTTGGTATATAATGGACTCAAACTCCTCTTGTAGTTTGGTACTTAAGTCAATCAAACCTTCTGTAGGTTCTCAATCTTTCTCACGAGCTCCTCCTTTCTAGTCCTGATGAACCCAAATGTTTTTTTATTCTATTTCATGAGACAATATTTGAGTGTGGTGAGGGCCGTCAAAAAGGGCGTTGTAGTGTCCCAACCTTATGACAACTGCGAGTGTAAGAGCAAAACAACCTCGAAGTGGAATGGCCTTGGTTCTTTGCGAAAAGAGCATTTTAGTTGCAACAGGAGAAGGAGAGGGTTATGGTCAGAAGACAAGGCTTGGAGGTGCTTCAGCCCATTCAGGTCTCCCAACATTGTTGATAAAAACCCTATCAACTCTCTTCGCGAGTTTGTGATTCACATCTCTTCCTCAAGTCCATATAAAATTAGGTCCGGAAAACTTCATGTCTATTAGATTAGCATCTGCTTTCACTAGTGTATCGCTTGTAAATCAATATGGTGTCTATTTTTCATGTATTAATAACTTTTTGAAAGTGACGATTAACCGCACCCTACAGTTCCACAAAGGATATTCATTAAAACTAATGGGTGAGGGGAAGAGTGAGTGTCTTAGGAGGCAAGGTTGAGACGATGATGTGTTCCCCATCCATAACCACATTCACTTCATCACCTTATTTGTTCAATGAGCCATATTGCCCCATTTCCATGGGTGTTGTTGACCTTTAACCATTTCCGGAGGACTTGTAGAAGGGGAGGTTTAACAAACGCACCCAAGCATATAGTGAGCGGACCAGGTTTGTACAAGTTATAGGTACAATATGTACATAATAAAAGTATAGGGTATATTGCATAAATAAAGGACATGTAAGAGAGAATTAAAGTTGTTTGTACACGTGAGTATATATACCCCTCTTGTAACAAATTTCTGTTATCACAATGAATAAGAATCTCTTCTGTTTTGTCTCTATACTCTTCAAACGGTATCAGAGGGAAGAAGATTCTTCTTCAGTTTGTTTCATTGATCATCTATGGATGATCATAGTGATACGCATGATGAGTATCCTCTAGATCCAAATCCGATTCAACCAAATGATCGATCCAAAAGCACTTCGTCTGTAGCTGGAAACATTCTACCCGGAAATTCGATTGATCCACTCTATTTGGCACCTTCTGATAACCTTGGCATGTAGCTGGTTTCAACACTATTTGATGGCTCGAATTTCTCGTCCTGGAAAAGAGGGATCCATATGGCATTTGGTGCAAATCTGAAACTAGGATTCATTAATGAATCTTGTGTGAAAGATGGTGAAGATATGGAGAAAGCAGCTCACTGGATTAGAGCCGATTACATGATTCCCTGTTGGCCGATTCAATCAATGAAAAGAGAAGTTGCAGTACAATTCTCCTATGTTGAATCTGCCAAAGAATTATGGGATGAAGTCTTGGAGAGATATCAAATCTCTAATGCTCCCTTGATATATCAAATTGATAAAAAGCGCACCTCTATGAAACAAGAAAATGCTACGATTTCAGTTTATTATGGAAGATTGGAATGTCTTTGGGATGAATTACAAGCACATGATGCTTTGCCGAATTTGTTGTTGTGCTGGAATTGTCCATTGTCAATGTGAGATCCCTAAATTTCTAGTTGAATGACAAGCTAAGACTAGGCTTATTCAATTTCTTATGGGACTTAATGATCAATTTGATCATGTTAGATCCACTATTCTATCTTTAGAAATACTACCTTCCTTGAATCGTGCCTTTCACATGGTTCTTCAAGTGGAGAAGCAAAGAGAGGACACCTCTACACTGACTATTCTTCATGAAGCATTAGCAGCTGAACGCCGGCCTCCTCATCGACAAGCAGGTGGTAGTAGGCATGATTTTCACAAGGAAAAATGGGACAGGAAGTGTGATTATTGCAAGGAGAAGGGACACTTGAAGGAGAGTTACTTCAAGCTCTATGGATTTCCTGATTGGTATAAAGGTTCTAGAACTCCTATTAATGACATAAATGCAGGTTCTAGTAGAAATCCTTCTTTGGCAGCTAATGCATCTACAAGTCCACTTTTGCATACCCCTCTGGATGATCTAGAAATAAGCCATGGATCCTAACACCGCTCCATGGTCTTTCAAGAAATGTTAAAGATCGTCAATGCCAAATCAGGAAGCACTGGAACCTCAGGTTCTATTAATTTCGCAGGTATTACACATTCATTATTGGCTAATGCATCTTCACCACCACATGTTTGGATTGTTGATTCCGGAGCAACTGATCACATATGCTATTGTCGAGAGTTATTTTCCAATTTAACTCTCTTATCCAAGTCTATTCAGATAGCTCCTACTGATGGCTCTATGAAGGTTGTAACTCACTCTGGGGCAGTTTCCATTTCTGCCACTCTCACTTTGGATAATGTCTTTTTGACAACTCAATCTTGATTAAAATGGGTTACATGTGTTGATGATGAAAGACTTCACACAAATGTAGTAGTTGGATGTACTAACAATGTATTGATTATATTCTCTAGATATTTGGTTGGTTTGAATTCAGTGCAGGTTTTATGCAAATATCAAGGGCCTTGATAAGGACAAAGGAAGATAGCAAGTACAAAAGGACGAAATCAAGGGCCTTGGAATTATAGATGCACGAAACAAGGATTCAAAATGAGTTGAAGATTTTCTTGGAAGATTCTGTAACAGAAAGATCTCATCAACCAAAGATCTTATCAACCGAAGGAAGATCTTATTCACCAAAGGAAGATCTCAACCGAACAATAGAGAATCTTTTCTAGAAGATTTTCTAAACAACAAACGGCAAAAATATCTTCTCTCTCGATTCAACAGAAGACGAGAAGATCAAGGAGTTAAGGACTCCACATGTTCTCAGGAGCTGAAGACTTGCAACGTCTACCTTATCTCGAAACAAGAAACGATCTTCATGGAAAAGAAGATTCATCTTCAAACGGTCATCTCTACAACGGCTAGAAGACCTTTCCATAGAAGAGTATAAATGAAGATGATGGTCGAAGAAGACAAGAACACAAGCTTACAAAAGAAAACATCTTTACATCTTCAAGCAACCTAATCATCTTCATTCTTTGTTTTTCTTTCTCTCATTCACGCAAAAGCTTTATCCCCTTAGAGAGAGAAAACACTAGAGCTCCATTGGAAGATCTAAATAGTGTTATACTAGAGCGTGTGTTACTCTGCGAAATAACTAGGCTATTATAGGTAGGTTAAGAGTTGGAGCTAGATCGTAGCATTGACTATAGTGAGAGAAGAAGGGGATTTCTTCTAGTTTGTATCTCTTTGAAGCTGATAATAGATAGTTAGATCCTACGGATATACCGTGGGGCGGAGAGTAGGCTATTTATTGCCGAACTTCGTAAACATATCCTCGTGTCAATCTTTTCAATTCTACACCATACATATTTTATTGTTACTAACTTTGTTTTGCAGGAGCAAGAAGTCAAGGCCCTTGAAAGGAGTTTGAAAGCCCTTGAAATCAAAGTTTCACGAGAAGCACAGATTGACATCAAGGTCCTTGAAAGGAGTTTCAAGGCCTTGAGATTTGGTTTGCGAAAAGTTCCCATACTCTATTCAACCCCCCTTCTAGAGTATCATTTAACTTATTTGTTTTACCTACCGGTTCTTCAATTGGTATCAGAGCTAGACTCACGTTTATTTATTTAACCATTAGTGAGACTAATCATGAATCCTGTAGGTGATGGTGGATTTGCTCAAGGAAGATACTCATCCCGACCACCACTCTTCTGTGGCAACAACTTTGCCCATTGGAGAGCACTCATGCGGATGTTCATTATTGACCAGGATATGGAGCTTTGGAGCATTACTCAAAATGGACCTAAAGTTCCAATGACAACGGTTGAAGGCGTCCAAGTCCCAAAGAAGGAATCAGACTTCACACAGACTGACTTGGACAATGTGTCAAAGAATTACAAAGCAATGAATCTAGTTTATTATGGATTAGATACAAATAAATTCAACCGCATCTCATCATCCAAGAGTGCTAAAGAAATATGGGACAAGCTTGTTGTCACTTACGAAGGAACAAGTCAAGTCAAGGAAACAAAGATTAGCATCTTTCTCAGACAATACGAGCTATGCAAGATGAATCCAAATGAAACAGTCAAAGAAATGTTCACCAGATTCACTGAGATCGTGAATAATCTGGACTCACTAGGAAAGATCTTCACAAATGAGGAGAAAGTGAGGAAGGTTCTAAGGAGCCTACCTAAAGCCAAGTGGGGACCAAAGATGACTGCTATTGAAGAAGCTCAAAATCTCACAACTCTTCCTCTTGATGATCTACTTGGAAAACTCATCACACATGAAATGGTTCTTGGTGAAGAAGATGGAGAACTCCCATCCAACTCCAAGAATTTGACATTAAAATCCAGAAGAGATGAGTTACCATCTGATGAAGAAGAAAGTGATGATTATGAAGAAGAAGATGCAATCGCCATGATATCCAAGGGTCTCGCAAGAATTCTCAAGTTAAAGAAACAATATGCAAACATAGAATTTCCACGAGCATCAAAACCCCAAGGTAAGTTTTCTAACTCTAATAAGAAAACGAGAGTACTGACTAGCTTGTTTTGAATGTGGTGAAACAGATCATTTGGTGAAGGATTGTCCACAAAAGAAGAGGACCAACTTCAAGAAAAATGATCGAAAGAAGAAAGCTATGGTTGCTTCATGGAGTGATTCAGAATCAACAAATGAATCAGAAGATGAAAAAGAACAAGCAAACTTGTGTCTCATGGCCGATCATGAAGATGACTCAAATCTGTACATCGACAATGTGGTAAGTACAATTATGTCTCAACCTGAGATTGACCTTAAACAATTCCTTAAAGATATTATCTTAAGTGATAAGGAACATAGAATAAGGATAAATTCTTTAAAAGAAAAGCTTCATGAACAAGATAGATAATTGAGTGAAATGTCTCTTGAGATTGAAAATCTTAACACAGAAAAGGAAGACCTTGATGACAATATCAAGGCCTTGGAATCAGAAAACCTGATTCTCAAGGACAACCTCTCTTCTCTTCATCGAAACTATATCGATCTAGAGAAAGAGAAAGTTGATATGACTTTAACGTGTCAAGACCAGAAGGAAGCACTCATTAAGTTTACTCGTTCAAAAGCCAATCTGGAAAGAATGATGGGTGAACAACAATCTTCCCTTAACAAAAATGGTATGGGTTATGTTCGCTCCAAATGATGTGTGCAAGCTTTAAATTTATATTCCAAGAAATATGCTTAAAACAAGGATGCGAACCCGCAGTGTACGGATCAATTATAGTAAAAAGCAAGAATTTCAGGGGTCAATCTCAAGGACTCAGTGAAACTAAGCAAGAATAGGTTGTCAATGCAACTAATAACCACAAAAGCGATTAAAGCGATCAAAGATGATAATAAGGTCAAATAAGGGGAAAATATGCAAATTCTAGGGATTAAAGCATCTAGTTGTGGTTCTGACTCAAGATCTCAAGATAAAGCGGACAAAGCTAAGATTTTGCAAAGGGAAGGTGTTTCCAAGATGGGAATAGATTACCGGGTAAGTCTCACTACTCACTATTCTAAACTAAATCTCCTATTACCGGGTAAGTTTCAAGGCACTAAGGAAAGGAACTATAACCTCAAACCAACACACCACCTAAGGGAATAGAATCAACCTTTACCGGGTAAGTCTCAAGCTAACTCACTAAGATGGGATGAAGGCACACTCAAACCCCAATAAAGGATAAACCTTTATTACCTAAACTTATGATCTTGGGTAAACAAACTAAGGAATCACCGGGTAAGTCTCATCCTAGACTTGCATTGAACCAGGAAAGGTGTAATAAGAATAGGATTTGGCAAACTATAACACTTAACTCTCAGTTTTTGATCAGAAAAGGTCACCTCGGTCAGTCAAGTTCCACCCCGGCCGAGATGTTCATCGACTGAGCGAGGTACTCTAGGGTTAAGGTTAAAGACTCGAGCTTTCAGGGTCCTACTGGGATTAAGATCATTCTATCATCGTCTTTCCCACAACTTTCAGCCAATCACCCTAGAATCGCACAAGGAATTTAGCCACTCATCATCATGAAAACAATAATCAAATATATGAGAAGGGAATGAATATTTGAACACAAAAACCTTAAGACCAAAGCTTCAATAACTGAATCAAATAATTCACCAATCAACGTTCCTCAAATCACAAATCAAGCAAGACAACAAACAAAAGGGAATCTAAGAAAATCTTACAAACTCCCTCAAAAGCTATCTCAAAACTATGAATCTTCCTTACTTCAATCTTCAAGCTTCCTTCAAACTTTCAAAAATTCTTCTAACTACTGTGTGGAGAATATTGCTGATCAAAAGATCATGGAAAACTAGATGACTAAATTGTAGAAAATCCAACCCTTTATATAGGAGAATTATCTTCCAAAGATAATAATATCTTAAAAAGATAATTTCCTATAAAATACATTATATCTCTAAAATAGATCTCCCAAATATATGATCTTCCTTCCAGAAATCCAGCCTAAAAATATAAGATATCTTCTTTCCAAAAATAAAAGATCTCAGCCAAAAGATATGATCTCGCCGGCACCAAGGTGTTCGCCTCGGTCAGAACGCTCCTCAAGATCACCTCGATCGAGGTGACACTGTAGCTGACCGAGGTGAATCTCAGGTGAATGTGAAATCTCTCAATTCTGGTCCAAAGTAAATCTTCTTCATTAATTCCATGCATCCTGAGTTCTCTTTTAAGTTCCAGAATGTAGCTCCTATGACTCCTTAGATCCTTAGCTCCATTTCGGTCCAAAATGTGCCCTTTTACCTACGATTACAACGAAACTTGGTGTAGACCTCGATTCCCGTGAAGGTAGATGAAACAACAATATAATCACATAATATACATCCATACATGCAGATTATTGAAGATAAAACGTCTAAACAAGTCCCAAAATATAGATTTTATTACATGCTATCAGGGTATCATAGGAGCTTTCCTAGAAAACCTACCACCACTTTTGTCAAGGCGAAAGGAAGCATTCATATGCCTACATGCTTTTACTGTTGTAAAAATGGTTATGTTAAATCTACATGTCCTTATAGAAGAAATGATCCTTATATCATCAGAAACACCTATCCTTTATGTCTAAGAAAAAAGGTCAAACAAATATGGGTTCCTAAAGGTACTAGACCACCAAACATGATCGAACCTGAGTATGAACCAAAATATGCCATTTGGTCGACCTGGAAAGGTTGATGTTTGCTGTTTTACAGGATATCACCAAGGTAAAGGAGCACAAATGGATATTAGATAGTGGTTGCTCAGACACATGAGTGGAAAAAGCTCTTTATTCTCAAATTTAAAGAAGCAATAATCTGGAACTATTACTCTTGGTGATAAAGGAAAGTGTGACATAATTGGCATTGGTAAAAATTTTCTATAATTCATCCAACTTTATTGATGATGTTTATTTAGTTTATGGCTTGAAATATAATATGCTAAGTATTTCTCAAATTTGTGATAAAGGTAATAAAGTCATGTTTGATTCAGAAAAATGTAAGGTTCAAGACATAGAGACGGGAGAAATGTTGCTTACTACTCCTAGATGTAATAATGTTTATTCTTTAAGTACTAACCAAGTTGCGGGAACTAAGCTAGGCCTTGACTGATGATCCAAGGCTTTGGCATAGAAGACTTGGTCACGTAAGCATGCACACCATGTAGAAGCTACTTACAAAAGACTTGGTACGTGGGTTACCAGACATAAATTTTAAGGTTAATGATCTATGTAAGTCGTGTACACAAGGTAAACAAACAAGAGGTTCCTTCAAACCCAAGAAAGCTGTAAGTTCTTCTCGACCCATTGAACTTTACATATGGATCTTTGTGGACCTATACGTGTCAAATCTCCCAGAGGAAAACAATACATCCTTGTTATAGTGGATGATTTCTCTTGCTTTACATGGATATCTTTTTTACGAGAAAAAATCTGAAGCTTTATTTGAGGTTTCAAAATTGTGTAAGGAGTTACAAAGTTTGAAAAACCTACCAATCGTTTCTATAAGAAGTGATCATGGTAGAGAATTTGATCAACTAAAGTTTGATTTGTTTTGTGCAAAATATGGTATTTCTCATAATTTTTTAGCTCCTAGAACTCCTCAACAAAATGGAGTTGTGGAACGTAAGAACCGCACTCTTGAGGATATGTCTAGGACAATGCTTTTAGAAAACAATTTGCCAAAACGTTTTTGGGCTGAAGTAGTAAACACTGCAAATTATATTTTTAAATAGATGTTTAATTCGTCCTATTTTGAAAAAGACTCCTTATGAACTCTTTAAAGGAAGAAAACCAAATATTTCATATTTCAAACCCTTTGGATGTACTTGTTTTGTTCATAACAATGACAAGGACAATCTTGGGAAATTTGATGCACGTAGTGATGAAGCTATATTCATTGGATATGCTTCAAATAACAAAGCTTATCGAGTATATAACAAACGTACCAAAGTTGTTGAGGAAAACATTCATATTATTTTTGATGATAGCAATGATCGTACTTTGAGTGAGAGTTTTGTAGATTTAAATCTGAATCAAAGAGAAGATCACATTTCGGATAAAGAGGAAGATCCTAAAGATCAAGACAAGAATATGCAGGAAAAGATTCAAGATACCAAAGAAAACCCTTAAGACCTTGAAACTGGAAACTATGATAACAGAACTCCACTTCAAGGGCTTGAAACCCAAATTCAAGGCCTTGAGATTGGAACAACAGGTAATACACAAACGGTACCTGAATCTAGTCAAACATATGCAACTCAACCTTTTGGATCTACTTCATCTGTCAAAAGAAGAAAAGTTCAACACTCCTCGTATCATCCACAAGAGAATGTGATCTCAAATCCAAAAGTTGGAGTTCAAACTAGATCTAAAGTGAACAATCTAGGTTCCTTCTTCGCCTTTGTATCACTTGTCGAACCAAAGAACTACATTCAAGCTCTTTAAAAACAAGATTGGATTATTGCCATGAAAAATGAATTAAATGAATTTGAGAGGAACAAGGTATGGACTCTTACTTCAAGACCAAAGCATCAATCAGTTATTGACACGAAATGGGTCTTTCGAAACAAATTGGATGAAAGTGGTAAAATCATACGAAACAAAGCACGACTTGTATCACAAGGTTATAACCAAGAAGAAGGTATTGATTATGAGGATACTTTTTCTCTAGTTGCCAGGTTAGAAGCCATACGTATGCTACTTGAATTTGCATCTTTCATGAACATAAAACTTTTTCAAATGGATGTAAAATGTGCTTTTTTAAATGGCTTCTTAGAAGAAGAAGTCTACGTTGCTCAACCTCCTGGTTTTGAAAATGATGAATTTCCAAATCATGTTTTTAAATTAGACAAAGCTCTTTATGGTCTTAAGCAAGCTCCTCAAGCTTGGTATGAAAGATTGTCTAAATATCTTCTTGAAAACAATTTTAAAAGAGGCTTGATTGATAAAACATTGTTTATCGAAACTAGAGGCAACGACATTCTAGTAGTACAAATCTATGTTGATGATATATTATTCGGTGCTACTAATGATTCCCTTTGAAAGAAATTTTCAGATATTATGTGTAGGGAATTTGAGATGAGCTTAATGGGAGAGCTAAATTTCTTTCTTGGACTTCAAGTTACACAAGCAAAGAAAGGAATTTTTCTCAATCAAAGCAAATATACTAAAGACTTGCTTAAAAAGTACAAAATGGATCAATCTAAGGTTGCAAAGACTCCTATGAGTTCAACACTTTCGCTAGATCATGACAAGAATGGCAAAAGTGTAGTACAAAAGGAGTATCGAGGTATGATCGGTTCATTGTTGTATCTATCTGCTAGTCGTCATGACATTATGTTTAGCGTGTGCATGTTTGCAAGATTTCAAGCTGATCCTAAAGAGTCACACTTGATAGCTGTGAAAAGAATTTTTCGGTATCTCAATGACACTAAGGATCTAGGGTTATGGTACCCACATCAAAGCTCGTTTCATCTTGTTGGCTATTCAGATGCAGACTTTGCAGGTTATAAGGTCGATAGAAAAAGTACTTCTGGATATTGCCAATTCTTAGGGTTATCCCTAATAAGTTGGCACTCTAAGAAGCAAAATTTTGTTGCCCTATCCACAACGGAAGCTGAATATATAGCTGCAGGAGCCTGTTGTGCTCAAATTCTTTAGATTGCTCAACAACTTCGTGACCTTGGCTTTGACTTGAAAGGTATTTCTATAAAATGTGATAATACTAGTGTTATTTCTATAACCAAAAATCCTGTGCAGCATTCAAGGACTAAGCATATTGATGTAAGGCATCACTTCATACGTGATCATGTTGAGAAAGGTGATGTTTCGATTTCTTTTATCTCAACTAACGTGCAGCTTGCAGATATCTTTACCAAACCTCTTCCTGAGGAACAATTTAATTTTATTAGATTGGAGCTTGGTATGTTGACCAAGGAAGCATTAACGTAGGGGAAGTATACTAGTTTTAATCATTCCTACGCATGCAGCCCAATTGATGCTTTCAAGGGCCTTGAAATAAAATTCAAGGGGCCTTGAAACATATTTCAAAGGGTATATAAATAAAACGGATCAATTAGAAATTCATATCTTTTAGATATTGAATTATCTAATTTTTTATTCTTTAAAAGGGATTTCAAAAGGTTTTGTTTTCAGATTAAAAGGATTTTGAAAAGTGGTTACCAAAATTTATGGAAGGAATTTTTATCATCTATGATTTTCCCAAGATCTTAAAAATCTTTTGATCTTACGTTGATAAGACTTCTTCCCATAAAAACCTCTTCTCTTCCCTCTTTATTTTTTCCGCTTCCCTTTTCCTTTGAAACAACGGTGCTTTACTCTTCTGATTTTCCAAAACCCTCTTCATCTTCCTTTCAAAAGGATGCTGAAAAGGTTGATGGACAGGAAACTCAAAAGGATGCTGAAAAGGTGATGGATCAATGTCATAAGATTGTCAGGGATAAACCTGTTCATCAACCAGTGGCAAAACACCCAGATATGTGACGATTGAATAGTTTGGAGTAGTCAAGAAATATGCCAAGGATTCTACACAAAGAGGAACGGAATTATCTCTCAAAGAACGTGATCTTGATGATGCAAAGGATCGGTGGAGAGATATGTGCTTACGAGACTATTATGGGAAAGGAAGTTACTCCAAGTGGTACAAGGAAACCTGAAGATCTCTGGTTGTCATGAGTGTTTTAAAAAAACTTTTTATGGTTTGTGAAAATACTTTCGTTTTTGGGTTTGTAATCGTGTTTGAAGACTTGATTGCTTTGACTGTTTTTTCTCCCTTTTTGAAAGACAAACGGGGAGAAATATGATCCGACATTTCGATATATTGCATTCTGCATTTTTAGTTTTGAGATTTTTATATGCATTGCTAAACAAACAAATGCAGGTACGATAAAAAAATTGTGTTGCCTTCCATCAAGGGGGAGATTGACAACTCCACCTTGATTAAAATGGTTTACAGGTGTTGATGATGGAAGACTTCACACACATGTAGTAGTTGTATATACTAACAATGTATTGATTATATTCTCTAGATATTTGGTTGGTTTGAATTCAGTGCAGGTTTTATGCAAATATCAAGGGCCTTGATAAGGACAAAGGAAGATAGCAAGTACAAAAGGACGAAATCAAGGGCCTTGGAATTATAGATGCACGGAACAAGGATTCAAAATGAGTTGAAGATTTTCTTGGAAGATTCTGTAACAGAAAGATCTCATCAACCAAAGATCTTATCAACCGAAGGAAGATCTTATTAACCGAAGGAAGATCTAAACTGAAGAATAGAGAATCTTTTCTAGAAGATTTTCTAAACAACAAACGGCAAAAATATCTTCTCTCTCGATTCAACAGAAGACGAGAAGATCAAGGAGTTAATGACTCGACGTGTTCTCAGGAGCTGAAGACTTGCAACGTCTACCTTATCTCGAAACAAGAAACAATTTTCATGGAAAAGAAGATTCATCTTCAAACGGTCATCTCTACAATGGCTAGAAGACCTTTCCATAGAAGAGTATAAATGAAGATGATGGTCGAAGAAGACAAGAACACAAGCTTACACAGGAAACCATCTATACATCTTCAAGCAACCTAATGATCTTCATTCGTTGTTTTTCTTTCTCTCATTCACGCAAAAGCTTTATCCCCTTAGAGAGAGAAAACACTAGAGCTCCATTGGAAGATCTAAATAGTGTTATACTAGAGTGTGTGTTACTCTGCGAAGTAACTAGGCTATTATAGGTAGGTTAAGAGTTGGAGCTAGATCGTACCATTGACTATAGTGAGCGAAGAAGGGGATTTCTTCTAGTTTGTATCTCTTTGAAGCTGATAATAGATAGTTAGATCCTACGGATATACCGTGGGACGGAGAGTAGGATATTTATTGCCGAACTTCGTAAACATATCCTCGTGTCAATCTTTTTAATTCCGCACCATACATACTTTATTGTGACTAACTTTGTTTTGTAAGAGCAAGAAGTCAAGGCCCTTGAAAGGAGTTTCAAAGCCCTTGAAATCAAAGTTTCACGAGAAGCATAAATTGACATCAAGGTCCTTGAAAGGAGTTTCAAGACCTTGAAATTTGGTTTGCGAAAAGTTCACATACTCTATTCAACCCCCCTTCTAGAGAGTATCATTTAACTTGTTTATTTCACCTACCGGTTCTTCACTTGTTCATGCCTTACTTTAAACACAATCTACTTTCTGTTCATCGGATTATTGTCCATACTTCTTGGACAGTGTTTAACTCTGGTCATTGCTTCTTTGGACCATACTACTAACAATATCTTGGCTCAAGGATATTTGGATGGTGGATTATACAAGCTTAATAGCTATGCTCTTTTTTCACATTTTAATAACATAGCTGCTTGTAATAACATTGATAAACCTTCTATCCATGTTTTTCATGCTCGTTTAGGACATTCCTCATAACCTAAACTACAACACACAACTGCCTGCCCATCTACATATCTTTGTACTTTAGAATGTGATGTATGTGTTCTTGCTAAACAACACAAGTCACCTTTTCCTAGACGTACTTCTTATGTTGCTCATATTTTTGCTCTTTTGCATATGCATATTTGTGGCCCTTACCATACTCGATCTGCTTGTGGTGCACGTTATTTTCTCACAATTTTGGATGGTTTTAGTCGATGTACGTGGACGTTTCTCATGGCTGATAAGTTGCAGGTACTTCATATAGTGACTGATTTCTTGGCCTATGTCAAAACACAATTTAATGGCATAGTTAAGATCATTCGATTTGACAACGGATCTGAGTTCATTCAAACTGCTTTGCAATCTCTCCTACAATCTCAAGGAATTCTCCATCACAAATCATGTCCATATACGCCTCAACAAAACGGAAGGGTTTACAGAAAACATCGCCACTTATTAGCTACTACTCGAGCCATTCGTCTTCAAGGACACTTACCTTTAAGATTCTGGGGAGAGTGCATATTGTCGGCCACCTATCTCATCAATCTCATGTCATCTTCTATCATAGGTTAGAAGGTACCATCGGAAGTTCTCCATGACAAACCAGTGTCATACGATCATCTCAAGATCATTGGTTGCTTATGCTACTGCTTGAATCATATGAAAGACAAACTTGAAGTAGTATCACGTCCATGTGTTTTTCTTGGCTACCCACCAGGCCAGAAGGATATAAGGTCTATGATTTGCACAATCATAGAACCTTTGTGACTCGACATATTTCATTCAAAGAGGATAGTTTTCTTTTCAAACCTATGTCTTTACCAGAATTCAACCCTTCTTCTCACAACTTTCCTTTGGTATCACCTTTATGTGATTCTCGTGATATTTCCCAGCCCAATTTATTTCATTCTCCCATATCCTCCTCCGTGCTAGAAAAATCTACTTTTACTCCACCTATTGACTTACCTTCTTTTCCTTCATCTTCCTCATGTCATACCTCATCCTATACGTGTTCTTTTGGCTCCATTACCTATAGTTTCTCGACCATAAATGATCAATCATGAACCTGCTCACCTGCAGGATTATATTTGCTCTTCTATTACCTCATCTTCCATCCCTTTTATTTCTCAACTGCAGGCTCTTGATATCGACCCTTCTTATTTGCATTCTCTTTGCAATGTCATCTCTACCTTTGAACCAACTCATTATGCTCAGGCTAAACAACATCATGTTTGGCTCGATGCTATGGATAAAGAGTTGAATGGTCTTGAGGCTAACAATACATGGGAACTCACTGCCTTACCACCAGACATGAAAGCTATAGGTTCTAAGTAGGTCTATAAGGTGAAGTATAAACAAGATGGTTCTGTGGAGCGACATAAGGCCAAGTTGGTAGCTAAAGGTTACAACCAAGTCAAGGACAAAGACTATAAACATACTTTTTCTCCTGTCGCCAAATTCACCACTGTACGTGTTCTTTTGGCTCTTGCTTCTGCCAAGTCATGGCCATTGCATCAACTTGACATCAATAATGCTTTCCTTCACGGCTTCTTAGATGAAGAAGTATATATGATGCCTCCTCAGGGATACTCCAATGCTTTTCCTAGTCAAGGGTGTCGCCTTAAACACTCTCTTTATGGATTGAAACTGACTAGTAGATAGTGGAGTGTGGAGCTTACCATGTTATTACTCCAACTTGGTTTTATTTAGTCTAGACATGACTATTCACTTTTTGTGAAAACAGACTCTTCTGGCTTCACTGTGATACTTGTCTATGTTGACGACCTATTAATCACTAGTGATGTTCCATCTATGATCACTCAAACCAAACAAGCCCTTCACCATGCTTTCACTATTAAGGATATGGGTCTTGCTCGTTTTTTTCTAGGCATGGAAATCTCTCGTACTTCCACTGGTTTATTCTTAAACCAACGAAAATATACTATGGACATTTTGAATGCTGCCAACATGAGCTCCTGTAAGCCTAGTGCTTTCCCTATGCAACGAAATTTAAAACTTACAGTAGATGATGGAGAGATATATCCTGACCCTGATTCATACCGCATGCTCATTGGACGTCTTTTATATTTGACTCTTACTCGACCAGACATCACATTCACAGTTCATCAGCTCAGTCAGTTCTTAGCCTGTCCTTGCTTGCCACATTGAATGTTGCTATTCATCTCCTTCGATATTTGCAAGGGACAGTACATCTTGCCCTTTTTTTTTATCCAGTTGCTTCTAATTTATCTATCACAATATACAATGATGTTGATTAGGGCTCATGTACCTTCACATGTAAGGCCATTACAGGCTATTGCCTATTTCTGGGATCTTCTCTCGTTTCATGGAAGAGTAAGAAACTAAAAACCGTATCAAAATCATCTGTTGAGAGTGAGTATAGGGCAATGTCCGCTACTGCATCTGAAATTGTCTGGATAGAGGGCTTACTCTCTGATTTCCAGATTAAAGTTCCTCTACCAATTCCCATGCCAATCGTGTCTTTCATGAGCGGACCAATCACCTTCGACTTGACTGCCATTATGTCCGAGATGCCGTCCAGAAAGGTTTCATTTCAACCATCCATGTACGTTCTTCATTACAGCTTGCTGATGTGTTCACTAAAACATTAGGAGAACAACAACATCACTTCTTATCTGCCAAGCTTGAATTGGTTTCTCTACATCCAACTTGAGGGGGGGGGGGTCTATGAGTACAATATGCACATATTAAAAGTATAGGTTATATTGCATAAATAAAGGACATGTAAGAGAGAATAAAAGTTGTTTATACACGTGGGTATATATACCCCTCTTGTAACAGATTTCTGTTATCACAGTGAATAAGAATCTCTTCTGTTCTATCTCTATACTCTTCAAACAAGGGTTGAAATTTGAAGTCCAAGGTCTAACGGCAATACCTTTTTTCTCTTTTGAAACTTCAACACACACATACACTTGGATTCAATGAGATAGTCTTGGACAAGCGGAGCCGCTTTCATGGGGATAGAACCCGTAACGACAAAGGCATAGGATGCAGTTATTTTGGGTTCGGAGCTTTCAACGTAGAGAATAGAGGAGGGACAACCAGCGTGTTGGAGGCTCGCCCTAAGTCAGGTGGTGGCGGCGACACATGATATTTACAAAAGGGATTCACTCACAATCCCATAAATATTTAGTACCACAAAATACAAGTAGAATAAAAAAGTAATAAACAATTCAATATTAGCTAATAGGTGAAAAAATCACTAGTTTCGGCTAAAAAAAGTTTAAATAAAAACTCTTGAATAAATAGTTTGTTCGACTTATAAGCCTCCAAAGCAATTTAGTTTATTGAGTAGATGTAGGGATGGATATGGGACATGACAGATTGAGGTCGTCCCACGTATCATCCCGCCTATCATATATGGGATAGGATTGGGACGGGCCTTGTATTTTTAAACTAAAAACTATTGGGTTCCGTCCCGGTCCCAACCGGGACGGGATGAGACCAATTTCGCATGAGTTGTATATAATTTATTTTATTTTTGGTTTTATGCAAGAACATATTTGTTGATATCATGCTTAAAATGAAACACATCAAATTAGAATGCCACCAAAGAGTTTACAAAACGTAATTAACTTACCTTAAATCTAAGCATTCAAAATAAAACTTAAGAAAAAAACAACACAATGATCACTCCTCCGTAGGCAATGCCTTAACGGAGTTTACTTTCATTCCGACCTTTGTAGATGGATGTGGACAATTGTTTTTGCTTAAAGTGGAGTTTTCATGTTCTGCAAATAAAAAATTGAAAAGAGTTCAAGAATACAAGATATATGTTGGTAAGTAACAAAAAAAAATATAGCACACTATAACAAATTTAAATAGTTCAATAGACATACCTTGTTCGACATTAAAAAAGAATTCCGTATTTTTAGTTGTTGGTTCATCGTCATTCTCAACAACTCTAACAAACTACACATTATTAATTTTGCAAGCCTATTTTACAATTTTCGGTATACTATTTGTAAATTTATTGTTTAAATATTTATTTATTTTAAAATTTTAATATATGCGGGGTGAACGGACCTAGCGGGGTGAAGAAGGTAAAACTCATATCCCGTCCTGCAAATTTTTTAGGACGAAATTTATGTTTTGGATGAAAAACCTCTGGAATCGGGATGGGCCCGAGATTTGCGGAATGTGTGTCCAACCCTAACTAACCCTTAGATGGTTGTAGCTTGACCCCGACAAAAGGTTCTCACTAATCACACTCTCTTCTGTTGTTCGTATTTTTAATGCTTGATAAGATGACCCACTAATCTAAGATGGTTTATATAGAAAGTTTATACATTATAGATCGATGATATTTCCATAGCGAAGTGTCCAAAAACAACGAACGATAGATGGATTTATTTTCTACGATTTTATCTAATAAAACTATCTTAAGATATATCTCCCAAGATAGTACAAATATTCTACATAACTCTATATTTTGTGTGAGATCTAGATAAATAAATTTATCGATAAGCTTATCTTTTTTTGGTGTGAAGGAGGTTGGTGGTCTCCGGTTCATCTAAACTTGGTTTAATAGAAAAGAGGGCTTAATAGTAATCACTCGGGGGATAGCCTGACCCCTTACATCGCGCAATAAAAGATCAACTATACCTTTGAAAGGGTCAAGCAATACACTTAGTCGAATAGGAAAATTAAAAGCAAAGGAAACAAGAAAGTCCGCCACATTATTTGCCTCACAAAAGGAATGACGGAACTGGCTCGTCCAATCCCTTTTAGTGAAGTCATGACACTTACTAACCAAACTAACGAGGGGTGATGGTGTGGTATAGTCTTACCAAGGAGAGTTATATCAAGCTTAAAGTCAGATTCCAATAACATTCCAACTCTAACTCTCCCAAGCCATTCTAAGACCATGGTATATACCTCAAAGTTCCTCTAACGGAACCGTATGATAGCTTCGAAACATACGTATTTTCTACCCACTTATTCATGTTGTTTTACACAATTGTTGGCAAGATATGTATCCTTATAATGTAGAAAAGCATTCATATTATGTTTTTGATATCTAATTCCGGTTGTTTCACATTTCAGGCATTCAAGACCTATTTTGAGGCATTTCCGATCGATTTACCAACCAAAGTATTGAGCTCGATCTTTACTTAAGCCAAGTGTCACAATTCAACATCATATGTGATTGAGGATCGATTTTTCGAGAAGGCTAAATTACCGCATTGAATGCATGCCAAGGACCTGTTTACAAATGAACATAAAATCATACAAGATGGCTAGCCGAGACGACGTGAGACGACTTGTGAGACGGCATCCATCCGTCTTCATGTTGTTTCACCAAGATGATTAGAATGACCCATATCTCTCACATAATACCTGACCCAAACGATGATGACCTAAAGCCCAAAGAATGTGAGATGGCTTGCCAAGGGACGTCCATGTCGTCTCGTGGTCGTCTATGATGCACGGACACTTTTAGAAACCGGAGTGTCTCGTGTCGGACACGGGAACACGGAATGACACGGCTCGGCCACGGTCAAATATGACCCAAAACGGTCAAGAAGTGTTTCAAAGGTAGGACGCATCTAGGACACGGTGAGGATGCGGATTGTATCCGGTCAAGACACAATCAACAAAAGTTTACCCAATTTTTTAAGGCAAAAAAAGAAAATAAATTTTTTTCAAACGAAAAGAAAAACTGATTTACCGTAATATTTTTTTATTCTCTCCCTTTTTTCCGACTAAACTTAGTCCGCTCATGGTCACTTGATAGATTATGGTTGTCGAAAGCAGGACACCGATCTTCTTCCGTTCTAATGTTAAAATGTTGTTGTTCCGGCTGCTAGCCGACTATTCTCTAAATTCTTCTTATGATTTCATAAATGAATTTTGAATATTTGATTACTAATTTATTGCGTAATCTTTCGTTTTTGGATGTTGAGTGTGTTATTCTAATTCTTTCACTTTTTCTAATTTACAAAATTTTATTATTGTCGTCCTTGGTTGATCATGTTGTTCGGTTGTTGTTGACTTGCAAAGAAGATTGTTCGTTCTCCAATTTTGAAAGTAAGTATATTTATTTGATATTTGTAAGACTAAATATGTTTCTTTCTATGTTTTGTAAGACTGAAAATGTTTATTTCTAAGCTTTTGTTCCGGTTATTTTGTTGTCATATTAATACTTTTATCTACTCATATATCATTGAGTTTTTCATATATATGTATCTCATTATGATATATGAATTCTACATTTTAATAGCTTTTAAATTATATATTATTTGTTTTCCTCGTCGTGTTCCCATTTCCTATCCTTTTGAGGATTGTCATTTCTCCGTTTCTCGTCGTATTTCCCGTGTACGTGTCTGTGCATCATAAGTGGTCATTTCATGGTTGTTTCTTCATGTTGTTTGGACTTCGGCAACAACAATGTTTTTATCTATATTCTTCTCATTTTGATGGGCCTTTTGTATATATTTTGGCCCGATATTTTCTATATGTATATCTTGTTTTTAGACTTATAGGGTATCACTGAAGATCAGAAATCATAGGTTAGACTCGCCCTCGGAACCGTAGCCGCGGTTAGACTTTATTAGCCGCATTGATTGTTTTTTCCTTTTTGAGTTTTATTATATGCAAAGACTATTTCTTTCATCTGATTTCTTTTATTATTATATGTGTGGCTAAGTCTCCTTTGATCCAAGGGGTTTGTTGAACCATGTGATAGATCGTTGGTTATTTTTCTGTGAATTACTGAATGAATGTAAGCAGGTTTGTGTTTCTTTTCAAAATGATTCGTTTTCACCTTTTATTTACCTTTAAAAGAAGTGGTGTATATAACTAGTTTAGATAAAACAACTAAAGGGCCACAAGCGAAAGTTGTTTTATGGAGTTAAAGGGAAGAACATGGTTTTGAGAGTAGCACTTTATCATTACCTCGAGGATTTCTAACTATCATAGAAAGTTCCGGTATTTCTACCTTTTGCTAATTGATGGCCCAAAATCTAAGGTTTTTCTTGGTATTTTCCGGATTTCTATGTTTTTAAAGGGTTTTTCTATACTTTCCGAACCGCCGGATTGAGGATTATGCGAGTTGGAAAACACGCTCTTTGTTTGTCTATGTCAAAGACTAATTTAGACGTTTACCTACATTATTGCTTATTGAAGTTCATGTTATTCACATACGTGGTTACTATATGATTCATTTTAGCAAGGATACTCGCTTCCTTAGATTGCTCATCCAAAGATATCATCTTGCACATTGTTACCAATTTCTATTTGTTCACATATTGATTCTTACAATACCTAATTTTGATATCTTCCTTGTTCCTTTTTAGCTTAGTACATTTGTTATTTGGTCCAACCACTGCAAATGTGGTCCCTGAGAAATCGATACTCGAATATACTACATTTTTTCCCGTATCCTTGTGAGGAGGTTATTGTTAAGAATTTGGTTAAAACTTCCATGATCACCGTACATATTCAAAGGTTAGCGACAAAACCACACTGCCACTCACCCATATTTTTTCAAATAACACCAACAGTAATGGTGTAGCCATCTCTTCGAACTGCTCCATCTATATTGATTTTTATCACACCTTCAAGCAGTGTTCTCAATTGATTTGGATTTAGGAGTGTACGGGCTTGATATGCTTTAAAGAGTGCTTCTTCCATGCATGACCATACTCCACAGCTCTATCCACCACAAAAGTGTATCTATCTCCGCCGTACTAAATGTCGTTAAAGACCATCTCATTCCTCCATTATTAAATCCACCAGTGACCAACTTCAAAATTTTCACTCCACAAACAGTCACTAACTAAATTAGACATAGATAGAAAGTTACCTCGGATCTAGCTTACAAAATGGAAGATTAAAAAGTTTTGGTTCCTCTATGCTGCACATGTAACCGTCTCCATTGCTCCTTAGAACTAGGATAATCCCTAAATAGGTGGGCCTAGTATTTCACAATTTCCAGACATTGTGAGTACGTGCCATCCAGAGTGAGGTGACACCTTTTACAAGTTGCAGGTTAATTCGAAGAAGAGTGTAAAAATGTCTATCCCTCAATGTGAGGTATTCGGCTACATGACATGTGTCCAACGTGAGCTAAAGATCAACACTAAACACATACATGCCCGGCCCTAGCTGGCGTGACATGTCAAAGCATAAAGAACAAGATAAAACCATATAAAACTGATAGGTGATGGAATCACTATCATTTAGGTTAGTTTTTAAAGTCTTTTTACTGTATTAGAGTCGATTTATGCTACTAACTTCTTAATCCAGAAGAACAAACCTAAAAGAAGTTAAAAGAGAAGTTAGAAGCACTTGGGAGTTGAAGACCATTCACGAAGACAAGCTTCTGGTGCCTCACCGCCCCCGCGGAGCAGTGTCACCGCCGCTGCAGGTGACACTGTACTCCGGAACGCAGCATGCGCCTTCGCCAGCGCCCGGAACGAAGACTGTCACCGCCCCTGCGCCTCTCTTGGGCGCCCTTGCGGTGACTTACTTTGAAGAAGCGAAGTCGGCGCCCCTGCGCCTCTGCCTACGGACCACCCTGCGGAGCTGTGAAGCCGAAGAGCCATTGTCATCACCCCCGCAGAATTGCCAGGCCGTCCCTGCGGCCATGAAGAACTCCAAGCGTTTTCGCCTAAACCACCCCTACGGTCCTGAAGGCCGCCCCTGCGGTTTAGCGACAAAGACTTTACTCCGGCTGTTTGCACCACCTTTATGGCATTAAAGGTGGTTGTTTAGGCCGGCCATTTACTCCCATTTAGTTCCAATTGTAGTATAAATAGGTCCATGGCTGATTGCTAGAAGCATCCACCATTTTCCCATTTTATTCTTGTTCGCCACTTAGTGTGCGTGCAAATAAGCTTTAATTTATAAAACTAGAATCAAGCAAGCGAACCCGCAGTGCACGGATCGGCGTAGTAAAGCAAGAATTCCAGAGTGATGAGTCTCACTACTACCTAGAAAAGGTATTCTAAGGTATCTAATTGTGGCAAATCGTCAAGCAAGTAGATGTAATAAGCTTTGCTAATATTGGGAAAACAACAACCCTAAAGATCCAGGTATCTAATTGTGGCAATCGATTCAAGATATACTAAAGAACTAAGGACAGAGTTAAGAGTTGCAAAGGTATTCTAAGGTAAAGCAATGTATAGTGAAGTTCCAAGACTTTATATGACTTATCTAAAGATACTCTCTATAAAGGTTGTTGAGGCTTCAGTATAGAAAGGATCTAAAGGCAAGAATTAATCTCAAATACCCAAACTTGTAACCCAAGAATCAAAACTAACTAAAACGATTAAGGTTGTGACACTCGAAATCGAAATAGAGGGTGATGAGTCTCACTACTACCTAGAAAAGGGCAAGCCAATACTAAATTAAAGCTAATCTTTAACCTTGGATCAAAGTAAAAGAAAAGTTCGTAAACTAGGGTAAACTACGGGTAGTTCTTGAGTTCCACGGCCGTGGAAGCTCAAGAACAGACCGTGATCTTGGTTCGTCGACGAAATCTCTCTAACTCTCAGGGTCCAATCAATTTACGATCGATCTATCATCATCTAAGCCACAACTATCAACCCTTCACCTTAGAATTGCTAAAGGGTTTTAGCCAATAACCATTGTCATGATATCAAAAATCAATTTAAGAAGAATGAAAGATGAAAACCTTCGAAAACTCAATTATAACTCAAAGTCAATCTCAAATCCAAGACACAAATTGGAATATTCAATGGATTCAGAATATAATACAAAACCTCACAAAATCTAAGGCAAGTATGAAGAACGGGATGTCAATCCGTCTTCAATAACAAAACCTAGAAAAAGAGCGCAACTTCCGCCACACACGATCTTCCGGAATCCAAATTGCCGGCGCTTTTGCCACGTTCCTCGCGAAACCCTAAGGTTAACTTTTTCCAAGCGAGGTTGTGCAAAGCCTTAACGAATCCTCCCAAAGCGATCGTACCGGCCCACTGCGTAATTGATGTGGCAATAATTGGTTCGTCAAAAGATCGCCTAAATCACGGTCTCAAGGGATTCCACGACCGTGGTTTAGGGCGTGGAATTGGGTTACGGTCTCATATGACTTCCATGACCATACTTTAGGCCGTGTAACTCTTTGGAATGCTCCACGCTCATGATGCCAAGATCCACGGCCGTGGTTTAGGGCGTGGACTCTTCTACGGCCGTATTTTAGGGCGTGGAAGTGTAAATTGCCTGTGTTTCCTTTGTGTCGTGCCGTTCCTCATCCTAGCATCTTGGCTTCCTTGATGTATTCCTAATCCTTGAATGTGCTCAAACCATCTCCTATCTCTCTCTCAAATGATCTGGTTTCAGCTCTTATTCACCTATAATCAACACAAAGCTAATGTAGACCTCCATATCGAAAATATAGATGAACAAGCTAACAAATGCTTCAATACCTTATTCATGAACACTATAATGAATGAAAAACAACTAGAATAAGTGCCTAGAATATCGCAATATTTCATGCTAACAATTCTCTCTTTTCTCTTGCTTCCTTTGTGTAATGAGCTTCTAATTTCCTTGCTACATTGGATTGTTTTGAAGCTGTATTGCTGCTTTGGTTGTAAGTCCTTTTCAATATAAGTTTATTCAGTTTATGTTTTGTATTCCTTGAGCTTCACTTATCTAATTGCATGTTTCTTATCACTTAAGATTGATCACCTTAGTGTCTAATTGCATGCAAAGAACTAGGATTAATAGATTCCGGGTTCGGGTCTTTAGTCTAGTATAAACCTTTAGGTAAAAACTAGTTGTGATTACTTAAGGGAAAAGGAATACAAATATAAAGGAAAGTTCAATGGTTTTATTCTTCTCTTTATATATCTTTGTCTTTGTCTGAAAGCTAACTTGTGACTTGTTCTTGCAGGTTTACGGAACACTAACACTGTTAAGTTGTGTTGATGCCGGTTGGCTCAACACATACATATGATCAAGACGAGAACATTGCTTTAAAACTTATAAAAGGAACCAACCAAAGTAGCATTGCATGCTAAGATTCCACCTAGTGTAGTTCAATTTCTCATCACATTATTCACCTTTTTACTTGCTTCTTATGCTTTGTCTTGTTACATTTCAATCCAACCCCCCCCCCCCCCCCCGCCGCCGCCCTTTATTCAGTTACATTCCCAATAATTGAATCTAATATAAACATCAATCAAACTCTCTTGGGTTCAACCCTTACTTGACCACTATACTTGCTTTAGTGTTAAGTTAGGAAATTACTTTCATAAGATAAAAATGACCTAAGGAAAAATTGTTGTCAAATTTTGGCGCCATTGTCGGGGAGTTTAGTTGTGTTTTTATTTCATTTTAATTATTGATTATTGGTTTAGGCCATTTTTATGGTTCAAACCCGTGCTACTAACTCCGGATTTGTTCCTTTTGATCTAGAAATCGAGAGAACGCACATCTGGCAACGTAGACAACAGAGACTCCATGAAGAAATGGCTAACCGAACACTTCTGCAACTCACGCATCCGGACTTGACTCAACACCCTCTCGCGGTTACTATACCGGCAATAGGGGAAGATGTCAATTTCGATCTCAAGCCGGGGCTGATCCACTTGTTCCCATCCTTCCATGGGCTAAGTGGTGAAGACCCCATCAAGCACCTTGGAAAGTATCATACCGTGTGTATGAGCATGAAACCAGCCAACATTACGGAAGAGCAAATCAAGATGAGGGCGTTCAGTTTCACGCTCAAGAATGGAGAAGATGATTGGTATTACCACCTTCCATCCGGGAGCATCGATACTTGGGAGAATATCCACAAAGTATTTTTGGAGAAATACTTTCCAGCCAAGAAGACCAATAGCTTGATGAAAGCTATAAGCAACATTGAATAAGAGGCGGACGAAACTCTCTATGAGTATTTCGTACGGTTTGCACGCCTCCGATCCAGCTGTCCATTCCATGGGTATTCAACTCAAGACCTAGTCTTGTACTTGTACAATGGTTTGCTTGACAACGAGAGGAGGATCGTCGATGCTGCTTGTGGAGGTAACATTCTCAATACCACTCCTGACCTTGCTTTGGATAAAATGCAGGAACTAGCTGAAGGAACTCGGAACTTTGGAAGGACTTCTTCCAAAAGAGGAGTTCATGCTATCAATCCTGGGAAGAATGAGATCTCCACCGAACTTGCTGAGCTGAAAGAGATGGTGAATAGATTGACCCTTATAGGAACTCCACAACAACTTAAGGCATGCGGAGCTTGTGCCGACCCTTACCACCCAACGGACATGTGCCCTCAAGTCCAGGATGACGATGACGAGGTGCATGCATTGGGCTATGGGCCATAACAGTAGCAAAGGCCTAGGAACGATCCATATGCACAAAATTTCATGCCGAATTGACGTAACCAACAAAATTTCTGATGGAGGGATCAACAAAACCAACAGCAACATCCCCGCCAAGAATCCAACATCAAGAATCTTGAGAAACAAGTTGGGCAAATGGCGGAAGCCATTACAAGGATCGAAGCTAGATCCTCCTGGAATTTGCCGTCCTAGACGGTGGTCAACCCCAAGGAGAATGTTAGTGCCCTAACATTGAGAAGTGGAAAGCAAATCCAGCCGAAACCAGCAGCAGAAGGAAAGAACAAACTCTTTGACGAGTTTGCCGCCCTCACAGCCGCACCTGCGGCTGCACCTGCGGCAACCTCGGAGCAGACACCGCCCCTGTGGCTGGAGGTCACCGCCCTTGCGGTGACAGCCCCTGAGCCGCCCTTGCGCCTGCAAGCTGGCGCCCCTGTGAAAAACACGACAAAGAGTTCTGTTGAGAAGGATTCATACACCCGGCCTGATTTTCCACCATTGTATGCTGAGAAACCACCAGCTCCTTTCCCCTAGGCACTAAAGGAGAGAAGAATAATCGAGGACAAGGATCTCTTTGAGACCTTCTCCAAATGCGAGGTAAACATCCATCTCCTTAAATTAGTGAAAAGTATTCCTAAGTATGCTCGGTTCTTGAAGGAACTTTGCACCAACAAGAGGAATCAAAAGCTGAAGGGGAAACAAAAAGTGCAAGTGAGCAAACATGTGTCCGCCGTTTTCCAACGTAGAATGCCCAAGAAGTGTAGCGATGTGGGCATGGAAAGTATTCCTTGTGTTATAGGGAAAACCCGTTTTGACAAAGCTATGCTTGATCTTGGTGCTTCTATTAATGTCCTTCCATACTCCATCTATAAATCACTTGACCTTGGACCATTAACTGAAAATCGGATTGTAGTACAACTTGCTGATAGATCTAATGTTTACCCGAAAGAGATTATTGAAGATGTATTAGTAATGGAAGATAATCTGATTTTCCCTGCTGATTTCTTTGTAATGGACATGGAAAATGACTCACATGCTGCACCAATATTGTTGGGAAGACCATTCCTAAAAACCGCTAGGACTAAAATAGACTATGTTAGTGGCAAATTAACCATGGTGTTTGATGGGGAAGTAGTTGAATTTGACATCTATGATGCAATGAAATTTCCTATTGATGATCATTCCTTATGTCCCGTTGATATTATTGAACCTTTTGTGCAAGATGTTTTTGATATTTCTGACATTGACGAGTTGAAAAATATAATCGAACATGACATTGACGATCATAATTCAGAATATGCATTGATAGCTAGCATGAAAGAGGTCCTAGCCCAATTGGATGGGCACAAGAGGTTACCTATCTCCACTTTGGCCATTGGGCCCACTTTACTAACCCCAAGCGAGAAGCTTGTTCCATCTATAGTGCAGGCACCGGAGATAGAGTTGAAGGACCTTCCACCTCACCTCAAGTATGTGTTTCTAGGGGACAAAAATACCTTACCGGTGATCATCTCTAAAAAATTGACAACCAGTCAAGAGGACAAGTTGGTGAAAGTGTTGAAAGAACACAAGACGACCCTTGGATGGACCATTGCGGACATCAAAGGGATAAGTCCATCCACTTGCATGCATAGAATTCTACTTGAGTAAGAGGCGAAACCATCTAGGCAACCTCAATGAAGGTTGAATCCGCCAATGATGCAAGTGGTCAAAAAGCAGGTATTGAAGCTCCTCCAAGCGGACATGATTTTCCCATCTCGGATAGTAAGTGGGTTAGTCCAACCCAAGTAGTTCCAAAGAGTGGGGATATCACTATGGTGAAGAATCAATATAGAGAGATGGTCCCGAGTAAAACACAAACCGGTTGGAGAGTTTGCATTCACTACCGCAAACTTAACAAGGTAACACGTAAAGACCACTTTCCATTACCTTTTATTGACCAAATATTGGAACGTCTTGCAGGTCATCCATACTATTGCTTTCTGGACGGATACTCAAGCTATTTCCAAATAGCCATTGCTCCGGAAGACCAAGAAAAAACAACATTCACTTGTCCATTTGGCACTTTTGCGTACCGCAGAATGCCATTCGGACTTTGCAATGCCCCGACACCTTCCAACAGTGCATGATAAGTATTTTCTCCGAATATATAGAAAACTTTATTGAAGTTTTTATGGATGACTTTACCGTCCATGGAAATAGTTTTGATGCATGCCTAGGACACTTAAAACTCGTTCTTGAAAAATGCGCAAAAACTAACTAGTTCTTAATTCAGAAAAATGCCATTTCATGGTTGAACAAGGAATAGTGCTAGGACATGTGATATCCTCAAAAAGGATAGAGGTAGATAAGGAAAAAGTTGATGTTATTCAAAGTTTACCTTATCCTACTAACATTCGTGAAATTCACTCTTTTTTAGGTCATGCAGGTTTTTATCGGCGGTTCATCCAAGACTTTTCAAAGATCTCAGTGCCATTTTGTGAATTAGTAAAGAAAGATGCCACTTTCATAGTGGATGAAAGTTGCAAGAAAGCTTTCGACACTTTGAAAGCATGCCTCACTAGTGCACCGATCATCCGGTCTCTGGATTGGGAGAAACCTTTCGAGATTATGTGTGACGCCAACGATTACGCTATAGGAGTTGTCTTATGACAGAAGGATGGAAGAGCCTCGCACGTTATCTATTATGCATCCATGCGCTGAATGGAACACAAAGGAATTACTCCACCACCGAGAAGGAGATGTTGGCGGTGGTTTTTGCACTTGAGAAATTCAGACAGTACCTTCTTGGAGTAAAGGTATTCATTTTTACTAACCATGCAGCTCTTTGGTATCTCATGGCAAAGAAGGAAGCAAAGCCAAGATTGATTTGGTGGGTGCTCCTTCTAAGCGAATTCAACCTAGAGATACGGTACAAAGAGGGGGCTGAGAACCTGGTGGCCGATCATTTAAGCAGGCTAGTGAAGGAGGAAGAAGATCCAGCCAAAGGAAGGGCAATAGTTGGAAGCTTTCCAGACGATACCTTCTACACAACCCTCTGTGTTGTAACCGCCCCCGCGCCTCAAGAAACCCGCCCCTGCGGCTCTAGCTGGGCGCCCTTGCGGATCACTCGACAAAGGTTTGGTTTAAATTACAACCATTCAAGCCTTGGTTTTCTCACATTGTAAATTTCCTTGTTAGGGGCGAGTATCCTCCAGACTTCACCAAGGCACGGTGAGAGAAGGTGAAGGCCAAAGCTCGACACTACGTTTGGGACGATCCCTACCTTTGGAAGCATTATAGTGACCAAGTAATACGCTGTTGCATCCCGGACAATGAGGTACAATCTGTCATAACATTCTATCATTCTGAAGCATGTGGGGGGCACTTTGGGGCCAACAAAACTGCTAGAAAGGTTCTAGATGCGGGGTTCTTTTGGCCACATATTTTTAGAGACGCTTTTACATTTTGCAAAGTGTGTGATAGGTGTCAAAGGGTAGGTAACATATCTAGGAGACATGAAATGCCTCAATCCTCTCTTATATTTTGTGAAATTTTTTATGTATGGGGGATTGATTTCATGGGTCCTTTCCCTACTTCTTTTGGGTATACTTACATATTACCTGTGGTGGACTATGTTTCTAAGTGGGTGAAAGCAAAGGCCACCAAAACTGATGATTCTAAAGTGGTTGCAGCTTTTCTTAAGGATAATATTATTGTAAGATTTTGAATCCCGAAGACTTTGATAAGTGATAGGGGCACCCATTTCTGCAACAAGACGATCACCACTCTCCTTAAGAAGTACCACGTCTACCAACGAGTGTCAATAGTCTACCATCCGTAAACCAATGGTCAAGCGTAGTTGTCCAACCGGGAAATCAAAACCATCCTTGAAAAGACGGTTTCTCTCGGAAGGAAGGATTGGAGTTTGAGGCTAAACGACGCTTTATGGGCATACCGGACAACATATAAGACTCCTATAGGGATGCCTCCATTCCGGCTTGTGTTCGGAAAAGCTTGCCACCTTCCAGTGGAGCTTGAGCACAAGGCATGGTGGGCGGTAATGAAGTGCAACATGAATATAGAGGAGGTAGGAGAGTTCCGGAAACTCTAATTATAAGAGCTGGAGGAATTGAGACTAGATGCGTATGACCATGCCACTACATACAAAGAAAAGACCAAAGTGTGACATGACCGAAACATCCTCCGGAAAGACTTCAAAGTAGGTAACAAAGTCCTTCTCTTTCAATCTTGTTTGAAGCTTTTTGCAGGTCAGCTGCGTTCAAGGTGGACATGTCCATTCGTGATAGCTGAAGTATACTCTCATGGCGCCGTGGATCTGTATGATCCACAAACGCACAAGGTTTTCAAAGTTAACGGGTAAAGGCTCAAGCCTTACCTTGAAGGAGTGAAGAATGATCCCACTGATGAAATGGTGCTGGAGGAGGCCCAAGCAGAGAAGTAGGGTCCTTACGTCGAGCCAACGACGTAAAACAAAGGCGCTGCTCAGGAGGCAACCCGAAGGAATAAGAATAGGAGCTTTTGTCAAGAAAACCGCCCCTGCGGCTCATTGTCATCGCCCCTGCGGTGACACCCTTGCCCAGCGCCGCCCCCGGCGCTGGGCCTGCGTCTGCAACAACCTTGTCACCGCCCCCGCGGTGACATCCCTACGCCCTTGCGGCGGCCATTCTCGACATGCATCCCCAGCGCCGCCCCCGGCGCTGGGCCTGAGCCCCCTCTTCCTTGTCACCGCCCCCGAGGTGACAAGCCCCCGCCCTTGCGGTTTTACCCAAAAAAGAAAAAAAAATAAGAAATCCCAAAATTTCCCTACACCTACCCCACCAACCCCTCTCCTTCTCCTCACCCACCACTCACTTCTCTCTCCCGACATATCACTCCACAAATCCTCACGCCCCTGCGCCCTAATATCTCCCTCGCGACACCCTTCCTCACGACCCTGCGCCACCTCACCAACGTCACGCCCTCCGACGCCCCTACGCCACCCTCTCTCTCCCCACAACCATCACCTCCCTCAATCTCTCAAATCTCTGAACCCTTAACCTTACTACACTCCTCACCACCAACCAGAAGCCACCAGAACTCTCCCCAGCTCCATCACCTTCGCAGTTGTCAAAAATCGACTTCAACACTTCTCCCGTCCATGCGCCTGGAAGTTGCCACCCTTGCACCTCACCGCCCCTACGCATCTCACATCCGCCCCTGCGGAAATAGCAACAGAGGGTTCGTTTTCTTTCTCTGTTTCTGAAATTACTAATTCCTTTGCTCATATCCTTGCAAGAAATGGAACCACAAAGGAAATACAACATGTCAGGGATTGAGAGGACCCGCTATGGGATTGTGCAAGATCGGGTTGTGTATACAACTCAGTTTTTTCACATTCTAACATTGGAGAAGCTAGGCATGCTGAAGAGCATGCAATCATTCCTCACCAACGCTGGGCTTGGGGACTTTCTGAAGAAGAGTGCTCCAACATATCCAGAGCTCAGCCAACAGTTCATCGCCACCTTCAACATGGAGAAGGAGTATCACATGTGTGTTGGACTTTCCTTCAAGTTCAACAAAAAGAAGTACTCATTGGAGTACTCTCAGCTACAGAAGGCCTTTGGGGTGACTCTCAAAGCCTCCGATAATTGGTGGGAGCCCATTCCGACCCCGGACCTTTGTGAGTTTTAGCAGGCAACCACCGGCTCCGAGTTTCATGTCGGGGGTGAGTATTCCAACAAACTCACTCACCCCTGCTGGAGACTCCTCTCCAAGATCCTCATGAGTGTCTTCTATGGACACAAGGAGGAGAACAAGGTTTCCCTAAAGGACCTTCCATTGCTATATGCATGCCTTCCGATGAGCTAGAAGGTTCCGGATTGGCCGTACCTCTTCCTTACCGCTTTGAAGCGGATTAGGAAGAATGATCCACGGGATATTGTTGGAGGCGGGATGATCTCTTTGATCGCCGAACTAGTGATGGACCTTTCGGACCTTGAGGATGGGATGGCGGTCCCATTCTATACGGAAGGTATGCTTAGGAGGTGCAAGATCCTCAAGGGGACGGGGAGAACCTATTTTGGCTTTCGTTTGCGGATGGGAGCCACATCATCTACCTTCCACGGCCGCTTCCCTTTGGAGATGAGCTCTCCGAGCTGTACATCCCGACTGATCCATTTGTGCCGAGGCGGCCTCAGGTGGCCATAGTTGAGAGACATGTTGTGAGCTCCAGCCGGGTTCATTTTGAGGACCACATGCCCATACTGGATGATGAGGAGATGCCCACTGTAGCGGGAGATGATGGTCCTGCACTTGAGAGCCTCAAGGCTCAGATGGCTGTCTTGACCACTCAGCATCAGGCCTGGCACACCGAGTATCAAGGGATCATGCTAGAGCAGCAACATGCTTGGCAGTCCAGCTTTGCCGCTAGCATGACCCCCCACTTTGACCGGAGGCAGGACGCTTGGCAGGCGGCCCAGCAGTAGCAGCTCGGGGCTCAGCAGTTGGCTTGACAAGCCAACTTTGAGACCACCATTGGAGGACGGCTGACAGCCCAGTAGGATCGTCTTGACAACATCTACAGCAGGCAGAAGCACTTTTTCAGCCACTTTCCATATCCCCCGGAGAAGGGTCCGGATGGTCCAGCCGGACCATCCCACTAGTGGGTATTGTCTTTCTCCCTTCTCCACATTTATCTTTGCTTTCATTTTCCACTTTGAGGGCAAATTGTGCTTCAAGTATTGGAGAGGGAATATCATGTGCATGTATAGTTTGTTTGGGTGTTTCAAAATTGTGTTTGCTTTGAGTTTTCTTGATTTATAATTCAGTTTGAAATTCATAAAAAAAAGCGAGAAAGCCAAAGAAAATGAAAAAAGGCATGAAAATCCTTGGATAAACCGAAAACCCGAAAGGGTGGTTTAGGCAAAAAGAAGGTAGTCCGATCAACATAAGGTTGGTGCAAAAATGGACTTGAGGGATGTGAGGATTAAGTGAGATCATCAAGAAAAGAAGAAGCGTGGCAAGGTGAAAACCCAAAAGGGCACCTTGGCAACATGAGCGACACCGAGTGTAGGTTTCCCTTCGGACGTTTGGTGGCAAAAGAAGGGGAGTCATAAGGAGGTTGTCCGGGTAAGTCACTCTTGGAGCAATAAGTCAGAAAAGTTAATGAAAAGCATTTTAAAACAATTTTGGTGGTGTGCTCCACTCATAGGATGGATTATAAGTCAGAAAAGTTAATGAATTATAAATAAGAAAAGTTAATGAAAAGCATTTCAAAACATTTTTGGTGGATTATAATTCAGAAAAGTTAATGAAAAGCATTTCAAATCTTAGATACAAGATAGAATGGATTATAAAGTCAGAAAAGTTAATGAAAATAATTTCAAAACATTTTTGGTGGTGTGATCCACTCATAGATCACTCTATGAGAATGCTTCATGGCAAATAAAATCAAAACATGATCAAAACATTTATGGATATAGGAAAGTTGTTCATCTTTGCATAAAATCATAAAATGCATAATAAATCATATTTATCGAAATTAATCATGTATGATCCAATTTAAACCACCAAGTCAATCAACAAGCTCAAGGTCTCAAGGGCTTCCAAAAGAGGTCAAGAAACATGTCAGGGTGGGATGTATATAGGGAATGTGGTGCTAGAATCCGGGAAAAGGATCTTACTTCACTTTCTTTGAAACTTAACATCTTCCACCAATAAGCTTTGCTTATTTTACTTTACTTTTTGGGATGCATGGACAGAGGTGCAGAATAACCAAAGCCTAGGAGATCAGCAATCATCAATTTCTCAAGATGCCTCAAACCCTTGATGCACATACCATGACCCGTTAGGAATATCGCTCAATCCGACTTTGGCAAGACACAAACGCCCGGCTATGTGAATGGTGCCGAGTTACTCATCATCATGATTGACTTCCCCAAACCTATTTGTTTCTTTCTAACACTTTCATCCAATATCTCAACTTCACTTTCACTTGCTTTTCTTTGCTTGCTTTCAAATTCCCGGATAGGTAAAGGGAGGCAAATATGTATATGAGGGGCTAAAGCATAATCAAGAAGAAGAAGAAGAGAAGAGAATGAATTGCCTTAGTCATCCCAGGAAGAATGTGATAGAACTCATCATGTGGTGTCAACCTTCAAACCAACATAATTTGGATAAAAACAAAGTATCAAACATGCTAAAACTTCAAACAAAGCATTTTGCAACTTAAACATATCATAAAACCTTTTGAGCATATAAAGATTTCAAAACCAATCTGCAAATAGAATCATCATTGAGGTCATATATCTAGAGAAGAAGCACAAAATGTTTCGAAAAACTCTCAGTTAAGAACCTGCCTCGGTCGAGGTGTTCTGACGTCATCCGAGGTGTCTACCTCGTCCAGTCAAGAACATCCCGGTCAAGGTCATAAATTTTTTTTTTCAAACCAGTTTTCGATGTTTTTCTCAAACAAAAACCTGTATGTATGCATGTAATGGCAGATAAACACATAAAGCCAAGTAAAGCAGAATAAGATCATAAATATCCGATAGAGTCATGCAAACATACACACATGTAATGGCAGATAAACACATAAAGCCAAGTAAAGCCCAGCTGAACTGCATAATAAATAAATAAAGAAGATCCATGCAACTCTAATCCTCGTCAGCTGGTGACGGTGGTGGATGTGGAACGTAGGGGTGCTGGGATGGATAAAAGGGATAGCCCATCATCTGCTGAAACTGAATCTCCATCATACGACGTTGGTAATATTGGCTCTACCCTATCTGATGCATCCAGCCATTAGTGTATCTACGCTCATCCTCAAAACGTTGGGACATGTCTACCGTCATAGCTGCATAAGAGTCAATCATCTGCTCAGTCAGCTCATCAATTTGTCGGTGAGCCTCTGGATCTTCACGTCTTCGGAATTTACCCTGCGGTGGTGGTGGTGTTGCCTCCTCCACTGTCACTTCATCATCAAGGTCGACAACTAGAATACTAGGGCCTCCAGTATCAATACCGGTCTCTATAGCAGCTCCTCAATCAAACTCCTCCTCATCATCATCAGCAGCATCTCTGGCATCCTGCATGTAAGGAAACCAAGCAAAAGACCAATATTGTTGGTCGAAGACGGAGAACTAAGATGACCATAAGATGTCCTGTGGAGTTGTCGTCTCCCATGGCATAGCGACGTATGGCATGCTGAGACCACGAGGAACGAGAATACGCCTCGTGATCATCTCCTAAAGTCCAAACCGCTTCGCATCCGCAACATGTGTACACGGAGACAGATCTAGACCCATAGCTGTAGCAATATGGGTCACCAAGCCTCCACAATAGATGTCGTCCTTCGACTTGTACTTTATCCTATGCAAGTCCTCAGCCAACATTGATAACACGATTTATGACTTAGGTTTAGGTAATCATTTAGATAGATTTCTCACTCATTCATGCATGGTTTAGCACTAGTTCACGACGTTTGCACTCAATTCACGTATTTTGTCGAGATAGACGTCTACACGGACTTTTGCATTGCTTTGTAGGTATTTTGGGAGATTTAGGAGCTTAATCGATACGTTTGAGGATCGTTCATCAAGATGACATACCCTCGGACTCATTAGGATGCAAGCTAGAGGCTAAGGAGGACTCATAGAACCTTGTCAACACAAGCCATGCACCAAATCATAGCTTAATGATCCAAGGCGAAGCTGAAGTACCAAACCACGGTTGCTGGCACTTCCACGGCCATGGAACAAACCGTGGTTTTTGCCAGACGGTTGTGACAGCTGTGCCACGATCTCATGGCCTTCTCTAGCATGGTGGTAGTATAAAAGTGGTCCTACAAGGCTGAGAGAAGGCATCTTTTCAATCCCCTATCATCCAATCAAATTGGAAATCAAAATACACTCTCTCAACAAGAAGATTCTCTCAAGAGGAGAGCTACCATTGGAGGAGAAGAGCTCCATTGGAGAAGAGGAGAAGAACACACCATAGCTAGACTTTGATAAGTTTTGTAGTGAAGATTTTAGGAATCGATTTCTAGAGTTGTAAGAATCGTTTAAACCTTCTTTTGGAAGGGTTGTGAGTCTTTCTAATCTTACTTTCAGCTTGGTTTTGTTTGCTTCACTTGTTCATCTCTTTCTTTTCATTATCTTGCAA
Source organism: Fagopyrum homotropicum (assembly GCA_033239125.1). Taxonomy (NCBI): domain Eukaryota; kingdom Viridiplantae; phylum Streptophyta; class Magnoliopsida; order Caryophyllales; family Polygonaceae; genus Fagopyrum; species Fagopyrum homotropicum. Next base: position 117,061,902 of record BSWB01000003.1, read on the forward strand.
GTGGAAGCCATGATTTTATGCTTGATGATTTCGATTGTTATGATGCATGTTGTAGGCTAAATAGATGCGATTCTAGGGTAAGGAAAGGATGGTTATGGCTAAGACTATGATATTATGAACTTAGATTTACCCTTGGATGACTTGTTTTTCTTGAACGAAGTCACTGCTATAGTCCATGGTTAGTTCTTGCCCTTCCACGGCCGTGGAAGTGGTAGAACAACCCGTGGTTTCCCTGGGTCGATGGATCTAAGTACTAGATTGTTAGAATGTTGAAATCCTATTGTTTGTTGAGTTAAATCTATCCTAGGGTGACCTAGTGTTAGCAACTAAGTGTTAGAAGAGACCTACCCGGTGATTCTTACTCTTAGATTTCAAAGATGACAAACTCTAGGTAGTGGTGAGCCTCATAAGCCGCCATTGGACTAAGTGTGCTAGGATAGTTGTTTAGGACTAACCCTTTCGAGACTTACCCGGCGAGGATAGGTTAGATCCCTAGGTGACAATCCGGTTTGTGTAGAATTCTATCCCTTAGGCTCTTTGAGACTTACCCGGTGATGAGACCTTAGGAACGGACTAGTGGACCATGAGACCTACCCGGTGATTGATCCCAACCTAGAAACACTCACTCCCAACATATCATAGTTAATCCAAGGAATGATTAGATAGCTTGAGTCCTATGCCATAACCGGAATTTCCAACCCCTAGAATCCGCTTTTCTCTCTTTGATCTCGTATCTCGTTTTAGCTTGTTTGTTTGTGTTGATTTGTTAGCTTAGTTGATTGCTTATTTTGCATGATTTGTGATCCTTGATTGATCACCGAAAAACCCACCAAAAACATTGAGATTTTCATTTATTTATTTCTTTCTCTCTTCCTTAACCTAGATCTTTACTAAACTTAATCATTAATCGAATCAATCTCACCTTAGTCTTTGTGTTCGACCTCGGAATACTACCCCTACTACAAACGTCCCGTACACTGCGGGTTCGCTAGGAGTTAGGAGAAATATAACGAGTATAAATTTAATGCTTATTGCGTGCACATATCCTTAGCGTGACAAGTTTTTGGCGCCGTTGCCGGGGACTAGGTCTAGATTGAGTCTTTTTGTGATTGTTTATAGTGTAGGTCTTTCTTGTTGCATTTGATCTCTTTTTGGTTTGTGTCTTTGCTTTTCAGGACATCTCTCACTCTTTAGGTGTATGCAAAGATCTCGTGGCAAGGATTTAACTCCATTCGATCCCGAACCGGAGAAAACCCTTAGATCTAGATCCAAGAGCATTAGAAAGGGAAAAGAGATGGCAGGAAGAGATCTCCAAGCTGAGTTGGATGAGGCTTTAGAGCAAATTAGGATAAGGGGTGAAGCTTTGGAGAATGAAAGGAGACTTGCCAATGAGAGGCAAGAGGCAACTAGGAGGGAGATTAAGGAGATTAGGCAAGCTCTTGTGCAAAGAGAGCTTAACCGTCAACAACCTCCTCCACCTCCACCACAACCGCGGCCGGCGGTTAACATTCGGGTTGTGCCCATTCCTATGGAAGAGCCACAAACGTTAGGGCAACGTATGGATCCGGCACAAAGAGCACACCGTCCGGGTGTGAACTTAGGAGATCCCGCAGCCCATGATTACGAGCTCCGCCCTCAAGTTCTACAAATGATCCGGCATAATCAATTTGGAGGGATGGAAGGAGAGTCTCCTCATCAACACTTGATGAACTATGAGATCTTGATGGAGACTCTTAGACCGCCTAGATTGGAGAGCAACAATCATAAGCTTAGGGCCTTTTCCTTCTCTCTTAAGGACAAAGCCTTAGCTTGGTATCAATCTATTCCACAAGGGCGAGTTGGTACTTGGGAGGAGATGACAACCGAGTTTTTGACTAAGTTCTTCCCACCTTCCAAGACTACCGAATTAAGAGGGAAGATCAATGCCTTCGTGATGAAGGATAGAGAGAGTTTGTTCAAGTCTTGGGAGAGGTTCAAAGATCTTCTCCTAGATTGTCCATACCATGGTATACCGAAAATTGAGCTTTTGGAAATCTACTTCAAAGGACTTGATGAAGATATCCAATTCAAGCTCCAATCTCTTTCCGGTGGAACCTTCATGGAAAAGCATGTAGACGAAGCTTGGGAGTTTGTGGAGAAACAAGCTTTAGTGATTGAGAAGTACTCCCATAGGAAGAGTGAAGGAAGAAAGGCGGGAACATATTAGGTGAGTGAAGTCACCATGAGCAATTTCAAGCTTGACGCCATCAACAACGAGGTAAAGTCTTTGAGGGAGTTGTGTGCTACAACTTTGAAGAATCAAGCAACCCCTCAAGTGCAAGCAAACTTGTCTTCCAAGGAGGAAGATGTGAACTACATGGGAAGGGGCAACTACAACAACTACCAAGGCCCAAGGAACTTCAACAACAACCGGCAATTCAACAATTACCGGCCCAACCATAACCACCCCGGGTTTTCCTATTCCAACCCGGATGGAGCCTTGAACCCTCCCGCTTCCACAAGCGCAGCTCCACCACCAAAGGCTTCACAAGAACCTCCACCCGGATTTACTCAACCTCCAAAGGATAGAACCGAGATGATGTTTGAGCAATTGCTTGGAAGGTTGAGTGGTCTTGAGAGCACGGTGACTTCCATTTGTAAAGCTCAAAAGGTGTTGGAAGCACAAGTGTTCCAAAAGGCGGGTGAAGCTCATAGAGATCGGGGAAAGCTTCCCGGAAGAACCGAAGACAACCCAAGAGGCCAAGTGTTATCCATCACAACGAGGAGTGGGTTGAGTATGAAGGATCCCTTGCCCAAGGAGAATGCTAAGGGAAAGCAAGTAGTGGTAGAAGAAGAGATGTTGCAAGAAGATGGAGGCAAGAGCAAGGATGTTGAGCCAACATATGTGGCACCGCCTCCATACAAGCCACCACTACCGTTTCCACAATCACGAGCAAGAGCTCGCTTGGACAAACACTTTGGTAAATTCCTTGAACTTATGTCTAAATTGCATATTAATATTCCGTTCATGGATGCTATTCTAGGTATGCCGGCATATGGCAAGTTCTTGAAGGAAATACTCTCCAACAAGAGGAAGTTGGAGGAGTATGGGGAAGTAAGGATGACAAAGAGATCCTCGGAGTTGATTCAAACGACGAAGGAGGAGATGCCTCCTAAGCTAAGGGATCCGGGATCCTTTTGTGTGCCAATCGGAGTAGGAGAAGTGAAGTATGACGCCCTATGTGATCTTGGGGCAAGTGTAAGCATCATACCGCTTGCACTTTGCAATAAGGTCGGGCTAGGAGAGCCAAAGCCGGTCAAGATGACCCTCTACATGGCGGACCGTTCTATCACCCACCCTGTTGGGATCTTAGAAGACATTCCGGTGCAACTAGGAAAGTTCTATGTGCCGATTGATTTTGTTGTCTTAGATATTCCAGCGGACTATCCGGTTCCCATCATCTTAGGAAGGCCTTTCCTAGCCACTTCCGGATGCCTAGTGGATTGCAAGAATGGGATTCTCTCCTTCAACATTGGAGAAGAGAACATCAAGTTCAAGCTGTCCACAATGATGAAAGGGCCAACCCTTGATGAAGATGTATTCAACATTGTCGAGCAAGAGGAGTCTAGAGAAGTTGTGAGCTCGATCTTGATCAAGGACCCCTTGGAGAAGGTTCTTACCTTAAGTTTGATGGAGGAAGGTGTTGAGGAGGCTTGCAATGAAGAAATCAAGGCCTTAGAAGCATTAGAAAAGGAGACAAGAGCTGAAATTGAAGACCACGAAAGTGTGCTGAGTTCTTGTAGGAACCACGGTCGTGGAAGGTGTTCCACGGCCGTAGAAATCTCTGGAAAGCTCCGACAAGCAAGCTTGGCAACTTCCACGGCCGTGGATGTGCCAGGATCCGTGGAACCAACCGTGGTTTCCCCAGAAGTAGCCCTTGATGATGATCAAGCTTCAAGAAGCCTTGGAGGGTCTTCATTTGCTTTGGATTCATCTCAACCAACATTATTTGGATCGTCTCCACTTGATAAAGGTCCTCCTAAACTTGAACTTAAACCCCTCCCCTCTCATTTGAAGTATGCTTTTCTTGGTGATAACTCTACATATCCGGTGATTGTGAATGCATGCTTGAATGATGATGAACTTGCTAAGTTGTTGCACGAGCTAAGATTGCATAGGAAAGCCATTGGATATACTATTGATGATTTAGTTGGCATAAAACCTTCTTTGTGTATGCATAAGATATTGATGGAAGATGACCATAAACCCTCTATTGATCATCAAAGAAGATTAAATCCTATAATGAAAGAGGTAGTCAAGAAAGAGATCATTAAGTTGCTAGATGCGGGAATCATCTACCCTATTTCGGATAGTAAGTGGGTTAGTCCCATGCATGTAGTACCTAAGAAGGGTGGGATGACCGTAGTGACTGTTCGCTCAAAAGGGTGTGCGTCAAAGTCTTAATATTTATATCTAGAACTCAAAAGCAAAGCGAACCCGCAGTGTACGGATCGGCTGTAGAAAGGTAAGAATTCCAGAGTCGAACTCAGGGATTTGGTGAGAAAAATTCCAATTTCAATTATCTAGCGAAAGTATAAAAGCTTTTGTGATATGATAAAGAGAGAAATGATTCCAAGGATTCAAGTATCCGATTTAGGCTTTCGATTCAAGACAATTCTATAGATATAAGACAGAATTTATATTGCCAAGATTAAATGTTCAAAAAGGTAGGATTCGTACGGTGAAGTTCCGAAACCTATATAACTAATCTAAAGATCCTTCCTATAAGGGTTGTTGAGGCTGCAATATAGAAAGATCTAAAGACAAGAATTATGTTCAAACTAACTATCTAAAACTCCAGGATATGACTCTCCAAAGTATGAATAGAAAGCACACTTAAAATCTTAATGAAGGATGTTGAGTCTCTTTATTACCCGAATCTTGCAATCTTAATTTATTAAATGTAGAAAACAAGTTTGAAGTGCAGTCATACATTCAATTAGAGGATAAGAAGGTTAATCAAGATTGGGATTTAGGCAAAGATTAGTTTTGATTAAAGATTGATTCAATTAAAGTTCGTCAGAAAGATAAATCGCCCTGTTCATAGGAAAAATCGGCCGATTTTTCTCAAGAACAGTCCGATTTTCCTGTTTGTCGCAAACTAAGATCTAAATTCTCAGGGTCCTAATGTTTGAATGAGTTCAATCTATCATCATCTAAGCCTTAATCATCAACTATTCTCCCCAGAATCACAAGGTTTTTAGCCAACCATTTTCAAAATCGAATCAAATTAATTATTGAAGAAGATATCGCAAAGAACCCAATTCTTGAATAGAAAAATTCTATAACTCTCAAATCCGTAAAACAATCGTCAAATCTGTTCAAAGTATCTCTCAACAACTCAATTTCGTGTTCACAAACCACAAACAAAGCAATGGAACAAAGAAATCTCACAATCAAAGATCAAGAATGACTTTCCGGCAAAAGCTCTTCAATCTCTCTCCAAGAATCGTTGATTTCTTCCAAACATCTAAAGATTATCTGGTGCGACCCCCCCCCCCCCCGTCTTCGCTCGTAGGGTTCTCCTCTATAGTTTCTTGCAGGTGGGCCGTTTGGCAAAGCTTCCATCTAGCCCAAATTAATTGGGCTTTATGTCGTCTTTTCATTTGGCCGAATCGTGAAGAAAATCGACCTAGTCGATTTAGGTGCAAAACCGTTCGATTTCATCCAATGAAAATCGTCCGATTTATATATCTGTTGGCACGATTTTCTTCAACAGAAAGTGTTCTTCTTTTGCTTCGTTTTCTATGCTTCTCCTTTGCAATTCCTTAGCTCTTTGTGACCCTTCAAAGGCTTCTTTAGCTTCCTTAACATCCTTGTATGCTTCTTGCTCCATTATTGCTTCCAATTTCAACTCTATTTACCTGTAATTCATCAAAATCTCGTGTAGACCTCTATTTCCGACAATTGATTGAATAGAACATAAAAGGTACGCAAAATCCCTCTAAATGCAAGGTAAATAGAGATAATGTGCTGCAATATGCATGAATATGATGATACATAATTCATGTCATCAAAATACCCCATACTTGTCTCTTGCTTGTCCCTAAGCAAGACTCAAATTTAGAACAAAAGATGTCATGGATTATGTATGTATGAAAACCTAAAAACTTTTCTTTTGGTAGTGCTTCTTCGTTTTGGATCACCCTCAAAGTGAAATTTCAAGGCATAAAAGAGCAAAGAATGTATCAATGATGACTATAAGACGAATAAACTCCCTTTTCTTCCTTGAAGCCATAAATAAAGAACATGATAGAGGTGTAGAGGCAATCAAATTCAAACAAATCTAAGCCATTAAGTCTTGAACACATGCATAAAAGTCTCAAGGTCTTCTAATCAAAGAAAGGGTTCAAGAAACGTATTAAGGGAAGGAATTCTTTTTGGCAATTGTGGTGCTAATCCGGGAAAGAGAAACACATAACACTTTCAAGAATTTTCTTCACCGCACATGCTTCGCATGTAGAAAGCTTTGCTTTCATTATACTTTACTTTTTGAGAGTATGGACAGCGGTGCACAAAAACCGAAGCCTAGGAGATTGGCGTTTCTCAATTTCGAGATGCCTCAAACCCTTGATGCACATACCATATCCCGTTAGGACTTGTCGTTCAATCGGACTTTGGCAAGACACAAACACCCGGCTATGTGAATGGTGCCGAGTTACTCATCCTCATGGTCAACGTCCCCAAACTTATGAAATTTTGCACTTTTTCAATACATTTTCCTTGGCCCTCCCACATCAAACATGCCTTTTTCAATCGCCTATCCTAATTCCCGGATGGTAAGAGGAGGGTTACATATTTCATTGAGGAGCTAGCATGATCAAGATATGAGAAAAGAAAAGAAGTGAATTGCCTTAGTCATCCTTAAATGGTGTAAAAGAACTTGCAATATAGCTTCGACTATTATTTCATTCTCTCATCAAAACAACTAAATCATATAACTTATTCATGTATTCAAGTAACAAAAGCAAATTCATTCATGCTATAGTTAAGATCTCAACATAACTAAGCGTCTTTTTGCCTATCCATATACACAAAATTCATCATAGAGGTCATTTCCATATAAGAAGCACTTAAAATTTTTGAAAATTCATATTTTTTTTTTGAAAAGAAAGCAAGTAGTGCAAGAGTTATTACAAGCCAATTTGTCAAGAGTAGTGGAAAGTACATAGAGTGCTAGAATGAAAAATAAGGTATTGTAAGTACCCCCACCCCATACTTGACATCCACATTGTCCCCAATGTGAAAATCAAGCATAAGAAGGAGAAAAATACTTACAATGTAAAAGAAGTGGAAGCTCAATCCTCTGTCGGTGGTGGAGGTGGTGGATATGGATACATCGGTGCGGAGGGATCGTAGAAGTGGCCGAACTGGTGGTAGTACATGTCCCTCATCTGGCCATCATAGGACGAATGCCTAGCGTCCGTCTCCTCCCTGTAGCTCCTGAACTGTGTGCTCAGGGTGTCATAATCGGTGCGGAGGGCCTGGTAGTCGGTGCTGAGGCTTTGGAAGCTAGTGACTAGCTCCCTGAAATGGCGTGGAGCTCGGCGTCCTCGTCTAGGGCCTGGAGCATGTGCATAAGAGTGTCGAGGTGGCTGCATGTCATCCTCCGTCTCCTCATCCTGCCTACTAGTCCTGCTCGGTCCTGCTCCATGAGTGTCAGTGTCCATGGCGTCCGTAGCATGCCCGCTATGGGTATCGCTCTCAAACTCGAGCATAGTCTCCTGTCCTCCATCCTCTTCCTCCTCTGAGTCACCTGCATCATCATCATAATAAGTAGGAGGTGAGAACTCCTCAAGCATCGCCTCAAAGGTCTCCTTCCAGTTCCTCTTATTCCGAATGGTGTATTCGGATTTCCATATGATCTCGGATGGCTTCTTCTTCGGATCCCTGTGCCATGGCATCAGCACATGAAGAGTTCCTCTCCCACGAGGAATCAAGACCTGTCGAACCACCAACCTCTGCGAGCCTAAAGGAAGGGCACTCTCAGCTAGAGTGCATCCCGAGAAGTCATAACCTAGAGTCCTAGCTACATGAGTGACCAAGCCTCCTGCGCAGATGTCACCCTTGGCTTTGTTGGCTATCTTTCCTAGATAGTCAGCAAGCATGGTGGAGATGTCGGGAGTGGTGGTGGATGTCATGCAGTAGAGGATGAAAAGCTCATCAGCCTTGAGTTTCTGTGGAGTCTCAGTCCGGGCAAACAAACTCTCACTGAGTATCCTATGCACTACCTTGAAGGAAAGGTTGTACATGCTTGTCTCCTTGGAGTTTCCGGGTCTCCACTTATCCCCTCCGTACTCTCCTACGGAAATAGCCTCCCAAAAATCACTAGCATTGAGGCCTCTAGCAAATGTGCCTGCATCTGAATAAGAAAAGCCAAACAAGTCGCCAAAAGCATCAATAGACAAAGTGTGGTCTTGGCTCATGAGGCGGAAAGTGACCATCCTTTCCCTAGGATCGTGCTCAAACGTGCTAAGGAATTCTAGGGTGATCTCCCTATAAGCATCTTCCCTGATCGTAGCAAACTGTCTCAACCCTGCTCTATCAAGCATCATATCAACATCCTCTCGAACATATAACGAATCTAAGTCATCAAGTACTATGTAGCGAGGAGGGGTGAATGGGCGATCTATAATGCGTTCATAGCGTTTCTTATGCTTGGATAGGGGAGGGGGGAGCTTAGGGATGTTGGTAGGTGGTGGTGGAGGTGGAGCAGGGGCTTTGGAAGAAGATCCCTTCTTCTTCCCCGTATTTCTAGTTATCCTCTTGACAAGATCCATTCTAAGTACTAAAAATCGACCTGTTCTTCACACAAATCGGACGATTTTTCTGGGCTGGGTCGATTTTTATCTCGATTCCAACGATTCTCACAATTCTGTAAAGTTCTGTTCAATCTATCACCACACACAGTTCTCTACAATGAATCCTAAGCAAATTCCTCTATCAATTCCAACAACAAAGCACTTCCTAGGCAACTTCGATTTCAAGTGAGAAAACTTAGGTTTTGGAAAGAAAAACCTGAATTCCTGATGGAGTAGTCGATTGCCGTGCGTGTTGTTGTTAGATCCGTGTTCCTTGTTGAAAATGCTTCAGTTTGGAGCCAAGAATCTCTTGAAATGGTTAAGGAATGAGGATTTGAGGGTGTGGCGATTTTTCGGCGTTCTTGAGAGAGGGGAATCGCGAGTTGAAGGTGTGTGAATGAAGAAGATCGAGTGTGAAGTCCTTATATAGGGTCGACAATTTCTGAAGAAAATCGGACGATTTTTCTGGTCGATTTATTTGTCGGGGCGATTTTTCCTTCTGACTGAATAAATCGGACGATTTATTTTGGCAGGTCGATCTTCAGGTCGATTTTTGTTTCTGTTGTGAAAAATCGACTTGCTCTGTTACTGAATCGGACGATCTTCTTATGGTGGGTCGATTTCCTTCCTTGTTTTTCTTGAATCTCGAAGATATAACTTAATTGTGCTCCATTCTCCATGAATCTCTCACATTTGGGCCTAGTTTCCTGCGATTAATGACACGACAAACCAAGAGTGCATCGAGGAACAAATAAAAACGAAAAACGAAGAAGCAAAACAATTAATATATTCTAACTTAAGCGAGGGAAAGAAGGGAAACTATACTATCATTGGGTTGCCTCCCAAGAAGCGCTTAATTTATCGTCTATAGCTAGACGGTGTATGATGTTGTGTTCAATGGAGGAGGATAGGAGCTATCTCCTCGACTGGAGCTTCCGGTGTGTATTTCTTCAACCGTTGGCCATTGACCTTAAAGCTTCCGCTTTGTTCACCCCATACTTCAACTGCACCATGGGGGAAAATTCTTTTAATCACAAAAGGTCCTGTCCAACGGGATTTGAGCTTACTTGGAAATAGACGCAGCCTTGAATTGAATAGGAGGACTTGGTCTCCTTCCTTCAAGTCTTTCGGGATGATGTGCTTGTCATGCCAGCGCTTTGTCCGTTCCTTGTAAATCTTTGCGTTCTCATACGCGTTCAGTCGGAGCTCATCTAGCTCATTGATGTCTAAGAGCCGTTTCTCTCCGGCTTCTTTCATGTCGAAGTTGAGCCACTTAATAGCCCAATAAGCCTTGTGCTCTAGCTCTACAGGAAGATGACATGATTTACCATAAACGAGATTATAGGGAGTCGTACCTATTGGTGTTTTGAAGGCTGTCCTGTATGCCCATAGTGCATCGTCAAGCTTCATTGACCAATCTTTCCTCGTTTTAGAGACGGTCTTCTCTAAAATCCCTTTAATCTCTCTATTGGATATCTCGACTTGTCCGCTGGTTTGCGGATGGTAAGGTGTAGCTATCTTATGGGTCACCCCATACTTTGCCAATAGAGTCTCGAATCGACAGGCTGTGAAATGCGTTCCTCCGTCACTAATGATGGTTCGGGGAGTTCCGAATCTTGGGAAGATCGTCTTGTTGAGGAACTTCACCACTACCAATGCATCATTAGTAGGCGAGGCGATCGCCTCCACCCATCTCGAGACATAGTCTACGGCAAGGAGTATATACTGGTTGCCGCATGAAGGTGGGAAAGGTCCCATAAAGTCGATGCCCCATACATCAAAAATCTCTACTTCTTGTATGTTGTTGAGAGGCATCTCATTCCTCGTGGATATATTACCTGTCCTTTGACAAGCATCACAAGAAACAACAAACTTTTGCACATCTTTGAAAAGTGTAGGCCAATAAAAGCCGGAGCGAAGTACCTTAGCACAAGTCTTGTGGGAACTAGCATGTCCGCCACATGGTAGAGAATGGCAGTGTCGGATGACACTATCTATCTCATCTTCGGGAATACATCTCCTGTAGATGCCATCTGGACCTCTTTTGAATAGGAGAGGTTCGTTCCAATAAAAATGTCGGACGTCTCTCAAGAACTTCTTCTTTTGAGCATATGAGAGTCCGGGTGGAATCTCTTGACAAACAAGGTAATTTACAATGTCAGCAAACCATGGATCATTACCTTGTGATATGTGTTGAAGGCACTCTTCAATCTCGTGTAGCTGCTCGTCAGGGAAGGAGTCGTCTATCGGAAGTTCATCCGACTTGCCGGTGAGTTGCGGGAGACGACTAAGGTGATCGGCGACGGAGTTCTCCGATCCTTTCTTATCACGGATCTCTAAATCAAACTCTTGTAAGAGTAAGATCCATCGTAGAAGCCTTGACTTCGCATCCTTCTTCGTGAATAGGTATCGGATTGCGGAGTGGTCCGTATAGACTATCACTTTCGCACCTACAAGATAGGAACGAAATTTCTCAAATGCATATACTACGGCTAAAAGTTCCTTTTCCGTAGTTGCGTAGTTGTATTGAGCCTCATCTAGCATTTTGCTAGCGTAGTAGATGGCATGAGTGCGACCATCTTTCTTCTGTCCAAGAACGGCTCCTATAGCGACATCGCTTGCGTCGCACATGACCTCGAAAGGAAGAGTCCAATCGGGTGGTTGGATGATTGGTGCTGATATCAATGCTTCTTTGATCCTGCAAAAGGCATCTAAGCAATCTTTCGAGAATTCGAAAGTCGCATCTTTCATCAAAAGATTAGTCAAAGGTTTTGAAATCTTGGAAAAATCCTTTATGAATCTCCTATAGAAGCCTGCATGTCCTAAAAAGCTTCTAATACCTTTTACCGATGAAGGGGGAGGTAACTTCTCAATGGTCTCTATCTTTGATCGATCTACCTCTATTCCCCTTTGTGACACTAAGTGACCTAACACAATTCCTTCGGTGACCATGAAATGACACTTTTCCCAGTTTAAGACTAAGTTAGTGTCCTCACATCTCTTAAGAACTAGTGAAAGGTTATAGAGACAGTTATCAAAGGAAGAACCATATACCGAAAAATCGTCCATGAAGACTTCCATGATATTCTCTACATATTCGGAGAAGATTGCCATCATACACCTTTGGAAGGTGGCTGGAGCGTTGCATAAACCGAACGGCATTCTTCTATAGGCGAACGTACCCCATGGGCACGTAAAGGTTGTCTTCTCTTGATCATCCGGATGAATTGGTATCTGAAAGAAACCGCTGTATCCATCTAAATAACAAAAGTAGGCGTGTTGGGCTAACCTTTCCAACATTTGGTCGATGAAAGGAAGGGGAAAGTGGTCCTTCCTTGTGGCTACGTTCAGTTTGCGGTAGTCGATGCACATTCGCCACCCTGTAACTGTCCGTGTAGGGATGAGCTCGTTGTTCTTGTTGGCAACAACGGTAATGCCTCCTTTCTTGGGTACTACTTGTACCGGACTCACCCATTTGCTATCAGAAATAGGGAAGATGATACCTGCATCAAGTAGCTTAAGGATTTCTTTCTTCACGACCTCCTTCATTGCCGGGTTTAACCGTCTTTGAGGTTGGCGTGAAGGTTTGTAATCCTCTTCCATTAGTATTTTGTGCATACATAGAGAAGGCTTTATTCCTACTAAATCATCAATGGTGTAACCTAATGCTTTCCTATGTTGCTTCAAAACATGCATGAGCTTCTCTAATTCATCATCATTCAAATTTGCATCGACTATAACTGGGTATGTGGAATTAGTGCCAAGAAATGCGTACCTTAAGTGTGTGGGAAGTTGCTTCAATTCTAACGATGGAGGTACCTTGGATGGTGATGAATCGTGATTTTCGGATGTTGTGGGGGAGGTCTCTATAGGTGGGGGTACTTCATCATTAGATTCGGAAGTGGCTGCGGTGAAGTCCGGAGAAGCCATAGAATCACTCAGTAAATCGACCCCCTCTGTAATAAATCGGTCGATCTTCTGCACGATTTTTCTTTCTGTTGGAAAAAATCGTGCTTCCTCCTTCTGAATCGGGCGATTTATTATCGTCAGGTCGATTTTAGTTTCTGTCGGAAAAAATCGTGCTACCTCTTCATAAATCGGACGATTTATTTCTGGTAGGTCGATTTTAGTTTCTGTTGAAAAAAATCGTGCTGAATCTTCAGAAATCGGACGATTTATTTGTGACAGGTCGATTTTCTTCACAGTTTCCGGAGTCCACTCTAGCTCTTCAATTTTTGCTTCTAGCTCTTCCTCCATAGCATTTAATACTTTCACATCCTCATTGCAGTCATGTTCTACCCCTTCCTCCATGATGCTCATGCTAAGGACCTTTTGAAGAGGGTCTTTCATCAAGATCGAACTTACTATCTCTCTAGACTCTTCTTCCTCAACAATTTCAAAAACGTCATCTTTCAAGGCTGGCTCCTTGATTAAAGAAGATAGTATGAACTCTATCTTTTCTTCACCGATGTGGAAGGATAGCTGGCCGTTCTTGCAATCTACCATGCATCCAGATGTGGCTAGGAATGGTCTCCCAAGGATGATGGGAACCGGGTAGTCTGCAGGTATGTCAAGAACGACAAAATCTATAGGTATGTAAAACTTACCTAGCTTTACCGGAATGTCTTCTAATATTCCCACCGGCTTAGTGGTGGAACGATCAGCCATGTAGAGTGTGATCTTCACCGGTCTAGGCTCTCCTAGACCAACCGTTTTGCATAGAGCTAGAGGTATGATACTCACACTTGCTCCAAGGTCACAAAGAGCATCATAGGTAGCTTCTCCCAAGGTGATGGGTATGCAAAAGGATCCTGGATCGCGGAGCTTGGGTGGCATATTTTCCGTCATAGTCTTGATGAGTTCGGATGACTCCATACTCATCTTGACTTCTCCTATATCTTCCAACTTCCTCTTGTTGGAGAGGATCTCCTTGAGGAATTTCCCGTAAGCCGGCATACCTAAAATCGCATCCATAAAAGGTATGTTAATATGGAGCTTACTCATAAGTTCAACAAACTTACCGAAATGTTTATCTAGGCGTGCTCGCGCTCTAGATTGAGGAAAAGGTAGAGGTGGCTTGTAAGCGGGAGGAGGAACATAGACTTCTTCCTTCTCTTTTGCCTCTCCTTCTTTTGTGGAGGTATCAACTACTTGAGGTTCAGGGTCGACGGTCGTCTTCCCGCTCCTAGTAGTTATAGCCATAACCCTTCCCTTTGGGTTATCTTCTGTCTTGCCGGGAAGCTTCCCTTGATCTCTTGGAACTTCTCCGGCCTTGTTGAAAACTTGGTTTTCTAAAGCTTTGTGAGCTTTGTCAACCGAAGTTATGTAGCTCTCCAATCCTTGTAGCTTGCCTAGGATCGTTTCTAGCATAGGATCCGGCTTGTTTGATCCGCTTGATTGTCCCTGGCTTGTAGAAGGAGTAGAAGAAGATGGAGGTGTTAGAGCCTTTTCGGCATATGAGTAAGGATTACCTGAACCTTGCTGATTTGACCTCCAATTGTTGTTATTCGAGTTCCTATTGTTGTTGTTGTTATTCCAATTGGAGTTTCGGTTGTTATTGTTGTTGTTGCTCCAATTGGAATTCCGGTTATCATTCCTTTGATTGTTGTCTCGCCCCATGTAGTTGGCTTCTTGCTCTTGAGTCCTTTGAAGACTCGTTTTGAGCACTTCCCTCAATTCTTTGATGTCATCTTTGAGGGAGAATATTTGTGTTTGAGCCGCTTGATTCAACTTGGCTCCCGGATCGCCTTGATTCCGGTTACTTGATTCCACCTTACGGTGGGAATACTTCTCAATCACTTGGGCTTGCTTCTCAATGAAGTCCCAAGCATCATCCTCTCTCATATCCATAAATGTGCCGCAGGATAGAGATTGGAGGTTGAATTGTGTCTCCACATCCAACCCTTTGTAGTAGATCTCCAATAATTCCAGCTTGGAAATGCCATGGTGTGGGCAATCCAACAAGAGATCTTGAAACCTTTCCCACGATTGAAACAAGCTTTCGTTAGGTTTCATAGAAAAAGCATTTATTTTACCTCTTAATTCCGCCGTTTTGGATGGCGGAAAGAACTTGGTGAGGAATTCCGAAGACAGTTCCTCCCATGTAGCTAACTTCGCAGCCGGAAGTGTTTGGTACCAAGCTAGAGCCTTGTCCTTCAAAGAGAAGAAGAATGGCTTGATCTTGTAGTTGCTTGTAGTAGCCTTCTTCGGCTTCATAGTCTCCATGAGAATCTCAAAATTCTGCAAGTGTTGATGCGGAGATTCAGTACTTGCTCCGCCATATTGACTTTGGCGAACCATAGTAATGACTTGTGGTGAGAAGCTAAACTCCTGGATGTCTTCAGCTCCAAAGTCCACACCTAAACGGCGCGGTTGCTGAATAGGATCCATCCGTTGCCCCAAAGTTCGGGGTCTATCTTCGTTATTAGCAGCTCTAACATTCCTAGTCGTAATGCGAGGGACGACCTTAGGTGTTGGAGTGTTTCGGTTAGGACGAAGTGATGGATCAATCTCTTCAAGTTCCGGCATATCCGGATCAATCTCGTCATCATCGGACGAGTCATCTCGAATGGACTTAGTTGGTGTCTTGACTTTCTTCTTCTTGGAGGCGTTCGACTCCAACTTCATGTCCAAAATCATAGCTCTTAGTTCATCAATTTGAAATTGATGACTTATTTCAGCTTCCTTTCGAGCTTTCTCACTCAGTTGGAGTTGGCGTTGAGCTTCGTTCAATTCAGCCTTGTAGTTTCTCTCATCGTTTTCGGCCATTTTCTTCTCCTTCAACTTTCTCCTCAAAGTTCTTTCTAATTCGGGGTCGAAAGGAATTAGATCTTTAGTGGATCTAGTCCTTCGCATATACCTAAAGAACCTGCAAGGATCACTCAAGTAGACTAATCAAATCACAAGAGCAAGAGCTCTCAAGCTAGACAACCGAAAACCGGATTTGATCTAGACCAAATCCCCGGCAACGGCGCCAAAAACTTGTTCGCTCAAAAGGGTGTGCGTCAAAGTCTTAATATTTATATCTAGAACTCAAAAGCAAAGCGAACCCGCAGTGTACGGATCGGCTGTAGAAAGGTAAGAATTCCAGAGTCGAACTCAGGGATTTGGTGAGAAAAATTCCAATTTCAATTATCTAGCGAAAGTATAAAAGCTTTTGTGATATGATAAAGAGAGAAATGATTCCAAGGATTCAAGTATCCGATTTAGGCTTTCGATTCAAGACACTTCTATAGATATAAGACAGAATTTATATTGCCAAGATTAAATGTTCAAAAAGGTAGGATTCGTACGGTGAAGTTCCGAAACCTATATAACTAATCTAAAGATCCTTCCTATAAGGGTTGTTGAGGCTGCAATATAGAAAGATCTAAAGACAAGAATTATGTTCAAACTAACTATCTAAAACTCCAGGATATGACTCTCCAAAGTATGAATAGAAAGCACACTTAAAATCTTAATGAAGGATGTTGAGTCTCTTTATTACCCGAATCTTGCAATCTTAATTTATTAAATGTAGAAAACAAGTTTGAAGTGCAGTCATACATTCAATTAGAGGATAAGAAGGTTAATCAAGATTGGGATTTAGGCAAAGATTAGTTTTGATTAAAGATTGATTCAATTAAAGTTCGTCAGAAAGATAAATCGCCCTGTTCATAGGAAAAATCGGCCGATTTTTCTCAAGAACAGTCCGATTTTCCTGTTTGTCGCAAACTAAGATCTAAATTCTCAGGGTCCTAATGTTTGAATGAGTTCAATCTATCATCATCTAAGCCTTAATCATCAACTATTCTCCCCAGAATCACAAGGTTTTTAGCCAACCATTTTCAAAATCGAATCAAATTAATTATTGAAGAAGATATCGCAAAGAACCCAATTCTTGAATAGAAAAATTCTATAACTCTCAAATCCGTAAAACAATCGTCAAATCTGTTCAAAGTATCTCTCAACAACTCAATTTCGTGTTCACAAACCACAAACAAAGCAATGGAACAAAGAAATCTCACAATCAAAGATCAAGAATGACTTTCCGGCAAAAGCTCTTCAATCTCTCTCCAAGAATCGTTGATTTCTTCCAAACGTCTAAAGATTATCTGGTGCGACCCCCCCCCGTCTTCGCTCGTAGGGTTCTCCTCTATAGTTTCTTGCAGGTAGGCCGTTTGGCAAAGCTTCCATCTAGCCCAAATTAATTGGGCTTTATGTCGTCTTTTCATTTGGCCGAATCGTGAAGAAAATCGACCTAGTCGATTTAGGTGCAAAACCGTTCGATTTCATCCAATGAAAATCGTCCGATTTATATATCTGTTGGCACGATTTTCTTCAACAGAAAGTGTTCTTCTTTTGCTTCGTTTTCTATGCTTCTCCTTTGCAATTCCTTAGCTCTTTGTGACCCTTCAAAGGCTTCTTTAGCTTCCTTAACATCCTTGGATGCTTCTTGCTCCATTATTGCTTCCAATTTCAACTCTATTTACCTGTAATTCATCAAAATCTCGTGTAGACCTCTATTTCCGACAATTGATTGAATAGAACATAAAAGGTACGCAAAATCCCTCTAAATGCAAGGTAAATAGAGATAATGTGCTGCAATATGCATGAATGTGATGATACATAATTCATGTCATCAGTGACTAATGAGAACAACGAACTTATCCCAACTAGGACGGTCACGGGATGAAGGATGTGTATTGACTATAGGAAATTGAACATGGCCTCTAGGAAAGATCACTTCCCTCTCCCCTTCATTGACCAAATGCTAGAGAGGTTAGCTCAACATTCTCATTTTTGCTACTTAGATGGCTATAGTGGGTTCTTCCAAATCCCTATCCACCCCGATGACCAAGAGAAAGCCACATTTACATGTCCATGGGGTACTTTTGCATATAGGAAAATGCCATTTGGGTTGTGTAATGCACCCGCCACCTTCCAAAGGTGCATGATGGCTATCTTTTCGGAATACATTGAAAACATCATGGAAGTGTTTATGGATGATTTTTCCGTTTATGGTTCTTCCTTTGATAATTGCTTAGCTAACTTGTCTTTAGTACTTAAAAGATGTGAGGAGACGAACCTTGTCTTGAATTGGGAAAAATGCCACTTCATGGTAAGTGAAGGTATTGTGTTGGGACACTTGGTGTCCAACTGTGGCATTGAGGTTGATAGGGCCAAGATTGAAACGATAGAGAAGTTGCCACCACCTACCTCGGTGAAGGGGGTAAAGAGTTTCTTAGGACATGCCGGGTTTTACCGGAGGTTTATTAAAGACTTCTCTAAAATTTCTAAGCCTCTTACTAACCTACTAATGAAGGATGTTGAGTTTGTTTTCTCCAAGGATTGCCTTGAGGCTTTTTGTAGGTTGAAGAACGCTTTGATCTCCGCACCTATCATGCAACCTCCGGATTGGAGTCTACCGTTTGAGATCATGTGTGATGCAAGTGATGTAGCCGTTGGGGCTGTTTTGGGGCAAAGGAAAGATGGGCGCACACATGCCATTTATTATGCTAGCAAGATGCTAGATGATGCCCAACTCAATTATGCTACAACCGAGAAAGAGTTGCTAGCGGTGGTGTATGCATTTGAGAAGTTCCGCTCATATCTTGTTGGAGCGAAGGTCATTGTTTATACGGATCATGCTGCGATCCGTTACCTCCTTACAAAGAAGGATGCCAAACCTAGGTTGATTCGGTGGATCCTTCTTCTTCAAGAGTTTGATTTGGAAATCCGGGACAAGAAGGAGTCCGAAAATTCTGTGGCGGATCACCTTAGTAGACTCCCACCATTGGAGCTTGAGAGAGATGACATCCCGATTGATGACTCGTTCCGGGATGAACAATTACAAATGGTGGAGGAGTGCTTGTTCCAAGTGTCTAGAGGAAGTGAGCCATGGTATGCCGACATTGTGAACTATCTTGTGTGTGAGGAAGTGCCTCCCGGATTGTCATATACCCAAAGGAAGAAGTTCTTCAAGGATGTGAGGTATTACTATTGGAGTGAACCACTTTTGTTCAAAAGAGGGCCGGATGGAGTATTTAGAAGATGCATACCGGAGGATAAGGTGGAGAGTATGATCCGCCATTGTCATTCCTTGCCATGTGGAGGGCATGCTAGCTTACACAAGACATGTGCGAAGGTGTTGTAATCGGGCTTCTTTTGGCCAAGTTTGTTCAAGGATGTGCAAAGCTTTGTGGTAGCTTGTGATGCTTGCCAAAGAACAGGCAATATCTCAAGGAGGAATGAGATGCCCTTGAACAACATACAAGAGGTGGAGATATTTGATGTGTGGGGTGTGGACTTCATGGGACCATTCCCCTCTTCTTATGGCAACCTCTATATCCTATTGGCGGTGGATTACGTTTGAAGATGGGTAGAGGCAATCGCCTCCCCCACAAATGATGCCAAAGTGGTGGTGCGGTTCTTCAAACGAGTGGTCTTCCCTAGGTTCGGGACACCAAGGGTGATCATAAGGGATGGAGGGAAGCACTTCACTAACAGGAATTTTGGGGCACTTTTGGCTAAGTATGGGGTAACTCATAAGGTGGCAACACCCTACCACCCCCAAACTAGTGGCCAAGTGGAGATCTCCAACCGGGAGATAAAGGGAATTCTTGAGAAGACGGTTTGTAGGACGAGAAAAGATTGGGCTATGAAGCTCGATGATGCCTTGTGGGCATATAGAACCGCTTTCAAGACACCAATTGGCACCACTCCTTACAAGTTAGTCTATGGCAAGTCTTGCCACCTTCCGGTAGAGATGGAGCATAGAGCTTATTGGGCTATTAAGTGGCTAAATTTTGACCTCAAAGAGGCCGGAGAGAAGAGGTTGCTTGATATGAACGCTCTTGAGGAGATCCGGTTGGATGCCTATGAGAATGCCCGGATCTACAAGGAGAGAACCAAACGATGGCATGACAAGCGCCTCATCCCGAAGGAGTTGAGTGAAGGCGACCTTGTCCTTAACTTCAACTCACGGCTGCGGCTCTTCCCCGGAAAGCTAAAATCAAGATGGACCGGGCCATATGTGGTGAAGAAGATCTTTCCCCATGGAGCTATTGAGATAGGAGGGGAGCATTGTGGAGATTTCAAGGTGAATGGGCACCGTTTGAAGAAGTATATCCCGAGATCTCCGGTGGATATGATTGCCCCACTTCACCTTGAATGAGACGCCCACGAGTTTGGTCAAGCTAATGACCTTAAAGAAGCGCTTGATGGGAGGCAACCCATTGGTAACATTCTTCCCTTTTTCGTTTTGTTTTTTATTTTTCTGTTTTTGTGTGTGTTTGGTGTATTTTGTGTGTGCTAGAGTCTTGGTAGCATTGGAAGCCTTGCATGGCATGTGAATGATGATGATGAACCCCTCATCAATTATGGGTGGAGTGGACGCGGAACTTGGACGGCTAGCGGCGCCTAGCGCGGGTCCCGACGCTTTGATGAACACTTAGAGCTTTCTACCATTGTTGATAGGATCATCCACCATCAATTCCACTTGAGAAATCCCAAATACCATAGGAAACCATTTTTACATTGTGAGAACCTTCTTTCACTCTTCTTTACTTCATTTACACATTGGGGACAATGTGTTTCTAAGTATGGGGTGGGGTTTGCATGATCTTTTGCATGATTAGCATCTAGGATAGTTTAATATTATCACATGTCTTGCATTGTATATACTCATTTCAAAAAATCCAAAAAATCAGAAATTTAAAATTTTTTTGTGCTTTCTAGGCTTGGATATGACCCTAATGATGAATCTTGTCTTGTGGATTGGCTATGGATCGCCTTATGTGTTAAATTGATGAATGCATATGTGGACTTGAAGTACTTATATTGAATCCCATGAATGGATTGTGACCGTGATGATTGCCTTGATTAGATTGAGTATTGAAAGTCGAAATTACATGCTAGTTCTTGCACATCATCTAGGAATGAATGAGGCAATTCATCTTTCTCTACTTCTCATCTTGATCATAATGTTTGAGCACCTCAATTGATATAAATTTGACCTCTTTTGACCCATCCAAGAATAGGAGCATGTTAGTGTGTTGATGTGTGTGAAAAGCAAGTGTGGGGTGAAGATGTTGATGAAAGAATGTCATGAATAAAATGCTGAATTTGTTGTGAAAGTGTAGACAAAAATATAGGTTTGGGGACGTTGGTTTAAATGACGAGTAACTCGGCACAATTCACATAATCGGGTGTTTGTGCCTTGCCAAAGTCAAATAAACCGATAGTCCTAACGAGCTTTGGTATGTGTGCCCGGTGTGGATGCACCTCGAAAAATAGAAAAAACCCGAGGACGGCTAATCACCAAGGTTTCGGCTTTTGTACACCAATGCCATTGTCTCAAAAATAAGTGAAAGAAAAAGAAAAGAAAGAAAGAAAAATCCACACCTAATCACAACATTTCTTGGGCTTTTATTTCACAAGACCTTATGACCTATTTGCATGTTTGTAAGACTTAGTAATTTAGATTGGATATGCTCTTGATCATCTTGACTTCTTCATTTTTACATTTAATGCATGATTTCGAGTTAAGTACAATTGTCTTTCCATGCCCTCATTTATTTGATACATGATTGCTTATCCATTGCCATGAAACATGACTATGAAGGGGATCCAATATTAGAAGCACAAACCCAAAAAGATTTTGCCATTTTTCTGCATACATAAATCATGTCATCTCTTAGTCTATAGTTGGGAGATTGCTCGGGGACGAGCAAACCTTAAGTATAGGTATTTTTGATAACACGATTTATGACTTAGGTTTAGGTAATCATTTAGATAGATTTCTCACTCATTCATGCATGATTTAGCACTAGTTCACGACGTTTGCACTCAATTCACGTATTTTGTCGAGATAGACGTCTACACGGATTTTTGCATTGCTTTGTAGGTATTTTGGGAGATTTAGGAGCTTAATCGATACGTTTGAGGATCGTTCATCAAGATGACACACCCTCGGACTCATTAGGATGCAAGCTAGACGCTAAGGAGGACTCATGGAACCTTGTCAACACAAGCCATGCACCAAATCATAGCTTAATGATCCAAGGCGAAGCTGAAGCACCAAACCACGGTTGCTGGCACTTCCATGGCCGTGGAACCAACCGTGGTTTTTGCCAGACGGTTGTGACAGCTGTGCCACGATCTCATGGCCTTCTCTAGCATGGTGGTAGTATAAAAGTGGTCTTGCAAGGCTGAGAGAAGGCATCTTTTCAATCCCCTATCATCCAATCAAATTGGAAATCAAAATACACACTCTCAACAAGAAGATTCTCTCAAGAGGAGAGCTACCATTGGAGGAGAAGAGCTCCATTGGAGAAGAGGAGAAGAACACACCATAGCTAGACTTTGATAAGTTTTGTAGTGAAGATTGTCGGAATCGGTTTCTAGAAGTTGTAAGAATCGTTTAAACCTTCTTTTGGAAGGGTTGTGAGTCTTTCTAATCTTACTTTCAGCTTGGTTTTGTTTGCTTCACTTGTTCATCTATTTCTTTTCATTATCTTGCAAATGGAAGCCATGATTTGATGCTTGATGATTTCGATTGTTATGATGCATGTTGTAGGCTAAATAGATGCGATTCTAGGGTAAGGAAAGGATGGTTATGGCTAAGACTATGATAGGATGAACTTAGATTTACCCTTGGATGACTTGTTTGCTTGAACGAAGTCACTGCTATAGTCCACGGTTAGTTCTTGCCCTTCCACGGCCGTGGAAGTGGTAGAACAACCCGTGGTTTCCCTGGGTCGATGGATCTAAGTACTAGATTGTTAGAATGTTGAAATCCTAGTGTTTGTTGAGTTAAATCTATCCTAGGGTGACCTTGTGTTAGCAACTAAGTGTTAGAAGAGACCTACCCGGTGATTCTTACTCTTAGATTTCAAAGATGACAAACTCTAGGTAGTGGTGAGCCTCATAAGCCGCCATTAGACTAAGTGTGCTAGGATAGTTGTTTAGGACTAACCCTTTCGAGACTTACCCGGTGAGGATAGGTTAGATCCCTAGGTGACAATCCGGTTTGTGTAGAATTCCATCCCTTAGGCTCTTTGAGACTTACCTGGTGATGAGACCTTAGGAACGGACTAGTGGACCATGAGACCTACCCGGTGATTGATCCCAAT
The DNA here is from genome assembly GCA_033239125.1 of Fagopyrum homotropicum. NCBI lineage: Eukaryota > Viridiplantae > Streptophyta > Magnoliopsida > Caryophyllales > Polygonaceae > Fagopyrum > Fagopyrum homotropicum. The sequence continues at coordinate 117,084,857 of BSWB01000003.1, forward strand.
CTAGAAACACTCACTCCCAACATATCATAGTTAATCCAAGGAATGATTAGAAGCTTGAGTCCTATGCCCTAACCGGAATTTCCAACCCCTAGAATCCGCTTTTCTCTCTTTGATCTCGTATCTCGTTTTAGCTTGTTTATTCGTGTTGATTTGTTAACTTAGTTGATTGCTTATTTCGCATGATTTGTGATCCTTGATTGATCACCGAAAAACCCACCAAAAACATTGAGATTTTCATTTCTTTATTTCTTTCCCTCTTCCTTAACCTAGATCTTCACTAAACTTAATCATTAATCGAATTAATCTCACCTTAGTCTTTGTGTTCAACCTCGGAATACTATCCCTACTACAAACGTCCCGTACACTGCGGGTTCGCTAGGAGTTAGGAGAAATATAACGAGTATAAATTTAAAGCTTATTGCGTGCACATATCCTTAGCGTGACAAACATGCAGCCAAAATCCGGCACTCCCCTGTAACCATGCAAAACAAACTCAAAAGCTCCCCTGTCGGACCTTTTGAGGCGTCTCAGTTTGCGCCAGAAGAGTCTCGCTGAATATCCTATGAGGTAGGCGGAAGGCTAAGTGGAAAATGATACGCTCTCTGGAGTCTCCAGGTCTCCACCTATCACTGTGCTCAACTACGTGGGCTATATCACCCCAGTAATCTCGAGCTACGGCTCGTGAAGGAAAATCAGAGACGGTGGGGGTAGGGAAGCCAAAGATCTCCCTAAACTGGTCCATCGGCACAATATAATTCCGGTTCAACAACCGGTACTTGATGTTGTTGCGCTCAGGCACGTGAGTGACAGAACTCACAAACTCCATGGTCGGCTCTAAGTAAGCTGTCACTCGTATCTCCATAAACTCCTCCAACCCCACCATCAATATCATCTTCCTCAAGTCCTCCGCCACGTGGAGGCACTCGAAGGAAGCAACGCCTAGAAACCGCGGGGCAATAATGGGACGCCCGCAAATCCTATCAAAGTCAGCCTAGTGATGCTCATGGATCACCGGAATAGTAGGGTAAGATGCAGAAGAAGGGGAAGAACTAATGGGTCTATCTCTCAAGACCAACTGACGATCTGATCTACTACTCATGATTCTGCCAGATGAACACCTCGGTTGCTCTGACAATCACCTCGGCCGAGACACAGCCGATCGGACCGAGACGAAGGGTTGTTCGATCGCACTCTCAAATTTGTAAGTTATTTTCCCACAAATCACTACCAAATGCTTCCTATGGGGTACTTATATCCTTTTCAGCAAGAGAAATTTGGAACCAAAGCAAGATCTGTCCTAAATCAGTAAAGGAAGAAGAGTTAGGGTTTTTGGATAAAATACCCAGATTCTGCGGAATTGGAGTGTTTTTAACGCTGTTTGATGCTTGAAAATCGATCCTCTTGCTTCCTCTGGTGAAATCGAACCAAAAATCGCAAGAAACGAGCAAGATTTGAAGAGTTGAGGGATTTAGGGCGCCGCGGTCGAGGTGCTCTATTGGGAGGGAAAATTGGGAGAGAGAAAACCATCTTGCCTTTTATACCTATCTTTGATTTTGATTTCACCTCGGTCGAGGTGGTCCCGATCGGACCGAGGTGTTTGACTGGATGTCAGACCTAGTCGCCTCGGTTGCCCCAAGAACATCTTGGTCGAGGTGCTATGACAGCAACCGATATGTGTCTCAGTCAAACTTCGTCTTCTCAATTTCTCGAACTTCTGTCCTTCTAGTGTAGCTCCTAATTTATAATCCTTCCTTAGAGAGTACCTGGTTTCTGTCTAGAGGGTGCGGAAAACAAAGCAAACTAAACTATCTAAAACTAAGCTAGAAAAAAGGAAAAGAAAGCAATACCTTGGGTTGCCTCCCAAGAAGCGCTTGATTTAAGGTCGCTAGCTGGACCGTCCATCATCCCTAGACAAGGTATAGTGGTGCAATCTCCTCAACCTGGACTTCCGGTCGGTACTACTTCAGCCTATGACCGTTGACCTTAAAGCTTCCGCTTGTTTCTCCCCAAATCTTAATTGCACAATGTAAGGTTCTGTCCATCTAGATTTTAACTTACCTGGAAAGAGACGGAGACGGGAGTTGAAGAGTAGAACTAGATCTCCTCCTTTGAACTCTTTTGGAATGATATGCTTGTCATGCCATCTCTTCATTCTTTCTTATAGATCTTGGCATTCTCATAAGCGTTTAAACGCAACTCTTCCAACTCATTGATGTCCAATAGTCTCTTCTCTCCGGCATCTTTGATGTCCAAATTCAACCACTTGATTGCCCAACATGCCTTGTGCTCCAGCTCAACGGGTAGATGACAAGACTTCCCATATACAAAATTGTAAGGGGTGGTACCAATGGGAGTCTTGAATGCGGTCCTGTAAGCCCAAAGAGAATCGTCCAACTTCATGGACCAATCCTTCCTCGTCCTAGAGACGGTATTCTCCAAAATTGCCTTGATTTCTCTATTCGAGATCTCGACCTGCCCACTAGTTTGAGGGTGATAAGGGGTTGCTACCTTGTGGGTTACCCCATACTTCGATAGAAGTTCTTTGAACTTCCGGTTGATGAAATGTGTCCCTCCATCGCTGATGATGATGCGTGGTGTACCAAAACGTGGAAAGATAGTCCGATTGAAGAACTTCACAACCACCATGGCGTCATTAGTGGGGAGGCGATGGCTTCCACCCATCTAGAGACGTAATCAACAGCTAGGAGAATGTAGAGGTTCCCTGCGGATGATGAGAAAGGTCCCATGAAGTCGACTCCCCATACATAAAAAATCTCAACCTCTTGAATATTATTGAGTGGCATCTTTTTCCTTGTAGACAAGTTCCCTGTTCTTTGGCATGCATCACAAGAAACAACAAATGTATGCACATCCTTAAATAATGTAGGCCAAAAGAAACTAGAACATAATACCTTAGCGCATGTTTTGTGAGCGCCTAGCATGTCCTCGACAAGGAAGCGAGTGGCAATGCCGTATAACACTAGCAACTTTATCCTATGGAATGCATCGTCGAAGCATCACATCCGGACCTCTCTTAAACAATAGAGGTTCATTCCAGAAGTAATGGTGTACATCCTTGAAGAACTTCTTCCTTTGAGCGTACGTCAATCCAGGCGGTATTTCCTGGCAAACAAGGTAATTGACAATATCAGCATACCAAGGCTCTTTACCATCACAAATTTGGTGGATCCAGTGCTCCACCAATTGTAAATGACTCTCAGAAATAGAATCAGGAAGTTTGTTGTCCTCAATTGAAAACATCTCACTTATTGTCTCGGTCAGTGTCCGGGGTGGGTGACCGAGATGTTCTTCAGATAAGAACACCTCGCTTAGCTCCTGGATCTTCTTCCAATGCCTTTAAGCTCCGTATATCTGCATCACAAGAAACATCTATACCTTCATCCATTAAACTAAAACTAAGAACTCTTTCAAGAGGGTCATTAATAAGGATAGAGCTCACCAATTCTTTTGATTCTTCATCATCATAGATGTTGAAGATGTCATCCTCCAGCGGCTCTCCTTTCATTGCAGCAAGAATTGCAAACCCCACTTGATCTCCACCAATGTTGAATTTTAACTTGGCATTCTTACAATCAACGTTGTAACCCGAAGTTGCTAGAAATGGTCTCCCGAGAATGATAGGAATGGGATAATCTGGGAGTATGTCAAGTACAACAAAATCTATAGGTAAATAGAAATTACCCAACTTGACAGGAACATCTTCCAAAATGCCCACGGGATAGGTAATGGATCGATCCGCCATGTATAGCCTTATCTTCACCGGCGTGGGCTCTCCAAGTCTGATTTTCTCACATAGCTCCAGCGAGATGATACTCACGCTGGCTCCTAAATCACACAACGCTTCATAAGTTACATCCCCAACTTGAATGGGAATGAAAAATGAATTGGGATCTCTCAACTTGGGTGACATCTTCTCCTTCATGATTTGAATAAGCTCCGAAGACTTAGATGTCATCCTCACTTCCCCAAAATCTTCCAGCTTCCTCTTTCTTGATAGAATCTCTTTCAGAAACTTCCCATAGGCGGGCATCCATAGAATGGCGTCAAGGAAAGAGATGTTAATATGTAGTTTATTCATTAGGTCTAGAAACTTACCAGAATGCTTGTCTACATGGGGCCTCGCCCTTGACTGAGGGAATGGAAGTGGTGGTTTATAAGAAGGAGGTGGAACATAAACTTCAGATTTATCTTTCGCTTTCTAGGGCTCCACCTTGGTTGAAACTCGACCGAAGTGTTCTTTTGGTCTAGGCTCAACCGAGGTACTGGATTTGCAGTTTCCAGTCAACGTCGTGTCGTTATTGCCATAATTTGCCCCTTAGGGTTGCTCTTTGTCCTTGCTGGGAGCTTCCCTGGATCTCTTGGCGCTTCATTCGCCTTGTTAAAGAATTGTTGTTCTAAGACTTTTTGTGCCTTTGAAAATGAAGTCATCGATGTCTTCATAGAGTTGAGCTTGATCAGAATTGCCTCCAGCACGGCATCTTTCTTCTCTGGCTGGGACAAACTCGATCCAAGCTCCTGGCTTCTTAATGGAGTTTAACAAGAAGAGGAGGGGTTAAGAGCGTTATGAGTATGAGAATAAGGGTTACCCAGATTTTGTTGATTAGATCTCCAATTATTGTTGTTGGAGTTTCTATTGTTGTTGTAATTATTGTTCCATGGTCCTTGATAGTTGTTTCTTCCTTGATATCCTCCATCTTGATCCTTCTTCGTTTGAGTCTACTAAAAGCTCCTTCAATGCCTTTGCTTCATTGCTGAGCGAGGTGAGTTGAGCTCCATTTGATGATGTTTTCTGGAAGCTAACTCTCCTTGCTCCATTCTCGGTTCCTTAATGGGAGTACTTCTCCATATGTAAAGCTTGCTTTTCAATGAAATCCCAAGATTTGTCTATCGGCATATCCATGAATGTGCCGGCTGAAAGTAGTTGGAGATTGAATTGAGTCGCTTCATCTAAACCTTTGAAATAGATTTCCAACAACTCGATCTTTGGAATCCCATGATGTGGGGAATCCAATAGAATACCCTTGAATCTCTCCCATGACTTGGACAAAATTTCCTTGTCCTTCATGATAAAAGCATTTATCTTTCCCCTCATTTCAGCGGTCTTAGAGGGAGGAAAGAACTTAGTAAGAAACTCCGTCGTCATCTCTTCCCAAGTGTTGATTGTTCCGGCCGGAAGAGATTGATACCATGCAAGCGCCTTGTCATTCAAAGAGAAATAGAAAGGCCTCAACTTGTAATTGTTGTTCTCCAGTCTTGAAGGTCTCAAAGTCTCCATCAGAATCTCATAGTTTTGCAAATGCTGATGCGGAGACTCGCTCTCTAAACCGCCAAATTGACATTGTCGGATCACAGTAAGAACTTGCGGTCGAAGTTCGTAACATTGCTCAGCTGGATCACCTAGGTTGACTCCTGGACGCCTGACTTGCTTATTGGGGTCCATCCTCTGTCCTAGGATTTCTAGAACTCCAGCAAAAATAACATCTCAGATAGGCATCCGAGGTGGTAGGTGCACATCGGCCGGGGCAACATGAAATGGGTCTTGCCTCGGTCGAGGATCGGGTATTGGTCAAGGCAGAAATTGGGCCCTTAGAGCGGCCATATGTGCTTCAATTCCTTTTGTTCTTGCGTGAGTCTCTTCTCTCTCTCGCTGTAGTTCTTCTCTATTGAGGCGTAGCTGTTCCATTGCCTCCTTCAATTCGGCTTCAAGATCGTGATCGTCTTGATTGGCCATATTAGCTTCTCTTAATCTTCGCTTGTAAGTCTTTTCTAGTTCGGGATCATAGGGAACGATTTCCTTTCCAGCACGAGTTTTTCGCATAAACCTTAGGAAAGATCCTGCGAAAACACTCAAGTAAAGTGGTCAAAAGCAACAAGGGCAATTGCCCTAAAAGACAACCGAACCGGCTTGGTCTAGACCAAGTCCCCGGCAACGGCGCCAAAAAACTTGTTCGCTCCAAAAGGTGTGTGCAAGCTTTAAAATTTATAACCCAAGAAGTATGTTTGAATAATATATGAACCCGTGTTAGCATGAAATATTGTGATATTTTAGGCACGTTTTCTAAGTGTATTTCATCCATATTGGTGATCATTGATAAAGCATTGAAGCATTTGTGAGTTAGTTTATCTATTTTGTCGATATAGAGGTCTACATAAGCTTTGTGTTGATTGTAGGCAATTAAGAGCTAAAACCGGACGAATCAAGGGAGAATGGAGATAGATTGAGCATGTCCAAGGATTGAGGACATCACTAGGAGCTAAGGAAGATACTAGGATGAAGAATTACATAAGACAAAGGAGATTTACGAGCACATGACGTTCCACGCTCTAAAATACGGCCGTATTAGGATCCACGCTCTAATCCACGGCCGTGGAACCTTGACAAGACAAGCGTGGAGCATTCCAGCAACTTACACGGCCGTGGAGGATTTGAGGAACCGTGATCCAACTCCACGCTCTAAATTACGGGCGTGGAACCCTTCCACGACCGTGATCTTGACGATCTTTTACGCAATATTTTAAACCACGATCCACTACGCACATGGGCCGAAGACATATTTTATCCAGCCCTATAAAAGGACGGAAAGAGAGAGATTCCATCACCTTCGCTACCTCGCTTACACCTCCGCTTAGGGTTTGCATCCTTACTAACGCCTCGCATTTAGACTTTTGTCTACGGAGTTACACGTGTGAGATTGCTAATTTTCGCAACGGAGATATGCGAAGAGTTGAAGATTTGGAAGATCGTTCTTGGCGGAAGTTATGCCTTTGATTCTAGGTTTGTTTAGAGGACGGATTGACATCCCATTCTCCGTTCTTATCTAGACTAGTTACTGATAGCATGAATTATAGTCTATATTTTGGGGTTTGTTTGGACGTTTTATCTTTCATAATCTGCATGTTTGTATGTATATTATGTGATTTTACTACCATTTCATCTACCTTTGCGAGAATCGAGGTCTACACCTAGTTTTGTTGTAATCGTAGGTAAAATGGCACGTTTCGCATCAAAAAGGAGCAAAAGGAGTCATGAGTCATTTGGAGCTACATCCAGGGAGCATAGCCATGGATTAAAGATTTACTTTGGACCAGTTTTGAGAGATTTCACATTCAGTTGTGACTCACCTCGGTTGACCAGAGATTCATCTCGACCGAGGTGATCCAGAGACGCCGACTCGACCGAGGCGTACACCTAGGACGCGGCGAGAATATTTTATTCTTGGATGAGATCTTTTAAAGTTGGAAAGTGATCTTATATTTTTGGGCTTGTCTCCTGGAAGGAAGGAGATATGCAGAATCGTATATTTTACCTATATTTATGGGAAAATATCTTTCTAAGATTTATTATCTTTGGAGGGTTATTTTCTTATAAAAAGGGTTGGATTTCCACAATTCCGACATCACGCTATACCGTCGATCAGGGTTTATAGCACGCAGCAGCCGCAGCACACTCCAATTGGAGAGATTCGAAGAACCTTTTTGAAGGTTGAAGGAAGATTGAAGTCTATAGCTTTTATAGCTTTTTGGAGGGTTTTGTAAGATTGTCTTTAATTCCCTCACTTGTTGGCTTGTCTTGTTGGATTTCTATCCAAGGAACGCTTTGTTGTGATATTTGATTCAGTTATTGAAGTCTTTTTCATTAAATTCTTCTTGCTCAAATATTCACCTTCTTCCCATATATTTAATACTTTCATAATGATGATGAGTGGCTAATTTCCTTGTGTGATTCTAGGGTGATCGGCTGAAGGTTGTGAGAAAAACAATGATAGAATAATCTTAGATTCCAGTAGGATTCTGAAAGTTCGAGTCTTTAACCTTAACCCTAAGCATCTCGTTCGGTTGATGAACATCTCGGCCGGGGTGGAATTTGGCTGACCGAGGTGACTTATCTGATCCTAAACTGAGAGTTAAGTGTTAGAGTTTGCCAAATCCTATTCTTATTACACCTTTCCTGGTTCAAAGCAAGCTTAGGATGAAACTTACCCGGTAATTCCTTAGTTTGTTTACCAACGATCATAAGCGTAGGTAATAAAGGTTTATACTTTATTGGGGTTTGAGTGTGCTTCCATCCCATCTTTGTGAGTTAGCCTGAGACTTACCCGGTAAAGGTTGATTCTATTCCCTTAGATGGTGTGTTAGTTTGAGGTAATAGTTCTTTATCTTAATTCCTTGAGACTTACCCGGTAATAGGAGTTACGGTTTTGGATTAGTGAGTAGTGAGACTTACCCGGTGATCTACTCCACTTTAGTAACACCTTCCTCTTGCAAAAATCTCAGCTTTGTCCGCTTATCTTCAGATCTTGAGTTGGAACCACAACTAGACGCTTTAATCCCTAGAATGGCATGTTTGCTTATTGACTTCTTATTCATCTTTGATTGTGTTAATTACTCTTGTGGTTAGTATTCACGAAGCTTACCGTTATTGACTTTGTTTCACCGAGTCCCTGTGATCGACCCCTGGAATTTCTTGCTTTTTACTACGATTGACCCGTACACTGCGGGTTCGCATCCTTGTTTTATGCTTAAGTCTAGGGTTATAAATTTAAAGCTTGCACACACCGTTTGGAGCGGACAAGTTTTTGGCGCCGTTGTCGGGGACTTGGTCTAGACCGAGCCGGTACGGTTTGCTCTTGGGGCACTTGCCCCGTGTCATCTAACCACTCTGCTTGAGTGACTTTTGCAGGTTCTTTCTTAGGTATATGCGAAGAACCCGCACTGGGAAGGAAATCGTTCCTTGCGATCCCGAACCGGAAAAGACATACAAGCGACGCTTAAGAGAAGCAAAGATGGCCCAACAAGACGATCGCGATCTTGCGGCCGAATTGAAAGAGGCGCTAGAGCTGCTACACCTCAGCAAGGAAGAACTAAGGCAAGAGAAAGAAGAGAATCGCACCAAGACTGCAGCAATCGAAGCTGAGATAGCAGTTATACGAGACCAGATTCTACTTCGACCGAGGGAAGATCCCCCTGTTGATCCTCGACCGATGCAAGATCCAGTGGCTGACCCTCGACCGAGGCAGGTTCCAGTACCTGACGCCCCGGCCGATGTACTTCCACCTCGGAGGCCAGTCCGAGATGTTCTTCTTGTAGGAATCCCACAAACCCTAGGTCAAAGGATGGACCCTAATCAACAACTGAGGCGTCCAGGAGTGAACCTAGGAGATCCAGCGGATCATGACTACGAACTTCGACCGCAAGTTCTAGCCATGATTCACCAATGCCAATTCGGAGGGCTAGAGAAGGAGTCGCCACATCAACATCTTCAAAACTACGAGATCTTGATGGAAACCTTGCGACCTTCCAGAATTGAAAATAACAACTACAAGTTAAGACCTTTTTACTTTTCTTTAAAAGATAGAGCTCTTACTTGGTATCAATCTCTTCCTCCAGGAAAAATTAGCACATGGGAGGAGATGACTACGGAATTCTTGACCAAATTCTTTCCCCCCTCAAAGACCGCTGAAATGAGAGGGAAGATCAATGCTTTCATTATGAAGGACAAGGAGAGCTTGTCCAAATCTTGGGAGCGGTTCAAGGATATCCTTTTGGATTGCCCACATCATGGGATTCCAAAGATCGAGTTGTTGGAGATCTACTTCAAGGGACTGGACGGAAGCACCCAGTTCAATCTCCAACTACTCTCCGCCGGCACCTTCATGGACATGGCGATTGATGAGGCTTGGGACTTCATTGAGAAGCAAGCCTTGCACATGGAGAAATATACCCACCAAGGAGCTGAAGGTGGAGTTAAAAGAGTCAACTTTCAAGAGACTCAATCCAACAACAATCAACTCACGTCTTTGAAGAATGACGTGAACCAATTGAAGGAACTCTTGATGGCTCAAACTAAGAAGGAAGAGCAAGGGCAAAGGAACAACAACAACAACGGGTACCGTAACAACAACAACGGTCCCCGAAACAACAACTACAATAACAACAATAGAGGATCCAATAGCAACAACTGGAGGGCGAATAACCAAAATCACGGTAACAATCATTCAAACTCCAACTCTAACGATTCCTCTAACCCTTTCCTCTCCCCCCCTTCTTCTTCTTCTACTCCATTAAAGAGACAAGGGCAAGGATCAAGTTCGTCTCAGCCAGAAAAGAAAGACGCAGTTCTGGAGGCTATCTTGATCAAGCTTAGCGCTATGGAGAATTCTATGACTTCATTTTCGAGGGCCCAAAAGTCCTTCGAACAACAACTTGCAAGTAGGGCGAATGAAGCGCCAAGAGATCCAGGGAAGCTTCCAGCAAAGACGGAAAGCAACCCTAAGGGCCAGTGCATGGCCATAACAACGAGGAGCGGACTTAAAACTGCAGATCCAGTACCTCGTTCGATGCAGACCACCTCGGTCCAGATCCAGTCGAAGAACACCTCGACCGAGATGCCAACCGAGGCGGAGCAGCAGAAAGCAGGAGGGACGACTGAAACTTATATTCCACCTCCTGCATACAAACCACCACTTCCATTCCCTCAGTCCAGAGCCAGAGCACATCTAGACAAGCACTTTGGTAAGTTTCTTGACTTGATGAATAAGCTACATATTAATATTCCTTTCCTTGATGCTATTTTAGGTATGCCCGCCTATGGGAAGTTCTTAAAAGAAATCTTATCAAGGAAGAGGAAGATGGAGGATGTTAGTGAAGTTAGGATGACATCTAAGCCTTCGGAGCTTATCAAGATCATGAAGGAAAAGATGCCACCTAAGTTGAGAGATCCCGGTTCGTTTTGCATTCCCATTCAAGTTGGGGATGTCACTTGCGAAGCCCTTTGTTATCTAGGAGCCAGCGTGAGCATCATCCCGCTGGAGCTATGCACGAAGATCGGTCTTGGAGAGCCCAAGCCGGTCAAGATTCGACTTTTTATGGCGGATCGCTCCATTACCCATCCCGTGGGCATCTTGGAGGACGTTCCGGTCAAGTTAGGTAACTTCTATCTACCTATAGATTTTGTTGTACTTGACATTCCCGCAGATTATCCTGTTCCTATTATTCTCGGGAGGCCATTTCTAGCAACTTCGGGTTGCAACGTGGATTGTAAGAACGCCAAGTTGAAATTCAACGTTGGTGGCGATGAGGTGGAGTTCGCATTACTTGCAGCCATGAAAGGGGAGCGGCTAACTGATGATATCTTCAACATCTACGATGAAGAAGAATCAAGGGAATTGGTGAGCTCTATCCTTATTAACGATCCACTCGAAAGAGTTATAAGCTTCAGTTTAATGGAGGAAGGTATAGATGCTTTTTGTGATGCATATATACGGAGCTTGAAGGCACTGGAAGAAGATCCAAGGGCTAAAACTGAGAAGCTAATCCAGGAGACGAAGATCTCCAGTTTCGGTTCCAGTTGCAGTACCTCGACCGAGGCACTTCCTGGACTGAGCGAGGCGACTGAAGAACACCTCGGTCAACGCCTCTGCGCCTCGACCGAGGTCGATGGCGAGATGATATCAACTGAGATTACGGAGAATAATAATCTTCTTACTCACTTCTCTGACATTCATCCTCAGTTGGTGGAACATTCTATCCACCAACTTTCTGATAAGAACGGACCTTGGTATGCTGACATTGTAAATTATCTTGTTTGCCAGGAAACACCGCCCGGATTGACGTACTCCCAAAAGAAGAGATTCTTCAAGGAAGTACGACATTATTACTGGGACGAGCCGCTGCTATTCAAGCGCGGACCGGATGGGATGCTTCGTAGATGCATTCCGGAAGATGAGGTTAATAGCGTTATACGGCATTGCCATTCGCTTCCTTGTGGAGGACATGCTAGCACCGATAAAACATGCGCTAAGGTATTGCGTTCCGGTTTCTTTTGGCCTACATTATTTAAAGATGTACAAGCTTTTTTTGTCTCTTGTGATGCATGCCAAAGAACAGGGAACTTATCAAGGAGAAACGAGATGCCACTTAATAACATCCAAGAAGTGGAAATCTTCGATGTGTTGGGGATTGACTTCATGGGACCTTTCCCATCCTCCGGAGGAAACCTCTATATCCTTCTTGCGGTTGACTACGTCTCTAGATGGGTTGAAGCCATTGCTTCCGCCACTAATGACGCCAAGGTGGTAGTAAATTTCTTGAATAGGACTATCTTTCCACGATTTGGAACTCCACGCATCATCATTAGCGATGGAGGAACGCATTTCATAAACCGGAAGTTCAAGGCACTTCTATCGAAGTATGGGGTAACCCACAAGGTATCAACTGCTTATCACCCTCAAACTAGTGGACAGGTCGAGATCTCGAATAGAGAAATCAAGGCAATTTTGGAGAAGACCGTCTCTAGAACAAGGAAGGATTGGTCCATGAAATTGGACGATGCTCTTTGGGCGTACAGGACCGCATTCAAGACTCCCATAGATACCACTCCTTATAATTTGGTATATGGGAAGTCTTGCCATTTGCCCGTTGAATTGGAACACAAGGCGTATTGGGCGATCAAATGGTTGAATTTCGACATCAAGGAAGCTGGTGAGAAGCGACTATTGGAACTCAACGAGCTGGAGGAGCTGCGTTTGAACGCTTATGAGAATGCCAAAATCAACAAGGAAAGGACGAAGAGATGGCATGACAAGCGTATCGTCCCAAAGGAGCTTAACGAAGGAGACTTAGTTCTACTCTTCAACTCCCGCCTCCGCCTTTTTCCAGGTAAGTTGAAATCTAGATGGACCGGACCTTATGTTGTGAAACATGTTTTCCCTCATGGTGCAGTCGAGATATGGGGCAAAACTAGCGGAAGCTTCAAGGTCAACGGTCATAGACTTAAGAAATACCAGCCGGAAACGCCGGTCGAGGAGGTTGCACCAATATATCTCATTTGAGACGCATTATGGTCCAGCTAGCGACCTTAAACCAAGCGCTTCTTGGGAGGCAACCCAAGGTATTGCTTTCTTTTCCCGTTTTCTAGTCTAGCTTAGATAGTTTTTGTTTTTGCTTTGCTTTGCTTTGTTTTTGGCGTTCTGGACAAACAACAGGGAATATCTAAGGAAGGAGCATAACTGGAAGGACAGAAGTTCGAGATTTTGAGAAGACAGAAGCATCTCGGTTACTGTCAGAGCACCTCGACCGAGTTGATTCTTGAGCAACCGAGGCGACTAGGGTTTTCTGCAGAACCACCTCGGTCCGTACCACCTCGGTCCAGTCGAGACCATCTCGACCGAGGTGACAGCAGATCCAGGAGCAGTATAAAAAGAAAAAAAATTTCAGTTTTTACTTTTTACCTTCTTCATCTCGACGGCGGCGACAGTCCACTTCGCTCTCTCTCGTTTCTTGCTCGTTTTCGAAGATTTCCGCTTCTAAACTGCGATTGAAGGGTAGAAGAACCGATTGCAACAACAGATCTGCAAAGAAATCGAACGAATCGACCGAAACGAGGTAAAAACAGTCGAAACCCTAACTCGTTCATTCGCTTCGATTTGGGCTTTGGTTGCCCCTGATTCTGCTGAGAAAAGGCTTAAGTACCCCTTAGGAAGCAATTGTAGTGATTTTTGGGGGAAAAGAACTGAATTTCTGAGAATTGGAATTGTAACTGCTGCGCCTCGGTCCGGTCGAACTGCACCTCGACCGAGGTGATTTCTGAGTCTTGTCAGTGACCGAGGTGATCTGTCAGTGTTGAGAGAAAATGAGTTCCGATCGTCGCCTAGCCCTCAGAGACAGATCCTCACCTTCCCCTTCTTCCTCTTCTTCCCGTCCTTACCGCCCGGTGATCCACGAGAGATGCCGGGTAGACTATGAGCGCATAGCTAGCCGTCCAGTTATCGCACCACGTTTTCTGGACGTGTCAGCTTTCGATTGCCTAGTGTTAGATGGTGACCTTAGGAGGATGATTGCCACTGTTGGGCTGGATCAGTTTACTGAGATCCGAGCCCCAGCCTATTTGGAGCTGACCTTAGAGTTTGTTAGCTCCTTCTCCTACCTCCCCACAGACCAGTCTGTGAAGTACCGGTTGATGAACCGGAACTTCATAGTTCCCTTAGAGGTAATTTGGAGAGAGATTTTCGGCTTTTCTGAGCCCACCGCCACCGATTTCCCCTCCCGATCCGTAGCTAGGGAGTTCTGGGGGAAGATTGCCCATATTACCGAGCATGCAGACAGATGGCGCCCTGGAGATTCCAAGGAGAAGGTCATCTTCCACCCGGCCTTCAAATTAGCCCATAGGATATTCAGCGAGACACTTCTGGCGCGTACTGAGACCCCCCAGAAGATCCGACAGGGCGAGCTCTTCAGCCTTTACTGTATGGTCACGGGGGGTTTCCCAGACTTTGGCTTGATCTTGGCAGAGGACCTGCACAAGATCAAGGCTAAATCGAAGGGAGACATTTGCTGCGGAGGTCTAGTCACCCATATAGCTGCTTATCACGGGATGGACCTCAGTGTATGTACGATGGTGGCGGCTCCGAAGCCGCTTGGATTACAGGAGATGATCACACGGAGGATTCTAGTTCCCCGTGGTCTGACCACTCCATTTGTTGCTATGCCATGGGAGCGGACTGCACCACAGGGGATCCGCTAGTCTGCACAATTCACAATTTTCGATCCACATTACTGGCAGACAGCTTGGGCTCCGCTGATGGAGGATCATTGGGAGGCAGCAGCTGCCCCGGCTGAGGAGGAGGAGGATGACGATGATGAGGAGACGGTAGATGAGAGAGATGGTGGAGTCCCGATGGATACAGGGACGGATACTGCAGGTACGAGCGCGCCACCGATCATCGACTTGGATGATGAGGAGGAGACAGAGCCTGCACCAGCTGAGACTTCTCCAGTCAGACCTGCTAGACGCAGGAGGCATGGAGTGAGAGATCGAGCTGCTCACAGACGGATCGATGACCTGACAGATCAGGTTATTGACTCGTATGCTGCATTATCGCTGGATATCCGCGAGATGCAGGAGCGGCAGCACTATCAGCACATCATGGCCCAGCTTCAGTTCGAGCGTGTCATGGGCTATCCTTTCGATCCGACTCAGTATCCGTACGTACCACCACCACCGCCGCCGGATCGAGACTATTGAGGAGCTGCAGGATTTTCTTATTATATTTTTTATGCAGTTCAGCTATTTATCCGGTGAGTACTCTCATTTCTAGACTTATATTTGACCCACTGGGACAGTGTGTCCCAAGTATGGGGTGTTTGTATTTATGTGATGACTTTGATGTACTTATTTGACTACTTTGATGTATGACGCACATTTGATCGGATATTTCATATTTATGCTTCAGTTGCCTTTATATGTATATGTGATATTACATGCATATCTACAGGTTATTTGATTGAGAAGAACGTCGAAACTGGAAAAAAAAATGGTTTTAAAAAAAAAAATTTTGATCTCGACCGAGTCAGTCTTGGCCAAACGAGGTGCTTCACCTCGGTTGAACCAAGAACACCTCGACCGAGGTAGGTTAACTGAGAGTTTTCGAAAACGATTTTGTGTTGCTCATCTGGATATGATCTCAGTGAAGATCTTGTTTACTGACTGGTTTTAAATTCTTAATGTGTTTGAAAGGTTTTATAATATGTTTAAGTTGCTAAATGCTTTGTTTGAAATTATTTGCATGTTTAATACTTTGTTTTTATCCAAATTATGTTGAATTTGAAGGTTGACACCACAAGATAAGTTCTCTCACTTTCTTCCTGGAAAGACCAAGGCAATTCATTCTCTTCTTCTTCTTGATCATGCTTAGCCCCTCATATACATTTTGCCTCCCTTTACCTATCCGGGAATTTGGAAGCAAGCGAAGTGGTGAAAGCAAGTGGAGTTAAAGTTGAGAAGTGGCTGGAATTGAAAGTGTTAGAAAGCAATTTTAGGTTTGGGGAAGTCAATCATGAAGATGAGTAACTCGGCACCATTCACATAGCCGGGTGTTTGTGTCTTGCCAAAGTCGGATTGAGCGATATTCCTAACGGGTCATGGTATGTGCATCAAGGGTTTGATGCATCTCGAGAAATTGATGATTGCAGATTTCCTAGGCTTCGGTTATTGTGCACCTCTGTCCATGCATCCCAAAAAGTAAAGTAAAAAGAAAAAAAGTGTGAAATAAGCAAAGCTTATTGGTGGAAGATGTTGCAAGTCAAAGTGAAAGTGAAGTTCATCCTTTTCCCGGATTCTAGCACCACATTACCTTACACACATCCCTACCCTACACGTTTCTTGACCTTTCTTTTGGGAAGCCCTTGAGACCTTGAGCTTGTTGATTGACTTAGTGGTTTAAATCGGATTATACATGATTAATTTTGATAATTATGATTTATTATGCATTCTATGATTTTATGCAAAGATGAACGACTTTCCTATATTTATAAAAGGTTTCGAGCATATTGAGTTTTTAAATTCCATGAAGTATTCTCTTAGAGTGATCTATGATAGTTGCACACCATGAAATAATTTTGAAAGACTTTTTCATTGATTTTCATGACTTATAATCCATTCTATCTTGACTTCTATATGAGGAACTTGCTTGGGGACAAGCAAGGGCTAAGTATGGGGTATTTTGATAGCATGAATTATAGTCTATCGTTTGGGGTTTGTTTGGACGTTTTATCTTTCATAATCTGCATGTTTGTATGTATATTATGTGATTTTACTACCATTTCATCTACCTTTGCGAGAATCGAGGTCTACACCTAGTTTTGTTGTAATCGTAGGTAAAATGGCACGTTTCGCATCAAAAAGGAGCAAAAGGAGTCATGAGTCATTTGGAGCTACATCCAGGGAGCATAGCCATGGATTAAAGATTTACTTTGGACCAGTTTTGAGAGATTTCACATTCAGTTGTGACTCACCTCGGTTGACCAGAGATTCATCTCGACCGAGGTGATCCAGAGACGCCGACTCGACCGAGGCGTACACCTAGGACGCGGCGAGAATATTTTATTCTTGGATGAGATCTTTTAAAGTTGGAAAGTGATCTTATATTTTTGGGCTTGGCTCCTGGAAGGAAGGAGATATGCAGAATCGTATATTTTACCTATATTTATGGGAAAATATCTTTCTAAGATTTATTATCTTTGGAGGGTTATTTTCTTATAAAAAGGGTTGGATTTCCACAATTCCGACATCACGCTATACCGTCGATCAGGGTTTATAGCACGCAGCAGCCGCAGCACACTCCAATTGGAGAGATTCGAAGAACCTTTTTGAAGGTTGAAGGAAGATTGAAGTCTATAGCTTTTATAGCTTTTTGGAGGGTTTTGTAAGATTGTCTTTAATTCCCTCACTTGTTGGCTTGTCTTGTTGGATTTCTATCCAAGGAACGCTTTGTTGTGATATTTGATTCAGTTATTGAAGTCTTTTTCATTAAATTCTTCTTGCTCAAATATTCACCTTCTTCCCATATATTTAATACTTTCATAATGATGATGAGTGGCTAATTTCCTTGTGTGATTCTAGGGTGATCGGCTGAAGGTTGTGAGAAAAACAATGATAGAATAATCTTAGATTCCAGTAGGATTCTGAAAGTTCGAGTCTTTAACCTTAACCCTAAGCATCTCGTTCGGTTGATGAACATCTCGGCCGGGGTGGAATTTGGCTGACCGAGGTGACTTATCTGATCCTAAACTGAGAGTTAAGTGTTAGAGTTTGCCAAATCCTATTCTTATTACATCTTTCCTGGTTCAAAGCAAGCTTAGGATGAGACTTACCCGGTAATTCCTTAGTTTGTTTACCAACGATCATAAGCGTAGGTAATAAAGGTTTATACTTTATTGGGGTTTGAGTGTGCTTCCATCCCATCTTTGTGAGTTAGCCTGAGACTTACCCGGTAAAGGTTGATTCTATTCCCTTAGATGGTGTGTTAGTTTGAGGTAATAGTTCTTTATCTTAATTCCTTGAGACTTACCCGGTAATAGGAGTTACGGTTTTGGATTAGTGAGTAGTGAGACTTACCCGGTGATCTACTCCACTTTAGTAACACCTTCCTCTTGCAAAAATCTCAGCTTTGTCCGCTTATCTTCAGATCTTGAGTTGGAACCACAACTAGACGCTTTAATCCCTAGAATGGCATGTTTGCTTATTGACTTCTTATTCATCTTTGATTGTGTTAATTACTCTTGTGGTTAGTATTCACGAAGCTTACCGTTATTGACTTTGTTTCACCGAGTCCCTGTGATCGACCCCTGGAATTTCTTGCTTTTTACTACGATTGACCCGTACACTGCGGGTTCGCATCCTTGTTTTATGCTTAAGTCTAGGGTTATAAATTTAAAGCTTGCACACACCGTTTGGAGCGGACAAGTTTTTGGCGCCGTTGTCGGGGACTTGGTCTAGACCGAGCCGGTACGGTTTGCTCTTGGGGCGCTTGCCCCGTGTCATCTAACCACTCTGCTTGAGTGACTTTTGCAGGTTCTTTCTTAGGTATATGCGAAGAACCCGCACTGGGAAGGAAATCGTTCCTTGCGATCCCGAACCGGAAAAGACATACAAGCGACGCTTAAGAGAAGCAAAGATGGCCCAACAAGACGATCGCGATCTTGCGGCCGAATTGAAAGAGGCGCTAGAGCTGCTACGCCTCAGCAAGGAAGAACTAAGGCAAGAGAAAGAAGAGAATCGCACCAAGACTGCAGCAATCGAAGCTGAGATAGCAGTTATACGAGACCAGATTCTACTTCGACCGAGGGAAGATCCCCCTGTTGATCCTCGACCGATGCAAGATCCAGTGGCTGACCCTCGACCGAGGCAGGTTCCAGTACCTGACGCCCCGGCCGATGTACTTCCACCTCGGAGGCCAGTCCGAGATGTTCTTCTTGTAGGAATCCCACAAACCCTAGGTCAAAGGATGGACCCTAATCAACAACTGAGGCGTCCAGGAGTGAACCTAGGAGATCCAGCGGATCATGACTACGAACTTCGACCGCAAGTTCTAGCCATGATTCGCCAATGCCAATTCGGAGGGCTAGAGAAGGAGTCGCCACATCAACATCTTCAAAACTACGAGATCTTGATGGAAACCTTGCGACCTTCCAGAATTGAAAATAACAACTACAAGTTAAGACCTTTTTACTTTTCTTTAAAAGATAGAGCTCTTACTTGGTATCAATCTCTTCCTCCAGGAAAAATTAGCACATGGGAGGAGATGACTACGGAATTCTTGACCAAATTCTTTCCCCCCTCAAAGACCGCTGAAATGAGAGGGAAGATCAATGCTTTCATTATGAAGGACAAGGAGAGCTTGTCCAAATCTTGGGAGCGGTTCAAGGATATCCTTTTGGATTGCCCACATCATGGGATTCCAAAGATCGAGTTGTTGGAGATCTACTTCAAGGGACTGGACGGAAGCACCCAGTTCAATCTCCAACTACTCTCCGCCGGCACCTTCATGGACATGGCGATTGATGAGGCTTGGGACTTCATTGAGAAGCAAGCCTTGCACATGGAGAAATATACCCACCAAGGAGCTGAAGGTGGAGTTAAAAGAGTCAACTTTCAAGAGACTCAATCCAACAACAATCAACTCACGTCTTTGAAGAATGACGTGAACCAATTGAAGGAACTCTTGATGGCTCAAACTAAGAAGGAAGAGCAAGGGCAAAGGAACAACAACAACAACGGGTACCGTAACAACAACAACGGTCCCCGAAACAACAACTACAATAACAACAATAGAGGATCCAATAGCAACAACTGGAGGGCGAATAACCAAAATCACGGTAACAATCATTCAAACTCCAACTCTAACGATTCCTCTAACCCTTTCCTCTCCCCCCTTCTTCTTCTTCTACTCCATTAAAGAGCCAAGGGCAAGGATCAAGTTCGTCTCAGCCAGAAAAGAAAGACGCAGTTCTGGAGGCTATCTTGATCAAGCTTAGCGCTATGGAGAATTCTATGACTTCATTTTCGAGGGCCCAAAAGTCCTTCGAATAACAACTTGCAAGTAGGGCGAATGAAGCGCCAAGAGATCCAGGGAAGCTTCCAGCAAAGACGGAAAGCAACCCTAAGGGCCAGTGCATGGCCATAACAACGAGGAGTGGACTTAAAACTGCAGATCCAGTACCTCGTTCGACGCAGACCACCTCGGTCCAGATCCAGTCGAAGAACACCTCGACCGAGATGCCAACCGAGGCGGAGCAGCAGAAAGCAGGAGGGACGACTGAAACTTATATTCCACCTCCTGCATACAAACCACCACTTCCATTCCCTCAGTCCAGAGCCAGAGCACATCTAGACAAGCACTTTGGTAAGTTTCTTGACTTGATGAATAAGCTACATATTAATATTCCTTTCCTTGATGTTATTTTAGGTATGCCCGCCTATGGGAAGTTCTTAAAAGAAATCTTATCAAGGAAGAGGAAGCTGGAGGATGTTGGTGAAGTTAGGATGACATCTAAGTCTTTGGAGCTTATCAAGATCATGAAGGAAAAGATGCCACCTAAGTTGAGAGATCCCGGTTCGTTTTGCATTCCCATTCAAGTTGGGGATGTCACTTGCGAAGCCCTTTGTGATCTAGGAGCCAGCGTGAGCATCATCCCGCTGGAGCTATGCACGAAGATCGGTCTTGGAGAGCCCAAGCCGGTCAAGATTCGACTTTATATGGCGGATCGCTCCATTACCCATCCCGTGGGCATCTTGGAGGACGTTCCGGTCAAGTTAGGTAACTTCTATCTACCTATAGATTTTGTTGTACTTGACATTCCCGCAGATTATCCTGTTCCTATTATTCTCGGGAGGCCATTTCTAGCAACTTCGGGTTGCAACGTGGATTGCAAGAACGCCAAGTTGAAATTCAATGTTGGTGGCGATGAGGTGGAGTTCGCATTACTTGCAGCCATGAAAGGGGAGCAGCTAACTGATGATATGTTCAACATCTACGATGAAGAAGAATCAAGGGAATTGGTGAGCTCTATCCTTATTAACGATCCACTCGAAAGAGTTATAAGCTTTAGTTTAATGGAGGAAGGTATAGATGATTCTTGTGATGCAGATATACGGAGCTTGAAGGCACTGGAAGAAGATCCAGGGGCTAAAACTGAGAAGCTAATCCAGGAGACGAAGATCTCCAGTTTCGGTTCCAGTTGCAGTACCTCGACCGAGGCACTTCCTGGACTGAGCGAGGCGACTGAAGAACACCTCGGTCAACGCCTCTGCGCCTCGACCGAGGTCGATGGCGAGATGATATCAACTGAGATTACGGAGAATAATAATCTTCTTACTCGCTTCTCTAACATTCATCCTCAGTTGGTGGAACATTCTATCCACCAACTTTCTGATAAGAACGGACCTTGGTATGCTGACATTGTAAATTATCTTGTTTGCTAGGAAACACCGCCCGGATTGACGTACTCCCAAAAGAAGAGATTCTTCAAAGAAGTACGACATTATTACTGGGACGAGCTGCTGCTATTCAAGCGCGGACCGGATGGGATGCTTCGTAGATGCATTCCGGAAGATGAGGTTAATAGCGTTATACGGCATTGCCATTCGCTTCCTTGTCGAGGACATGCTAGCACCGATAAAACATGCGCTAAGGTATTGCGTTCCGGTTTCTTTTGGCCTACATTATTTAAAGATGTACAAGCTTTTGTTGTCTCTTGTGATGCATGCCAAATAAAAGGGAACTTATCAAGGAGAAACGAGATGCCACTTAATAACATCCAAGAAGTGAAAATCTTCGATGTGTGGGGGATTGACTTCATGGGACCTTTCCCATCCTCCGGAGGAAACCTCTATATCCTTCTTGCGGTTGACTACGTCTCTAGATGGGTTGAAGCCATTGCTTCCCCTACTAATGACGCCAAGGTGGTAGTAAAATTCTTGAATAGGACTATCTTTCCACGATTTGGAACTCCACGCATCATCATTAGCGATGGAGGAAAGCATTTCATAAACCGGAAGTTCAAGGCACTTCTATCGAAGTATGGGGTAACCCACAAGGTATCAACTGCTTATCACCCTCAAACTAGTGGACAGGTCGAGATCTCGAATAGAGAAATCAAGACAATTTTGGAGAAGACCGTCTCTAGAACGAGGAAGGATTGGTCCATGAAATTGGACGATGCTCTTTGGGCGTACAGGACCGCATTCAAGACTCCCATAGGTACCACTCCTTATAATTTGGTATATGGGAAGTCTTGCCATTTGCCCGTTGAATTGGAACACAAGGCGTATTGGGCGATCAAATGGTTGAATTTCGACATCAAGGAAGCTGGTGAGAAGCGACTATTGGAACTCAATGAGCTGGAGGAGCTGCGTTTGAACGCTTATGAGAATGCCAAAATCTACAAGGAAAGGACGAAGAGATGGCATGACAAGCGTATCGTCCCAAAGGAGCTTAACGAAGGAGACTTAGTTCTACTCTTCAACTCCCGCCTCCGCCTTTTTCCAGGTAAGTTGAAATCTAGATGGACCGGACCTTATGTTGTGAAACATGTTTTCCCTCATGGTGCAGTCGAGATATGGGGCGAAACTAGCGGAAGCTTCAAGGTCAACGGTCATAGACTTAAGAAATACCAGCCGGAAACGCCGGTCGAGGAGGTTGCACCAATATATCTCATTTGAGACGCATTATGGTCCAGCTAGCGACCTTAAACCAAGCGCTTCTTGGGAGGCAACCCAAGGTATTGCTTTCTTTTCCCGTTTTCTAGTCTTGCTTTTACTTTAATCCAAAGTTAAAGATTTGCTTTAACTTAGTCTTGGCTTGCCTTTTCTAGGTGGTAGTGAAGCCTCAACAACCTCTACCTCGATTTCGAGTGTCACAACCTTAATCGGTTAAGTTAGTTTTGACCCTTGGATTATAAGTTTGGGTATTTGACGTTAACATTTACCTTTAGAACCTTTCTATACTGAAGCCTCAACAACCTTTATAGAGAGTGCCTTTGGGTGAATTATATAAGGTCTTGGAACTTCACCGTACATGGCCTTACATTCGTATACCTTTGCATACCTCAACTTTGTCTTTATATCTTTAGTATATCTTGAATCGATTGCTACATCTGGATTCCTAGATCTTTAGGATTGTTGTTTTCCCAAATATTTAAAAAAGTTCATACATTTACTCGCTTGACAATTCTTAACTGAATTTGTTCCCCCCAAATCCCTGTGTTCGATACTCTGGAATACTTGCTAATCTACGCCGATCCGTACACTGCGGGTTTGCTTGCTTTTATTCTAGTTTTATAAATTTAAAGCTTGATTGCACGCACGCTAAGTGGCGAACAAGTTTTTGGCGCCGTTGCCGGGGATTTGGTCTAGGCCGAATTCGGTTATCGGTTGTCAAGCTTGGGAGCTTTTCCCTTGTTATTTGATATCTCTTTGAGTGTATGCGCAGGTCTAGGAACAACGAAGACCTCTTACCTCTTGATCAAGAGCTTGAGAGGACTTTGAGGAGAAAGCTTAAGGAAAGAAAAATGGTTGAAGAAAGAGAACGTGATCTCCAATCGGAGTTAGCGGAAAAGGAAGCTCAGCTCCAATGGAGTGAGAAGACTCGTAGGGAAGAAACGGATCGCCATCAAATGAAGGTTGATGATCTAACGGACATGATGTTCCAAATGAGGCTGGAAATAAATAACCTCAAGGAGAAAAAGAAAAGGAGGAGACTGGGAAGATCGGTTAGCGCCAACTCATCCAATGAGGATAGCGACTCCTCCATGCCACCACTAGAGGAAATTGATCCGACAATCAATGTGAATCCATTATTTCCACGGCCAGCTGCAAATCGCCGTGCCCCACCTAGAGGTGCGAGAGTCGAACGTGTAGATGAGGAGCCAAGAACTCTTGGCCAAAGGATGGATCCAACGCAGCAACCACGCCGCTTAGGTGTGAACTTTGATGCTGACGATGCACAAGGGTTTAGCTTCAACCCTCAAGTTATTACCATTGTTCGGCAAAACCAATTTGGTGGAACAAGCGCTGAATCTCCACATCAACATCTACAAAACTTTGAGATTATGATGGAGACAATGAAGCCGAAGAACGCAACTACCAACAGCTACAAACTCAAGCCTTTCTTCTTCTCCTTGAAGGGGAAAGCATTATCTTGGTATCAAGCTCTTCCAAGTGGGAAACTTGAAACATGGGAGGATCTTTCTTCGGAATTCCTCACTAAGTTCTTTCCGCCATACAAAACGGCGGAGTTAAGAGGTAAGATTAATGCATTTTCTATGAGATCTAACGAAAGTTTGTTTCAATCTTGGGAAAGATTTCAGGATTTGCTATTGGATTGCCCTCATCATGGCATATCCAAGCTTGCATTATTGGAAATATACTATAAGGGGCTGGATGTGGAGACACAATTCAAGCTCCAATCCCTTTTATGTGGTATATTCATGGACATGAAGGAAGATGACGCTTGGGACTTCACTGAGAAGCAAGCGCGAGTTATAGAGAAGTATTCTCATCGGAAAGTGGAGGCAAATCATGTGGATCAAGGAGCAAAGCTATCACAAGCAGCTCAAACTCAAATCTTTTCTCTCAATACGGAGATTAAAGAGTTGAAGGAAGCCATCAAAACCAACTTTCCGAAGCACAAGGAACAAGATGTGGGTTATTTAGGCAACAACAATAACCACAACAGGAATGAGAATACCAACCGCAACAACCGGAACAACAACCGGAATAATTGGAACAACAACAACAACAACCGGAATAACAATTGGAACAACAATAGGGGTTCAAACAACAACAATTGGCGTCCCAACCAACAAAATTCCGGTAATTCTTATTCTTCCAATTCAGGAAATTCACTAACCCCACCTTCCTCTTCTTCCACTCCTTTGAAAAGCCAGGGGCAAACATCTAATGATTGAAGTACTTCGGGGAAAGAGAAGCCCGATCCCATGTTAGAAACAATTTTGGGCAAGCTTCAAGGGTTGGAGACTCGCATCATCAAGGTTGATGATCACATTACTAAGGTTGATAAAGCCCAAAAGGTTTTAGAAAACCAAATGTTTAGCCATGCGGAGGAAGTTCCTAGGAATCAAGGGAAACTTCCAGGAAAAACGGAGGACAATCCAAAAGGAAGGGTGATGGCAATCACAACTAGGAGCGGAGTGACAACTACCGACCCACAGCCTAAGTTTGTAGAAGTCCCCGTTGTGAAAGAGAAAGAAAAGGGGAAGGAAAAGGAAGATGTCTACGTTCCTCCTCCAGCTTACAAACCTCCCCTACCGTTCCCGCAATCTAGAGCAAGAGCGCGTCTAGACAAGCAATTCGGTAAGTTTATTGAACTCATGAGCAAACTACATATTAATATACCTTTTATTGATGCTATTGTAGGTATGCCGGCTTATGGTAAGTTCTTAAAGGAGATCCTCTCTAACAAGAGAAAGCTAGATGATTTTGGAGAGGTTAAGATGAGTTCGGATTCTTCGGATCTCATCAAAACCATGAAAGAGAAGATGCCCCCAAAGCTAAAGGATCCGGGGTCATTTTGTATTCCCATAGGAGTGGGAGATGTCACATATGATGCATTATGTGACTTGGGAGCAAGTGTGAGCATCATCCCACTTGCATTATGTAGGAAGATCGGTTTAGGCGATCCTAAACCGGTGAAGATGACGTTGTACATGGCGGACCGTTCCATAACTCGTCCCGTCGGTATTGTGGAAGACGTCCCGGTCAAGCTTGGTAAATTCTTTGTTCCCATAGAGTTTGTTGTACTTGACATTCCTGTAGATATTCCGGTCCCGATCATTCTCGGAAGACCGTTTCTTGCAACATCCGGCTGCATAGTCGATTGCAAGAATGCTAGACTCTCCTTTGACATAGGAGAAGAGAAGGTAGAGTTCGTTCTATCCACTCTAGTGAAGGAATCAATCTTTGATGAGGATATATTCAATATTCAAGACGATGAAGGGCTATCTAGAGAGGAGGTAAGTGCTATTCTCTTCAAAGATCCTTTGCAAAAGGTTATTTCTATGAGCCTAATGGATATAGGGGAAGAAGAGGAGTGCAATAAGGAAATTGAAGCCTTAAAAGCACAAGAAGAAGTGGGTGAAGAAGAGTTTGAGAAACTCCACGACGAGGCAGAAAACGTACGGATCCACGGTCATACACTCTATTCCACGGCCGTGGATTTCACCAACAAAAGCGTGGAGTACTCTAGAGGCTTACACGGTCGTGGAGAGAACAGAGCAACCGTAAATATTTTCCACGCCCAAAATCACGGCCGTGGAGGATGCAGAGAGGCCGTAATTTTGGGTGATTCCGAAAGCAATTGTGTCTCTTCCTCAACTTCTCTTGATTCTTCTCCAACACCTTCTACATCCTTAGACTCTTCTAAGGAACCATCAGATATTCCTCAAGAGCCATTGGAGACTCCGATAGTAATGGAATTGAAACCACTTCCTACACATCTAAGGTACGCATTTCTTGGACCTAATTCTACCTTTCCGGTAATTGTTAGCTCCGATTTAAGCATAGATGAACATAGTAAGCTCATGGTTGTTCTTAGGAAACATAGAAAAGCTTTAGGATATACTATAGAGGACTTAGTTGGAATCAAACCTTCTCTATGCATGCATAAGATCTTAATGGAAGAGGACTTTAGAACATCACGACAACCTCAAAGGCAGTTAAATCCGACCATGAAAGAGGTTGTCAAGAAGGAAATTCTTAAACTTCTTGATGCAGGTATCATCTACCCTATCTCCGATAGCAAGTGGGTGAGTCCGGTACAAGTGGTTCCGAAGAAGGGAGGAATGAAGGTCATCACCAACAAAAACAATGAGCTCATTCCTACACGAACTGTAACAGGATGGCGGATGTGCATAGACTACCGCAAGCTAAACAATGCAACGAGGAAGGACCACTTCCCACTACCCTTCATCGATCAAATGGTTGAAAGGTTAGCACAACATTTGCACTTTTACTATCTTGACGGTTATAGTGGTTTCTTTCAGATTCCGATACACCTGGATGATCAAGAGAAGACCACGTTCACGTGCCCGTGGGGTACGTTTGCCTATAGGAGGATGCCGTTCGGGCTTTGCAACGCCCCAGCCACCTTTCAAAGGTGCATGATGGCCATCTTCTCCGAATATATAGAGGAAATCATGGAGGTTTTTATGGATGACTTCTCCGTTTATGGTTCCTCTTTTGATAATTTCCTTTCTAACCTTGCTCTTGTATTACAAAGCTGTGAAGACACTAACCTAGTTCTTAATTGGGAAAAGTGTCAATTCATGGTGAAGGAAGGTATTGTATTAGGACACTTAATCTCTAGTAGAGGGATTGAGGTGGATAAGGCTAAAATAGAGACTATAGAAAAGCTTCCTCCCCCAACTTCGGTGAAAGGGATAAGAAGTTTTCTAGGACATGCTGGATTTTATAGGCGCTTCATAAAAGACTTCTCTAAAATATCAAAACCGATACTAATCTATTGATGAAGGATGCAGTTTTTGAGTTTTCGCAGGAATGTTTAGATGCGTTCAATATGATTCGGGAAGCTCTAATTTCAGCTCCGATTATCCAACCTCCGGATTGGAATCTTCCCTTTGAGGTTATGTGTGATGCAAGTGACGTAGCTATAGGAGCTGTTCTTGGGCAAAGAAAGGAAGGGCGAACCCACGCTATCTATTATGCTAGCAAGACGCTAGATGAAGCGCAACTCAACTACGCCACTACCGAAAAGGAATTTTTAGCCATTGAATATGCAATTGACAAACTTCGTTCTTATCTTGTAGGTGCAAAGGTGATTGTATACACGGACCATGCTGCAATCCGCTATCTCCTTGCAAAGAAGGACGCGAAGCCAAGGCTAATTAGATGGATTCTTCTCCTACAAGAATTCGATCTAGAGATCCGCGACAAGAAGGGTTCGGAAAATTCTGTTGCGGATCATTTGAGTCGCCTAACACATCTAGAGGACGACCACCTACCTATAGATGACTCCTTTCCGGACGAGCATTTACATATCATAGAAGAGTGCATCGATGTGATCGCCAAAGGTAACGAACCATGGTTTGCTGATTTTGTTAACTACTTGGTTTGTCAGGAATTACCGCCCGGATTATCCTACGCGCAAAGAAAGAAGTTCTTTAAGGATGTTCGGGAATACTTTTGGAATGAACCTCTCCTCTTTAAGAGAGGTCCGGATGGCATTATTCGGCGATGTGTGCCGGAAGATGAAATGCAAAGCGTCATCCGCCATTGTCATTCACTACCATGTGGAGGACACGCTAGTTCGAACAAGACTAGCGCTAAGGTATTGCAATCTGGATTCTTTTGGCCTGCCCTATTTAAAGATGTGCAAACCTTTGTTTCCTGCTACGATGCTTGTCAAAGAACAGAAAATATATCTAGGAGGAATGAGATGCCCCTCAACAACATCCAAGAGGTGGAGATCTTCGACGTTTGGGGAGTAGACTTCATGGGACCTTTCCCATCATCTTGTGGTAACCAATATATACTTTTAGCGGCTGATTATGTTTCAAGATGGGTTGAAGCGATTGCCTCTCCCACCAATGATGCCATGGTAGTGGTTAAGTTCTTTAACCAGATCATCTTCCCACGATTTGGGACACCATGGACCATCATTAGTGATGGAGGCTCTCACTTCATTGCCCGGCGTTTTGAAGCTCTTCTAGCTAAGTATGGGGTGACTCACAAGATCGCCACCCCTTATCATCCACAAACTAGTGGACAAGTGGAGATCTCAAACCGGGAGATCAAAGGAATCCTAGAGAAGACGGTTTCAAGGACTAGGAAGGATTGGTCTTTGAAGCTAGATGATGCATTGTGGGCGTACCGGACTACGTATAAGACTCCCATCGGAACCACACCATACAAACTTGTGTATGGGAAGTCTTGTCACTTACCGGTAGAGTTGGAGTACAAGGCGTTTTGGGCAATCAAGTGGTTGAATTTCATCATGAAGGAAGCGGGAGAGAAGCGTCTCTTGGACCTAAATGAGCTTGAAGAACTTCGCTTGAACGCCTATGAAAACGCCAAGATTTATAAAGAAAGAGCAAAGCGTTGGCATGATAAGCATATCATTCCAAAAGACTTCAAAGAAGGAGATCAATTCCTCCTTTTCAATTCAAGGCTCCGTCTCTTTCCAGGTAAGCTTAAATCTCATTGGACCGGACCTTTTCTAATCAAACGTATTTTTCCCCATGGTGCAGTTGAAGTATGGGGTGAAACGGGCGGAAGCTTTAAGGTGAACGGTCAACGACTCAAGAAGTATACACCAGAACTCCAAGCTAAAGAGTTCGCGCCCACCGCACTCGAATAAGTGCGAATTTGGTCTAGCTACTGACCTTAAACAAAGAGCTTATTGGGAGGCAACCCAAGGTATTGCACTTACGTTTTTGTCTTTGATTCATAGATTAGTTTAGTATAGACGTTTTGCTTTGTTTTGCCTTCGATACCTTCCGGTATATTCGTGTTTTTGGATGTAGGAATAGTGGAAAAGAAAAGGGGAAGGAAAAACTTGAAGAAAATTGACGAAACTTGGACTTTGGAGCATTACAGAGAGTTCCACGGCCTAAACCACGGCCGTGACAGCTACAGTGACCGTAATTTTCAAAAGCCTGAGAAAAATCACCAAAACCATGGTTCTGAACATTTCCACGGCCGTGGAACCCCCCGACAGACCGTGATTTTCAAAAATTTTTACGGCCACTATATAAACCACGTTCTTCACAAAACACAAACCAAAAACCCAAAACCACGCCCTAATCGCCGATTTCACTCCCCTTCCTCAAATCCTCATTCGTTAATCGTTTTTGACGATTCCTTAACCAAAACTGAAGCAAATCCAATCACCAACAAGATCCAAACAACGATTCGAGTGGCAAATCACCGGAGAAGCCACAATTCGGATTCCAAAATCCGAAAACCTAGGTTTTTGGTTCTTTCTCTATCTTTGTCGATTTGGCTTCGTTTTTGATAGAATTTTTAGGAGAACTGATTAGAATTGGAAGGAAATTAGTTTAGGACTGCTTGCTGCTGAATTTGGTGAATTTCTGTTGGATTTTGAGAATTTTCGAGACAAACCACGTTCATGTACGTTCCACGGCCGTGGAATTTGAAGAACAAACCGTGGTTTTAAGCAGAATATGGATTTTGTGAGGAGAGTGTCCGGTAGGAACAAGGATAAGGATAAGAGCAAAAAGAGGAAAGGCAATGATGCTTCCTCTTCTAGAGCACCGCCCCCTGTTAGCATGAAATATTGTGATATTTTAGGCACGTTTTCTAAGTGTATTTCATCCATTTTGATAGTCATTGATTAAGCATTGATTCAATTGTGAGCTAGTTTGTCTATAATGTCGTTATAGAGATCTACACAAGCTTTATGTTGATTGTAGGCAATTAAGAGCTATTTCCGAACGGAATTGAGCAAGGATGGAGTTTGATTGAGCATGTCCATGAATTGAGGACATTCCTAGGAGCTAAGGATGTGCTAACTTGAAGAATAGCACAAGGAAAGGAAGAATCACGTTCTAGCCCTAAACCACGCTCTAAAATACGGCCGTATTACATTTCATGTTCAAGTCCACGGCCGTGGAACCTTGGCAAGGGAAGCGTGATTCATTCCAATAACTTCTACGGCCGTGGAAGGCTTGTGTCAAACCGTGACACTTTCCACGCTCTAAATTACGGTCATGGAACCCTTCCACGACCGTGATCTTGGTGATCTTTTTCGCCACACTTTAAGCCACGATCTTCTACGAGATTGGGCCGGGCCGATATTTTATCTTACACTATAAAGGGACGGACGAATAGAGATTCCGTCACCTTCGCTTACGCTTAGACGCATTTCCGCTTACACCTTGGAATTGCCCTAATTTCACATCTTGCGGAGATTGTGATTGAGAGATTTGCGTTCTACCATTGAGATTTCCGGATTGACGGAAGAGTTGAAGATTTGGAAGATTGTTCATGAGAAGATTTCGCTTCTCAATTAGGTTTGATTTAGAAGACGGATTGACATCCCGTTCTTCCTTCTTATCTAAGATTCGTGATTGTTTGCATTATTCCAAATCTATTGACGTTATTGTTATTGATTTGTGGATTTGAGATTGACTTTAAAGTTATTAAAAGTTTTCGGAAGTTTTCATCTTTCATTCTTTTAGACCTTGAATTTGATATCAATATGACTATTATTGGCTAAAACCCTTTAACAATTCTAAGGTGAAGGGTTGATAGTTGTGGCTTAGATGATGATAGATCGATCGTAAATAGATTGGACCTTGAGAGTTAGAGAGAATCGCCGACAACCTTAAACCACGGTCTGTTCTTGAGCTTCCACGGCCGTGGAACTCAAGAACCACCCGTAATTTTGTGTTAGTTTACGAACTTGCTTTTATTTTAATCCAAAGTTAAAGATTTGCTTTAACTTAGTCTTGGCTTGCCTTTTCTAGGTGGTAGTGAAGCCTCAACAACCTCTACCTCGATTTTGAGTGTTACAACCTTAATCGGTTTAGTTAGTCTTGACCCTTGGATTACAAGTTTGGATATTCGACATTAATTCTTACCTTTAGAACCTTTCTATATTGAAGCCTCAACAACCTTTATAGAGAGTGTCTTGTAAGTGAGTCATATAAGGTTTTTGGAACTTCACCGTACGATTACCTTACCTTAGCATACCTTTGCATACCTTAACTCTGTCTTTATATCTTTAGTATATCTTGAATCGATTGCCACAGCTGGATTCCCGGATCTTTAGGGTTGTTGTTTTCCCAATAATTCGAAAAGCTCTTACATTTACTCGCTTGATAATCTATAATTGAATTTGTTCCCCCCAAATCCCTGTGTTCGATACTCTAGAATTCTTGCTCAACTATATCGATCCGTGCACTGCGGGTTCGCTTGCTTGATTTCTAGTTTTATAATTAAAGCTTATTTACACGCACGCTAAGTGGCGAACACCCCCTTCATCTCCTTCACCTCCATCATCACCATCACCACCTCGCCCTAGGATCCCTACTATCCACGAGGATCATCTAGATGCCTTAGAGAGGATCCACAAGAGAGCGGTCATACGACCTAGATACCTACTGTTGGAGGAGTTAGAGCCTCTACATTTGATAGGAGACCTTACTTGGCTTTTAGATAGAGCCGGTCTAGTCATCTTCTCCGCTATTCGGGAAGATGCTTATGAGGAGATCACGAGGGAGTTTGTGGTTTCCTTCCAGCACAGTCATGTAGATAGGACTGTTTCTTTCCGGCTGATGGAAAGAGATTATGAGTTCTCCATCAGGGAGTTTGGAGCCTTCTTTGGGTTCCACGAGACCTTCAATGGTCGTTTCCCCAGTGGCGTGTACGCCAAGGATTTCTGGGAAGAGATCGCTATGATTTACGCCAGCGAGGACCGCAGCCAGCTGATACCAAGGCTAGGTTGATGTATCACCTAGCCTTGAAGATTGCTCATAGGGTACTTTCTGAGTGTCTCTTCCCTAGGACGGAGACGCCTCAGAAGATTAAGACTGACGAGCTATTTCTTCTCTACTGTATGTTATACGGTAGACCAACAGATTGTGCCACCCTCTTAGCGGCTACCATGAGCAAGCTAAAGAACAAGAGGGCTGGTAACATTGGATATGGTGGGATGGTCACCCACCTTGCTAAACAGTTAGGGGTTGATTTCTCGGCTTGTACACGTATCGCTGCTACACCCCTAGGACTACATAGCCTCATGACTAGAGGCATCATCTTCCCTACCCATAGAGGTCCACCATATGCTGCTATGCCGTGGGAGAGTAGGACCAGGAGAGGCATTGAGTGGCTCCCTGAGTATTCCATTATGGCTGGACGCCATAACTGGAAGGCGACGTTCGCTGCCATGCATGCGGACAGATTGGCAGCCCCTCCCTATCTTCCACCACCACCAGTTGTAGAGGAGGAGATGAGAGGGTATGACGAGTTTGAGGGAGGAGGAGCTGATCATGACATTGGTACATTCCCGGATCAGCCGGATGCAGTTCCTAACCTTCCTAGACACTCTCCCCGCCCCACTAGAGCTTCTAGATCTTCCTCTCGTCGTGCTAGTGTGAGCGAGAGGCCTACTTAGATGCACCGGCGTGGTACAGCCAGCTGCCTGGTTGGTACGAGCAGCTGCCACAGTGGGCTACCGACCTTTCCGATAGGGTTGGAGCTTTGGAGATTCGTGCTGATGCCAGGGATGCACGAGCCGACGATCTTGACCATATGATGAGAGTTGTTTACCGCCAGTAGTTTGGGCGGTACTATGATCCCAGCTTCTCCCCATTTCCACCACCGCCTCCCCCGCAGTGAGGACCTTCGACGATCGACAGTTTTAGCCGCTCCACCACCATTTTGTGAGTTCTTTTTCTTTCTTTCTTTTCTTCTTTTTCTTTTTGAACATTAGGGACAATGTTTGTTCCAAGTATGGGGTGGGGTGTGACTAATAGTTTGTAATAACTCTTACTCACTTTTGTATGCTTCTATCGAGACTACCTTGCATGTTCATTCTATTGCTACACGTTTCATTATTGCATTGCATGAAAAAGCTTTTGAAAAACCCATAAAAATTGAAACATTTTGAAAATTTTGTGCTTCTAAGGATAGAGATGATTTCTATGATACTCACCACTTGTGAATTGAGTTTTGATGACAATCGCATGCTTAAACAAATAGTGAGTTGAAAAGAAATTGAATGAGTTGATTATTCCTCTTTTGCAAATTTCATAATGTGATGAATGTTATTTAAATCATGTTGAGAAAACAAGGTTGAAATCATATGATAAGTTCTTATGCTTCTTTTTGAAATGATCAAGGCAATTCGATTTTCTTTCTTCTTCCTTTGATCATTTAGCCCCTCATTGAAATAATGACCTCCTTTACCTATCCGGGAATTTGGAGGAGTTGATAATTGGCATGTTTGATGTGGGAGGGCCATGAAAGAAATACTTTGCATTCAAAAGAATAGAAAGAAACTATAGGTTTGGGGAAGTCAATCATGATGATGAGTAACTCGGCACCATTCACATAGCCGGGTGTTTGTGTCTTGCCAAAGTTGGATTGAGCGATATTCCTAGCGGATTATGGTATGTGCATCAAGGGTTTGAGGCATCTCGCAAAATTGAGAAATGCCAATCTCCTATGCTTCGGTTTTTGTGCATCTCTATCGATAACTCCAAAAGTAAAGTCGAAAAATGAAAAGAAGAGAGCGAAGCTCTAAGTTGAAAGTGTTGCGGAAACCGCAAGAGAAGAAGAAAAGAGTAGTTATCCACTTTCACGGATTCATGCACCACATTCCTTAAAGTCTTCCTTCCCTTTCCGCATTCTAGACCTTGTTTGAAAGTCCTTAAGATCAAAAGAATGTTATATGACTTGGTGATCTAATTTGAAGTTTCTTATGATTGATTTTGATAATGTTTGAAGGTTATGATGTTTACATGGAACTTTGATTAATTTATGAGCTTTCTTTACTCTTTACTCTTTGATTATGTATATGAAAGTCTTATAAACGAATGAAGCAAGATTTGAGAATGATCTACAGATTAGAAAGCACATTCATCTAAAAGAAGTTTTTCTTTGAGAAGGTACACATATTTCATCCTAACTTGAGTTTTAAAGTTTTGAAAGACCTTGCTTAGGGACAAGCAAGTGGCAAGTATGGGGTTATTTGTTAGCATGAAATATTGTGATATTTTAGGCACGTTTTCTAAGTGTATTTCATCCATATTGGTGATCATTGATAAAGCATTGAAGCATTTGTGAGTTAGTTTATCTATTTTGTCGATATAGAGGTCTACATAAGCTTTGTGTTGATTGTAGGCAATTAAGAGCTAAAACCGGACGAATCAAGGGAGAATGGAGATAGATTAAGCATGTCCAAGGATTGAGGACATCACTAGGAGCTAAGGAAGATACTAGGATGAAGAATTACATAAGACAAAGGAGATTTACGAGCACATGACGTTCCACGCTCTAAAATACGGCCGTATTAGGATCCACGCTCTAATCCACGGCCGTGGAACCTTGGCAAGACAAGCGTGGAGCATTCCAGCAACTTACACGGCCGTGGAGGATTTGAGGAACCGTGATCCAACTCCACGCTCTAAATTACGGGCGTGGAACCCTTCCACGACCGTAATCTTGACGATCTTTTACGCAATATTTTAAGCCACGATCCACTACGCACATGGGCCGAAGACATATTTTATCCAGCCCTATAAAAGGACGGAAAGAGAGAGATTCCGTCACCTTCGCTACCTCGCTTACACCTCTGCTTAGGGTTTGCATCCTTGCTGACGCCTCGCATTTAGACTTTTGTCTACAGAGTTACACGTGTGAGATTGCTAATTTTCGCAACGGAGATTTGCGAAGAGTTGAAGATTTGGAAGATCATTCTTGGCGGAAGTTACGCCTTTGATTCTAGGTTTGATTAGAGGACGGATTGACATCCCGTTCTTCGTTCTTATCTAGACTAGTTACTTGTTTGTGTTTATTCCAAATCTGAGTTACATTATCATTGATATTTATGGATTTGAGATTGGCTTGAAGGTTATTGAAGGTTTTCGGAAGTTTTCATCCTTTATTCTTTTAAATCTTGAATTTGATATCAATATTACTGTTGTTGGCTAAAACCCTTTAACAATTCTAAGGTGAAGGGTTGATAGTTGTGGCTTAGATGATGATAGATCGATCGTAAATAGATTGAACCCTGAGAGTTAGAGAGAATCGCCGACGAACCTAATCCACGGTCTGTTCTTGAGCTTCCACGGCCGTGGAACTCAAGAACTACCCGTAATTTTGTGTCAGTTACGAATCTTGCTTTTACTTTAATCCAAAGTTAAAGATTTGCTTTAACTTAGTCTTGGCTTGCCTTTTCTAGGTGGTAGTGAAGCCTCAACAACCTCTACCTCGATTTCGAGTGTCACAACCTTAATCGGTTAAGTTAGTTTTGACCCTTGGATTATAAGTTTGGGTATTTGACGTTAACATTTACCTTTAGAACCTTTCTATATTGAAGCCTCAACAACCTTTATAGAGAGTGCCTTTGGGTGAATTATATAAGGTCTTGGAACTTCACTGTACATTGCCTTACATTCGTATACCTTTGCATACCTCAACTCTGTCTTTATATCTTTAGTATATCTTGAGTCGATTGCCACAGCTGGATTCCTGGATCTTTAGGATTGTTGTTTTCCCAAATATTTACAAAAGTTCATACATTTACTCGCTTGACAATTCTTAACTGAATTTGTTCCCCCCAAATCCCTGTGTTCGATACTTTGGAATACTTGCTAATCTACGCCAATCCGTACACTGCGGGTTCGCTTGCTTTTATTCTAGTTTTATAAATTTAAAGCTTGATTGCACGCAAGCTAAGTGGCCAACAACCTGCAGTGTACGGATCAACTATAACAAAAGCAAGAATTCCAAGGGTCGAACACAGGGACAATGGTGAAACAAAGCACGGAATCAGGTTGTCAAATACTGCAAATAACTACGAATTAAATCAATCAAGATGATGTAAAAGTCAAGTAAAGGGAAATGCGGATTCTAGGGATTAAAGCATCTAGTTGGGATTCTGACTCAAGATCTCAAGGATAACGCGGAGAAAGCTGAGGTTTGCAAAGGAAAGGTGTTTCTAAGGTGGGAATAGATCACCGGGTAAGTCTCACTACTCACTATCCCAAACCAAAGCTCCTATTACCGGGTAAGTCTCAATGTACGAAGGAAAGGAACTATAATCTCAAACCAACACACCACCCAAGGGAATAGAATCAACCTTTACCGGGTAAGTCTTAGGCTAACTCACAAGGATGGTATGAAGGCACACTCAAACCCCAATAAAGGATAAACCTTTATTACCTACACTCATGATCTTAGGTAAACAAACAAAGGAATCACCGAGTAAGTCTCATCCTAGGCTTGAATTGAACCACGAAAGGTGTAATAAGGATAAGATTTGGCAAACTTAAACACTTAAATCAGATAAGGTTCAAGAAAGGTCACCTCGTTCAGTCAGATTCCACCCCGGCTGAGATGTCCAACGACTGAGCGAGGTGTTCTAAGGTTAAGGTAATGACTCGAGCTTTCAGGGTCCTGCTGGGATTAAGATCATTCTATCATCGTCTTTCCCACAACTTTCAGCCAATTATCCTAGAATCGCATAAGAAACTTAGCCAACAATCATCATGATAACAATAATCAATTTAATGGAAAAGGAATCAATATTCGAACAAGAAAACCTTAAGAAAAAGGTCTCAATAACTTAATCAAATAATCAACAAACAAGCGTTCCTTAGTCACAAATCAGCAAAGACAACAACCCAAAAGAAATCTAAGAAGATCTTACAAACTCCTTCAAAAGTCAACTCCAACTATGATTCCTTCCTTCCTTGAACTTTAATCCTTCAATACTTCCTTCAAATCTTCCTTCAAACCTCTAAAAAATCCCTCAATTACTGGATGCTCCAAGCATGGTTGAACTTGTGGAAAATCCAACCCTTTATATAGGAGAATTATCTTCCAAAGATAATAATATCTTAAAAAGATAATTTCCTATAAAATATATCTCTATCTCTTAAAATAAATCAGCCAAAGTAATATCTTCCTTCGAGAAATCAAACCAAAAATATAAGATATCATCCTTCAAAAAATAAAAGATCTCAACCAAAAATAAAGATCTCGCCGGCGACAAGGTGTTCGCCTCGGTCGGGACGCTCCACAAGATTACTTCGGTCGAGGGTGTACTGTAGCTGACCGAGGTGAATCTCAACTGAATGTGAAATCTTTCAAATCTGGTCCAAAGTCAATCTTCTTAATCATTTCCATGGTTCTTGAGATCCTCTTTAAGCTCCAGAATGTAGCTCCAATGACTCCTTAGCTCCCTTAGCTCCATTTCGATACAAAATGTGCCATTTTCCCTACAATTACAACGAAACTAGGTGTAGACCTTGATTCCCGTAAAGGTAGACAAAACAACAATATAATCATAGAATATACATCCATACATGCAGATTTATGAAGATAAAACGTCTAAGCCAATCCCAAAATATAGACTATAATACATGCTATCAGAATCTAATATAAACATCAACCAAACTCTCTTGGGTTCGACCCTTACTTGACCACTATACTTGCTTTAGTGTTAAGTTAGGAAATTACTTTGATAAGATAAAAACGACCTAAGGAAAAACTCTTCTCAAAAACTCAAAATGAGGTTATAATGACCCTCATGTACAAGTGAAATCATCCTAGTCTTAACTTGTCCGGCGCCTTCACATCTTGCGGAGTGAGACGTCGACCACCTTCTCCTTGCTTCTTCTCCGTCAAGGCCTTCGTAGCTTGCTCCTTAACTGAGGTATTGATCTTTTTGATGAGCTTTCTCTGGCTTTTAGACAACACCGGAGTGTATTCTTCCTCATCAATGTCTTCATCTTCACTACCTTCATTATATGGGAGATCCTAATCAGAATCAAACTCCATGTCCGTAGACACAAAGTTGTTTCCTTTGTCACTCTCACATGCTTCCTCATCACACGTATCCGAATCGGTTTCCTCCACCATCACCTCCTTACCCTTGGTCTTTACTTCAGCCGGTGTTAGCTTCTGAATTTGGTCATCAATTCCCTCTTCCATGACCATCCTTTTCCCACATGTCTCACCTTGAAGGTTTCCCATGCAATGCCTGCTGGTGCCGGCTGGTGCACTCGTCTCCTTACGCACTTCACTAGGTGCCTTACCTTTGTCCCTCACTACCTCCTTAGTAGCCTCAGTCACGACCGTCTCATTCGCTTTGGCCACAGCCGGCTTCCTAAACAGCCTTTGTTTGACACCAGCCTCCCCTCGCTTCTCATTAAAGGTACAACCATCATCACAATGTCCAAATTGAAGACATTTCCAGTAATATTTAGGTTCATTTTCATACAATAGAGTGCAATCCAATGAAACTCCATCATTAAATTCTAAAGAAACTTCCTTAATGATATCATTTGCAAAATTTACCTCCACAAGAACTCGAGCATATGATCCTCACTTCCTATCCTCCGTCACATGATCCATGAAGACCAGTTTCCCAAGCATAGAGCCAATCTGACCAAGGATTACCGATGTCCAAAATTCATTAGGCAATCAGGTAATTCTAACCCAAAGTGGCATAGTAGCATGTCCCTCCGGTTGAAGGCAAACTTATCTAGCACATGTTTAAGTAACAAGGGCCGATTGTGTATGAAATATGGTCCTCCTTTCAACACGTTGTCTCGATCCTCATCACATATGAAGCTAAAGATCATCCATCCCGCCTCAAATTTTTTCTTGGTCTTTACCCCCAAACCTTTCATCATCTCATTAATGGCTCCAAAGCCCGGGTAGAATCCCACATATTGGCCAAGAAGAGTGTTACCCCAAACAAGATGTTTTTGCATTGCTTCCGACCACTTTATAACTACACGGCTGAAGTTTGGTGCAATGTATTCCAGCTTCCCTCCAAGCCTAGTATTTATGAACACTCTCGCTGGCGTAGTACGCCAAGAAAGTTGAGGCATGGCAATAGTTGCACCTTTTGTCAATGAAGAGAACTCAGTCGCCGGCTTGCCTGCCACTAATGGATAGCTTCAACCCCTAAATCACCAAGGTGCTTTGCATTGTCCCTATTTATGCCTAACAGTGCACCTATGGTCCCAACATCATCCTCAGACAACACATCACCACCATCAGTAACAGCTTCAATGTCACCTTCACCAACAGCCTCAAGAACACCAAAATTCAAAGTTCTAGTTTTACTTGATTTTCTCTAGGCGTTCTCACGTCTAATCCCTGTTGGATCACCCCCTAAACGGATGAAACCAGGCGCCTTCATTGACAACGTGTTGACAAGGCCACACATTACCGGCAATGTGGTTGTCATACCGGCATCACCCAATCTTGAACTTTCGCCAATGTTTGAATTGCCTTGGGGGTTGTCACACCCCAACCCTATGGAGTCATCCCCTACAGCGACGGAGCCAAAAACCTTCATTGACATAGGTTTGACATGTTCAGACCTTACCGGCACAATGACTATTGGAGATGTGAGCTAAGTCTTCATTATAATCGTTGAGCTTGTCTTGAGACAAGGTGCAATGAGTTGTTCACATGTGTGTCACTATGGTCCGGGTTGCGGGAGGCAAGACAAGTGACCGGCACTAAGAACAACTAGTATTATAAGGGGAGTCGAATCAAAGCAAGGTGATTCACGACAAGGTCAACTTGTGCTAGCTTTTAGAAGGCTGATGTTTGGGGCTTTTTAGCCACATTTTATCGGCACACCTTTTTTTCTTAGGCCTTATATTGGCTAAAGAATATGTGGTAAAAATTGGGAGCAATCCAAGCTCAAATGCTTAGTGAATGTCAATGAAGCAGCTAGTGAGCTTCTTAAGGAGCTACACTAGCTTGAGCTAAGATATTGAGTGTTTGAGGATCTTGGAGCTTACCCTAACTATATTAAAGTAAATGAAGCTCATTGGAAGTGTTTGGACCAAGAAAAATAAGCTAGCTCTAAGCTAGCTCCGGGGAGCGGTTTTGGGCTCCCTATGTGGGCCTCGGGCCTCGAGCTTTCTAGGGCTTCAAGGCCCATCTTCCAAGTAACTTCTACGTAACTTCCATAACCGATTTTAACCTCTTTTATCTCCCCAAAACCGTGGCCCCCTATGCCTATAAAAGGGAGAGCCATTTGCACTTGAGAAAACATTCGTTTTTGCAACAATAAAGCTTTTAGTTCCATTGTATTGATATTGGATAGGCCTTCTTATAAGCTTGTTTGCAAAACTCGAAAGACCGGTATAGTTCCTTTGTATTGACAAAGGATAGACATCCATCTTAGTTTGGTTTTGTATTGAGAAAACCTAGAAATACCCTTTCTACAAAGTAAGACAAGTAAGTCTCTTACTTAGTCTTTGTAACGTGTAACGTTTTATCCCACTAAGGTATTTGGATATTTCCGGTGTAGGGGAGAATACACTTAGAAGGAAAATTCATTTATGAATGACTCATTACATTATCCAAGTCAATGGTTTTAACATATAACAACCGGTTTATAAGACGTACAATTGAACATAACTTCTATTAGAGTTTTGTCTACTCCTTTTCGGAGATTACAAACTCTTGATTGGGTTTTGTCTACTCCTTTATGGAGATTACAAACCCTTGGTTAATAATTTGTTTTTAGTTCAAGATAATTGTATTAAATTGATTGGCAATTGGGAGAACTGTCTACTCACATAAGTGAGACTACGACCCTTTGGTCTAAAACCGGACACCGAAATTCCGACAATCTTCTAAGTGTATATATTGTTAATTGTTTTGTAGGATTGGATTGATCAATAATGAGTAAGACGTTAATGATATAAATGAATTCTCGTTTTGGGAGGTTGGATAAGTTTGAGGGTGTAGACTTTAGGAGGTGGCAAAAGAAAATGCACTTCCTCTTGACTACACTAAAAGTCGCTTATGTACTCACTACACCTAGACCGGCCGAGCCGGTTGATGATATGGTGGAGGAGATAGAGGTTGTCCGATAAAGGAGCAAATGGGATAATGATGACTACATATGTCTTGGTCATATTCTCAATGGCATGAGTGATGCATTGTTTGATATCTACCAAAGTGTAGAGTCATCAACATCAATGTGGGATCAACTGGAGTCTAAGTACATGGCGGAGGATGCTTCATCTCGCAAATTCTTAGTCTCGGATTTTAACTCATATAAAATGGTGGACTCAAGGCCAGTAATGGAACAATACAATGAATTGCTCCGGATTCTTGGGAGGTTCACTCAACATGCCATGCATATGGATGAGGCCATTGCGGTTTCGTCTATAATGGATAAGCTCCCCCCTTCTTGGAAGGAGTTCCGCCATGTGCTAAAGCACAAGAAGGAAGAACTCACGTTGGTGGAACTTGGCTCTCACCTTCAAATTGAACAAGGTCTTAGGGCACAAGAAGGGGGACTCAAGAAGGAGGATAAAACTTCTACTTCCCACGAGGCCAACATGATGGATGGCAAGGGCAAAAGGAAGAGGTTCAAAGGAAAGGATAAAGACAAGGACAAGGGAAATAAGCCCAAGAAGGATAATATTGACAAGAAACCAAAAGGTTCTTGTTGGAAGTGTGGCAAGTTTGGCCACTTCAAGCGGGATTGCAAGGTTAAGGACAATGGATCCAAGGGTGGAGGCCAAAGTGGCCAAAACCCCTCAAACCAAGGTGACTCACTTATGAGTCTTGATTCTAACTTTGATATAAATTCTGATTTGAATTATGTGTCATTGACCTTTGAATGTTTGTCCATGCAGGATGATGACCTTGGATGGTGGGTGGACTCGGGTGCAACAACTCATGTTTACAAAGATCGGCGTTGGTTCAAGACATACGCTGTTGCTAACGATGGAGCACTCATACATATGGGAAACGAGTCTACCACCCCCGTTCTAGGAAGAGGACAGGTTGATCTATACTTCACAAGTTTCAAGACTCTAGTCTTGTCAAATGTACTACATGCACCGGCCATTAGAAAGAATGTGGTTTCTGGTGGTGTACTCAATAGGCTTGGCTTCAAACAAGTCATAGAAGCCGACCGCTATGTATTATCTAGGAGAGGAACATTTGTAGGCTTTGGCCATTGGAACAATAATATGTTTCTTCTCTCTTTATGTAATAAACTTTCTAATACTAATATAAACAAGAATAGTTTATTTACATTGTCTTCTTCTTCTTCCAATTGTGATTTTTTCAAATGGCATGCACGGCTTGGACATGTTCATTTTAAGCGTATGAATGACATGACTAAGGATGGTATTTTACCTAAACTTGACTTGCCAAAAGACAAGTGTAAAACGTGCATGTTGACCAAGATAACAAGACTTCCATTTCCTAGAGTTGAAAGAGAACAATCAATGCTCGGCTTAGTCCACTCGGATCTAGGCGACTTGCATTCTACTCCTTCATTAGGAAAGAAGAAGTATTACGTAACATTCATAGATGATTACTCTAGGTATTGTTACGTATATCTACTCTTTGCAAAGAGTGATGCCTTAGACAAATTCTATGTATTCAAGAATGAATCTGAGTTGCAACAAGGTACCTTAATATAAAGACTACGCACGGATCGTGGTGGTGAATTCATCAATAAGGAATACTTTGAGAGTGTCGGGATCATACATGAGACCACAGCACCTTACACACCACAATCAAATGGTGTGGCCGAACGAAAGAACCGAGTGCTTAAAGAGATGGTCAATGCCATGTTGTCTTACTCGGGTCTTAAGAATTCGTTTTGGGGTGAAGCTATGCTCACGGCAAACTACTTGCTTAATCGTGTTCCAAACAAAAGAAGCAAGAAGACTCCTTACGAACTATGGTTCAAAAGGAAGCTAAACCTACATTACTTACGAGTTTGGGGATGTCGAGCCATAGTAAGGCTAAATGACAACAAACGTAAGACTTTAGGTGAAAGAGGTGTTGAGTGTGTGTTCATTGGCTATGCCGAACACTCCAAAGCTTATAGGTTCTATGTGATAGAACCAAATGACTTCATCTCAGTTAATACCGTAATAGAGTCTAGGGATGCCATCTTTGATGAAGATCGCTTCACCTCGGCTCCTAGGCCTAGGGAAGTGATCAACATGACCTTAGATGAGGAATACCCAAACAAGCATCATAGGATTCAAGATGAATCCCGGCAAGCGTCCCACGGGCTTGACTTGCCAGAGATTGCTCCTATGAGCACTAATTTGTCCCAAAAATCGATTTTCCAAGTGCTCTTGGTTGAAGGGTCAAGGTATAATGAAATGGATCGCCACTCTTACTTTCATATAGATGAGGATCCAAAGACATTTGACGAGGTCATGAAGTCTCAAGATGTTGCCTTCTGGAAGGAAGCAATCCAAGAGGAGATGGACTCCATTATGGGTAACCATACATGGGAGTTAGCCAACCTTCCTTCCGGTTGCAAACCTTTCGGATGCAAATGGATCTTCAAGAGGAAGATGAAAGTTGACGGTTCCATTGACAAGTTTAAGGCACGCTTGGTCATCCAAGGCTTTAGACAAAGGGAAGGTGTCGATTACTTTGACACATATGCTCCGGTGGCTAGGATTACAACCATTAGGTTATTAATAGCTATGACGGCTATACATAATCTAGTGATTCATCAAATGGATGTCAAGACAGCATTCCATAATGGTGATCTAGATGAGGAAGTGTATATGAGACAACCTGAAGGGTTTGTTTTAAAAGGACAAGAGCACAAAGTGTGTCGCTTGGTCAAATCCTTGTATGGACTAAAGCAAGCTCCAAAACAATGGCATCAAAAGTTTGATGATGTCGTATTGTCAAATGGATTTAAGATAAATCAAGCTGACAAGTGTATCTATAGTAAGTTTGATCATACCGGTCAAGGTGTGATCATATGCTTATAAGTTGATGACATGTTGATCTTTG
This sequence comes from Fagopyrum homotropicum, assembly GCA_033239125.1. Lineage (NCBI taxonomy): Eukaryota > Viridiplantae > Streptophyta > Magnoliopsida > Caryophyllales > Polygonaceae > Fagopyrum > Fagopyrum homotropicum. Next base: position 117,129,210 of record BSWB01000003.1, read on the forward strand.
GAACAAACCAAAGACAAGTAGATCTCACTAAGGATTTCTTGTCCACTAAGTTTTCTATGAAAGACTTAGGTGAGGCGGATGTGATTCTAGGCATAAGAATCAAACGTGATGCTAAATACTTAAGCCTCACACAATCACACTACATTGAGAAGATTGTCAAACGCTTCCAATGTGATAAAAGTTCAACTATTAGTACTCCTATGGACTCAAGTGAGAAATTGATGCCCAACCAAGGATCAATTGTCTCTCAACTTGAGTATGCACAAGTAATAGGATGTTGCATGTATGCAATGACTAGCACTAGGCCAGATATTGCTTTTGTTATTGGTAAATTGAGTAGGTGCACAGGTTGTCCTAACTCACAACATTGGAAAGCACTAAGGCGTGTGTGTTACGCTCAGGATGTGATACGCAATGGGTTTTAAATTTATATTCTCGTTATATTTATCCTAACTCCTAGCGAACCCGCAGTGTACGGGTCGTTTGTAGTAGTGATAGTATTCCGAGGTCGAACACAAAGACTAAGGTGAGATTGATTCGATTTATGATTAAATCTAGTGAAGATCTAGGCTAAGAAAAGAGAAAGAAATAAAGAAATGAAAATCTCAATTGTTTTTGGTTGGTTTTTCGGTGATCAATTAAGGATCACAAATCATGCGAAATATAATAATCAACTAAGCTAACAAATCAACGCAACAACAAGCTAAATACGAGATATAGATCAAAGATAGAAAAGCGGATTCTAGGGGTTGGGAATTCCCGTTATGGCATAGAACTCAAGCTATCTAATCGTTCCTTGGATTGACTATGGTATGTTGGGATTAAGTGTTTCTAGATTGGGATCAATCACCGGGTAGGTCTCATGGTCCACTAGTCCGTCCTTAGGATCTCATCACCGGGTAAGTCTCTAAGAACCTAAGGGACGGAATTCTACACAAACCAGATTGACACCTAGAGGTCTAACCTATCCTTACCGGGTAAGTCTCGGAAGGGTTAGTTCTAAGCAACCATCTAGCACACTTAGTCCAATGACGGCTTTATGAGGCTCACCACTACCTAGGGTTTGCTATCTTTGGAATCTAAGAGTAAGGATTACCGGATAAGTCTCTCCTAACACTTAGTTGCTAACACTAGGTCACCTTAGGATAGATTTAGCTCAACAAACACTTAGGATTTCAACATTCTAGCTAACTAAAGCTAGATCCATCGAACCAGGAAGAATCACGGGCTGTTCTACCACAACCACGGCCGTGGTTTGGCAAGAACAAACCGTGGACCCTAACAGAAGCTACGTTCGAGCAAGAGAGTCATCCAAAGGCTAATCTAAGTCCAACCTATCATGGTTCTAGCTATAACCATCCTTCCCTTACCCTAGAATCACATCTATTTAGCCTACAACATTCATCATATCAATCGAAATCAACAAACATAAAATCATGGCTTCCATTTGCAAGATTAATGAAGATAAAGAGATGAACAAGTGAAGTAAACAAAACCAAGCTGAAAATGGAATTAGAATGACTCACAACCCTTCTTAAAGAAGGTTCAAATGGTTCATACAACTCTAGAAACCGATTCCGAAATTCTTCTCTACAAAGCTATCAATGTCTATCAATGGTGTGTTCTTCTTCTTCTCCAATGAAGCTCTTCTCCAATGGTGGCTTCCTTCTACCTCCTTCTTCCCAAAGAATCTTCTTGTTGAGAGAATATTTTGATTAGAGGATAGTGGATAATGGAGAGCTGCTCCAAGATGCTTCTCTCAGCCAATGAAGGACCACTTTTATACTACAACTTTGCAAGAGCTGGCCAAGAGATCGTGGCACAGCTGTCACGAAAACCTGGAAAAATCCACGGGCATTTCCACGGCCGTGGAGTGTCAGTGAACCGTGATTTGTGCTTCAGCTTTGCCTTTGATCATTAAGCTTCGATTTGGTGCATGGCTTGTGTTGGCAAGGTTCCATGAGTCCTCCCTAGCCTTTAGCTTGCATCCTAATGAGTCCGAGGGTGTGTCATCTTGATGAACGATCCTCAAACGTATCGTTTTAGCTCCTAAATCTCCCAAAATACCTACAAAGCCATGCACAAGTCCGTGTAGACGTCTATCTCGACAAAATACGTGAATTGAGTGCAAACGTCGTGAACTAATGCTAGATCATGCATGAATGAGCGAGGAATCTATCTAAATGATTACCTAAACCTAAGTCATAAATCGTGTTATCAGTGTGCTTAGGTACCTCAAGGGGACCATGAGTTTTGGCATCTTGTACAGTAAGTATCCTTCACTGATAGAAGGCTACTCGGATGCGTCATGGATCACTAATCTAGATGATTACTCATCCACCACAGGATGGGTTTTCTTGTTAGGTGGTGGTGCCATTTTGTGGGCTTCAAAGAAGCAAACATGCATCACAACCTCGACCATGGAGTCCGAGTTTGTGGCACTTGCCGCTGCCGGTAAGGAAGCTGAATGGCTAAGAAATTTGGTTATAGAAATTCCTCTATGGCCAAAACCGGTTTCTCCTATCTCAATTCATTGTGATAGTGCGGCTACGTTGGCTAAAACTTATAGCCAAACGTACAATGGGAAATCAAGACATCTTGGTGTGAGACATAGCTCGGTTAGAGAGCTCATAACTCACGGTATAGTATCGGTCGATTTTGTGAGAACACACAATAATCTAGCCGATCACTTAACCAAGAGCTTGGCTAGGGACTTAGTTCAAAAGTCAGCCAAGGGGATGGGGTTAACGACCTAAATTGAAAATGACTTGTCATGGGACACCCAATTTGCCTATGGCTTGATGCCTTAGCTGAATTCAATGAGGAAAGCCCATTCCAAGAAGTTGTGAGCATAAAATGTCCATCCAAGGTAATGCTCTGTGCCTATATAATATGTATAGTTTGAAATTTTTATTTCTTAACAACTCTTTTGAAAAATCGCAATTATAGGTGCAAGATCAAAAGAGAGTTGGCTACGTGAACGTGAAGTGTCAAGGCTTCTTCAAGGGAGTAGATGGTCGACTCGCCTATATGTTCATTAAAGGATTAGGACACAATCGCCTTTAAATGTGTCATTTATTTGTAAAGGAAATGTAAATTTCGTGTATGTTGCCTTCATGTACCTAAAGAAGTTAAGTGTTTCAATCCATTTAGACACCACAATTCTTTAGTGCAGAATGTGTAATTATACTAATTCAATAAATTCAATCGAAAGATATTTATGATTATGCAAATTTTTTGTTTGGATGTATGTCTATTAAAAGTTTCTTGACTTTGCTCAAATGGGGGAAGAATGTTGGAGATTTGAGCTAAGTCTTCATTGTAACCGTTGAGCTTGTCTTGAGACAAGGTGCATTGAGTTGTTCACATGTGTATCACTATGGTCCGGGTTCCGGGAGGCAAGACAAGTGACCGGCACTAATAACAACTAGTATTATAAGGGGAGTCGAATCAAAGCAAGGTGATTCACGACAAGGTCAACTTGTGCTAGCTTTTAGAAGGCCGACGTTTGGGGCTTTTTAGCCACATTTTATCGGCACACCTTTTGTTCTTAGGCCTTATATTGGCTAAAGAATATGTGGTTAAAAATTGGGAGCAATCCAAGCTTAAATACTTAGTGAATGTCAATGAAGCAGCTAGTGAGCTTCTTAAGGAGCTACACTAGCTTGAGCTAAGATATTGAGTGTTTGAGGATCTTGGAGCTTACCCTAGCTATATTAAAGTGAATGAAGCTCATTGGAAGTGTTTGGACCAAGAAAAATAAGCTAGCTCCGGGGAGCGGTTTTGGGCTCCCTATGTGGGCCTCGGGCCTCGGGCTTTCTAGGGCTTCAAGGCCCATCTTCCAAGTAACTTCCACGTAACTTCCATAATCGATTTTAACCTCTTTTAACTCCCCAAAACCGTGTCCCCCTATGCCTATAAAAGGGAGAGCCATTTGCACTTGAGAAAACATTCGTTTTTGCAACAATAAAGCTTTTAGTTTTATTGTATTGACATTGGATAGGCCTTCTTATGAGCTTGTTTGCAAAACTCGAAAGACCAGTATAGTTCCTTTGTATTGACAAAGGATAGGTATCCATCTTAGTTTGGTTTTGTATTGACAAAACCTAGGAATACCCTTTCTACAAAGTAAGACAAGTAAGTCTCTTACTTAGTCTTTGTAACGTGTAATGTTTTATCCCACTAAGGTATTTGGATATTCTCGGTGTAGGGGAGAATACACTTAGAAGGAAAATTCATTTATGAATGACTCATTATATTATCCAAGTCAATGGTTTTAACAAATTACAACCGATTTATAAGACGTACAATTGAACATAACTTCTATTAGAGTTTTGTCTACTCCTTTTCGGAGATTACAAACTCTTGATTGGGTTTTGTCTACTCCTTTATGGAGATTACAAACCCTTGGTTAATAATTTGTTTTTAGTTCAAGATAATTGTATTAAATTGATTGGCAATTGGGAGAACCGTCTACTCGCATAAGTGAGACTACGGCCCTTTGGTCTAAAACCGGATACCGAAATTCCAACAATGATTGGCATGGCTGCGTCACCCAAATTCGAACCATCTCGAATCGCAATTTTTTCCTGAGCGTTGGCTTTCCCTAACCCTAGAAAGGCTACGCCACCATGGACGGAGCCAGGCGGACCACACATCGATGATTTGACACTTAATCTCTCCTGTGCTGAAACCTTTGTCTTAACGGCATGGTTTGCCTTGTCAACGACAAAGCCAGGTGGCATGGCTACCTTATCCGATACCCTCACAACGCCGGAACCCTCATTGTCATCCTTCGAAAACAATAAAGGCTGGTTCTTGGTACTTGTTTGGCAATTATCTTGGCCTTCTTGAACAGGTTGCGAAGACTCATTAGGGATCTCCCCCGACTATTTGTAACCGATGGCCTGCTTTCTTGCCATGCTTCCCCATCCACCTTCTTCGAGACATTAGAACCGGTGTTTCTACCCATGTTCCTAGCCCCATCCTTGTCCGGAGAGTGCCACTTCTTAGGCATGACGAAGGCCGTCAGAAACCCTAAATTGCACCTTAACAAATTAACCAAGAACAATCAGTTTTGTCTTATTTGATTCAAATTCATACATACAAAGCAACACAGTTGAAACCCAAGGTGAATCGAGAGGATTCACGTTGAAAAGAGATGATCTTGCAGCCTCGTGAGGCTGAAGCCCGACGGCGCTTGGAGATCGCAAGAGAGAGAAGGAGCGCTAGAGAGAGGATCCCCCTTTACAAGTTTCCAATAAAAAAAAACCCTAATCCGTTCTTGGATACACAACTTCCAAAAGCACTTGTACACGGGAGGATCGACATCAAATGAATCAATTTCATTCCTTAACTTATGATACGCAGAAGATGTCGAATAATTCCCATCAAAACTCCATATCCAACTCGTCAGAGCAAGAAATTGGATCATCAACATTGGGTTCATTACTAAGGGAAATAACGGTAAGGAGGAGGAGAGCTTTGGTCAGAAGAAGATCGTTGAGAATGTCCCAATACCAACCCTCATTTGGAGACCAAAAACCTCAAACACTCTTGTTACGCAATTGACTGCTAAGCTCGTTTTTGGCAAGATTCAAAAGTGGTGTATTAGAAAACCCTTTATCCTCCCAAAATTCAATGGACATACCATATCCTAGGTTCTACTTACGACCCCGGTAAACAACTTCTCTGACTCCTTTCTTGATACTATTAAAAATGCGAGAAGGAGCCGATTGCGGTCAATTATCCGAACGGATATACTTACACTTCAACACCTTAGTCCATTGGTTGTCATCGTCTCTTAGTAATCTCCACCCCAATTTTCCGATAAGATCTAAGTTCATGTCCGTCATCGCTTGTATGCCCAAGACACCACATTGCTTGGAAGCACAAATCTTATTTCAAGCTACGGGAAGAAGTCTTCGCCGACCCTTTGTGTGGCCCCATATAAAGGATCTACAAACTTTATCAACCTCATCACATATGGATTTAGGGAGGATCATCAAGGACATAGTGTAAACCATCAGGGACGTAATCACATCTATTATCTAATATACATACTAAAAGAGAATACATGATCCGATGACGTGGTACGTTGTGGAAGCATGAATCAAATGCAGCTCCCACAATTTTTTGGCCAATAAATCTTTATTTTTTAAGCCATAAAATCTGTTTTTACTAAACTAACAACCTGTCATCCAAAGATTGTACGTAACTTTTTTTTGTTGGAGATTCCCTAAGATTTTAAGCAATTAATAAATTATATATTATAGCCAAAAATCTATTCTTATCAACATAAACGCCAAAATCTACCAAAATCTACCAAATCTTTATTTTTTAACGCAGGAATCAAATGGATCTCCCACAATTTTTTGGCCAATAAATCTTTATTTTTTAAGCCATAAAATCTTTTTTTACTAAACTAACAACCTGTCATCCAAAAATTGTACGTAACTTTTTTTTTGTTGGAGATTCCCAAAATTTTAATCAATTAATAAATTATATTATAGCCAAAAATCTATTATTATCAACATAACCGCCAAAATATACCAAAATCTACCAAAATATTTATTTTTTAACGCAGAAAATCTTCTATCTATATTTTATATATTATACTAAAACAGAAGGCACTAAAGCTGACGTGTCATTATCACAAATTTTGTAGGGTTAAATCTTTTTTTAACTAACTTATTAAACCATAAAATATTTTTTATTAATCCAAAAATTAAACAAAATTTTGTAAAATTAACTTACAAGATCTCCTAAATATTTTAAAATAATTTGGTTTACGTATTTCTTTTATTTTTAAGCCGTCAAAATTTAAGTAATTTATTTATTGGGAAGATTTTTATTTTTTTCTTAATTTATTTTTGAAGGATTATAAGCTCAATCTATTTACGTTAAAAAATTTCACGGAATTCCCTATCCCACATCGATTATCATTAAGACTGATAATTTGATAACTTGTATAAATAGATGGTTTGAAGATTAAACAGATTACACATTTCTTGGCCTTTTTGCTAAGTTAAGTATAATTTTTATTCATAACGGATTAATGTCTGTTTTGTGCTACTGTTTTGTGGGTCGCTGACCTGCTGTTTTGTGCGTCGTTGACCTACTGTTTTGTGGGTCATCGTTGGCCTACTGTTTTGTGGGTCATCGTTGGCCTACTGTTTTGTGGGTCGTTAACCTATTGTTTTGTGGGTCGTTAACCTACTGTTTTGTGGGTCGTTGACCTACTGTTTTGTGGGTCGTTGACCTACTGTTTTGCGGGTCGCTAAGTATTTTCAGCGATTTTTTGCTATCCCGCATTGGTTTTCACTTGTATAAATAGAGGATTTAATATAGATTGTTTGGATTTTTGGCTAAGTTGAAGTATAATTTTTGTTCATAAATTAATATCTGTTATATAGGTCGTTGACCTACTAAAACTGATGGTTTGAGAACTTGTATAAATAGAGGTTAATAACGGATACTAGACAAATGATACATTTATTGGCCTTTTAGCTAAGTTAAGCTATAACTTTTATTCATAACGAATTAATATATGTTTTATGGGTCGTTGACCTACTTTTTTATGGGTCGTTTACTTAATGTTCTCATCAGCGAATTTGCTATCCCACATCGATTATCAAGTAAGGTTGATGCTTTGATAACTTGAAAAGTGTTTATAATTGTCTCCATAAATTAATATTAATTTATCCGTTATTGTATGAGATTTTGTTTAATTTTATATTATAGAATTTTTTATCGTCATCTATAAATTGTTTTTTAATTTACAAATTTTCAGATTCTGATTTTTTAAATATAAATGATTTATTGAAAATGTATGTTTTTAAAATAAAAATATTACTCTACGGGTATTCTTTTTTATCTAAGTATTTTGTTGTCCTATTATGTTTTTTAATCATAAAATACGGGTATTCTTTTTTATATTACGTCGGTCGTTATAAGATTAACGTTCCAGATTTTAAATTTCGTTCATCCAATAATTTGTTTTTGCTTTTGTTTGTATTTTTAAACTTTATTTGAATTTTTTGTGCATTTTTTTTCAAAAAAACTTTCAATTTTTATTTTATTATTTATCACATTTCGTTTCAAATTTTTTTTTTCAAAATTATATTTCGAGTTCCATTTAGATAATTATAATATATTAAAGTAATTTAGTTATAAGTCTATAACGGAGTTGTGCATTGTAATTTTTTTAAAAAAAATTGTGCATTATATAAGGATTAAATTTATGAAGTGTTGAATAATAAGAAGTTCTTTATTTGTGACTATTTTTTCGTTTTGAGAATAATCAAATTCAAATCATTATTATAAAATTTCATAAATATATCTTTAGTTCGCACAACTAATATCATAAAGATACCCGCACAAGGTGCGGCTATACACTAGTACTTTATAAGTGTAACTCAGATGTGGGTCCTACTTTTCCATCCACTTAAATTCACATTGATCTTGTCCAGTGGAGAACTAAACATGTTCTCGATAATTCTACCTTGAAGGAGGGGCATACGAAGGTATATTAATTCCTAGATAATTAGTGACTTCGTTCCCACTGTGTTGGTGTACTCATATTAAGGGATACATATATTTTGGATTATAGTGATCTAACATGTTGTCCCAAGGCTTTACAAAAGATGTCCATGATCTTCATAACCACTCTCATTTGCTCCATGGATGCTTCCGCAAAGAGCGTGAGCGCATCCGCAAAGAAAAGGTGAGACAAAGCACGGCATCTACGAGATATCCGGATAGTTTACATTGTCCTTGATCCATAACTTAGAGAATAATGTGACTTAATCTGTCAACGTATAGGACGAAGAAATAAAGAGAAATGGGGTCTCCTGGGCCTAGACCTCTAGCCGGTCTAAATTGGGAAGTGAGTTCCCCGTCCCAAATAACCTGCATTTAGGAGGTAGAAATATACTCTCTATTAATCCTACCCCATTCCTAAGGAAAGCGCAACCTCAATGATATCATCCACAAAATCCCACCTAATCATGTCATATGCTTTTTCCAAATCCAAATTAAGAATCATCCATTGTTTACCACTCTTCATCTTTCTAGTAGAATGGATTATATTTTGCTTAAGAATGATGTTGTATTGGATGTACCTACCCGGAATGAAACTTCGTTGAGAGGGGCCAACAAGGTTCATCATCACTCTTTGTAACCTTTGAACTAGAACTTTCGTCATAATCTTGTACACCATCTTACTGAGGGCAATAGGTCTAAATTGGGTAACGAGTTCCGGAGTACCTACTTTGGCAATAAGAAAAGTAAGGGTGTCTTTAATACCCACAAAAAAAAAATGGGTCGTAAAGCATTTTGAGACCTCCGAAACCATTGAGCTACCCACAATGCTCCAACACATTTGATAAAAGGCTGGTTGGAAGCAATCAACACTGGGTGATTTATAAGCACCCATGTCACTAATTGTCTTCCACACCTCTTTCGAGCCAATAAGTTTCAATCGGTTTTGCTTTCTCATCCTCAGGAATAGTCGGGAATCCATTGACCTTCAAAGAACATACAGAAAGGGAGAGCATGTCTGAAAAGCTATATATCATCATGAAATATTCCACTACAAAGTCTTCCAATTTATTCTTGTCTTCCTCCCACAAGTCATCCTCAACTTTCATCCCATCTACTTTGTTTCATTGTCTTCTAATCATAGTGGAAACACTGAAGAAGGAAGTATTTTGATCGCAAAAACTAAGTCATTGCTCCCTTGACTATTGGAACCAAATCAACTCATCTTGCTCCCTTGACTATTGGAACCAAATGAACTCTTTCGAATGAAGGCTTTGAAAAGTAAGGTAGTCGACATTGCTTTGAATGGCGATCAACTCATCCATGATAGATTTTTTCTTGTTAAAAACATTTCCAAAAACATGCATATTTCATGTAAGTAACTGATATTTAAGGATATAGAGGGGAATACCTTAAGTAACATGAAGATCCTAGCAACGCTTGACCACCGCCAATAATTCCTTCTCAGTAATGGCGTAGTTTAGTTGAGATTCATCTAGCGTCTTGTTAGCATAATAGATGGCATGAGTGGCCAAGCACGACTCCTACCGCTACGTCACTAACATTACACATGATCTCAAAAGGGAGGATACAATCCGGCAGTTGAATGATATGTGCGGATATATATCAACATTTCCTTCAACCTATAAAAGGCATCAAGACACTCTTTCGAGAACTCAAAAACAACATCCTTCATAAGTAGGTTAATAAAATGTTTACAAATCTTAGAGAAGTCCTTAATAAATCTTCGGTAAAAATTTGAGTGACCTAAAAAGCTTCTTACCCCCTTTACCGATTAAGGGTGGAGGCAACTTCTCAATGGTATCGATCTTTGATCTATCAACTTCAATTCCGCGGTTGAAAATCAAGGGACCTAAGACAACACCTTCATTAACCATAAAATGACACTTCTTCAAATTCGAGACAAGGTTAGTGTCCTCACATCTTTGCAAGACTAAAGATAAGTTATCCAAGCAATCATCAAAGGAAGACCCATACACAGAAATATCATCCATAAACACCTACATAAAGTTCTTAATATACTCGGAAAATATAGCCATCATACATCGTTAAAAAGTAGCAGGTGCATTACACAACCCGAAAGACATTCTCCTATAAGCAAAGGTTCCCCAAGGACAAGTGAATGCGGTCTGTTTTTGGTCGTCGGGTGGATAGGGATTTGGAAGAAACCACTATGCCGATCTACATAGCAAAAATGGGAGTGTTAAGTTAATCTCTCTAACATTTGTTCAATGAAAGAGGGAGGGAACTGAACCTTCCTAGTAGCTACATTCAATTTTTTGTAATCTATGCACATTCTCAATCCCATAACCGTCATAGTTGTTATCAACTCATTGTTCTTGTTTTTAACAACGGTTATTCCACCCTTCTTAGGGACAAAATGGACCGGGCAAACTCACTTACTATCCGAAATGGGAAAAATGAAAGCTCCGTCAAGCAGTTTAAGAGCTTCCTTCTTTATTACCTTTTTCATGATAGGATTTAACCTACTTTGAGGTTCACGTGATGGCTTATTGTTCGCTCAAAAGTGTGTGCGTCAAAATCTTAAATTTATATCTAGAACTTATGCAAAAGCGAACCCGTAGTGTACGGATCAGCTGTAGTAAGGCAAGAAATTCGAGAGTCGAACTCAGGGATTTGCTGATATTTAAATCGATTTCAAATTATCTGGCAAAGTGCAAAAGCTTTTGTAATTAATAAGTAGACATATGATTCCAAGGATTCAAGTATCCGACTGCGGCTTTCGATTCAAGACACTTCTGAAGATCAAATGACAAAGTTGGCGTTGCCAAGGTTATGTGTTTCAAAGGAAGGTATTGTACGGCGAAGTTCCAAAACCTATATGTCTAACCCAAATGATCTCTCTATAAAGGTTGTTGAGGTTGCAATATAGAAAGGTCTAAGGATAAGATTAACACTCAAACTAACCACCCAAAACCCAAGGATATGACTCTCGAAGGTAAAGATGGAAAGCACATTTGAACCTTAATAGAGGATGTTGAGTCTCTATATTACCCAAATCTTGCAAACTTTAGTTGTCAAATGAAGAATCAATGATAAAGTCTCTTCTCACACTTGAATAAGGGTTAAAAAGGTTAAGCAAGGTTAGAATTTAGGCAAGGGTTAACTTTGGTTAAAGGATAAATCAATTAAAGATCGTCAGGAGAATAAATCGGGTTGTTCTTCACTAAATCGGTCGATTTCCTTTCGAACATATCGATTTATCTGTTGTCGCAAAGTTAAATCTCAACTCTTAGGGTCCAAATGGTTAAATGAGTTCAGTTTATCATCGTCTAAATACAAGGTAAATTGAGGTAAAACCTCCATAATATGCATGATTATAATGGCATATAATTCATGTCATCAAAATATCTCATACTTGCCTCTTGCTTGTCCACAAGCAAGGTTCAAACTTAGAATACAAGATCTCATGGATTATATGATGCGAAAAATTCAAAAACCTTTTGAAAAGTGCTTCTTCTTATTGGATCACCCTCAAAGTAATGCTTCAAGACATAGGAAGGCAAAGTACGCATCAATAACAACCACATCATGAACAAATCATCCTTTCTTCCTCAAAGACACAAATAAAAGACATGATAAAGATGTAAAGATAATCAAAGTCAAACAAATCTAAGCCATGAAGTCTTAAACATGTACACAAAGGTCTCAAGGTCTTCCAATCAAGAAAAAGGTCAAAGAAACGTGATAAGGGTGGGAAATCTTTAAGGTGATGTGATGCTAATCCGGGAAAGAGGAACAACACAATAAAAGCTTTAAGAATACAATTTCACCACACATGCTTTGCATGTAAAATTTTTGCTTTTCTTTTACTTTACTTTTTGAGAGTATGGACAACGGTGCATAAAAACCGAAGCCAAGGAGATCGGCGTTTCTCAATTTTCGAGATGCCTCAAACCCTTGATGCACATACCATATCCCGTTAGGACTTGTCGTTCAATCGGACTTTAGCAAGACACAAACACCCGGCTATGTGAATGGTACCGAATTACTCTTCCTCGTGTTCAACGTCCTCAAACCTATAATTTGCTAAACTTTCACTTAACACTTTCACAATGGCCCTCCCACATCAAACATGCCTTTTATAACTACTTATCCTAATTCTCGGATGGTCAAAAGGAGGTCAAATATTTTATTGAGGAGCTAGCATGAACAAGATGTGAACAAGAAAAGAAGCGGATTGCCTTGATAATTCCTATATGATGCAAAAGAACTTATAATATAGCTTCGATCATTATTTCATTCTCCTATCAAGACATCAAGATCATATGAACCATTCATGTATTCAAGTGAAACAATCAAATTCATTCATGCTACAATTAAATTCTCAACATAGCTAAGTCATCTTTTTGCCTTTTCCACATCACAATTTTCATCATAGAGGTCATTTCCATCATAAGAAGCACTAAAATTTTTGAAAAACTCACAAATTTTCGAATCAGAGCATGCAAATGCGAATGTCATAGTGGAAAGAAAATAGTGCAAGAGTTATTACAAACCAAATCATCAAGTGCAACATAAAGTGCAAAAAAGATGAAGGAGGTTGTAAGTACCCCCACCCCATACTTAACCTTCACATTGTCCCCAATGTGAGAAGTCAAGTATAAGATGGAGAAAAATACTTACAATGTAAAATGAAGTGGAAGCTCAATCCTCAGTCAGTGGCAGTGGTGGATATGGATATCTCGGAGCGCTGTGATCATAGAAGGTGCCAAATGAATGATAATACATGTCCCTCATCTGTCCGTCGTAAGAAGAGTGTCGCGCCTCTGTCTCCTAACGGTACTCCGTGAATTGAGTGTTCAGGGTTGTACAGTCGGTGTGGAGGGCCTGATAATCAGTGGGAAGACCCTGATAGTCAGTGTGTAGACTCTGAATGCCAAAATTCAATGCTCCAATCTATCGGTGGAGTCTAGATCTGCGCCCACGTCCTCTACCACGGGTGGGAGCATGTGCAAAGGAATGACGGGGCGGCTGCATCTCATCCTCAGTCTCCTCTGTACCTCTACTCATCCTGCTAGGTCTAGCACCATGGGTGTCAGTGTCCATAGCGTCCGTAGCATGGCCACTGTACGTGTCACTCTCGAACTCTAGCATGGATCCCTGGTAAGCTGAAGCTCCGTCCTCAAAGTCCTCCTCCTCATCATCATCCTCTCCATCCTCAACATCATCATAATAAGCAGGTGGAGGGGCCATCTCATCAAACATATGGTCGAAGGTCTCCTTCCAGTTCCTCCTATTCCGAATAGTGTACTCGGACTTCTACTCAATTTCAGCCGGCTTCCTGGATGGCTTCCTTTCCCATGGCATAGGCACATGCAAAGCTCCGATGCCTCTAGGGATCAGAACCTGCCTCGCAACTAATCGCTGTGAACCAAGAGGATGGGCGCTCTCGGCTAAGCTACAATATGAAAAGTCAAGCTCTAACGCCTTCGCCACATGAGTGACAAGGCCTCCAGCACAAAGATCCCCCTTCGACTTGTTGGCTATCTTTCCGAGATAGTCAGCTAGCATAGTAGCGGTGTTCGAAATAGTGCCGGTGGTCATACAGTGGAGGAGATACAGCTCATCCGCCTTCAGCTTCTGTGGCATCTCTGTCCTAGCAAACAAGGACTCACTAAGGATCCTGTGGGCAATCTTGAAGGAGAGATTGTAGATACTTGCTTCCTTCGAGTTCCCCGGTCTCCACTTATCACCTCATGCTTCCCCAACGGAGATACTCTCCCAGAATGCACTAGCGCTCACACCCCGTGGAAATGTGCCTGTAGAGGAAGAAGGAAACCCAAATAGATCTCCAAAATCCGGTATAGACATGGCATGGTCCTCATTCATGAGCCGGAAAGTAACACTCCTCTCTTTAGGGTCGTGCTTAAATGTACTAAGGAACTGATCGGTAATCTCGGTGTAAGCATCGTCCCGAATGAGTGCAAACTGACTCAACCCTATCCTATCCAGCATCATATCAATGTCTTCCCTCACAAACAGCGCATCCAAGTCATGAAGCACTATGTAACGAGGAGGGGTGAAAGGGCGATCTAAGAGACGTTCATATCTCTTCTTATGTTTGGAAAGGAGAGAAGGAAGGTTTGGCTTAGCTAGGGAAGGTGGTGGTGGTGGGGGAGGTGCCCTAGAAGAAGAAACCATCTTCTTGCCTGCATTCCTAGTGATTCTCTTCAAAGTCTCCATTCTGCACACAAAAATCGGTCTGTTCTTGGCAAAAATCGGGCAATTTTTTTGGGTTGGGTCGATTTTTCTCACGATTTCAACACAAATCACAAATTTGTAAAGTTCTAAGCAATTCAACACCACACAAAGCTTCCTAGGGATGTTTCTAACCAAAACCCTCAATCCAACTCAACAATCTAACAACTTCTAGGCAAGATTCAAGATCAAACGAAATACTTAGGTTTTGGATAAAAAACCTAAATTCCGGATGAATGAGTAGTTTGCCAAGCTTGTTGATGCTAGATCCTTCTTCCATGTTGAAAATGCTTCAGTTTAGGCTCAAGAATCGTTCAAAACGATTACAAATTTGGGATATGGGAGGGTAGGCAATTTTTGCCGTTTTGGAGCAAGAGGGAATGAGTTTTGGTTAAGTGTTGAATGAGAAAATCGAGTGGAGAAGGCTTTATATAGGTTGGCCAAAATACAAAGGAAATCGACCGATTTTTCTGGGCGATTTATTTGTCAGTCCGATTTTTCTTCTCTCTCACAGCTTAATGAAGGAAATCGACCGATTTTTCCTGGGGGATCAATTTTTTAGTCGATTTATCTTTTTGTTGCCAAAAATCGACTTGCTTTGTAGCTTGAATTGATCGATTAACTTATGGTAAGTCGATTTATTCCCTTCTTTTCCTTGAAAAGTGTATTTGATCCAATTTATGTCGACTTTCTCCATCAATTCCTCAAGATTTCACCTAGTTCCTGCAATCTATGACACAAACAAACCGAGAGCGTATCGAGGAACAAACAAAGCAAAAACAAAAACAAACAAACTACTAACCTAACTATTCTAAGATGAAAAGAAGGGAAAAGAGCTACACTACCATGAGTTGCCTCCCAAGAAGCGCTTGATTTAACGTCTTTAGCTGGACGTTGCTTGTTTAGGTGCTCAATGGAGGAGGATAGGAGCTATCTTCTCAACCGGAGTTTCCGGTATGTACTTCTTCAACCGTTGGCCATTGACCTTGAAACTTCCGCTTTGTTCACCTCATACTTCAACTACACCATGGGGGAAAACACGTTTAATAACATAAGGTCCTGTCCAACGGGATTTAAGCTTACATGGAAAGAGTCAAAGCCTTGAGTTGAATAGAAGAACTAGATCTCCTTCTTTCAAGTCCTTTGGGATGATATGCTTATCATGCCACCGCTTCGTTCTTTCCTTGTAGATCCTTGCATTCTCGTACGCATTCAGGCGGATTTCCTCTAGCTCATTGATGTTCAATAGCCGCTTCTCTCCGGCTTCTTTCATGCTGAAGTTGAGCCACTTGATGGCCCAATATACTTTATGCTCTAACTCTACAAGAAGGTGACAAGACTTCCCATACACAAGGTTGTATGGTATTGTACCTATGGGTGTCTTAAAAGCGGTCTTGTTCGCCCATAATGCATCATCTAGTTTCATTGCCCAGTCCTTTCTTATTCTAGAGACAGTCTTCTCTAGAATTCCTTTGATCTCCCCGTTAGATATCTCAACTTGTCCGCTTGTTTCCGGATAGTATGGTGTGGCAATCTTATGGTTACCTCATATTTAGCTAATAGAGCCTCAAATCGACGGGCTGTGAAGTGCGTTCCTCCATCACTAATGATGGTTCGGGCCCAAACCATTGGGAAGATCGTTCTATTGAAGAACTTCACCACTACCATTACATCATTAGTGGGAGAAGAAATTGCTTCTTCCCATCTTGAGACATAGTCTACGGCTAGAAGTATGTATTAGTTTCCACAAGACGATGGGAATGGTCCCATGAAGTCCACCCCCCATACGTCAAATATCTCTACTTCTTGTATGTTGTTGAGGGGCATCTCATTCCTCCTTGTAATATTACATGTCCTTTGACAAGCAACACAAGCAACCACATAGTTCTGCACATCTTTAAATAAGGTAGGCCAAAAGAAACCAGATTGGAGTACCTTAGCACACGTCTTGTGGGAACTAGCATGTCCTCCACAAGGCAAAGAATGGAAATGGCGGATAATGCGTTCCACCTCATCTTCCGGGACACATCTTCTGAACATGCCATCGGGACCTCTCTTAAAGAGTAGAGGTTCATTCTAATAGAAGTGTCGGACGTCTCTAAAGAATTTCTTCCTTTGAGCATATGAAAGTCCGGGTTGGAGTTCCTGACAAACAAGGTAATTGACAATATCAGCAAACCAAGGGTCATTACCTTTCGAGATTTGTTGAAGACATTCTTCAATCTTGTGTAGCTGTTCGTCGGGGAATGAGTCGTCAATAGGGAGCTCATCCGTCTCGTCGGTGAGGTATAGGAGACAGCTAAGGTGATTGGCGACTGAATTCTCCGAGCCCTTCTTGTCACGGATCTCTAGATCGAACTCTTGTAAGAACAGGATCCATCTTAGAAGCCAAGGCTTTGCATCCTTCTTTGTGAATAGGTAGCGGATTGCTGAATGATCCGTGTAGACTATCACTTTCTCACCTACAAGATAGGAACGAAATTTCTCAAATGCATGAACTACAGCAAGAAGCTCCTTCTCTGTGGTAGCGTAATTAAGTTGAGCTTTGTCTAGCGTCTTGCTAGCATAGTAGATGGTGTGTGTACGACCATCTTTCTTCTGTCCAAGTACAACTCCTATAGCTACGTCACCTGCGTCGCACATGATCTCAAAAGGAAGAGTCCAATCGGGTGGTTGGATGATAGGGGCTGAAATCAAAGCTTCTTTGATCCTGCAAAAGGCATCTAAACATTCTTTCGAAAACTCGAAAGTTATGTCCTTCATCAAAAGATTAGTCAAAGGTTTTGAAATCTTAGAAAAATCCTTTATGAACCTCCTATAGAAAATTGCATGGCCTAAAAAGCTTCTAACTCCTTTCACCGAAGATGGAGGAGGTAGCTTCTCTATAGTTTCGATCTTAGCTATATCAACTTCTATTCCTCTATTCGAAATCAAATGACCTAACACAATTCCTTCGGTGACCATAAAATGACACTTCTCCCAGTTTAAGACTAGGTTAGTGTCTTTGCATCTCTTAAGAACAAGGGAAAGGTTTGAGATAGTTATCAAAGGAAGAACCATATACCGAAAAGTCGTCCATGAATACTTCCATGATATTCTCTACATATTCTGAAAATATTGCCATCATACACCTTTGAAAGGTGGTTGGAGCGTTGCATAAACCGAATGGCATCCTTCTATAGGAGAACGTACCCCATGGGCACGTGAAAGTTGTCTTCTCTTGATCGTCCGGGTGAATGGGAATCTGAAAGAAACCGCTATATCCATCTAGATAACAAAAGTAAGACTTTTATGCTAACCTTTCCAACATTTGATCAATGAAAGGGAGGGGGAAATGTTCCTTCCTCGTGGCAACATTCAGTTTATGGTAGTCGATGCACATTCTCCATCCCGTAATTGTCCTTGTAGGAATAAGCTCGTTGTTCTTGTTTGCAACAACGGTAATGCCTCCTTTCTTTGGAACCACTTGTACGGGGCTCACCCATTTGCTATCAAAAATAGGAAAGATGATACCTGCATCAAGTAGCTTAAGGATTTCTTTCTTCATGACCTCTTTCATGATCGGATTTAACCATCTTTGAGGTTGACGTGAAGGTTTGTAATCCTCTTCCATCAAGATCTTATGCATACAAAGAGAAGGTTTAATGCCTTCTAAATCATCAATGGTATAGCCTAATTCTTTCCTATGTTGTTTCAGAACATTCATAAGCTTCTCAAGTTCATTATCACTCAAATTTGCACTAACTATAACATGATATGTTGAGTTAGGTCCAAGGAATGCATACCTTAGATGTGTAGGAAGTGGTTTCAACTCCAATGAGGGTGGTGCTTCGGTTGATAATTCTTGATCATCGAGTGTCATTGGAGAAGCCTCTGAAGGTGGAGGAAGTGTGCTATTACAGTTAAGAACAACTGCAATCGAGTTCGTAGAAGCTGGAGAAATTGCCGAAAAACCGACCTCCCCCGACGTAAATCGGTCGATCTCCAATCCGATTTTTCTTTCTGTTGTCAAAAATCGACTTGCATTATCAGAAATCGGGTGATTTTCTTTGTATAGGTCGATTTTTTCAACAGTTTCCGGGGCTCTTTTCATCTCTTCAAATCTTGCCTCCGGCTCTTCCTCTGCATCTTCCAATGCTAGAATCTCATCATCACAGTCATGTTCCACTCCTTCTTCAATGATACTCATGCTAAGAACCTTTTGAAGTGGATCTTTGATCAAGATTGAACTCACCACTTCTCTAGACTCTTCTTCATCAAAGATGTTGAAAACATCTTCTCTCAAAGCTGGCTCTTTGATTAAGGAGGAGAGTACAAATTCCACTTTCTCTTCTCCTATATTGAATGATAGTTGAACATTCTTGCAATCAACCATACAACCGGAGGTTGCAAGGAATGGTCTCCCAAGTATAATGGGAACTGGATAATCTGCAGGAATGTCAATAACGACAAAATCTATAGGAATGTAAAACTTACCAAGTTTCACGGGAATGCCCTCTATGATTCTAACAGGTCTAGTTATGGAACGATCAGCCATGTAAAGTGTCATCTTCACTAGTCTAGGATCTCATAGACCAACTGCCTTGCACAAAGCAAGTGGTATGATGCTTACGCTTGCTCCAAGGTCACAAAGTGCATCATATGTGACTTCTCCTAAGGTGATGGGTATGCAAAATTATCCTGGATGATGCAGCTTAGGTGGCATGTTCTCCGTCATAGTTTTGATAAGTTCAGATGACTCCGTACTCATCTTGACTTCACCGATGTCTTCTAGTTTCCTCTTGTTAGAGAGGATCTCCTTTAGAAACTTCCCACAAGTTGGCATACCTAAAATTGCATCCATAAAAGGTATATTAATGTGCAGCCTACTCATAAGATCAATGAACTTACCGAAGTGTTTATCTAGACGTGCTCTTGCTCTAGATTGGGGAAAAGGTAGAGGTGGTTTGTAAGCGGGAGGAGGAACATAGACGTCTTCCTTCTCTTTTTCCTTTTCCTTTTCAGCGGGGCTTCAACTAGTTTGGGTTATGGATCGGTGGTTGTTACACCATGATAGCATGAATTATTGTCTATATTTTGTGACTTGTTTAGACGTTTTATCTTCGATAATCTGCATGTTTGGATGTATATTATGAGATTATATTGTCGTTTCATCTACCTTTGCGGGAATCGAGGTCTACACCTAGTTTTGTTGTAATCGTAGGTAAAATGGCACATTTTGGACTAAAATGGAGCAAAAGGAGCTAAGGAGTCATTGGAGCTACATTCAGGAGCTTAAGGAAGAATCCAGGAATCATGGAATTGGATTTGAGATTCACTTTGGACCAGATTTGAGAGATTTCACATTCAGTTGTGATTCACCTCGGTTGACTACAGAGTCACCTCGACCGAGGTGATCCAGAGGAGCTGACTCGACCGAGGCGAACACTTTGGACGCGGCAAGGATATTTTATTCTTGGCTGAGATCTTTTATCTTTGGAAAGAGGATCTTATATTTTTGGGCTGGGTTCCTAGAAGGAAGAAGATAAGTTACACCATTTATTTTACCTATTTTTATGGGAAGAGATCTTCCTAAAAAGGTTGGATTTATTTTACCTATTTTTATGGGAAGAGATCTTTTATCTTTGGAAAGAGGATCTTTCTAAGATATCTTATCTTTGGAGGGTAATTTTCCTATAAAAAGGTTGGATTTTCCACAAATCCAACACCCTCTATCACCCGGAATACCGTTTAGGGCTGCACATCGCACAAGATAGCCGTTTTACCCCACTATAGTTGGGAAATTTGAAGAACCTTTTTGAAGGTTGAAGGAAGAAAGTTTATAGCTTTTATAGCTTTTGTGAAGGGTTTTGTAAGATTCTCTTAGATTCCCTTCTTTGTTGATTGTCTTGTTGGATTTTGATCCAAGGAACGCTTGTTGTTTGATAATTGATTCAGTTATTGAAGCCTTTCTCTTAAGGTTTTCTTGTTCAATTATTCTCTTTCTTCCTATATATTTGATTTTTACTTTCATGGTGATGAGTGGCTAATTTCCTTGTGTGATTCTAGGGTGATTGGCTGAAGGTTGTGGGAAAAACAATGATAGAATAATCTTAAATCACAGTAGGACCTTGAAATCTCGAGTCTTTATCCTTAACCCTAAAGCATCTCGCTCAGTCGATGAACATCTCGGCCGGGGTGGAATTCATCTGACCGAGGTGACTTATCTGATCCGAAATTGAGAGTTAAGTGTTAGAGTTTGCCAAATCCTATTCCTATTACACATTTCCTGGTTCAATGCAAGCCTAGGATGAGACTTACCTAGTTATTCCTTTGTTTGTTTACCTAAGATCATAAGTGTAGGTAATAAAGGTTTATCCTTTATTGGGGTTTGAGTGTGCTTTCATTCCATCTTTGTGAGTTAGCCTGAGACTTACCCGGTAAAGGTTGATTCTATTCCCTTAGGGGGTGTGTTGGTTTGAGGTTATAGTTCTTTTCCTTAATTCCTTGAGACTTACCCGGTAATAGGAGTTACGGTTTGGGATTAGTGAGTAGTGAGACTTACCCGGTGATCTATTCCACTTTAGTAACACCTTCCCTATGCAAATATCTCAGCTTTGTCTGCTTATCTTTAGATCTTGAGTTGGAACCACAACTAGACGCTTTAATCCCTAGAATTGCATATTTCCTTAATTGACTTTTTATCATCCTTGATTGTTTTAATCGCTTTTGTGGTTAGTAATTACATAGCTTACCTATTCCGACTTTGTTTCACTAAGTCCCTGTGATCGACCCCTGGAATTCCTTGCTTTCACTATGATTGACCCGTACACTGCGGGTTCGCATCCTTGTTTTAAGCTTACATCTAGGGTTATAAATTTAAAGCTTGCACACACCGTTTGGAGCGAACAAGTTTTTGGCATCGTTGCCGGGGACTTGGTCTAGACCGAGCCGGTTGTGGTACGCTTTTGGGGCTCTTGCCCCCGTTTCTACTAACCACTCTACTTGAGTGACTTTCGCAGGTTCTTTTTCTTAGGTTTATGCGAAGAACCCGCGCTGGGAAAGAAATCGTTCCTTACGATCCTGAACCAGAAAAGACATACAAACGACGCTTGAGAGAAGCGAAGATGGCCGACCAAGACAATCGCGATCTTGAGGCCGAATTAAAAGAGGCGTTAGAACAGCTACGCCTCAGCAGGGAAGAACTGAGGCTGGAGAAAGAAGAAACTTGCACCAGGACTGAAGCGATCGAAGCAGATATGGCAGCTTTACAAGATCAGTATCTACCTCGACCGAACCCAGATCCTCGACCGAGGCAGGATCCAGTTCCAGACCCTTGACCGAGGCAGGTCCCAGTACCTGTTGCCCCGGCCGATGTACTTCCACCTCGGATACTAGTCCGAGGCGCTCTTTTTGCAGGAATCCCTCAAACCTTAGGGCAAAGGATGGACCCCAATCAACAACTGAGGCGTCCTGGAGTTAACCTAGGAGATCCGGTGGACCATGACTACGAACTTCGACCGCAAGTTCTTTCCATGATTCGCCAATGCCAGTTTGGAGGGCTAGAGAAGGAATCTCCGCATCAACATCTACAAAACTATGAGATCTTGATGGAGACCTTGAGACCTTCCAGAACAGAAAACAACAATTATAAGCTAAGACCTTTTTACTTTTCTTTAAAAGATAGAGCTCTTACTTGGTATCAATCTCTTCCTCCAGGAAAAATCAGTACTTGGGAGGAGATGACTACGGAATTCTTGACTAAATTCTTTCCCCCCTCTAAAACCGGTGAAATGAGAGGGAAGATTAATGCATTCATCATGAAGGACAAGGAGAGCTTGTCCAAGTCATGGGAGAGATTTAAAGATATTCTTTTGGATTGCCCATATCATGGGATTTCAAAGATAGAGTTGTTGGAGATATACTTCAAGGGACTGGACGGAAGCACCCAGTTCAACCTTCAACTACTATCTGCCGGCACGTTTATGGACATGCCGATTGACGAAGCTTGGGAGTTCATAGAGAAACAAGCTTTACACATGGAGAAATACTCCCACCAAGGAGCTGAAGGCGGAGTTAAAAAAGTCAACTTTCAAGAGGAGCCATCAAACACTAATCAACTCATCTCTTTGAAGAATGATGTTAAACAATTGAAGGAACTCTTGGTTGCTCAAACCAAGAAGAAAGATCAAGGATCAAGGAACAACAATGGATACCGTAACAACAACAACGGTTCCCGGAACAACAACTACAACAACAATAGAGGATCCAATAGCAATAATTGGAGGGCAAATAACCAAAATTCGGGTAACCCTTACTCTAACTCTAATTCGAATGATTCCTCTAATCCTTTCCTCTCTCTTCTTCTTCTCCTTCTACTCCATTAAAGAGCCAGGAGCCTGGATCAAGCTCATCCCAGCCGGAGAAGAAAGATGTGGTGTTGGAGGCTATCTTGATCAAGCTTAGTGCTATGGAGACATCCATGACTTCATTTTCGAAGGCACAAAAAGCCTTTGAACAACAACTTGCTAGTAGGGCGAATGAAACGCCAAGAGATCCAGGGAAGCTTCCAGCAAAAACAGAAAGCAACCCTAAGGGCCAGATTATGGCCATAACGACGAGGAGTGGACTGAAGACTGCAGATCCAGTGCCTCGGTCGGTGCCAGTACAGACGAAGACCACCTCGGTCCAAGTGCAGTCGAAGAACACTTCGGCCGAGATGCCAACCGAGGTGGAACCACAAAAAGCGGAGGAGAAAACTGAAGTTTATATTCCACCTTCTGCATATAAACCACCACTTCCATTCCCCCAGTCAAGAGCCAGAGCACATCTAGACAAGCATTTTGGTAAGTTCCTTGACTTGATGAATAAACTACACATTAATATTCCTTTCCTTGATGCTATTCTAGGGATGCCCGCCTATGGGAAGTTCTTGAAAGAGATTTTATCAAGGAAGAGGAAGCTGGAAGACTTTGGTGAAGTAAGGATGACATCTAAATCCTCGGAGCTTATTCAAATCATGAAGGAGAAGATGCCACCTAAGTTGAGAGATCCCGGCTCATTTTGCATTCCTATTCAAGTTGGGGATGTCACTTGTGAAGCCTTATGTGATCTAGGAGCCAGCGTGAGCATCATTCCGCTGGAGCTATGTGTTAAGATCGGACTTGGAGAGCCCAAGCCGGTGAAGATTCGATTATTCATGGCGGACCGCTCCATTACCCATCCCGTGGGCATTTTGGAAGACGTCCCGGTTAAGTTAGGTAACTTCTATTTACCTATAGACTTTGTTGTGCTTGATATTCCCACAGATTATCCTGTTCCTATCATTCTCGGGAGGCCATTTCTAGCAACTTCGGGTTGCAATGTGGATTGTAAGAACGCCAAGCTGAAGTTCAATATTGGCGGAGATGAAGTGGAATTCGCATTACTTGCGGCCATGAAGGGAGAGCAACTAGGAGATGATATCTTCAACATCTATGATGAAGAAGAATCAAGAGAATTGGTGAGCTCTATCCTTACTAAAGATCCACTTGAGAAAGTTATTAGTTTTAGTTTAATGGAGGAAGGTATAGATGTTTCTTGTGATGCAGATATACGGAGCTTAAAAGCACTGGAAGAAGATCCAGGAGCTAAAACTGAGAAACTAATCTAGGAGACGAAAATCTCTAGTTTCGGTTTCAGTTACAGTACCTCGACCGAGGCACTTTCTGGACCAAGCAAGGCGTCTGATGAACATCTCGGTCAACGCCTCTGCGCCTCGACCGAGGTCGAAGATGAGATGATTTCAATTGAGACTTCCGAAAGTCCAGCTTCTAGATCTACTCCACTGGAAGGAGGAAGCAAGGATCCCCCTCAGAAAGCACCCCCAGTTGTGGAGCTTAAACAACTCCCTAGTCACTTGAGGTATGTCTTTCTTGGACTGGATTCTACTTATCCCGTAATCGTTAGTGCTTCCCTCTCCGAATCTGAATTATCTAAACTAATGCATGTCCTGAGAAAGCATCAAAAGGCTTTGGGTTATACTATAGATGATCTTATTGGCATTAAGCCTTCTTTCTGCATGCATAGAGTTCTAATGGAGGACGATCATAAGACTTCATGGGAACCTCAAAGACGGTTAAATCCGATCATGAAAGAGGTTGTGAAGAAAGAAATTCTTAAGTTGTTGGATGCAGGTATCATATATCCTATCTCGGACAGCAAATAGGTTAGCCCAGTACATGTAGTTTCGAAGAAAGGAGGGATGATCGTTGTGACGAATAAGAACAACGAGTTAATCCCGACTAGGACCGTCACGGGCTGGAGGGTTTGCATTGATTATAGGAAGCTGAACACGGCCACTCGGAAGGACCATTTTCCACTTCCCTTCATTGATCAGATGCTCGAACAGTTGGCCCAGCATTCACACTTTTGCTATTTAGACGGCTATAGTGGTTTCTTCAAGATTCCTATCCATCCGGATGATCAGGAGAAGACCACTTTCACTTGTCCATGGGGGACATTCGCTTATAGGAGGATGCCATTTGGATTATGCAATGCACCCGCTACCTTCCAACGATGCATGATGGCTATCTTTTCCGAGTATATAGAGGAGATCATGGAGGTATTTATGGATGATTTTTCAGTATATGGTTCCTCTTTTGATAATTGCCTTTCTAACCTTTCTCTAGTGCTACAAAGATGTGAAGACACTAATCTCATTCTGAATTGGGAGAAGTGTCACTTTATGGTTAATGAAGGCATTGTGCTAGGAAACCTCATTTCTAATAGAGGTATTGAGGTCGATCGCGCTAAGATCGAGACTATTGAGAAACTCCCTCCCCTTGTTCTGTTAAAGGTGTGAGGAGCTTTCTCGGGCATGCAGGTTTCTACAGGAGATTCATCAAGGATTCTCGAAGATTTCTAAACCTCTAACTAACCTCTTGAATAAAGATGTTGTTTTTGAGTTTTCGCAGGAGTGTCTTGATGCATTTTACAGGATTAAGGAAGCGTTGATCTCCGCTCCCATTATCCAACCTCCGGATTAGACCTTGCCCTTTGAGATCATGTGTGATGCTAGTGATGTAGCCGTAGGAGCGGTGCTTGGACAAAAGAAGGATGGCCGGACCACCGCCATTTACTATGCTAGCAAGACGCTAGATGAAGCCCAGCGTAACTACGCCACCACCGAGAAGGAGCTATTGGCGGTTGTATATGCTTTCGAGAAGTTTCGTTCTTACTTAGTAGGAGCGAAAGTCATTGTCTACACCGACCACGCAGCCACTCGTTACTTGCTTGCTAAGAAAGATGCCAAGCCACGCCTTATTCGATGGATTCTCTTGCTTCAAGAGTTTGACCTAGAGATTCGCGATAAGAAGGGATCCGAAAACTCTTTTTCGGATCACCTCAGCCGGCTACCTCCATCTTCACGCGAGAAGGACGACCCACCCATAGACGATTCATTCCCCGATGAGCACTTGCACTTGTTGGAGCGTTTGATGGACCTACTTATCTCACCCCATGATGAAGGTGAAGTATGGGGTGAGGACACCTCCCATCACACATAGAAACGCCGTACGGTCCAGCTAGCGACCTTAAATCAAGCGCTTCTTGGGAGGCAACCCAAGGTATTACTTTCTTTTCCCTTTTTCTAGTCTAGCTTAGATAGTTTGCTTTTTCTTTGCTTTGTTTTGTTTTTGGCGTCCTAGACAGACAACAGGTGACATCTAAGGAAGGAATACAACCTAGGAGCACAACTGGAAGGACAGAAGTTCGAGAATTTGAGAAGACGGAGTTTGACTGAGACACATCTCGGTTGTTGTCATAGCACCTCGACCGAGATGATTCTTGAGCAACCGAGGCGATTAGGGTTTCTAAAGATCCACCTCAGTCCGTACACCTCGGTCCAGTCGAGACTACCTCAACCGAGGTGACAGTAGTTCCAGAAAAGGGTATAAAAGGGGCTGATAGAATTCTCTCTCCTCTCTTTACCTTCTCCTCGACCGCGGCACACTTCTCGCCTCGATCCTTCGTTCTTCGCTCGTTTTCGACGATTCTTGCTCCTAAAATGAGAGGAAAGCATCGAGGATCGCATTGCAAGTACCAATCTGCAGAAAGAACGAATCAAATCGACCGAATTTGGGTAATTATCGAAAAAACCCTAACTTCGTCTTTCTCTACTGATTTCCCTCGTTCTGGGCTTTGGTTGCCCCTACATTTGCTGAGTAACAGATTAAGTACCCCATAGGAACCTGTGGTAGTGATTTTTGGGGGAAAAGAACTGGATTTTTGAGGGAATCGATCGAACAGCTCTTCGCCTCGGTCCAGTCGGCCTACGCCTCGGCCGAGGTGTTCTACAGGGTTGTCAGAGCAACCGAGGTGACCTGACAGATTACAGAGAGATGAGTTCTGAGAGACAGTTGGTCCTGAGGGACAGATCCTCTCCTTCCCCTTCTTCCTCTCGACGTACTAGACCGGTGATCCACGAGAGACATCAGGTCGATTATGACCGCATAGCGGCCCGTCCAGTGATTGCACCCCGCTTCCTGGACATTTCAGCCTTTGATTGCCTCCATGTCGACGATGATTTGAGGCGTATGATTTCTTCTGTGGGCCTAGAGCAGTTCATTGAGATCCGAGCACCGGTTTACCTTAAGCCGACACTGGAGTTTGTCAGCTCCATCACTTATCTTCCCACAGAGCGCGCAGTGAAGTACCGGTTGATGAACCGGAATTACTTGGTTCCCTTAGATCACTGGCGGGATATCTTTGGCTTCCCCATCCCCACAGTCGCTGATTTTCCCTCCCGAGCTGTAGCTAGGGAGTTCTGGGGACAGATTGCTCACGTGGTTGAGCATGCAGATAGATGGCGACCTGGAGGGAGCGGATCATATTTCACCTTGCTTTTAGGCTAGCCCATATGATATTCAGTGAGACTCTTCTGGCGCGTACTGAGATGCCCCAGAAGGTTAGACAGGGGGAGCTTCTGAGCTTGTATTGCATGGTGACGGGAGGGATCCCAGATTTTGGTTTGATGCTGGCAGAGGATCTACATATGATAAAGGCCAAGGCAAAGGGCGACATTTGTTGTGGAGGCATTGTGACTCATATAGCGAGTTACATGGATATGGACCTCAGTGCTTGTACCATGGTGGCGGCTGCCAAGCCGCTTGGACTTCAGGAGATGATTACTCGGAGGATACTAGTTCCCCGAGGACTTACTACGCCATATGTGGCGATGCCATGGGAGCCAACTGCACCGCAGGGGATCAGATGGTCGGCTCAGTTCTCCGTATTTGATCCACACTATTGGCAGACTGCGTGGATCCCTTTTATGGAGGATGCTAGAGAGGCGGCAGCTGCACCAGTTGAGGAGGATGAGGCTGAGGAGGCTGATGATGTTGAGGATGGTGGTGTTCCTATGCATACGGGCACAGATACAACTGGGACTAGTGCGCCGGTCATTGACTTAGACAATGACGAGACTGAGGAGGAGCCGGCAACATCACCAGTACGCCCTGCTAGGCGCAGGGTACGCAGGCAGAGGGATCCAGATGCTCACCGTCGGATCGATGATCTGACAGATCAGATGATAGATTCATATGCTGCCATGTCCCTGGATATCCGAGAGATGCAGGAGAGACTACACTATCAGCACACGATGGCTGAGATCCAATTTCAGCATATCATGGGCTATCCTTTCGACCCATCTCAGTATCCGTACGTGCCACCACCACCGGATCGGGATTATTAAGAGCTTGCAGGATTTTCTTTATTTATTTATTATGCAGCTCGACTATGTCCGGTGAGTACTTTATTTCTTTAGACTTATTTGACCCATTGGGACAATGTGTCCCAAGTATGGGGTATGTGGATGTACTTTTATGACTTATGTGGTTGTATGACTTGACTTTATCAGATATTTATGCTTTATTTAGCTTTATGTGTTTATCTAAGACTACATGCATGCATACATGTTATTTGATTAAGAAAAATGTCAAAAACTGGTTTAGAAAAAAAAATTTTAGACCTCGGCCGAAGTGATTCTGACCAGACGAGGTGAAGTACCTCAGTTGACTTAGAACACCTCGACCGAGGCGGTTTTCCAAACTGAGAGTTTTCGAAACGATTTTTGTGCTTCTTTTTTGGATGTGATCTCAGTGAAGATTTTGTTTGCTGACTGGTTTTGAAATCTTTATATGTTTGAAAGGTTTTATAATATGTTTAAGTTGCTAAATGCTTTGTTTGAAATTTGTGGCATGTTTAATACTTTGTTTTTATCCAAATTATGTTGAATTTGAAGGTTGACACCACATTATGAGTTCTCTCACTTTTTTCCTGGAAAGACCAAGGCAATTCATTATCTTCTCTTCTTCTTCTTGATCATGCTTAGCCCCTCATATACATATTTGCCTCCCTTTACCTATCCGCGAATTTGGAAGCAAGCAAGTGAAAAGCAAGTGAAAGAAAAGTTGAGATGTTGGCTGAAAGTTAGAAAGTAATAAATAGGTTTGGGGAAGTCAATCATGATGATGAGTAACTCGGCACCATTCACATAGCCGGGTGTTTGTGTCTTGCCAAAGTCGGATTGAGCGATATTCCTAACGGGTCAGGGTATGTGCATCAAAGGTTTAAGGCATCTCGAGAAATTGATGATTGCTGATTTCCTAGGCTTCGGTTATTGTGCACCTCTGTCCATGCATCCCAAAAAGTAAAGTAAAAGAAAAGAAAAGCGTGAAATAAGCAAAGCTTATTAGTGGGTGATGTTGAAAGTGAAGTGATATCCTTTTCCCGGATTCTAGCACCACATTACCTTCTATACATCCCTACCCTACACGTTTCTTGACCTTTCTTTTGGGAAGCCTTTGAGACCTCGAGCTTGTTGATTGACTTAGTGGTTTAAACTGGATTATACATGATTAATTTTAATAATTATGATTTATTATGCATTCTATGATTTTATGCAAAGATGAACAACTTTCTTATATTTATAAAATGTTTTAAGCATATTTTGATTTTAAATTCCATGAAGTATTCTCTTAGAGTGATCTATGATTGTAGCACACCATTAAAATGTTTTGAAAGACTTTTTCATTGATCTTTATGACTTATAATCCTTTCTATCTTGTATTTTATATTCGGAACTTGCTTGGGGACAAGCAAGGGCTAAGTATGGGGTATTTTGATAGCATGAATTATTGTCTATATTTTAGGACTTGTTTAGACGTTTTATCTTCGATAATCTGCATGTTTGAATGTATATTATGAGATTATATTGTCGTTTCATCTACCTTTGCGGGAATCGAGGTCTACACCTAGTTTTGTTGTAATCGTAGGTAAAATGGCACATTTTGGACTAAAATGGAGCAAAATGAGCTAAGGAGTCATTGGAGCTACATTCAGGAGCTTAAAGAAGAATCCAGGAATCATGGAATTGGATTAGAGATTCACTTTGGACCAGATTTGAGAGATTTCACATTCAGTTGTGATTCACCTCGGTTGACTACAGAGGCACCTCGACCGAGGTGATCCAGAGGAGCTGACTCGACCGAGGCGAACACTTTGGACGCGGCAAGGATATTTTATTCTTGGTTGAGATCTTTTATCTTTGGAAAGAGGATCTTATATTTTTGGGCTGGATTCCTGGAAGGAAGAAGATAAATTAGCCCATATATTTTACCTATTTTTATGGGAAAAGATCTTTCTAAGATATCTTATCTTTGAAGGGTAATTTTCCTATAAAAAGGGTTAGATTTTCCATAAATCCAACACCCGCTATCACCCGGAATACCGTTTAGGGCTGCACATCGTGCAAGATAGCCGTTTTACCCCACTATAGTTGGGAGATTTGAAGAACCTTTTTGAAGGTTGAAGGAAGAAAGTTTATAGCTTTTATAGCTTTTGTGAAGGGTTTTGTAAGATTCTCTTAGATTCCCTTCTTTGTTGATTGTCTTATTGGATTTTGATCCAAGGAACGCTTGTTGTTTGATAATTGATTCAGTTATTGAAGCCTTTCTCTTAAGGTTTTCTTGTTCAATTATTCTCTTTCTTCCCATATATTTGATTTTTACTTTCATGATGATGATTGGCTAATTTCCTTGTGTGATTCTCGCTCAGTCGATGAACATCTCGGTCGGGTGGAATTCGTCTGACCGAGGTGACTTATCTGATCCGAAACTGAGAGTTAAGTGTTAGAGTTTGCCAAATCCTATTCTTATTACACCTTTCCTGGTTCAATGCAAGCCTAGGATGAGACTTACCCGGTAATTCCTTTGTTTGTTTACCTAAGATCATAAGTGTAGGTAATAAAGGTTTATCCTTTATTGGGGTTTGAGTGTGCTTTCATTCAATCTTTGTGAGTTAGCCTGAGACTTACCCGGTAAAGGTTGATTCTATTCCCTTAGGTGGTGTGTTGGTTTGAGGTTATAGTTCTTTTCCTTAATTCCTTGAGACTTACCCGGTAATAGGAGTTACGATTTGAGATTAGTGAGTAGTGAGACTTACCCGGTGATCTATTCCACTTTAGTAACACCTTCCCTATGCAAATATCTCAGCTTTGTCCGCTTATCTTTAGATCTTAAGTTAGAACCACAACTAGATGCTTTAATCCCTAGAATTGCATATTTCCTTAATTGACTTTTTATCATCCTTGATTGTTTTAATCGCTTTTGTGGTTAGTAATTACATAGCTTACCTATTCCGACTTTGTTTCACTAAGTCCCTGTGATTGACCCCTGGAATTCCTTGCTTTCACTACGATTGACCCGTACACTGCGGGTTCGCATCCTTGTTTTAAGCTTACATCTAGGGTTATAAATTTAAAGCTTGCACACACCATTTGGAGCGAACACACCACTCCTAATAGTAATCGCCATTACTCGCCCCTTTGGGTTATCCTCCGTCTTTCCGGGAAGCTTCCCTTGATCTCTAGGAACTTCTTCGGCCTTGCTGAATACTTGATTCTCTAAGGCTTTTTGTGCCTTAACAATCGAAGTAATGTGACTCTTCATTCCTTGGAGCTTCCCCAAGATGTTCTCCATCATTACATCGAACCTGTCCTTCTCCGGCTTGCTCGAGTCATTCGACGTTTGACCTTGGCTTTTCAAGGGAGTAGAAGAAGATGGAGATGTTAGTGCATTTTCAGCATGTGAATAGGGATTACCGGGGTTTTGTTGGTTGGATCTCCAATTGTTGTTGTTGGAGTTCCTGTTGTCGTTGTTGTTCCAGTTATTGTTCCAGTAGTTGTTCCTATTGCCTTGGTTATTGTCCCTTCCTAGGTAGCCAGCATCTTGCTCCTTCGTCCTTTGAAGGCTAGCCAGCATCTTGATCTCATTGTTGAGGGAGAATATTTGAGTTTGTGCAGCATGAGTTAACTTTTCTCCTAGGTCTCCCGAATTCTGATTCCCAGCATCAATCTTCCTATGGGAATACTTCTCAATCACTTGGGCTTGCTTCTCAATGAAGTCTCAAGCGTCATCTTCTCTCATGTCCATGAATGTACCATAAGAAAGAGATTGGAGTTTGAATTGTGTCTCCACATCCAATCCCTTATAGTAGATCTCCAACAATTCCATCTTTGAAATGTCATGGTGTGTGCAATCCATTAGAAGATCTTGAAACCTTTCCCAAGATTGAAATAAACTTTCATTAGGTTTCATAGAAAAAGCATTTATCTTACCTCTCAATTCCACCATTTTGGACGGCGGAAAGAACTTACTGAGAAACTCCGAAGTCAAGTCCTCTCATGTGTTAAGTTTTGCAGCCGGAAGGGCTTGATACCAAGCTAAGGCTTTGTCCTTCAAAGAGAAGAAGAACGGTCTCAACTTGTAGTTGTTGTTGTTAACCCTTTGAGGTTTCAAAGTTTCCATGAGAATCTCAAAATTTTGCATGTGTTGATGCGGAGATTCAGCTTCCGTTCCACCAAATTGATTATGGCGGATCATAGTGATGACTTGTGGACATATCCCAAAGTCATGATCATCTTGCTCTCCAAGATTCACACCTAGACGGCGTGGTTGTTGAATTGGGTCCATTCGTTGCCCAAGGGTTCGTGGTTCAGCCACGACATCAGCAGCTCTCGCCTCTCTAGCACGAGGGCGAGGATCAACAAGAAGCCTGAGGATTAAATGGTGGTATGTCCTCTAACTCCGGCATCTCATCATCATCGGATAATTCAGCTATTGATGCCTTAGCCTTCTTCTTCTTCTTCTTCTTAGAGTCATTCCTCTCTAGTTTCATGTCTAGAATCATCGCCCTAAGCTCATCTATTTGAAACTGATTACGTTCTTTTTCCTCCAAGTGAGCATTCTCACTCAATTGGAGTTGAGCTCGAGTTTCATCCAACTCCTCTTGGATGTTCCTCTCATTATTTTCAGCCATCTTTTTCTCTTTTAACTTTCTCCTTAAAGTTTTCTCTAATTCGGGATCAAAATGAACGAGATCTTTGGTAGATCTAGTCCTTCACATATACCTAAAGAATCTACAAAAATCACTCAAGTAGAGAGCAAAAGCTCCCAAGCCAGACAACCGAAAACCGAATTTGGTCTAGACCAATTCCCCGGCAACGGCGCCAAAAACCTGTTTGCTCAAAAGTGTGTGCGTCAAAGTCTTAAATTTATATCTAGAACTTATGCAAAAGTGAACCCGCAGTGTACGGATCAGCTGTAGAAAAGCAAGAAATTCCAGAGTCGAACTCAGGGATTTGGTGAGAATTAAATTGATTTCAAATTATCTGGCAAAGTGCAAAAGCTTTTGTAATTAATAATGAGACAAATGATTCCAAGGATTCAAGTATCCGACTGCGGCTTTCGATTCAAGACACTTCTAAAGATCAAAGGACAGAGTTGGCATTGCCAAGGTTATGTGTTTCAAAGGAAGGTATTGTACGGTGAAGTTCCAAAACCTATATATCTAACCCAAAGAATCTCTCTATAAAGGTTGTTGAGGCTGCAATATAGAAAGGTCTAAGGATAAGATTAACACTCAAACTAACCACCCAAAACCCAAGGATATGACTCTCGAAGGTAAAGATAGAAAGCACATTTGAACCTTAATAGAGGATGTTGAGTCTCTCTATTACCCAAATCTTGAAACTTTAGTTTTCAAATGAAGAATCAATGATAAAGTCTCTTCTCACACTTGAATAAGGGTTAAAAGGTTGAGCAAGGTTAGGATTTAGGCAAGGGTTAACTTTGGTTAAAGGATAAATCAATTAAAGATCGTCAAGAGAATAAATCGGGTTGTTCTTCACTAAATTGGTCGATTTCCTTTAGAACAGATCGATTTATCTGTTGTCGCAAAGTTAAATCTCAACTCTCAGGGTCCAAATGGTTAAATGAGTTCAGTCTATCATCATCTAAGCCTCAATCATCAACTATTCTTCCTAGAATCACAAGGTTTTTAGTCAACCATTTTCATATTCAAATCAAAATCAAGATTGAATGAATAAAACCAAATAAAACTCGAACTTTGAATAAAAACCAAATAATCTCCGAATCTATAATCAAACCTTAAAATCTTTTAAAGAATCTTTCAAAACACTCAATAATGTGTTCGCAAATCACAAGAATCAGAATGGAAACAAAAGATCTCACAAACTTCTTGAATCTTGACTTCTTATTCTTTCCTTCAATCCTCTCTCCAAGAACCTTCAATTCCGCAAAATCCTGTAAATCTTCTCCGCTGTGAACCCCCAATTTTTGTTCCTAGGGTTCCAATGTATACTTTCTCGCTAATGGGCCGCTTGGCATATCACTTCTCAGGCCCACAAGTGATGGGCTTTGGATCGTAATATTTTTAGGCGAAAGCTGAAGGAAAATCGTTCGATTAAATGCAATAAAAACCGTCCGATTTTTGTGTGTAAAATCGTCCGATCTTTAGTGTAAATGACTCGATTTTCTTCAACCAAAAGTGCTCGTCTCTTGACTTGCTTTCTTCCTTCCTTTAGTGACCCTTTTACACACTTCATTTGCTCTTCATGACTCCTATAAGGTTCCTTAAGCTTCCTTATTGACCTTAGATACTCTTTGCTCCACTTTTGCTTCCAATTCTAGCAAATTCACTTATAATTCAACCAAAACTCGTGTAGACCTCTATTTCCGGAATATAAATGAAAAAAAACCTTAAAGGTACACAAATCTCTCCAAATACAAGGTAAATTGAGGTAAGACCTCCATAATATGTATGATTATAATGGCATATAATTCATGTCATCACTTATGATCATCTTCCATCAAAATCTTATGCATGCATAGAGAAGGTTTAATCTCAACTAGATCTTCAATTGTATGACCAAGAGCCTTCCTATGCAATTTCAGCTCATGCATCAACTTTCCAAGTTCAGCATCATTCATATTGGCACTCATAATCACCGGATATGTAGAACTAGGTCCAAGAAAAACATACCTCAAATGGGATGGGAGAGGCTTCAGCTCCAATGTGGAAGGCTCCTTTTTTGAAGAATTTGATCTCTCCGAGGCATCTTGAGTGGTCTCTACAGCCATGGAAGAAGCACCATTGCATCCGTGAACACCTTCATGCATCCTCGGCCGAGGTTCCAAAGGCTCACAAATCTCAACCCCTTTTAAAAAATATTGGCCGAGATTTTGACCGCGGGTGCATTCGACTTTGGAAATCTCAGGTGAATTAATTGATTTAATTGAAATCTCGGCCTAGGGTTTTGCTTTTCGGCCGAGATTATTAATATCAATTGTTCTTCCATCGAGCACTTCAAACTCAGCTTTGGCGTCTTCGGCCAAAGCTTATAAAGATCGGACTTTGACATTGCAATCCTCCACAATCCCTTCTTCCACGATGCTCCTACTTAGCACCTTCTCAAGTGGGTCTTTGATTAAGATTGAGCTTAACACCTTCCTTGACTCTTCCTCATCATAGATGTTGAATATATCTTTTCCAAGATTTGGCCCCTTAATCATAGTGGACAACTTCAATCTGATGTTTTCCTCACCAATGTTGAAAGAAACGGTGGCGTTCTTGTAATCTACCAAACATCTGGAAGTTCCAATAATGATTGGAACCGGGTAGTTCGTTGGGATGTACAACACTACGAAGTCGATTGACACATAGAATTTTCCAAGTTGGATGGGGATGTCTTCTAGTATTCCCACCGGATGTGTGATTGACTTATCCGCCATGTACAAGGTCATCTTCACCGGCTTGGACTCTCCAAGTCCAACTTTCATGCATAGTGCGAGCGGTATGATGCTCACACCAGCTCCAAGGTCGCAAAGTGCCTCATATGTCCCTTCTCCAACTCCAATAGGAACACAAAATGACCATGGACTCTCCAAGTCTAATCTTTTAATGTGGATTTTTAGAAAGATTATGATTTTAAATTTCTTTGTTTTATGTTGATGTAACCCAAGCTAGGATTTTAATGTCCAATCTTGCACCTATCCAAATGGCATGCTTCACTAATACAATCGATTGATCTTTTATTAGTTTGATCTTAGACAAGCTACCGGGGCTTTGTTCAAGAGATAGCTCTTTGATCGTCAAGGAAATATTTGGTTGTTAGTGTAGGCCTGTTCCTAGCCTTTTAGTCATTTACTGGCGCTTAGGGTTTGTTAGTTCTTTGGGCTGCTTTTGTTTTTTCAATGAAGATGCAGAGAAGGTGAGGATTCATACACTATCAGAAGCAAGAGTGGATTGCTCAAGGCCGGATGCCGACATTGAATAATCCGGGGAATTCTCAACCACCTTCTTCTAATGTCGCATCAATGGGAATGTATAATATGATCAAAAATCGGTGTGAAAGATATTGCATCGTTAATAGTGATTTTCAAATTGCTATCAAAGACAGATTCACCATTTTTGATAAACGCTATTATTGACTAAATATGGTGTTTGTACAAATGCTATCACTGATCTCTTTTATAGCGTTTGTCTAAATGTTATAATTAATATCTTTTGATAGTGTTTATAGAAACGCTATAATAATGCATTTTCAAAGCGTTTTTCTACAAACGCTATAATTATGCCTTTTTTCATAGCGTTGTACAAACGCTATAATTATGATCTTTTCAAAGCGTTTATAAATGCTATCACTCTATATTATAGCATTTTGCAAACGTTATTAGTATTGCTTAATGGTGTAGACGTGTAGTGAATAGAGTTTTCCACGTGGTTGTCCATGTAGAAAAGCAAAGATATTACCTCAGGTCTTAGGATTGAGCCATGACGCTTGAGCTGTTGATAGACAAGCTGAGCACTTCAGGTTTTGGTAATAAAAGAGATTACAAAATGAGAAAAATGAAAGAAAATGCATATATTGCAAGGAAAAGGGGCATGGCATTTAAAGGAATCCTATCTCAAAGAATCCGGTCATATGGCTGCATATGTCAGTAATGGGGATTCAGTGTCCAATACTCCATTGGGCATCCAAAATGTCTTTGCATCAATTTTCTGATCTATGTGCTCGATGGAACTATCAAGAAGGCCATCCATGTGGGGACAATACAACTGTGTGATTCTTTAATCTTGGAAGAATGTCTTCTTCATACCAAGACCCATTGAGCAGTCTTTCTATGGAGGCCAGATTTACATCTAATTTATGTAGAATTCACGACCTTACACCATTAGACACATTTTAGCTACAAGATACAAGGAAGGTGGATTGTACAAGTTGACCAGCTCAATCAAGAACCCTTCTCATGGATTTGCTAATGATGTTTCATCATCAATTATTTCTATTGTTGCTACAGATAATAAACTGTCAATGTTGCATGCTAGATAGGACATTCATCTTTTGCTAAGCTGCAACATTTAGAATGCTGTAAAGACAAATCTTCTTTTGCCCTTTTCTTTGATTCATATGGGCATTAGTGGTAATTTGGGAATAAACCCAGATTTACATAGATCGGTAAGGAAAAGAGCGACAATGCGCAGAACAAAACAAACAACGGGTCAGGAAAAGAGCGGCAAAAGCGCAGTACAAAGCAAACAACGTACGTAATAGAGTAACGCTGTAATATGAAAGTTGAAACGGTAGATCCTAGTGGAAATTATTGAATCCAACTAAAACATAAGGGAGAAAGAACGGTAGATGATTAAACTGGGTCGGTGCAGGTAGTGCAAATGCAATGGCAGCCATTGCCGCAGTGACAGGCCGGCGGGTTTCCGACGCCGACGTTGACCTTGTGGTTGCAGGTGCATGGCTTGCACTTGCAGAGCACCCCGCAGCCGCAGACCCCCTCCTCTTCTCCTGGCTTCAGATGCTGACCAATCGCCGTGCAACTGTTCATCGATAACCATATATATATATATATATATATATATATATATATATATATATATATATATATATATATATATATATATATATATATATATATATATATATAATATCCAACGGTTAGTTAGTTAGGCAAATTGCATTGAAGAGATAAAGAGTTGATTAAAAAGACAGACCTGCAATGAGTTCCATCGGGGCAGGCAGCGCAGACTTCACCGGCAAAGATGGTCGAATTTCCTGTCATTTTTTAATCAGATATATATATGAGACAGCTGAGAAGTTTTTGAATCGCTGATTCCTGGTAGGGCTCTTAATTTATAGGAATGGGAAACAAGGGGGTGATATGACAATGTACACGTGGCATATATCGGGCGCCAAGAAGTAGCTAGCGTACGATTGGTGAGTAGAGTTGGGGGGACATGCATTGGCTAGATGCAATGCAACACTTTCCAACACCATTTACTTGTAGAAGATTCATGGCCCCATTTCCTCCTGACCTTTCAGATCTTCTGTTAAGGAAAGTTAACGTCTTTTTCATAAATATCTCCTAAATTACAATATGCTTACAAAATAATTTCTTACCAAACTTAATCTAATATTGCCAATGGGACTTAAAAGGGCAGGATATGCAAAAACGGAACAAGCCTTGAACTGTTTTTATATAACTACTGGATACTAACAGAAAATGTTCAGAAACTGAGCCTTGAATACTA
Organism: Fagopyrum homotropicum; assembly: GCA_033239125.1. NCBI lineage: Eukaryota > Viridiplantae > Streptophyta > Magnoliopsida > Caryophyllales > Polygonaceae > Fagopyrum > Fagopyrum homotropicum. The sequence goes on from BSWB01000003.1 coordinate 117,167,916, forward strand.
CTGAATAATAACAAGCCTTGAATGAAAATTTCAAAAACAGTCCTTAACAACACCAGCTCACAAAAACATACCAGTTATAGTTTCTGCTTTTCTTGTTCTTGCACAGCTCACAGTAGACTGGCTAAATCTTCCCTGAAGCAGCCAGGCTTTAGAAACTGAGCCTCCAATTCTTTCACAAACCTACAACAAGATGATAAAGTTAACCACAGTCAAACAACTAGCTATCCCTAAGTAAGAATCCTAAAATAAAAATAGAAGGAAAATAGACGCCAATATATCAGCAAACATTCAAAAATCCAGATTATATATGAAATTTCATGTCTAATGCATAACTATTCTACTCAAAAAAAAAATTTATTTTTTTAATATAAATAGATGATTAGTTTCTCGCTCTGATACCGAATGTCTAACAAAAAACCTCAGCAAAATATTCATGTAAATATATTATAGAGTTTTTGGCGTGCAAAAAAAAAAGCATAATAAGGTTAGGCGGCGAATGTGAGTATGCAATTCCTATAGGGTCATCTTACATACACTCATTTACTTTACACCATAATATAGTCAAATCACTTACTTTTTACTTTTTGCATGTAATTATTAGATGATATTTGTATGTGATTATTAAGTTGTAGTTAGTGTTTTATAATTTTTTTTTAATGTATTTTTATTATAGATTTTAATTTTTTAATAAAATATAAATTATAATTATAAGTAAAAATAATATAGTTTTTATTTATAATCTTCTATAAAATACATGTGGGTTGTAATTTGTAAACTTTAATAAAATACAAATTAAAATTATAAGTAAAGGTAATATAGTTTTTTAAATAATTTATTTAAAATATATAAAAATGTTTTATAATAACAGGTATTATTATGTTAAACATAAAAAATTAAAAAACTAAAAGAGTTGTAAAAATAAAAGAGTTATAACACAACCCTTTTCTTTTGGCTATTATTTTACTTTTAGTTATTAAACAATTTTTAATATGATTTGACTATTATTTTAATTGTTAAATTTTTACAAGTTTTAATGCGATTTGACTCTATGTAGTGTATATAACACACCCCTTCCTATATAGTAATAGCAGGGTGATCGAAGGTGACTTGTAGATGTGCAGCAGCCCATTACAAAGTGGTGACATATTTTTTGTAGGAGTAAATGAATGATGAATAAGTGAAAAAATAAGAAAGTGGCCAGGAAGAACAAGAGCTCAATTCATCGTACACTTTATAGTTGCATCAATATATATCATATACCAAGTGATAGACTACAGTTCTCAATGATTTACAACAGTTATGACTATCGATAAAACCACGTATAATGGGAGTATCTAACCAATTTTATAATTTAAATCTCTTACAAATAGTTGAAATTTACTTCAAAACTCTTGAGGAAATATGGAAGATAGATTTGAAGAGTAGGAACAATTAAAGAGAAAAAAAGTGTCCACCTTTTGTTAACTTTTGCATTAAACTTGTGACATGTGTCAATAGGTTATTGGCAGAGTATGGTAAATTTTGATCCATTGGATCCAAGCTTGATCAATGGTTCAAATTATTTTTTGTTGAACATATTAATCATATATGGTAGTTTTTAGGTTTAACTAAATATATTTTTGATAAATTTTATTTTATAAATATTTATATTTTATTTTTATCCACCCATAGAGTCCAATATTGATTATATTTCGAAGGATAAAAAAATATTTTTATCTATTGTAAAATCAAAATAAAATTTAGTTATAAATAAAATCAATAATATCAACATTTTAATGTATTTGTATGCCTTTAATTATTAATGAAGTATTTTTTAGAAATCTCATTTTTATTAATTGTTTATATATTTATTATTTATTTTTTTGAAATAAATTTAGTTATAAATAAAATTAATAATATCAAAATTTTAAAAAGAATATAAATACGGTGGGTGAATAAATTTAGAGTTAAAAGATGAAGAGTTAAAAACTATAAATGTAAATAAAAAGTAGATGGAGTTTTATAAACTGATGTGACGGAAAGAAGGGTTTAGAGACTTTGATTTATATAACCCACCATTGTGGGTTTACAAACATTATGCTTCCACTTGTACTTTCAACAACTTATCCACCAACTCATTTTTCCTTGATTCTATTCTTCCAAAGGAAGACACATTCTAGTGAATGAGCCTCGCTTTCAGATAAGTAAGATCCCGAGAAAGATCTACAGCTAACTTAGGATCCCAAGTTTCTCGTACAACGGAAGTAAGGTCTGGGTGTGACAACCAAGTAGCTTCGAATCGACAAGGGTGTCTGCTCCTATTAAATCTTATACCAGACTTCAATTGAAGAAGAAAAGGGTTATGCTCTAAATAAAGAGAGGGAAGATATCTCACAACCTCATTCAAAAGTTTTTTGGAAAAACGTATCAAGCCTTCGTGATTGCATGTTCAAACTTGTTATGCCCCTATTCTACGTAAAATTAGATCCACTGAAACCCATTTCAATTAATTGGGAATCAACCATCCTTTTATGAAGACATCAGAATCTTCAAAAAGATTCGACACCCTTCCTCCGCATTCATTTGAATCTAAACACAATTAAACCCATTAGACTATCTACATTCCTAGTGAAAAGGGTTAAATTTTACACACCTATCTAAAACAAATTCCTACATTCCATGAATTTTCTCCGTTTAAATAGTTAAATAAAAATTCACCCCGTTCAAATATAGACGTCATCCTCCAATAGTGCAAATTAAAAAGGATCCTACTCCTCCACAAATAAACCAATAATATCTTTTTGTAATTTATTTATTCTCAAATATTTTATGGGAAAAAGAGAAAGTAAGGTTAAAATAAGATTATAATCGGAATGCAACAAAAAGCTATATAGACGGAGTCTATACGCAAATATACGTATAGAAATACTTGCATAAACAGCATTATAAAAGGAGTGACATGCGGTTAGTTTTATGCATTCACTTGGTTGAAAATAGTGGAACAACCCCTCATAGGTTTTACTGTCTTCATTTTCACTTGGTTTATCTGTCATTGTCTTATTTTCACTTGCTCTGCTCTTTACAAATCAAACCTCTTTACTCATCCATAGACTATAATCTTTAATTATCTTCAAATTTCCACCCTCTATTTGATCAAGCATACCAATCAAACTTTTTTTCTCTCTGTAACTTCATTTTAGTGTCCCCTCTTAGCTAGGTATACTCATGCACTACTGAATTGTATAAAAAATTGTATTATTTTTTGGACAAAGCCGTGCAGTTTGACTTCTTTCAGTTTACCGTTAATAGTTTTATTGGAAGGATATATTACATTAGGGCTTTGCTTTCATTGTTCCACTATTCCAGCTGTCTCTCGTGTGTTCAACTTACATTAGGGCTTTGCTTTCTCTAACTTTGATTTCTCCCTTTTTCTACTAGAATTTTCTTGAGGTTGACATTTTCATGTTTAAAGCAACTCTAACCTCAAAGCAATTCCAAGCATTCATATGAAACAGAAAAACATGGTTTCACAATATCACACAACACCAAACCCATACATTCTGCATCACTTCCTAATCCCATCAGATTCAATCAACAATCAAGTTTGAAAATGAAGGGGAAAACAAAAGAATGTGTTGAGACCAAACAACACATACCAAGACTACTAAGTTCTATCTAAGTCCTATTTAAGGTTACATTCAGAGATTACCTTTGAAAGAGTCGACGTTGATGAGACAACTGCTAAGTTCACTCAGGAACGTTTCGAAGTTGATGAGACTGAGAATCTCCTTGAACACAAATCGAAGGAAAAAAAAAAAAAGAATGACAGTCTACCCATAGTTTTGTTGCAATTGTATTATGACCTTAGTTTAGGAATATATTTACATAGATTTTTCCTTTTATTTTGTAAGCATCACATATATTCATATCAATTATGGTATTATTTGTCTATTTTGTGAGAATGGGGTCTACACATAGTTTTGTTGCAATTGTAGAAAATATGCTACATTTTAGATCAAAAGGAACCATGAGAGTACAAGGAGTCAAGAGCACAACATATTGGAGTATATTGAAGTATAAAAAAGACCAAGGATCATAAGAAGGATGCAAGTAGAATGCAAGCAAGGAACAGAAGAAAGTACGTAACGGAAGAGAAATTTCGGATGGATAAGAATTATCTCGGCCGAGATTTTATTCAGGTTTGCCCGAGATTTTGTGAAAACGGTCCGTAGCCCAAAGTCCAAAAACCCTAGTTTTTATTATTAAAGAACGGCGGCCGAAACATTTGAAAGATACCTTTTCACGACGAGTTTTAGGCACAACTTGATAGAGTCGGAACACGTAGAAAGACGGCAGTAGAGAGTTCGAAGGAAGAGTATAACATCAAGTGATTGAAGATTCACATAGTTAGTGACAAAGTTTTTTTAGTATTCTCGAAGGGATATACTTAGTTGTTGTTTTCATTATTTTGAACACAAGGTCAAACCTTTGTTATTGCTTTATTTCAGTTTTGATATTTGGAGATCGTTTGCTAAGTATTCTTTGCCATTTTGTTGGTTATTTCGATTTTATGTCTTATTTGATATCATATATCTTCTTTGATTTGAATAAGATTGTTGTTGGCTAAAACTATTGTGATTCTAGAGTGATTAGTTGATGGTTGTGGTATAGATTATGATAAAATGAACATCTAAGTTAGATTGGATCTTGAAGGTTGATGTTTAATTAACCTACGCAGTTACCAATCTCGGATTGATCTCAGGAATCTCGGCCGAGATTTGAGTAAGAACAATCCGAGATTGATTCATGTTTACCCGTTCATGTTATATCCTTGAGCTTAGATTATAGTTTGCTCAAATCCTAGCCTTGTTGAGCTTTTCAAACTTACATATAAGCTTGTGAATACTTACCTGGTGATTTCGTTTTTTTAGTTGCTAACGATGATGAGTATTAGGTAACAAATGTTTATCCTATGTTAGGTTTGAGTGTGCCTTCACCTTGCCTTTGTGAGTTAACTTAAGACTTACCCGGTGAAGGTTAGTTCTATTCCCTTAGGTTGAGTGGTTGGTTTGAGATTATAGTTCCTTTCTCTAGATCTTGGAGACTTACCTGGTAATATGAGCTTTGGTTTGGGATAGTGGATAGTGAGACCTCCCCTGTAATCTATCCCACCTTAGAAACACCTTTCCTTTGCAACCTCAGCCTTATTCACATATCTTTAGAAATCTTGAATCAAAAACCACAACCGGACGCTATGATCTCTAGAATCTGCATTTTTTCTGATTATTATATCTTCATTGATTGCTTTGTTTTGTTCTTTGATATTTGCAAGTTTCTTACCTAGATTTTAATATACTGCTTGATTTCACCATAGTCCTTGTGTTTGACCGTGGAATACTTTTTTTTTTTATTACGATTGATTCATACACTACGGGTTCACTATTGCTTTTATTCTTGGTATAAATTTAAGGTTGTTTTCCTTCATATACACACACATTTTGGAGTGAACAAGTTTTTGCCGTTGTCGGGGACTTGGTTTAGACCAAACCGTTATTTGGTTGTCTAGGATAATTACTTGCTTTTTCTATTGATCTTTCTGCTTGAGTGTTCTTGCAGAAATTTCTTTAGGTTTATACGAAGATCTCGTGCCGGAAAGAAAGTAGTTCCATACGATCCTGAACCCGAAAAGACTTACAAAAGAAAGTTAAAGGAAGCTAAGATGGCTTTAGGTAGAATAGATATTCAAGCTGAATTGGATGATGCTTTAGAGCAAGTAAAGCTTAGAGATGATGCTCTAATTGAAGAGAAAGCTTTTGCACGTGAATGAGAAGAAGCCATTCGAGTTGAGATTGATGAGATGCAAGTTACTATGAGGCAATTGCTCCTTGAGAGAAGGAACAATACCAAGAACGAAGTCAGTCGCACCACTAGCTATACCTTACCTTCCGGTGAGGATTGATCCGTTTGTTGGAGAGCCACAAACACTTGGACAGAGGATGGATCCATCTCAACAAGTATGCCGTCCGGGCGTTAATCTAGGAGATCCAACAACACATGATTACGAGCTCCACCCTCAAGTTCTTCAAATGATCCGTCAAAATTAGTTTGGAGGATTAGAGGGAGAGTCACCACACCAACACTTGCAAAACTATGAGATTCTTATGGAGACATTCAGGACTCCAAAATTAGAGAATAATAATCATAAGTTGAGAGGTTTTTCCTTCTCCTTGAAGGAGAAAGCTCGTGCTTGGTATCAATCACTGCCTTTTGGAAGGAAAAGCACTTGGGAGGAGATGACTATTGAATTCCTCACCAAATTCTTCCCACCATCGAAGACTACGGAGTTGAGAGGTAAAATAAATTCTTGTATGATGAAGGATAAAGAGAGTTTGTTCAAGTCATGGGAAAGGTTCAAGGACCTTTTGCTAGATTGTCCTCATCACGGGATTCCAAAGATTGAGCTTCTAGAGATCTATTTCAAAGGTTTGGATGAGGAAACTCAATTCAAGCTTCAATCTCTTTCCGGAGGGACTTTCATGGAGAAACCAGTTGTTGAAGCATGAGAAATTGCGGAGAAGCAAGAATTAGTCATTGAGAAGTATTCCCATCGGAGAATTGATGATGGATTCCAACGACCCGGAGTCCATGAGGTATCTCTTGCTACTACTAATAGTGCTCAACTTGATATTCTCAACAATGAGGTTAAAGCTTTAAATAAATTATTGAAAACTCAAACACAAGCACCGGCACAAGCTAGACTGTCACCTAAGGAACAGGTTGTTAACTACATGGGAAGAGGGAACTATCAAGGGCCAATGAATTTCAACAATAATAGGAAATTTTATGGAGGAAACAATTGGCTCCCTAATCATAGTCATCCCAGATTTTCCTACTCGAATCCGGATGGCGCATTAAATCCACTTGCATCCTCAAGTCAAACTCCACCACCAAAGAATTAAGAACCTCCACCGGGCTTCAATCAACCTCCCAAAGATCGAACGGGGGCAATGTTTGAGCAATTGATGGGGAGGTTGAGTGGATTGGAGATCGCCATTACTTCTATTTATAAGGCTCAAAAGGCCTTGGAAAATCAATTATTTAGCAAGGCGGGAGAAGCTCCTAGAGATCTAGGAAAGCTTCCTAGAAAGACGGAGAATAATCCCAAGGGGCAAGTGATGGCTATCACCATCAGAAGCGGTTTGAAGATCAATGAGACATTGCCTAAGACTATTGAGAGAGGGGAAGCAAGTTATGGTTGAGGAAGATCCACAACCAATAGAGAAGGAGAAGGAGAAGGAACCGGTTTATGTACCTCCTCCAGCTTACAAACCTCAACTTCCATTCTCTCAATCAAGAGATAGAGCGCGTTTGGATAAATACTTTGGTAAGTTCCTTGAACTCATGAGTAAGCTACATATTAATATTCCTTTATGGATGTTATTGTAGGTATGTCCGCTTTTGGGAAGTTCCTAAAAGAGATCCTCTCTAAAAAGAGGAAGCTATAAATTGTAAGATAAGCTTGACTTTATCTCTGAAGAGTCCCGGTGAATACAATGTAAAAAGTGTGGGAGTTCACACATAGATTTGAACCAATAGATGCAAGCCCAGAAGAAGATTCATTCATCACTTATCACTCTGCTAAGTTTTCTCACCAAATTTAAACGTTTGTACAGTATTCATTTTCATATATGTAAATGAATAATGTACAAAAGATTGACTTTGGTGAAAAAATTTAGTAGAGTAATAAGTTGATAAATTAATCTTCTTTTGGAATTTGCTAGTCAAGATACATAGTTCATTGCTTTGAGACATCCTTCGAATATGATAGTTCACAACCATTTTGCATTATTGAATTTAACGGTGATGGTTGATGAATGCCATTTTTTTTACTACTCAATCTATATGTTGGTGAAGCAAACTATCATGCAATGATTAGAGTAGAAATTTAGTAAAAATTGAGTATTGTTTACTGACTAGAGTAGAAATTGAGTATTATTTCACTGATTGAACAAGATTTCCAATTTATATGTTTTACCGTGTATTGAAAATTTATTGGTATTGAATTTAATGGTGATGTTGGTGAAGCAAACATAAATCAGAAATTCAGAATTATGAGTAAATCACTATCCATGGAATTATCTATGAAACTATCATGCAACGCAAGTTGGAGGAGAATTTTTTTTCTAATCTGAATTGGATCTTTGAGAGATGAATGCCATTTTTTCTTCTAATGCCTTGACTTTTTTTCCTTTCTTCAGATGCCGCAATCTCCGTCCACTATGGACCCTTTGAGTTTGAGTATTGATCAGTCTCACGAGTTTCTAGAAAACTTTGAGAATGCAACGAATGTTGATGCCGAGATGGACGAGCAACCTGAAAATGGAGATGTGTCATTACAACCAAATCGTCGTAAAGTAGTTGAAAAGAGAAGAGGAAAGAGGAAAGAGTTAAATGCAAATATTGTGGGATAACCTATGCCAATGGCACCAAAAATGTTAGTCACCATTTCTATCGGTGTCAAAAGAATCCAACAAATAAGGGTAAAGGTAAACAAACTCAACTCGTTCTTGAAAGTATGGATGATAGTGGTGTGAGAATGAAAAATTGGACATTTGATACAAATCATGTTAGCGAAAAAGTGGTGGAAATGGTTATTAAAGATGAAATGTCTTTTAGATCCGTAGAGAAGGATTGAGAGGAGCTTTTTTTGTAGCTTGTCCTTCATTTATTATGCCTTCACGCACCACTATTTCACGTGATTGTTTTGAGTTGTGTGTGAAAGAAAGAGAGAAGTTAAAAGGGATTTTCAGAAATTCTTGTTAGAGTGTGTGCTTGACCGGCCACTGATTGATACATGGATGTTTATTGCAAAAGATAATTATATGTGTGTCATTGCTCATTTTGTTGATGAAAATTGGAACTTGCAAAAGAGGATTACTAATTTTTGTCTCATTTCTAGTCATAGAGGAGAGGACATTGGTCGGGCACTTAAGGATTGTTTCAGTTTTTGGGGATTGTCGAGTAAGCTTCTAACGGTGACTGTTGATAACGAATCATCTAATGATGTTGCTTGTGCTTACCTCAAATGGGTTAGTAGAGATAATGGTTGTATTCTTAAAGGCAAGTATTTGCACATGAGGTTTGTAGACACATTATTAAGATGACATCAAGTTGTGTGATACCTATGTCAAAAAGGCTCGAGTTGTTGTTAAGTTTATTATGGGTTCTCTTGCTAGATTAACATCATTTCGACAACTACTTGAGAAATTGAAGATTGATTGTAAGAGTTCTCTAGTGCAAGATGTATCAACTAGGTGGAGTTCCACTTATTTGATGTTGAGTAGTGCATTAAAGTATAAGGCTGTAATTTCTCGGACAAATATTCCAGATGTTGATGAGGTTAGCTATACTCTTGATGATGAAGAGTGGAGTAAGATAAAGTCACTTGTTGTGTTTTTAAAAGAGTTCTGTGATTTGACAACCCGAGTTTCTAGCTCCTTGTATGGTACATGAAACTATATGATATTTTATGTTTCCACCACTTATAAAGTGTTAGATAGTATGCTTTCTAACCCGAACTTTGCTTTGAAATACATGGCAAGAGCAATGAAAGATAAGTGTGAAAAGTATTGGTATTCACTTGAGACTGTGAATATGCTGATGTTTCTACCTACAGTACTTGATCCTTTCTACAAGTTTCGTGGAGTACAACTTGTTCTTAAAAGTATTTATGGAAGATAAACTTGTGTGGAAGACTTCGTTGAGAAAGTTAGAGAAGTGTGTTATGAGTTGTTTGAGGAGTATAAAATTCGTTATTTTCAAGTGGAAGATCAAGTTGTTGGTTCACATTCAAGTACAATAGGTATTGATGATGATAGTTTGAGATGGTTAGAAGATATAAATGAGGAAGTGAGAAGAGGGATACTAGATCCAAGTGAACTTTCAAGTTCCGAGTTTGATCAGTTTTTGCATGAAAGGGGGGGAAGCGAAAAAAGTTGATGTTTTGGTGTGGTGGAAACTCAATGACCATAGATACCCTATTGTTGCACGCATGGCTCGTGATGAGTCATTCCTATTTCTACCGTTCCATCGGAATTTGCATTTAATGTTGGAGGTCGTCATATTTCTGCATACTGAAGTAGTTTGTCTCCTCGGGTACTTGCTTGTTAATTTAAATCTTCAATACTTACTAGTTACTATTTACTAAACATTGGTTTATTTGAATTGTTCAAAGATGGTACAAGCACTAGTATGTACTCAAGATTGGTTGTGTTTAGGGAGTAAGAATAAAAAAGATGATAAGGAGGATGTCTTAGAAGAAGATGAAATCTCAAGTTTGGCAGAAGGTATATATAAATATATAATTATCTACTTGAGGATGTGGAATACATTGCTTGAATGAGAAATTTTATTTGTTCAAAGATGGTTTATTTGAATTTTTCTTTGTTGAACAGATTTGAGAAAACATTGCATTGCTCGATTGATGTCAATGAAGGCGCATTCTACGTGTGTTCTTGAAGATGTGGTAGATTTGAAGATGGGCTTGCGAATTTCATTTTAAAACATTACCACTATTTTGTTTAGATTGCTTGACAATCTCATGCCGGAAAGACTAGATTTGGTTAATTGTTGGTTTTTTATTCGACAATATTTGCATTGTTTAGATTATATTTTGCCATTGGTGAAAGTTTTATTTTTCAGCTAAAAGCAATAACTTAGGTTCAGTCCGGTCCGGTCTGAAATATTCAAAATTGCACAATTAGGTACAACCCGATTCAACCAGACCGGTCCAAAGTGTTATCAATTTACGGTCTGCCGGTCCGACCGTATGCACAAGACTTATTAAGTGATGTGATAATATGAGATGTAATTATCCAACAGGGTTTGAACACGAGCCGGGATTTGACAACCGACCTCAAACCAAATAAGCGTATTTGAACAAGACCTATTTAGCGTATCTTGTCAAATGAGGCAACTATATATTTGGGGTGTGTTTTGTTCAAATTAAAGTTTAATACAAAATAATGATAAAATTTGAGTTGTTTAAAAAAATCATAAAGCCGTGTTTGGTTATGCCCTAATTTAAATGTTAACAAAATAATTTACATTAACTATTTGCCTCGTAGTTAGTTTGTTATTAATAAAAAAAGGGATAAATTAATATTTTTATTATAAAATCTTAATTATTCATTCAAATATTTTATTTAAATATTAAACTAGATTATTTTATTTTAACAAACATTATTAATATAATATTTTAAACGCGTCCAATATTTCTGAATAAGCAAACACACTCTTAATTAAATGTTAACCCGGAAGACCTTAGTTAAGAAGTAGGGCTGTTAAAACGGTTCCTAAACAATGATTTTTTTAGGAATCAGAAATCGAACCAGTTTAGTTATGCGGTTCAGTTCCTATACTTTTAAGAGGCGGAACCGTTTGGAACCGAAGCAAATAAGTAACCGAACCATTTTAGGTATACGGTTCAGTTCTTGTATTTTTTGTATGAGTGGAACAGTTTGGAACCGATTTACAAAGAAACCGTTTTAAATCTAACAAGAAAACTATTTAACGACTTTCATTTTCATATGAATTGTAGGAAGAAAGTCCAAATACTTTAATTTGTTAAGAATATAGATGTTTTTAATTTTTACATGTTCTGTCTTAATTTTCTCTGATTCTCGATAACTCAAGAATGCCTTATAATAAGTAATCAAGCACTGCTACAACGGAAGATAAAATTGAAACCTCAAGTCTATCTCGACGAACTATACCCATTGTCTTATAAATGGGATAATTTAATTTTTTTGATAGTCTAAGTTAAAGAAACTAACAACAAAATGGTTGTAGACAAAGAAATTATAGATTGAAGACAAACCTGTAAAAAAGTTGTTGAACAAATAGAGAAACCGATTTAGTGATTAACAGATGAATGTGAGAGAGGAACATAAGACAATATTATAACATATATAAGACAATATTATACCAAAGAAAGAGACCAATACCTTTTTAAAACTTTTTGTTATATATTATGTTGCTTTACTTTTACTAGTTCACCTAAAAATATAAACGGTTCCGATCTATTTTTATTTTAAGGAACTGAAACGGTTTAAACCGTTTTTATAACGGTTCAGTTAAAAAAACCGATAAATAATTAAGAGGAACCGAACCAAACCGTAAACAGGTTCGGTTTCAACGGTTCCGTCAGGAACCGGTTCCGATTAACAACCCTATTAACAAGTATTAATTACAACATGACTTGAAAAGAAAGAAAAGAAATATTACAACATAAAATAATAGCTTGGTCTGAGAACATGAGAAAGTAGGTGAGTTGAAGGCACGATGGAAAGCTGAAGAAGAAAACAACATCGCCGAATATGTCAACGTGCATGATGCTTCCTTTGCATGGGGAATAGCAAAATACCTTTCTTTTACTTCACTTACCATCTGCAACTTCAAAATAATACACAAAGCTGAACGTAAAAATCTTAAAAACAACTACTAGTGCATTAATGCATTAAGATCTGTCAGCTAGAAACATCTTTCTTTATTCTAAGAGATTATTTATTGTGTCCATAGATTAATATGTAAAATTATAAAGCATATGAACACAAATCAAAGTTTGAAATAGTACCGCTGTGTTTCCCTCCAAATGCTGTGCATAAGAAAGTGAAGAATATGACTAGAATGACAGTTCCAGCCAACATTCCAGCAATAATGGCGAAGATTTTCACTGATCCTATCCTTTTACCATAACCTGCACATTTATTCATCACAATATTCATTTAGACAAACCCACACTTCAATTATACCTCGACCAATCACATTCAATTCATTTTTTTTCTATCGTGTTTCTCTTCTTCCTTCCAATTAACGTCAATGAGTTTCTTGCCTCTTTTACCAGTTATCCTCCTTCTAACAACTCCATAATTAAGAGTGCACATGAAGTTGTTATTTTCTTAAGTTAAGTTATGCACAATATGTGTTTGATAAAATGTCCTTATGAATTTTAGTATACAATACGCAACGATAATAATATTAGTTAGTTCATTTTTTAACGTATAATTCATTTTTTTTTTATGAACTTTTAGTTCATTTATGTGAACACGTGGCTTATTTTTTGTGATGGTTTAGTTATTTTTTATTCCTTAACGTGTCGTTCTTTTTTGTGAACGTGTACTTCATTTTTCTTTTGGAACTTATAGTTTGTGATTGTGTAGGTCATTTTTTTGCCCTTTGTGAATGCGTAGTGCCTAACCTCACTTACTACCGAAAGTATTTGAAGAATCAATCTTAACTAGTTTATTTTTAGGTGTATCGAGTTCATTTTTTATATGCATTATGTTCATTTTTCATATATAAATATCATGCCCATGTTCATACAATATTTTTGAAATCACAATTTTATTAGGACATTTTATTAAGTATATATGTATCATGCGTCCCTTTTTACCAATTAGGATTAACTCAAAGTCATTATGAAATTATATATTGTATCATTATGGAAAGCGTAAAGAATCACCATTTTCACAATCCTAGCAACATTGAGATCTATGTGTGATATTGTGAGAATGATACTAGAAGCTTTTTCTTCATTTATCCAAGTCAAGGTGTCCTTTGACGGGATTCGGACCCTTTTTTCTTGATCATAAGTTTAAAAGTGAAGATATAAGAAAGAGCAAGACAACTTTTGTTTGGATCCAGAATCAACCACAATAATATTACAGAATATAAATTTAGAAATGAAGTGACGACAGAAAGTTGTAATAATATCATCGATGGTGATCTCAGCCATGGTTATCTCACTGAGATTGGTCAAAGAGGGATCAGTATGAGTGGGGATCTCAACATTTTCAACCATAACCATGTTTTCTAGATTTGTTGAATACAATGATTTAATTATTTTGTGAGATCTGTCTGAACAGTAAATTGATCGAATTTTTTTATTTGAAACAGAATAACTTATTTTTTTAATATAATATTCGTAGTTATATATATATATATCAAACTTAGATTTAATAGTTAAAATCAGGATGCATCTCCCAATTATTTCATACAGGAACTAACAAGTATAAACAAATTACGTACGTAATAACTAATTAAGTTCAGCTTAAAAGTACGTACCTCCGCCGCCAATGGAAGCCGCAACGGTAAAGCGGGCGTAACACTTGGCCAAGAACACTTCCCCGTAGGCAGCGACGTCACCCTGACTCCTCAACAGCTGAACCGCACGCTCAACGCAATCCCGGCACTGGTCAACGCTCAAATCCCCCACGCACTGCGCCATTCCCCGGACGCTTCCACAAGCAACAGCCGTAAACGGCGACGACCCATCCAGCAGCCCAGTCAGCACTTCATCCCGATCCGGGCCCACACTGTTCACCTCAACCGCCGGCCCAAACTTCTTAAGCACCAGCGACTTATCCTCCACCCCAAAAAACGACGTCGCATCATACTTGGCGTAGCATCCTTGGAGCTGAACAACGGCGCCGGAGGAGGAGGGACACGTGGCAGCCATTAGGGAGACGGCTCTTGCCACGCAGGAGGAGCACTGGGAGCCTTGAAGGTCGCCTCGGCATTGGTAGAGGCCGTGGACGACGTCGTTTTTGTAAGGGGAAGTTATAGTGTAGTTGTTGTAGGAGGATGTAGTGGCGAAGTTTGTTAGGGAGGATAAGAGAGAGCTGAGGTTGGTGGAGAAGGCGGAGTTTGTGGCAAAGGGTACCGGGGAGCAACCGCCGTAGATGAAGGATTCGAGTAGCGGAAGGGTGTTTGAAGGGACCAAACAAAGGAGGAGAATAATGAGGGAGAGAGGAGTTGAGATTTGTGGTTTCGCCATTAAGATCAAAGTATAGCGTTCACCCTCATTATATAATTTATATTGGTACATTCTCATAAAAATCTTCGCCCCATTCCTTATTTATCCCGAATTTTTATTATTTGTACTTGTATTCATGGGAATAAAAAATAAAAGAATTTGACTTATTAATTTATCACTTTTATTTAATAGTATCTAAAAGTAATTAATCTCACTATTTAAAAATAATAATAATTTAATGTTTGTTATTTGTCATAAGTGTAAGTTTTAAATTTTACTGAATTTGTTATTTTATTTTATTTTATCTTTTTTATCTTTTTTATTTCTTTTATTTTTTATATCAAAAAGTTTTTATACCAGAAATTCATACCATAATTTTTACATACCATAATTTTTTATACTAGAAATTCATACTAGAATTTTTTCATACTAGAAGTTTTTTTTGTTCTTTTTTATATTTTATAATTCACATACCGAAATTTCTCATACCAGAAGTTAAAAAATACATGTGTTTCTGCCACCCCTTCATCTGGATTCACAATGCATTAGGCTCTTTTCCTTTCTTCACAAGCTCATACACTTGTGATTTTGTTTTGTATTAGCAACGGCTCTGGATTCACAGAGTTGACAAACAGTCCTTTGAATGCATTTTGAGATCTTCATAGCATTCATGATAAAATCCTGCAACAATTGCCTCTCGGCCTCCTCCCTACACTACTACAAAAATGTGTTTATAACCCTTACGATATAACCCGGGCGTAAAAATCATGAGGTATAAAATAGATTTTTTAAAAAATTTAATTAGGAAACCTATAATATCACGGATTTTATATTACCCGGGCTATAAAGTTATGTAAAATTACGCAAGAGGTATGTAAATAACGCGAATATTGTGATATCCGGGTTATATAGAAGGTAAATTTGTAAATTCATCAAAACGCCCGGGAGATATGTAAATTTTTTTTTACTTTTCAACTTTACTTCCCTCGATTACTTGGCGACTGGCGACTAGCGAAGACCAAAGCACTTGCGGCGGTTGCTTTCTCCGACCACTGTCGGAGCTTCCTCCGGCTACTGGACCTGGGTAGGTAGTCGATGCTCTCTCCAACTCTCTTGCATCATTATCTAGTCTCGGCGATTGACCACTTTTCACTTTTCTCAATCTCTGTTGCCTCGAACTAGGGTTTAGGAAGAATCTCGATCCTCCAAGCTCGATTCCACCTTCTACCTTTGTTATTGTGGTATGTATCTATCTCTCAACTCTCTCCGCCTCTTATACATATCTGATGAGTGATTGTTAATTCCTAGTTCAAGTAATTCGTCTCTTCAGGCACTTGCTCTAATCCACATCCTGTCATCGATTTCTCAGTATGATTTATTTTCCTCCTATGATTGATTTTCATGAAGTTGCTCTAATTTATGGCTTCCAAGGTTCAGTTTGAGTTTAGCTTGAATTTGACAAGTTGATTTGGCTGGATATTGGATTTATACGAACGTGAAGTGAAGTTTCAGACTTTTCTGTTTATTGCAGTACACTGTGGATTGATTTTAGCATGAAAATATTCCTCCTTGAATTCGATTGTTTTTGAAGACTGATTATGTTAGGTTTCATTGGTTTTTAATTTCTCATTCTCTTGCACATTGAAATTCAAGCTTGTGTAAGGGTTTGCTAGCTGTCCATAGAGCATAGGGGCTTAGTGATCCTTCTTCCTATTCAAACTTCTTTCTCAAATAGTAATGATAGAGATACAATTTAGCCTTATAATGTTTTTAGAGGTGTTTGTCAAGCCAGTTTTAGCCTTAGGGGTATTGATTGGCATTTTCATAGAGGATGCTTCTTCTCACTACAGATTATATATAAATGGAAATACAAACTGATCTAATTAAGAGGAGGAGAATGATAACCCTTTGTTGATAACCAAAATCACTTCGGTGAAAAATATCTTAAGTACAATACCCTACTGTTTTGCTTTACAAATTTATAATACCCTACGGTTTTGCTTAACAAATTTATAAGGATGAAAGGACAACATTTAATTGAGTAGGAACGAAAGAGCTCCCCACAAATATCGAGCAACAAACAAAAGTAAAAGGCATTAACCAAACAACCTTCTCCCGAACCAAAGGATCAAGGTTCTGTTTGGGCTCTGGTCAATGACTTTCGTTGGCTGCTAGATGATTTTTCTGATGGTTCTACTGAAGAGATTAATATTTCAGAGGAGGTTTTCAATCGATCAAATCTTGATATCTCCATTGGCAAGAATGAAATTCAGATGTAGCTAGACAAGCAAGAGCTACAAATGTGTCATATATCAATATATATGAGGTTAGTTTTCATTAGATTTAACTTAATCTATTTTTCTTTATTTCATGTTTACATTATTTTATCAATGTAGATTTCTCTCGGAGACACATTGTCAATCAAGTAAAACATTCGGATTTCTTTGTCCAATGTTAATTTCTTCCAAAAGTCGTGGTGGTATGAGAATCAAAGAACATGAGCTTATCATTCGGATTTATGTGTTGAGATTTATGCGCGAGATCATATTAAGAAGAAGTCACAATGTCCCAAATATTGTACGTTTCGACATATTTTTACATTATTTTGGCTTTTCATTAAATATTATACTCATGAGCTTATCAAAGTTAATTTCTGATATCTTTACAATGGTATGGGAAAAAATATACTTACTCATATGATAAAATTGAAGAAGTTCATAAGGAGTGGCTGGAATATTTGCTTCAACTAATCTTTTAGGTATGAAATTCGAAACTTTGATTGCATTTATATGATTTGGATTTGGATTGTGTGTTCCGACCTCGAATATATTTTTTGGACAGATTGAAATCAATCCTAGGGTGTTGTTCTTTGGTTTTAATGAACAAATGTTTGGCATTTCCATAGACTGCATTGAATGTCCTTTTCTTCTAGTATATATTTTGGATGGTGTGCTCCATATACCTTTCACTTTGTAACTTTCTCTCAAAATTGGTGTTATTGTGCTCTCCAGGAAGTTTCAAAGCAGTGAAAGTGACGAACTTCAAAACTTGATCTTTTGTAAGGCTTCATGATATCTCCCGCAATAACAGTGTAGATTTCATCACCGGTTATCGTCTAGTTGATGTGCATTGCTAGGACGATGAATATATCTTTTGAAGATTGTGAACATTTAAATCTTTATACACTTGGTGACATTTAGTTTTTGAATCATGACTTTGAATTATGTTTGTGAATTTGGTTATCTACGGATGTGATATTAGTGATAACAAAACTGCAGTTAATGTTTTGAGTTAAGTACAGACTTTGAATCATGTTTGTGAATTGAATTGGTTGCTGAAGTTCTTTCTGCATATGGGACAAGTTCAATTTGTGAATGCCATGAAAAACGTACAGAATCCGGACATTAAATCCGGGTTAAATAATTCAGAATGGTCTCGTCATAAATTTTATACATTATAACACGGATCTTCATTATAAGGATTATTAGGTAGTCACATACTCGAATAACCCGGATCCTACCATCCGGGTTATTTATTGGTTTAAGATAACCCGCTTCCCAATATCCGGTTATTAATTATTAAAATAAACGGCATCAAATAACCCGGTCCATACCCCGGTTATGTTACATTATCAAATACCCCGGGTTCATGGTTTCCGGGTTATTTGATCATAATATATCCCGGTTGCCAATGTTTGTACCAAAATTGAAGAAGATAAAATAACCCGGATGTTGTTTTACACACGCCCGGGATATAAAGTTGATGGACCAAATATTGCCCTAACCTTTACCCCGGTGGGGGTCCGGAGTATATTCTATCAAACGCCCGGGTTATCATCCCCTTTTTGTAGTAGTGCTATCATACAAATAAAGAAAATAGCACCATGAATACAATACCTATCCAACTAGGAAATTCAATTACAATACTAGTAATCTTTGCAGAAATAACCAAAACATAATAAATTCAGTCCATAATATCCTAGACAGGAGATGCTCGACTCTACTTCTAGTATTGATAAGATAACAACCAGATTAATTACCAGTTTTGAATTCATATCCAAAAGTCAAAGCTCCTTTGTATCATAAATCGAAACTCACCCTAACAAATTGTTGAACCTTTTATGATATTGCTAGTGGTGGACGCTTCTTTAAGTAATCAAAACAGCTTATAAACAAATTTATAATGTTCAGCAGCACGCTTTAAGATCTAAAACTACCTCCAAGAGGTGGCTTCCTTGAGTAGTTGCCAGGGATGCTAATGACAGCTTGATTATCGTTCAACGGTTTCGGTGTTTCTATTTCTGCAAAGTCGAGCATCTGACCATGAAATGGAAGTTCACATTCGGATACTCATAGGGTTCAACATCGACTATATATTTACTCAATTAAACTTCTTAAAACTTTACCTTGTTGTAACAGTATCCCAATAGGAGGCACTCATATGGCCTGTGATGAAAGAGATCCAGGTCACCAATCAAAGATCCGTTTGCTTTTACCTGTAGATCTCTACATGCTCATCATTGAACAATATTGGATAACAAACTAGGAATGTGGAAATTAAGCAGACCTTCAACCAATAGAGTGTAGCTGCATACTTGACTCCCCATGTAGGAAATACTTTTGTCTCTACAAAACCCCAAAGCTTTTTTCTATTTGTCACCCATAATGCTACTAAAGCCCCTTTTGATGAGCTAGTTGCTTTACAAGAAGACCTAGAAAGTACCGATTTGGTAACGTTGCATACCTACAAGCATTTACGAATACAAACTGTAAATGTTTGCTGCACAACAATAAGATGTTGATTGTGACAACAGTAGGATGCAAACTTAAGAGTATCCGAGATGGAAAAAGCTGTTGGGCAAAATTCGAAAAATCTCAAACTATGAGGGTACCATCCGGAATTTTCCAAAATAAAATATATTAAAATATAAAAGTACAAAGTCATTCAACCCGGGAACATTACATAAAATTGTCTTCAACTTTTAGTACAATCTGAAAGTTGACATGCATTCGTAAACTAGTCACCTTGAAGAGAGTAAGTATCTTATGAAAAAAACATAATAACAACGGTTATTTATTTCGATTAAAATATGTAGATAGGGGCTAGAGTCGGAGTTCACAAGAAGGTTGGAGTTTGCAGGAGGGAAGGGTTAGACTCGTAGTTATCACGAGGGATGGAGGCTAGAGACAAGAGTCGTAGTACACGAGACAAAGATGGAGGAATGAAGGATGGATCAAATTGTGAATGAAGGAATGAAGGATGGATCAAATTGTGAATGAATGGAGACTACGTAAACTAAAGCTTTGTGACAACCATAAATATCGATGACAAAGTTAAGTGAAGTGTGGTGATAACCGTAAGTCTTAGTGGCATCCGTGACAACATTAATAAAAAGCTTGATGATAACTTTATGCGTCTTGGTGACAACTCTGAGTCATGGTAACAACGTAAATTAAAATTTGGTAACCATGTAAAATAAAACTTTGTGACAACCCTAAACGTTGTTGACATTGGTGATAATATTAATTAAAATCATAAAGGTGTCGACGTAAATAAACGAGTTGAGCTTAAACATGTTAGTGTTCGACTAATTTGGGTATAATTACTCGTTCACTTTCTAAACGATCACAAACCCGTTTTATTAGCATGAATTGTTTTCTACTACCAAATCGAAACCTGACACAAAGATGTCGTGAATAAGGATAATCTCAGCAAGCAACCTACAAAGAGAGGAGAATTAATCACTCAAAATTTTATATGTACATGAAAAAGGGTCTAATAGACGACATATTGGGAGTAAGTATAAAAAATAATCAATATTTATTCTCTAATGGACATTCAGTAAAATCCATGCGAACGCAATAATCATTAAATCCTTAACCTTTAGTGTTCAAATAGATCGAGATGCAACAATGAATCAACATTGAAAACCCGAGTTCTGACAAAATTTATGCTTGCATGTGAAATAGTTTTATTAAGCTCGGGTTTCAATGTTCTCACTAACCTGCTCAGTGTTGCTTCCGTTGTTTATCTTCGGCTCAAGGCTTGAAGAAGCTAAAATTGAGCTCACCTATATGGAGTTGGACTCTCCCTGAATATGGGTAAAACAAACCATCTTTCTCCTATCTAATATATTATAGGGAAATTTTAGACGGTGGTCTCGTGGTTTGAGGTTTTTCATATTTTGTTCAATAGTTTTTCAGTTAAGATGGTACCTTTAAGTTTTCGTTCTTACCGAATTTTGCCCAAATTTATTAAACTTCTTCAAATTCGGTGAAGGTATAACATATTTTCCCACAAAAAATTAAAACAAAGAAAATAAAGTAAAATTGAAAAAAAAAAAATAATGATTTATTTATTTTAAAAATAAATTAAAACAGTGATTTTTTTAAAAAGTTTTTTTACAAGAATCCTTATACAATTTATTTAATTTTAAAAAAATAGTATAATACTTATGTTTTTAGATTTTTTTAAAAGAATAATCTAATTATTTATTTTTAAAATAAAATAATTCACTGATTTTTTTTAAATGATCTGATTGATTTATTTTTAAATTAATACACTTTTGATTTTTTTAAAAATTATTGTTGTACTTTATTTCTAAAATAAATAAATTAGTCTTTCTATTTTAATTTATTTTTCAATTTTACCTCTATTTCTTTCTTTTAATTTTTTTGTGGGGCAAATATGTTTTTAATGGAACTAGTTTAGTTCCTGTGCCTTGCACGGGTATTTGATAAAACATAATTTGAATGTAGTTTTTTTTTTTGTCTCAATGAGATATATTCAATATTGATTTCCATATCGATGAGATTTGTTCTAGATAATTAAAAATTAATAGCAACAAATTAATAAGTTGAAGTTAATTGTGACGTTCAAGAACAACTTACCCATGAATTCTCATCTCAATCAATAACATAAAGATTCTAATTGAGCCTAAAAACTTAATATTACACGAAAGATTTTATAGGCAGCAATTCCATTCATATAATGGCCTTATTCATAATTTAGGCCAAAATATTAAATAGCCAATCCTCAAAATATGTATTCAACTATAATACGGAGTTACTAAACACTTTTTTTAAAATAGTATATTATACCTTTAACTTGTGGTACTTCTAGTGCAATCTAATAATTGAAAGTATACAATCTAAAAACATGTTTTCATTAGCCTCCGTAGCAAAAAAACAGAAAATTAGAAAATGTGTTTTATTAGCGTTTGATGTGATTTAAAACTTGACGGTAAATTTAGTATTGTCAATTGTTTAAATAATTTTTTTTAATTGAAAAATGAACCGAAAAATTGTGAACGTAACGAACTAATTTGATTTGAAATTTTACAATAATAATAATAATAATAATAATAATAATAATAATAATAATAATAATAATAATAATAATAATAATAATAAAGGCTTGTTAGTTAAACCACCGTAAGGGTTTAGCAAAATACATTTACGTTTTTGGTTTATAACTTTCATTGACTCATAAAAATTGAAGTATAAATCAAACGAAATTTTAAATATAAAAATTGTTGGTTTTTTAGGTTAGATAACTGTAGAATAATCAAATTTGTTATGGTAGTTTAAAAAAATTTGATTTTACAGATTGATTCAAAACAATAAAAAAAAATTGGAATTGTGAGATGGTTAGAAAATGTGTTTTTATAAGGGTTTTTTTAGGTTAGATAATTGTAGAATAATCATATTGAAAAGGAAAACTAAATCAAATTTATATAACAACCAAAATTTCATATTAAAAATAAAAGGAAAACTAAGCCATATTCATTTATATTATCAGTAAAGGAAATCTCAATTTGATTGGATTTATAATTGATAACTTGATAATTATTAACTAAATTTCTATAAAACGTAAAAAAATAAATTTTGGATTTTTGGTAAAAAGAGAAAAGCTTACCAGCGATTGGAAATATTTAACGAATAATCAGAACGTATCAGTTCATCGAATCGACAAGAGTTTGTTCGTTTGATCGGAATATCGAAGTTTGTTCGTTCCATCGTTTGATATCCTGAAGAAAAAAAATTGTTTGATCGGAGATTGAAAATAATAAGCAAGCAGATTTCGTACCACCAGTGTAAACATAAAGAAAGTTAGATGATCAATGTAATGACATTTAAAAAAAATAAAACAGTGACCTTGAACATGAATGAGAGATTATCATCTACCTTAGCACCTTGTGAACACATATTTAAAAGGGAGCAAAGGCATTTGTGTAGGTTTGTGACGATAAGAGTACCAGATATTTATAGTGGGTTAGTGTGTGATGGAAGATTCGTTAAAATATATATTTATTAATCGATATTATCTCATTTGAGATCCGTAACTTTCATAGGAAGTCTTAATTATAGATTTTACAAAAACAAACAAATTGAACTTTTGTTAAACCAACCAATGCAATTAAAATAAATTAAAATTTCAATAACAATAAGTTTAACTAAAATCATATTTTAAAAAAAAACATATTGAATATGGAAATTGAAACTTATCGATTAAAATTTATTTATTTATTTATAAAACTTTTGCTATTTCAAAGAGAGATATCTTCTAATTAAAAGAGGTTTTTATTAATTATTTTTGGATGTATATCTAAATAGCTTACAAATTAATATAGAAACTTCTGATTCACTCTAACTTTTTCTATCGATATATATCTAAACAACTTACAAATTTATGAATATTTTTGCTATTTTAAAGGGAGATATCTTCGACAAATAATGGTAAATCTTCTAATTATTTAACTTTTAATAAGATTTTGGTTAAAATATGGTTACAAAATAATGTTTATCAATTTTTTAGTATATTTATTTTCAGAAAAAATTTGAATGGCAGTTTAGTAAATATTTCACAAAAAATCCTATGTGGCATTACTCGTTGAATGACACGTGGCGCTAGCGTCCTTAGTTTTAGTAAGTAATATAGATTTGAAGAAGTTTAATGAATTTGGGCAAAATTCAGAAACAATAAAAACTTAAGGGTACCATCCGAACTGGAAAAAACTGTTGTGAAAAATAAGTAAATCTCCAAACCACGAGGGTACGTAACATCAGAAATTTCCCTATATTATAAGTACTTAAATGTATTTTTTTTTATTTCTCAAAAAAACCTTGTATTGTTCCGATTTATTACAAAATAAACGGTTCCTGCTTTCTTCTACAACCCTCAATTTTCGATTCTATATGCTTTGAAACTTATTTTTGATAGTAAATAAAATCGGTTTATCAATCTGGTTTAAATTGACAAGTCTGGTCAAAACAACCCGCTTTAATCAGACAATTTGAATCACCTCCTTCATTCCTAAGCCTTCAATTCTCATATAGGATAAATCTAAGTAGTCCTAGAAACTCAAAAGCAAGCTCCAATGAGAAAAATGTCCCTATTGATGTGTCGTATGTCCCTTCTATAAGGTTGCATGTTGAACATGATAACCTTAATGATAAAAACAACACCGAGGAGCTTGTTCAAGCTGTATCCCTTCTTGGTGAACCCCCTACTAAAAACGATGAGATAATTGATTTTGTAATGGCCAATCCTAGTACGATTGACATAATGTCCTCTTCTATTGATTGACATAACTCTGACTCGAGCAAGAGGAAGATACAAGAAGGGGATGGCAATATTCTGAAGGGCTCTAAGAACAAAAAAAAAAAAATTAAAATTAAGTCCTATTTTTATGAAGGTTTTTTGAGGGCTTGTTGTTTTGCTAACTAAATCATTGTAATTTTGTCTATCCAGAAGATCCTTTGATTTGACGCTTTTATTTTATTTTTGAAGTTTAACACTTCTAGTTGGTATGGTGGAATTGTTGTAAGTATCCAAAGTTGTAATTTCTATTTTAGTTTTCTTGGGGTTGAGCCTCCTTTTGTCTTTGCTAGATCCTGTATGACTAATGTAATGAGTAATTTGTTGGTTTATCTTAGTGTGTTGAATTATTTCCATTTTATGAATCAATACTTTTATGTTCTTAGATTTTTTTGTTTCCTAATTTCTTTCACCTTTAGTTGAAATAATTATTCTCATTCACTAGATCTTGTTAACTGATTTCTCAGTCAGGATCCTCAATAGCCTTATATACAACCTTCTCGCCTTCGTGTGATTGGACAAATTATACATTAACTTATTTTACTTAAATTTTTAACTAATTGCAAATTTAACAAATTAACTAATTAAATTACATGTTTTCGTATATTATACGGTAAACAAAAGATATCAAATCTTCTTCTCTCTCTTCTCTGGTTCGTTCACTGCGTCTATTGCCGGAGACGAGACCTTGCTCCACCTGAAACGAAATTCCGGCGTTGCTGAGAAAACCTTTACCTCTTCACCCGTCTCGACTTTGAATACCGCATAGTAGAAACATCGAACCCTAATTATCGAATTTGGGTTTAAATGGGGTTTAAGTGGAGACTAAATTAGAGTTCAAATTTGATGTCTCTTAAGTTTAATTAGTTTCCCTTGTTTCAACTTTCAACCTCCATGTTTGCACTCTAATGGCACATTGGGTTTCAAACTTTGTCAAGTATATGAAGTAAGTTATGTAAAATTTCAAATTACAATTAAAAAAGAATACAGTACTACGTGATTTTACTGATAAAGAAACGCTATTTAGTTTGAAGGCCCATACATATTAGCCAGAACTTCACTTGAATATATTGAACTTCAATTGAATCTAAATTCTCAATCAAGAAATTCGAAAAGGGTTCGATGTTTCTAACTAGTGCTATTCGAAGTCGATACGGGGTGAAGAGGTAAAGGTTTTGTCAGCAACAATACAATGACGGGTGAAGAGGAAAACAACGTTTGGAAGAAGATAGAGAAAAATATTTGATATCTTTTGTTTCATTTAATTAGTTAATTTGTTAAATCTGTAATTAGTTAAAATTTAAGTAAGATTTAATGTATAATTTATCCAATCACACAAAGGCAATAAAAAAGGCTGCATGTAAGGCTATAGAGGATCCTCCTGACTGCTATTTTCTACCCTTGAATAACGTAATCTTGAGAGTCTCTTTGGATTATTTTCCATTCTAATTTTTAGGGCTCGTCTAAAAAACCTTGGTGTTGCCTAATTGTTTGTTGATATTCATTATATCCGGTTGATTCTTGCGTTCTATATTTTGTTTTATAACTTATCTTTTGAATGGCATATGATTAAGTTGAATAATATTAATAATGAATCAAACAATATATTTACAATATCTTTACAATATCTAAAGTCTCACTTGTCTTACAACACTTGCACTCTAATCTCCTTTATACTTCCGATTTTTGTGATCACTCTAGCTTCTGGATTGGGTCCAATGATCTTTTGTTTTCTGGGTGGTAGTTTTACTTTATGGTGAAATTCAAAATATGTAAAGTCTCTACCTTTCAAAAAATAGGCCAATCAATAGCATTTGTCTTCCTCTCTTATTTATGTTGTAAAATGAAGTTTGCTTTCTAGGATTGACATGGTACGAAGAAAAACTATTTTAGACAAATCTAAATTTAAGTTGTAAAAATGAACACGTTCATATGCTCATGTTGGCAGTACTTAAAACTAGTGTTGAGTCAGTCGAATCATATTGGAAGGTGCCGGTTTTGATTTTATTTGTTTTGTTCCAACGGACGTTCGTTTGGGGCATGTGTTTTTTTTGGAAAAATTATCAATTAAGTGATGATAAAATTGTTATAACTAAAAAAGTGTATTATTGTTAAACTTTCAAATCTTTGTAATAATTTTTCTATGAAGATTTGCTTCATTCACTCTCCTCCAAATGAGTAAAAAAAAAGGTGAATTTGGGAACTTTATACATATCTTCGAACTCATTTAATCTTCCAACAAATGTTATTGGGGGTTTAATGATATCCTTATTCCTAATGATAAAAAGAGTGGGGCTTCAGTTATGTCTCAAAAATGGAAAGAATTCAAAAACTCTCGCGAGATTTTGGATTAAATGATCTTATAACCAAAGGTATTGGCGTAGAAGAAAAGAGGAGGATGATAACACTTTTAAAACTTGATCGTGTCTTGGTCTATTTGGAGGTGATTCAATCCTATAATTGTATTCATACTAGGAATCATGCTTTTACTTTCTCTTATTAATGTTGACCAAGACACCTTCACTAATCAACCATTGGAAGTCTCACTTGGTGAGATTGATAATCCTTATGTCTTGGAGGTCATTCCCGAAACAAAGCCGACGTCTATCAAAATCAATCCAAAACTTCTCGCTCCGAGCATGCTGAAGTCAAGTCAACTTTCACTCTCTCTGGCTAAGCTGTCAAGTTTGTGCACTCTTAGTAAAAAGCATATAACTGAGGTGATATTTGAAATTAAAATAATCATGAGTACTACTTTGAAAGGCATTTGCAAGATCTACAAGTTTGTAGTTTATTTAAAGTTGAGATCTCAAGAAGAAGAAGGTGAAGATGATAAAAACAACACAATAACAAAGATACTTGGATGGGCTTTTAATCACAATCATGCATGTAGTCATGCAAGGTGGTTATGCAAGACATATGCACGTCCGGTTTATGCATATTTCATGTAGAATACATGCTCATATTGTTCATCCTCTTTGCTATTCGTACCACATGAAACATACTATTTGTACCGCTTATCCGCCTATGCACCGCGGAGCCGTAGCAACAAGTTCATTTCATTCGAAAAATATAGGTAAATGGCTACGACTACGCATGTCGTATGCGTAGTAGGACTACGACTACGCATGCCGTATGCGTAGTATGACTACGACTACGTATGCTGGATGCGTAGTATGGCTACGACTACGTATGTTGGATGCGTAGTAGTCCATATCAAAACATTTCGTTCGAAAAACTAAGGAAAAATGACTACGCCTACGCAGTGCGTAGCCGTAATAAGGTAAATTTTTTTTTTAATACGGCTACACACTATCTAGCCGTATAAAGGGTATGCATAGCATGTTTAATGCTGTACAAATAGCAATAACCATTATTTATATATTATGCATGAATTTATGTATTAATAAAGTGAAGGTCAACAAGTCATCATTCAACCAAACACTTAAGGCATCTTCTCCTTCAATATGGACGTTTAAGTCATGATTATCTGTTCCTTGATGTGTTGTCCAAAGTGAAGAATAGGCTCCAAGAGTCTTGTTTGAATAAAGGTCAAGTGTGGTCATTTGTGGGTTTGAATTTACTAGAAAAACTATTCCTATTTCTTGCATTTTATTTGATAAACCCCTTTGCATTTCTAGCAATTATTAGGGGTGGTTCTAGGCTGAGTTTTGTGCCTATAAAAGGCCATTATATCCTCCTATTCTAAATAATTCAAGTTCAATGAAGTGAGTTTAGCTTTTGTGATTTCAATGTTGTTGTTTGCTTAAAAATAAAACCTTAATTCTAAGTGAGATTCTTAGTTTTCAAACATCTATGTGAGATGTTGAGGTGGTTCTAAGTTGAAAGGCCGATGAATGAAGGTTCGAACCCTAAAGTGAGGTTCCTAGGGTAGTTCATTTGAATTGAGAAATTTTCAAAGTGAGAGGCCAAGGGAATTCACTCTTCATATCCAAAAACAAAAATTTCAAAAAAGAGTTATCCCGTTCCGATCAGAGGGAACTTGTGTCGTCATTCCTTGTGTTCGAAGCAAGTTCGATCACATCACATTGCATGATCTCTATTGTCCTAAATAATAATAGTAATTCTTATAAAAATAAATATTTTAGGTGCGAAATGATGTGGACTAAAAGAAAAGATTGTGAACAAATTGTCAAAAACACATGAAGAACCCAATTCTCACGCTTCCATATGTATAATCTTAAAAGAAAAACAAAACTCATTCAAGTAAAATTAAAACATTGGAGTATAAGAAATTTGTTAACATAAACAGACAACTCAACAATGTTGACTTGGAGATTCCAATCCTCAAAATCAGTATTGGATGCCAAGAGATAAAGCTAAAAACCCTTGAACTTAGGGATAGGAATACGAGTTATCATCATAGAAAAGCTATGTAATATCCGGAATTTTAAATCCTTTTATTTTCGAGTCAAACCGGAATTCGACCGCAAATCTTTGTTTATGATACCTAGTGCTAATTACCCTCACAAATCCTATCATTTTATACAAGTATAAACTCACATAAAATGATGAATTATTTAACCAAACCCTAATCATGCAAACCCTAAATTGTATCTCTATGTCTTTGACAAGGTCATGACACTCTTTTGACAAGGTTATAACATGTACTTGACAAACCCATGACAAGGCCTTGACAAGTTTCAGCCCATCTCCTCCCCTTGGTTCAGCCCACATCTTCATGACTTGCTTGACCTTGGACTTTGCTTCCCTCAACTCTTGCTTCACCTCCAACCCATCAGCTTCAACCAGCCCTACACAGGAAGCCCAACAACATTCCTTGCCCTGATGGCACGCCGGCCCAACAGTGAAGCCCAACCCTCATGCCTGCCGGGAAGCCAACGGGAGGAACGCTTCTCTCCCTTCCAAATTGTAACGTACATGATCTTGAAGATCTTCAGTTACATTGATTCATCCGGATCTGCAACCCTCCTTCCAGTCTTCACGCATGCCCACCCATATGTCCATATTCATTCTCTTCTTCCTTATACGGATCTTGCCTGTTGTAGTCTTCTGCACACCGACGCTGGGTAAGTTCAGCAACTTCCTCTCCCTCTTCTCCACTCTCACGCACAGTAGCAGATCGGGAGGCCTTCTCGCCACTATCACGTAGCCACACCAAGGACGGGCATCCCTTGTGTCTCTCCCACGAAGAAGCAACCTCTTCCACCCATCCATACCGCACGAGTCCAAGAGCGGGGCTCCTTTCTGCACGTGAGTAGCCAGAAATCAACAGTACACACACATCCCCTCCCTAAGGCACTGGACAGCAAGCGAGTGCTCTCTTGACTCGCTGAGATGACCACAACGAAGCCAAACTTTGGTCTTCCCTTCTCAGGCGCAGCACCACGGGACAGCAGGATTCAGTCCCTCTTTGTCGAGCAGCAATCAACTCTGCAGAGCCTCCTCCTCCTTGCTTTTGTCACAGGAAACAACCCAGCTTGCAAGAGTTGTCTTGTGCGCCTTGTGTCATCGACTTGCCCTCTTTCGAGTCTTGGAATCGGGTAAGATTCATACCCCTTCCTTGCTTTCACTTCCCTCTATGAATGTCATGCCTAATGGATGCCTTTTATGCCTCCTAAACATACTCAGAACATCCAGAAAGGAGCAATGAAGATCCACTTGTTTTCTGAGTTTTTAAACATTGGAGAACATCCAACTTTAGGGACAAATTTAGGTATGCAAGACACCTCATTTTTTGCTAATATTTTTATATGATATAGTCGGGATATTATAGTAGAACATATCAAAATTTGAGAAGAACCGGAGTTACAGTTTGAGAGTTATGGTGTCCTAAAGTTGGATCCTCATGTAGTTTTTATAAGTGTGCTAAGTGTTGAGAAAAACTACGTGTGATGCAGTTTTGTGAGATAGTTTTGGATAGGTTTTTAATCTCTATTGGACTTGGATTTCGGATATGTCATATTTAGGATTACATAGTATAATTGATAACACGATTTATGACTTAGTTTTAGACACTCATTTATATAGATTTCCCGCTCATTCATGCATGGTTTAGCACTAGTTCACGACGTTTGCACTCAATTCACGTACTTTGTCGAGATAGACGTCTACACGGACTTGTGCGTTGCTTTGTAGGTATTTCGGGAGATTTAGGAGCTAAAACGATACGTTTGAGGATCGTTCATCTAGATGACACACCCTCGGACTCATTAGGACACAAGCTAAAGGCTAAGGAGGACTCATTGAGCCTTGCCAACACAAGCCATGCACCACATCACAGCTTAATGATCCAAAGCGAAGTTTCTGGAGCAAATCACGGTTTACTGGCACATTCCACGGCCGTGATTTTACCCGTGGATTTTGCCAGATTCTTGTGACAGCTGTGCCACGACTCTCATGGCCAGCTCATGCAAAATTTGTTATAAAAGTGGTCCTTCATTGGCTGAGAAGGATATCTTGGAGCAGCTCTCCATTATCCATTATCCTCTAACAAAAATATTCTCTCAACAAGAAGTCTTTCTAGGAAGGAAAGTGTCAAAGAGGAAGAAGAAGAGTTCCATTGAAGAGGAGAAGAAGAACACACACCATTACCACACTTGATAGTTTTGTATTGAAGAATTCCGGATTCTATTTCTAGAGTTGTATGAATCATTTGAACCTTCTTTTGGAAGGATTGTGAGTTACTCTAATTCTATTTTCAGCTTGGTTTTGTTTTAGTTTACTTGTTCATCTCTCTTCCTTCATCATCTTGCAAATGGATGTCATGATTTTATGTTTGTTTGTTTCGATTTCTATTATGAACGTTGTAGGCTAAATAGATGTGGTTCTAGGGTAAGGAAAGGATGGTTAAGGCTAGGGCTATGATAGGACGGACTTAGATTTATCTTTGGATGACTTGTGTGCATAAACGTAGCTGCTGTTAGAAATCACGGGTAGTTCTTGCCTAACCACGGCCGTGGTTTAGGTAGAACAAACCGTGATTTTCCCTGGTTCGATGGATCTTGTCTTAGATTGTTAGAATGTTGAAATCCTAAGTGTTTGTTGAGTTAAATCTATCCTAGGGTGACCTAGTGTTAGCAACTAAGTGTTGGGAGAGACTTACCCGGTAATCCTTACTCTTAGATTCCAAAGATAACAAACCTTAGGTAGTGGTGAGCCTAATAAGCCGCCATTGGATTAAGTGTGCTAGGATAGTTGTTTAGGACTTCCCTTTCCAAGACTTACCCGGTAAGGATAGGTTAAGATCTCTAGGTAACATTCCGGTTTGTGTAGAATTCCGTCCCTTAGGTTCTTAGAGACTTACCCGGTGATGAGATCTAGGGAATGGACTAGTGGATCATGAGACCTACCCGGTGATTGATCCCAATCTAGAAACACTTAACCCCAACATAGTTAATCCAAGGAATGAATAGATAGCTTGAGTCCTATGCCATAACCGGAACTTCCAACCCCTAGAATCCGTCTTTTCTTTCTTTGATCTATATCTTGTTTAGCTTGTTTATTTGCGTTGATTCATAGTTTAGTTGATTATTTACTTTGCATGAATTGTGATCTTTGATTGATCACCAAAAACCAACCAAAAACATTTAAGATTTTCATTTCTTTATTTCTTTCTTTTCTTTCAACCTAGGTCTTTACTAAACTCAATCACAAATTGAATCAATTTCACCTTAGTCTTTGTGTTCGACCTCGGAATACTATCCCTACTATAAACGTCCCGTACACTGCGGGTTTCGCTAGGTAGTTTAGGATTTAGTTCGAGTTATAAATTTAAAACCCATTTGCGCATCACGATCTTAGCGTAACAATAATATATCAAATTTTGAGAGGATTTCATCAAGAGGTTTAGGAGTTATGATTTTTCAAAGTCGAGACTGTAAGCAATTTTCCGGATGTTGCTGAAAAGTGCTGGAAATATTTTGCGTTGTGCAGTCATGTTTGAATTTAAGTTTAGATACCTTAGAAATATAATCCACTATTCAGATTTTAATATGACTTAGAGTGATATGCATGTTGTGAGGTATCAAAATTTAAAGTCGATCTAATGGTTGGATCTGGATCCATAAGGGTGCAAAGTAGGCTGTTTGTGTAGATTGTGAAATGACTCAGAATTTGGCTAAGTATAGAATTCCTGGATTTGTATCCAACTTTGGAGAATTGTGTAGAAGTTGTTGTTGGGTATTCTTGATGAATATTTGTTTCTATGGGCAGAGGGCATAGCAACGAAGACCTAGAATATTCTTGTGAAATTTTTATATTTTTATTCGAGCCTCATATCTTAAGCCAAAGTTGGACCTTAGCAACTTTTTATAAAAGTCAAGAATGTGTTTAACTCTTCTAAATCTTTAGAGAACTTCCTTTAGAGAGTTAGAGTGTGGTTTGAGTTCCAAAGAATAGTTTGAAACTTTGTTATAGAAATCTTCTAGAGTTTCGGGACCAGGGGTAAAATGGTCATTTTATCTTAGGAGGGTATTTTAGTAATTTCTCTTATGATGGGTTTGCACATCTTAGAAGTTATAGACTTCTAAGGATATGGAACGTATTTTGATCCACTTGCCTCTTATGACAGGCAATTGAGTTTGGACGGTTACATACAGAGTTGAGATTTAAAAGAGTGAGACTTGATTCAGGTAAGTTCTTTGGGCTTACTTAGTTAGCTTCTGGATATGAGTGTGAATGATAATAATAGTGGTGTTTGAATGATGTGTTTATAGTTGTACTTATTATTAATTATCGACCGACCTACACATTTGGCCTAAGAGTAACGGGCGGTGGCATTCTGCTTAGTTAGCCCGAGGGCACTGGGGGTTTCTTTAGGGACTAGTCCATACTTGATTTGCGGGGAAGCCACCGGCGGAGGTGTGCCAAACCATCACCAGTTGGATAAGGAACGGAGGCGAGAAATCTTAAGATCTCTCGTGCCACAACTTTAAAAACGGAATAAAGTGAATCACCTAAGTTATAAGATAATAACTGGGTTGTGTGCCAGCATGATGATTGTTTATTTTGCCTGAGTTGTGTTTGTGCTATTTTTATTCTACATATTTTGGATTGTTAGCTAACGGTTTATCCGTGCTGTAGATTTTGTAGAGATACACAATTGCAGAGAGATCCGGGACGGATGGTCAGCCGGGTCCACGTACTCATTAGATGGGGACGGGGAGTTTTCGATCAGCATGCATGTTATTAATATATTTATGTTTTGTAAGACTGTCATGTGTTGATCATTCATGTAAATACTATTGATGTTTTCAAAAAGGTATTAAATACGTTTGTGCCTTGTTGCAAGATCCTAGTAAAGTTGTTGTCAAACTAAGGTCGGGACCCATTGTGAGGTCCTAACCATTAGTTCCCCGAGTTTTGAGAATTTGGAGTGTTACAAGCTATTGGTAGAAGAAATAGGAAAAAAATATTGCTAATATTACCAAAAATGATGGAACAATGTTGCCAATTGAAGAAGATATTTTTGCCAAGGAATTTATTTTGGAGTTTGAAAATAGGTTCAAAGTTGTAATTATAAACCAAACCTTATTAAATAAACAACTCGAGGTCCTTAATTGTGAGATTTCTGCTGACGACAATTTGGCCTTAACAAAATGTTTCTCTGCAAATGAAATCCATTTGGTTATGTTTGATATTGGAAATGACAAATCTCCAAGACATGATGGTATGTGTGATGACTTCTATCAAAAGTATTAATATATCATTGGTCTTGTTGTTGTTAGAGTTGTTAAAAGCTTCTATAGATCTCGTAAAATCATTACTGTCTGATTAGTCTATATTCCACTATTTATAAAGTAATTGCTAAAATACTATCTTCTAGATCGAGTGTTCTACTCCCTATATTCATTACCCATTTTAAAGAGCATTCACCCAAAATAGATCAATTCATGATAATATTTTTATCTCTCATGAATTCTTTCACGATTTTAGATCTAAAAATGGCAAACAAGATTTTATGGTAGTTAAGTTTGATATGGAAAAAACATATGACAAAATTGAATGACTTTTTATCATGATTGTTTTGAGAAAATTTGTTTTTTTGGATAATTTTTCTAGTTGGATTCATGAGTGTATCTCCACCGTTTCTTACTCCATTCTCATTAATGATATTTTCACTAATTTTTTTTTCCTAAAAGGGGTCTTAGACAGGGAGACCCTCTTTCCATATCTTCTTTAACTTGGGTGTTAAGGTCCTTGCTAAAAATACTCAAAAAGCTAGTATTATAAATCAAAAAAATAATTGGTTTCCCAATTACGAGATATGAATCCATAATCTCTTTTTTGGCTTTTGTTGATGATTGTATTAACTTTGCAAAAACTTCCACAATTAACCGCTAGCAATCTAGTTCTTCCCATCTTAACATTTTATTGTGCCGTTTTTGGACAAATGGTGAATTATAAAAAAAATTCTCTTTCAAACGACCAAAACACTAAAAATTCAATCAAGAATAGTATCCAACTGAATATGGGGACTAACTCTTCAAGTGTTTTGGAAAAGTAACTTGGTTGCCCATTTATATGGTAGAGTAAATAAGAAATTTTTTAATATTGTGATACTTATATCTAGACAACAATTGTCTTCTTGGAAAGTTTCCTTGCTTTCCCACGAAGGTAAATTAACCCTCATTTAAACAACCCTTAATATGAAACCAAAATCTATTATGTAGAGTTTCATGTTGCCTGCTAACATTCATCAACAAATAGACCAAACAAACCACAACAAATTCTAGAATAAAGGAATGCAATTTCACCCACTTATTAGTTGGGATAAAATTTTTAGACCAAAAGAAATGGGTGGTGTTGGAATTAGAAAGACGTCTAATATGAATAAAGCCTTACAAATGAAATTTCTTTGAAAATTGTTAGCTGAACCGGATAATTGTTTGGTTAAAACCGTTAATGCAAATATATCAAAGATAAGTGTTATGGGGATATAAAGTTGAAAAAATACCTCTTGGCAATGAAAAAAATTTAATGATGTTAAGAACTGAACTTGAAAGTGGTATTAGATGGAAATCATGGAATGTTGGTGTTGAGAATACGATCAATATGTAAAAATGGAAATGGTTGTCTAACCAACCATTGATTAAGCATCTTCATACTAATATAATGTGAATTATGATGAACTTATTAGTGAATATATAACCGATGGTAATTGTATTAAGGAAAAATTGAAGAAAATCTTGGTTCCCTTCTCTCTTCTGAAATGATCTAGAGTATTCTTGCTTATCAACTTTTTGATAATAATATTAGAGACCGTCTTTATTGGTATCAGAATGATAAAGGGTGATTCTTCACCAAATCTGCCATGAAATTTTTATATGACCATAAAGGTTTGGCCCTATTTCTAATGCTTGGATTTAGGATCTTTAAATTCTTCCGAAAATAAACTCTTTTTTTTTTATGAAAAATAGTTATGAATGGTCGTCCAACCAAAAAAAATCTTTAAAAAAAACTAAGGGTGTTAATTCTTTTCATTATTGTCGTTGTCATCACCTTGTCGAAATTGTTGTGTTTCTTTTCCTTTAGTGTCCATTTACTATCAGGAATATAAAAAATGAAAAAACTAAAAATATTCTCAAAAATGGTCATTCCCTCTCTTGGAGTTGAATAAGGTTTTAAACGGGTGTAATGCCCAATTGACAAATTTTGAAGCAAAATATGTGTTCTACATGTGGTTGTTCCTTTGGTTACCGAGGAATAATGTTGTCTCTAATAATAAGATCACTTATGACATTTATGAAAGTGTGATTAGGCAACTCCATGATTGGGACAAAGCTAATCCTAAACCTTAAATCCAAAAGAAAACAACACAATGTCATAAAACCAACATTAAATGGGTTAAACCTAATCCTAGTGTTATCAAAATTAACTTTGATGACTCAAAAAGGGATAATGATGATTGTGCTTATGGTTTTATAATTTGGGATTATAACACTAAACAAATTGCTTTTCAATATAATAGATTTGGTCAAATGACTACTATTTTTGCCGAAACTATTGCTCTCAAAAGTGACATCCTCAAAGTAATTGAATTAGGTTTCAGTTCGATCGAAATTGAGGGCAATAATTTAACAATTATTAATTCTATCAAAAATATTTGAAAGCCTCCTTGGGAAATTGCTGTTATAATTTCTAATAAATTTGTCCTGCTTTCTCGGTTTCCTCATGTTTGTATGTCTCATATCTCCAGGGAAATCAACAATGTCGTGATAAATTCGCTAAGATGGACCATGATTCTTCCTCAGCTGGTGTTTCTTTACATCTCGGAATTGAGGTTCTCATCTGAAAGGATACTTTAGAGTGGTTAACGACTATACATTGATCTTGTTTCCCTTACCTTTGTTCTATATAGGGATGACAATTTCACTTGTACCCGACGGATATCCGTCCACCTGATCCAACGAAAAATGGTGAAAACCCGTTAAAAGACGGGTGAGAGCGGGTGGTGGGTCGACTAGGATCCGGGTGAACATTTCATGCACTCATCACCCGACCCATCATCCACTCATCCATCCGACCTGTTTTCACCCGCTTCAAATTATATATATTTTAATATTTGTAGTTATTATTATCATAAATTTTTTTACCTTTATTTCCTTACTATAATTTATATTAAAGTAAATCCCATATGTTCTTTCCTAGTTTATTTTCTTTTAAATCCGAGTATATTTTTGGTCCTTATTATTTATTCGTTATAGTTTGTTTATTTTGGATCTTGCTTTGTTATAATATTGCACTTGATATTATGTAAAATTTTATGTTATTTTTAGTCAGATTTAAGTAACTCTTGATTTTCATTAAAATATTTAAATTTTTTTTACAAATTTATAAATAAGTGTAGAACACCCCAAAACAACAAGGAAATGTTAGGGTAGAAACTCATCTCTTCTATATACCTCTAACAAAAAAAACCCTAGCCGTTGCCAGAACGTTTTCCTCTCTAGCTACAATAAAAAACCTACCCACCAAGAATACCCGCAATCAATGCATCCAATTTGATGACAGGAAACCTAAGTGTGATGATATGAGAGATTGAATAAATTCCCTTAGGGTTTCCATCCACAGATGGGTCGTATTAATAGATGAAACGCATATACATAATTACAATAGCAGTCCTCTATTTCAATAATTACATATTCAATCATACTCCCGTAGTCGAAACTGGAGGAGGCATTGTAGTGAGACTGGATCTAAAATCTAGAAACAATTGTCTTGGGAGGCACTTTGTAAAAATATCTCCATATTGAAAAGCCGAAGGTACGTGAAGAACTCGAACGTGACCACGAGCAACCTTATCTCGGACGAAATGAATGTCAATCTCAATATGTTTTGTCCTCTGATGTTGAACCGAGTTGTTGGCACGATAAGTAGCAGATATGTTGTCAGTGTAGACTATATGCGCCTTGGTAAGCGGGCAATGAAGTTCAAGCAAAAGATTGTGTAGCCATGAACACTCAGAGACAACATTGGAAACTCCTCTATATTCTGCCTCTACACTTGACGGGGAAACTACATATTGCCTTTTGACAGACCATGAGATTAGAGTGTCATTGAAGAAGACATAGTAACCTGATATTGACCATCGTGTATCAGGACATCCGGCTCAGTCGGCATCTGTATAGGCAATAAGATCCGATTTCAGTGAGGGAAAAATGGTGATACCTAATGAAGACGTGCCAGAGATGTAACAGATGATGCGCTTGAGAGCAGCGAAGTGTGGCTCACGAGGGTTATGCATGAATAAACATATCTGCTGGACCGCGAAACTGATGTATAGGCAATAAGATTCGATTTCAGTGAGGGAAAAATGGTGATACCTAATGAAGACATGCCAGAGATGTAACGGATGATGCGCTTGAGAGCAGTGAAGTGTGGCTCACGAGGGTTATGCATGAATAAACATATCTTCTAGGCCGCAAAACTGATGTCAAGTCTGGTGAAGGTAAGATACTAAAGTGCCCCTACCAAGCTCCGATATAATGTCAGATCACTAACAAGTGGTCCAGAAGAGGCGTTGAGCTCAATAGAGGTTTCAGCAAGTGTGACCGCAGGTTTATAGGCACTCATCTTTGCCCGTGCAACAATCTCCCGAGCATACTTTTCTTGAGATAAAAACAGACCTGAAGATAAGCGCTAAACATAGATGCCCAAAAAATAAGGGCTCGATATTCACGACCATGGCAATGGACCATTTTGGATCTTGGAGAGCCGATTTATGGGATGTGGGTAGAGGAGATAAGGAGGTTGATGTGGTGGTATTTAGATCAAATATAGGTCATGGTTTAAAAATTCCGCTAATAGAGCGAGTAGTGGGCCGGTTGGGTTGGGATATATTTGGAGGAGGTGTGGATTAAAGGGGCTGACTAACGGATGTGGGGTGGGTGTTTGCCACTTAGCGTGCGTGCAATCAAGCTTTAAATTAATAAAACTAAAATAAAAGCAAGCGAACCCGTAGTGTACGGATCGGCGTAGATTAGCAAATATTCCAGAGTATCGAACACAGGGATTTGGGGGGAACAAATTTAGTTATAGATCGTCAAGCAAGTAAATGTATGAGCTTTGCAAATATATTGGGAAAACAGCAACCCTAAAGATCCAGGTATCTAATTGTGGCAATCGATTCAAGATATACTAAAGAACTAAAGACATAGTTAAGAGTTGCAAAGGTATACTAAGGTAAAGCAATGTACGGTGAAGTTCCAAGGCTTTATATGACTTATCTAGAAATACTCTCTATAAAGGTTGTTGAGGCTTCAGTATAGAAAGGATCTAAAGACAAGAATTAATATCAAATACCCAAACTTATAACCCAAGGATCAAGACTAACTAAACCGATTAAGGTTGTGACACTCGAAATCGAAGTAGAGGTTGTTGAGGCTTCACTACTACCTAGAAAAGGGTAAACCTAGACTAGATTAAAGCTAATCTTTAACTTTGGATTAAAGTAAAAGCAAGGTTCGTAAATCAACACAAATTACGGGTGGATCTTGAGTTCCACGGCCGTGGAATCTCAAGAACAGACCGTGATTTTGGCTCGTCGGCGAAATCTCTCTAACTCTCAGGGTCCAATCTGTTTACGATCGATCTATCATCATCTAAGCCACAACTATCAACCCTTCACCTTAGAATTGCTAAAGGGTTTTAGCCAACAATAGTCATTATGATATCAAATTCAAGATTAAGAAGAATGAAAGATGAAAACCTTCGAAAACCTTCAATAAACTTCAAATCAATCTCAAATCCACAAACAAAGGTAATGATGTATATCAGATTTGGAATAACACAAACAAATCACAATCCTTGATAAGAACGAAGAACGGGATGTCAATCCGTCTTCTAATCAAACCTAAGGACAAAGTGCAACTTCTAAATCTTCAAGCCTTTGCAAATCTCCGTTGCAAAATGGCAATCTCCGCACGTCCAACTGGAACCCTAGGCACGTGCAAGCAAGCGTAAGCGAAGGTCCCGAAATCTCCCTCCTTCAGTCCTTTTTATAGGGGAAGATAGAATAAGTGTCCGGCCCATGTGCGTAGACAATGTGTCTATATTTTATTCGTCAGAAGATTGCCTAAATCACGGTTATATGGAATTCCACGCCCGTGGTTTAGAGCGTGGAATTGGATTACGGTTCTTCACAACTTCCACGACCGTACTTTATACCGTGTAACTCTCTGGAATGCTCCACGCTCATGTTGCCAAGTTCCACGGCCGTGGTTTAGAGCGTGGACTTCATTACGGCCGTATTTTAGAGCGTGGAAGCATAGGTTGCTCGTAATTCCCTTTGTTTTGTGCCATTCTTCATCCTAGCATCTTCTTTGACTTCTTTGTGGTGTCCTCAATCCTTAAATATGCTCAATCCATCTCCATCCTCTCATAATTCGTTCGATTTTAGCTCTTATTCGCCTACAATCAACACAAAGCTTATGTAGACCTCTATATCGACAATATAGACAAACTAGCTCACAATTGCTTCAATGCTTTATCAATGAACACTATAATGGATGAAATACATCTAGAAAATGTACCTAAAATATCACAATATTTCATGCTAACAGTGGGCTGGCGATCCGCTAGAGGAGGCAGCAGGTGTGGCGTGTGGGCTTGGAATGTGGGAGATTGCAATTGGGCCAAAGGGGGGAAGGCTAGGACGGGCTGGCATTGAGGTTGGGATGAGGATGGGCCAGCGTGCGAAGTAGGGGGTAAAGGGTTTGGGGCTGGAAAGGGCGCGGCATGTGACGGCTAGGCCAGGGAGTGGGCCGGATTTGTAGGAGCCTGAGATGCGCTTTGATGGGCTTGGTGATAGGGAGTTATAAAGAGATCATTATCCAACAACCCAGAAGATAAAAATGACGGTTTTGTGGATTCAGTAATAAGAAAAACCGGCTCATCGAAGGTAACATGTCTGGATATGAAAATTTATTTGAACCCAAATCCAAACATTTATCTCCGATGATGGCCAGGGTACCCGAGAAAAACACAAGAAGTGGATCAATGAGTTAATTTGTGGACAATGGTTGCGATTTGATTTGGGTAGCAAAGGCACCCAAACACGCGAAGATGATCATAAGACGGTGTTGATCGGTACAACACTTGGGTAGGTGACTGATTTTGAATTGTGGTGGAGGGAAGGATGTTAAGAAGGAAACAGTTGATACCAAGGGCATGAGGCCAAAAAAAGACGGGTATGGATGCATGAAAAAAAAAAGATCGCATCATGTTATTGATAGTGTAAATGACGCGTTCCGCTTTGCCATTTTGTGAAGAAGTGTGTGGGCAAGAGAAGCGAAAATGAATGCCATGTTGGGCAAAGAAAGAGTGAAATTGGTTGTTATAAAATTCGCGACCCATGTCACATTGGAAATTTTTGATAGGCATATAAATTGAGTCTTAACAAACTGATGAAATTGCACAAAATGATCAAAAACTTGTGATTTAAAGGTGATGGGAAAAACCCAAAGGAAATGGGAGAGATTATCAAGAAATAATAAGTAATATTTGAAACCTTCCCGACTAGGAACCGGAGAAGTCCAAATATCACTATGTATGATATCAAAAGGTGCAACCGTAGTAGTAATAGATCGTTCAAAAGGGAGCCTATGATGTTTTCCTAGTTGACATCAAGCATGACAAACGTGGAGACTCGCTCCTTATTAAAATGAATAAAAGAAGACTTCATAAGACTGTCTACAACTGGCGTGCCAGGATGACCAAGACGATCATGCCAAAGACTCGAAGACTGAGCGAAAAAGGCAAGAGCCGATGCAGAAGTGGTGCTAACTGGATAAAGATCCCCGGAGCTATTGCATCTCAGACGTGTGATCCCCGTGTGTAAATCCTTCACGGAAAAGCCAAACAAGTCATATTCAACACTAACGTGGTTATCTTTAGTGAAGCGAAAGACAGAGACAAGGTTTTTAACAATTTTAGGAGTGAGAAGGATTTTGGCTAATTGGAGGGGTTGGGTAGGTGTGCTAAGTTGGGCGTCACCAAGACCAGTAGATGGTATTCGCATGCCATTGCCAACAACTATCGAATTTAATGAATCATTATTTAAAATGGACGAGAGATTACCTGAATTATTTTTTTGGTAAAAAGGTTAATTCATAGAAAATAAAAGTACTCATAAACCCAATAGAGTTTATGAGTACAAGTAACATAGTCTATGTACAAGGTGTCAAGACATGAAGTCTAAGACGCAAAACAGGGTAATATAAACAACCAAGGTCTCAAGGTGGACATGCAAGTCCCCAAACATAACCAAATACCCGCAATGAAATGATATATAATCCTCATACACTCCAAAACCGTTGGATCATACTCATAATGCCCATCCACCTTCGGCAAAGCCATCAGTAGACGGGAACCAAGTGAGCCAAGGGTGACCAGCAACATCGGGAAGACATCCACCACCTTTGGCATGGCCATCAGCAAGGGACAAGTCTAACCCGGGGAAGGTATCAAATACAAACTCTGAAGGGGAACGTCTCATGAAGGAGCCGAAAAACAACCAAGGTCTCAAGGTGGACATGCA
The DNA here is from genome assembly GCA_033239125.1 of Fagopyrum homotropicum. Taxonomy (NCBI): domain Eukaryota; kingdom Viridiplantae; phylum Streptophyta; class Magnoliopsida; order Caryophyllales; family Polygonaceae; genus Fagopyrum; species Fagopyrum homotropicum. The sequence continues at coordinate 117,210,332 of BSWB01000003.1, forward strand.
AGTCCCCAAACATAACCAAATACCCGCAATGAAATGATATATAATCCTCATACACTCCAAAACCGTTGGATCATACTCATAATGCCCATCCACCTTCGGCAAAGCCATCAGTAGACGGGAACCAAGTGAGCCAAGGGTGACCAGCAACATCGGGAAGACATCCACCACCTTTGGCATGGCCATCAGCAAGGGACAAGTCTAACCCGGGGAAGGTATCAAATACAAACTCTGAAGGGGAACGTCTCATGAAGGAGCCGAAAAACATGAGATATGATGACTCGAACCAGAACATCAATGGGAATCCTGTTTTCGTTGAAGATTAGGGCATTCCTAGAATGCCATAAGTAGTAAATCATGGATGAGACTGCATAGATTTTCTGTCTTCTCGTCCAACCTCTCCCAATGGTCGATTGCCTAAACTAAATAAGAGTCGTCGAAATAGAAGTCAAACTGTCAGACATATCAAATCCCTCATAAATCTGTCTCCACACCTCGCACGCATACGAGCATTCAGAAAACAAATGGTCATGAGACTCACTAGCTCATCTATATCATCTGCAGGTCGGGTCAATGTCAAGAAATGAGAGTCTATCTCTAGTAGAAAGGTGTCACATGATGGCCATGTAGAGAATGAAACAATGTTTCGGCGTATTCCCCAAATTCTAGACTAGTCTGTACCAATCAACATCCTGTTCGTGCTCTCTGAACAGATCATAAGCCCGAGTCACTAAGAACTTCTCTCCATGGAAACAAGAGTCAAGGGTCCCATTCAGATTTAGAGTCGGATCCCTACATCTCATAATCTCATCTCTCACCCTAATAATAACCTTGATTAAGGGTGAGTCACGTATGTGAGCAAGCCAGTAACAAGGCTCAGTCACCTAAAGATAACGGTGGTGAATCCATCTCACCGAAAGACTATCACGGCTGACGTGGATGTGATGGTAATGCTTGCACATAAATGACAAGTTTCTAGCACGAAGATCAAAGAGACCAAGACCACATTCTCTCTTCGGCATACAAACCTTACTCCAAGCAACTCTAGGCCAACTCCAAAGAAATCTCCTACACATCCCAATCAGACGATCTGAAACCAGGCCATGAATAGGGAGCAAGGATAACCAGAAACAAACATTTCCCTAAAGGACAACCCCGATCAGCTCAAGACGACCAGCAAAGGAGAGGTGTCTCTTATTCCAAGTACTAATATGACTCCCAATACGCTCAATAAGGGGAGAATAAACCACCACCCGGAGCTGATGGGAGCAATCGGGATGCCCAAATAACGAAAAGGAAACTCTCCAACAACAAAACCGGAAGTCTGAATCAAGTCAGCAGCTTCAATACTAGGGACAGAGGCAAGGTAGATATATGGAGGACTTGGGCAGACTAAGAGCAAGCCCTGAGATCCTCTCAAATTCGCGAAGGCAACTCAACAAGATATCAACCGAGGTGTTGTCCCACGACAAAAGAGGACGACATCGTCAGCGTACATTAAGTGGGAGAGGTTACCTGAATTATTGGTTATGTGAGATTCCGTACCGGTGTCCATGTACCATAGATTATCTGCGGGATTTAACTTCATCGTCGAAAATGCATGGTCTACTATAGTGGGCTGCTGAGAATTTGAAATTATGTTGAAATGGGTCTGCTGAGGCGTGCTGGGCTGCGCAGGAACAAGGCCCAACAACCATTGCTGATTCTAGTGAAACTAATATAAAAAGGAAAGCTTTTGCTGGGCCTGAAATTGTGCTGGAGCAGGGAAGCCACGCTGAGCTTGGAATTGGGCCGGCTGCTGAGGGTTTCCTTAGGAAATTGGAACCTAACTATTGGGCGGCCGGAACTCAAAATGAGTCTGATGCGGCGCACCGGTCCGGTCTTTGCCCTTCCTCCCACGACTCGGTGGCGAGTCGGCCCGTCGGCAGAGCTTGGGTGGTCGACCGGCGGTTTAGACGATGTCCCACCGGCGGTTGTTTGGAGGGCGGTCGAGTCCTTGCCGCTCGACTGTTGGCTTGCCATTCGGGTTTCTTCGAGAATGACTTGCGAACGAACCTTTTGATAAGTCGGCAACGGATCCTTTTGCTGAATAAAACTGGCAGTAGCATTGCACTCAACAGGCAAACCAGACAAAAGTTGAAGAACTAACTGATTGTCTGTGATTAGAGAGTCGGCGCCCTTGAGTTGGTCGGACAAGGCCTTCATGTGTTGACAGTAAGCAGACACGGATGAAAAAGACGCCAATTTGCAGTTGAAGAATTCTTGTTCCGGATATACGGCACGTGTATGCTTATTATCTTGAAAAATGTCTTTAACGCAACCCCAAGCTTTGAGCGCGGTGTTGTCAGGGTCAAGAATTTGAAGAAGAATATCACTAGAGACCGTACTTTAGATCCATTGGAGAACCGTAGCATCAACTTGGTTCCATAGATCATCGTCAATAATTGTTGGGCGGGGAACCTTAGCGTCAATGTGATCCAAGACATTATTTGTCTTGGAGGTGACGCGAAATAGAGTAACCCAAGACGCATATGGTGTGTCTAGATCTAGAACGAGAGTGATGTTGTTCTTGATGTTGGATATCCCAAGGACGGAATAAAACGATTGTTTCTTCTTTGTAAACATTGTATGTGTGATGGAGGAGAAAATAAGCTAGGGAACGCAACAACCATGGGAGGGGAGGCGCCGGCAACATATAGAGGAGGCAGAGGCGTGAAAAAAAACTGAAGGGAGAATTAGGGATCGTACCGCTCTGATACCATATGAGAATATGAGAGATTGAATAAATTTCCCTTAGGGTTTTCATCGACAAATAGTTCGTATTAATAGATGAAACGTATATATATAATTACAATAGACAGACCTCTATTTTCAACAATTACATATTCTATCACTAAGTGGCGCAAAACGCTCTCAACAAAGACCCTTTGAACAAATTCTCCGTACCCGGAAAAAAGAAGAAGAAGGATTGAGACCTTCATTCTCATCAATGGAGTCCACCAAGGGGAGCTCTTCTTCCATCCCCGGCCACTAGTAGCACCACCATCAAGCCTTCCCCGGCCACCAACAATATCACAAACAAGCCATCCTAGGCCACCAATAGCACCACCAACTACGACCAAGCCCAACAAGCTACCACCACCAAATTTCACTCGAACAACCAGTTCCCGACCACCTTAGTGTCCAATTTATCACCCAGAAATGTGGAATTTCGCTCGCCTTTCACCGTTCAGAGCATCCGCCACCAAGAAACCCTAAAAAAACCGCCTCCTTTGTTTTTCCGGTATATGACCTTCGACAGTCTCATCTTTGCTCTCCTTCAACCTTGTGAAACCCTCCTCTTAATAATCCCTAACCTACAACTTACCTGACTTTGGATCTCTGGCCAGGATTCAAACCGGACCACCTTTTTCAAGAGGAACAAAGTGAAGAAAGTCTTTGAAGTCCACACTCTGCTGAAAAGCATTTTGTTAAGGCCTCAAAGCCATCTATAACAAATACAAAAGAGTATAAACAAATTTCTACCAATAATAATTTGAACTATAATAATATTACAAGGAAAAGATCTACTCAACTCTGAATTGATTTTTAGTTTTGTGTATTGTGCTTGTTATGTGTGCTCTTCTCCTTTAATAGAAAATAAAAACTTCCTGATGTTGCTATTTACTCTTTTGAAATAGGCAATTGTCGCCTGGATGGTGTTGTTTGTGAACCATGGAGACAACTCACAATCGTTCTAATCTCTGTTGTCTTTCTTTGACGATCAATTGTATCGAAAACACTGAGCATCAGTTCAAGTTGAGTTATATGTGTCTTGTAATTGTTGTCTGTGTAGAAGACTCGCTGAATCACTCCTCCAGACGTGTCATTCCGCATTTGCTTGGTAATTTTTGGCTTTTCTACTACCAATCTTTTGCCAACAACATTGTTATATACTTATTATCAAAAAAACAATCCAAATTTCCAACCAACATTGCCTCACCCATGTTTTTTTAACTGCCGTTGGAATGAAACACTTCCAATTTAGTTGAAAAAACAAATAAAAAAGGAGATCGATGAAGAATAAGGAGGTTAATCTCGTCCTAAGGGCCCCAATCTCACGGCCTAATGACATTGATCACCCAAATAAATGAAAAGATAGAAGTTTAGGCCAGTTGAGTTGTGATTCAAATCTTTATTGTCCAAGGCAATAATTGATTTTAAAAACAAAATTATAACATTTAAAAAAAGCCGATTTCTCTACCTAAGGGCACCAATATTACGGCATAACAACACCGACCTTGGCCTAACGACACCAAAACAATTGATAATTTCAATGAGTTATGACTCAATTTATTATTTTCCAAGACAATAATGAATTTAAATCAAATATGTACAATCAAATCAAACGAAAACATCTTAGAAACGAGTCTTTGCGTCTCGTGTGCACTAAACCGGCTACAACTTTGGAGCTATCCTTCCCTCTTTGTGTTACATATGATCGATCACCTTTTCAAACCATTGATCAATGTGTAAGTAAAATATTCCCTCTCGCAAAAAACCTACCAATTTTGGGTTACTGTTAATGCAGTTGAAAAACTCCCCTTTACAATCTCTAATTTACTATATACAAAATCTAAACCAAATCAGACCTACCAAAAAGTTAAACCAAAGCCTAATTAATCAAAGCATTCGAACTAATCATATAACAAACAAGAATTATGTGATTTTACTATTCTTTAATAAGCCATTGATCTTTTACACTTTGACTAATTTGTGTAAAAACCTCACCAAAATCAAAACAAGAGCACTTCTATCTTGCAAAGCTCCTTTGATTTATTCATTTTAACCAACCTATTTCGAACAATGTTTTCCCCTTGTAAATCATACTCTTTATACCATCAAATTTGAACACAAATTTATATCACGATACCCGTGTAATACAACTTCGCCTTCTCTGTTTTGATGTTGTCTTTGGTGGCGTTTTGAGTGTTTATCAAGAAGGCGGCGTGGATGTGTGATCCACTCTTGACGGATTTGTTGCAGTCCAAATCTGAGGTGTCCACAACTGTTTCCCAAACTTACTGTTTGTGTACTTCCTTCAAAGATGGACATTCATGCTTGTCGTTTCTGGGTGACTGGATCATGGTGCTTTCCCTTGAAGACTTCACTGCTTTCGGGTTTTTATAATGTATTTTTGTGTATTCTTTTTGTCCTTTGTCGTGGTCCTTCACGACGGTTAGTCCATCTGCCGATCTTTTTCGGCCTTTCGATCCAATAGTCGGCGTGTCGTCTATGAAATCGAACCGCATTCCGCTTAAATAAAACAAAAGTGTAGAACGCCCGAAATCTCATCAGATCCACCCGCATGATCCGTCGGATGCGAGTGAGACCTTAGCAGGTGGATGGAGTGGAAAATTTTGGATGATGGATTGTTCCATCCGATTCATTGCCATCCCTAATTGTATAAAGAAAAACATAACCAAATTATATTACTATACCTTGAGTTAAACAGGATGAGCTATGGGATCCGGAGCTTTGGCTCCTTTTTCGACAAGAAAAAAAGAAAAAAACAAAAAAAAACAAAAACCAAAAACAAAACAGGTGAGCTATGAAAGAGTATTCAGCACCAAAATTATGAATATTTGCAGTAAATTCTGTGTTAAATGAATCATTAAATGGCACAAAACACACAGTTGAAAGTTAAGCTACTTGTTGTCGCTAATCTCTCTTCAGAGTTTTGGCAATGAATGACTCGGTGGCCACTATAATTGCATAAGCAAAGGCTGTGATGGCAAGACCAGTTAGCAGCGCAAGACCATCATATACGGTTTCCTGTTTTGAGTAGATTCTAACTACAATTGAGTCCCAGTTGCTCTCTGTCCAAACAGGATCCGCCACTTCCATCGGATCCGAAGTGTTTGCAGGTAACAGATTCCAGGTTCCGGACTCGTACTTTAGCCTGGTGGAATAGGCCGGGACATACCTGAAATAGAACGAGTACCAGTTAAGACAAAAACATGGTGCAAACGGTCAAATTCACTAACTAGGCCTTTTATTAATATTACTGTAATCATAGCATAAACTCATCAAGTAAATATACCCTTAATAGAGTAATTAGTGGTAAGTTAAAAATTCTTTCTAAAACAACAGAAAAACTTATCGTTCTACAATTACAAGATCCTCGGGTTGAATGACGTAAAAACCGTCTTCAAACCCTCATTCAGGACAGATCACGGTGAATAAATAAATCAATGAAGAGAAAAGCAAACCTTGTTTTCAGAAGAAAGGTGAATATGAAGAAACATTAATAAGCAAACAGAATAAATTTCATGATTTTTAAATGAGCAAGAGAGCTTGGCTTACCTGGTAGTTGACTTAACACAGACCCCCTTTCCTTCAACCTCTGCTTTAATACACACTTCACCAGTATTGTTGCAACCTTGCACACAATTTGATACAGCATTTTCTGTCTTAACTGATGTCTTTTCAGAAAGAAAATTCCAAATAAACCTTGAAACATCACTTGAATATCCGGGATATGCAGTTGAAGATGGTTCAGCAAGTACAACGCCAACATAGTTGCTGGGGCAACTATTAGTTGTTGCAATGTAATTCTTCATAAGACCACAAGCAAGACCAGGGTTGCAGTTCAAAAGACAGTCCAAGAGCTCGTCAACTAAAGAGGTATTTATCTTGACAGCACTTAGATCTAAAGTGCTCATGTTCTTGACATCATTGGCAAGGACATACAGAGATCGAGCAAGCAGAGAAGCAGCAGCCGCTATGGATGATGAGTTTATATTCGCTGCAAAATATGAAGGTTGGTGTTTCCAGAACCGAAGCTAACATATAGCACAAGGCTTGAAATAAGTTGGGGCCTGTAAATAGATCTGAGAATAGATATTTACTTACAGATATCATCAAGGTGACTGTGATAGTAATTATTTGCAAATACCGAGTCAAACTCTTCCAATACTACCCCAGATATTTGAGAATTCTGAAAAGACAGTACGCAATTGAATTTTGGGAAAAACAAATGTACATATATGGATGAATAACTTATACATCTTTGGTAAGAGTCCTCTTCTATGAAGAAAGGGTGGCAAAAATTTAAAGTCCACTGAGTCATCTGGTGAATTGATTTTTTTTTTACGGAAAAGGTCAAGCAAATTAAAAACAGTACTAGAACCTTATTCAGAAATGTCATCAAGGAAGATGGAGGTATCCCAGGATTTGAAGGACTTGCTCTTGAAATTTGAACACTTCCAGACTGCAGTGTTGCTTGTGCATGATGTAGAGCATTCAAAGTTTCATTTATCACCGCAGAATCCTGGAGTAAAGCATTTTCATAAAATAATTCTATTGAATTCAGGATTTGAAGAGCAGATATGGATAGTACATCAAATTCCAACTATGATACTATTTTCAATAATTTTAACCATCAAAAGAAAGAAAATGAGGCTTGTGAAATTATGTTTATGCTAATTCGATGCACACAGCATAAATATTCTGATTCCATTCATCCCATTGGTATGGAATAAAACAAAAATAAATTCCCTAAATCTTCGCTTAAAGAGGGAAAAGAAATAGTTATCTCATATATTCTCTTCCCACAACCATGTATCCTAACCCCCCAAAAACAAAGTTCAATGTAAATTTATTTCCTGGCTAAATTAAGTATTGCATGTATTCCGAAAATGTGTCAACATTCTATCCTCGGACACTTCTGTGATCCATCTGGGAACTTCTAATCTAAACATCAATCCCAGCGATGAGCACATGTTATTTATCTCAATCACCAACGGGGCTCAATGTTGTGCTAAAGCTCCCCAAATTGTGTCGTGTTTTCTCTCAGTTTTAAAGGAGTTCATCAGTAGTTAAGGTAGAATAGCAGAAAGGTTATATCTACTAATAGTACCAAAAGGTATAGAAGTGAAGGAACTTACTCTTGTTGAATGAGTATAAAAAGTCTGGGCCCCATTGTGATAGCCCTTCCCAATGGAGCCTATCTCGATGACCTTTGTGACAACATCAGATATAGCCAAGATAAGTCACTTATGAAAACCAGAAAGGAGTGTGAATTGAATGAGATTTAAGTAAAAGAAAATAACAAATCTAGCATCAGCTAAATAGAGCATTAAATTAGTACAAAACTACCATGTACAGGAGAATACCATTTCAATCAATGTTTTATTTAGACCTTTGACAGAATCCGTATTGAGATCAAGCTCATGCAAGAACCGCCTGCTACCAAGGTACCCCCAGGATTCACCGGTCAATACCAGAAAGACAAGCTGCAGCATTATCATCAATAGATAAAGGGTAAATTGTCTACCAACTTTGGTGTTGTAGATCCTAAAACATATTTAGGGAGAATTGATGTTTATAATAATTGTAAACTGTGATTTTTGCTTCTTTGTATTCTATCACTTAAATCCTAGTCTGCCTAGAAGACAACTTACTTCCCAGAAGGCAAAAGGAAATGAACCTCTTCTAGCAATGTGAAGCAGGTGGGAGGGGCAGAAAATTACTAGAAACGGAAAATTCACAATCAGTAGCTGTAGGCTAATAAACTATATCGCACTTACCTGCTTCTTGATATTTTTTATATCCAAAGCATGAGATAGAGCATCAACTGCAGCCAGAAGTGCAATCAATCCCTAACATTATTTCAAAAAAATAGTTTCCACGTTAATTTGTTTAGGGCATGACATATAAATGAAACAAGAGATCCTATACTGAGAGATGAAACTCGAATTGGGTTCAAACGTACGGATGTAGTTGAATCTGCACCAAAGCTTCTGTCACGGAAGAATGAAGCTGTATCCATAGATGCTAATGCCAAGATGATAGGCTTGGGTGCGTTATTGGAGGAATCATCAATGGGTGGAAGAGAAGACCAAACACTGCCCTTCAAGTTGACATGAATGGACCAACAAAGGTAAGTAAAAGAACAATCCTGGGGGGCAGTGTGAGACACAAGCCAGTTAAATGTCAAAGCACCTGTATCCACCTAGTGGAAGGCAAGTACTTTCTTTCAAACAAGATCTTGAATCACGAGTTCCGGATTTAGTAGTCTAACAACATCCAAAAATACACAACTGATAAGATAAGTTAGAAAGAGCAACTCAACAATATGATGGCAAACCGAGTTAGAGGAGAAAATTATGACCTGCATGACGAGGTGGAATTCGGTAACATCAGTGCTGTGCGCATTCTTCTGTTTCTCAGTCCTATAGGCTACCTGGACAGAGAGTGTCGAGAAATACGTAAATCAAACCTAGAAATGAATATGCAGGGCTAAATATCTGAAAGACCCCATTGTCACTGACAGTGATATAACTATTAAATACACAAAAATTGTAAAGTTCAGGAAGTTGGGAGAATCTAACTTCAAATATGCAAGCTTCTATTTTGTGTCAACAAAAATGGACATTAGCCATTTATATCAGACTTCAAATACTTGCAGATAAGCACAAGGATATATGAAACCGACCATTAGGCATACATTTCCTTTCAACAGAATAAAAAAGATGTCATCTGTTTTGACTCAACGGTTACCTTCCATTTCAAATCAGATCACATAACGATGAGCACTACACAGAACCAGGCAAAACTGAAGCCTGCTGTCACTGTATAGCTTATTTCAAGTGAAAAATCTGTGCACTTTCACACTCAGGGGGGGGACAATAAACTTCCCAGTAAAAATAGGAATTACAAACTTGCCAAGGAAGCTGCTAACAATTGTATATATTCACAGAACACCAACAGTTGGTTCCCAACTAAAAAAGCAGACGTTTGCAAACAATATAAGTGATGGCTAATTTATAAACTGGAATACTGGATAACCATAAAATATTGGCATTGTCTCTGCTTATTCAAGCAGAGAAAAATAAGGAGTGACGAAAATCAAAAACAATATGTTCAATAAAAGATGGATTTAACTTATTTTTGAAATTACCTCACGCAGGGTTGATGTGCTGTTCTTTGACAACAAAAATACTGGAAAATTATATGCTTTCCACATAATTCCGGAGCCCTGCATATGGAAATCAATAGACTTTTTTGAACATAAATGTCAAGAAGAGAAAAATGTTATTGCTCTGCAGCTCATGACAGGTCTCAATGTCTCATGATATCTTGATCCATCAAATATCAACATTGTGTTAAATTTCAAAGAAGATTCCACTATGGACATCTTACAACTGGATGATTGTCGAATGATGAATATTGATGTTTCATTTAATCTTTTTCTATGATGATCTATATGCTAAAATATTACTGTACGGTAGTCAGATTCCTGGTTAGATTGTCCATGATGTCAGTAGCTATATAGATAGAATTCTTTCATCAGGGTAGAAAAGTTGGAACCTACATGTCACAACAATCATAGATTGAGAATCTTTACAATATATAAGAGAACACACATGAAGAAATACATGAAACGGATCCTATATCTCCAGCCAGCAAATTCACCGCAACTAACCCACTTTACAGTCAGCAGATCCACCAACAGCCTATATAACTCAATTGAAGATGATTCCACAAAAAATGTAGGCCAAAGAAAGCTAAAACGGCATCCCTAACCCCCAACCCGATCCCAAGGGAACATTCTCCTAAACTGGTGACAGGAGCCAAAAAAATGGGACTCCAAAGGAAGTCTCAAATCTTGAAAAGCATGACACTCATTTTGCTTCAAAGCCCTACAAATATCTACATGGCTTCATATGGTAAGAAACTTCACATCTGAAAGAAGAAAATTGTCAGGAAGGTATGCTAGAAATTGTGTGAAAATATATTGTACAACAGTAGAAGCGTGCATAGTTGCACGAGTTCTAAATCTAGCAGTAACAAGAATATAACTTGTAACATACATTTGGGTTCCACTCGTAACTATTGTTTTGGTAGGGTGCAAATTTTGCTTGCGGAAATTTTTCAGCTGGAGAAGATCCTGCAACAATGTAAAAAACACCAAGTAAATAGATAAATTTACTTCAAAAGTCATCTACGGAAACAGAAGCAGAAAACGTATAGAAACAACCTTTTAAATTCTCCGAATTCTGATTGCTTGTCTCAACTAAAACACCACCTATGTTCTTTGAAAATTCAGGATCCTTTGCTACGCTGAATGTTTAACACGACAGCATCAACCAAAAGTTAAATTTGGTTATTTTAACACATGAAAAAATAAAAACACAATCTGATAAGCAACATTAAAAGAAGATGACTCTTATAGAGCTCTTTTTCATAACTATATTTTCTGTTAGACAGAACAATTCATTTCGAAAAGCATTATCATCAAAAACAAATAATATCCTATGGAATATAATAACTTATAAATGTAGACAGCTCTGTGATCTTTCAAAAAATATAAGTCTCAAAACATGGGAAATATACCATATGATCAAAAAATTTACTGTTAAACAGTTGAAAAGGATCATAAGAACTAAGGGCCCGTTTGTTTCCAACTCCGGAAATGGAAACGGAATGGAAACGAATTTAGTCCATGTCTATATCTTTATTCATAAAATTGCATGGAATCATTGCTTGTGTTTTAAGGCAAAATAGACTTGATTCCCCACATTTTGTTACCCTATAGGGTATCAAAAGTAATCAAACTCTACTCCAATTACTTCAAACCACAAGGAATGATTCCAAAAACTTTCATGAATAAGGATATATGTATGGACTATATTCGTTTCCATTCCGTTTCCGATTCCGGAGTTCAAACCAAACGGGCCCTAAGTCTTAACAAAAAATAGAAAAATAAAAATCACATGCAAACCACAGAGAATCAGTCAGCAATAAGAAAAAAACTAGAAAACAACCAATGGCAGACAAGTATTGGCATACCGCAGAAAGAAACTTTGAGCCTCATCTTGAGACACCAAAACTGTAGAAAGCTCACTTAGAACTTCATTGCTGTTATATTTTACAATTGGTGCAACAACCTTCTCACGTCCAGGATCTACAGGCCCAAATAAAACATGCACGTAAGAGTCTAATCAAGCGAAAAATAAAGAAAATAAAACAATAGGAAATAAAATCAACATAGTGATTCACCATAAACTAAGAAGAAAATAAGGTTTCAGGGATCCAAATTACCATAATGTGCTAAGATACGAACGACTACACAATTTACAAGGAATTACAATGCAACTTATAGCCTTATAGGTTGTTTTCAACAAATTTAACAGAAAAAGATGCCAACCAAAGTTAATTCAATAACATGGTTGCTGCCTAAAGTGGCATAAGCCATTACAAGGTCATTAAGTATGAAAGTGCCACTATGGAGGGTAAAGATTCTGGAAGAGAAGGAGAGAAGCTTAGGTAAAATCAGAAGGATCTTTTCACATTTAAAGATGTTGTTTAACTTGATATTTGAACACAAAAACCAGTCATTTTAGGATTACTGCATGGGGGGGCTTGCTAACTTGCAGTCCGCCGTGACAATTCGTGTAGATCGAAAGTTAGAGACATACTTACTTGCACAACCTATTTCCCCTGAGAGACTAAGCAGTCTCACACAAGGATTTCCATCAACAACAACATACATGGACTTCTCCAGATCAGGAACTGAGCTAAACGAGCTTGTCTGTTCTGAATCTGTAAGATAACATGATATCACCTCATAAATAATCAGAGAAAAACAATACAGTATATTTTTGCAATTACAAACCAAATTTAAGGTGTCAAAATGGATTCCGGGCGTGAAAAAGTGCGTAATAGGAAAGATTAATTCAGTAGTGTTAATGATGAATTGATGATTAAGTTAACTTGCCAAGCCAGATTGTTCATATGAAAGCTAACCGAAGATGCATCCATACAATATTGGAGGTTGTAACTTGTAAGCATTGGCAAGGGCCAGCGAATAAACTACAACAACCTAATTGCTTTGAGAATTTGGAGGCGCTAAGGAAAAAAGAATTAGCGATACCGAAGAAGAAGAATCTTCGTTGCTAACTACTTAAGCCCTCTTTCAATTCGCTGATGGATTTACAAGAGGAGCCTGATTCTAACATTCCACAGGTGCTAACCAACTAAAATCACCAGATTCACCTAGCAGAACATGCTTGATCAATGTGAAACTCGAGCTAGAAAATGGAATTCCACTCACCAGATAAAGACGAATGAAGGTGCGAAATGAAGCATCCTAGAAAGAACAAGTACTTGTAGGATTCCATAGGAGAGTACTGAATCAAATTGAAAAGCGAGATAAACCCTAGAATTCTGCAGAATCAATGGTACACGTTCCCCTGTCCATCTCCTTTACCCTCTGCCGGTCTTCAATAGGCTATTGAGTCCTCCGATTCTTTGATTCTTCTTGAATGAGTAAACTACACAGGGACAGATAAAATATCATTTATTTATTTATTTATTTATTTATTTATTAATGGGATTCAACATTTTGTCCGACTGAAAAATTGCACTCCCAAAAATTTTTTTTAAGACAATGGGGTAAGCCTATTAGTTTGAGCCATCGTCTACAGATGGTCCGGCCTAATGTATCCTTGTAGATGAGGATAATAATAGTAGGGTTATTGTCTCTCCAACAATAGGATAGTCATGGCTAATTAATGCGAGTTTATTAACTACCACATTGATTTCTTTGAAAATATGTTATTTATTGACCGGAAAATTCAGTAATAATACTGATATATATCATAAATAATGTGATCGATTTCCCATTGTAGTTTTCATGGTTTGTTCATGGAATTAATAATCCCTCTGTGAAATTTGTTATCATGTATGCAAGAGTAATTATCGATATTAAGAAGATCAACGCCACAAGTTGTTTACGCAGTTCGGGTGTTAAATCCCTACTTCTGTGGAGGCTTAAGAGGGAGGTCCGATCCTAATTTTTACTAAGCATTCAAGATGTTAGAATAGGTGTAGTTACAAGTTTGCACGCAAGATCAATCTGTAACATAACCTAATCCTAGAACAGAAGCAAGAACAATAACAAGGCAAGAAGACCAAGGTGTTCGAAATAGCCCCTATATGGCTAAGCAAAGCTTTGATCAAAGCTTTGCTATCTTCAATCTGAAGATCTTCGGCTGGAGAGATCTGGGAAGAGGATGAACGTCTCAACCCTGGCGTGACCACCTCCGACTTCTCTTCTCTATCACTCTTTCTCTATTTTTGACTCAGAGGAAGAACCCTAGTTATTGCCCTTCAAGCGGCAGCACTCTAGTTAGGGTTAGGTGAGGTAAGTGAAGCTCCTTATATAGTCTCTCCTTCAAGTCCAAACGCAACGTTTCACTTAAGTGAAACCAGTCCACGTTGAACCCGGTAATAACACAAATAACTTGAACCCGGTTCACCATAAGACACAAAACACACACGCTGCTCTTATAACAAAACCAAGGCTAATGCCAAGTGATGAAGCTGTCCAGAAACCACAAGAACTAACCCAACTACACACCACTACATATCAAGTCCCTCACACACAAGTCACAACATCTAATGAGACCAAGCTACCAGGACTCAGTGATCACTCACCTGAGCCAGCAACAAGGTCAACATTAGCTACCCATAACAAGTGATGAACATCCTAATCTAATACACTAGACTTAGGCTTCTATTACAAACTATTACAATTGTGCGCACATTAGTAACCACTCCTACATTACATGAATCATAAAGTTAACAATTGCCCTCTTGATACATGTCAACAATATCTTCTTGATCACCAGTAGCAATATGGGAGGCACTCTTGTCCGTCATCAGTTCAGGGTCAGTTATCTCTATAGAACATCCCACAAGTGAAGGGAATTCCTGCAAAAGATAAATTTGTCAGCAGGGACAATGATATCTAACATCTATGTGTTTAGACCTTTCATGATACACCAGATCCTTATAGAGATAAAGAGCACTTTGACTATCAATATGCAAAACAGGAACACACAATTTGTGCTGGATTTTAGTAAGTAAGCCTTTCAACCAAATAGATTCTTTAGATGCTTCCACAACAGCTATATACTCAGCTTCAGTAGATGACAAAGCTACAATAGAATGTTGTTGTGATTTCCAGGATATGCAATTATTATTCCAAGTATAATAATAAGCAGTAATAGATTTCTAGTGTCCTTATAGCATAATCTGAGTCAACATATCCAAGGATATTAGGGTGAGGAGAGTGTTCAACAAAGACCAAACATAACTTCCTAGTTCCTGCAATATATCTTAAGCAATACTTCATAGCAGTCCAATGTTCTAATCCATGATTTGACATGAATCTACTTAGAACACTTATAGGAAAAGATAAATCAAGTTTGGTACACAACATATCATATATCACCGATCCAACAACCACATCATAAGGAATACATGACATCTTTTTCAATTCACTGTGAGAGTTAGGGCATTGCTTCTTGGTTAGATCTAGGTACCCTCCTAAGGGCATATGGGTAGGTTTAGAATCACTCATATTAAACTATCTAGGACTTTCTATAAGTAATCATACCAAGAAAGCCACATTTTCTTTTTAAACCTATTTCTTATGATCTGTATACCAAGGATTTTTTGAGCTGGGCCAAGGTCTTTCATGTCAAAATGCATTTTAAGGTCTCTTTTAACAATACTGATGATAGTTTTAGATATACATATAATAAGAATGTTATCAATGTATAAGAGAACATACAAAGCATTGGAGGTAGAAAGATTCTTAAATTACAAATAGTATTCATACTTGCTTCTCATGAAACCTAGATTCTTCATACAAATGTCAAACTTAATGTTCCATTGCCTAGAAGACTGCTTTAAACCATAAAGAGAATTTTTAAGCAAACAAACATGTTCAGGTTTATTTTTATCTATAAACCCTTTAGGTTGACTCATGTAAATGGTTTCATTTAGGTCACCATGCAGGAAAACAATTTTAACATCCATTTGTTCAATATCCTAGTCATATACAACAACCAAAACAAGCAATAATCTCAGAGTTTTATACTTAATCACAAGAGTAAAGATGTATGTATAATTTATTCCTTCTCTTTGAGTAAAGCCTTTGGCAATAAGCCTACCTTTATACCTAGGTGCATCACTAGGTTTTATCCCTTCTTTTAACTTGTAAAGCCACCTACACTGAACTAGCTTAACATTGTCAGTCCTAGGAACTAGAATCCAAGTTTTATTATAATTCATAGACTCTATCTTATCATTCATAACTTGGTTCCTATTTTTAGCATTAGGACATTTAATGGCTTGTTCATGTGTCAGGGGTATAGAAATTATCAATCACATTTCCAATTAAGAAGGCATACTCTATTATGTTTAGCTCATCAGTAAGCATGATATATTTAACATTATTAGCATATTTCTTGTTGTGAATTTTAAGACTAGGGGCCCTATCCCTTATTAACTGATAGTGATAATGAGAATCAAAATGATTCGGGTCTTCATGTCTATTACTTGACTTGAGTTGGTTTGAATTATCCTCCTCTATTTCAACATTGTGGGCACTAGTAACCGAATCATCTTGATCCCCATTATTATTGTCATTACAAGATTCAGGGTTAGTCAAATAGTTATTAGGTTCATTATTATTTTCCTCCTGTAACACCTCGAATCCGCGGGACTCGGGATGCCACATTGGGCTAGGATCTCACAGTGGATCCTGACCCTAGCCCGACAACAAGTTCATTGGACCTTACAACATGACACCAACATATATAAAACAAATACATAAAACTGTATAAACTGTACAACCAAAAGGTATACAACAACATAGCCGAGTATAAAGCATCATCCTCACATAAGAGGTATACAAAACATCATCTTCACGCAGGAGGGAAACATAACATCCCCAAAACCATAACCCCCTAATGTACGAGAGTCCTCGGCCTGTCACCCTACCAGATCACTCAGTAACTTGCCTATCCTACAAGGCATCTACAACATGGTATAAATCATTAGCTAACCATACGTATATAAGGTAATGCATAAGCACAAGCACAAGTCATGAAAGATAAACACATAATCATGCTGTCACACATTTACCATTTTATTATCTTTATATCATGGTTAATCACTTAAATCGTATATATATAGATACATGAAACTATGTGACACGAGGACCGTATCATCCCCGCCTCTGGGCTTAACGTCCATCTGGAAGTAGTGTCGGTCACATAACCCGTATACCCTATGGGAGTGGATTGCACCCTTATTGTATACTAGATGGCATGAGCACAAAGAACCCCACAACTCCTTACAAGATAAAGGGAAGGGTTATCACTGCCACGTACTAGGGCTATCAATAAAACATAGGTCGGTAATACTCAACATCGCATGCTATCATATCAAGCATATAATACACACACCACTCATGGAAACACCCAATATAAGGATGGTATCTAAGTTAGTCCTACGGATTTACCTCAACCTCGTACAAACTCAATCACGATTAACCCCCAATCTTGAGAGGGACACTGCCTAATAACAAGGCACATAGATATATAAATCTCCTATCAATCAAAGGGGTCACACCTAGATCCAAGGGATCCATAGCATCATCCTCAACCTAAGTCTCACAACTCACTAATCCTCAAAGCTGCACAAGGCATAACATGTTCATAACATCATTAACACACTCTCAACTATACCTAGCATGATACTGCACACTCATACTAGGAAAGGAAGGGACAATACCATCCATAGGCAAGCCCAGAATCAAGACACACTTGAAAAACCAAGAGCAAAGCAAGGCTGGTGTAGGGAGGCGCATGAGCGGCCCTTGAGTGACGTAGGGGCGGCGACTGGCCGGCGCTGGGGAGGTCCCAAGGTTACGCAGGGGCAGCTGGTGTGCAAAATGCACACTTCCAGCTTCTCTTTGCTTCTTCAATCGATCCTCTTCACACCTTCTTCAGCCAGTAGCCCCAAATATACATATACATACATATATACATCAAACAAAGCCTATGAAGGCTGCCACAAGATCAATCTTGTGGAATCCTAAGCTAGGAAGGAAGAAAAGAAGAAAGAATGAAGAAGGAAGAAAGATAGGAAGAGATGAAAGAGGAACTTGCCAAGCTATAACCTAACAGAGGGATATCACACTCCAAAAGCTCAAGGCTAGCTCAACACAAGCACAACAACGTCATCAAACATCATCATCAACAAATCAACATCAAACACTCTTCAAAACTCTCACAAACTCATACAAGATCAAAGAAGATCAAGAAAGAGATCCAAAGATGGAAGAAGAAGGAAGAGAATGTGAGGGAGAAGATAGTCAGAGAGAGATGAGAAACCCTCCACATGAAGCATGGAAGAAGCTTATATAGGAAGCTTTCTAAAAGCACGGGTCAAGGTCAACAAAACCGGCTGCAGCACACCACAAACCGCAGGGGCGGATGATGGTAGCCGCAGGGGCGGACCAAGCAAGCGACAGGGGCGGCCTCTGCCACACGCAGGGGCGGTTTAGGCCAATCCTGCACACTGAGCACTCTCTTACAACACCTTAAGACTAAGGCTCTTATACCTCCCCTAATTGTTGAGTGTTATCATCATTGTTATTATCCACAAGATGTACAATGTTCCTAGCATCCTCAATTTCATCTAACTAGGGGTATCTATGTTATTGGATTTTTCGGGTTGGTAATAATCAATGTCAAACAATTTTTCATCTTGATTTATGTGAGGTTGATCATTATGGTTGTAGAAGTTTCTAGATTTACTAGAAATGTCAAGTTCATTATTCTCATAAGAAGTAGGACTCACAACATTGTCAGTTTTAGATTTAAGTTGAAAATCCTCTTCATTGAAGGTCACACTTCTAGATGTAATGACTTTATATCCACGAGGTTGAATGAGTAAGAGCTTATATCCCTTAACCCCCTCAGGGTACCCTAACATAACAACTTTTAAGGCTCTAGGGTGTAACTTTCCTTGGGAGATTTGAGAGTAGGTAGTTGATAACACGATTTATGACGTTAGTTTAGGCATCCATTTAGATAGTTTTTCCCATTATTCATGCATAGTTTGGCATTAGTTCATGACGTTTACGTTTAATTCATGCATATTGTCGAGATAGACGTCTACACGAACTATTGTCGGTTTTGTAGGTATTTTGGGGAGCTTTTGGAGCTTAATCGATACATTCGAGGAGAACACATAGGACCTTATTGGTTCATGCCTTGCACCAACTCATGGCTTAACGATCAAAAGAGAGCTGTTTATGCAAAACCACGGCCCAAAGGCCATTTCCACGCCCGTAATTTTGGCCGTGGTTTTCTCTGGACAGCTATGACAATTGTCCCACGATCTCCATAACCGACTCTTGCTCTTGGTGGAGAATATAAGTGGTCTTGCAGACTGTTGCTAGAGGATTCTCTCCCACTCTCTCTCACAAGACATCATTCCATTGGAGGCTACTCTAGGAGGAAAGCTCTCATTTGGAGAAGAAGAAGAACAACACTAGTCTTAGAGTTTTCATAGTTTTTGAGTGATTTTGAGAAAACTTGGTTGAAGACATTTGCAAGGACTTGTAAGGAACGATTTGGACCTTCTTTTGAAGGACTGTAAGTCTTTCTTAAATATACATTCAGCTTGGTTTACTTGTGTTTACTTGCTTCTTTTCTCTTTTATTTCATTTTCTTGCTATGGAAGCCATGAATGATTGCCTGTTGAGTTTGAATGATAAAATGCATGTTGTTGGCTAAATAGTTGCAATTCTAGGGTAATGGAATGATGTTTATGGCTTGGACTATGATGGACTAGACTTAAATGTACTTTTGGATGATTTGCTTGCTCGAACCTAACCTTTGTTACAAACTACGGTCTGTTCTTGCCTAACCACGGCCGTGGTTCCTGATTATCAGCCCGTGGTTTTCTCTATTGTGCTTGTATTGACGAATCTGAATGATAGGATGTTAGATTGTTGAAATCCTAGTTTTTGTTAAGCATAATCTAACCTAGGGTGACCTAATGCTAGTAAACTAAGTAAGAGAAGAGACCTACCCGGTAATTCTTGATCTTAGGTACCAAAGATGATGAACTCTAGGTAGTAGTGAGTCTCACAAGCCGCTATTGGATTGAGTGTGCTAGGATTGATGTTTAGGACTTGCCTTCCCGAGACTTACCCGGTGAGAAGAGGTTAGACCCCTAGATAGCAATCCGGTTTGTGTAAAATTTCCAACCTTAGGCTCCTAGAGACTTACCCGGTGATAGGACCTTAGGTGCGGGATTAGTGGACCATGAGACCTACCCAGTGATTGATCCCATTTGAGAGACACCATTTCCCAACATACCATAGCTAGTCCAAGGTTGATTAGAAGCTTGAGTCCAATGCCATAACCGGAATTCCTAACCCCTAGAATCTGCTTTTCTCTCTTTGATCACATATATCGTGTTTGTATTGCTCGTTTGTGTTGCTAGCTAGATTTGTTAGTTTGTTTTATAATCTTGCGTCAATTGTGATCTTGTTGATCACCATAAAAACCAACCCAAAAACATTATGATTTTCATTTCTTTATTCCTTTCTCTTTTCTTAGACTAGATTTGCACTATCCATAATCACCTATTTGATTCGATTTCACCTTAGTCTTTGTGTTTGACCTCGGAATACTATCCTTGCTACAAAACGACCCATACATTGAGGTTTCGCTAGGAGTTAGGAAAATATATCGAGTTATAAATTTAAGACTTTTGTGCTATACGTTCTTAGCGTGACAAGTTTTTGGCGCCGTTGCCGGGGACTAGGTCTAGATTGAATCATTGTTTGTGATTGTTTATAGTGTAGGTCTTTCTTGTTGCTTTTGATCTTGTTTGGTTTGTGTCTTTGAATTTTCAGGACATCTCTCATTCTTTAGGTGCATGCGAAGATCTCGTGGCAAGGATTTAGCTCCATTCGATCCCGAACCGGAGAAAACCCTTAAGGCTAGATCTAAGAGCATTAAGAAGAAGAAGGAGATTTCCGCAAGAGATCTTCAAGCTGAATTGGATGATGCCTTAGAGCAAATTAGGCTAAGGGATGAACTCTTGGAGAATGAGAGGAGACTTGCCAATGAGAGATAAGAAGAAACTAGGAGGGAAATTGAAGAGATTAGGCAAGCTCTTGTGCAAAGGGAGCTTAATCGTCAACAACCACCACCACCGCAGCCGGCAGTCAATGTTCGGTTTGAGCCGATCATCATTGAGGAGCCACAAACGTTAGGGCAACATATGGATCCAGCCCAAAGAGTGCACCATCTGGGTGTAAATTTAGGAGATCCCGCAGCCCATGATTATGAGCTCCGCCCTCAAGTGCTACAAATGATCCTGCATAATCAATTTGGAGGGATGGAAGGAGAGTCTCCTCATCAACACTTGATGAACTATGAGATCTTGATGGAGACTCTAAGGCCGCCTAGATTGGAGAACAACAACCATAAGCTTAAGGCTTTTTCCTTCTCACTTAAGGATAAAGCCTTGGCTTAGTATCAATCCATTCCACTAGGACGTGTGAGTACTTGGGAGAAGATGATGACCGAGTTCTTGACAAAGTTCTTCCCACCTTCCAAGACAACCGAGCTAAGAGGGAAGATCAATGCCTTCGTGATGAAGGATAGAGAGAGCCTATTCAAATCTTGGGAAAGGTTCAAAGACCTCCTCCTAGATTGTCCACACCATGGTATACCGAAGATAGAGCTATTGGAGATCTATTTTAAGGGGCTTGATGAGGATAGCTAATTCAAGCTCCAATCACTTTCTAGAGGAACATTCATGGAGACGAATATGGATGAGGCTTGGGAGTTTGTAGGGAAGCAAGCCTTGGTGATAGAGAAGTACTTCCATAGGAAGAGTGATGGGAGGAAACCGGGAGTATATGAAGTGAGTGAAGTCACCATGAGCAACTACAAACTCGATGCAATCAACAATGAGCTTAAGTCTTTGAGGGAGTTGTGTGCCACAACCTTGAAGAATCAAGCAAGTCCTCAAGTGCAAGTGCAAGCCAATTTGGCTTCCAAAGAGGAGGACATTAACTACATGGGAAGGGGCAACTTCAACAATTGTCAAGGCCCTAGGAACTTCAACAACAACAGCCGGCAATACAACAATTACAGGCCTAATCACAACCATCCCGGGTTCTCCTATTCTAACCCGGATGGTGCCTTGAACCCTCCCGCTTCCACAAGCGCAACACCATCACCTAAGGCTTCATAAGAGCCTCCACCCGGTTTTGCTCAATCTCCAAAGGATAGAACCGAGATGATGTTTGAACAATTGCTTGGAAGGTTGAGTGGACTTGAGAGCACGGTGACATCTATTTCGAAAGCTCAAAAGGTGCTAGAAGCACAAGTGTTCCAAAAGGCGGGTGAAGCACAAAGAGATCCGGGAAAGCTTCCCGGAAGGACCGAGGATAATCCAAGAGGCCAAGTGTTGACCATTACCATAAAGAGTGAGCTGAGCATGAAAGATCCCTTACCTAAGGGGAATGACAAGGGAAAGCAAGTAGTAGTAGAAGAAGAACCATTGCAAGAAGAAGGAGGCAAGAGCAAGGATAATGAGTCAACATATGTGGCACCCCCTCCATACAAGCAACCACTACCATTCCCTCGATCACGAGCAAGAGCTCGTTTGGACAAACATTTCGGTAAATTCCTTGAACTTATGTCTAAATTGCATATTAACATTCCGTTCATGGATGTTATTCTAGGTATGCCGGCCTATGGAAAGTTTTTGAAAGAGATACTCTCCAACAAGAGGAAGTTGGTGTAACACCCCGAATCCGCGGGATATCAGGATGCTACGGGCGATACCTCACAGTGGGTCCCGACCCTTAGCTCGACAACAATTTCACCGGACCTTTCCAACATGGAACAAATAAAGGCAAAATCATAAATCAATTTGAATGTAAATGTTAAGAAACCCGAAAGAATGCACCAACAACTTCAGCCGAGGTACAACTCAAACCAAACGCCAAACAAGTGGCACACGAAACATAAAAACCAAAGACAAAACACAAGACAACTCCAACTCAAAACCCTTCCTAAAATGTACGGACCCCGGCTGCCCACCCTTCCGGATCTCTCGGAGCATGCCTAACCTGCAAGGCAAACTACAACATTCGGTATAAAACCGTTAGCTCACATTCAAATCATTAGAATTAAAGGGAAAGGCACAAACACAAACAATTCAACATAGTCACACAACATACTCAAAAGCACACAAATCCGGTATATTATCTTTATTATTATTAAGTCATATCCCGTTCTAGTTCAACTTCTTTTGTGACACGAGAATCTCCCGAAACTCGCCTCGGTCCCTTCTTCCGGCAATGGAACGGTGCGGATGCCTCCGAACGTCTACCAGCACGGGCCAGTCGCCGAGAACCTCCTACCTCTCGCAAGAGCTAGGCAGTGATGTCACCACCCGTTATCATACACTTAGGCCAACAATATAAAGGTCGGTAATCCTATTTCCGGTTTAGTTGTTATAAACAATAAATAATAAACACACACCACCCAATACACATTATAGCTAATACAAAGAATACGAGCTAAGTAAGTCTGAAGACTTACCTCGTCTTCACACTCAACTCACAACACTCTCGCTTCCTTAGGGGAGAAAGACCATAACATACTCACAAGAAGATAACTATATAAAAAACAACACTCTCACAATAGAAGTCTAAGACTTCTATACAAATGGTCAACGCAAGACCATTTGACTCTCAACTCTAGGACCGCATCCTAGAATCCCTCATGCTCACATCAGACTCAACAAGCTAGAAGTCCTAAGCCTTCTAAGCCCTCGGATCTCGCAAGATCAAAACTTACAACACCACTAGGATAACATACCTAGTCTCCATGATCACAAAGATAGTACTCTAAGCTAGGATAAGCATACCCCAACCCACAACCTTATCAGAAACAGCCTACACTCAGCCCACGAGTCAACTCAGAACATACATCAACCAACCTTAGAACATAGCAAGATCCTCGAACACTCACCTAAGGTGCAAGCCATTACTTGGCATTCTCATCAAACCTAGGTCCGATCCTAGCATGATACTATCATCAACACTCTCTAAGATCATCTAAGAATACATACTCAAGGTAGGGAACTCACCAAGAAAAAGCACGGGATCAAAAGGAAGGAAACACGGCCCCAGAGAGGAGCCTGGACTCGGGCAGAACCGCCCCTGCGGCCCAGATGGGCGCCCCTGTGGCCAGAGGCCGCAACCCCTTCGGCCAGGAGCTGCAGGCCGCCACCCCTGCGGCTGTGGCTGCCACCCCTGCGGCTGGGCTGTTGTTGGTGTCCCCGCGGCGCTGTCCAACCGCTGGTGCGGTCGAACTCCAAAAGCGAACTCTCGACGACTTTCTTCTCAGTTGTGCACTCGATTCCGGCCTCTTCCGGCTGGCTGGCTCCATCAAGGAAGATCTCCACACACAACAAGACCCCCACACAACATCTAAGCTAGATCTAAGGACATGCAAGGGGAAAAGCTTAGGATCCATGACTTCCACCATTGAAGCTCGAGGAAGAAGAAGGTGAAGGAAGGGAAAGAAGAAGACTTACTCATCCAAACGGATGTACAAAGAACACCAAGGCTGGATACTCACACATAAGAGGGAGGGAAAGGAGAGGACCTCCATGGAAGTGCTTCCATGTTCCAAGCCAAAGAA
The DNA here is from genome assembly GCA_033239125.1 of Fagopyrum homotropicum. NCBI lineage: Eukaryota > Viridiplantae > Streptophyta > Magnoliopsida > Caryophyllales > Polygonaceae > Fagopyrum > Fagopyrum homotropicum. Next base: position 117,234,922 of record BSWB01000003.1, read on the forward strand.
AGAGAGAGAAAGTGGAGAAGGAGGAGACATTCACGTAAGAGTGAAATGAGGGGAGAGAGAGAGAAGGGACAAGGCTGCCACCAAAAGGGAAGCTCAAAGGTCAGCTGGCCCACCTTCCAAATTACGCAAGGAACCGAGGGGTCCAAAGCAAGGGTGACAAACGGGAGATTGGAACGAGATTTTGGAATAACCCGACGTTCAGAACTTTGTTCCTGCGGAAAAATTGAGGCGCGCCTGCGGGAAGGTCGGTAACTCGCTAACAATCCGGAATAAAAATTCCGGATGTTACAACTAATCCCCCTAAAAACAATTTTCATCCCGAAACTTACAAAACGTAAAACTCTTGGTAAGAACTCGGTAACCGCTCAAAACCGTAACATGCAAGTCCCTAATCGATAACCATCACCCACTCGTGTCGCCACGTCAAGACCTTGCAAGGCCTGCATACACACTCTTGTGAACCGTGTAGCGCATAAAAGCCAAAAGCTAACCAATCATACACACATTCCCGCTCGGGCATCAAGTGGCCCTTGCTTGTTTGGGCATCAAGTGGCCCAAACAAGCTTATTTGGGCATCAAGTGGCCCTTGCTTATTTGGGCATCAAGTGGCCCTTGCTTGTCATCATGGATGCCGGAAAGCGATGGTTGCTTGGACTCCTCAAGCAAACCATGGTATTTGAGGTAGATTGATACATCCTCGGAGTTTGGTCAAGCTAATGACCTTAAAGAAGTGCTTAATGGGAGGCAACCCATTGGTACATGTCTTTCCCTTTTATTTTTCTTGTTTTTGTTTGATTTTGCTTTTGGTGTGCTTTGTTTTTCTTTTGTGTTTTTGGGTGCTAGATCTTGTTGATTGTCATGTGTGATGAGATGTTGGAGGTCATGTGAAAACCATCTGGAACTGCTGAAGGTACAATATCCGAGCACATGGACGAGGAAGAAAACACCCAGAAAATCGGACTGTTCTTCAACAGGATTCGGCCGATTTCCTGGGCAGTTGGTCCGATTTTTCCTTCTGTAAAGGAAAGTGATGATCTCCAATCAAGCATGGGTGGAGCGGACGTGGAACTTGGACGGCTTGCGGTGCCAAGCGCGGGTTCCGACACCACAATGAAAATCAAGAGCTCTCTACCATCCTTGATCGATCATCCACCATCATCATTCGATGTGAACTGAAATACCAAAGCATCACCAATTTTACATTGTGAGGTGTTCGCCCCTAAAGGTGTGTGCAAATAAGCTTTAAATTTATAAAACTAGAATCAAGCAGCGAACCCGCAGTGTACGGATCGACGTAGTTAAGCAAGAATTCCAGAGTATCGAACACAGGGATTTGGGTGGGAACAAATTCAATTGCAGATTATCAAGCGAGTAAATATGAGAGTTTTTGCAAATATTGGGAAAACAACAATCCTAAAGATCCAAGTATCCAGCTGTGGCAATCGATTCAAGGTATACTAATGATATAAAGACAGAGTTGAGATATGCAAAGGTATACTAATGTAAGGTAATCGTACGGTGAAGTTCCAAAAACCTTATATGACTCACCCACAAGGCACTCTCTATACAGGTTGTTGAGGCTTCAATATAGAAAGGTTCTAAAGGCAAGAATTAATATCAAATACCCAAACTTGTAATCCAAGGGTCAAGAATAACTTAACCGATTACAGTTGTGACACTCACAATCGAGGTAGAGGTTGTTGAGGCTTCACTACTACCTAGAAAAGGCAAGCCTAAACTAAGTTAAAGCAAATCTTTAACTTTGGATTAAAGTAAAAGCAGGTTCGTAAGCTTAAGGGAAATTACGGGTAGATCTTGAGACTCCACGGCCGTGGAACTCAAGAACAAACCGTGATTTAGGTTTCGTCGACGATTCTCTCTAACTCTCAGGGTCTAATCTGTTTACGATCGATCTATCATCATCTAAGCCACAACTATTAACCCTTCACCTTAGAATTGCTAAAGGGTTTTAGCCAATAACAGTCATGTTGATATCAAATTCAAGAATTAAAAGATAGAAAGATGAAAACTTCCGAAAACTTTCAATAAACTTCAAACCAATCTCAAAGTCACAATCGAGAATGAATGTTGTCAATAGATTCAGAATAAGGCAAACAAACACAATCTTAGGAAAGAAAGAAGAACGGGATGTCAATCCGTCTTCTAAATCAAACCTAAACAAGAAGAGAAGTCTTCTTGCAACAATCTTCCAAAAACTTCGATCTTCCGCCAATCCGGAAATCTCAACAGCAATCTCCACCAAAAGTGCGAGATTAGGGCAAATCCCAAACACGAACTTCGATCTCCAACGAGATGTAAATGCTTCCAAGCGAGGGCTAATGCCGCTAAGCGAAAAGCGTAAGCCAAGGTCTAAAGCGAGGTCCAAAAATCCCTAAGCGGAGGTCGCTAAAAATGCGTCTAAGCCGGGGTCGCCAAAAATGCGTCTAAGCGGGGGTGACGGAATCTTGCTTCGTCCGTCTTTTTATAGGGCAAGATAAAATATCGGCACGGCCCAATCTTCAAAAGATCGTGGCTTCAAAATGTGGCGAAAAAGATCGCCAAGATCACGGTCGTGGAAGGTTCCACGACCGTAATTTAGAGCGTGGAAAGTGTCACGGTTTGAACCTTGGATTCCACGACCGTAATAGTTACTGGAATGCATCACGCCTCTCTTTGCAAGGTTCCACGGCCGTGGAATTAAACGTGGTTTGTAGTACGGCCGTATTTTAGAGCGTGGTTTAGGGCAAGAACGTGATTCTTCCCTAGCCTCGTGCATTCCTCAAGTTGAACTCCAATTTGCTCCTAAGAATGCCCTTAATCCATGGACATACTCAATCAACTCTTCTTTGCTCGATTTCGTTCGGAAATGACTCTCAATCACCTATAATCAACATAAAGCTAGTGTAGACATCCATATCGATAATATAGGCAAACTAGCTCACAAATGCAACGATGCTAAATCAAAGACTATCAATATGAATCAAATACACTTAGAAAACGTGCCTAAAATATCACAATATTTCATGCTAACACGAGGACTCTCTTTCACTTCTTTATTTAGTTTCCACATTGGGGACAATGTGTTTCTAAGTATGGGGTGGGGTTTTCATGATCACTTGCATGATTAGCATCTAGGATAGTTTAATATTGTCACATGTTTCATTATGTCTTGCATTGTACATACATATTTCGAAAAATCCAAAAAAATCAGAAAATTTTAAAAATTTTTAGTGCTTCTAAGCTTGGAATGACCCTTATGATGAAAATTGTCTTGTGAATTGGCTATGGATAGCCTTATGTTTTGAATAGATGAATGCATATGTGGACTTGAAGTACTTATCTTGAATCCTATGAATGATTTGTGATCATGAATGTTTATCTTGATTGGAGTGAGGATTGAAAGTCGAAATTGCATGCTAGTTCTTGCACATCATTTAGGAGTGATTAAGGCAATTCATCTTTTTCTACTTCTCATCTTGATCATGTTGTTTGAGCACCTCAATTGATGAAAAATTTGACCTCTTTTGACCCATCCGGGAATAGGAGCATGCTAGTGTGTTGATGTGTGTAAAAAGCAAGTGTGGGGTGAAGTTGTTGATGAATGAATGATGTGAATGAAGTGCTGAATTTGTTGTGAAAAGTGTAGAAAAACAATATAGGTTTGGGGACGTTGGTTTAAATGACGAGTAACTCGGCACCATTCACATAATCGGGTGTTTGTGCCTTGCCAAAGTCAAATAAACCGATAGTCCTAACGAGCTTTGGTATGTGTGCCCGGTGTGGATGCACCTCGAAAAATAAAAAAGCCCGAGGACGGCTAATCACCAAGGTTTCGGCTTTTGTACACCAATGCCATTGTCTCAAAAATAAGTGAAAAAGAAAAGAAAACAAAGAAAAGATGGAGAAAATTATACACTTGTTGGGAAGTTGAGAAAAAACGAAATTGTGGAGTTAGTTCCTTTCCCGGATTAGCATCACATGACCTAAAAATTCCCACCAAATCACAACGCTTCTTAACCTCTTCTTTCATAAGTCCTTGTGACCTAAATGCATGTGTGTAAGACTTAGTGATCTAGATTGGACATACTCATGATCATCTTGACTTCTTCATTTTCACCTCTCATGCATGCTTTCTAGTTAAGTATAATTGTCTTTCCATGCCTTCATTCATTTGATGCATGATTGCTTATCCATTGCTATGAAACATGACTGTGAAGGTGATCCAATGTTAGAAGCACAACTCCAAAAAGATTTTGTTGTTTTTCTACATGCATAAATCATGTCATCTCTTAGTCTATAGTTGGGTCTTGCTCGGGGACGAGCAAATCTTAAGTATGGGGTATTTTGATAACGTGATTTATGACGTTAGTATAGGCATACAATTAGATAGTTTTTCCCGTTATTCATGCACGGTTTGACATTAGTTTAAGACGTTTGCGCTCATTTCGTGCATATTTCTAGAAAAGACGTCTACACGAGCTTTTGTCGGTTTTGTAGGTATTTCGGGGATCTTTTGGACATTAATCGATACATTCGAGGATCAAGCCTCATGGTGGTACATATCCGAGACCTTGAAGGAATATAATTGGAGCAATGAAGGACACAAGGACCCTTGTTGGTGCAAGCAATGGAGCAACTCATGGCTAGATGATCATAACAAGTCTCTGTTGAAGAAAATCGACCTACACCCAGGAAAATCGGCCGATTTTTCCTACTGGGTCGATTTTTGGCCTTTGACAGCTTAAGCCACGTGTCCCACGATCTCTTGTCCGGCCTTGCTCTTGGTGGAGAATATAAGTGGGCCTGCAAGCTGTTGCTGAGCATTCTCTCCCCTCTCCCACATCCTCTAGCATCTTCCCAAAGACTCTTCCAATTGGGAGCTCTCTTCAAGACACCCTTGTGGGTGCTCTTGAGGGAGATTAGTGTAGATTTCAATTTCGTAGTGAGATTTGAGTGATTATTGTGAAGAAACTTGTTGAAGGTTGTAAGATCTGACTTGGAGCTACATTTGGTGTGTTGAAAGACTTGTTTTGAGCTCAAATCCAGCTAAGTTTCATTGCTTTCATTTCCTTACTTCATCTTCTTGCTATGGATTCCATGTATGCTCGTATGATGATTTTAGATCTTGAAATGCATGTTGTTGGCTAGTTTATTGTGATTCTGGAGTGATGGATTGATGGTTATAGCTTGGGTGATGATAGAATGGACTTATATGTTAGTTTAAGATGATTTGTATGCACGAAACCTAACCCAGGAAGAAAAATCGGCCTGTTCTTAAGGCAAATCGGCCGATTTTTGCTATGATCCACCCGATTTTTCCTTCTGTTGCTCTTTAATTGATGAATCTGTATGTTAGGATGTTAGATTGTTGAAATCCTAGTGTTTGTTGAGCATAATATAGCTTAGGGTGACCTAATGCTAGCAAACTAAGTGAGGAAAGAGACCTACCCGGTGATTTCCGATCTTAGATACCGAAGATGATGAACTCTAGGTAGTAGTGAGCCTCATAAGCCGCTATTGGACTGAGTGTGCTAGGATTGTTGCTTGAGACTTACCTTTTCTGAGACTTACCCGGTAAGGAGAGGTTTGCCCCTTAAGTAGTGTCCGGTTTGTGTAGAATTCCCAACTTTACCTCCTTGAGACTTACCCGGTAATAGGAGTTTGGTGCGGGATTAGCGAAGCATGAGACCTACCCGGTAATTGCTTCCATTAGAGAAACACCCTTTCCCAACACCGCAGCCTTGTCCTTAGAATCTTTAGAACCTTGAGTCCAATGCCATAACCGAAAATCTTGATCTCTAGAATCCACTTATCTTACCTCTTATCTCCTATCTTGCATTCGTATGTTTGTTTGCTTGTTTGATTTGCATATTTTGTGATCCTTGTTTGATCACCCCAAAACCAACCAAAAATACTTTCCATAGTTTAGATTTTCATTTCTTTATTTCTTTCTCTTTTCTTAGTTTAGATTCGCACTATCTTCGATCATTGAATGACTTGATTTCGCCTCAGTCCTTGTGTTTGACCTCGGAATACTTTCCTTCCTACATAACGATCCGTACACTGCGGGTTTCGCTAGGTAGTTTAGGAGATTAGATCGAGTTTATAAATGTAAAGCTTTTTGTGCTACACAATCTTAGCGTAATACTAACACTGGATCAATATGACTAAAAACATAACTTTAGTCATACATGTATTCTCTCGCCGTCACACCTGAAACCTGGTGAACATCCTCCACTCTCGGTGGCCATGGCAACTGGTAAACCGCCCCCAATTCGCGACAAGATCTCCAAAGAAAAGTCCAATATATAGGAACCCAACCCCCTTCCAATGACCAACACGTGTGACACCTTGCGACCCTTACACTCTTAACTCAACTCGCCTCATATCCGAACCCAAAGAGGTATGTACCTCTTTTCTGTACATACTTCCTCGTGACTTAGCTTGTCTAGCATCCGCCTTTGGACCACCTCTACTCAAGCAAGGTCGTCCCGTATCTGCTCAGGGCTAAACTTACATATACTCACCAATTCTAACATCACAAGGTACTATACTTCCGTCCATAACTCGCTCCGAACAAGGCCATCACAACGGTACCTCTCAACTGTCATAACGATAACTCAACACAAGGGGAGGTATAAGGTCTACCTTTACCCCCTTACCTCGCACACATACCCTCTGCATGGCAGTGACTGGTCACCAAAGTCCTTTCTACTCGATCCATTATCCAAGGTGAAACTATCATGAAAGACATATGGTCTCTTAGGCGGCACGATCCTGCCGCCAAAAAATTCCCGAAACAAAACGCCCATCTCAAACCGAGATAACGATACTCGGTATACCAAAACATCTTGCTATCACATAGAGGACTCAACAACTAGCCAACTCATCGGCTCCGTTTCCCAATAGGGTGTAAAAACACATAGTCTCTGTCGGTAGGTCTATGCGACCTAGACTCGTCACCACTATCACAAGGTCTCAAACTGGTACTAATCTCTCTTGAGGTATCTTACCATTCCCACTGCCTAACTTGCGATGGTGAAGTCTTCTTCCTTGTCATATGGTGTTCAAGTCGTTTGGATGACGGTTTACATAAGGGCTATGTACATAGCCATCTCGGCCTTAAGCCCGTCTCACTAATATGAACGTCATAAACCGGATATCTCTTACCAACTCCATGGTCTTAACAACACTCAACCCAAAAAGGTGACTATGGGGTCTCTCCTCGGAACCTTCTGTCCCGGATCCTTCTCAAAGCCATTCAAAGACCAATTACGACTAGAGTCCTTAACCAGCTCTAACTATCGCCTCTGTGGGGTACTCAACTCTTGTTGAGTGAGTATACATACACGTATCATACTCTTATTGTTCATGCATGCCTAGCATGTTACTCTGTAGCTAAATTGACACCACCATAAGCATGCGTCCCAAAGTGGCTAATCTTCGACCCTTAGTCGATCATTCTTCCTACATACCCGCAATTGTCTAAATACACACGAAACCTCTCTTGTTATTTCATACTCATTCCAAGCCCCGCTTGGATGTATTCATAATATCATTCCATCCTAATAACTCGATATTTGTCTCAAAGAAAACAAGATGGAGGTCACTCACCTCTTCTTCTTCTGTCAAAACTTCACGGATACGTATCGGATCCCACGATCCATCCACTTCTTTAGAAGGGAAGAAAGTGTCAAAATCATCCCGCAACTTGGCGGTTATGGCCCACCAATTTATGTGCTTCATATTTTCTCCACGCAGCTTGAAGGTATTGCCGAAACCATCACCTCGTTCTCCACTGATCTACTGGATGTTCTCAACCCGCTACGTCTCTTAGGAGGTCACCTCGGACGCCCAACCCGTCTAGATAACTCTAGTTATCCTCTTATCCTTCATGACCGGTATCCTTGTCGTCCCATGCCAAGCTCATTCCTCTCAATTCTGAGAGTACAATAAGGCGTCGTCAAATCCAATCATAAGAATCACTAGCGCTATTCAAGTGTCATAATTGTCATAACTCCCTTAGGTTAGGGTCCACCTTGGATCCGTCCAAACAACACAAATGCCGAATTCATCGTAACATGATTCCGAAACCGAGGGATACTTATCTGTGTAAACTCTCAACTCATCAATCGCACTTTCGAGTTCAAATGGCTTCACTACACTTGTAGTAACCGTATTGACCCTAAATGGCGCCTTACAAAGGTCATTTCTTCTCTTCATCCAAGTCTGGTGACATCTCAACTCAAAGTTGATCTAATCAAACATCGCAAACGCATGCAACTAGTCTTAACGAGCCATTCACTACAAAGAAGATACCCTCCCTCGTCGTTCACCATACACATCTCTTGGAAAATGAAAGTACAACTTTTCCGACTCGTACATTCCCTCACTACCGGAAGAATTCTCCATTCCTACCACAAAACTTATGACTCATGATCCCCTAGTTACTACCACCTTAAGCTTAATGCCTACAACGCTACCATAGCTTTGGTCCCTCGTTTTGCACTGTGGACCCCATGGCTCCTTTGGGTGAGTCTAACCACTTCGACTCATTTCTTGTTCATGATAACTTATCATTTGTTCCATAAGGACAAAATACCATGCATCTCCTTTTCATTTCTTCCTTTGCTCAAAGCAAGTCGGGAACATCACTTTCCTCTGGATCCCACTAGGTCTTTATGTGCTTAAGCCCTTAAGGTTCTAATCCACGCCATTCCTCCATATGCCAAAACTTGAGACCTATAAAGATCGCAAACAAGATCATTATCACTCCTCTTCGGGATGTCTATTACCATCGCTTGCTTTAACCATTCAACGTCTTATTGCTCAAGACAATCACGATTCTACTGATGTACTTCTTACCATTGACATCTAACAAAAGGGGAAACTCCAAGCTTTTGTTACCGCTCCTTTATAGCCTCCACTTGAGGTTATACCTTCCTTCTACAACTTCTTAATAGGTAACCCACAGTTTATGCAATCTCGGTCATCACCGATAATTATGTGGTTGGCCTTCTCTAAGGTCGACGACTTACCACTTCTTGATACTTTATGTCACTATTCTCATGATGGATACCCTCCTTGGGGTATTCTACCTCAACTCCGTTAGCTCCTTCCATGTTCCATGTTTTCTTCCTTTTTTCATAATGTGTCACCCTCTTCTAGGCTTCACGTGTCGTATAACTCGTCTTCATAGGCTTAACCGCACCTCGTAACATCTTGTAAGCGTGTCTCTTGGTCTTTGTCTTAAGTCCTTTCACCACTAAAGCTCCTTGTCACGTCATTCCTTGTCTCGGGGTCACGTCTATTCACACTTCTATCTCCTTAGTCTTATCGTCATAGCGGAAATCGGTCAATTCCACGTGAATCCTTGTCATACCATTCTTTTCCTTACTATCGTAACTTGACTCTTCACTTAACGGTACCTCGTAAGCTTAACTTACGGTATCCTTCATTTTTTCACACCGGGTTCGATCATTCTGCACATCTTGACTCCAAAGCTCAGGAGCGTCTAAGGAAAGCTTCACTTATCGTAATGAGACACCGCCTTTAACCTTGTTAGAATGCTCTCATCTCATCCTTGACTCGTATCTTTAGTGTCAACGCATCTTCTTGAAAACTTATATATGTTATCTCCATTGGTCTTGCTATCTTCCCATTCGCGCCTTCTTTGGTAACCACTACCACATCTTCATGTTACTCTCTTAGTTGTCTCGTTTTCTTCCTTGCTTGGTTGTCCTTCGTTGACATTGACTCCAATCCTCCTCTTCAACATCCTTTAAAAGAAATTCGAGAACGTCGTTGTTTTCGTTAGCACGGAATGCCCCAACTCGATACTTGAGTGTCTTCTACTACTTATGAACGTCGTCATAAGCTACATCATAGCCTTAAAGGTGATGATATCATATCATCATCTTAGCTCAGAGGTCCTATAGCTCTACATGCTACTATATGTATAAGTCTACATATACATAACTATATAAATCCTTTGTCCATATCTCTACTAACATACACATCCTACATGCCATCGTATCAATACAAGGTCTAAAACATATAATAGTCCACACATACAACTATACACATAAGTCATGTCCATCATGCAACTACAATCCACAAAGATACACATCAACTCCATCATGCATAACTACGAACCTCATATCCATATCTATATATATACATATATATACCAAGTCCAATAAACTAAGCTTCCGAGATCCGCGGAAGGAGTGGTGGTCCGTACATTCTACCCCGACTCATGCATGTGAATTTTGAAAACAAAAACTCAGAACCCGTGTGGTTTTGTTTATTCGTTATTCAGCCTTTAGAAGATTGTGAGTGCCATTGTTGTCAACCTAGGGCTCTGATACCACTTTGTAACATCCCGAATCCGCGGGATATCGGGATGCTACGGGCGAGACCTCATAGTGGGTCCCGACCCTTAGCTTGACAACAATTTCACCGGACCTTTCCAACATGGCACAAATAAAGGCAAAATCGTAAATCAATTTGAATTCAAATGATAAGAAACCCGAAAGAATGCAACAACAACTTCAGCCGAGGTACAACTCAAACCAAACGCCAAACAAGCGGCACACGAAACATAAAAACCGAAAGACTAAACACAAGACAACTCCAACTCAAAACCCTTCCTAAAATGTACGGACCCCGGCTGCCCACCCTTCCGGATCTCTCGGTGCATGCCTAACCTGCAAGGCAAACTACAGCATTCGGTATAAAACCGTTAGCTCACATTCAAAGCATTAAAATTAAAGGGAAAGGCACAACCACAAATAATTCAACATAGTCACACAACATACTCAAAAGCACACAAATCAGGTATATTATCTTTATTATTATTAAGTCATATCCCGTTCTAGTTCAACTTCTTTTGTTACACGAGAATCTCCCGAAACTCGCCTCGGTCCCTTCTTCCGGCAATAGAACGGTGCGGATGCCTCCGACCGTCTACCAGCACGGGCCAGTCGCCGAGAACCTCCTACCTCTCGCAAGAGCTAGACAGTGATGTCACCGTCCGTTATCATACACTTGGGCCAACAATATAAAGGTCGGTAATCCTATTTCCTGTTTAGTTGTTATAAACAATAAATAATAAACACACACCACCAAACACACATTATAGCTAATACAAAGAATACGAGCTACTTAAGTCTGAAGAGTTACCTCGTCATCACACTCAACTCACAACACTCTCGCTTCCTTAGGGGAGAAAGACCATAACCTGCTCACAAGAAGATAACTATATCAAAAACAACACTCTCACAATAGAAGTCTAAGAATTCTATACAAATGGTCAACACAAGACCATTTGACTCTCAACTCTAGGACCGTATCCTAGAATCCCTCATGCTCACATCACACTCAACAAGCTAGAAGTCCTAAGCCTTCTAAGCCCTCGGATCTCGCAAGATCAAAACTCACAACACCACTAGGATAACATACCTAGTCTCCATGATCACAAAGATAGTACTCTAAGATAGGATAAGCATACCCCAACCCACAACCTCATCAGAAACAACCTACACTCAACCCATGAGTCAACTCAGAACATACATCAACCAACCTTAGAACATAGCAAGATCCTCGAACACTCACCTAAGGTGCAAGCCACTACTTGGCATTCTCATCAAACTTAGGTCCAATCCTCGCATGATACTATCATCAACACTCTCTAAGATCATCTAAGAATACATACTCAAGGTAGGGAACTCACCAAGAAAAGGCACGGGATCAAAAGGAAGGAAATACGGCCCCGGAGGGGAGCCTGGACTGGGGCAGAACCGCCCCTGCGGCCCAAATGGGCGCCCTTGCGGCCAGGAGCTGCAGACCGCCACCCCTGCGGCTGTGGCTGCCGCCCCTGTGGTTGGGATGTTGTTGGCACCCCCGCGGCGCTGTCCGGCCGTGGGTGCGGTCGAACTCCAGAAGCGAACTCTCGACGACTTTCTTCTCAGCTCTACACTCGATTCTGGCCTCTTCCGGCTGGCTGGCTCCATCAAGGAAGATCTCCAGACACAACAAGACCCCTACACAAGATCTAAGCTAGAACTAAGGACATGCAAGCATAAACAAGGGGAAAAAGTTTAGGATCCATGGCTTCCACCATTGAAGCTTGAGGAAGAAGAAGGTGAAGGAAGGGAAAGAAGAAGACTTACTCATCCAAACGGATCTGCAAAGAACACCAAGGCTGGATACTCACACATAAGAGGGAGGGAAAGGAGAGGACCTCCATGGAAGTGCTTCCATGTTCCAAGCCAAAGAAAGAGAGAGAAAGTTGAGAAGGAGGAGACATTCACGTAAGAGTGAAATGAGGGGAGAGAGAGAAAAGGGACAAGGCTGCCACCAAAAGGGAAGCTCAAATATCAGCTGGCCCAACTTCCAAATTACGTAAGGAACCAAGGGGTCCAAAGCAAGGGTGACAAACGAGAGATTGGAACGAGATTTTGGAATAACCCGACGCTCAGAACTTCGTGCCTGCGGGAAAACTGAGGCGCGCCTACGGGAAGGTCGGTAACTCGCTAACAATCCGGAATAAAAATTCCGGATGTTACAGTTGGAAGAGTATGGAGAAGTTAGAATGACAAAGAGATCTTCCGAGTTGATACAAACTATGAGGGAGGAGATGCCTCCTAAGCTGCGAGATCCGGGATCTTTTTGTGTGCCAATTGGGGTTGGAGAAGTTCAATATGAAGCCTTATGTGACCTTGGAGCGAGTGTAAGCATTATCCCGCTTGCACTTTGCAACAAGGTTGGGCTAGGAGAACCGAAGCCGGTCAAGATGACCCTCTACATGGCGGACCGATCCATCACTCATCCCGTGGGAATCCTAGAGGACATACTGGTTCAGCTTGGGAAGTTCTATGCGCCAATCGACTTTGTTGTCTTGGACATCCCGGCGGACTATCCGGTTCCTATCATTTTAGGAAGGCCATTCTTACCCACATCCGGGTGCTTAGTAGATTGCAAAAATGGGATCCTCTCCTTCAACATAGTAGAAGAGAATATCAAGTTCAAGCTGTCCATAATGATGAAGGGGCCAACCTTTGGGGAAGATGTCTTTAACATTGTTGAGTAAGAGGAGTCTAGAGAAGTTGTGAGCTCGATCTTGAACAAGGACCCACTTGAGAGGGTTCTTAGCTTGAGTTTGATGGAGGAAGGAGTTGAGGATGATTGCAATGAAGAAATCAAGGCTTTGGATGCATTAGAAAAGGAGACAAGTGCTGAATTTGAAGTGCACGAAGCAGTGCTGAATCACTGTAGGAACCACGGCCATGGGGCAAGAAACACACCCGTGGAACTCTTTGTAATGTCCAGAAGTGCTAGTGTCTCCAATTCCACGCCCGTGGTTGTGCCAAAGGTCGTGGTTTTGCCCGTGGTTTCTCCAGAGAGTCTCTTAGTTGTTGATCAAGCTTCAAAGAGTCTTGGAGAGTCTTCCATGGCTTTGGAATCATCTCAACCTACATTGTATGGATCGTCTCCAACCGATAAAGGTCCTCCTAAACTTGAACTAAAGCCTCTCCCTTCTCATTTAAAGTATGCCTTCCTTGGTTCAAATTCTACTTATCCCGTGATTGTGAATGCATTTTTGAATGATGATGAGCTTGATAAATTGTTGAATGAGTTGAAGTTGCATAGGAGAGCTATAGGGTATACCATTGATGACTTAGTTGGTATTAAACCTTCCTTGTGCATGCATAAAATCTATATGGAAGACAACCATAAACCTTCGATTGAACCTCAAAGAAGATTGAACCCTATAATGAAAGAGGTAGTCAAGAAAGAGATCCTTAAATTTCTAGATACGGGAATCATTTTCCCGATTTCGGATAGTAAATGGGTTAGTCCCGTACATGTTGTTCCTAAGAAGGGTGGTATGACCGTAGTGACTAATGAGAACAATGAACTAATCCTACTAGGACGGTTACAGGGTGGAGGATGCATGTGTGTATGGACTATAGGAAGCTAAATGTTGCCTCTAGGAAAGATCACTTCCCTCTTCCCTTTATTGACCAAATGCTAGAGAGATTAGCTCAACATTCACACTTTTGTTACTTAGATGGATATAGTGGGTTTTTCTAAATCCCTATTCACCCGGATGACCAAGAGAAAACAACATTTACATGTCCTTGGGGAACATTTGCATATAGGAGAATGCCATTTGGGTTGTGTAATGCACCCGCCACCTTTCAAAGGTGTATGATGGCTATTTTTTCTGAGTATATTGAGAATGTTATGGAAGTGTTTATGGATGATTTCTCGGTGTATGGATCTTCTTTTGATAATTGCTTGGCTAACTTGTCTTTGGTGCTGAAAAGATGTGAGGAAACTAACCTTGTTTTGAATTGGGAGAAATGCCACTTCATGGTGAGTGAAGGCATTGTGTTGGGACATTTGGTTTCCCAACGAGGCATTGAGGTTTATAGAGCAAAGATAGAAACAATAGAGAAGTTGCCACCACCAACCTCGGTGAAAGGGGTAAGGAGTTTCTTAGGACATGCCGGTTTTTACCGGAGGTTTATAAAAGATTTCTCGAAAATTTCTAAGCCTCTCACTAACCTACTAATGAAGGATGTTGAGTTTGTTTTCTCCAAGGATTGTCTTGAAGCATTATGTAGGTTGAAGAATGCCTTGATCTCCGCCCCTATCATGCAACCTCCGGATTGGAGCCTTCCGTTTGAGATAATGTGTGATGCAAGTGATGTGGCCGTTGGGGCTGTTTTAGGACAAAAGAAAAGATGGGCTTATACATGCCATCTACTATGCTAGCAAGACGCTAGATGATGCCCAACTTAACTATGCCACAACCGTGAAGGAATTTTTAGCGGTGGTGTACGCCTTTGAGAAGTTCCGGTCATATCTTGTGGTAGCCAAGGTCATTGTGTACACGGATCATGTTGCAATCTGTTATCTCCTCACAAAGAAGGATGCCAAGCCTCGCTTGATTCGTTGGATCTTTCTCCTCCAAGAGTTTGACTTGGAAATTCGGGACAAGAAGGGTTCCAAAAATTCAGTGGCGGACCATCTTAGTAGGCTACCACCATTGGAGATTGAGAGGGATGACATCCCGATTGATGACTCATTTCGGGATGAGCAACTATAAATGATGGAGGAGTGCTTACTTCAAGTGTCTAGAGGAAGTGAACCATGGTATGCGAATATAGTGAACTACCTTGTGTGTGAAGAGGTGCCACCCGGTTTGTCATATGCCCAAAGGAAAAGGTTCTTCAAGGATGTGAGGCATTACTATTGGAGCAAGCCTCTCTTGTTCAAGAGAGGACCGGATGGAGTCTTTAGGAGGTGCATCCCGGAGGATGAGGTGGAGAGTGTGATCCGCCATTGTCACTCCTTGCCACGTGGAGGCCATGCTAGCTCACACAAGACGTGTGCAAAGGTATTGCAATCCGGCTTTTATTGGCCTAACTTGTTTAAGGATGTGCAGAATTTTGTGGTAGCATGTGATGCTTGCAAAAGCACGGGCAACCTCTACATTCTCTTGGCGGTGGACTATGTGTCGAGATGGGTAGAGGCAATCGCCTCTCCCACAAATGATGCCAAAGTTGTGGTGCGGTTCTTCAACCGAGTCATCTTCCCTAGGTTTGGAACACCGAGAGTGATCATATGTGATGGAGGGAAGCATTTCACAAATAGGAACTTTGGGACACTTTTGGATAAGTATGAGGTGACTCATAAGGTGGTAACACCTTACCATCCCCAAACTAGCGGCCAAGTGGAGATCTCCAACCGGGAGATAAAGGGGATACTTGAGAAGACGGTATCTAGGACAAGAAAAGATTGGGCTATGAAGCTTGATGATGCCTTGTGGGCTTATAGAACCGCCTTCAAGACACCGATTGGTACCACTCTCTACAAGCTAGTTTATGGCAAGTCTTGCCAGCTTCCGGTGGAGATGGAGCATAGGGCGTATTGGGCCATAAGGTGGCTAAATTTTGACCTCAAGGAAGCCGGTGAGAAGAGATTGCTAGACATCAATGCTCTTGAGGAGATCCGGTTGGATGCCTATAAAAACGCCTGGATTTACAAGGAAAGGACCAAGCGTTGGCATGACAAACGCCTTATCCCAAAGGAGTTGAGTGAAGGTGACCTAGTCCTTCTCTTCAACTCAAGGCTGCGGCTCTTCCTCGGAAAGCTAAAGTCAAGATGGACGGGTCCTTATGTGGTGAAGAAGATCTTTTCCCATGGAGCGGTTGAGATAGGAGGGGAGCATTGTGGAGATTTTAAGGTGAATGGACACCGGTTAAAGAAGTGTATCCCAGGAGCTCCGGTGGATATGATTGCCCCACTTCACCTTTAGTGAGACGCCCCCGAATTTGGTCAAGCTAATGACCTTAAAGAAGCGCTTAATGGGAGGCAACCAATTGGTACATATCTTTCCCTTTTCGTTTTTGTTTTTGTTTTCACCTTTTGCTTTTGTCTTTGTTTTGGTGTGTTTGTGTGTGTTTGGTATTTGCGTGCTACAATCTAAGTAGCATGGAAGCCTTGCAAGGCATGAGGATGATGATGATCCCGCATCAAACGTGGGTGGAGCGGACGTGGGACTTGGACGGGTAGCGGTGCTTAGCGCGGGTCCCGATGCTATAATGAACATCAAGAGCTCTCTACCACCTTTGATTGATCATCTACCATCACTCCACATGAGTGAACCAAAATACCAAAGCAACACCATTTTTACATTGTGAGGACTCTCTTTCACTCTTCTTTACTTGATTTGCACATTGGGGACAATGTGTTTCTAAGTATGGGGTGGGGTTTTCATGATCATTTGCATGATTAGCATCTAGGATAGTTTAATATCGTCACATGTTTCTTTAGCTTTTGCATTGTACATATATATTTCGAAAATTCCAAAAAAATCAAAATTTTTTTTAGTGCTTCCTAAGTTTGGATATGACCTGATAACAAGATTTATGACTTAGGATTAGGTAATCATTTAGATAGATTTCTCACTCATTCATGCACGTTTTGGCATTGGTTCATGACGTCTTCGCTCAATTCAAGCATATTTCTAGAAAAGACGTCTACACTACCTTTTATCGGTTTTGTAGGTAATTCGGGGATCTATTGGACATTAATCGATACATTTGAGGGCCAAGCCTCATGGTGGTACACATCCAAGGCTAAGGAGGAGCTTAATTAGAGCAACAAAGGACACAAAGACCACTATTGGTTCAAGCAATGGATCAACTCATGGCTAAACGAGCATAGCATGTTTCTGCTGAAGAAAATCGAACCAGATAGCAGCTAAATCGGACGATTTTCTCCCATTGGGTCGATTTTTGGGCATTTGACAGCTTAAGCCACGTGTCCCACGATCTCTTGTCCGTCCTTGCTCTTGGTGGAGAATATAAGTGGTCCTGCAGGTGGTTGCTGAGCATCTCTCCTCTCCCACACTCTCATTGACAGCTCATTGATTTTGGAGGAAGATTGGAGGAGAAGAAAAGCTCTCAAGGATTTAAGGAAGAAGAAGAACACCATTGTAGGAGGATAGTGAGGTTGTGAGTGATTTTGAGTTGCTTTTGTAGTCTTGGATTGAAGAGTTTTTGCAAGTATTGTTAGGAACGTTTTGGATCTTCATTTAAGAGTTTGTAAGTCTTGCTACAACTCGGATTTTGCTGAGATTTATTGATTTTGTTTCTCATCTTTCATCATTCATCTATGAACACCATGTATGCTTGTTTAATGATTTTGGATCTTGATATGCATGTTATTGGCTAGTTTATTGTGATTCTAGAGTGATGGATTGATGGTTATGGCTTGGGTGATGATAGGATGGACTCATATGTTAGTTTAGGATGATTTGTATGCACGAAACCCATCCCAGGAAGAAAAATCGACCTGTTCATCAGATAAATCGGCCGATTTATCTGTAGAACAGCCCGATTTATTCTCCTGTTGCTCTTTAAATGATAAATCTGCATGCTGGGGTCCTTGGTTGTTTAAATCCTAGTGTTTATTAAGCCTAATTTAGCTTAGGATCACCTAATGCTATCAACCTAAGTGAGGGAAGAGATCTACCCCATGATTTCCGATCTTAGATACTTTAGAAGATGAATTCTAGGTAGTAGTGAGCCTCATAAGCCGCTATTGGATCGAGTGTGCTAGGATTATTGCTTGAGATTTCCCTATTCCGAGACTTACCCGGTAAGGAGAGGGTTATCCTTAAGTAGTATCTAGTTTGTATGGAATTCCTTACTCTAACCCCTAGAGACCTACCCGGTAATAGGAGTTTGATGCGGGATTAGTGAAGTGAGAGACTTACCCGGTAATCGCTTCCATTAGTGAACATTCTTTCCCAAACACCGCAGCTTGTCCTTAGAATCCTTAGAACCTTGAGTCCAATGCCATAACTGGAAATCTTGACCTCTAGAATCTACTTTTCTCTCTTGATCATATACTTGTGCTTTGTGTTACTTACTCGTTTGCTAGCTTAATTTGTTAGTTGTTTTATTACCTTGCTTGACTTGTGATCTTTGTTTGATCACCACAAAAACCAACAAAAACATTGCGTTTTCCATTTTCTTTATTCCCCATCTTATCTTAGTCTAGATTCACACTATCTTTGATCATTGCTTGACTCGATTTCACCTTAGTCTTTGTGTTCGACCTCGGAATACTTACCTTTCTACAAACGTCCCGTACACTGCGGGTTCGCTAGGAGTTAGGATAAATATAACGAGTATAAATTTAAGACTTATTGCGTGCACATTACATCTATTCCTAGACGTAACAAGTTTTTGGCGCCGTTGCCGGGGACTAGGTCTAGATTGAGTCATTTTGTGATTGTTTATAGTGTAGATCTTTCTTGTTGCTTTTGATCTCTCTTTGGTGTGTGTCTTTTCTTTTCAGGACATCATCTCTCTCTTTAGGTGTATGCGAAGATCTCGTGGCAAGGATTTAGCTCCATTCGATCCCGAACCGGAGAAAACCCTTCAATCTAGATCCAAGAACATCCGAAAAGATAAAGAGATGGCCGGAAGAAACCTCCGAGCTGAGTTGGATGAAGCCTTAGAGCAAATAAGGCTAAGAGATGAGCTCTTGGAGGAAGAAAGGAGACTTGCCAATGAGAGGCAAGAGGAGACTAGGAGGGAGATTGAGGAGATTAGGCAAGCCCTTGTTCAAGGAGAGCTTAATCGCCGACAACCTCCACCTCCTCCACCACCGGTGGTACAACTACAGCCGGAGGCTAATGTTAGGGTTGTGCCCATTGCCATTGAAGAGCCACAAACCCTAGGGAGACGTATGGATCCGGCACAAAGAGCACACCGTCCGGGTGTGAACTTAGGAGATCCCGCAGCCCACAACTATGAGCTCCGCTCTCAAGTTCTACAAATGATCCGGCATAATCAATTTGGAGGGATGGAAGGAGAGTCTCCTCATCAACACTTGATGAATTATGAGATCTTGATGGAGACTCTTAGACCGCCAAGATTGGAGAGCAACAACCATAAGCTAAGGGCCTTCTCCTTCTCTCTTAAGGACAAAGTCTTAGCTTGGTATCAATCTATTCCACTAGGGCGAGTTGGTACTTGGGAGGAGATGACAACCGAGTTTTTGACTAAGTTCTTCCCACCTTCCAAGACTACCGAATTAAGAGGGAAGATCAATGCCTTCGTGATGAAGGATAGAGAGAGTTTGTTCAAGTCTTGGGAGAGATTCAAAGACCTTCTCCTAGATTGTCCACACCATGGCATACCGAAAATTGAGCTATTGGAGATCTACTTCAAGGGACTTGATGAAGATAGCCAATTCAAGCTTCAATCCCTTTCCGGTGGGACTTTCATGGAGAAGCATGTGCATGATGCTTGGGAGTTTGTGGAGAAGCAAGCTCTAGTGATTGAGAAATACTCCCATAGGAAGAGTGAAGGGAGAAAGGCGGGAGCATATGAGGTGAGTGAAGTCACCATGAGCAATTTCAAGATTGACGCCATCAACAACGAATCGAAGTCCTTGAGGGAGTTGTGTGCTACAACTTTGAAGAACCAAGCAACCCCTCAAGTGCTTCCACAAGCTAACTTATCTTCCAAGGAGGAGGATGTGAACTATATGGGAAGGGGCAACTACAACAACTACCAAGGCCCAAGGAACTTCAACAACAACCGGCAATTCAACAATTACCGGCCCAACCATAATCATCCCGGGTTTTCTTACTCTAACCCGGATGGAGCCTTGAACCCTCCCGCTTCTACAAGCACAACTCCACTACCAAAAGCTTCACAAGAACCTCCACCCGGATTTACTCAACCTCCAAAGGATAGAACCGAAATGATGTTTGAGCAATTGCTTAGAAGGTTGAGTGGTCTTGAGAGCACGGTGACTTCTATCTCAAAGGCTCAAAAAGTTTTGGAAGCACAAGTGTTCCAAAAGGCGGGAGAAGCACATAGAGATCCGGGAAAGCTTCCCGGAAGAACCGAAGAAAACCCAAGAGGCCAAGTGTTGGCTATTATAACAAGAAGTGGGTTAAGCATGAAGGATCCTTTGCCCAAGGAGAATACTAAAGGGAAGCAAGTGGTGAATGAAGAAGAGACCTTGCAAGGAGATGGAGGCAAGAGCAAGGATGTAGAGCCAACCTATGTGGCACCGCCTCCATACAAGCCACCACTACCGTTCCCTCAATCACGAGCAAGAGCTCGCTTGGACAATCATTTTGGTAAATTCCTTGAACTTATGTCTAAATTGCATATTAATATTCCGTTCATGGATGCTATCTTAGGTATGCCGGCATATGGCAAGTTCTTGAAGGAAATACTCTCCAACAAAAGGAAGTTGGAGGAGTATGGGGAGATAAGAATGACAAAGAGATCCTCGGAATTGATTCAAACGATGAAGGAGGAGATGCCTCCTAAGCTAAGGGATCCGGGATCCTTTTGTGTGCCAATCGGAGTAGGAGAAGTGAGGTATGACGCCCTATGTGATCTTGGGGCAAGTGTGAGCATCATTCCGCTTGCACTTTGCAACAAGGTTGGGCTAGGAGAGCCAAAGCCGGTCAAGATGACCCTTTACATGGCGGACCGCTCAATCACTCATCCGGTTGGAATCTTGGAAGACATCCCGGTGCAATTAGGGAAGTTCTATGTGCCCATAGACTTTGTTGTTTTGGACATCCCGGCGGACTATCCGGTTCCTATCATTTTGGGGAGACCTTTCCTAGCTACTTCCGGATGTCTAGTAGATTGCAAGAATGGGACTCTCTCCTTCAACATTGGAGAAGAGAACATCAAGTTCAAGCTATCAACAATGATGAAAGGGCCAACCCTTGATGAAGATGTATTCAACATAGTTGAAGAAGAGGAGTCTAGAGAGGTTGTGAGCTCAATCTTGCTCAAGGATCCACTTGAGAGAGTTCTTAGCTCAAGCTTGATGGAAGAAGGGATTGAGGAGAGTAGCAATGAAGTAATCAAGGCCTTGAATGCATTGGACGAGCTACCAAGTGTTGGGTTTGAAGTGCTAGAAGAAGAGGAAAACTGCCAGAAAAATCGGACTGAAGGGCAAAAATCGGCCGATTTTTGTACTTATGCTGAAATTTCAGCCAGCTTTGCCAAAACAGAAACTCAGATCGACCCCCCTTCAGATAAATCGACCGATTTTTCTTCCTGGGTCGATTTTCCTGAGTCTTTTCAGCATCAACCACTTGAGTGTGAGCAATCATCAAGGGACTTCAAGGAGGCTTCCATGGCTTTGCAATCATCCGAACCTACATTGTATGGATCGTCTCCAACCGAAAAAGGTCCTCCTCAACTTGATCTTAAACCTCTTCCTTCTCATTTAAAGTATGCTTTCCTTGGTTCAAATTCTACTTATCCGGTGATTGTGAATGCATCTTTGAATGATGATGAGCTTAATAGATTGTTGAATGAATTGAAACTGCATAGAAAGGCAATAGGATACACCATTGATGATCTTGTTGGCATCAAGCCCTCTTTGTGCATGCATAGGATAATGATGGAAGATAATCATAAACCCTCTATTGAACATCAAAGAAGATTGAATCCCATAATGAAAGAGGTAGTTAAGAAGGAGATCATAAAGTTGCTAGATGCGGGAATTATCTACCCTATCTCGGATAGTAAGTGGGTTAGTCCCGTTCATGTAGTACCTAAGAAGGGTGGGATGACCGTAGTGACTAATGAGAACAATGAACTAATCCCCACTAGAACGGTTACGAGATGGAGGATGTGTATTGATTATAGAAAGCTTAACATGGCCTCTAGGAAAGATCACTTCCCTCTCCCCTTCATTGACCAAATGCTAGAGAGGTTAGCTCAACATTCCCATTTTTGTTACCTAGATGGCTATAGTGGATTCTTCCAAATCCCTATCCACCCCGATGACCAAGAGAAAACAACCTTTACATGTCCATGGGGTACTTTTGCATATAGGAGGATGCCATTTGGGTTGTGTAATGCACCCGCCACCTTCCAAAGGTGTATGATGGCTATCTTTTCGGAATACATAGAAAATATCATGGAAGTGTTCATGGATGATTTCTCTGTTTATGGTTCTTCTTTCGATGATTGCTTGGCTAACTTGTCCTTAGTATTGCAAAGATGTGAGGAGACAAATCTTGTCTTAAATTGGGAAAAATGCCACTTCATGGTAAGTGAAGGTATTGTGTTAGGACACTTGGTGTCTAACCGTGACATTGAGGTTGATAGGGCCAAGATTGAGACGATAGAGAAGTTGCCACCACCTACCTCGGTGAAAGGGGTAAGGAGTTTCTTAGGGCATGCCGGTTTTTACCGGAGGTTCATTCAAGACTTCTCTAAAATTTCTAAGCCCCTTACTAACCTACTAATGAAGGATGTTGAATTTGTTTTCTCCAAAGATTGCCTTGAGGCTTTTTGTAGGTTGAAGAACGCTTTGATCTCCGCACCCATCATGCAACCTCCGGATTGGAGCCTACCGTTTGAGATTATGTGTGACGCAAGCGATGTAGCCGTTGGGCTGTCTTGGGGCAAAGGAAAGATGGGCGAACTCATGCCATTTATTATGCTAGCAAGACGCTAGATGATGCCCAACTTAACTATGCCACAACCGAGAAGGAGTTGCTAGCGGTAGTGTATGCCTTTGAGAAGTTTCGGTCATACCTTGTTGGAGCGAAGGTCATTGTTTATACGGATCATGCTGCGATCCGTTACCTCCTTACAAAGAAAGATGCCAAGCCTAGGTTGATTCGGTGGATCCTTCTTCTTCAAGAGTTCGATTTGGAAATCCGGGACAAGAAGGGATCCGAGAACTCCGTAGCGGATCACCTTAGTAGAATACCTCCTTTAGAGATTGAGAGAGATGACATCCCGATTGATGACTCATTCCGGGATGAGCAATTGCAAATGGTGGAGGAATGCTTGTTCCAAGTGTCTAGGGGAAGTGAGCCATGGTACGCCGACATTGTGAACTACTTGGTGTGTGAGGAAGTGCCTCCCGGATTAACATATGCCCAAAGGAAGAAGTTCTTCAAGGATGTGAGGCACTACTATTGGAGTGAGCCACTTTTGTTCAAAAGAGGGCCGGATGGAATGTTTAGGAGATGCATACCGGAAGATGAGGTGGAGAGTGTGATCCGCCATTGTCATTCCTTGCTATGTGGAGGGCATGCTAGCTCACACAAGACATGTGCTAAAGTGTTGCAATCGGGTTTCTTTTGGCCAAGTTTGTTCAAGGATGTGCAAGGCTTTGTGGTAGCTTGTGATGCTTGCCAAAGGACGGGCAACATCTCAAGGAGGAATGAGATGCCCTTGAACAACATACAAGAAGTGGAAATATTTGATGTGTGGGGTGTGGACTTCATGGGGCCATTCCCTTCTTCATGTGGCAACCTCTACATCCTATTGGCGGTTGACTATGTTTCAAGATGGGTGGAGGCAATCTCCTCTCCTACAAATTACGCCAAGGTTGTTGTGCGGTTCTTCAACCGAGTGATCTTCCCTAGGTTTGGAACACCAAGGGTGATCATAAATGATGGAGGGAAGCACTTCACCAATAGGAACTTTGGGGCACTTTTGGCTAAGTATGGGGTGACTCATAAGGTGGCAACACCTTACCATCCCCAAACAAGTGGCCAAGTGGAGATCTCCAACCGGGAGATCAAGGCCATTCTTGAGAAGACGGTATCAAGGACGAGAAAGGATTGGGCTATGAAGCTCAATGATGCCTTGTGGGCATATAGGACCACTTTCAAGACACCAATTGGCAGCACTCCTTACATGTTAGTCTATGGAAAGTCTTGCCACCTTCCGGTAGAGATGGAGCATAGAGCTTATTGGGCCATTAAGTGGCTAAATTTTGACCTCAAGGAGGCGGGAGAGAAGCGGTTGCTAGACATGAACGCCCTTGAGGAGATCCGGTTGGATGCTTATGAGAATGCCCGAATCTACAAGGAGCGGACCAAAAGGTGGCATGACAAGCGCCTCCTTCCAAAGGAGTTGAATGAAGGCGACTTGGTGCTTCTCTTCAACTCGAGGCTGCGGCTCTTCCCCGGAAAGCTCAAATCAAGATGGACCGGGCCATATGTAGTGAAAAAGATCTTTCCTCATGGAGCGGTAGAGATAGGAGGAGATCATTGTGGCAACTTCAAGGTGAATGGGCACCGTTTGAAGAAGTACATCATGCAAGCCCCGGTGGAAGTGATTGCCCCACTTCACCTTGATTGAAGCGCTCCTGAATTTGGTCAAGCTAATGACCTTAAAGAAGCGCTTAATGGGAGGCAACCCATTGGTACATGTTTTTCCTTTCTTTTTCTTGCTTTTGTTTGATCTCACTCTTGGTGTGCTTTGTTTTTCTTTTGTGTTTTTGGGTGCTAGATCTTGTTGATTGTCATGAGTTATGAGATGTTGGAGGTCAATTGAAGACCCCATGGAGCTATGTGAGGTACAAGATCCAAGCACATAGACGAGGAGGAAATGACCCAGAAAAATCAGACTGTTCATGCACAAAATCGGCCGATTTTCCTGGGCTGTGGGGTGATTTTTCCTCTGTATAAAGGAAAGTGATGATCTCCAATCAAGCATGGGTGGAGCGGACGAGGAACTTGGACGGCTTGCGGTGCCAAGCGCGGGTTCCGACACCATAACGAACATCAAGAGCTCTCTACCATCCTTGATCAATCATCCACCATCATCATCCAATGTGAACCGAAATACCAAAGCATCACCAATTTTACATTGTGAGGACTCTCTTCCACTTCTTTATTTAGTTTCCACATTGGGGACAATGTGTTTCTAAGTATGGGGTGGGGTTTTCATTATCACTTGCATGATTAGCATCTAGGATAGTTTAATTTTGTCACATGTTTCATTATGTCTTGCATTGTACATACATATTTCGAAAAATCCAAAAAAATCAAAAAATTTTAAAAATTTTAGTGCTTCTAAGGCTTGGATATGACCCTAATGATGAACCTTGTCTTGTGGATTGGCTATGGATGACCTTATGTGTTAAATTGATGATAGCATATGTGGACTTGAAGTACTTATCTTGAAACCCATGAATGAATTTGTGATCATGAATGTTTGCCTTGATTGAATTGAGTATTGAAAGTCGAAATTGCATGCTAGTTCTTGCACATCATTTAGTGCTTCCTAAGTTTGGATATGACCTGATAACAAGATTTATGACTTAGGATTAGGTAATCATTTAGATAGATTTCTCACTCATTCATGCACGTTTTGGCATTGGTTCATGACGTCTTCGCTCAATTCAAGCATATTTCTAGAAAAGACGTCTACACTACCTTTTATCGGTTTTGTAGGTAATTCGGGGATCTATTGGACATTAATCGATACATTTGAGGGCCAAGCCTCATGGTGGTACACATCCAAGGCTAAGGAGGAGCTTAATTGGAGCAACAAAGGACACAAAGACCACTATTGGTGCAAGCAATGGATCAACTCATGGCTAAACGAGCATAACATGTTTCTGCTGAAGAAAATCGGACCAGATAGCAGCTAAATCGGACGATTTTCTCCCATTGGGTCGATTTTTGGGCATTTGACAGCTTAAGCCACGTGTCCCACGATCTCTTGTCCGTCCTTGCTCTTGGTGGAGAATATAAGTGGTCCTGCAGGTGGTTGCTGAGCATCTCTCCTCTCCCACACTCTCATTGACAACTCATTGATTTTGGAGGAAGATTGGAGGAGAAGAAGAGCTCTCAAGGATTGAAGGAAGAAGAAGAACACCATTGTAGGAGGATAGTGAGGTTGTGAGTGATTTTGAGTTACTTTTGTAGTCTTGGATTGAAGAGTTTTTGCAAGTATTGTTAGGAATGTTTTGGATCTTCATTTAAGAGTTTGTAAGTCTTGCTACAACTCGGATTTTGCTGAGATTTATTGATTTTGTTTCTCATCTTTCATCATTCATCTATGAACACCATGTATGCTTGTTTGATGATTTTGGATCTTGATATGCATGTTATTGGCTAGTTTATTGTGATTCTAGAGTGATGGATTGATGGTTATGGCTTGGGTGATGATAGGATGGACTCATATGTTAGTTTAGGATGATTTGTATGCACGAAACCCATCCCAGGAAGAAAAATCGACCTGTTCATCAGATAAATCGGCCGATTTATCTGTAGAACAGCCCGATTTATTCTCCTGTTGCTCTTTAAATGATAAATCTGCATGCTGGGGTCCTTGGTTGTTTAAATCCTAGTGTTTATTAAGCCTAATTTAGCTTAGGATCACCTAATGCTATCAACCTAAGTGAGGGAAGAGATCTACCCCATGATTTCCGATCTTAGATACTTTAGAAGATGAATTCTAGGTAGTAGTGAGCCTCATAAGCCGCTATTGGATCGAGTGTGCTAGGATTATTGCTTGAGATTTCCCTATTTCGAGACTTACCCGGTAAGGAGAGGGTTATCCTTAAGTAGTATCTAGTTTGTGTGGAATTCCTTACTCTAACCCCTAGAGACCTACCCGGTAATAGGAGTTTGATGCGGGATTAGTGAAGTGAGAGACTTACCCGGTAATCGCTTCCATTAGTGAACATTCTTTCCCAAACACCGCAGCTTGTCCTTAGAATCCTTAGAACCTTGAGTCCAATGCCATAACCGGAAATCTTGACCTCTAGAATCTACTTTTCTCTCTTGATCATATACTTGTGCTTTGTGTTACTTACTCGTTTGCTAGCTTAATTTGTTAGTTGTTTTATTACCTTGCTTGACTTGTGATCTTTGTTTGATCACCACAAAAACCAACAAAAACATTGCGTTTTCCATTTTCTTTGTTCCCCATCTTATCTTAGTCTAGATTCACACTATCTTTGATCATTGCTTGACTCGATTTCACCTTAGTCTTTGTGTTCGACCTCGGAATACTTACCTTTCTACAAACGTCCCGTACACTGCAGGTTCGCTAGGAGTTAGGATAAATATAACGAGTATAAATTTAAGACTTATTGCGTGCACATTACATCTATTCCTAGACGTAACATGACCCTTATGATGAGATTGTTTTGTGAATTGACTATGAACGGCCTTATGTGTTGAATGGATGTATGCATATGCGGACTTGAATTACTTATCTTGAATCCTATGTATGGATTGTGATCATGATGTTTGCCTTGATTGGATTGAGGATTGATAGTCGAAATCACATGCTAGTTCTTGCACATCATCTAGGAATGATTAAGGCAATTCATCTTTCTCTACTTCTCATCTTGATCATGTTGTTTGAGCACCTCAATTGATATAAAAATTTGACCTCTTTTGACCCATCCGGAAATAGGAGCATGCTAGTGTGTTGAGTGTGTGAAAAGCAAGTGTGGGGTGAAGTTGTTGATGAATGAATGTTGTGAATGAAGTGCTGAATTAGTTGTGAAAAGTGTAGAAAAATATAGGTCTGGGGACTTTGGTTTTTATGACGAGTAACTCGGCACCATTCACATAATCGGGTGTTTGTGCCTTGCCTAAGTCGGATAAACCGAATGTCCTAACAAGCCTTGGTATGCGTGCTATTAGCATGAAATATTATGATATTTTAGACACGTTTTCTAGATGTATTTCATCCATATTGGTGTTCATTGATTAAGCATTGAAGCAATTGTGAGCTAGTTTGTCTATATTGTCGATATAGAGGTCTACATAAGCTTTGTGTTGATTGTAGGCGAATAAGAGCTAAAATCGAACGGATTGAGAGAGAATGGAGATGGATTGAGCATATCCAAGGATTGAGGACACCACAAAGGAGCTAAGGAAGATGCTAGGATGAAGAATGGCACAAAACAAAGGGAATTACGAGCAACCTATGTTTCCACGCTCTAAAATACGGCCGTAATGAAGTTCACGCTCTAAACCACGGCCGTGGAACTTTGGCAACACAAGCGTGGAGCATTCCAGTAAGTTACACGGCCGTGGAAGTTGTGAAGCACCGTAATCCAATTCCACGCTCTAAACTACGGCCGTGGAACTCTATGGAACCGTGATTTAGGCAATCTTTTGCCGAATAAAATATGGAC
The DNA here is from genome assembly GCA_033239125.1 of Fagopyrum homotropicum. NCBI lineage: Eukaryota > Viridiplantae > Streptophyta > Magnoliopsida > Caryophyllales > Polygonaceae > Fagopyrum > Fagopyrum homotropicum. The sequence goes on from BSWB01000003.1 coordinate 117,263,410, forward strand.
ACAATATAAGACATATGGGCCGGGGAGACTTATTCTATCTTTCCCTATAAAAGGACTGAAGGAGGGAGATTCCTTCACCTCCGCTTAGACCGCGCTTGACCTTCTCTTACGCTTACTTGCACGTGCCTAAGGTTTCAGTTGGACGTGCGGAGATTGCCATTTTGCAACGGAGATTTGCAAAGACTTGGAAGATTTGGAAGATTGTTCGTGGCGGAAGTTACGCTTTGTCCTTAGGTTTGATTAGAAGACGGATTGACATCCCGTTCTTCGTTCTTATCAAGGAAAGTTATTGGTTTGTGTTTATTCCAAATCTGAATTACATTATCATCCTCATTTGTGGAATCGAGATTGATTTAAAGTTTATTGAAGGTTTTCAAAGGTTTTCATCTTTCATTCCTCTAAATCTTGAATTTGATATCATAATGACTGTTATTAGCTAAAACCCTTTAGCAATTCTAAGGTGAAGGGTTGATAGTTGTGGCTTAGATGATGATAGATCGATCGTAAACAGATTGGACCCTGAGAGTTAGAGAGACTCGCCGACGAACCCAAACCACGGTCTGTTCTTGATGTTCCACGGCCGTGGAACTCAAGATCCACCCGTAATTTTGTGTCAGTTACGGACTTTGCTTTTACTTTAATCCAAAGTTAAAGATTTGCTTTAACTTAGTCTTGGCTTGCCTTTTCTAAGTAGTAATGAAGCCTCAACAACCTCTACTTCGATTTCGAGTGTCACAACCTTAATCGGTCTAGTTAGTCTTGATCCTTGGGTTACAAGTTTGGGTATTTGAGTTTAATTCTTACCTTTAGATCCTTTCTATACTGAAGCCTCAACAACCTTTATAGAGAGTGTCTTTAGGTGGGTCATATAAGGTTTTGGAACTTCACCGTACATTGCCTTACATTCGTATACCTTTGCAACCTCAACTCTGTCCTTATATATTTAGTATATCTTGAATCGATTGCCACGACTGGATTCCTGGATCTTTAGGATTGCTGTTTTCCCAATATTTGCAAAGCTTATGCATTTACTTGCTTGACAATCTATAACTGGATTTAACCCCCCAAATCCCTGTGTTCGATACTCTGGAATACTTGCTAATCTACGCCGATCCGTACACTGCGGGTTCGCTTGCTTTTATTCTAGTTTTATAAATATTAAAGCTTGATTGGACGCACGCTAAGTGGCGAACAAGTTTTTGGCGCCGTTGCCGGGGATTTGGTTTAGGCCGAATTCGGTTTCCGGTTGTCAAGCTTGGGAGCTTAGCTCTTGTTATTTGATATCTCTTGTGAAGTGATATTTGCAGGTTCTTTTAGGTATATGAGAAGGTCTAGGAACAACACGGACCTCTTACCTCTTGATCAAGAACTTGAGAAGACTTTGAGGAAGAAGCTCAAAGAAAAAAGATGGCTGAAGAAACAGAACGAGATTACCAAACGGAGTTGGCGGAAAAAGAAGCTCAACTCCAATGGAGTGAGAAGACTCGCAGGGAGGAAATGGATCGTCATCAAGCGAAAGTTGATGATCTAACGGATATGATATTTCAAGTGAGGATGGAAATGAGCGATCTTAAGAGAAAGAAGAGCAAGAAATCCTCAAGGAGATCCTCAAGATCGGTTAGAACCCATTCATCCAGCGAGGATAGCGACTCCTCCATGCCACCATTAGAGGACATTGATCCGACGATCAATGGGAATCCATTTGTTCCACGCGCAGCTGCCAATCGCCTAACCCCAGCTGGAGGTGCGAGAGTCAATCGTGTGGATGAGGAGCCAAGAACTCTTGGCCAAAGGATGGATCCAACACAGCAACCACGCCGTTTGGGTGTGAACTTTGATGCTGATGATGCACAAGGGTTTAGTTTCAACCCGCAAGTTATTACCATTGTCCGCCAAAATCAATTTGGGGGAACAAGCGCTGAATCTCCACATCAACATCTACAAAATTTTGAGATCATGATGGAGACAATGAAGCCAAAGAATGCAACTACCAACAGCTATAAACTCAAGCCTTTTTTTTTCTCCTTGAAAGGGAAAGCATTGTCTTGGTATCAAGCTCTTCCAAGTGGGAAACTAGACACATGGGAGGACCTTTCTTCGGAATTCCTTACTAAGTTCTTTCCGCCATCCAAAACGGCGGAGTTGAGAGGTAAGATTAATGCATTTTCTATGAGATCTAACGAAAGTTTGTTTCAATCTTGGGAAAGATTTCAGGATTTGCTCTTGGATTGCCCACATCATGGCATATCCAAATTAGCGCTATTGGAGATATACTATAAGGGGCTGGATGTGGAGACACAATTCAAGCTCCAATCCCTTTCATGTGGTACATTTATGGACATGAGGGAAGATGACGCTTGGGACTTCATTGAGAAGCAAGCGCGAGTCATAGAGAAGTATTCTCACCGGAAAGTAGAGGCGAATCATGTGGAGCAAGGAGCAAAAATAACACACGAGGCTCAAGCTCAAATCTTTTCTCTCAACACCGAGATTAAAGAGTTGAAGGAAGCGATCAAAACCAACTTTCCAAAGCAAAAAGGAAAAGATGTTGGTTATTTGGGCAACAACAATAACCACAACGGGAATGAGAATACAAACCGCAACAACCGGAATAACAACCGGAATAATTGGAACAACAACAACTACCGGAACAACAATTGGAACAACAATAGGGGTTCAAACAACAACAATTGGCGTCCCAACCAACAAAATTCCGGTAATTCTTATTCCAATTCAGGAAATTCACTAACTCCACCTTCCTCTTCTTCCACTCCTTTGAAAATCCAGGGGCAAACATCTAATGGTGGAAGTACTTCGGGGAAAGAGAAGCCCGATCCCATGTTGGAGACAATTTTGGGCAAGCTTCAAGGATTGGAGACTCGCATCATCAAGGTAGATGATCACATTACTAAGGTTGATAAAGCCCAAAAGGTTTTAGAGAACCAAATGTTTAGCCATGCGGAGGAAGTTCCTAGGAATCAAGGAAAACTTTCAAGAAAGACGGAGGACAACCCAAAGGGAAGAGTGATGGCAATCACAACTAGGAACGGAGTAACAACTACCGACCCACAACCTAAGTTTGTAGCAGTCCCCATTGAGAAGGAGAAAGAAAAGGGGAAGGAGAAGGAAGATGTCTACATTCCTCCTCCAGCTTACAAACCTCCCCTACCATTCCCGCAATCTAGAGCAAGAGCGCGTCTAGACAAACAATTCGGTAAGTTTATTGAACTCATGATCAAACTGCATATTAATATACCTTTCATTGATGCAATTGTAGGTATGCCAGCTTATGGAAAGTTCCTAAAGGAGATCCTCTGTAACAAAAGAAAACTAGAGGATTTTGGAGAGGTTAAGATGACTTCGGATTCATCGGATCTCATCAAAACCATGAAAGAGAAGATGCCCCCAAAGCTGAAGGATCCGGGGTCATTTGTATTCCCATAGGAGTGGGAGATGTCACATATGATGCATTATGTGATTTGGGAGCAAGCGTGAGCATCATTCCGCTTGCCTTATGCAGGAAGATCGGTTTAGGCGATCCTAAACCGGTAAAGATGACGTTGTACATGGCGGATCGATCCATAACTCATCCCGTCGGTATAGTTGAAGACGTCCCGGTCAAGCTTGGTAAGTTCTATGTTCCTATAGACTTTGTTGTGCTTGACATTCCTGCAGATAGTCCGGTCCCGATCATTCTCGGAAGACCGTTTCTTGCAACATCCGGCTGTATAGTCGATTGCAAGAATGCTAGACTCGCCTTTGACATAGGAGAAGAGAAGGTAGAGTTTGTCCTTTCCACTTTAGTGAAGGAACCAGCCTTCGATGAGGATATATTTAATATCCATGACGAAGAGCTATCTAGAGAGGAGGTAAGTTCAATTCTCTTCAAAGATCCCTTGCAAAAAGTTCTTTCTATGAGCATTATGGATATAGGGGTGATAACACAATTTATGACTTAGGTTTAGGTAATCATTTAGATAGATTTCTCGCTCATTCATGCATGGTTTAGCACTAGTTCACGACGTTTGCACTCAATTCACGTATTTTGTCGAGATAGACGTCTACACGGACTTGTGCATTGCTTTGTAGGTATTTTGGGAGATTTAGGAGCTAAAACGATACGTTTGAGGATCGTTCATCAAGATGACGCACCCTTGGACTCATTAGGATGCAAGCTAAAGGCTAGGGAGGACTCATGGAACCTTGCCAACACAAGCCATGCACCAAATCGAAGATTAACGATCAAAGACAAAGCTGAAGCACAAAATCACGGTTCTCTGACAGATCACGGCTGTGGTTTCAACCGTGGATTTTGCCAGGTTTTCGTGACAGCTGTGCCACGATCTCTTGGCCAGCTCTTGCAAAGTTGTAGCATAAAAGTGGTCCTGCATTGGTTGAGAGAGGCATCTTGGAGCAGCTCTCCATTATCCACTATCCTCTAACAAAAATATTCTCTCAACAAGAAGATTCTTTGGGAAGAAGGAGGTAGGAGGAAGCTACCATTGGAGAAGAGCTTGATTTGAGGAGTGGAAGACACACCATTGATAGACCTAGAGAGCTTTTGTAGTGAAGAATTTCGGATTAAATTTCTAGAGTTGTATGAACCATTCGAACCTTCTTTAAGAAGGATTGTGAGTTATTCTAATTCCATTTTCAGCTTGATTTTGTTTTAGTTCACTTGTTTATCTCTTTCTCTTCATTATCTTGCAAATGGATGTCATGATTTTATGTTTGATTGTTTCGATTTCTATTATGAATGTTTTAGGCTAAATAGATGTGGTTCTAGGGTAAGGAAAGGATGGTTATGGCTAGGGCTATGATAGGATGGACTTAGATTTACCTTTGGATGACTTGTGTTCATGAACGTAGTTTTTGTTAGGAATCACGGCCAGTTCTTGCCAAACCACGGTCGTGGAAAGGTTGAACAAACCGTGATCTTACCTGGTTCGATGGATCTAGTCTTAGATTGTTAGAATGTTGAAATCCTAGGTGTTTGTTGAGTTAAATCTATCCAAGGGTGACCTAGTGTTAGCAACTAAGTGTTAGGAGAAACTTATCCGGTAATCCTTGCTCTTAGATCTCAAAGATGACAAACCCTAGGTAGTGGTGAGCCTCATAAGCCGCCATTGGACTAAGTGTGCTAGGATGGTTGTTTAGGACTAACCCTTCCGAGACTTACCCGGTAAGGATAGGTTAGATCTCTAGGTAACAATCCGGTTTGTGTAGAATTCCGTCCCTTAGGTTCTTAGAGACTTACCCGGTGATGAGACTTTAGGGATGGCCTAGTGGACCATGAGACCTACCCGGTGATTGATCCCAATCTAGAAACACTTAACCCCAACATATCATAGTTAATCCAAGGAAAGAATAGATAGCTTGAGTCCTATGCCATAACCGGAACTTCCAACCCCTAGAATCCGCTTTTCTATCTTTGATCTATATCTCGTATTTTTGCTTGTTTGTTTGCGTTGATTTGTTAGCTTAGTTAATTATTACATTTCGCATGATTTGTGATCTTTGATTGATCACCGAAAAACCAACCAAAAACAATTGAGATTTTCATTTCTTTATTTTTTCCTCTCTTCTTAACTTGGATCTTCACTAGAATTAATCACTAATTGAATCAATCTCACCTTAGTCTTTGTGTTCGACCTCGGAATACTATCCCTACTACAAACTTCCCGTACACTGCGGGTTCGCTAGGAGTTAGGATAAATATAACGAGATTATAAATTTAAAACCCATTGCGTATCACATCCTGAGCGTAACAAGTTTTTGGCGCCGTTGCCGGGGACTAGGTCTAGATTGAGTCTATTTTGTGATTGTTTATTAGTGTAGATCTTTCTTGTTGCTTTTGATCTCTTTTTGGTTTGTGTCTTTGCTTTTCAGGACATCTTTTACTCTTTAGGTGTATGCGAAGATTTCGTTGTCTTGGATATTCCGGCGGACTACCCGGTTCCCATCATCTTTGGAAGGCCTTTCCTAGCCACTTCCGGATGCCTAGTGGATTGCAAGAATGGGACTCTCTCCTTCAACATTGGAGAAGAGAACATCAAGTTCAAATTATCCACAATGATGAAAGGGCCAACCCTTGATGAGGATGTCTTCAACATAGTCGAGCAAGAAGAATCTAGAGAAGTTGTGAGCTCGATCTTGATCAAGGATCCCTTGGAGAAGGTTCTTACTTTAAGTATGATGGAGGAAGGTGTTGAGGAGGCTTGCAATGAAGAGGTCAAAGCCTTAGAAGCATTAGAAGAGGAGACAAGTGCTCAAGATGAAGGCTACGAAGAAGAGCTGAACAACTGTAGGTTCCACGGTCGAGATTTGTGTTCCACGGCCGTCAAACTCTCTGTAAAGCCTCAACAAATGAGCCAGGCAAGGTCCACGGCCGTGGAAGCTGAGCAAACCGTGGAGTCAACCGTGGTTTCCCCTGAATCAGACCTTATTGATGATCAAGCTTCTAGGAGCCTTGGAGGGTCTTCATTTGCTTTGGATTCATCTCATCCAACATTATTTGGATCATCTCCAATCGATAAAGGTCCTCCTAAACTTGAACTCAAACCCCTCCCTTCTCATTTAAAATATGCTTTCCTTGGTGTTGATTCTACATATCCGGTGATTGTGAATGCATGTTTGAGTGATGATGAACTTGCTAAGTTGTTACATGAGCTAAGATTGCATAGGAAATCCATTGGCTATACTATTGATGATTTGGTTGGCATTAAGCCTTCTTTGTGCATGCATAAGATTATGATGGAAGATAATCATAAACCCTCTATTGCACATCAAAGAAGATTGAATCCTATAATGAAAGAGGTAGTCAAAAAGGAAATCATTAAATTGCTAGATGCGGGGATAATCTACCCTATCTCGGATAGTAAGTGGGTTAGTCCCGTTCATGTAGTTCCTAAAAAGGGTGGGATGACCGTAGTGACCAATGAGAACAATGAACTAATCCCAACTAGGACGGTTACGGGGTGGAAAATGTGCATTGATTATAGGAAGCTTAACATGGCCTCTAGGAAGGATCACTTCCCTCTCCCCTTCATTGACCAAATGCTAGAGAGGTTAGCTCAACATTCTCATTTTTGCTACTTAGATGGCTATAGTGGATTCTTCCAAATCCCTATCCACCCCGATGACCAAGAGAAAACCACCTTTACATGTCCATGGGGTACCTTTGTATATAGGAGAATGCCATTTGGGTTGTGTAATGCACCCGCCACCTTCCAAAGGTGTATGATGGCTATCTTTTCAGAATACATTGAAAATATCATGGAAGTGTTCATGGATGATTTCTCTGTTTATGGTTCTTCCTTTGATAATTGCTTGGCTAACTTGTCATTAGTATTACAAAGATGTGAGGAGACAAATCTTGTCTTAAATTGGGAAAAATGCCACTTCATGGTAAGTGAAGGTATTGTGTTAGGACACTTGGTGTCTAACCGTGGCATTGAGGTTGATAGAGCCAAGATTGAAACGATAGAGAAGTTGCCACCACCTACCTCGGTGAAGGGGGTAAGGAGTTTCTTAGGGCATGCCGGTTTTTACCGGAGGTTTATTCAAGACTTCTCTAAAATTTCTAAGCCCCTCACTAACCTACTAATGAAGGATGTTGATTTTGTCTTTTCCAAAGATTGCCTTGAGGCTTTTTGTAGGTTGAAGAACGCCTTGATCTCCGCACCTATCATGCAACCTCCGGATTGGAGTCTACCATTTGAGATCATGTGTGATGCAAGCGATGTAGCCGTTGGGGCTGTTTTGGGGCAAAGGAAAGATGGGCGCACTCATGCTATTTATTATGCTAGCAAGACGCTAGATGATGCCCAACACAATTATGCTACCACCGAGAAAGAGTTGCTAGCGGTTGTGTACGCATTTGAGAAGTTCCGCTCATATCTTGTTGGAGCGAAGGTCATAATTTATACGGATCATGATGCGATCCGTTATCTACTTACAAAGAAGGATGTCAAGCCAAGGTTGATTCGGTGGATCCTTCTTCTACAAGAGTTTGATTTGGAAATCCAGGACAAGAAAGGATCCGAGAACTCCGTGGCGGATCACCTTAGTAGACTCCCACCATTGGAGCTTGAAAGAGATGACATCCCGATTGATGATTCGTTCCGGGATGAGCAATTGCAAATGGTGGAGGAATGCTTGTTCCAAGTGTCTAGAGGAAGCGAGCCATGGTTTGCCGACATTGTGAACTACTTAGTGTGTGAGGAAGTGCCTCCCGGTTTGACATATGCCCAAAGGAAGAAGTTCTTCAAAGATGTGAGCCATTACTATTGGAGCGAGCCACTTTTGTTCAAGAGAGGGCCGGATGGAATGTTTAGAAGATGCATACCGGAGGATGAGGTGGAAAGTGTGATCCGCCATTGTCGTTCCTTGCCATGTGGAGGGCATGCTAGCTCACACAAGACATGTGCGAAGGTGTTGCAATCGGGCTTCTTTTGGCCAAGTTTGTTCAAGGATGTGCAAAGCTTTGTGGTAGCTTGTGATGCTTGCCAAAGGACGGGCAACATCTCAAGGAGGAATGAGATGCCCTTGAACAACATACAAGAAGTGGAAATATTTGATGTGTGGGGTGTGGACTTCATGGGACCATTTCCTTCTTCGTGTGGCAACCTCTACATCTTATTGGCGGTTGATTATGTATCAAGATGGGTGGAGGCAATCGCTTCTCCTACAAATGACGCCAAGGTTGTGGTGCGGTTCTTCAACCGAGTGATCTTTCCTAGGTTTGGAACACCAAGGGTGATCATAAGTGATGGAGGGAAGCACTTCGCCAATAGGAACTTTGGAGCACTTTTGGCTAAGTATGGGGTGACTCACAAGGTGGCAACACCTTACCATCCCCAAACTAGTGGCCAAGTGGAGATCTCCAACCGGGAGATAAAGGTCATTCTTGAGAAGACGGTATCTAGAATTAGAAAGGATTGGGCTATGAAGCTCAATGACGCATTATGGGCATATAGGACCGCTTTCAAGACACTAATTGGCACTACTCCTTACAAGTTGGTCTATGGCAAGTCTTGCCACCTTCCGGTGGAAATAGAGCATAGAGCGCATTGGGCCATCAAGTGGCTAAATTTTGATCTCAAAGAGGCCGGAGAGAAGAGGTTGCTTGATATGAACGCACTTGAGGAGATCCGGTTGGATGCATACGAGAATGCCCGGATCTACAAGGAGAGGACCAAGCGGTGGCATGACAAGAGGATCATCCCCAAGGAGTTGAGTGAAGGAGATCTTGTCCTTCTCTTCAACTCAAGGCTGCGACTTTTTCCCGGAAAGCTCAAATCAAGATGGACCGGGCCATATGTGGTGAAGAAGATCTTTCCCCATGGAGCTATTGAGATTGGAGGGGATCATTGTGAAAACTTTAAGGTGAATGGGCACCGGTTGAAGAGGTATATCCCGGGAGCTCCGGTGGATATGATTGCCCCACTTTACCTTGAGTAGACGCCCCCGAGTTTGGTCAAGCTAATGACCTTAAAAGAGCGCTTGGTGGGAGGCAACCCATTGGTAACGTTTTCCCTTTCTTGTTTTGCTTTTGTTTTAGATTTTTCTATCTTTGTGTGTGTTTTGTGTGCTTTGTGTGTGCTAGAACATTAGTGGCATTGGAAGCCTTGCTTGACATAGGAATGATGATGATGAACCCCTCATCAATTATGGGTGGAGCGGACGCGGAACATGAACGGCTAGCGGTGCCTAACGCGGGTCCCGACGCCTTGATGAATACTTAGAGCTCTCTACCATGGTTGATAGGATCATCCAACATCAATTCCACTTGAGAATCCCAAATACCATAGCAACACACTTTTACATTGTGAGAACCTTCTTTCACTCTTCTTTACTTCACTTACACATTCGGGACAATGTGTTTCTAAGTATGGGGTGGGGTTTGCATAATCCTTTGCATGATGAGCATCTAGGATAGTTTAACATTTCCACATGTCTTGCATTGCACATATTCATTTCGAAAATCCCATAAAAATTCAGAAAATTTATAAATTTTTGTGCTTTCTAGGCTTGGATATGACCCTAATGATGAATCTTGTCTTGTGGATTGGCTATGGATGGCCTTATGTGTTGAATTGATGAATGCATATGTGGACTTGAAATACTTCTCTTGAATCCCATGAATGATTTATGATCATGATGTTTCCTAGAATAGATTGAGTATTGAAGGTCGAAATTACATGATAGTTCTTGCATACCATCTAGGAATGAATGAGGCAATTCATCTCTCTCTACTTCTCATCTAAATCATGATTGTTTGAGCACCTCAAATTGATATAAATTTGACCTCTTTTGACCCATCCGGGAATAGGAGCATGATAGTGTCTTGATGTGTGTGAAAAGCAAGTGTGGGGTGAAGATGTTGATGAAAGAATGTCATGAATAAAATGCTGAATTTGTTGTGAAAGTGTAGCCAAAAATATAGGCTTGGGGACGTTGGCTTAAATGACAAGTAACTCGGTACACTTCACATAATCGGGTGTTGGTGCCTTGCCAAAGTCAAATAAACCAATAGTCCTAACGAGCTTTGGTATGTGTGCCCGGTGTGGATGCACCTCGAAAAATAAGAAAAAGCCCGAGGATGGCTAATCACCAAGGTTTCGGCTTTTGTACACCAATGCCATTGTCTCAAAAATAAGTCAAAGAAAAAGAAAAGAAAAAGGAAAGAAAAAGAAAAGATAGAGAAAAATATACACTTGAGGGAAGTTGATCGAGGACAAGATTGTGGAGTTAGTTCCATTCCCGGATTAGCACCACATAGCCTAGAAAAATCCCCACCTAATCACAACGTTTCTTGGCCTTTTAGTTCATAAGACCTTATGACCTATTTGCATGTTTGTAAGACTTAGTAATCTAGATTGGATATGCTCTTGATCTTCTTGGTTTCTTCATTTTTACATTTCATGCATGCTTTTGAGTTAAGTACAATTGTCTCTCCATGCCTTCATCTATTTGATGCATAATTGCTTATCCTTTGCCATGAAACATGACTTTGAAGGTGATCCAATAGTAGAAGCACAAACCCAAAAAGATTTTTGCCATTTTTCTGCATACATAAATCATGTTATCTCGTAGTCTATAGTTGAGAATTTGCTCGGGGACGAGCAAACCTTAAGTATGGGGTATTTTTGATAACATAATTTATGACTTAGGTTTAGGTAATCATTTAGATAGATTTCTCGCTCATTCATGCATGGTTTAGCACTAGTTCACGACGTTTGCACTCAATTCACGTATTTTGTCGAGATAGACGTCTACACGGACTTGTGCATTGCTTTGTAGGTATTTTGGGAGATTTAGGAGCTAAAACGATACGTTTGAGGATCGTTCATCAAGATGACGCACCCTCGGACTCATTAGGATGCAAGCTAAAGGCTAGGGAGGACTCATGGAACCTTGCCAACACAAGCCATGCACCAAATCGAAGCTTAACGATCAAAGACAAAGCTGAAGCACAAAATCACGGTTCTCTGACAGATCACGGCCGTGGTTTCAACCGTGGATTTTGCCAGGTTTTCGTGACAGCTGTGCCACGATCTCTTGGCCAGCTCTTGCAAAGTTGTAGCATAAAAGTGGTCCTGCATTGGCTGAGAGAGGCATCTTGGAGCAGCTCTCCATTATCCACTATCCTCTAACAAAAATATTCTCTCAACAAGAAGATTCTTTGGGAAGAAGGAGGTAGGAGGAAGCTACCATTGGAGAAGAGCTTGATTTGAGGAGGAGAAGACACACCATTGATAGACCTAGAGAGCTTTTATAGTGAAGAATTTCGGATTAAATTTCTAGAGTTGTATGAACCATTCAAACCTTCTTTAAGAAGGATTGTGAGTTATTCTAATTCCATTTTCAGCTTGATTTTGTTTTAGTTCACTTGTTTATCTCTTTCTCTTCATTATCTTGCAAATGGATGTCATGATTTTATGTTTGATTATTTCGATTTCTATTATGAATGTTTTAGGCTAAATAGATGTGGTTCTAGGGTAAGGAAAGGATGGTTATGGCTAGGGCTATGATAGGATGGACTTAGATTTACCTTTGGATGACTTGTGTTCATGAACGTAGTTTTTGTTAGGAATCACGGCCAGTTCTTGCCAAACCACGGTCGTGGAAAGGTAGAACAACACGTGATCTTACCTGGTTCGATGGATCTAGTCTTAGATTGTTAGAATGTTGAAATCGTAGGTGTTTGTTGAGTTAAATCTATCCAAGGGTGACCTAGTGTTAGCAACTAAGTGTTAGGAGAAACTTATCCGGTAATCCTTGCTCTTAGATCTCAAAGATGACAAACCCTAGGTAGTGGTGAGCCTCATAAGCCGCCATTGGACTAAGTGTGCTAGGATGGTTGTTTAGGACTAACCCTTCCGAGACTTACCCGGTAAGGATAGGTTAGATCTCTAGGTAACAATCCGGTTTGTGTAGAATTCCGTCCCTTAGGTTCTTAGAGACTTACCCGGTGATGAGACTTTAGGGATGGCCTAGTGGACCATGAGACCTACCCGGTGATTGATCCCAATCTAGAAACACTTAACCCCAACATATCATAGTTAATCCAAGGAAAGAATAGATAGCTTGAGTCCTATACCATAACCGGAACTTCCAACCCCTAGAATCCGCTTTTCTATCTTTGATCTATATCTCGTATTTTTGCTTGTTTGTTTGCGTTGATTTGTTAGCTTAGTTGATTATTACATTTCGCATGATTTGTGATCTTTGATTGATCACCGAAAAACCAACCAAAAACAATTGAGATTTTCATTTCTTTATTTTTTCCTCTCTTCTTAACTTGGATCTTCACTAGACTTAATCACTAATTGAATCAATTTCACCTTAGTCTTTGTGTTCGACCTCGGAATACTATCCCTACTACAAACTTCCCGTACACTGCGGGTTCGCTAGGAGTTAGGATAAATATAACGAGATTATAAATTTAAAACCCATTGCGTATCACATCCTGAGCGTAACAAGTTTTTGGCGCCGTTGCCGGGGACTAGGTCTAGATTGAGTCTATTTTGTGATTGTTTATTAGTGTAGATCTTTCTTGTTGCTTTTGATCTCTTTTTGGTTTGTGTCTTTGCTTTTCAGGACATCTTTTACTCTTTAGGTGTATGCGAAGATCTCGTGGCAAGGATTTAGCTCCATTCGATCCCGAACCGGAGAAAACCCTTAGATCTAGATCCAAGAGCATTAAAAGGGGAAAGGAGATGGCCGGAAGAGATCTCCAAGCTGAGTTGGATGAGGCTTTAGAGCAAATTAGGATAAGGGACGAAGCCTTGGAGAATGAAAGGAGACTTGCCAATGAGAGGCAAGAGGCCACTAGGAGGGAGATTGAGGAGATTAGGCAAGCTCTCGTGCAAAGGAGCTTAACCGTCAACAACCTCCTCCACCTCCACCACAACCGCAGCCGGCGGCGGTGAATATTAGGGTTGTGCCCATTGCTATGGAAGAACCACAAATGTTGGGGCAACGTATGGATCCGGCACAAAGAGCACACCGTCCGGGTGTGAACTTAGGAGATCCCGCAGCCCATGATTACGAGCTCCGCCCTCAAGTTCTACAAATGATCCGGCATAATCAATTTGGAGGGATGGAAGGAGAGTCTCCTCATCAACACTTGATGAATTATGAGATCTTGATGGAGACTCTTAGACCGCCAAGATTGGAGAGCAACAACCATAAGCTTAGGGCTTTTTCCTTCTCTCTTAAGGATAAGGCCTTAGCTTGGTATCATTCTATTCCACAAGGGCGAGTTGGTACTTGGGAGGAGATGACAACCGAGTTTTTGACTAAGTTCTTCCCACCTTCCAAGACTACCGAGTTAAAAGGGAAGATCAATGCCTTCGTAATGAAGGATAGAGAGAGTTTATTCAAGTCTTGGGAGAGGTTCAAAGATCTTCTCTTGGATTGTCCACACCATGGCATACCAAAAATTGAGCTATTGGAGATCTACTTCAAAGGACTTGATGAAGATAGCCAATTCAAGCTCCAATCTCTTTCCGGTGGGACATTTATGGAGAAGCATGTAGATGAAGCTTGGGAGTTTGTGGAGAAGCAAGCTCTAGTGATTGAGAAATACTCCCATAGGAAGAGTGAAGGGAGAAAGGCGGGAGCATATGAGGTGAGTGAAGTCACCATGAGCAATTTCAAGCTTGACGCCATCAACAATGAATTGAAGTCTTTGAGGGAGTTGTGTGCTACAACCTTGAAGAATCAAGCAACTCCTCAAGTGCTTCCACAAGCCAATTTGTCTTCCAAGGAGGAGGATGTGAATTACATGGGAAGGCGCAACTACAACAACAATTATCAAGGCTCAAGGAACTTCAACAACAACCGGCAATTCAACAATTACTGGCCCAACCACAACCATTCCGGATTTTCTTACTCTAACCCGGATGGAGCCTTGAACCCTCCCGCTTCCTCAAGCACAACTCCACCACCAAGAGCTTCACAAGAACCTCCACCCGGATTCACCCAACCTCCAAAGGATAGGACCGAATTGATGTTTGAGCAATTGCTTGGAAGGTTGAGTGGTCTTGAGAGCACCGTGACTTCCATTTCTAAAGCTCAAAAGGTGTTGGAAGCACAAGTGTTCCAAAAAGCGGGTGAAGCCCATAGAGATCCGGGAAAGCTTCCCGGAAGGACCGAAGACAACCCAAGAGGCCAAGTATTGGATATCACTAGAAGGAGTGGGTTGAGCATGAAAGATCCTTTGCCCAAGGATCATGCTAAAGGGAAACAAGTGGTGATAGAGGAAGAGACTTTGCAAAGAGATGGAGGCAAAAGCAAGGATGTGGAGCCAACCTATGTGGCACCGCCTCCATACAAGCCACCACTACCATTCCCTCAATCACGAGCAAGAGCTCGTTTGGACAATCACTTTGGTAAGTTCCTTGAACTAATGTCTAAGTTGCATATTAACATTCCGTTCATGGATGCTATCTTAGGAATGCCGGCATATGGCAAGTTCTTGAAAGAAATACTCTCCAACAAAAGGAAGTTGGAGGAGTATGGGGAGATAAGAATGACCAAGAGATCTTCGGAATTTATCCAAACAATGAAGGAGGAAATGCCTCCCAAGCTAAGAGATCCGGGTTCCTTTTGTGTCCCAATAGGAGTGGGAGATGTGAAGTATGAAGCCCTTTGTGATCTTGGGGCAAGTGTAAGCATCATACCGCTTGCACTTTGCAATAACGTTGGGCTAGGAGAGCCGAAACCGGTCAAGATGACCCTCTATATGGCGGACCGTTCTATCACTCATCCGGTTGGGATCTTAGAAGACATTCCGGTGCAACTAGGAGGATTCTATGTTCCAATTGATTTCGTTGTCTTGGATATTCCGGCGGACTACCCGGTTCCCATCATCTTTGGAAGGCCTTTCCTAGCCACTTCCGGATGCCTAGTGGATTGCAAGAATGGGACTCTCTCCTTCAACATTGGAGAAGAGAACATCAAGTTCAAATTATCCACAATGATGAAAGGGCCAACCCTTGATGAGGATGTCTTCAACATAGTCGAGCAAGAAGAATCTAGAGAAGTTGTGAGCTCGATCTTGATCAAGGATCCCTTGGAGAAGGTTCTTACTTTAAGTATGATGGAGGAAGGTGTTGAGGAGGCTTGCAATGAAGAGGTCAAAGCCTTAGAAGCATTAGAAGAGGAGACAAGTGCTCAAGATGAAGGCTACGAAGAAGAGCTGAACAACTGTAGGTTCCACGGTCGAGATTTGTGTTCCACGGCCGTCAAACTCTCTGTAAAGCCTCAACAAATGAGCCAGGCAAGGTCCACGGCCGTGGAAGCTGAGCAAACCGTGGAGTCAACCGTGGTTTCCCCTGAATCAGACCTTATTGACGATCAAGCTTCTAGGAGCCTTGGAGGGTCTTCATTTGCTTTGGATTCATCTCATCCAATATTATTTGGATCATCTCCAATCGATAAAGGTCCTCCTAAACTTGAACTCAAACCCCTCCCTTCTCATTTAAAATATGCTTTCCTTGGTGTTGATTCTACATATCCGGTGATTGTGAATGCATGTTTGAGTGATGATGAACTTGCTAAGTTGTTACATGAGCTAAGATTGCATAGGAAATCCATTGGCTATACTATTGATGATTTGGTTGGCATTAAGCCTTCTTTGTGCATGCATAAGATTATGATGGAAGATAATCATAAACCCTCTATTGCACATCAAAGAAGATTGAATCCTATAATGAAAGAGGTAGTCAAAAAGGAAATCATTAAATTGCTAGATGCGGGGATAATCTACCCTATCTCGGATAGTAAGTGGGTTAGTCCCGTTCATGTAGTTCCTAAAAAGGGTGGGATGACCGTAGTGACCAATGAGAACAATGAACTAATCCCAACTAGGACGGTTACGGGGTGGAAAATGTGCATTGATTATAGGAAGCTTAACATGGCCTCTAGGAAGGATCACTTCCCTCTCCCCTTCATTGACCAAATGCTAGAGAGGTTAGCTCAACATTCTCATTTTTGCTACTTAGATGGCTATAGTGGATTCTTCCAAATCCCTATCCACCCCGATGACCAAGAGAAAACCACCTTTACATGTCCATGGGGTACCTTTGTATATAGGAGAATGCCATTTGGGTTGTGTAATGCACCCGCCACCTTCCAAAGGTGTATGATGGCTATCTTTTCAGAATACATTGAAAATATCATGGAAGTGTTCATGGATGATTTCTCTGTTTATGGTTCTTCCTTTGATAATTGCTTGGCTAACTTGTCATTAGTATTACAAAGATGTGAGGAGACAAATCTTGTCTTAAATTGGGAAAAATGCCACTTCATGGTAAGTGAAGGTATTGTGTTAGGACACTTGGTGTCTAACCGTGGCATTGAGGTTGATAGAGCCAAGATTGAAACGATAGAGAAGTTGCCACCACCTACCTCGGTGAAGGGGGTAAGGAGTTTCTTAGGGCATGCCGGTTTTTACCGGAGATTTATTCAAGACTTCTCTAAAATTTCTAAGCCCCTCACTAACCTACTAATGAAGGATGTTGATTTTGTCTTTTCCAAAGATTGCCTTGAGGCTTTTTGTAGGTTGAAGAACGCCTTGATCTCCGCACCTATCATGCAACCTCCGGATTGGAGTCTACCATTTGAGATCATGTGTGATGCAAGCGATGTAGCCGTTGGGGCTGTTTTGGGGCAAAGGAAAGATGGGCGCACTCATGCTATTTATTATGCTAGCAAGACGCTAGATGATGCCCAACACAATTATGCTACCACCGAGAAAGAGTTGCTAGCGGTTGTGTACGCATTTGAGAAGTTCCGCTCATATCTTGTTGGAGCGAAGGTCATAATTTATACGGATCATGATGCGATCCGTTATCTACTTACAAAGAAGGATGTCAAGCCAAGGTTGATTCGGTGGATCCTTCTTCTACAAGAGTTTGATTTGGAAATCCAGGACAAGAAAGGATCCGAGAACTCCGTGGCGGATCACCTTAGTAGACTCCCACCATTGGAGCTTGAAAGAGATGACATCCCGATTGATGATTCGTTCCGGGATGAGCAATTGCAAATGGTGGAGGAATGCTTGTTCCAAGTGTCTAGAGGAAGCGAGCCATGGTTTGCCGACATTGTGAACTACTTAGTGTGTGAGGAAGTGCCTCCCGGTTTGACATATGCCCAAAGGAAGAAGTTCTTCAAAGATGTGAGCCATTACTATTGGAGCGAGCCACTTTTGTTCAAGAGAGGGCCGGATGGAATGTTTAGAAGATGCATACCGGAGGATGAGGTGGAAAGTGTGATCCGCCATTGTCGTTCCTTGCCATGTGGAGGGCATGCTAGCTCACACAAGACATGTGCGAAGGTGTTGCAATCGGGCTTCTTTTGGCCAAGTTTGTTCAAGGATGTGCAAAGCTTTGTGGTAGCTTGTGATGCTTGCCAAAGGACGGGCAACATCTCAAGGAGGAATGAGATGCCCTTGAACAACATACAAGAAGTGGAAATATTTGATGTGTGGGGTGTGGACTTCATGGGACCATTTCCTTCTTCGTGTGGCAACCTCTACATCTTATTGGCGGTTGATTATGTATCAAGATGGGTGGAGGCAATCGCTTCTCCTACAAATGACGCCAAGGTTGTGGTGCGGTTCTTCAACCGAGTGATCTTTCCTAGGTTTGGAACACCAAGGGTGATCATAAGTGATGGAGGGAAGCACTTCGCCAATAGGAACTTTGGAGCACTTTTGGCTAAGTATGGGGTGACTCACAAGGTGGCAACACCTTACCATCCCCAAACTAGTGGCCAAGTGGAGATCTCCAACCGGGAGATAAAGGTCATTCTTGAGAAGACGGTATCTAGAATTAGAAAGGATTGGGCTATGAAGCTCAATGACGCATTATGGGCATATAGGACCGCTTTCAAGACACTAATTGGCACTACTCCTTACAAGTTGGTCTATGGCAAGTCTTGCCACCTTCCGGTGGAAATAGAGCATAGAGCGCATTGGGCCATCAAGTGGCTAAATTTTGATCTCAAAGAGGCCGGAGAGAAGAGGTTGCTTGATATGAACGCACTTGAGGAGATCCGGTTGGATGCATACGAGAATGCCCGGATCTACAAGGAGAGGACCAAGCGGTGGCATGACAAGAGGATCATCCCCAAGGAGTTGAGTGAAGGAGATCTTGTCCTTCTCTTCAACTCAAGGCTGCGACTTTTTCCCGGAAAGCTCAAATCAAGATGGACCGGGCCATATGTGGTGAAGAAGATCTTTCCCCATGGAGCTATTGAGATTGGAGGGGATCATTGTGAAAACTTTAAGGTGAATGGGCACCGGTTGAAGAGGTATATCCCGGGAGCTCCGGTGGATATGATTGCCCCACTTTACCTTGAGTAGACGCCCCCGAGTTTGGTCAAGCTAATGACCTTAAAAGAGCGCTTGGTGGGAGGCAACCCATTGGTAACGTTTTCCCTTTCTTGTTTTGCTTTTGTTTTAGATTTTTCTATCTTTGTGTGTGTTTTGTGTGCTTTGTGTGTGCTAGAACATTAGTGGCATTGGAAGCCTTGCTTGACATAGGAATGATGATGATGAACCCCTCATCAATTATGGGTGGAGCGGACGCGGAACATGAACGGCTAGCGGTGCCTAACGCGGGTCCCGACGCCTTGATGAATACTTAGAGCTCTCTACCATGGTTGATAGGATCATCCAACATCAATTCCACTTGAGAATCCCAAATACCATAGCAACACACTTTTACATTGTGAGAACCTTCTTTCACTCTTCTTTACTTCACTTACACATTCGGGACAATGTGTTTCTAAGTATGGGGTGGGGTTTGCATAATCCTTTGCATGATGAGCATCTAGGATAGTTTAACATTTCCACATGTCTTGCATTGCACATATTCATTTCGAAAATCCCATAAAAATTCAGAAAATTTATAAATTTTTGTGCTTTCTAGGCTTGGATATGACCCTAATGATGAATCTTGTCTTGTGGATTGGCTATGGATGGCCTTATGTGTTGAATTGATGAATGCATATGTGGACTTGAAATACTTCTCTTGAATCCCATGAATGATTTATGATCATGATGTTTCCTAGAATAGATTGAGTATTGAAGGTCGAAATTACATGATAGTTCTTGCATACCATCTAGGAATGAATGAGGCAATTCATCTCTCTCTACTTCTCATCTAAATCATGATTGTTTGAGCACCTCAAATTGATATAAATTTGACCTCTTTTGACCCATCCGGGAATAGGAGCATGATAGTGTCTTGATGTGTGTGAAAAGCAAGTGTGGGGTGAAGATGTTGATGAAAGAATGTCATGAATAAAATGCTGAATTTGTTGTGAAAGTGTAGCCAAAAATATAGGCTTGGGGACGTTGGCTTAAATGACAAGTAACTCGGTACACTTCACATAATCGGGTGTTGGTGCCTTGCCAAAGTCAAATAAACCAATAGTCCTAACGAGCTTTGGTATGTGTGCCCGGTGTGGATGCACCTCGAAAAATAAGAAAAAGCCCGAGGATGGCTAATCACCAAGGTTTCGGCTTTTGTACACCAATGCCATTGTCTCAAAAATAAGTCAAAGAAAAAGAAAAGAAAAAGGAAAGAAAAAGAAAAGATAGAGAAAAATATACACTTGAGGGAAGTTGATCGAGGACAAGATTGTGGAGTTAGTTCCATTCCCGGATTAGCACCACATAGCCTAGAAAAATCACCACCTAATCACAACGTTTCTTGGCCTTTTAGTTCATAAGACCTTATGACCTATTTGCATGTTTGTAAGACTTAGTAATCTAGATTGGATATGCTCTTGATCTTCTTGGTTTCTTCATTTTTACATTTCATGCATGCTTTTGAGTTAAGTACAATTGTCTCTCCATGCCTTCATCTATTTGATGCATAATTGCTTATCCTTTGCCATGAAACATGACTTTGAAGGTGATCCAATAGTAGAAGCACAAACCCAAAAAGATTTTTGCCATTTTTCTGCATACATAAATCATGTTATCTCGTAGTCTATAGTTGAGAATTTGCTCGGGGACGAGCAAACCTTAAGTATGGGGTATTTTTGATAACATAATTTATGACTTAGGTTTAGGTAATCATTTAGATAGATTTCTCGCTCATTCATGCATGGTTTAGCACTAGTTCACGACGTTTGCACTCAATTCACGTATTTTGTCGAGATAGACGTCTACACGGACTTGTGCATTGCTTTGTAGGTATTTTGGGAGATTTAGGAGCTAAAACGATACGTTTGAGGATCGTTCATCAAGATGACGCACCCTCGGACTCATTAGGATGCAAGCTAAAGGCTAGGGAGGACTCATGGAACCTTGCCAACACAAGCCATGCACCAAATCGAAGCTTAACGATCAAAGACAAAGCTGAAGCACAAAATCACGGTTCTCTGACAGATCACGGCCGTGGTTTCAACCGTGGATTTTGCCAGGTTTTCGTGACAGCTGTGCCACGATCTCTTGGCCAGCTCTTGCAAAGTTGTAGCATAAAAGTGGTCCTGCATTGGCTGAGAGAGGCATCTTGGAGCAGCTCTCCATTATCCACTATCCTCTAACAAAAATATTCTCTCAACAAGAAGATTCTTTGGGAAGAAGGAGGTAGGAGGAAGCTACCATTGGAGAAGAGCTTGATTTGAGGAGGAGAAGACACACCATTGATAGACCTAGAGAGCTTTTGTAGTGAAGAATTTCGGATTAAATTTCTAGAGTTGTATGAACCATTCAAACCTTCTTTAAGAAGGATTGTGAGTTATTCTAATTCCATTTTCAGCTTGATTTTGTTTTAGTTCACTTGTTTATCTCTTTCTCTTCATTATCTTGCAAATGGATGTCATGATTTTATGTTTGATTATTTCGATTTCTATTATGAATGTTTTAGGCTAAATAGATGTGGTTCTAGGGTAAGGAAAGGATGGTTATGGCTAGGGCTATGATAGGATGGACTTAGATTTACCTTTGGATGACTTGTGTTCATGAACGTAGTTTTTGTTAGGAATCACGGCCAGTTCTTGCCAAACCACGGTCGTGGAAAGGTAGAACAACACGTGATCTTACCTGGTTCGATGGATCTAGTCTTAGATTGTTAGAATGTTGAAATCGTAGGTGTTTGTTGAGTTAAATCTATCATAGGGTGACCTAGTGTTAGCAACTAAGTGTTAGGAGAGACTTATCCGGTAATCCTTGCTCTTAGATCTCAAAGATGACAAACCCTAGGTAGTGATGAGCCTCATAAGCCGCCATTGGACTAAGTGTTCTAGGATGGTTGTTTAGGACTAACCCTTCCGAGACTTACCCGGTAAGGATAGGTTAGATCTCTAGGTAACAATCCGGTTTGTGTAGAATTCCGTCTCTTATGTTCTTAGAGACTTACTCGGTGATGAGACTTTAGGGTTGGCCTAGTGGACCATGAGACCTACCCGGTGATTGATCCCAATCTAGAAACACTTAACCCCAACATATCATAGTTAATCCAAGGAAAGAATAGATAGCTTGAGTCCTATGCCATAACCGGAACTTCCAACCCCTAGAATCCGCTTTTCTATCTTTGATCTATATCTCGTATTTTTGCTTGTTTGTTTGCGTTGATTTGTTAGCTTAGTTGATTGTTACATTTCGCATGATTTGTGATCTTTGATTGATCACCGAAAAACCAACCAAAAACAATTGAGATTTTCATTTCTTTATTTCTTCCTCTCTTCTTAACTTGGATCTTCACTAGACTTAATCACTAATTGAATCATTCTCACCTCAGTCTTTGTGTTCGACCTCGGAATACTATCCCTACTACAAACGTCCCGTACACTGCGGGTTCGCTTGGAGTTAGGAAAAATATAACGAGATTATAAATTTAAAACCCATTGCGTATCACATCCTGAGCGTAACAAGGGGAAGAAGAGGAGTGCAATGAGGCAAATGAAGCCTTAGAGACACAAAAAGAAGTGTATGAAGAAGATTTCGAGAAACTGCACGATGAGTCAGAAAACGTACGGATCCACGGTCAGACAACCTATTCTACGGCCGTGGAATTCACCAACACAAGCGTGGAGCATTCCAGTAAGTTACACGGCTGTGGAGGAAACAGAGGCACCGTAATTACTTTCCACGCCCAAAATCACGGCCGTGGAGAAGGCAGGGGTGCCGTAATTTTGGGTGAATCCGAAGGAATATGTGTTTCCTCCACAACTTCTCTTGATTCTTCTCCAACACCTTCTACTTCCTTAGACACTTCTAAGGTACCATCGGATATTCCTCAAGAGCCATTGGAGACTCCTATAGTGATGGAATTGAAACCACTTCCTACACATCTAAGGTACGCATTTCGAGGATCTAATTCTACCTTTCCGGTAATTGTTAGTTCAGATTTAAGCATAGATGAGCATAGTAAGCTTATGGTTGTCCTTAAGAAACATAGGAAAGCCTTAGGATATACTATAGAGGATTTAGTAGGAATCAAACCTTCCCTATGCATGCATAAGATCTTAATGGAAGAGGACTTTAGAACTTCGCGACAACCTCAAAGGCGGTTAAATCCGACCATGAAGGAGGTTGTCAAGAAGGAAATTCTTAAACTACTCGACGCAGGTATCATCTATCCTATCTCCGATAGCAAGTGGGTGAGTCCCGTACAAGTGGTTCCGAAGAAGGGAGGAATGACGGTCATCACCAACAAAAACAATGAACTCATTCCTACACGAACCGTAACAGGATGGCGGATGTGTATAGACTACCGCAAGCTAAACAACGCGACGAGGAAGGATCACTTCCCACTACCCTTCATCGACCAAATGCTTGAAAGGTTAGCACAACATTCACATTTCTGTTATCTTGACGGTTATAGTGGTTTCTTTCAGATCCCGATACACCCGGATGATCAAGAGAAGACCACGTTCACGTGCCCGTGGGGTACATTTGCCTATAGGAGGATGCCGTTCGGGCTTTGTAACGCCCCAACCACCTTTCAAAGGTGCATGATGGCCATCTTCTCGGAATATATAGAGGAAATCATGGAGGTTTTTATGGATGACTTCTCCGTTTATGGTTCCTCTTTTGACAATTGTCTTTCTAACCTTGCTCTTGTGTTACAAAGGTGTGAAGACACTAACCTAGTTCTTAATTGGGAGAAGTGTCAATTTATGGTGAAAGAGGGCATTGTATTAGGACACTTAATCTCTATTATTGGGATTGAGGTGGATAAAGCTAAGATAGAGACAACAGAAAAGCTTCCTCCCCCAACTTCGGTGAAAGGGATAAGAAGTTTTCTAGGACATGCTGGATTTTATAGGCGTTTCATAAAGGATTTCTCTAAGATATCAAAACCGCTTACTAATCTATTGATGAAGGATGCAGTTTTTTATTTCTCGTAGGAATGCTTAGATGCGTTTAATATGATTCGGGAAGCTCTTATCTCAGCCCCGATTATCCAACCTCCGGATTGGAATCTTCCCTTTGAGGTTATGTGTGATGCAAGTGACATAGCTATAGGAGCTGTTCTTGGGCAAAAGAAAGAAGAACGAACCCACGCTATCTACTACGCTAGCAAGACGCTAGATGAAGCGCAGCTCAACTACGCCACTACAGAAAAAGAATTCTTAGCAATTGTATATGCAATTGACAAATTTCGCTCTTATCTTTTAGGTGCAAAGGTGATTGTATACACAGATCATGCTGCGATCCGGTATCTACTTGCAAAGAAGGATGCGAAGCCAAGGCTAATTAGATGGATTCTTCTCCTACAAGAATTCGATTTAGAGATCCGCAACAAGAAGGGTTCGGAAAATTCTGTTGCGGATCATTTGAGTCGTCTAACACATCTAGAGGACGACCATCTACCTATAGATGACTCCTTTCCAGACGAACATTTACACATCATAGAGGAGTGCATCGATGTGATCACCAAAGGTAACGAACCATGGTTTGCTGATTTTGTTAACTATTTGGTTTGTCAGGAATTACCGCTCGGATTATCCTACGCACAAAGAAAGAAGTTCTTTAAGGATGTTCGGGAATACTTTTGGAATGAACCTCTCCTCTTTAAGAGATGTCCGGACGGCATTATTCGGTGATGTGTGCTGGAAGATGAGATGCAAAGTGTCATCTGTCATTGTCATTCACTACCTTGTGGAGGACACACTAGTTCGAACAAAACTAGCGCTAAGGTATTGCAATCTGGATTCTTTTGGCCTACTCTATTTAAAGATGTGCAAACCTTTGTTTCCTGCTGTGATGCTTGTCAAAGAACAGGGAATATATCTAGGAGGAATGAGATGCCTCTCAACAACATCCAAGAGGTGGAGATCTTTGACGTTTGGGGAGTAGACTTCATGGGACCTTTCCCATCATCTTGTGGAAACCAATACATACTTTTAGCGGTGGATTATGTTTCGAGATGGGTTGAAGCAATTTCCTCTCCCACCAATGATGCCATGGTAGTGGTTAAGTTCTTTAACAAGACCATCTTCCCACGATTTGTGACACCACGGACTATCATTAGTGATGGAGGCTCTCACTTCATTGCCTGACGCTTTGAAGCTCTTCTAGCTAAGTATGGGGTGACTCAGAAGATCGCTACCCCTTATCATCCACAAACTAGTTGACAAGTGGAGATCTCAAACCGGGAGATCAAAGGAATCCTAGAGAAGACGGTTTCAAGGACAAGGAAGGATTGGTCTTTGAAGCTAGATGACGCATTATGGGCGTACCGGACTGCATATAAGACTCCCATCGGAACTACGCCATACAACCTTGTGTATGGGAAGTCTTGTCACTTACCGGTAGAGTTAGAGCACAAGGCGTATTGGGCAATAAAGTGGTTGAACTTCAACATGAAGGAAGCAGGAGAGAAGCGTCTCTTGGACCTCAACGAGCTTGAAGAACTTCGCTTGAATGCCTACGAGAACGCCAATATTTACAAAGAAAGAGCGAACCGTTGGCATGATAAGCATATCATCCCAAAGGACCTTAAAGAAGGAGATCAAGTTCTCCTCTTCAATTCAAGGCTTCGTCTCTTTCCAGGTAAGCTTAAATCTTGTTGGACTGGACCTTTTCTAATCAAACGTGTTTTTCCCCATGGTGCAGTTGAAGTATGGGGTGAAAAGGGCGGAATCTTTAAGGTGAACGGTCAACGACTCAAGAAGTATACACCGGAACTCCAAGCAGAAGAGTTCGCGCCCACCGCACTCGAATAAGTGCAAATATGGTCTAGCTACGGACCTTAAACAAAGCGCTTCTTGGGAGGCAACCCAAGGTATTGCATTTACGTTTTGGTTTTTGATTCATAGATTAGAATAGTATAGACGTTTTGTTTTGTTTTGCCTTCGATGCTTTCCGGTATGTTCGTGTTTTTGGATGTAGGATCAGTGGAAAAGAAAAGGCGAAGGAAAAGTTTGAAGAAAATTGACGAAACTTGGACTTTGGCACATTACAGAGAGTTCCATGGCCAAAACCACGGCCGTGACAGCTACAGTGACCGTAATTTTCAAAAGCCTGAGAAAAATCACCAAAACCATGGTTCCGTACAAAACCAAGGCCGTGGAAACCCCCGATAGACCGTGATTTTCAAAAATTTTTACGGCCACTATAAAAACCACGTTTCTTCACAAAACACACAAACAAATCCCAATTCCACGCCCATTTCACCGATTGTCTTCCCCCTCTCCCAAATTCTCGTTCGTTAATCGTTTCAAACGATTCTTTGGCCAAAACTGAAGCAAATCCAATCACCTACAAGATCCAAGCAACGATTCGAGCAGCAAATCACCGGAGAAGGTAGAATTCGGATTTTAAAATCCGAAAACCTAGGTTTTTCGTTCTTTCTCTCTCTTTGTCGATTTGGCTTCGTTTTGCTAGAATTTTTAGGAGAACTGATTGGAATTGGACTGAAATTAGTCTAGGGCTGCTTGCTGTTGAGTTTGGTGTGAATCTGCTAAGTTTTGAGAATTTGCGTAACGAATCACGGTCTTTGGGCATTCCACGGCCGTGGAACCTGAAGAACAGACCGTGGTTTTTGACAGAAAATGGATTTTGTAAGGAGAATGTCTGATAGAAATAAGAATAAGAAAAGGAAAGGCAACACTTCTTCCTCCTCTAGAGCACCACCTACTGAGCCCCCATCACCCCCATCATCACCATCACCACCTCCCCCTAGGATCCCTACGATCCATGAGGACCATCTATATGCCTTAGAAAGGATAGAGAAGAGAGCGGTCATAGGACCGATATACTTACTACTTGAGGAGTTAGAGCCTTTGCATGTGGTAGGGGATCTCACTTGGCTACTAGATAGAGCCGGATTAGTCGTCTTCTCCGCTATTCGGGAAGACGCATATGAGGAGATCACTAGGGAGTTTGTGGTCTCGTTTGAGCATAGCCACGTTGATAGGACTGTTTCTTTCCGGCTGATGGAGAGAAATTATGAGTTCTCTATTAGAGAGTTTGGAGCCTTCTTTGGGTTCCATGAGACCTTCAATGGTCGATTCCCTAGTGGCGTGTACGCCAAGGATTTCTGGGAGGAGATAGCTATTGTATACGCCAGCGAGGACCGCTGGCAACCTGCTGATACCAAGGCTAGGTTGATCTATCACCTAGCCTTGAAGATTGCCCATAGAGTGCTTTCTGAGTGTCTCTTCCCTAGGACGGAGACACCTCAGAAAATCAAGACGGATGAGTTATTTTTGCTTTACTGCATGTTGTACGGTAGGCTGTTAGCATGAAATATTGTGATATTTTAGGCACGTTTTCTAAGTGCATTTGATTCATATTGATAGTCATTGATTGAGCATTGATGCATTTGTGAGTTAGTTTGTCTATAATGTCGATATAGAGATCTACACAAGCTTTATGTTGATTATAGGTAATTGAGAGCTATTTCCGAACGGGATTGAGCAAGGATGGAGTGATTGAGCATGTCCATGAATTGAGGACATTCCTAGGAGCTAAGGGAGTGTCAACTTGGAGAATGCACGAGGCTAAGGAAGAATCACGTTCTTGCCCTAAACCACGCTCTAAAATACGGCCGTACTACTTTCCACGTTCAAGTCCACGGCCATGGAACCTTAGCACGGAAGCGTGGTTCATTCCAGTAACTTCTACGGCCGTGTAGAAGATGGTTCAAACCGTGTTTATTTCCACGCTCTAAATTACGGCCGTGAAACCCTTCCACGACCGTGATCTTGGCGATATTTTTCGCCACACTTTAAGCCACGATCTTTTACAAGATTGGGCCGGGCCGATATTTTATCTTACACTATAAAAGGACGGACGAAGAGAGATTCCGTCACCTTCGCTTACGCATAGACGCATCTTACGCTTGCGCTTGGAATTGCCCTAATTTCGCATTTGGCGGAAGTTGTGTTTGAGAGATTTTGGCGCATTGCTATTGAGATTTTCGGGATTGACGGAAGATCGAAGATTTGGAAGATTGTTCGCAAGGAGATTTCGCTTCTTGCTTAGGTTTGATTTAGAAGACGGATTGACATCCCGTTCTTCCTTCTTATCTAAGATTTGTGTTTGTTTGTGTTATTCCGAATTTAGTGACGATTATTGTTCTTGATTGTGACTTGGAGATTGATTTGAAGGTTATTGAAGGTTTTCGGAAGTTTTCATCTTTCAATCTTTTAAACCTTGAATTTGATATCAATATGACTATTGTTGGCTAAAAACCCTTAACAATTCTAAGGTGAAGGGTTGATAGTTGTGGCTTAGATGATGATAGATCGATCGTAAACAGATTGGACCCTGAGAGTTAGAGAGAATCGCCGATAACCCTAATCCACGGTCTGTTCTTGAGCTTCCACGGCCGTGGAACTCAAGAACTAGCCGTAATTTTTTGTTAAGTTACAAACTTGCTTTTACTTTAATCCAAAGTTAAAGATTTGCTTTAACTTAGTCTTGGCTTGCCTTTTCTAGGTGGTAGTGAAACCTCAACAACCTCTACCTCGATTGTGAGTGTCATAACCTTAATCGGTTAAGTTAGTCTTGATCCTTGGATTACAAGTTTGGGTATTTGACATTAATTCTTACCTTTAGAACCTTTCTATATTGAAGCCTCAACAACCTTTATAGAGAGTGTCTTGTAGGTGAGTCATATAAGGTTTTTGGAACTTCACCGTACGATTACCCTACATTAGCATACCTTTGCATATCTTAACTCTGTCCTTATATCATTAGTATATCTTGAATCGATTGCCACAGCTGGATTCCTGGATCTTTAGGGTTGTTGTTTTCCTAAAAATTCGAAAAGCTCTTACATTTACTTGCTTGATAACCTACAATTGAATTTGTTCCCCCCAAATCCCTGTGTTCGATACTCTGGAATTCTTGCTTAACTATATCGATCCGTACACTGCGGGTTCGCTTGCTTGAATCTAGTTTTATAAATTTAAAGCTTATTTGCACGCACGCTAAGTGGCGAACATAGGCCAGCTGATTGCACCCTCTTAGCTTCCACTATGAGCAAGCTAAAGAACAAGAGGGCCGGCAACATTGGATACGGTGGGATGGTTACCCACCTTGCTAGGAAGTTGAGGATAGACTTCTCCGTATGCACCCGCATTGCAGCTAGACCTCTAGGACTCCAGAGCCTCATGACTAGAGGCATTATCTTCCCTACACATAGAGGTCCACCTACAGCTGCCATGCCTTGGGAGAGTAGGACAAGTAGAGGGATTGCATAGCTTCCTGAGTATTCCATTATGGCTGGACGCCATAACTGGAAAGAGACATTCGCTGCTATGCATGCGAATAGACTAGTAGCACCGCCCTACGTTCCCCCTGAGCCACCAGTTGTAGAGGAGGAGGAGGTGAGAGGAGGTGATGAGTATGAGGGAGGAGGGGGAGAGCATGATTTTGGTACCTTTCCGGATCAGCCGGATGCAGTTCCCGACATTCCTAGACACTCTCCCCGTCCCGCTAGAGCTTCTGGTTCTTCCTCTCGCCGTGCCAGCGTGAGCGAGAGACCGACATGGATGGCGGACCCTCCTACATGGTATAGCACTCAGCCGGATTGGATGGGAGCTCCACCACCTTGGCATGCACAGCCACCATCTGCACCAGCACCGTCAGACGCACCGGCATGGTATAGCCAGCCGCCCGGATGGTATGAGCAACTACCGGAGTGGGCCACCGATCTTTCCAGCAAGGTCAGAGCCTTGGAGATCCGTGCAGATGTTAGGGATGCACGAGCGGACGATCATGACCGCATGATGAGAGATATTTACCGCCAGTAGTTTGGGCGGAACTATGATCCCGGCTTCTTCCCGTTTCCACCACCGCCTCCACCTCAGTGATGACCTTGGACGATCTACCGCTTTAGCCGCTCCACCACCGTCTTGTGAGTTCTTTTTCTTTCTTTCTTTTCTTTATTTTTCTTTTTGAACATTAGGGACAATGTTTGTTCCAAGTATGGGGTGGGGTGTGACTAATCGTTTGTAATAACTCTTACTCACTTTGTATGCTTTTATCGAGAAGACTGTGCATGTTTCATTCTATTGTTACACGTTTCATTATTGCATTGCATGAAAAAGTTTTTGAAAAACCCATAAAAATTGAAAAATTTTGAAAATTTTGTGCTTCTAAGGATAGAGATGACTTCTATGATAATCACTACTTGTGAATTGAGTTTTGATGACAATCGCATGCTTAAACAAATAGTGAATTGAAAAGAAATTGAATGAGTTGATTATTCCTCTTTTGCAAGTTTCATAATGTGAAGAATGTTACCTAAATCATGTTGAGAAATCAAAGTTGAAATCACATAATAAGTTCTTATACTTCTTGTTGAAATGATTAAGACAATTCGATTTTCTTTCTTCCTTCTTTGATCATTTAGCCCCTCAATGAAATTAATGACCTCCTTTACCTATCCGGGAATTTGGAGGAGTTGACAATTGACATGTTTGATGTGGGAGGGCCATGAAAGCAATTATTTGCATCAAAAGAATAGAAAGAAATTATAGGTTTGGGGAAGTCAATCATGACGATGAGTAACTCGGCACCATTTACATAGTCGGGTGTTTGGGTCTTGCCAAAGTCGGATTGAGCGATATTCCTAGCGGATTATGGTATGTGCACCAAGGGTTTGAGGCATCTTGCAAAATTGAGAAACGCCAATCTCCTAGGCTTCGGTTTTTGTGCACCTCTGTCCATAACTCCAAAAGTAAAGTCGAAAAATTATGTGAAAGGAAGAGAGCAAAGCTCTAAGTTGAAAGTGTTGCGGAAACCGCAAAAGAAAAAGAAAAGAGTTAGTAATCCACTTTCCCGGATTCATGCACCACATTCCTTATAGTTTCCTTCCCTTTCCACATTCTAGACCTCATTTGAAAGTCCTTAAGATCAAGAGAATGATATATGACTTGGTGATCAATATTGAAGTTTCTTATGATTGATTTTATTAATGTTTGAAGGTTATGTTGTTTACATGGAAGTTTGATCAATTCATGAGTTTTCTTTACCCTTTACTCCTTGATTATGTATATGAGAGTCTTATGAACGAATGAAGCAAGATTTGAGAATGATCTATTGACTAGAGAGCACATTCATCTAAAAGAAGTTTTGTTTTTGAGAGCGTATCCATATTTCATCCTAACTTGAGTTTTAAAGCTTTTGAAAGACCTTGCTTGGGGACAAGCAAGTGGAAAGTATGGGGTATTTTATTAGCATGAAATATTGTGATATTTTAGGCACATTTTCTAGATGTATTTCATCCATATTGGTGTTCATTGATAAAGTATTGAAGCAATTGTGAGCTAGTTTGTCTATATTGTCGATATAGAGGTCTTTATAAGCTTTGTGTTGATTGTAGGCGAATAAGAGCTAAAATCGAACGGATTGAGAGAGAATGGAGATGGATTGAGCATATCTAAGGATTGAGGACACCACAAAGGAGCTAAGGAAGATGCTAGGATGAAGAATGGCACAAAACAAAGGGAATTACAAGCAACCTATGTTTCCACGCTCTAAAATACGGCCGTAATGAAGTCCACGCTCTAAACCACGGCCGTGGAACTTTGGCAACACAAGCGTGGAGCATTCCAGTAAGTTGCACGGCCGTGGAAGTTGTGAAGCACCGTAATCCAATTCCACGCTCTAAACCACGGCCGTGGAACTCTATGGAACCGTGATTTAGGCAATCTTTTGCCGAATAAAATATGGACACAATATAAGACATATGGGCCGTGGGGACTTATTCTATCTTTCCCTATAAAAGGACTGAAGGAGGGAGATTCCGTCACCTCCGCTTAGACCGCGCTTGACCTTCGCTTACGCTTACTTGCACGTGCATAGGGTTTCAGTTGGACGTGCGGAGATTGCCATTTTGCAACGGAGATTTGCAAAGACTTGGAAGATTTGGAAGATTGTTCGTGGAGGAAGTTATGCTTTGTCTTTAGGTTTGATTAGAAGACGGATTGACATCCCGTTCTTCGTTCTTATCAAGGAGAGTTATTGGTTTGTGTTTATTCCAAATCTGAATTACATTATCATCCTCATTTGTGGATTCGAGATTGATTTAAAGTTTATTGAAGGTTTTCGAAGGTTTTCATCTTTCATTCCTCTAAATCTTGAATTTGATATCATAATGACTGTTGTTAGCTAAAACCCTTTAGCAATTCTAAGGTGAAGGGTTGATAGTTGTGGCTTAGATGATGATAGATCGATCGTAAACAGATTGGACCCTGAGAGTTAGAGAAAATCGCCGACGAACCCAAACCACGGTCTGTTCTTGATGTTCCACGGCCGTGGAACTCAAGATCCACCCGTAATTTTGTGTCAGTTACGAACTTTGCTTTTACTTTAATCCAAAGTTAAAGATTTGCTTTAACTTAGTCTTGACTTGCCTTTTCTAAGTAGTAGTGAAGCCTCAACAACCTCTACTTCGATTTCGAGTGTCACAACCTTAATCGGTCTAGTTAGTCTTGATCCTTGGGTTACAAGTTTGGGTATTTGAGTTTAATTCTTACCTTTAGATCCTTTCTATACTGAAGCCTCAACAACCTTTATAGAGAGTGTCTTTAGGGTTGTTATTTTCCCAATATTTGCAAAGCTTATACATTTACTTGCTTGACAATCTATAACTGGATTTGACCCCCCAAATCCCTGTGTTCGATACTCTGGAATACTTTCTAATCTACGCCGATCCGTACACTGCGGGTTCGCTTGATTTTATTCTAGTTTTATAAATATTAAAGCTTGATTGCACGCACGCTAAGTGGCGAACACGTGCCCGGTGTGAGGCACCTCGGAAAAATCCCGAGGTCCACTAATCACCAAGGTTTCGGCTTTTGTACACCAATGCCATTGTCTCAAAAATAAGTGAAAGAAAAAGTAAGTGAAAAAGAAAAGAAAACAAAGAAAAGATGGAGAAAAATATACACTTGTGGGGAAGTTGATCAAAAATGAGATTGTGGAGTTAGTTCCTTTCCCGGATTAGCATCACATGACCTAAGAAATTCCCACCTATTCTCAACGTTTCTTGGCCTCTTCTTTCCTAAGTACTTGTGACCTATTTGCATGTGTGTAAGACTTAGTGATCTAGATTGGATATACTCATGATCATCTTGACTTCTTCATTTTAACCTTTCATGCATGCTTTCGAGTTAAGTATAATTGTCTTTCCATGCCTTCATTCATTTGATGCATGATTGCTTGTCCATTGCCATGAAACATGACTATGAAGGTGATCCAATTTTAGAAGCACATTTCCAAAAAGATTTTTTGTTGTTTTTCTGCATTCATAAATCATGTCATCTCTTAGCCTATAGTTGGACCTTGCTCAGGGACGAGCAAATCTTAAGTATGGGATATTTTGATAACACGATTTATGACGTTAGTTTAGGCATCCATTTAGATAGTTTTTCCCGTTATTCATGCATAGTTTGGCATTAGTTCATGACGTTTACGTTTAATTCATTCATATTGTCGAGATTAACGTCTACACGAACTATTGTCGGTTTTGTAGGTATTTTTGGGAGCTTTTGGAGCTTAATCGATACATTCGAGGATCAATCCTCGTGATGACACACTTCCGGACTCGTTGAGAAGCAAGCTAGGAACAAAGGAGAACACATAGGACCTTGTTGGTGCATGCCTTGCACCAACTCATGGCTTAACGATCAAAAGAGAGATGTTTATGCAAAACCACGGCCCAGAGGCCATTTCCACGCCCGTAATTTTGGCCGTGATTTTCTCTGGACAACTGTCCCACGATCTCCATAACCGACTCTTACTCTTGGTGGAGAATATAAGTGGTCCTGTAGGCTGTTGCTAGAGGATTCTCTCCACTCTCTCTCACAAGACATCATTCCATTGGAGGCTACTCTAGGAGGAAAGAAAAAACACTCTCATTTGGAGAAGAAGAAGAACAACACTAGTCTTAGAGTTTTCATAGTTTTTGAGTGATTTTGCGTGAACTTGGTTGAAGACATTTGCAAGGACTTGTGAGGAACGACTTGGACCTTCTTTTGAAGGGTTGTAAGTCTTTCTTAAACATACATTCAGCTTGGTTTACTTGTGTTTACTTGCTTCTTTTCTCTTTCATTTCATTTTCTTGCTATGGAAGCCATGAATGATTGCTTGTTGAGTTTGAATGATAAAATGCATGTTGTTGGCTAAATAGTTGCGATTCTAGGGTAATAGAATGATTGTTATGGCTTGGACTATCATAGACTAGATTTAAATGTACCTTTGGATGATTTGCTTGCTCGAACCTAACCTTTGTTACAAACCACGGTCTGTTCTTGCCTAACCACGGCCGTGGTTCCTGATTATCAGCCCATGGTTTTCTCTATTGTGCTTGTATTGAAGAATCTGAATGATAGGATGTTAGATTATTGAAATCCTAGTGTTTGTTAAGCATAATCTAGCCTATGGTGACCTAATGATAGTAAACTAAGTAAGAGAAGAGACCTACCCGGTAATTCTTGATCTTAGGTACCAAAGATGATGAACTCTAGGTAGTAGTGAGCCTCACAAACCGCTATTGGATTGAGTGTGCTAGGATTGATGTTTAGGACTTGCCTTCCCGAGACTTACCCGGTGAGGAGAGGTTAGACCCCTAGATAGCAATCCGGTTTGTGTAGAATTTCCAACCTTAGGCTCCTAGTTACTTACCCGGGGATAGGACCTTAGGTGCGGGATTAGTGGACCATGAGACCTACCCAGTGATTGATCCCATTTGAGAGACACCATTTCCCAACATACCATAGCTAGTCCAAGGTTGATTAGAAGCTTGAGTCCAATGCCATAACCGGAATTCCTAATCCCTAGAATCCGCTTTTCTCTCTTTGATCACATATATCGTGTTTGTATTGCTCGTTTGTGTTGCTAGCTAGATTTGTTAGTTTGTTTTATAATCTTGCATCAATTGTGATCTTGTTGATCACCACAAAAACCAACCAAAAAACATTATGATTTTCATTTCTTTATTCATTTCTCTTTTCTTAGACTAGATTTGCACTATCCATAATCACCTATTTGATTCGATTTCACCTTAGTCTTTGTGTTCGACCTCGGAATACTATCCTTGCTACAAAACGACCCATACACTGTGGGTTCGCTAGGAGTTAGGAAAATATATCGAGTTATAAATTTAAGACTTTTGTACTATACGTTCTTAGGGTGACAAATGGATGTAAAATGTGCTTTTCTAAATGGCTTCTTAGAAGAAGAAGTCTACGTTGCTCAACCTCCTAGTTTTGAAAATGATGAATTTCCAGATCACGTTTTCAAATTGGACAAAGCTCTTTATGGTCTTAAACAAGCTCCTCGAGCTTGGTATGAAAGGTTATCTAAATACCTTCTTGAAAACAAATTCAAAAGAGGTTTGATTGATAAAACATTATTTATCAAAACTAGAAGCAATGACATTCTAATAGTACAAATCTACGTCGATGATATTTTATTCGGTGCTACTAATGATTCCCTTTGCAAGGAATTTCAGATATTATGTGCAGGGAATTTGAAATGAGCCTAATGGGAGAGCTTAATTTCTTTCTTGGACTTAAAGTTTCACAAGCAAAGAAAGAAAATTTTTTCAATCAAAGCAAGTATACTAAAGACTTGCTTAAAAAGTACAAAATGAATCAATCTAAGATTGCAAAAACTCCTATGAGTTCAACACTTTCGCTTGACCATGACAAGAATGGCAAAAGTGTAGTACAAAAGGAGTAACGAGGTATGATAGGTTCATTTTTGTATCTAACTACTAGTCGTCCTGACTTTATGTTTAGCGTGTGCACGTGTACAAGATTTCAAGCTGATCCTAAAGAGTCATACTTGATAGCTGTGAAAAGAATCTTTCGGTATCACAATGACACTAAGGATCTAGGGTTATGGTACCCACGTCAAAGCTCGTTTCATCTTGTTGGCTATTCAGATGCAGACTTTGTAGGTTATAAGGTCGATTGGAAAAGCACTTCTGGATGTTGCCAATTCTTTGGGTCATCCCTAATTAGTTGGCACTCCAAGAAGCAAAATTTTGTTGCCTTATCCACAGCCGAAGCTGAATATATCGCCGCGGGAGCCTGTTGTGCACAAATTTTATGGATTGCTCAAGAACTTCGTGATCTTGGCTTTGATTTAAAAGGTATTCCTATCAAATGTGATGATACTAGTGCTATTTCGATAACCAAAAATCCTGTGCAGCATTCAAGGACTGTGCATATTGATGTAAGGCATCACTTCATTCGTGATCATGTTGAGAAAGGTGATGTTTCGATTTCTTTTATATCTACTAATTTGCAGCTTGCAGATATCGCTACCAAGCCTCTTCCTGAGGAACAATTTAATTTTATTAGATTGGAACTTGGTATGTTGAACAAGGAAGCATTAACGTAGGGGAGTAACAAGTTTATTTGTTCCTACGTATGCAGCCCAATTGATGTTTTCAAGGACCTTGAAATGAAATTCAAGGGCCTTGAAACATGTTTCAAAGGTTATATTGATAAAACGGATCAATTGGAAATTCATATCTTTTAGATATGCAATTATCTAATTTTTATTCTTTAAAAAGGGATTTCAAAAGGCTTTATTATCAGATTCAAAGGATTTTGAAAAGTGGTTACCAAAATTTATGGAAAGAATTTTAATCAACAATGATTTTCCCAAGATCTTGAATATCATATTGATCTTACGTTGATATGATTTCTTCCCTTAAAAAACCACTTCTCTTCCTTCTTTATTTCTTCCGCTTCTTTTTTCCCTTTGAATGAACAGTGCTTTACTCTTTCGTTGTTTTCACAAACCCTTTTCGTCTTCCTCTCAAAAATTTTCTCATGGCATCCAAGAGATCTTCAGTGGATGAGGCAACATCATCTTCCTCCAAAAGACAGAGAGTAGTTTAGATTTCATCCGACTCAAACTCAAATTCAAGTTCAAGGTCCGATTCAAGCTCAAGTTCTCCAGATTATCTGAATGACGCAGAAATTTTTGCAAAGACAAGGCTTCCGTCAAACTGGTTTGGGAGTTCAACTGCCGCCAAGAAATGGTTGACAGAGTTTGTTGACCGACATGAATGCATGTGTGAGCTTGTCCACAGTGAACTATTTACATGTTTCTCTCTACCCGGACTCGAGGTGCTTCAGGCAAGTTCTATCTGGATTATGCTCAACCCAGGTGAAGTCTCTTTCCCACGATTAACCAAGCTATTCTACACAAACTTAACCGCCAGACGAGAAAGAGGATAATGGATTTTGGACTCCGTTGTCAAAGGTAAGAACATTACCATTACTATTGAGATTATTGCTGATATCTTTGGTTTTCCTCGATATGATGTCTTGGATAATCCTACCCCTGCTAGAACCTTTCAATTAGCCAGAGAACAGTTTTTTCTTCCAAATGCTTTACCACAACCCACTAGCACTTGTCTAACCCTTGAAGCCATAATTATTTATGCTATTTTGAATAGATGTGTAGTACCAAGATTTACTAACAAGAATATGGTGACCAACACATTACTGGCATTGGTATATCATGTGGTGAATGGGCTTAAGGTAAATCTTCCAGAAATCATTCTGTCTCATATGGTAAATGTCATAAATTCTCCAAGTGATAGTCACCTGCCATATGGAAATCTGCTTCCAACAATTTTTCGGCATTTCTCTATTGATTATTCTGGTGAAGTACAACATATTGTTAATGGCGGATTGGATGAAGAATTCTTTGAAACTATAGGTATTCAGAAGACTCAGGTTGATTTTAGTACAGTATGGGTTTTAAAGGAGCAACCAGAATGGAATTTCACTACTATTCAGCGTCTGGAAACTGTAGAAAGAGCAATAGATTCTCTGAGATCAAATCTTGTCTTCTTTCGAGCAAATGTGACTGACCGACTGGATGAAACACATGATTTGCTGGGTATTCTAAACCAAAAAATAAATCAGATCTTTCATGTTAATGCCCTTTCTCTTACACCTGCCAGTAGCATCAAGCCTCTCTCAAAAGAAGATGGACAAGCGACCATGAAGGATGCTGAAAAGGTCATGACACAGTGTCATAAGATTATCAAAGATAATCCTATTCGTTATCCTCCATCAGAGGATCCACATATTTTAACCATTGAAGAATTTGGAGTTGTCAAAAAGTATGACAAAGATTCTAATAACAGGGGAACAAATGTGTCTTTTAAAGAACTTGATCTTACTCATGCTCGAAATCGGTGGAGGAAAATGTGCTTGAAGGAGCATTATGGGACATGAAGTTTATCCAGATGGTACAAAGAAAACTAAAGCTCTCAGGATGTCATGATTGTCAAGGCCCTTGATATTACTATCAAAGGCTTGTTTTGGAGAAATACTTTTTGTGGTTTTTGTGGAAATACTCTTGGGTTGTAATCGTTTTTAAAACTCTCGTGTTTTAACTATTTTTCTCCCTTGTTGAAAGACAAAGGGGGAGAAATGAATGTGATCCGACATTTGATATTCTGCATTTTGCATTTTAGTTTTTGATATTCATATATATGCAGTGCTAAACTAACAAAATGCAGGTACGGAATCCATTTGTGTGTTGTCTTCCATCAAGGGGGAGATTGAAAACTCCACCTTGATTATAAAGGTTTTACAGGTGCTACTGATGGAAGACTTAAACACAAATGAAGTACTTTGATACACTAACCAATGAATTATTATATTTCGAGATGCTTGGTTGGTTTGGTTTTAAGTGCAGGTTTTGTCAAAGAATTCAAAGGCCTTGAAATGAATTTCTAAGGCACAAAGAAGACAAGAACGCACAACAAAAACCATCTCAAAAGCCTTGAAGTAAATTCCAAAGAAACAAGGAAGACAAGGCTGGACAACTAAAAGATTTCAAATAACAAAGAAAATTTCTTTCGAGAGATTTGAGAAGATATGAAGATTTGAGAAGATTTGATCAGGAGAAGATCTCAACCGACCAACAAAGAAGATCTTACAAGATCCTTAAAGCACGAAGATTCTCTGATCTGGAATTGATGATTGTTACAACAATCAACGAGAAGATTAAGGAGCCAAGAGATCAACGTGTTCTCAGGAGATGAAGATCTACAACGTCTATCTCATCTCAAGTAGGAAGCAAACTTCATGGAGAAGAAGAATTATCTTCGAACGGTCATCTCTCCAACGGCTAGAAGACCTCTCCATAGAAGATTATAAATGAAGATGGCATTTGAAGAACGTATACACAAGCCTGCACAAAAACATCTATTGTCTTCAAGCGAACAAAAGTTATCTTCATTTCGAAACATAATTTTTCTTTCTCTCCTTCTAAAAAGCTTTATCCCCTAGAGAGAGATAAAACTCGAGAGCTCCATTGGCATATCTAAAGAGTGTTATGCTGGAGTGTGTTACTCTGCGAAGTAACTAGGCTATTATAGCAAAGTGAAGAGTTGGAGCTAGATCGTAGCATTGGCAACAGTGAGAGAAGAAGGGGATTTCTTCTAGTTTGTATCTAGGACTCTTTGAAGCTGATAATAGATAGTTAGATCCTAAGGCTATACCCTGAGACGGAGAGTAAGCTATTTAGAGCCGAACTTCGTAAACATATCCTCGTGTCGATCTTTTACATTCCGCACCATATCTTGTTTATTGTGACTAACTTTATGTTGCAAGAGTTCAAAGTCAAGGCCCTTGAAAGTTGTTTCAAAGCCCTTGAAATCAAAGTTTCACAACGAACTGAGATCGACATCAAGACCCTTGAAATTGATTTCAAGGCCTTGAGATTGATTTTGTGAAAAGTTCCCATACTCTATTCAACCCCCCTTCTAGAGTATCTTTTAACCTTTTATTTCACCTACCGGTTCCTCAGCTTCATGTGAGCTAGGTTGGGTTTCCTACCTGTCCACATCTCCAAGGGAGTCTTAAAGTCTATGACAAAGGATGGTGATCTATTTATGAGGTAGGTAGCAGTTACTATAAGAGCCTTAGTCTTTAGGGATCCCGCCCATGCGCCATGACTTGGCCGCAGGCACGGTGCCGCCCCCGCAGCTCTGGTGACCCGCCCTCGCGGTTTTGAGGATAGGTACCGCCTTCTTTGACCGTTTGCTTTTTCCTTTTGCTTCCTTTATAAGTTTCTTCTTCCTTCAAATAAGGGTCTCCCATCTTCTTCTCCTAGCTCTATCTCCTCACGTTCTTCTTTCTTCCTCTTTATTCCTTGGGTTTTTGATGACATGAATTATGACCTATATTTAGACTTGTATTTATGTAGATTTTCCCTTTATTTTTCATGCATAGACATACCTTCATAGCAATTATGGTTATATTTACCTATATTGTTAGAATAGAGATATACACAAAGTTTTATTGTATTTGTAGGTAAATTGGCGAATTATGGAGCAAAATGGCACATTTAAGGATTAAACCTTGACGCGGAACAAAAAGGAGCATAAAAGGGAGCTTGGAAAGAGCTGGAGTATTCTCTGATACCGTCTGACGCGCTAGAGTATTTTTTGATACCGCGCACCAGAGTGGGCTCTGATACCAGCGGGCTCAATTTATTTTCAGCCCAAATATTTAGGGTTTTATCTTTAAGCTAGGGTTAATTTTTTGAGAGGCGATCTTTGTTTAATCCATGCTTGTAAACCCTAGATTTATTCTTATAAATGTCCTATCGCCTTCAACATTGAGGGGGGACTCCCATTGAGAGCAACCGATATCACGTCAGAGACGGAGATTTCGCTTTAGGCCGGAAGGACGGCGCTCTTGGATTCCATTTTCGCACAACGGAAAAGATTGCTTTACCATTGGAGGAGATTGAAGAAATCATTGGTTCTACCTTAGAGATTTGTGAGATTATTCAAGTATTTGATTTTTGTTTTTGAGAACACATTCTGGGATTATATTGTTTGATTGATTGAGTTATTGATTCTTTGAAGATTGTTTTTATTCTTATTTGTGTTCTTGGTTGCATATCTTTCTTGATTTCTATTCTTAATATTGAATTGATTATGATGAAGGTTGTTTGCTAAACCCCGTGCGATTCTAGGGTGAAGGGTTGATGGTTGTGGTATAGATGATGATAGATTGAACCTTAACAGATTGGACCCTGAGAGTTGTGAGACAAAACCCTCAAACGAGGATTTCCACGGGCTGTTCTTATGGAGCCACGACCGTGGTTTCCCATGATCTGGCCGTGGTTTCCTTTATCTTGCACGCTTCGCTTTTGCCTTTATCCAAAGTTCAAGATTGCATAAATCCTACCATTGTTAACCTTTTCTGCCCTTTGCTTTGCTGATTCTGAGTGTTTACAAGCTCTAGGTGATAGAGGATTCAAACCCCTCTATTAGGTGAAGAGGAGTGTCATGCCCTTTATCCTTTATCTTTCTTTTCCTTGGGTTTTGGTTGGTATGAGAGTTTAATCCTATCATTCTGACCTCTTCTTGACGAGACTCAACATTCTTAAGTAGAATCCTTTGGGTGAGATAAAGGGAAGTCGGATCTTAAACCGGACGACAACCTACCAAAGATATACATACCTTGTTACCCAGCTTTGTTCGAACACATCCTTAGACATCTTGAATCGAATACCGCAACAAGATACTTGGGTCTTTAGAATCTGCATTCCCATTATTCTTGCTTCTATATGCTTTATTGTGATCATTGCATTGCTTGCTACCCAAGTTGGATTACCTTTATTGCTTTGTTCTCACCGACTCCCTGATATCGACTCCCGAATATTAAGCCATACTACGATTGATCCATACACTGCGGGTCGCTATCGTTAGGCTTAATTCTTGGATATAAATTTAAAACTTATTTGCGCACACACCTTTTGGAGCGAACAAGTTTTTGGCGCCGTTGCCGGGGAATTGGTCAAGACCAATCCAGTGCACGGTTGTCTAGCTTGGTAGCTTCTACCTTTGATACGGACTACTCTTGCTTGAGTATTCTTGCAGATTTGTGTACTGTTCGCTCAAAAGTGTGCGTCACTAGTTTTAAATTTATATCTAGAACTTAAAGCAAAGCGAACCCGCAGTGTACGGATCAGCTGTAGTAAGGCAAGAAATTCCAAAGTCGAATTCAGGGATTTGGTGAGAATAAAATCGAATTCAGTTATCTAACAAAGTGCAAAAGCTTTTGTGATTAATAAAGGAGGAAATGATTCCAAGGATTTAAGTATCCGACTGCGGCTTTCGATTCAAGACACTTCTAAAGATGAAAGGACAGAGTTTATATTGCCAAGGTTATGTAATTCAAAGGTAGATATCGTACGGTGAAGTTTCGAAACCTATTTGTCTAATCCAAAGGTTCCCTCTATAAGGGTTGTTGAGGCTGCAATATAGAAAGATCTAGGGATAAGAATTACACTCAAACTAACTACCCAAAACCCCAGGATGTGACTCTCCAAGGTAAAGATAGAAAGCACACTTAAAACCTTAATAAAGGATGTTGAGTCTCTCTATTTCCCAAATCTTGTAATCTTAATCTATTAAATATAGAATCAATGATGAAGTCTCTTCACACACTTAAATAGAAGTTAAAAAGGTTAAGCAAGGTTGGGCTTTAGGCAAGGATTAACTTTGGTTAAAGAATAAATCAATTAAAGATCGTCAGAGGAATAAATCGATTGGATCTTGATTAAATCGTCCGATTTTCTCAAGAACAGGGCGATTTTCCTGTTGTCGCAAAGTTAAAATCTAAACTCTCAGGGTCCAAATGTTTGAATGAGTTCAGTCTATCATCATCTAAGCCTCAATCATCAACTATTCTTTCCAGAATCACAAAGGTTTTAGCCAACCATTTTCAAAATCAAATCAAAATTTAGATTGAGTGAATAAATCAAATAAACCCGAATCTTGAATAAAAACTCAATAATCTCCAAATCTGTAAACCAAATTCAAACCTAATCAAAGTATCTCTCAAATTTCTCAGTAATATGTTCACAAATCACAAGAATCGCAAGGGAAACAAAGAATCTCACAAATAATGATCAAGATTGACTTCCCGACTGTTTCTCTTCAATCCTCTTCCAAGAATCTTCAATCTCTCTCAAACGTGTAAAGATTTCCCGCTGCGGAACCCCCGTTTCCTTTCCTATGGTTCCAATCTATAGTTCCTTGCTAATGGGCCGCTTGACAAAACACTTCTCTAGCCTAGAAGTGATGGGATTTGAGTCATCTTTATCCTTGGGCCGAAAGATAGAAAAATCGTGCTAGTCGATTTACAAAGAAAACGGTACGATTTTATGGAGGAAAAATCATCCGATTTATATGCAAATTGGCACGATTTTCTTCAACAGAGAATGCTCGTCTTTTGGCTTGTTTCCTTCCTCCCTTTTGTGACTGTTTTACGCAACTCCTTTGCTCTTTGTGATTACTCTAAGACTCCTTAAGCTTCCCTAATAGCCTTAGATGCTCCTTGCTCCACTTTTGCTTCCAAATCCACTGAATTTACCTACAATTCAACCAAAACTCGTGTAGACCTCTATTTCCGGAATATAAATGAATAAAGCCTAAAAGGTACACAAGTTCTCTCTAAATGCAAGGTAAATCAAGGTAAACCTCTACAATATGCATGATTATAATGGTATATGATTCATGTCATCATGTACTTAGGTACATACGAAGTTCTCATTCCGGCAACGGAACACAGTTTCGCCAAAGAACAAGCTTTTGCTTTTGATTTTTTTTTTCTATGAGTTTTTGACTTTCCAGGGTTTCCAATGGCTGCAAGCAGCTATCAAACGACGAGGAACGAAATATGGAGCCTCAAAACTAAACTTAACGAATCTTTGGAGCAACACAGATTCCTTGAAAGAGAGAGATGGAGAAAGAAAGAGTTAGCTAAATGGCAGGGATTTCTTTGGAATCTTTGCAAGAATAAAGCTTTGTGAAGTTTTGGTTGTGTAGTTGAGATGTTGATGTTATTGTTGCTGTTGGTATGATGCTGAGTTGCGGGTAGCTAGTTGTGAGGGTGTCTTTCCTTGCTTGAGCTTGTTGTGCTAAGCATTCCCTTCTTTTCTTCCTTTCTTCCTTTCTTTTCTTTCCTTAGCTTTGAATCCCACAAGTTGATCTTGTGTTGGCCTTCCTCGTCAATTAATGATGTGTATATGTATGTATATGTGATGTTGGCTACCTTTGGCACCAAAAGGAGCGAAGTGATCGAGCGAGAGATCAAAGAGAATTCAAAGAATTGCCCTATGCTGTTTGGCCGCCCCCGCGGCAGAAGAGTGTCACCGCCCCTACGGCTGAGAGCCACCGCCCCTGCGGCTTGTCACCGCTCCTGCGCATTCCCGTTTACGCAGGTGCGTCTTTTTCCAGGACATACGAAGGTGATATGTTTCCTTCCTTTCCTTATGGCTTTAGATGAGTTGTGAGAGCTTGTGAGTGCGGTTCATGTTGAGCTTGATGATGTGTATGTTGAGGTAATGCCTTAGGCATTTGTGAGTTATGTTGAGTTATCAAGGTTTAGTTACGGCTTATGGTATGGTATGATCGTGGGGTTTAGGAGGTGGAATCTTCGAACCTTGGATAGTGTTTGATATTGTGTGTGCTTGTTGATGCAGACATTGATTGTTTCCTCGAGGGGAAACTGTGACCACGTGGTTGAGGTTTACCTTGTGACAAGTAAGTCCTTCG
The DNA here is from genome assembly GCA_033239125.1 of Fagopyrum homotropicum. Lineage (NCBI taxonomy): Eukaryota > Viridiplantae > Streptophyta > Magnoliopsida > Caryophyllales > Polygonaceae > Fagopyrum > Fagopyrum homotropicum. Next base: position 117,307,962 of record BSWB01000003.1, read on the forward strand.
AGCTTACTTGGCGAGCATTTATGAGTTTGAGTGATTGTGATAGTGGTGTTTGTGCATATGAATGTTGCATTGATAACTTAAACCGGACTAGGATGACCATATAAGTTATTAAATGGACGAAGTGTGTTATAATGAGTCGTGACAGCTTGCCTGAAGCTCATTGAGAGTGTGGAGGTTCTCTACGACCGGTACTCCAGGGTGGGGAGGCTTGATCCCCAATTCCAAACTTGTGTGAAAGGGGACAAAGGCGAGGTAGTATAACGTAATGAAGATAATGAACGGATATGATGTGAGCTGCGCATATGATGATGTGGTTATGTGTTTATATGTGCTATTTCCTTTATTCTCTTGTTCATGAGTTGTCAGCTAATGGTTTTATACCGTGTTGTAGTTGCTTTGTAGGATAGGAAGACTGCAAAGTGATCCGGTGGGGTCATCAGCCGAGGGCTTCCGTACAATAGGTGGTATATGGGTTTTTGGATGTTCATGTATACACATATATTGATGTTGCCGTTTTGTACTTGGTTGTGGTTTGTATACGTTTTGATATATATCTTTGCCGTTTTGTGGATTTGGTTTTATATTTATTTGTGTCTTGTTGTAAGATGCAGTGAACTTGTTATCAAGCTAGGGTCAGGATCCATTGTGAGATCCTAGCTCGTAGCGCCCCGAGTATTGTGGATTTAGGGTGTTACAAAGTTGGTATTAGATCATTAGGTTGACAACAATGGAACTTTCAATTTGAGATAAAGGCCAAAAAGATAAATAAACAGAACCCAAAAGGGGTTTGACTTTTCAAAAGAATTTTGGTTTTGAAATGTGTATACCGTTGATTTGGGATAGAATGTACAGGCAAACATCACCCCTTTTGAGGATCTCGGCAGTCTAGATATATATATACACACACGCGCGCGCGCACACACACACACACACACACACACACACACACACATATATATATATATATATATATATATATATATATATATATATATATATATATATGTTGTTGTTGTGCATGTATGCTTGTATTTAAGTCTTATACGATTAGGTGTGTACCCTGCAGATGGCTCAGACTAGAGCGACATCTGTAGTAGGACGAGGTAGGGGTAGACCCCTTCTTCCTCCCGTAAGTGATAGGTCAAGGGCAGGTTCCCATTGTTGACCCGCCTGCAGTGGAGGATGTAAATGAAGAAGTTGTCGAGAGTGTCATTCCTAAGATGGGGAATGGGATGGCAGCGAGACACATATCTCAGCAAGTCCAGTCAGATGACTCGGATCATGTCTCTATTAGGGGACCCGAGTTCCGCGCTTACATCTACAAAGTCGAGGAGGCTGCCAAGGTAGGTAGACGTGCCCAGGATCTTCTAGTACATGTGGAATCGTCTGAAATGTCCCAGGGAGCTACTCAGGTGCTTGTCATGCCAACACGAGTTGTTGAGGTCGTGGTGGAAGCACCACTGATACTAGAGGAGCACATGCTCGAGTTTTTGAGTTGAGGAGCGCTGAGGGGCCACCAGCGCCAACTACTACAAGTATCATTTCGATTAATGGTTTACCTATAAGAGTTTAGTTTGATATGGGTGCTACGCAGTCCTTTATTTCTGATGTATGTATTGATAGACTGGCCTTTGATATGGTAGAGGGGAGACCCTTTGTTATAGGGTTACCCAATGGGGGTCAGGTGAGAGGCGCATGGTTGTTCTATACGCTTAGGAAACCATGATTTGTTTGTAGACTTCTTTGTCATGCCACTGTGCATGAGGAAGTCATTCTAGGTATGGATTGGATGGATAGACATTGTGTTGTGTTAGATGTAGGTAGGAGGACCATGATAGTCTCTATCGAGTTGGGTCAGATAGAGGTTTTCCGTGGTTGAGACCTTGGAAAGACGGGTATGGTTATTAGCGTAGTTCGAGTAGAGAGGCTGATTGCACAGGGTTGTAACGCCTTCTGGTGTTATGCCATGAAGGAGGGTGAGAGTCCCGTGTTAGAGTATATCCCTGTGGTTTGCGAGTTCACAGATGTGTTTGTCGTACCGTCCAGTTTTCCGCCTCAGAGGAGCGTGGACTTCGGCATAGAGTTAGATCCGGGCACTAGACCGAACTCGAAGGCCCCATACCGTATGACGCCTCGAGTTGTTAGAGCTGAAGAAGCAACTGAAGGAGTTGGATGAGAAGGGCTTTATACGCCCTAGCCTATCCCCGTGGGGAGCACCTGTCCTCTTTGTGCGGAAAAAGGACGGATTGTTGCGGCTGTGTATCAACTACAGAGAGTTGAACAAGTTGACCATCAAGAACAAGTATCCTTTTCCCCGTATTGATGATTTGTTGGATCAGCTTCAAGGAGCGACTGTTGTAACACCCCAAATCCACAAGACTCGGAGTGCTACTGGTTTAGGAACTCACAATGGGTCTTGACCCTAGCCTGACAACAAGCACTACTACAAAATTGGGTTTATATTCCATAACATATAATCCGGACGTGTAATATATGGATTATAAAATAAGAAATAGGATGAATAAATAATTATAATCCGGATTTGATTACGATTCGGAATATAAACTTCGCTAAATTATGTGATAAGCGGTACAAATACACCATTTTATGAACGCCCGGATTATTTGATAACCCAAATAACCCGGTTCTGTGGAAACCGGATTATAAAGATATATATAAAATTTTTCCCAACCGGCTTATGTCTCTAGTGAGAATAGAGGTTAAGTTGTATAACACACGCCCGGATTACTAAGCTCTCTGGATCTCAAAATAAAAAACTATCCCGCTTTGCTTTTCTCCTGCGCGGCCTAGCCCCTTTTTTCATCTATCTCTGTCGAAGTTTAGGGTTCTTTCGCTGGGGCTTCGAAAAACTTCTATCAATTGTTGCTTCAAGAATCTTAATCTAAGGTAAGCTTATCTCCATCTTTGCCCTTCCTGTGCTAATACATCCTTTCGAGTCTAAGCTAATTCCACACACAATTTTGAGGTTTAGGTTTCAATTGCTTGATTGAAACCGATTGTGGACATTGAAGAGGGTGGCGGATTCGTGCTTGAATTGGTCATTGAAGAATCACTCTCAAATCAAAGGTAAAGTCTTCATATGCTATGAATTGGAGGGCTTGCATTTTTTTTCTACCCTAGGCTTCTATCGTTTTCTATGTATGATGTACGCCTATAACTGCTTCTTGAACTGTTTCTTGAATTTGTCTTTGAAGAATCAAAACAACAAATCACTTCTTGAACTGCTTATCACTGTCTTCTTGAACTGCTCTGCTTCTTGAACTACTTCTTGTTTGGAACAAGTGAAGGCAAAATAGTTCTTTGGAACATCAAGTCTAAGCTAATTCCACACACTTCTTGAACTGCTTCTCTACACCCGTTTGAGTGAAAAGATCCTTCACTCTTGCAATTGTAATTGTACTTTTGTTTGGAACAAGTGAAGGTAAAATAGACTAAATAGTTGTTGCTGGTTATTAACTCTGTTTTTTAACTATGTTTTAACTGTATTTTTTAATCCCGTACGCTGGTTATTAAAGGAAGTGAGCTGAATAGTTGTTGTTGAAGAACTTACATTAGCATAGTTGTTCTTTTAGAGGCCTAGTAGGTGAAAGCCTTTGCATACACTCACACAATTTTAACTGTACTGAGAACTTACATTAGGATAGTTGTACTGTTTTAACTCTTGCAATTTTAACTCTTGCAATTTTGATAGAGACGTGAAAGCCTTTGCATACACTCACACATAACTATACTGAGAACTACATTAGCATAGTTGTACTGTTGTACCCTAGTAGGTGCTTACTGGTGAGTACTTTGATTGTGCGTATCTAAAAAATTGTATAGATTAGGGTTTTAAATTGATTGTTGAATTGTGTGACTATCGTGTATCATGAATTTGTTATATTTCTGAATTGTGTCACTATCTTTCCCCAATGATTTACAATATAGTGTATGATTAGTAATCAAATAACCGTCTAATATTTCCTGGTGAGAATACAATTGATTAGTAATATGAATTGTTTCACTGTCATGTAATTCCTAAACAAATGATTAGTAATATAATCTGAATGTGTATTTGTAGAATAGGTACATTAGATTGAATGGAGAAAGATGTTTATTCATGATAAAGAAACTAAAATATATAGAAGAATAATCTCAATTAGAAAAACTATTATGCTAAAATACTACTACAAAAGACTTTATACCCCTTAATTAGTAATCTGAATTCCATAAACTAATATTTTTGTTTGTTCAGTTTATATGAAGGGCATGTTCATGCAATTAAGAGGTTTGTCATTGTTTTGCTAATAAAATATAAATGACTTCTATTTTTTTCCAATCTTATTAGACTATTTTATTTTTGGAATGTTTGAAAAATATTGATTATGGTGTAAAAGTTCAAATTGAGGTGCATATAAGTAGCCATTTCTAGTATACAATTTGTTTTGTTATTTTTTATTTGTTCAGTTTGTTGTCAACTTTTCTTTTTCTTTTTTTTTTTTTCCGTTTTTATAAGTTAGTGTTCTCTTTTGTTTTTTTGACTTAGAATGCGTGATCGATCATGGATGTTAAAAAGTCGATTATCTGACAAATTTTCGGAAGGAGTGGATGAGTTTATTACGTTTGCGATAGAAAATGGGTGTGATCCTAATAGGATGATGTGTCCATGCAAAGATTGTTATTATGCTAGGTGGATTAAGGTTGAAGAGGTTAAGGACCTTCATATATGTCATGGCATTATTCTTGATTACACACGATGGATATGGCATTGATAGAAAACAGCTAGGCATTGTAATAATAATGAAAATCCTCAAGAGAACGTTTATAGTCATTTCGAGGATGATAGGTTTGATGATATGATGGAGGACATTAAGGAGAATTTTATGGATGATCCCGAGGGGTTTCATAATTTGGTAAATGATGCAAAACCACCGTTATATGTGGGATGTACAAAATTTACGAAGATGGCTGCGCTTCTGCGATTGTATAACCTAAAAGTGAGACATGGATGGAGCGATATAAGTTTTACCGCAGTTGTTGAGCTAATCACGGAAATTCTACAAAAGGGTAATTGTCTTCCTTTGAGTACGTATGATGAAAATACAATTTTATGTTCCATGGGCATGTATTTGCTCCTAAAGGTGTGTGCAAGCTTTAATATTTATACCAAGAATAATTGCAAATAAGCGAACCCGCAGTGTACGGATCGATTGTAATAAAAGCAAGAATTCCAGGGTCGAACACAGGGACTATGGTGAAACAAAGATTGGTTATTCAGGTTGTCAATAACAAACACGCAACAAGCAAAGCTATCAAAGATGATGTAATAACTAGGTAAAGGGAATGCAGATTCTATAGATTAAAGCATCCAGTTGTGGTTCCGAGTCAAGATCTCAAAAGATAATGTGGACAAAGCTGACGTTTGCAAAGGGAAGGTATTTCTAAGGTGGGAATAGATCACCGGGTAAGTCTCACTACTCACTATCCCAAACCAAAAATCCTATCACCGGGTAAGTCTCAAGGTACTAAGGAAAGGAACTATAATCTCAAACCAACAGACCACCCAAGGGGATAGAATCAACCTTTACCGGGTAAGTCTCAATCTAACTCTCAAAGATGGGATGAAGGCACACTCAAACCCCAATAAAGGATAAACCTTTATTACCTAATACTCATGATCTTGGGTATACAAACAAAGGAATCACCGGGTAAGTCTCATCCTAGGCTTGCGTTGAACCAGGAAAGGTATAACAAGGATAGGATTTGGCAAACTGAAACCTCAACTCAGATAAGGATCAGGAAAGGACTCGCCTCGCTCAGATCATGTACCATCTCGGTCAAGATGTTCCACAACTGACCGAGGTGTTCGTCGGTTAAGCTAAAGGCTCGAGCTTTCAAGGTCCACTGGGGTAAAGGCTCATTCTTTCATCGTCTTTCCCACAACTTTCAGCCAATCACCCTGGAATCACATAAAGAACTTAGCCAACAATCATCATGATAGCAATACTCAAATATAAAAAAGGAATCAATATTCAAACAAGAAAACCTTAAGACAAAGGTCTTAACAACTCAATCAAACAATCAATCAAACAAACAAACTACGTTCCTCAATCACAACTAGAAAGACAACAAACAAAACAAATTATGAAAATCTTACAACTTCCTTCAAACTAGCTTCCTTCCTTCCTTGATCTTCAACCTTTGAAACTTCCTTCAAAACTTCCTTCAACTTTTGAGAAATACTGCTCCTTTGATCCGGATATTCCGAGATAGCTGAATTCCAGAAAATCAGCCTATATATATAGGAGAATTATCTTCCAAAGATAAAATATCTAAAAAAGATAATTTCCTTCTTTAAAATATCTTGAAATCTTCCTTTCTTTCAAAATATATCAACCAACAAGATATGCTTCCTTCCAAAAATCCATCCTAAAATATGGAAAATTCACTTTCCAAAAATAGGAGATCTCAGCCAAAAATAAAGATCTTATGGCCGTTATGATATTCGTCTCGGTTGAGTCGATCTTGAAGATCATCTCGGTCGAGGTGGTACTGTAGCTGACCGAGGTGAACATTAGCTGAGTGTCAAACTCTCTAATCTGGTCCAAAATCAATCTTTTAAATCATTTCTATGCTTCCCGAGTCTCTCTTATGTCTCCTCAATGCTCCAGAATGTAGCTCCAATGACTCCTTAGCTCCCTTAGCTCCTTTTTAGTCCAAAACGTGCCATTTTCCCTACAATTACAACGAAACTAGGTGTAGACCTCGATTCTTGCAAAGGTAGACAAAACAACAATATAATCAAAGAATATACATCCATACATGCTGATTTATGAAGATAAAACGTCTAAACCAATCCCAAAATATAGACTATAATTCATGCTATCAAAATACCCCATACTTGTCCCTTGCTTGTCCCCAAGCAAGATCCAAATCTTAGATACAAGATAGAATGGATTATAAGTAAAAAAGATCAATGAAAAACATTTCAAAACCTTTTGATGTGTGCTCCATCCATAGATCACCCTATGAGAATGCTTCATGGCAAATAAAATCAAGACATGGTCAAAACATTTTATAAATATAAGAAAGCTTTTCATCTTTGCATAAAATCATAGAATGCATAATAAATTCATGTTTATCGAAATCAATCATGTATAATCTAGTTTAAACCACCAAGTCAATCAACATACTCGAGGTCTCAAGGGCTTCCAAAAGAGGTCAAGAAACCTGTCAGGGTGGGATGTATATATGGTAATGTGGTTCTAGAATCCGGGAATAGGATCTTTTGTTCACTTTCTTTGAACGCAACTCCTGAATCTTTAAGCTTTTTCCCCCAAAACCACTACCAAAAGCTTCCTAAGGGTTACTTATATCCTTTTTAGCAACAAACTATGGCAACCAAAGCCAAATATACTTTGAATCGACAAAAGAAGGGAAGAGTTAGGGTTTGGAACGAAATACCCTAGATTCTGCAGAATGAAGCGTATTCCTTGCTGTTCGTTGCTTGGAAACTGAATCTCGTGCTTCCTTCGGTGATTTCAAGCCAAGAACTATGGAAAACGAGTAAGAATCGAGAACTTGAGAGTGGGAGCCGCCCTGGTCGTGGCTGCCTTTGAGAGGGAAAAAGGTGAGAAGAGAGAGAAATCGTCTCGCCTTTTATACCCCTCGTTGAATTTGATTACACCTCGGTCGAGGTGTTCCTGAGCGGACCGAGATGTCAGAGATGGTGTCAGACCTAGTCCCCTCGGTTGACCAAGAACTTCTCGGTCGAGGTGTTGTGACAGTAACCGAGATGTGTGATAGCATGAATTATAGTCTATATTTTGAGGTTTGTTTGGACGTTTTATCTTTCATAATCTGCATGTTTGTATGTGCATTATGTGATTATACTACCATTTCATCTACCTTTGCGAGAATCGAGGTCTACACCTAGTTTTATTGTAATTGCAGGTAATTTGGTACGTTTTGCATCAAAAAGGATCGAAAGGAGTCATGAGTCATTTAGAGCTACATCCAGGAAGCATAGCCATGGATTAAAGATTTACTTTGGACCAGTTTTGAGATATTTCGCATTCAGTTGTGAGTCACCTCGGTTGACCAGAGATTCACCTCGACCGAGGCGATCCAGAGACGCCGACTCGACCGAGGCGAATACCTAGGACGCGGCGAGAATATTTTATTCTTGGGTGAGATCTTTTAAAATTGGAAAGTGATCTTATATTTTTGGGCTTGGCTCTTGGAAGGAAGGAGATATGCAGAATCATATATTTTACCTATTTTTATGGGAAAAGATCTTTCTAAGATATTTTATCTTTGGAGGGTTATTTTCCTATAAAAAGGGTTGGATTTCCACAATTCCGAGGTCACGCTATACCGTCGATCAGGGTTTATAGCACGCAGCAGCAGCATACTCCAGTTTGGGAGAGATTTGAAGAACCTTTTTGAAGGTTGAAGGAAGATTGAAGTCCATAGCTTTTATAGCTTTTTGAAGGATTTTGTAAGATTGTCTTCAATTCCTTCAATTGTTGTCTTGTCTTTTTGGATTGCTATCCAAGGAACGTTTTGTTGTGATATTTGATTCAGTTATTGAAGTGTTTTCATTAAATTCTTCTTTGTTCAAATATTCACTTTCTTCCCATATATTTTAATACTTTCATTATGATGATGAGTGGCTAATTTCTTTGTGTGATTCTCGGGTGATTGGCTGAAGGTTGTGGGGAAAACAATGATAGAATAATCTTAGATTCCAGTAGGATCCTGAAAGTTCGAGTCTTTAACCTTAACCCTAAGCATCTCGTTCAGTCGATGAACATCTCGGCCGGGGTGGGAACTGGCTGACCGAGGTGACTTATCTGATCCATAACTGAGAGTTAAGTGTTAGAGTTTGCCAAATCCTATTCTTATTACACCTTTCCTGGTTCAAAGCAAGTTTAGGATGAGACTTACCCGGTAATTCCTTAGTTTGTGTACCAACGATCATAAGTGTAGGTAATAAAGGTTTATCCTTTATTGGGGTTCGAGTGTGCTTCCATCCCATCTTTGTGAGTTAGCCTGAGACTTACCCGGTAAAGGTTGATTCTATTCCCTTAGATGGTGTGTTAGTTTGAGGTTATAGTTCTTTATCTTGATTCCTTGAGACTTACCCGGTAATAGGAGTTACGGTTTAGGATTAGTGTGTAGTGAGACTTACCCGGTGATCTACTCCACTTTAGTAACATCTTCCCCATGCAAAAATCTCAGCTTTGTCCGCTTATCTATAGATCTTGAGTTGGAACCACAACTAGATGCTTTAATCCCTAGAATTGCATGTTTGCTTTATTGACTTCTTATTCATCTTTGATTGTGTTAATCGCTCTTGTGGTTAGTATTGACATTAGCACACCGTATTGACTTTGTTTCACCGAGTCCCTGTGATCGACCCCTGGAATTTTCTTGCTTTTACTACGATTGACCCGTACACTGCGGGTTCGCATCCTTGTTTTAAGCTTAAGTCTAGGGTTATAAATTTAAAGCTTGCACACACCGTTTGGAGCGAACAAGTTTTTGGCGCCGTTGCCGGGGACTTGGTCTAGACCGAGCCGGTACGGTTTGCTCTTGGGGCGATTGCCCCGTTTCATCTAACCACTCTACTTGAGTGACTTTTGCAGGTTCTTTCTTAGGTATATGCGAAGAACCCGTGCTGGGAAGGAAATCGTTCCTTACAATCCCGAACCAGAAAAGACATACAAGCGACACTTAAGAGAAGCGAAGATGGCCCAACAAGAAGATCGTGATCTTGCGGCCCAATTGAAAGAGGCGCTAGAGCTGCTACGCCTCAGCAAGGAAGAACTCAGGCAAGAGAAGGAAGAGAATCGCACCAAGACTGCAGCAATCGAAGCTGAGATAGCAGTCATACGAGAACAGATTCTACCTCGACCGAGGGAAGATCCTCCTGTTGACCCGCGACCGAGGCAAATTTCAGTACCTGACGCCCCGGCCGATGTACTTCCACCTCGGATGCCAGTCCGAGATGTTCTTCTTGCAGGAATCCCACAAACCCTAGGTCAAAGGATGGACCCTAATCAACAGTTGAGGCGTCCAGGAGTGAACCTAGGAGATCCAGCAGATCATGACTACGAACTTCGATCGCAAGTTCTAGCCATGATTCGCCAATGCCAATTCGGAGGGCTAGAGAAAGAGTCGCCGCATCAACATCTTCAAAACTACGAGATCTTGATGGAAACCTTGCGACCCCCCAAAATTGAGAATAACAACTACAAGCTAAGACCTTTTTACTTTTCTTTAAAAGATAGAGCTCTTACTTGGTATCAATCTCTTCCTCCAGGAAAGATTAGCACATGGTAGGAGATGACTACGGAATTCTTGACCAAATTCTTTCCCCCCCTCAAAGACCGCTGAAATGAGAGGGAAGATCAATGCTTTCATCATGAAGGACAAGGATAGCTTGTCCAAATCTTGGGAGCGGTTCAAGGATATCCTCTTGGATTGCCCACATCATGGGATTCCAAAGATCGAGTTGTTGGAGATCTACTTCAAAGGGCTGGACGGAAGCACCCAGTTCAATCTCCAACTACTCTCCGCCGGTACCTTCATGGACATGGCGATTGATGAGGCTTGGGACTTCATTGAGAAGCAAGCCTTGCACATGGAGAAATATACCCACCAAGGAGCTGAAGGTGGAGTTAAAAGAGTCAACTTTCAAGAGACTCAATCCAACAACAATCAACTCGCGTCTTTGACGAATGACGTAAAGCAATTGAAGGAGCTCTTGATGGCTCAAACTAAGAAGGAAGAGCAAGGGAAAAGGAACAACAACAATAACGGGTACCGTAACAACAACAACGGTCCCCGAAACAACAACTACAACAACAACAATAGAGGATCCAATAGCAACAACTGGAGGGCGAATAACCAAAATCACGGTAACAATCATTCAAACTCCAATTCTAATGATTCCTCTAACCCTTTCCTCTCTCCCCCTTCTTCTTCTTCTTCTTCTACTCCATTGAAAAGCCAAGGGCAAGGATCAAGTTCGTCTCAGCCAGAAAAGAAAGACGCAGTTCTGGAGGCAATCTTGATCAAGCTTAGCGCTATGGAGAATTCTATGACTTCATTTTCGAGGGCCCAAAAGTCCTTCGAACAACAACTTGCTAATAGGGCGAATGAAGCGCCAAGAGATCCAGGGAAGCTTCCAGCAAAGACGGAAACTAACCCTAAGGGCCAATGCATGGCCATAACGACGCGGAGTGGACTTAAAACTGCAGATCCAGTACCTCGCTCGACGCAGAACACCTCGGTCCAGATCCAGTCGAAGAACACCTCGACCGAGATGTCAACCGAGGCGGAGCAACAGAAAGCAGGAGGGACGACAGAAACTTATGTTCCACCTCCTGCATATAAACCACCACTTCCATTCCCTCAGTCCAGAGCCAGAGCACATCTAGACAAGCACTTTGGTAAGTTTCTTGACTTGATGAATAAGCTACATATTAATATTCCTTTCCTTGATGCTATTTTAGGTATGCCCGCCTATGGGAAGTTCTTAAACGAAATCTTATCAAGGAAGAGGAAGCTGGAGGATGTTGGTGAAGTTAGGATGACATCTAAATCTTCGGAGCTTATCAAAATCATGAAGGAAAAGATGCCACCTAAGTTGAGAGATCCCGGCTCATTTTGTATTCCCATTCAAGTTGGGGATGTCACTTGTGAAGCCCTTTGTGATCTAGGAGCCAGCGTGAGCATCATCCCGCTAGAGCTATGCACGAAGATCGGTCTTGGAGAGCCCAAGCCGGTCAAGATTCGACTTTACATGGCGGATCGCTCCATTACCCATCCCGTTGGCATTTTGGAAGACGTTCCGGTCAAGTTAGGTAACTTCTATCTACCCATAGATTTTGTCGTACTTGACATTCCCGCAGATTATCCTGTTCCTATTATTCTCGGGAGGCCATTTCTAGCAACTTCGGGTTGCAACGTGGATTGCAAGAACGACAAGTTGAAATTCAACGTTGGTGGCGATGAGGTGGAGTTCGCGCTACTTGCAGCCATGAAAGGGGAGCAACTAACTGATGATATCTTCAACATCTACGATGAAGAAGAATCAAGAGAATTGGTGAGCTCTATCCTTATTAACGATCCACTCGAAAGAGTTATTAGCTTTAGTTTAATGGAGGAAGGTATAGATGTTTCTTGTGATGCAGATATACGGAGCTTGAAAGCACTGGAAGAGGATCCAGGAGCTAAAACTGAGAAGCTAATCCAGGAGACGAAGATCTCCAGTCTCGGATCCAGTAGCAGTACCTCGACCGAGGCACTTTCTGGACTGAGCGAGGCGACCGAAGAACATCTCGGTCAACGCCTATGCGCCTCGACCGAGATCGAAGGCGAGATAATTCAAACTGAGACTTCATCGAGTCCAGTTTCTGATACCACTCCACTGGAAAGAGGAAGCATGGATTCCCCCCAGAAAGCACCCCCAGTCGTGGAGCTTAAACAGCTCCCCAGTCACTTGAGGTATATCTTTCTTGGACCGGATTCTACTTATCCCGTTATTGTTAGTGCTTCCCTTTCCGAATCTGAGTTGTCTAAGTTAATGCATGTCCTGAGAAAGCATCGAAAAGCCATAGGTTACACCACGGATGATCTTATTGGCATTAAACCTTCTTTCTGCATGCATAGAATTTTAATGGAAGATAATCATAAGACTTCACGGGAACCTCAAAGACGGTTAAATCCGATCATGAAAGAGGTTGTGAAGAAGGAAGTTCTTAAGTTGTTGGATGCAGGTATTATTTATCCTATCTCGGACAACAAGTGGGTTAGCCCGGTGCATGTCGTTCCGAAGAAAGGAGGGATGACCGTTGTAACGAATAAGGACAACGAGTTGATCCCAACAAGGACCGTTACAGGCTAGAGAGTTTGCATCGATTATAGGAAGCTGAACACGGCAACTCGGAAGGATCATTTTCCGCTTCCCTTCATCGATCAAATGCTCGAACGGTTGGCCCAGCATTCACACTTTTACTACTTGGACGGCTATAGTGGGTTCTTCCAGATTCCTATCCATCCGGATGATCAGGAGAAAACCACTTTCACTTGTCCTTGGGGGACGTTTGCCTATCGGAGGATACCATTTGGATTGTGCAATGCACCCGCTACCTTCCAGCGATGCATGATGGCTATCTTCTCCGAGTACATAGAGGAGATCATGGAGGTATTCATGGATGATTTTTCTGTATATGGTTCCTCTTTTGATGATTGCGTATCTAACCTTTCTCTAGTGCTTAAAAGATGTGAAGACACTAACCTTGTTCTGAATTGGGAGAAGTGTCATTTTATGGTTAATGAAGGCATTGTGCTAGGACACCTCGTTTCCAATCGAGGTATTGAGGTCGATCGCGCTAAGATCGAGACTATTGAGAAACTCCCTCCTCCTTGTTCTGTTAAAGGTGTGAGGAGTTTTCTCGGGCATGCAGGTTTCTACAGGAGATTCATCAAGGACTTCTCTAAAATTTCTAAACCTCTAACTAACCTCTTGAATAAAGATGTTGTTTTTGAGTTTTCGCAGGAGTGTCTTGATGCCTTTTACAGGATTAAGGAAGCATTGATCTCCGCTCCCATTATCCAGCCTCCTGATTGGACCTTGCCCTTTGAGGTCATGTGTGACGCTAGTGATGTAGCCGTAGGAGCGGTGCTTGGACAGAAGAAAGATGGGCGGACCACCGCCATTTATTATGCTAGCAAAACGCTAGATGAAGCACAACGCAACTACGCTACCACCGAGAAGGAGTTATTTGCGTTTGTATATGCTTTCGAGAAGTTTCGTTCCTATCTAGTAGGAGCAAAAGTCATTGTCTACAGCGACCACGCAGCCATTCGTTACTTGTTGGCTAAGAAAGACGCCAAACCGCGCCTTATTCGATGGATTCTCTTGCTCCAAGAGTTTGACCTAGAGATCCGCGATAAGAAAGGATCCGAGAACTCAGTTGCGGATCACCTCAGCCGGCTACCGGAATCTTCCCGCGAGACGGATAACCCACCCATAGACGATTCATTCCCCGATGAGCACTTACACGTGTTGGAACGGTTGATGGATCTACTTACTTCACCCCACGATGGAGGTGAAGTATGGGGTGAGGGCACCTCCTACCTCATTTGAGACGCAGCATGGTCCAGCTAGCGACCTTAAATCAAGCGCTTCTTGGGAGGCAACCGAAGGTATTGTTTTCTTTTCCCGTTTTCTAGTCTAGTTTAGATAGTTTTTGTTTTTGCTTTGCTTTGCTTTGTTTTTGGCGTTCTGGACAGACAACAGGGAATATCTAAGGAAGGAGCACAACTGGAAGGACAGAAGTTCGAGATTTTGATAAGACAGAAGCATCTCGGTCACTGTCAGAGCATCTCGACCGAGTTGATTCTTGAGCAACCGAGGCGACTAGGGTTTCTGCAGAACCACCTCGGTCCGTACCACCTCGGTCAAGTCGAGACCATCTCGACCGAGGTGACAGCAGATCCAGTAACAGTATAAAAGGGAAAAAAAAAATTACTTTTCACTTTTTATTTACCTTCCTCGACCGCGGCGATAGATCGACCTCGCCTCCTTCGCTTCTCGCTCGTTTTCGAAGATCTCCGCTTCCAAACTGCAATTAAAGAGTAGAGGATCCTATTGCAACTGCAGATCTGCAAGAAATTCGAGTGAATCGGCCGGAACGAGGTAAAAACGATCGAAACCCTAACTCGTTCGTTTACTTCGATTTGGGCTTTGGTTGCCCTTGAATCTGTTGAGAAAGGACTTAAGTACCCCATAGGAAGCATTTGTAGTGATTTTTGGGGGAAAAGAACTGAAATTCTGAGAATTGGAATCGCGACTGTCTTCGCCTCGGTCCAGTCGAACTGCATCTCGACCGAGGTGTTCTTGGAGATTGTCAGTGACTGAGGTAGTCTGACAGAGCTGAGTGAAAATGAGTTCAGATCGTCGCCTAGCCCTTAGAGACAGATCCTCACCCTCCCCTTCTTCCTCTTCTTCCCGTCCCTACCGCCCGGTTATCCACGAGAGATGCCGGGTAGACTATGAGCGGATAGCTAGCCGTCCAGTTATCGCACCATGATTTCTGGACGTGTCGGCTTTTGATTGCCTAGGGTTAGACGCTGACCTTAGGAGGATGATCGCTACCGTCCGGCTGGATCAGTTTACTGAGATCCGAGCCCCAGCTTACTTAGAGCCCACCTTGGAGTTTGTTAGCTCCTTCTCCTACCTCCCCACAGACCGGTCTGTGAAGTACCGGTTGATGAACCGGAACTTCATAGTTCCTTTAGAGGTATGGAGAGAGATTTTTGGCTTTTCTGAGCCCACCACCACCGACTTCCTCTCCCGATCCGTAGCTAGGGAGTTTTGGGGGCAGATAGCCCATATTACTGAGCATGCGGACAGATGGCGTCCTGGAGACTCCAGGGAGAGGGTCATCTTCCATCCAGCCTTCAGACTAGCCCACAGGATCTTTAGCGAGACACTTCTGGCGCGTACTGAGACGCCCCAGAAGATCAGATAGGGCGAGCTCTTCAGCCTCTATTGCATGGTCACAGGAGGTTTCCCTGACTTTGGCTTGCTCCTGGCAGAGGATCTGCACAGGATCAAAGCCAAGGCGAAGGGAGACATTTGCTGCGGAGGTCTAGTCACCCACATCGCTACCTACCACGGGATGGACCTCAGTGTTTGCACGATGGCGGCGGCTCCGAAGCCGCTGGGATTACAGGAGATGATCACACGGAGGATTCTAGTTCCCCGTGGTTTGACCACTCCATACGTAGCCATGCCTTGGGAGCGGACTGCACCTCAGGGGATCCGCTGGTCTGCACAGTTCACAGTCTTTGATCCACATTACTGGCAGACAGCTTGGGATACACTGATGGAGGATCACAGAGAGGCAGCAGCTGCCCCTGCTGAGGCTGAGGAGGATGACGACGACGATGAGGAGACGATGGACGAGAGAGATGGTGGAGTCCCGATGGATACAGGGACAGATACTGCAGGGACGAGCGCGCCACGGATCATCGACTTAGATGATGAGGAGGAGACAGAGCCTGCACCAGCTGAGACTTCTCTAGTCAGACCTGCTAGACGCAGGAGACATGGAGTGAGGGATCGAGCTGCTCACAGACGGATTGATGACCTGACGGATCAGGTTATTGACACGTATGCTGCATTATCGCTGGATATCCGCGAGATGCAGGAGCGGCAGCACCATCAGCACATCATGGCCCAGCTTCAGTTCAAGCATGTCATGGGCTATCCGTACGATCCGACTCAGTATCCGTATGCACCACCACCACCACCGCCGGATCAGGATTATTGAGGAGCTGCAGGATTTTCTTTATTCTATTTTTATGCAGTTCAGCTTTTATCCGGTGAGTTCTCTCATTTTCTAGACTTTTATTTGACCCACTGGGACAGTGTGTCCCAAGTATGGGGTGTTTGTATTACCTGACTACGTGATGTACTTTATTCGACTACCTTTGATGTATTATATTTATCGGATATTTTCGTATTTATGCTTCATTGCCTTTATATGATTATCTGATATTACATGCATACCTACAGGTTATTTGATTGAGAAAAACGTCGAAACCGAAAAAAAAATGGTTTTAAAAAAAAAAAAAAAAAAAATTTTTTTGACCTCGACCGGGGAGATTCTGGCCAAACGAGGCATTTCACCTCGGTTGAACCAAGAACACCTCGACCGAGGTGTGTTAACTGAGAGTTTTCGAAAAACGATTTTTGTGTTACTTATCTGGATATGATCTCAGTGAAGATTTGGTTTACTGACTGGTTTTAAATTCTTTATGTGTTTGAAAGGTTTTATAATATGTTTAAGTTGCTAAATGCTTTGTTTGAAATTATTGGCATGTTTAATACTTTGTTTTTATCCAAATTATGTTGAATTTGAAGGTTGACACCGCAGGTTAAGTTCTCTCACTTTCTTCTTGGAAAGACCAAGGCAATTCATTCTCTTCTTCTTCTTCTTCTTGATCATGCTTAGCCCCTCATATACATTTTGTCTCCCTTTACCTATCCGGGAATTTGGAAGCAAGCGAAGTGGTGAAAGCGAGTGGAGTTAAAGTTGAGAAGTGGCTGGAAGTGAAAGTGTTAGAAAGCAATAATAGGTTTGGGGAAGTCAATCATGAAGATGAGTAACTCGGCACCATTCACATAGCCGGGTGTTTGTGTCTTGCCAAAGTCGGATTGAGCGATATTCCTAACGGGTCATGGTATGTGCATCAAGGGTTTGATGCATCTCAAGAAATTGATGATTGCAGATTTCCTAGGCTTCGGTTATTGTGCACCTCTGTCCATGCATCCCAAAAAGTAAAGTAAGAAGAAAAAGTGTGAGATAAGCAAAGCTTATTGGTGGAAGATGTTGCAAGTCAAAGTGAAAGTGAAGTTCATCCTTTTCCCGGATTCTAGCACCACATTACCTTACATACATCCCTACCCTACACATTTCTTGACCTTTTCTTTTGGGAAGCCCTTGAGACCTTGAGCTTGTTGATTGGCTTAGCGGTTTAAACTAGATTATACATGATTAATTTTGATAATTATGATTTATTATGCATTCTATGATTTTATTTAAAGATGAACAACTTTCCTATATTTATAAAATGTTTTGAGCATGTTGAGTTTTTAATTCCAGGAAGTACTCTCTTAGAGTGATCTATGGTAGTTGCACACCACAAAATGTTTTTGGAAGATTTTTTCATTGATTTTATTGACTTATAATCCATTCTACTTTATCTTCTATATGAGGAACTTGCTTGGGGAAAAGCAAGGGCTAAGTATGGGGTATTTTGATAGCATGAATTATAGTCTATATTTTGAGGTTTGTTTGGACGTTTTATCTTTCATAATCTGCATGTTTGTATGTGCATTATGTGATTATACTACCATTTCATCTACCTTTGCGAGAATCGAGGTCTACACCTAGTTTTATTGTAATTGCAGGTAATTTGGTACGTTTTGCATCAAAAAGGATCGAAAGGAGTCATGAGTCATTTAGAGATACATCCAGGAAGCATAGCCATGGATTAAAGATTTACTTTGGACCAGTTTTGAGATATTTCGCATTCAGTTGTGAGTCACCTCGGTTGACCAGAGATTCACCTCGACCGAGGCGATCCAGAGACACCGACTCGACCGAGGCGAATACCTAGGACGGGGCGAGAATATTTTATTCTTGGGTGAGATCTTTTAAAATTGGAAAGTGATCTTATATTTTTGGGCTTGGCTCCTGGAAGGAAGGAGATATGCAGAATCACATATTTTACCTATTTTTATGGGAAAAGATCTTTCTAAGATATTTTATCTTTGGAGGGTTATTTTCCTATAAAAAGGGTTGGATTTCCACAATTCCGAGGTCACGCTATACCGTCGATCAGGGTTTATAGCACGCAGCAGCAACATACTCCAGTTTGGGAGAGATTTGAAGAACCTTTTTGAAGGTTGAAGGAAGATTGAAGTCCATAGCTTTTATAGCTTTTTGAAGGGTTTTGTAAGATTGTCTTCAATTCCCTCAATTGTTGTCTTGTCTTTTTGGATTGCTATCCAAGGAACGTTTTGTTGTGATATTTGATTCAGTTATTGAAGTGTTTTCATTAAATTCTTCTTTGTTCAAATATTCACTTTCTTCCCATATATTTTAATACTTTCATTATGATGATGAGTGGCTAATTTCTTTGTGTGATTCTAGGGTGATTGGCTGAAGGTTGTGGGAAAAACAATGATAGAATAATCTTAGATTCCAGTAGGATCCTGAAAGTTCGAGTCTTTAACCTTAACCCTAAGCATCTCGTTCAGTCGATGAACATCTCGGCCGGGGTGGGAACTGGCTGACCGAGGTGACTTATCTGATCCATAACTGAGAGTTAAGTATTAGAGTTTGCCAAATCCTATTCTTATTACACCTTTCCTGGTTCAAAGCAAGTTTAGGATGAGACTTACCCGGTAATTCCTTAGTTTGTGTACCAACGATCATAAGTGTAGGTAATAAAGGTTTATCCTTTATTGGGGTTCGAGTGTGCTTCCATCCCATCTTTGTGAGTTAGCCTGAGACTTACCCGGTAAAGGTTGATTCTATTCCCTTAGATGGTGTGTTAGTTTGAGGTTATAGTTCTTTATCTTGATTCCTTGAGACTTACCCGGTAATAGGAGTTACGGTTTAGGATTAGTGTGTAGTGAGACTTACCCGGTGATCTACTCCACTTTAGTAACATCTTCCCCATGCAAAAATCTCAGCTTTGTCCGCTTATCTATAGATCTTGAGTTGGAACCACAACTAGATGCTTTAATCCCTAGAATTGCATGTTTGCTTTATTGACTTCTTATTCATCTTTGATTGTGTTAATCGCTCTTGTGGTTAGTATTGACATTAGCACACCGTATTGACTTTGTTTCACCGAGTCCCTGTGATCGACCCCTGGAATTTTCTTGCTTTTACTACGATTGACCCGTACACTGCGGGTTCGCATCCTTGTTTTAAGCTTAAGTCTAGGGTTATAAATTTAAAGCTTGCACACACCGTTTGGAGCGAACAAGTTTTTGGCGCCGTTGCCGGGGACTTGGTCTAGACCGAGCCGGTACGGTTTGCTCTTGGGGCGATTGCCCCGTTTCATCTAACCACTCTACTTGAGTGACTTTTGCAGGTTCTTTCTTAGGTATATGCGAAGAACCCGTGCTGGGAAGGAAATCGTTCCTTACAATCCCGAACCAGAAAAGACATACAAGCGACACTTAAGAGAAGCGAAGATGGCCCAACAAGAAGATCGTGATCTTGCGGCCCAATTGAAAGAGGCGCTAGAGCTGCTACGCCTCAGCAAGGAAGAACTCAGGCAAGAGAAGGAAGAGAATCGCACCAAGACTGCAGCAATCGAAGCTGAGATAGCAGTCATACGAGAACAGATTCTACCTCGACCGAGGGAAGATCCTCCTGTTGACCCGCGACCGAGGCAAATTTCAGTACCTGACGCCCCGGCCGATGTACTTCCACCTCGGATGCCAGTCCGAGATGTTCTTCTTGCAGGAATCCCACAAACCCTAGGTCAAAGGATGGACCCTAATCAACAGTTGAGGCGTCCAGGAGTGAACCTAGGAGATCCAGCAGATCATGACTACGAACTTCGATCGCAAGTTCTAGCCATGATTCGCCAATGCCAATTCGGAGGGCTAGAGAAAGAGTCGCCGCATCAACATCTTCAAAACTACGAGATCTTGATGGAAACCTTGCGACCCCCCAAAATTGAGAATAACAACTACAAGCTAAGACCTTTTTACTTTTCTTTAAAAGATAGAGCTCTTACTTGGTATCAATCTCTTCCTCCAGGAAAGATTAGCACATGGTAGGAGATGACTACGGAATTCTTGACCAAATTCTTTCCCCCCCTCAAAGACCGCTGAAATGAGAGGGAAGATCAATGCTTTCATCATGAAGGACAAGGATAGCTTGTCCAAATCTTGGGAGCGGTTCAAGGATATCCTCTTGGATTGCCCACATCATGGGATTCCAAAGATCGAGTTGTTGGAGATCTACTTCAAAGGGCTGGACGGAAGCACCCAGTTCAATCTCCAACTACTCTCCGCCGGTACCTTCATGGACATGGCGATTGATGAGGCTTGGGACTTCATTGAGAAGCAAGCCTTGCACATGGAGAAATATACCCACCAAGGAGCTGAAGGTGGAGTTAAAAGAGTCAACTTTCAAGAGACTCAATCCAACAACAATCAACTCGCGTCTTTGACGAATGACGTAAAGCAATTGAAGGAGCTCTTGATGGCTCAAACTAAGAAGGAAGAGCAAGGGAAAAGGAACAACAACAATAACGGGTACCGTAACAACAACAACGGTCCCCGAAACAACAACTACAACAACAACAATAGAGGATCCAATAGCAACAACTGGAGGGCGAATAACCAAAATCACGGTAACAATCATTCAAACTCCAATTCTAATGATTCCTCTAACCCTTTCCTCTCTCCCCCTTCTTCTTCTTCTTCTTCTACTCCATTGAAAAGCCAAGGGCAAGGATCAAGTTCGTCTCAGCCAGAAAAGAAAGACGCAGTTCTGGAGGCAATCTTGATCAAGCTTAGCGCTATGGAGAATTCTATGACTTCATTTTCGAGGGCCCAAAAGTCCTTCGAACAACAACTTGCTAATAGGGTGAATGAAGCGCCAAGAGATCCAGGGAAGCTTCCAGCAAAGACGGAAACTAACCCTAAGGGCCAATGCATGGCCATAACGACGCGGAGTGGACTTAAAACTGCAGATCCAGTACCTCGCTCGACGCAGAACACCTCGGTCCAGATCCAGTCGAAGAACACCTCGACCGAGATGCCAACCGAGGCGGAGCAACAGAAAGCAGGAGGGACGACAGAAACTTATGTTCCACCTCCTGCATATAAACCACCACTTCCATTCCCTCAGTCCAGAGCCAAAGCACATCTAGACAAGCACTTTGGTAAGTTTCTTGACTTGATGAATAAGCTACATATTAATATTCCTTTCCTTGATGCTATTTTAGGTATGCCCGCCTATGGGAAGTTCTTAAAAGAAATCTTATCAAGGAAGAGGAAGCTGGAGGATGTTGGTGAAGTTAGGATGACATCTAAATCTTCGGAGCTTATCAAAATCATGAAGGAAAAGATGCCACCTAAGTTGAGAGATCCCGGCTCAATTTGTATTCCCATTCAAGTTGGGGATGTCACTTGTGAAGCCCTTTGTGATCTAGGAGCCAGCGTGAGCATCATCCCGCTAGAGCTATGCACGAAGATCGGTCTTGGAGAGCCCAAGCCGGTCAAGATTCGACTTTACATGGCGGATCGCTCCATTACCCATCCCGTGGGCATTTTGGAAGACGTTCCGGTCAAGTTAGGTAACTTCTATCTACCCATAGATTTTGTCGTACTTGACATTCCCGCAGATTATCCTGTTCCTATTATTCTCGGGAGGCCATTTCTAGCAACTTCGGGTTGCAACGTGGATTGCAAGAACGACAAGTTGAAATTCAACGTTGGTGGCGATGAGGTGGAGTTCGCGCTACTTGCAGCCATGAAAGGGGAGCAACTAACTGATGATATCTTCAACATCTACGATGAAGAAGAATCAAGAGAATTGGTGAGCTCTATCCTTATTAACGATCCACTCGAAAGAGTTATTAGCTTCAGTTTAATGGAGGAAGGTATAGATGTTTCTTGTGATGCAGATATACGGAGCTTGAAAGCACTGGAAGAGGATCCAGGAGCTAAAACTGAGAAGCTAATCCAGGAGACGAAGATCTCCAGTCTCGGATCCAGTAGCAGTACCTCGACCGAGGCACTTTCTGGACTGAGCGAGGCGACCGAAGAACATCTCGGTCAACGCCTATGCGCCTCGACCGAGATCGAAGGCGAGATAATTCAAACTGAGACTTCATCGAGTCCAGTTTCTGATACCACTCCACTGGAAAGAGGAAGCATGGATTCCCCCCAGAAAGCACCCCCAGTCGTGGAGCTTAAACAGCTCCCCAGTCACTTGAGGTATATCTTTCTTGGACCGGATTCTACTTATCCCGTTATTGTTAGTGCTTCCCTTTCCGAATCTGAGTTGTCTAAGTTAATGCATGTCCTGAGAAAGCATCGAAAAGCCATAGGTTACACCACGGATGATCTTATTGGCATTAAACCTTCTTTCTGCATGCATAGAATTTTAATGGAAGATAATCATAAGACTTCACGGGAACCTCAAAGACGGTTAAATCCGATCATGAAAGAGGTTGTGAAGAAGGAAGTTCTTAAGTTGTTGGATGCAGGTATTATTTATCCTATCTCGGACAACAAGTGGGTTAGCCCGGTGCATGTCGTTCCGAAGAAAGGAGGGATGACCGTTGTAACGAATAAGGACAACGAGTTGATCCCAACGAGGACCGTTACAGGCTAGAGAGTTTGCATCGATTATAGGAAGCTGAACACGGCAACTCGGAAGGATCATTTTCCGCTTCCCTTCATCGATCAAATGCTCGAACGGTTGGCCCAGCATTCACACTTTTACTACTTGGACGGCTATAGTGGGTTCTTCCAGATTCCTATCCATCCGGATGATCAGGAGAAAACCACTTTCACTTGTCCTTGGGGGACGTTTGCCTATCGGAGGATACCATTTGGATTGTGCAATGCACCCGCTACCTTCCAGCGATGCATGATGGCTATCTTCTCCGAGTACATAGAGGAGATCATGGAGGTATTCATGGATGATTTTTCTGTATATGGTTCCTCTTTTGATGATTGCGTATCTAACCTTTCTCTAGTGCTTAAAAGATGTGAAGACACTAACCTTGTTCTGAATTGGGAGAAGTGTCATTTTATGGTTAATGAAGGCATTGTGCTAGGACACCTCGTTTCCAATCGAGGTATTGAGGTCGATCGCGCTAAGATCGAGACTATTGAGAAACTCCCTCCTCCTTGTTCTGTTAAAGGTGTGAGGAGTTTTCTCGGGCATGCAGGTTTCTACAGGAGATTCATCAAGGACTTCTCTAAAATTTCTAAACCTCTAACTAACCTCTTGAATAAAGATGTTGTTTTTGAGTTTTCGCAGGAGTGTCTTGATGCCTTTTACAGGATTAAGGAAGCATTGATCTCCGCTCCCATTATCCAGCCTCCTGATTGGACCTTGCCCTTTGAGGTCATGTGTGACGCTAGTGATGTAGCCGTAGGAGCGGTGCTTGGACAGAAGAAAGATGGGCGGACCACCGCCATTTATTATGCTAGCAAAACGCTAGATGAAGCACAACGCAACTACGCTACCACCGAGAAGGAGTTATTTGCGGTTGTATATGCTTTCGAGAAGTTTCGTTCCTATCTAGTAGGAGCAAAAGTCATTGTCTACAGCGACCACGCAGCCATTCGTTACTTGTTGGCTAAGAAAGACGCCAAACCGCGCCTTATTCGATGGATTCTCTTGCTCCAAGAGTTTGACCTAGAGATCCGCGATAAGAAAGGATCCGAGAACTCAGTTGCGGATCACCTCAGCCGGCTACCGGAATCTTCCCGCGAGACGGATAACCCACCCATAGACGATTCATTCCCCGATGAGCACTTACACGTGTTGGAACGGTTGATGGATCTACTTACTTCACCCCACGATGGAGGTGAAGTATGGGGTGAGGGCACCTCCTACCTCATTTGAGACGTAGCATGGTCCAGCTAGCGACCTTAAATCAAGCGCTTCTTGGGAGGCAACCGAAGGTATTGTTTTCTTTTCCCGTTTTCTAGTCTAGTTTAGATAGTTTTTGTTTTTGCTTTGCTTTGCTTTGTTTTTGGCGTTCTGGACAGACAACAGGGAATATCTAAGGAAGGAGCACAACTGGAAGGACAGAAGTTCGAGATTTTGAGAAGACAGAAGCATCTCGGTCACTGTCAGAGCATCTCGACCGAGTTGATTCTTGAGCAACCGAGGCGACTAGGGTTTCTGCAGAACCACCTCGGTCCGTACCACCTCGGTCAAGTCGAGACCATCTCGACCGAGGTGACAGCAGATCCAGTAACAGTATAAAAGGGAAAAAAAAATTACTTTTCACTTTATATTTACCTTCCTCGACCGCGGCGATAGATCGACCTCGCCTCCTTCGCTTCTCGCTCGTTTTCGAAGATCTCCGCTTCCAAACTGCAATTAAAGAGTAGAGGATCCTATTGCAACTGCAGATCTGCAAGAAATTTGAGTGAATCGGCCGGAACGAGGTAAAAACGATCGAAACCCTAACTCGTTCGTTTACTTCGATTTGGGCTTTGGTTGCCCTTGAATCTGTTGAGAAAGGACTTAAGTACCCCATAGGAAGCATTTGTAGTGATTTTTGGGGGAAAAGAACTGAAATTCTGAGAATTGGAATCGCGACTGTCTTCGCCTCGGTCCAGTCGAACTGCATCTCGACCGAGGTGTTCTTGGAGATTGTCAGTGACTGAGGTAGTCTGACAGAGCTGAGTGAAAATGAGTTCAGATCGTCGCCTAGCCCTTAGAGACAGATCCTCACCCTCCCCTTCTTCCTCTTCTTCCCGTCCCTACCGCCCGGTTATCCACGAGAGATGCCGGGTAGACTATGAGCGGATAGCTAGCCGTCCAGTTATCGCACCATGATTTCTGGACGTGTCGGCTTTTGATTGCCTAGGGTTAGACGCTGACCTTAGGAGGATGATCGCTACCGTCCGGCTGGATCAGTTTACTGAGATCCGAGCCCCAGCTTACTTAGAGCCCACCTTGGAGTTTGTTAGCTCCTTCTCCTACCTCCCCACAGACCGGTCTGTGAAGTACCGGTTGATGAACCGGAACTTCATAGTTCCTTTAGAGGTATGGAGAGAGATTTTTGGCTTTTCTGAGCCCACCACCACCGACTTCCTCTCCCGATCCGTAGCTAGGGAGTTTTGGGGGCAGATAGCCCATATTACTGAGCATGCGGACAGATGGCGTCCTGGAGACTCCAGGGAGAGGGTCATCTTCCATCCAGCCTTCAGACTAGCCCACAGGATCTTTAGCGAGACACTTCTGGCGCGTACTGAGACGCCCCAGAAGATCAGACAGGGCGAGCTCTTCAGCCTCTATTGCATGGTCACAGGAGGTTTCCCTGACTTTGGCTTGCTCCTGGCAGAGGATCTGCACAGGATCAAAGCCAAGGTGAAGGGAGACATTTGCTGCGGAGGTCTAGTCACCCACATCGCTACCTACCACGGGATGGACCTCAGTGTTTGCACGATGGCGGCGGCTCCGAAGCCGCTGGGATTACAGGAGATGATCACACGGAGGATTCTAGTTCCCCGTGGTTTGACCACTCCATACGTAGCCATGCCTTGGGAGCGGACTGCACCTCAGGGGATCCGCTGGTCTGCACAGTTCACAGTCTTTGATCCACATTACTGGCAGACAGCTTGGGATACACTGATGGAGGATCACAGAGAGGCAGCAGCTGCCCCTGCTGAGGCTGAGGAGGATGACGACGACGATGAGGAGACGATGGACGAGAGAGATGGTGGAGTCCCGATGGATACAGGGACAGATACTGCAGGGACGAGCGCGCCACGGATCATCGACTTAGATGATGAGGAGGAGACAGAGCCTGCACCAGCTGAGACTTCTCTAGTCAGACCTGCTAGACGCAGGAGACATGGAGTGAGGGATCGAGCTGCTCACAGACGGATTGATGACCTGACGGATCAGGTTATTGACACGTATGCTGCATTATCACTGGATATCCGCGAGATGCAGGAGCGGCAGCACCATCAGCACATCATGGCCCAGCTTCAGTTCAAGCATGTCATGGGCTATCCGTACGATCCGACTCAGTATCCGTATGCACCACCACCACCACCGCCGGATCAGGATTATTGAGGAGCTGCAGGATTTTCTTTATTCTATTTTTATGCAGTTCAGCTTTTATCCGGTGAGTTCTCTCATTTTCTAGACTTTTATTTGACCCACTGGGACAGTGTGTCCCAAGTATGGGGTGTTTGTATTACCTGACTACGTGATGTACTTTATTCGACTACCTTTGATGTATTATATTTATCGGATATTTTCGTATTTATGCTTCATTGCCTTTATATGATTATCTGATATTACATGCATACCTACAGGTTATTTGATTGAGAAAAACGTCGAAACCGAAAAAAAAATGGTTTTAAAAAAAAAAAAAAAAAAATTTTTTTGACCTCGACCGGGGAGATTCTGGCCAAACGAGGCATTTCACCTCGGTTGAACCAAGAACACCTCGACCGAGGTGTGTTAACTGAGAGTTTTCGAAAAACGATTTTTGTGTTACTTATCTGGATATGATCTCAGTGAAGATTTGGTTTACTGACTGGTTTTAAATTCTTTATGTGTTTGAAAGGTTTTATAATATGTTTAAGTTGCTAAATGCTTTGTTTGAAATTATTGGCATGTTTAATACTTTGTTTTTATCCAAATTATGTTGAATTTGAAGGTTGACACCGCAGGTTAAGTTCTCTCACTTTCTTCTTGGAAAGACCAAGGCAATTCATTCTCTTCTTCTTCTTCTTCTTGATCATGCTTAGCCCCTCATATACATTTTGTCTCCCTTTACCTATCCGGGAATTTGGAAGCAAGCGAAGTGGTGAAAGCGAGTGGAGTTAAAGTTGAGAAGTGGCTGGAAGTGAAAGTGTTAGAAAGCAATAATAGGTTTGGGGAAGTCAATCATGAAGATGAGTAACTCGGCACCATTCACATAACCGGGTGTTTGTGTCTTGCAAAAGTCGGATTGAGCGATATTCCTAACGGGTCATGGTATGTGCATCAAGGGTTTGATGCATCTCAAGAAATTGATGATTGCAGATTTCCTAGGCTTCGGTTATTGTGCACCTCTGTCCATGCATCCCAAAAAGTAAAGTAAGAAGAAAAAGTGTGAGATAAGCAAAGCTTATTGGTGGAAGATGTTGCAAGTCAAAGTGAAAGTGAAGTTCATCCTTTTCCCGGATTCTAGCACCACATTACTTTACATACATCCCTACCCTACACATTTCTTGACCTTTTCTTTTGGGAAGCCCTTGAGACCTTGAGCTTGTTGATTGGCTTAGCGGTTTAAACTAGATTATACATGATTAATTTTGATAATTATGATTTATTATGCATTCTATGATTTTATGCAAAGATGAACAACTTTCCTATATTTATAAAATGTTTTGAGCATGTTGAGTTTTTAATTCCAGGAAGTACTCTCTTAGAGTGATCTATGGTAGTTGCACACCACAAAATGTTTTTGGAAGATTTTTTCATTGATTTTATTGACTTATAATCCATTCTACTTTATCTTCTATATGAGGAACTTGCTTGGGGACAAGCAAGGGCTAAGTATGGGGTATTTTGATAGCATGAATTATAGTCTATATTTTGAGGTTTGTTTGGACGTTTTATCTTTCATAATCTGCATGTTTGTATGTGCATTATGTGATTATACTACCATTTCATCTACCTTTGCGAGAATCGAGGTCTACACCTAGTTTTATTGTAATTGCAGGTAATTTGGTACGTTTTGCATCAAAAAGGATCGAAAGGAGTCATGAGTCATTTAGAGATACATCCAGGAAGCATAGCCATGGATTAAAGATTTACTTTGGACCAGTTTTGAGATATTTCGCATTCAGTTGTGAGTCACCTCGGTTGACCAGAGATTCACCTCGACCGAGGCGATCCAGAGACGCCGACTCGACCGAGGCGAATACCTAGGACGGGGCGAGAATATTTTATTCTTGGGTGAGATCTTTTAAAATTGGAAAGTGATCTTATATTTTTGGGCTTGGCTCCTGGAAGGAAGGAGATATGCAGAATCACATATTTTACCTATTTTTATGGGAAAAGATCTTTCTAAGATATTTTATCTTTGGAGGGTTATTTTCCTATAAAAAGGGTTGGATTTCCACAATTCCGAGGTCACGCTATACCGTCGATCAGGGTTTATAGCACGCAGCAGCAACATACTCCAGTTTGGGAGAGATTTGAAGAACCTTTTTGAAGGTTGAAGGAAGATTGAAGTCCATAGCTTTTATAGCTTTTTGAAGGGTTTTGTAAGATTGTCTTCAATTCCCTCAATTGTTGTCTTGTCTTTTTGGATTGCTATCCAAGGAACGTTTTGTTGTGATATTTGATTCAGTTATTGAAGTGTTTTCATTAAATTCTTCTTTGTTCAAATATTCACTTTCTTCCCATATATTTTAATACTTTCATTATGATGATGAGTGGCTAATTTCTTTGTGTGATTCTAGGGTGATTGGCTGAAGGTTGTGGGAAAAACAATGATAGAATAATCTTAGATTCCAGTAGGATCCTGAAAGTTCGAGTCTTTAACCTTAACCCTAAGCATCTCGTTCAGTCGATGAACATCTCGGCCGGGGTGGGAACTGGCTGACCGAGGTGACTTATCTGATCCATAACTGAGAGTTAAGTATTAGAGTTTGCCAAATCCTATTCTTATTACACCTTTCCTGGTTCAAAGCAAGTTTAGGATGAGACTTACCCGGTAATTCCTTAGTTTGTGTACCAACGATCATAAGTGTAGGTAATAAAGGTTTATCCTTTATTGGGGTTCGAGTGTGCTTCCATCCCATCTTTGTGAGTTAGCCTGAGACTTACCCGGTAAAGGTTGATTCTATTCCCTTAGATGGTGTGTTAGTTTGAGGTTATAGTTCTTTATCTTGATTCCTTGAGACTTACCCGGTAATAGGAGTTACGGTTTAGGATTAGTGTGTAGTGAGACTTACCCGGTGATCTACTCCACTTTAGTAACATCTTCCCCATGCAAAAATCTCAGCTTTGTCCGCTTATCTATAGATCTTGAGTTGGAACCACAACTAGATGCTTTAATCCCTAGAATTGCATGTTTGCTTTATTGACTTCTTATTCATCTTTGAATGTGTTAATCGCTCTTGTGGTTAGTATTGACATTAGCACACCGTATTGACTTTGTTTCACCGAGTCCCTGTGATCGACCCCTGGAATTTTCTTGCTTTTACTACGATTGACCCGTACACTGCGGGTTCACATCCTTGTTTTAAGCTTAAGTCTAGGGTTATAAATTTAAAGCTTGCACACACCGTTTGGAGCGAACAATGTGTCTCAGTCAAGCTCCGTCTTCTCAATTTCTCGAAGTTTTGTCATTCCATGTAGCTCCTGAGTTGTCATTCCTTAGAGAGTACCTGATTCCTGTCTAGGAGGATGCACAAACACGAAGCAAACTATCTAAACTAAGCTAGAAAAGGGAAAAGAAAGCAATACCTTGGGTTACCTCCCAAGAAGCGCTTGGTTTAAGGTCGCTAGCTGGACCTTTCCTCATGGATTTACTCAATGTACCTCGAATATCTTGGAGTGCTCATCACATCCATCATAAAACTCTTCCAAGAAGGTTACGGTTCCTAATTTCACCGGCAAATGGTAGGATCTCCCACGTACAAGCTTGTATGGTTTAGTTCTCACCAGAATCCTACCGGTCTTCCTATTCTTCCGTGGGACATAACTCAGTTTTACATCCCATCCTTTCCTGGATCGGGAAATCAACTTCTCGAGAATCCACTTAGCTCCCACATCTCCATCTTGGGGATAGTAAAAGGTCTTTGTCACGTGAGTAACCCCATACTTAAATAGAAGACACTTTGTTGCCTTAGTGGTGAAGCGCTTATTTACTTTACTCCTTGTAGTCCAAGGAGCATCTTCTTTCAGCAGTTTTAATGGAGGTTTCATCTTCACCTTAGAAGGTTCCTTTGGTAGAGTTCCCTAACTTTTCGGTGCATCCCTGAAATGATTAGTAATTTCAAAGGGAATTTTAAAATGAATAGGAGAACATACCGGGTGAAGCGTTTCAAGCCTTGGAATGAGAATCATGTCAAGAGGAGAGTCTGCACATGAAATCTCTTCTGTCTTCTCCTGTTGTGCTTCAATCTTGGCCAATGGTTCAGCAATTTGGCCAAGGTGTTCTACTTCCTCCTCTTCTTCTTCTTCAGGAAATTCTGGAGGAACATCGGGTTCGATAGGAGGAATGCTCAAAACTTGGAGTTCTTCCTTGTTGGGTAAATGGTTTTCCAAGGCTTTTTCGACCTTAGAAAGAACCTTTTTGGCGTCTTCTATCTCTTTTAACAATTTTTCCTCACGTGCCTCTTCTGACTCAACATAGGATTGGAAACTTTCCTCAAACTTCTCAAATTTCTTCATCAAACACTCCCTCTTTGATTCAAGAGGATCTTCAAGAGGTTGCTTATAAATCTTTTGAGGGAAATGCAATTTATCTTAATAGGAAAGATCATCCTCAAGGACTTCTTCACGTTCTCTTTCGCTGTCAAACCAATGGAAGGCGTATTTCTCTTCCAAGTATTCGTAATATTCCACCCTAGCTAATTCCTCTCTATCCATATTAGATCGAAGATAAGCTCATAGCTCCAAGCAGCCATCGAAGAACCAGGAAACTCAAAAACTCATAGGAATAGATCAAATGAAAAAGCAAAAATTTCCAAGTTAGACAACCAAATACCGAACTTGGTCTTGACCAAGTCGCCGGCAACGGCGCCAAAAACTTGTTCGCTCCAAAAGGTGTGTGTAAGCTTTAATATTTATACCAAGAATAATTGCAAATAAGCGAACCCGCAGTGTACGGATCGATTGTAATAAAAGAAAGAATTCCAGGGTCGAACACAAGGACTATGGTGAAACAAAGTAATTCAGGTTGTCAATAACAAACACGCAACAAGAAAAGCTATCAAAGATGATGTAATAACCAGGTAAAGGGAATACAGATTCTAGAGATTAAAGATCCAGTTGTGGTTCCAACTCAAGATCTCAAATGATAACGTAAATAAAGCTGAGGTTTGCAAAGGGAAGGTGTTTCTAAGGTGGGAATAGATCACCGGGTAAGTCTCACTACTCACTATCCCAAACCAAAGATCCTATCACTGGGTAAGTCTCAAGGTACTAAGGAAAGGAACTATAATCTCAAACCAACAGACCACCCAAGGGGATTGAATCAAACTTTACCGGGTAAGTCTCAGTCTAACTCTCAAAGATGGGATGAAGGCACACTCAAACCCCAATAAAGAATAAACCTTTATTACCTAACACTCATGATCTTGGGTATACAAACAAAGGAATCACCGGGTAAGTCTCATCCTAGGCTTGCTTTGAACCAGGAAAGGTATAACAAGGATAGGATTTGGCAAACTGAAACCTCAACTCAGATAAGGATCAGGAAAGGGCTCGCCTCGCTCAGATCATGTACCATCTCGGTCGAGATGTTCCACAACTCGCCGAGGTGTTCGTCGGTTAAGGTAAAGGCTCGAGCTTTTAGGGTCCACTAGGGTAAAGGCTCATTCTTTCATCGTCTTTCCCACAACTTTCAGCCAATCACCCTAGAATCGCATAAATATCTTAGCCAACAATCATCTTGATAACAATAATCAAATATATAAGAAAGGAATCAATATTTAAACAAGAAAACCTTAACACAAAGGTCTTAATAACTCAATCAAACAATCAATCAAACAAACAAACTGCGTTCCTCAATCACAACTAGAAAGACAACAAACAAAACAAACTAAGAAAATCTTACAACTTCCTTCAAACTAGCTTCCTTCCTTCCTTGTTCTTCAACCTTCGAAACTTCCTTCAACTCTGGAGAACTACTGCTCCTTTGATCTGGAATTTCCGAGATAGCTGAATTTCAGAAAATCAGCCCATACATATAGGAAAATTATCTTCTAAAGATAAAATATCTAAAAAAGATAATTTTCTTCTTTAAAACTATGTTCCTCAATCACAACTAGAAAGACAACAAACAAAACCAACTAAGAATATCTTGAAATCTTCCTTTCTTCCAAAATATATATAGGAAAATTAGCTTCCTTCTAGAAATCCATCCTAAAATATGGAAAATTCACTTTCCAAAAATAGGAGATCTCAGCCAAAAATAAAGATCTTATGGCCGTTATGATATTCGCCTCGGTCGAGTCGCTCCTGAATATCACCTCGGTCGAGGTGGTACTGCAGCTGACCGATGTGAATCTCATCTGAGTGTCAAACTGTAATTCCCGAATTTATTCCGATATGGACTTCTTCCATCTTATATTTTCTCTAAGCCATAAGGGTATGCCATGACCAACATTCTATATAAGCCAACCTATTATCATTTCATGTGATACTTATTATCATAGTTTTTATCATTTCATGTGGGCTTAGCTAAATCCCACCTATTTTATGTTATCATTTTATGTGAAGATGTTTATTCTCACAATATACAAAATCTTATTCCAAAATAGCCAAACTTTTCTTGCCTTTTAGTTTGTCTTAAGGTATATACATACATACATACATACATACATACATACACACACACACACACACATATATATATATATATATATATATATATATATATATATATATATATATATATATATATATATATATATATATATACACACACAGGATATGCTTAGATTGGTTTCCTCCCTTCTATACCCATATTTATTTATTTGTACACATCAAATAAAGGACTTTGCAACCATGAGTATGCCACGTAGGGTTGGCTTCTCTCACTTCCCTCATCTACACGTAGTAGTAGAAAGTGAAACAGTATCTTCTCCATAAATAGTACACATTGATTTCAATTTAATATACCTTTGACCAATCATTTTGGAAACAGTCGGTTGTTTCCTTCACAATTGAACAACCAGCAGTCTCACGTTCACACGTACCAACACAACAACTGTTCTTCATGCCCATCACCCTTATTACGATGTTCTTGCTCACGTTTAAAAATCACGGCCGCCATCCTTCCTTTTGGTGATATGTAGGCTCAACTGCCTCCTTCTACACTTCCCACCCACAAACCTTCGCTTTCCCTTCCCGCTTTCCCCTCTTACCTCCTCACAACAGATGTTCTCCTCCCGGTCCATCGACACACCAGCAGCCTCAGGAGGGTCCACGTCAGCACACTAGTAGCCTCAGGAAGAATGATCTCGCCCACCGACAACCACTCTAGAATACAACAGTGGCAAGCAACTTTCGGAAAACTCGAACCTCTCTCTCCCTTAACCTCCCAGAAGAGTGCAGTGGCAAGCAAGCTTGTCACACACCAGTAGGGAAGGTGATCGGGGCTCCCAGGCAAACAACCACCATGCCTTGGCATCTGTGGGGAGCAACACCAAGTCAATTAGGCTTCTTCACCCTCCTTTGACCTCCCAGTAGCAGCAAACACATGCACTTCTATCGGAATCACGATTCAGGAACTCTTCTTTCCATTCCAACCATGAGCAAAGCCGAACCTATCTCTTGCTGCAGCCGGTTAGTGTCTTGGATCATATGTGCTTCCTTCTACTTGTAGAATGGTAGTTGTTAGGTTTCCAGGATCCTCTTTAGGGAACCAATCTAAAGATATGGGCATGCTTAGTTTGAGATTATTTAGTTGTAGATGATGAATCTCGAACCTAGGATGTATAGAAATAGTCTTATTCAGAATCGGTTGACAATAAGAATAGAACTCTAGATCTTTTGCACCGTATAATATCCAGAAATCATTGTTTGAGTAACCATATTTAAGACCAGATTTCGATGCCTTACAGTGATTATTTACCGTTCAGTTTTTAGTATAATATACAGAAAGAAATATTATGAGTGTGATGTATCAAAATTTGAGGTTGATCCAACGGTCGGATCTAGATCCACATGAGTGTAAAGTAGGACAGTTGAGCAGTTTTCTTGCAGAGAGAAATTGTGGCTAAGTATAAAATTTCTGATTTTTGGAAGCATCTTTGGAGATTTTTGTAGGAGTTGTTGTTGATAGTTTTTGAGAGATCTTTGCTCATATGAGTAGAGGGCACATCATAGAAGACATATGATATTATTGTAGAATTTCTATATTTTTATTCGAGCCTCGTATTTTAAGCCAAAGTCGGACCTTAGGGACTTTTTATGAAAGTCAAGAATGAGATTAACACTTCTAAAACTTTAACAAACTTCATTTTTAGAGTGAGAGTGTGGTTTTGAGTTTCAAGGAATAGTTTAGAACTTTGTTATAGAATTTTGAGTTACGGGAGCTGGGGTAAAATGGTCATTTACCGTATAAGGGTATTTTGGTAATTTCTTTATGATCGATTATATATCTTAGAAGTTAGAGACTTCTAAGAAAGTGGGATACATTATTGATCCACTTGCCTTTTATAACAGACGGCTGAGTTTCTAACTTTCTACGGTTATTGGCCGAGTCGAGATAATGGGATTTGAGATTTGATTCAGGTAAGTCCTTTGGACTTACTTAGCTAGCTTTCATATATGAGTGTGAATGATGATAGTGGTGTTTAAATGATGTGTGTAATAATGTAGTTCATTGTAACCATCGACCGACCTACATATCTGGCCTAAGAGTAACGGGCAGTGGCATTCTACTCAGTTAGCCCGAGGGCGCTGGGGGTTTCTTTCGGGACTAGTCCATACTTGGTTTGCCAAACCATCACCAGTTGGATAAGAAATGGAGGCGAGAAATGTTAAGATTTCTCGTGCCACAACATTTTAAAAGAGATGAAGTGAATCACATAAGTTATCACATAATAACCGGATTGTGTGCCAACATGTTGAGTGTTTATATTTTCCTTATGTGTGTTTGTGCTGTTTATCTTTCTGCTTATATTTGATTAGTTAGCTAACTGTTTTATCGTTGTTTAGACTTGTCACAGGTTAGAGCAGATGCCGAGTGATCCGGATGGTAGTGGATAGCCGGGGTGTCGTACTCCTTAGGACGGGTTGTAGTTTCTTTTATTGTTGGTGCAGTTATGACTTTTTAATATTCTCAAATTATTAGACTTTGTTGTTTCCGGCTGTTAGTTTCTGTTCACATTCATGACTTTGTTAAAACATAGTTTATGATTTCTGGTTTTCCTTATCTGTGTCTTGTTGTAAGATCTAGTTAAGTTATTGTCAAACTAAGGTCGGGACCCACTGTGAGGTTCTAACTAGTAGCTCCCTGAGTTTTGAAACTTGTGGTGTTACACAAACTCTCTAATCTGGTCCAAAATCAATCTTTTAAATCATTTCTATGCTTCCTCAGTCTCTCTTATGTCTCCTCAATGCTTCAGAATGTAGCTCCAATGACTCCTTTGCTCCCTTAGCTCATTTTTAGTCCAAAACGTGCCATTTTCCCTACAATTACAATGAAACTAGGTGTAGACCTTGATTCTCGCAAAGGTAGACAAAACAACAATATAATCAAAGAATATACATCCATACATGTAGATTTATGAAGATACAACGTCGAAACCAATCCCAAAATATTGACTATAATTCATGCTATCAACATGAATTATGAGAGAATATATGCTTGTCCTAATGATTGTATTCTGTATCGAAATGAGTATGCTTCATTGGATAAATGTACGAATCCTGATTGCATTACACCACGATACAAGAAGAAAAACGTTCTAGAAAAGGTGTTATGGTATTTGCCTATCATTTCAAGGTTCCGACGTTTGTTTGGCAATCCTAATGACGCTAAGAATTTAACATGGCATGCAAATGGAAGAGTGAAAAATAGTAAAATTCGGCACCCTACAGATGCAACACAATGGAAAAAAAATCAATGAAATGTGTCCTGAGTTTGGAAATGAAGACAGAAACCTCCGCCTTGCACTTTATACGGATGGGATGAACCCTCATGGCAACCTAAGTGCAAGTCATAGTACATGGCCAGTACTATTGGTGATTTACAATCTAACTTCGTCGTTGTGTATAAAGAGAAAATATATAATGCTAACTTTGTTGATTTCTGGGCCAAAACAACCTGGTTTTGAACTTCACGTATTTTTGAAGCCCTTCGTTGAAGACCTGAATTTAATGTGGGAACAAGGTGTTCAAGTATATGATGCACATCGTGGACACAATTTTCTCCTTCGGGCCATGCTTTTCTGCACTATTAATGATTTTCTAGCGTTAGGAAATCTTGTTGGTTATACAGTGAAAGGCTATCTTGCATGTCCTATTTGTGGAAAGGATACATTCTCTTGTCGCTTGACAAAGTGTAATAAAATCGTTTATGTAGGGCACCAATCATTTTTGCCTGAAAGAGATCATGCTCGTAGGTGGACACATTGTCCCTTTAATCTTCCAGTTAATGGTTTAATGACCCCCACACCACTAACACGAGAAGAAGTGTTGGGTATTGTGGAAAACATAGATGTGAGATTTGGAAAAAAAAAATCAAAAAACAACACGTGTATAAATGGGTGGAAGAAGAAGTCGATTTTTTTTATCTTCCTTATTGGAAAGATCTTCTTGTGAGACATTGTCTTGATGTAATGCACATTGAGAAGAATATTTGTGACAATCTCATTGGTACACTACTGAATATGCCTGGAAAAACAAAAGATGGTCTTAAAGTTAGAGAAGAGTATGCCAAGATGAATATTAGGAATGAACTGCATCCAAAAGCAAGAGGAAAACGAACTTTTTTTACCACCTGCTTGTTACACATTGTCAAGGGAAGAGAAAACTATCTTTTTTAAGTTCTTTCGTGATGTCAAATTTCCTGAAGGATACTCTTCAAATATTAGCAACCTTGTGTCAATGAAAGACTTAAAGTTAGTGGGTCTCAAATCACATGATTGTCATCTACTTATGCAACAGTTGTTAGCACTGGCTATCCGATCTATATTGCCCAAGGATGTGAGATATAACATAATAAGACTTTGTTTGTTTTTCAAGAAACCGTACAGTAAGGTAGTTGATCGCGATGAGTTGCATGGTTTGTAGAAAGAGATTGACATCCCTTTGTAAATTGGAGATCTATTTTCCACCTTCTTTCTTTGATATCATGGTTCACTTAACTGTTCACTTGGTACGAGAGGTTGAGATTTGTGGACCGGTTTATCTACATTGGATGTATCCATTTGAGCGAGCTATGAAGTATCTAAAATGATATGTCATGAATCGGCAATACCCTTAAGGTTGCATTATTGAACGGTATATAGTCGAAGAATCCATTGAATTTTGTATTGACTATCTAGCAAATGTCAAAGCCATCGGTCTCCCAAAGGTGCAGGAGTT
Organism: Fagopyrum homotropicum; assembly: GCA_033239125.1. NCBI lineage: Eukaryota > Viridiplantae > Streptophyta > Magnoliopsida > Caryophyllales > Polygonaceae > Fagopyrum > Fagopyrum homotropicum. The sequence goes on from BSWB01000003.1 coordinate 117,345,551, forward strand.
TGGAGAATTCCGCGGGAGAGGAACACTTGGATATGAGACAATAGTCATTGATCGTGAAAAGTTTTGGAAACCAACCCACTTATATGTCCTACATAATATGAATGAAGTCGATTCATATGTAGTCGAGCACATGGAATATGTAAGGAGGAATAATCCAAGAAAAGCTGAGAACTGGGTTATAAGGGAACATAACAGAACTTTTGTTGATTGGTTTAAAGATCGAGTTATTACACTCAGAAGTTCCGGAGTAGAAATCTCAAGAACCCTGAAATGGTTGTGTCGAGGGCCAAAATTTCAAGTGATGAGTTATTCTGGTTTTGTTATTAATAATCATACTTTCTATACAAGGGGTTGATCTGATAAAAGCAAAACTCAAAATTGTGGCGTTACATTGGAATCAAAAGCGACACACATTTCTAGTGCAAAAGACAAGAACTCAAGGTATGGTAGTATGTCTTGTTACGGTATTATCGATCACATATGGGTATTGATATACTCTATGAACTTTAAAATTCCGGTGTTTTGTTGCATATGGGATGAAACTAATAATGGAGTCAAAGTTGATGAGTTTGGATTCACTTCAGTTGCTCTTGATAAAGTGGGACATAGAGATGATCCTTTTATATTGGCATCACAAGCAAAGCAGGTTTTTTATGTCCTTGACCTTCTTAAACCGGGTTGGTCTGTTGTCTTGTCTACCTCAAAGGGATACAACAATGAAGAAATTGACGATGTTTGTGAAGAAAGTAGTAGCTCAACAATTCTGCTCACCACCCCCGAGGATGCAATCGAAGAGGATATTTATGTACGGGAAGATCATCAAGAAGGCATTTGGATCAATGAAGAAAGTAACATAGAGAATGAATCCTCCAGTCAAGTGCCTACAAGAAAAACGAGAAAAGATGACAAGACTTAGAAGTAGAAAAGTTTTCCAAATAAGGTTATTGGTTGATTTGTTGACATTAAGTGTTATTTTTTGATCACCTCATACTTTATTTTTATTTAGATGTGTTAACCTTATCATTATTTTATTTTATTATAATATATCTTTTGTCATCAAATTCACCTATTTAAGCTTTTTTTTTGTTTTTAGATGGCTTGAAAGCGCAAGGAACCGATCACCCAAGCCATGCAACCATTTGAGTCGCAACCGTTTGACTCTTCTCAGTCATTTCAACCTTCTACGAAAGTCACTAGGACTAGAGGGGCTTCATTGTTGAAAAACTTTACCAAGCCTATAGGGGAAGGAAAGAGGTTTGAAATACATTTCAATAAACACGGTCAACCTGAAGGGGAACATGTATCAAAGTTGTCCACATATGTTGATACTGTAGTAAAGAGGATTGTGCCAATTACAATTGAAAGTTGGAAGCATGTATCAGATGAGGACTCAAATCATATTTGGGATGATGTTGTGGTTAGCATATATTTATTTATGTATATTTGATATTTGATTATTTGGAAATATACTTATAAGGTTCATATAATTTATCTCATTTTCTTATTGTGAAACATTGCAGGATCTTTTTGCAATTCCGGAAGAACATAAAAGTTGGGTTTGGAAAAAAAGCAAATATCTTATGGAGTACTTTCAAGAAAGACTTGAGGAGAAATCATTTACAAGACAAGGTTATTGGAGCTTTTCTGACTAGTCACCCAAGCATTTATGACTCCTACATCACCCAAGACCAGTGGAAGAAATTTGTTCAAATAAGTCAGTCTAATGATTTTAAGGTACTCGTGATATTCTACTGATTTTGTGTAGTTTGGAAATTTTCTTTTTATCACTTGACACGAAATCATCATACTAATCGATGTTCATATTTTTCAATTAGGAAAAAAGAGAGAAGTATAAACAACTCTCTCTAATGAATGACCATACTTATAGGGCGTCCAAGTTAGGCTAATCCGCTTCAAAGCGGTAAGGAAGAGGTAAGGCCAATCCGGCACAGTTTCACATGCCGGAATGTAAGAGTACAATAGCGAAAGGTCCTTGAGGGCGACCTTTTTCTCCTCCTTGTGTCCACAAAAGACACACATGATGATCTTAGAGAGGAGCCTCAAGAAGGGGTGAGTGATTTGGTTGTTGTACTCACCCCCGGTATGAAACTCGGAGCCGGTAGCCGCTTGCCAAAACTCCACGAGTTCCGGTGTAGGTCCGGTCTCCTACCATTTGTCAGTAGGGTTCCTAGTAACCCCAAAGGCCTCCTGCGGTTGTGAGAAGTTAACCGTGTACTTGTTCTTGTTGAATTTGAAACTGAGGCCAACACAAACATGGTCCTCCTTCTCCATGGTGAAGGTGGCTATGAACTACCGGGAGAGCTATGGGTAGGTAGGAGCACTCTTGTGGAGGAAGTCCCCGATGCCAGCATTGTCCATAAAGGATTGCATGCTCTTCAACATGCCTAGCTTCTCCAAAGTCGGATCGTGCAAAAACCGAGTTGCATACACCACCCGGTCTTGAACAATCCCAAAATGGGTCTTCTCAACCTCAGTCATCTTGTATTTCCTTTGTGGTTCCATTCTTGCAATGAAGTAAGCTGAGAAATTAGAAATCGCAAAAACAAGGAAATGAGACAAACCCTCTGTTGTGTTTTCCGCAGGGGCGACTAGGAGATCCGCAGGGGCGGCAGGCGCAGGGGCGGGAGCTTGCAGGCTTAGGGGCGGGCGAAGACTTGGATGGCGATATGTGACAGCTGTATCAGAGGTGGCACCTGGGCTGCTTTGCTAGCGTCGCTTGTGGTTGTGGTAGCTTCCAGTGGTGGTGGATGGTGTTTGGGGGTGGTTGAGTATGGTGTGAGGTGGTTAGGGCTTAGATGTGAGAGATTGAGGGATGATGGGTGATGGGGACAAAGGGTGGCGTAGGAGCGGTCTGGTGAGGTGAGGGAGGGCGGCGCAGTGGTGGCGCAAGGGTGATAGGCTAGCTTTGCAGAGGTGGCGTGAAGAGAGGGAGTTGGGGCGCAGGGGGCATGAGGGTTTGTAAGAGAGGGATCAAGGGAGATGAGTGGTAAGTGGGGAGGAGAGAGAGGGGTGGGTGGGGTAGGTTTAGGGTCTTTTCTGCCGTTTATCTTTTTCTTTTCAAGGTGGACGCGCAAGGACAGGGGCGCTTCACCGCGGGGGCGTGACAAGGAGAGAAGGGACGCAGACGCAGCGCCGGGGGCAACACTGGGAATGCTTGTCAAGGGGAAGAGACGCAGGGGCGGTGACAATCTTGAGCTGGCGCAGGCCCAGCGCCGGGGGCGGCGCTGGGCATGGGTTGTCACCGCAGGGGGTGACATGGGGCCGCAGGGGCGGTTTTCTTGACAGTGACTCCTCTTCTTATTGTTTCGGGTTGCCTCCCGAGCAACGCCTTTGTTTTACGTTGTTGGCTCGATGTAAGGACCTTACTTCTATGCTTGGGCCTCCTCTAACACCATCTTGTCTATGGGATCATTCTTCACTCCTTCAAGATAGGGCTTGAGCCTTTGTCCACTGACCTTCAATAACTTATGCGTTTGTGGATCGTAAAGATTCACAACACCACATTCATGTTATCTTTAAGAAGGTTTCAGTCATGCCATGCATTCGTCTTCTCTTTGTATGTTGTGGCATGGTCGTATGCATCGAGCCTTAATTCCTTCAGCTCTTGCAATTGATGCTTCCGGAATTCTCCTACTTCATCCACATTCATGTTGCATTTCTTCACCTCCCACCATGCGTTGTGTTCTAGCTCCACCGGAAGGTGACAAGCCTTTCCCGACACAAGTCGGAATGGGGACATTCCAATAGGGGTCTTGAACGCCGTTCGGTACGCCCATAGAGCATCATTGAGCCTCAAGCTCCAATATTTTCTTCCGGGGGAAACCATCTTCTCAAGGATGGTCTTGATCTCCCGGTTCGACACTTCCGCTTGTCCATTTGTTTGTGGCTGGTAGGCTGTTGACACACATTGATGGACATGATACTTCTTAAGGAGAGTGGTGATTGTCTTGTTGCAAAAGTGAGTTCCCCTATCGTTTATCAGAACCTTGCGGATGCCAAACCATGCAAAAATGTTATCTTTAAGAAATGTCGCCACAACCTTAGAATCATACATTTTGGTGGTCTTTGCTTCCACCCACATGGAAACATAGTCCACCGCAAGTAATATATAAGTATGACCAAAAGAGTTAGGAAAAGCACCCATGAAATCTATCCCCAAAACATAAAAATTTTTTGCAGAATATAAGTGAAGATTGAGGCATTTCATTTCTCGTAGAAACATTACCCACTCTTTGACACTTATCACCCACCTTACAAAACGCAAAAGCATCTCGAAAGATGTGTGGCCAAAAGAATCCCGCATGTAATACTTTCCTAGCTGTTTTATTGGCCCCAAAATGTCCCTCAAATGCTTCAGAATGAGAGAAAGAGAAAACAAATTGTACCTCATTATCCGGGATGCAACGTCGTACTACCGGATCACTATAATGCTTCCAAAGATATGGATCATCCCAAACGTAGTGTCTTGCCTCAGCCTTTACCTTCTCTCTCTGTGCTTTGGTGAAATCTGGAGGGTACTCACCTCTAACAAGAAAGTTAACGATGTCAGAAAACTAAGGTTTAAAAGAGTGAAGTTTAAACATAAACTCTGTCGTGTTATCCGAAGGGGTAGCCAGAGTATCACGCAGGGGCATAGAAGGCGCATGGGCGCCAATCTCTAGCCGTAGGGGCGGCTGGTTGCGGGGGCGGGACTCTGGTTGCGCAGGGGCGGTTACACAACAAAGAGTTGTGTAGAATGTGTCGTATGGAAAACTCCCAAGTATGGCTTCTCCTCTTGCCGGATCTTCCTCCTCCTTCACCAGCCTACTCAAGTGGTCAACCACAAAGTTCTTTGGCCCTTTCTTGTCTCGTATTTCCAAATTGAATTCTCTTAGAAGGAGCACCAACCGAATCAACCTTGGCTTTTCTTCCTTCTTTGTCATGAGGTACCGGAAGCTTGCATGGTTAGTGAATACTATTACCTTTACACCCAGCAGGTATTGTCTCTACTTCTCTAGTGAAAACACCACCGCTAGCATCTCCTTCTCAGTGGTGGATTAGTTTCTTTGAGCTCCATTAAGCGTCATGGATACATAATGGATGACATGTGATGCTCTTCTGTCCTTTTGTCCTAGGACGGCTCCTACAGCTTAGTCGCTGGCGTCGCACATGATCTCAAAGGGCTTCTCCTAATTTGGAGATCTGATTATTGGTGCACTAGTGAGACAAGGTTTGAAGGTGTCAAACGCCTTCTTGCAATCTACATCAACAATGAAAGTCATATCCTTCTTGAGTAGCTCACACAACGACGCTGAGATATTGGAAAAATCCTTGATGAGTCCCCCATAGAAACCTGCATGACCTAGGAATGAACGAATTTCACGCACGTTAGTAGGGTAAGGTAAACTTTAAATCACATCAATTTTGGCAATGTCTACTTCTATCCCTTTTGATGATATTACATGTCCTAACACAATTCCTTGTTCAACCATGAAATGACATTTTTCGGAATTAAGAACTAAATTGGTTTCTATGCATTTCTGAAGAACAAGCTTTAAATATCCTAAGCATGCATCAAAACTATCCCCATGGACGGTGAAATCATCCATACAAATTTCAATAAAATTCTCAATATATTCCGAAAAAATACTTATCATGCACCGTTAGAAGGTGTCGGGAGAATTGCAAAGTCCAAGTGGCATTCTGCGGTATGCAAAAGTGCCAAAAGGACATGTGAAGGTCGTCTTCTCTTGATCCTCCGGAGCGATGGCTATTTGGAAATAGCCCGAATATCCATCCAAGAAACGGTAAGAAGGGTGCCTGCAGGGCTTTCAAGCATTTGGTCAAGAAAGGGCAAATGAAAATGATCTTTACGACTTACCGTGTTTAGTTTGCGGTAGTCAATGCAAGCTCTCCATCCGGTTTGTGTCTTGCTTGGAACCATCTCATCGTATTAATTTTCCACCATGGTGATACCCCCTTTCTTTGGAACCACTTGGGTTGGACTAACCCACTTGTTATCCGAAATCGGGAATATCATATCCGCTTGGAGGAGCTATAATACCTCCTTTTTTACCACATCCAACATTGGCGGATTCAATCTGCGTTGGGGTTGCCTTGATGGTTTCTCCTCTTCCTCAAGGAGGATCCTATGCATACATGTGGAGGGACTAATCCCCTTGATGTCCGTAATGGTCCAACCAAGAGCCGTCTTGTGGTCTTTAAAAACATTCACCAACGTCTCTTCTTGAATGGGGGACAACTTGCTAGAGATGATTACCGGAAGGTGTAATTTTCCCCTAGAAAAGAATATTTGAGATGTGGTGAAAGGCATTTTAATTCTATCTCCGGTGCATGCAGTATAGACAGAACAAGCTTTTTGCTTGGGGTTAGTAATGTGGGCCCAATGGCCAAAGTGGAGATAGGGAGCCTTTTGTGCCCATCCAATTGAGCTAGAACTTCCTGCATGTTGGATGTTAGTGTAGAATCCGAAGTATGAATGTCAATATCATGTTCAATTATGTTTTTCAATTCATCTATGTCGGATATATCACAAACATCTTGAATAATAGGATCAATAACATCAATAGCACAAAGAGAATGTGATGACATGAATGATATACCATCATAATCATGCATATTGTAGAGGTTTACCTCGATTTACCTTGCATTTAGAGAGAACTTGTGTACCTTTTGTGTTTTATTCATATATATTTCGGAAATAGAGGTCTACACGAGTTTCGGTTGAATTGTAGGTAAATTAAGCGGATTTGGAAGTAAAAGTGGAGCAAGAAGCATCTAAGGCCATTAGGGAAGCTAAAGGAGTCTTAGAGGAATCACAAAGAGCAAAGGAGTTGCATAAAAGAAGCATACAAGGGAGGAAGGAAACAAGCCAAAAGACGAGCATTCTCTGTTGAAGAAAATCGTGCCATTTACAACATAAATCGGACGATTTTTATCACTAAAAATCGAACGGTTTTGTGTGAAAATCGGCTAGCACGATTTTCTTTGTTTTTCGGCCAAATGGTAAAGGCGACTCAAAGCCCGTCACTTTTAGGCTAGAGAAGTGTTTTACCAAGCGGCCCATTAGCAAGGAACTATAGGTTGGAAACCTAGGAACGAAAACGAGACGGCCGCAGCGGGAAATCTTTACACGTTTGTGAGAGATTGAAGATTCTTGGAGAGGGATTGAAGCGATATTGCCGGGAAGTTAGTCTTGATCATATTTGTGAGATTCCTTGTTTCCATTGCGATCTTTGTGGTTTTTGAACACAATATTGAGTTGATTGAGAGATACATTGATTAGTTTTGAGATTGGTTTACAGAATTGAAAGTTATTGAGTTTTTATTCAAGATTCGGGTTTATTTGATTTATTTACTCAATCTTAAATTTGATTTGATTTTGAAAATGGTTGGCTAAAACCATTGTGATTCTGGGGAGAATAGTTGATGATTGAGGCTTAGATGTGATGGATTGAACTCATTCAAACAATTGGACCCTGAGAGTTTAGATTTTAACTTTGTGACAACAGGAAAATCGGGCTGTTCTTGAAGGAAATCGTCCGATTTAATGATGAACAGCACGATTTATTTCCCTGACGATCTTTAATTGATTTAATCTTTAACCAAATTTAATCCTTGCCTAAATCCCAGCCTTGCTTAACCTTTTTAACCTCTATTTAAGTTTATGAAGAGACTTCAACCTTGATTCTACATTTAATAGATTAAGATTACAAGATTTGGGTAATAGAGACACTCAACATCCTATCTTAGGGTTTTAAGTATACTTTCTATCTTTACCTTGGAGAGTCACATCCTGGGGCTTTGGGTAGTTAGTTTGAGTGTAGTTCTTGTCCTTAGATCTTTCTATATTGCAGCCTCAACAACCCTTATAGAGAGAACCTTTGGATTAGACAAATAGGTTTCGGAACTTCACCGTACGATATCTACCTTTGAAACACATAACCTTGGCAATATAAACTCTGTCCTTTGATCTTGAGAAGTGTCTTGAATCGAAAGCCACAGTCGGATTCTTGAATCCTTGGAATCATTTCCCCTTTATTAATCACAAAAGCTTTTGTACTTTGTTAGATAATTGAAATCGATTTTATTCTCACCAAATTCCTGAGTTCGACTCTGGAATTTCTTATCTTGCTACAACTGATCCGTACACTGCGGGTTCGCTTTGCTTTGAGTTCTAGATATAAATTTAATACTTTGACGCACACACTTTTGAGCGAACAAGTTTTTGGCGCCGTTGCCGGGGATTTGGTCTAGACCAAATTCGGTTTTCGGTTGTGTAGCTTGAGAGCTCTTGCTTTTGTGATTTGATTTGTCTACTTGAGTGATCTTTGCTGGTTCTTTAGGTATATGCGAAAGACTAGATCTACCAAAGATCTAGTTCCTTTCGATCCCGAATTGGAGAAAACTTTATTGAGAAAGTTGAAGGAAAAGAAAATGGCTGAAAATAACGAGAGAAACATCCAAGCTGAGTTAGATGAAGCTCAACGTCAACTTAAGTTGAGTGAGAAAGCTCGTGTAGATGCTGAAACGAATTAATGAACTCAAGGCTATGATGTTGGACATGAAGTTGGAGTTGAATGATCCTAGGAAGAAGAAGAAATCAAGAAGCCAACTAAGTCCACTAGAGATGATTCATCCGATGATGAAGAACTCGATCCGGATATGCCGGAACTTGAGGAAATCAATCCAGTGATTCATCCTATTCGTAACAACCCAAGACCACCGGTTGTTCCTCGCATTCCAAATGGGGATGTGAGAGTTGCTAATGAAGGAGATGAGTCCCGAACTTTGGGCCAAAGGATGGATCCAATTCAGCAACCACGCCGTCTAGGTTTGAATTTCGGAGTTGAGGACATCCAGGAATTCAGCTTGACACCACAAGTCATCACCATGGTTCGCCAAAGTCAGTTTGGTGGAGCAAGTGCTGAATCTCCACACCAACACTTGCAGAATTTCGAGATTCTCATCAAGACCATGAAGCCGAAGAAGGCTACTACAAGTAATTATAAGATCAAACCATTCTTCTTCTCTTTGAAGGACAAAGCTCTAGCTTGGTACCAAACACTTCCAGCTGCAAAGCTGGCCATGTGGGAGGATCTATCTTCGGAATTCCTCACCAAGTTCTTTCCGCCATCCAAAACGGCGGAATTGAGAGGTAAGATAAATGCTTTTTCTATGAAGCCTAACGAAAGTTTGTTTCAATCTTGGGAAAGGTTTCAGAATCTCTTATTGGATTGCGCACACCACGACATTTAAAAGCTGGAATTGTTGGAGATCTACTACAAGGTGTTAGATGTGGAAACACAATTCAATCTTCAATCTCTCTCTTGTGGCACATTCATGGACATGAGAGAAGATGATGCTTGGGACTTCATTGAGAAGCAAGCCCAGGTGATTGAGAAGTATTCCCATCGAAAGGTGGATCCAAATAGCCGGAATCAAGGAGATCCGGGAGCTAAGTTGAACCACGTTTCTCAAACACAAATATTCTCCCTCAACAATGAAATTAAAGAGTTGAAGGAAGTCATCAAAACTAGCCTTCAAAAGGCTAAGGAGCAAGAAGCCAACTATATGGGAAGGGAAAACAATCAAAGGAATGACTACCGGCACAACAACCGGAACAACAACTGGAATAACAACAATAGGAACTGCAACAACAACAATTGGAGATCCAATCAACAAAATCCAGGTAATCCCTATTCTCATGCTGAAAAAGCTTTAACATCTCCATCTTCTTCTACTCCTTTGAAAAGCCAGAAACAATCATCAAATGGATCGAACAAACCCGATCCCATGTTGGAGACAATCTTAGGAAAGTTACAAGGATTGGAGAGTTATATAACTTCGGTTGATAAAGCTCACAAAGCTTTAGAAAACCAAGTGTTTAGCAAAGACGGAGAAGTCCCAAGAGATCAAGGGAAGCTTTCCGGGAAGACGGAAGATAACCCAAAGGGAAGGGTTATGGAAATCACTACAAGGAGTGGTGTAACAACCACCGATCCTCAACCTAAAGTAGTTGAAACCACCACCGAAGAAGGGAAGGGAAAGGAGAAGGAAGTTGTCTATGTTCCTCCTCCCGCCTACAAACCACCTCTACCTTTTCCTCAATCTAGAGCGCGGGCGCGGCTAGATAAACACTTCGGTAAGTTCATTGAACTTATGAGTAAGCTGCATATTAATATACCTTTTATGGATGCAATTTTAGGTATGCCATCTTATGGGAAATTTCTAAAGGAAATCCTCTCTAACAAGAGGAAATTAGAAGACATTGGAGAAGTTAAGATGAGCACGGAATCATCCGAACTCATCAAGACAATGAAAGAGAATATGCCACCTAAGCTACGTGATCCGGAATCATTTTGCAAACCCATCACCTTAGGAGAGGTTACTTATGATGCACTTTGCGACCTTGGAGCAAGTGTGAGCATCATACCACTTGCTTTATGCAAGGCGGTTGGTCTAGGAGAGCCTAGACCGGTGAAGATGACGCTTTACACGGCCGACCGTTCCATCACAAGGCCAGTTGGGATATTAGAAGACATTCCGGTAAAACTCGGTAAGTTTTACATTCCTATAGATTTTGCCGTTCTTGACATCCCTACAGATTAATCAGTTCCCATCATTCTTGGGAGACCATTCCTTGCAACCTCCGGATGCATGGTAGATTGCAAGAATGGACAGCTATCCTTCAACATAGGTGAAGAGAAAGTGGAGTTCGTACTCTCCTCTTTAATCAAAGAGCCAGCCTTGAGAGAAGATGTTTTTAACATCTTTGATGAAGAAGAGTCTAGAGAGGTGGTGAGTTCGATCCTAATGAAAGATCCACTTCAAAAGGTTCTTAGCATGAGCATCATGAAGGAAGGAGTAGAGCATGATTGTGATGATGAGGTAAAAGCATTAGAAGATATGAAGGAAGAACCAGGAGCAGGATTTGAAGAGTTAAGATTAACCCCGGAAACTGTGAAAAAAATCGACCTACACGAAATAAATCACTCGATTTCTGAAAAGGCAAGTCGATTTTTGACAACAGGAAGAAAAATCGACCAAAAAATTGGACGATTTTCTTCACAGGGGGGCGATTTAGCGATGAATTTTCCGGTTTCTATGAACTTGACTGCAGTTGTTCTAAACTCTAATAGTGCACCTTCCCCACCTTCAGAGGCTTCTCCCATGACAGTAGAAGGTCATGAATCATCAATCAAAGTACCTCCTTCATTGGAATTGAAGCCCCTACCTACACACTTAAGGTATGCATTTCTTGGGCCTAACTCTACATATCCTGTTATAGTTAGTGCGAAACTGAATGATGATGAATTAGAGAAGCTTATGAATGTTCTAAGGCAACATAGGAGAGCTTTAGGCTATACTATTGATGATTTGATAGGCATTAAAGCTTCTCTATGTATGCATAAAATCCTAATGGAAGAGGATTACAAGCCTTCACGGCAACCTCAAAGACGGTTAAATCCGATCATGAAAGAGGTCGTGAAGAAAGAAATCCTTAAGCTACCTGATACACGTATCATCTTCCCTATTTCCGATAGCAAGTGGGTGAGTCCAGTTCCGGCAGTACCAAAGAAAGGAGGCATTACTGTTGTTGCCAACAAAAACAACGAGCTTATTCCCACAAGGACAGTTACGGGATGGAGAATGTGCATCGACTACCGTAAGCTGAATGTGGCCACCAGGAAGGATCACTTTCCCCTTCCTTTTATTGATCAGATGTTGGAAAGGTTAGCCCAACACTCTTACTTTTGGTATCTAGATGGATATAGCGGTTTCTTTCAGATTCCCATTCACCCGGTTGATCAAGAGAAGACGACCTTCACGTGCCCTTGGGGTACGTTTGCCTATAGAAGGATGACATTCGGCTTATGCAACGCTCCAACCACCTTTCAAAGGTGTATGATGCCAATCTTCTCGGAATATGTAGAGAATATCATGGAAGTTTTCATGGACGACTTTTCGGTATATGGTTCTTCCTTTGATAACTGTCTTTCTAACCTTTCATTAGTTCTTAAGAGATGTGAAGATACTAACTTAGTTTTAAACTGGGAGAAATGTCATTTCATGGTCACTGAAGGAATTGTGTTAGGTCATCTAATATCAAGTAGAGGAATAGAGGTTGATAAAGCTAAGATAGAAACTATTGAGAAGCTACCTCCTCCATCCTCTGTGAAAGGGATTAGAAGCTTTTTAGGACATGCAGGCTTCTATAGGAGATTCATAAAGGATTTCTCTAAGATTTCAAAACCCTTAACTAATCTTTTAATGAAAGACGCAACTTTTGAATTCTCGAAAGATTGTCTGGAAGCTTTTTGCAGGATCAAAGAGGCTTTGATTTCAGCACCAATCATCCAACCACCCGATTGGACTCTTCCTTTCGAGGTCATGTGCGATGCAAGCAACGTCGCTATAGGAGCCGTACTCGGATAGAAGAAAGATGGTCGTACGCACGCTATCTACTATGCTAGCAAGACGCTAGACGATGCTCAATCCAATTATGCCACTACGGAAAAGGAACTTCTAGCCGTAGTTTATGATTTTGCAAAATTGCGTTCCTATCTTATAGGTGCGAAGGTGATAGTCTATACGGATCATTCATCAATCCGCTACTTGTTCACGAAGAAGGATGCGAAGCCGAGGCTTCTAAGATGGATCTTACTCTTACGAGATTTCGATTTGGAGATCCGTGACAAGAAGGGCTCAGAAAACTCAGTTGTTGACCATCTTAGTCGTCTTCCACACCTCACTGACGAGATGGATGAGCTCCCTATAGACGACTCATTCCCTGACGAACAACTACATGAGATTGAAGAGTGTCTTCAATACATCTCGAAAGGTAATGATCCATGGTTCGCTGACATTGTAAATTACCTTGTTTGTCAGGAGATTCCCCCCGGACTTTCATATGCTCAAAGAAAGAAGTTCTTTAAGGACGTCCGACACTTCTATTGGAACGAACCTCTTGTCTTCAAAAGAGGTCCCGATGGCATACAGAAGATGCATTTCAGAAGACGAGGTGGAAAGTATCATCCGCCATTGTCACTCTTTACCATGTGGAGGACATGCTAGTTCCCACAAAACATGTGCTAAGGTACTTCGCTCCGGTTTCTTTTGGCCTACCTTATTCAAAGATGTTCAAAAATATGTTGTTGCTTGTGATGCTTGTCAATGGACATGTAATATTTCTAGGAGGAATGAAATGCCCCTCAACAACATACAAGAAGTGGAGATCTTTGATGTATGGGGAGTGGACTTTGTGGGACCATTTCCATCCTCTTGTGGAAACCAATACATACTCCTCGCCGTAGACTATGTCTCAAGATGGGTAGAAGCAATCGCTTCTCCTACTAATGATGCAATGGTAGTGGTGAAGTTCTTCAATAGAACGATCTTCCCAAGATTCGGGACTCCCCGAACCATCATTAGTGATGGAGGAACACACATCACAGCCCGTCGATTTGAGACTCTATTGGCTAAGTCTGGGGTGACCCATAAGATAGCTACACCATACCATCCGCAAACTAGCGGACAAGTCGAGATATCCAATCGAGAGATTAAGGGAATTTTAGAGAAAACTGTCTCTAAAACAAGGAAGTACTGGTCAATGAAGCTTGACGATGCACTATGGGCGTACATGACTGCCTTTAAGACACCAATAGGTACGACTCCATATAATCTTGTTTATGGTAAATCTTGTCATCTTCCTGTAGAGCTAGAGCATAAAGCATATTGGGCTGTCAAGTTGCTCAACTTTGACATGAAAGAAGCCGGAGAGAAGCGGCTTTTGGATATCAACGAGTTGGACGAGATCCGGCTGAATGCGTATAAGAACGCAAAGATGTACAAGGAAAGGACGAAGCGTTGGCATGATAAGCACATCATTCCAAAGGATTTGAAAGAAGGAGATCAAGTTCTTCTATTCAACTCGAGGCTTCGACTATTCCCAAGTAAGCTTAAATCCCGTTGGATAGGACCTTATGTAATTAAAAAATTTTTCCCCCATGGTGCAGTTGAAGTGTGGGGTGAACAAAGCGGAAATTTCAAAGTGAATAGCCAACGATTGAAGAAATACACACCGGAAGTTCCGGTTGAGGAGATAGCTCCTATCCTCCTCCATCGAACACCAAACCAAGCACCGTCCAGCTAAAGACGATAAATCAAGCGCTTCTTGGGAGGCAACCCATGATAGTATAACTCTTTTCTCCTTCTATAATTTAGTTTAGCTTAGTTTAGTTGCTTCGCTTCTTTTGTTTTTGCTTTTGTTTGTTCCTCGATGCACTCTTGGTTTGTTTGTGTAAAAAATCGCAGGAAATTAGGTCCAATTTGATAAATCAATGAAGATAAGAGGCATAAATTAGTTCAAATTGCAATCTTCAAGAAAAGAAAGGAAAGAGATCGAGCTACACAAAGCAAATCGTTCGATTCAGGAACAGAACAAGTCGATTTTTGGCAACAGGGAGATAAATCGACCCCCAGATCGACCCCCCTGAATTAAATCGTCTGATTTTCTTCTTTGAGCTGAGAAAATGAAGAAAAATTGCCCCAATAAATAAATCGTCCAATTAAATCGTCCGATTTTCTTCATAAATCTCCGGCCTATTTAAAGCCTTCACCACTCGATTCTCTCATTCCACAAACTCTCCATTCCCAATTTCCTTTCTCTCAAAGAACCAAAAATCGCCCACCCTCTAATATTCTCATTCCTTAATCGTTTTGAACGATTCTTGGCCCTAAACTGAAGCATTTTCGACAAGGAACAAGGATCTAGTAACAACAAGCTTGGAAATCGACTCATCCATCCGGAATTCAGGTTTTTCAATTCGGAACCTAACTTTTTCGCTCGATTTTGATTCTTGCTTAGAGAATGTTTGTTTGTTGAGATTGATTGAGGGGTTTGCTTAGAAACAACAATACGAGACTGTGTGTGGTGATAGTTTAGTCAGAACTTTACAAAATTGTGAGAATTATTGAAATCGACAAAAAAATCGACCCAGCCCTAATAAATCGTCCGATTTACTGTAGAACAACCCGATTTTTTGTTGCAGAAATGGAGACTTTGAAGAGAATCACTCGAAATGCGGGAAAGAAGAAGGGATCTTCTTCCAAAGCCCCTCCCCCACCTCCACCACCCTCTCAAGCCATACCAAAATTCCTCTCTCCCCTATCCGAACATAAGAAGAGATATGAACGTCTCTTAGACCGTCCCTCCACCCCTCCTCGATACATTGTGCTAGATGACTTAGACTCTTTGTTTGTTCGAGAGGATGTGGATATGATGTTAGATAAAGTTGGGCTCAGTCAGTTTGCTATGATTAGGGAGGATGCTTACACCGAGATTACCCTAGAATTCCTTAGCACATTTGAGCATGATCCTAGAGAGAGGACGGTCTCTTTCCGTCTCATGAACCACAACCATGCTATGACTATTGATGACTTTGGGGATTTGTTTGGTTTTCCCTACTCTGATGCAGGCAAATTTGCGAGAGGAGTTAGTGCTAGTGCCTTTTGGGAGACCATCTCAGTGGGAGAGTATGATCGTGATAACTGGAGACCCGAAAATTCGAAAGAGGCTAGCATGTACAACCTTTCCTTTAAGGTAGTGCATAGGATCCTTAGTGAGAGCTTGTTTGCACGGACGGAGACCCCACAGAAACTCAAGGCTGACGAGCTCTTTATCTTGTATTGCATGACATGTAGCACCATTCCCGACATCATCTCTATGCTTGCTGACTATCTAGGAAAGTATGCCAACAAGGCAAAGTGTGACATTTGTGTTGGAGGCCTTTTCACTCATGTGGCAAAGGCATTAGAGTTAGATTTCTCGGATTGCACTCTAGCTGAGAGTGCCCAGCCCTTAGGATCACAGAGATTGATTGCGAGATAGGTCTTGATTCCTCGAGGGAGAGGAACTCTTCATGTTCCCATGCCATGGGCAAAGGATCCAAAAAAGAAGCCATCCGAGATTGTTTGGAAGTCCGAATACACCATTCGGAACAAGAGAAATTGGAAGGAGACATTTGTACCGATGCTTGAGGAGATAACTCCTCCTTTGTATTATGATGATGATGCAGGTGACACTGAGGATGAGGAGGATCAGGCGGTTGGAGTACACCAGGGGACCATGCTCGAGTTCGAGAGTGACACTTATAGTGGTCACGCCACGGATGCCATGGACACCGACACTCATGGTGCAGGACCTAGCCGGACTAGTCGAGGCACCGAGGAGACAGAGGATGACATGTAGCCACCCCGCCACTCCTTTGCACATGCTCCTAGCCACGGTAGAGGACGTAGACTTCCCCACCATTTTAGAGACTTGGTCTCCAGCTTCCAGGGTCTATGCACCGACTACCAGGGTCTACGCTCCGACTATCATGCCCTCCACACTGACTACAACACCTTGAACACTCAGTTCAAGGAATACCGGCAGGAGACGGACGCTAGACACTCCTCCTATGACGGCCAGATAAGAGACATGTACTACCATCAGTTCGGCCACTTCTATGATCCCAATGCACCGATGTATCCATATCCTCAACCTCCGCCACCACCGACCGAGGATTGAGATTCCACTCCTTTTACATTGTAAGTATTTTTCTCCATCTTATGCTTGATCTTTCACATTGGGGACAATGTGAAGGTTAAGTATGGGGTGGGGGTACTTACAATCTCTTTTACTTCATTTTAGCACTCTATGCACTTTGTATTACTTTTGATGATTTGGCTTGTGATAACTCTTGCACTACTTGCTTTCCACTATGACACTCGCATTTGCATGCTTTCTTTCAAATATTATGAGTTTTCAAAAATTTTTTATTCTTCTTATGATGGAAATGACCTCTATGATGAGAATTGTGATGTGGAAAAGGCAAAAAGATGACATGGTTGTGTTGAGATTTTGATTATAGCATGAATCAGCTTACTTTTCTTACTTGAACACATGAATGGTTTATATGATTTTGATGTTTTGAAAAGAGAATGAAATAATGGTCGAAGCTATATTATAAGTTCTTTTGCATCATATAAGGATGACCAAGGCAATTCACTTCTTCTCTAATTCATATGTTGTTCATGCTAGCTCCTCATTGAAATATGTGACCTCCCTTTTACCATCCGGGAATTAGGATAGGTGATTGAAAAAGGCATGTTTGATGTGGGAGGGCCAATGAAAATGTGTTAAGTGAAAGTTTAGCAATTCATAAGTTTGGGGACGTTGAACATGAGGATGAGTAACTCGGCACCATTCACATAGCCGGGTGTTTGTGTCTTGCTAAAGTCCGATTCAACGACAAGTCCTAACGGGATATGGTATGTGCATCAAGGGTTTGAGGCATCTCGAAATTGAGAAACGCCGATCTCCTAGGCTTCGGTTATTGTGCACCGCTGTCCATACTCTCAAAAATTAAAGTATAAAGAAAGCAAATCTTTTACATGCAAAACATGTGTGGTGAAGTAAAGTTCTTGAAGGTATTATGTTGTTCCTCTTTCCCGGATTAGCACCACAATTGCCTAAAAGAATCCCCTCTTTTAACACGTTTCTTAGACCTTTTCTTTGATTAGAAGACCTTGAGACTTTTATGCATGTATTTAAGACTTCATGGCTTAGACTTGTTTGATTTTAATTGCCTCTACATCTTCATCATGTTCTTTATTTATGTTTTTGAGGAAGAAAAGAGAGTTAGTCCATGTTATTATTATCATTGATACATGCCTTGTCTTCCTATGCCTTGAAATATCACTTTGAGGGTGATCCGATAAGAAGAAGCACTACCAAATGAAAAGTTTTTGAGTTTTCATACATATATAATCCATGGCATCTTATATTCTAAGTTTGAGTCTTGCCTGGGGACAAGCAAGAGACAAGTATGAGGTATTTTGATGACATGAATTATATACCATTGTAATCATGCATATTGTAGAGGTTTACCTCGATTTACCTTGCATTTAAAGAGAACTTGTGTACCTTTTGTGTTTTATTCATATATATTTCGGAAATAGAGGTCTACACGAGTTTCGGTTGAATTGTAGGTAAATTAAGCGGATTTGGAAGTAAAAGTGGAGCAAGAAGCATCTAAGGCCATTAGGGAAGCATAAGGAGTCTTAGAGGAATCACAAAGAGCAAAGGAGTTGCGTAAAAGAAGTATACAAGGGAGGAAGGAAACAAGCCAAAAGACGAGCATTCTCTGTTGAAGAAAATCGTGCCATTTACAACATAAATCGGACGATTTTTATCACTAAAAATCGAACGGTTTTGTGTGAAAATCGGCTAGCACGATTTTCTTTGTTTTTCGTCCCAATGGTAAAGACGACTCAAAGCCCATCACTTTTAGGCTAGAGAAGTCTTTTTGCCAAGGGGCCCATTAGCAAGGAACTATAGGTTGGAACCCTAGGAACGAAAACGGGACGGCCGCAGCGGGAAATCTTTACACGTTTGTGAGAGATTGAAGATTCTTGGAGAGGGATTGAAGCGATATTTCCGGGAAGTCAATCTTGATCATATTTGTGAGATTCCTTGTTTCCATTGCGATCTTTGTGGTTTTTGAACACAATATTGAGTTGATTGAGAGATACATTGATTAGTTTTGAGATTGGTTTACAGAATTGAAAGTTATGGAGTTTTTATTCAAGATTCGGGTTTATTTGATTTATTCACTCAATCTTAAATTTGATTTGATTTTGAAAATGGTTGGCTAAAACCATTGTGATTTTGGGGAGAATAGTTGATGATTGAGGCTTAGATGATGATAGAATGAACTCAGTCAAACAATTGGACCCTGAGAGTTTAGATTTTAACTTTGCGACAACAGGAAAATCGGGCTGTTCTTGAAGGAAATCGTCCGATTTCATGATGAACAGCACGGTTTATTTCCCTGACGATCTTTAATTGATTTAATCTTAAACCAAAGTTAATCCTTGCCTAAATCCCAACCTTGCTTAACCTTTTTAACCTCTATTTAAGTGTATGAAGAGACTTCAACCTTGATTCTACATTAAGGGCCTGTTTGGTTCCAACTCCGAAAACGGAAACGGAATGGAAACGAATTTAGTCCATATGTATATCCATATTCATGAAATTTTATGGAATCATTCCCCATGGTTTAATGAAAAATACACTTGCTTCCTCACATTTTGTTACCCTATAGGGTATCAAAAGTAATCAAACTCTCATCCAATTACTACAAACCACAAGGAATGATTCCAAAATTTTTAATGAACAAGGGTATATGTATTGTATAGATTCGTTTCCATTCCATTTCCGATTCCGGAGTTAAAACCAAACGGGCCCTTAATAGATTAAGATTACAAGATTTGGGTAATAGAGAGACTCAACATCCTTTATTAAGGTTTTAAGTGAACTTTCTATCTTTACCTTGGAGAGTCACATCCTGGAGCTTTGGGTAGTTAGTTTGAGTGTAATTCTTGTCCTTAGATCTTTCTATATTGCAGCCTCAATAATCCTTATATAGAGAACCTTTGGATTAGACTAATAGGTTTTGGAACTTCACCGTACGATATCTACCTTTGAAACACATAACCTTGGCAATAGAAACTCTGTCCTTTGCTCTTTAGAAGTGTCTTGAATTGAAAGCCGCAGTCGGATACTTGAATCCTTGGAATCATTTCCCCCTTTATTAATCACAAAATCTTTTGTACTTTGTTAGATAATTGAAATCGATTTTATTCTCACCAAATCCCTGAGTTCGACTTTGGAATTTCTTACCTTTCTACAGTTGATCCGTACACTGCGGGTTCCCTTTACTTTGAATTCTAGATATAAATTTAAGACTTTGACGCACACACTTTTGAGCGAACAGAATGATCATCAATGGGGTGTTTCATTGCATCATAAATATTAAACTCAACCACTTCCCCATCAAATTCCATAGTCAATTTACCACTAACATAATCAATTTTAGTTCTAGCGGTTTTCAGAAAAGGTCTTCCCAATAAAATAGGTGCGGCATGTGAATCATTTTCCATATCCATCACAAATAAATCAGTAGGAAAAAATTAGATTATCAACCATTACTAATACATCTTCAATAATCCCATTCGGGTAAACGTTTGATCTATCATCAAGTTGGACTACAATCCGAGTTTCAATGAGTGACCCAAGGCCAAGAGATTGGTAGATGGAGTAAGGAAGAACATTAATGGAAGAACCTAAATCAAGCATTGCTTTATCAAAACGGGTTTCCCGAATAACGCAAGGAATGCTTACCATTCCCGGATCACTACACTTTTTGGGCATTCGGCGTTAGAAGACAGTGGACACATGCTCACTAACCTGCACCTTCTACATTCCCTTCAGTTTCTGGTTCCTCTTAATGGTGCAAATTTCCTTCAAAAAGAGAGCATATTTAGGAATACTTTTCACAAGTTTTAAAAGGGGATGTTTACCTCACATTTGGAAAAGGTCTCAAAGATATCCTTATCCTCAATCACCCTTCGGTCCTTTAGTGCTTCAAGAAAGGGAGCCGGAGGTTTCTCAGCATATAGAGGGAGAAAGGTAGAACGTATGTAAGAATCCTCTTCAGCAGAAACCTTTGTCGACTTTTCCGCAGGAGCGGATGATTGCATGCGCAGGGGCTGTCACCGTAGGGGCGGTGACATCCCGCCGCGGGGGCGGCGTCTACACAGAGGGTGACGTAGTTGCTTCCCCAAGGGCGGCTTTGGGGGCGTCAAAACCGTCAGAGGGTTTTTTCCTTTGCTTCAGTGGCTGGCTTTGTAACTAATAGGTGATGGAATCACTATCATTTAGGATAGTTTTTAGAGTCTTTTTATTGCATTTGTGTCGGTTTATGCTACTAACTCCTTGGTCGAAAAGAAGAAGACCAAAAGAAGCTAAGGAAGGAGTAATAAGCACTTAGGAGTGAAGATTGTTCACGAAGCGAAGCTTCTGTTGCCTCAGCGCCCCAGCGGAGCCTAGTCCCCGCCCCTGCGGGTGACGCCTTAAACCGGACCGCTCCTTGCACCTTCGCCAACGCCGGCCATGAAGTGTGTCACCGCCCCTACGCCACTCCTTGGCGCCCCTACAGTGACTTGCCTTGAAGAAACGAAGACCAACTCCCCTGCGCCTTCCACTGCGCCCTTGCCTGCGCCTCAACCTGGGAGTTGGAAGACGAAGAGGCAGTGTCACCGCCCCTGCGTTGACATAGGGATGCCCCGGCGGCTTGGCATCAGAAACGTCAAAAAGTCGAAGGGTCAGACGTTTGAAGAGCATTGAAGATCCGCCCCGCCTCATCTCGAAGATCTTTATGAGTGTCTTCTGTGGACACAAGGAGGAGAATAAGGTTTCTCTTAAGGACCTTTCACTGCTATACAGCTGCCTCTCCACGAACGACTGGGTACCGGATTGGCCATACCTCTTCCTTACCGCTTTGAAGCGGATTAGGAAGAATGAGCCACGAGATATTGTGGGAGGAGGGATCATCTCCTTGTTAGCTGCACGGGTGATGGATCTCTCTGCCTTGGAGGACGGATTAGAGGCCCCACTATATACGGAGGGTAAGTTGAGGAGGTGTAGGATCCTCAGGAGAGACGGGGAGCACCACTTTTGGCTCTCTTTAGCAGATGAGAGTCACATCACATACCTCCCCCGACGACTTCCATTAGGAGACGAGCTCTCGGATTTGTACGTACTAGCTGACCTAGTTCCTCCGAGACGGCCTCAAAAGGATATTGTTGGGAGATACGCAACAGGCTCCAGCCGGACCCCTGCCACTGATGAGGAGATGCCGACTGCACCACACGACAATCAGGCCATGGAGAGTCTACAAGCTCAGATGGCAGCTTGACTACACAGCACCAGGCATGGCAGACCGAGTACTAGCGGTCCATGCTTGAACAACAACAGGCGTGGCAGTCCAGCTACGCCTCCTCCATGACCACTCACTTCGACCGCCGACAAGATCCTTGGCATGTGGCTCATCAGCAGCAGTTGGAGACTCAGCAGCTAGCCTGGCAAGCTAGCTACGAGAAATTATTTAGAGAGAGGATGGAAGCTCAGGAGGGCCGCATCACCACGCTCTACCGCCGGTAGGAGCACTTCTTCCACCATTTTCCTTACCCACCGGAGGAGGATCGTGGTGGTCCATCCGGACCATCCCATTGAGGGGTACATTTCTCTACCCTTCTCCCACATTTATCTTTCCCTCATTTCCACTTTGTGGACAAAGTGTACTTCAAGTATGGGGGAGGGACATATGATTGCTTGTACAGTTCATTTGAGTTTTTGAGTTGTTTTGTTTTGTCTTGCATTTTGAATTCAGTTTCATATTCAAAAAAAAAAAGAGAAAAACCCAAAGAAATTGAAAAAAGGCATGAAAATCCTTGGATAAACCGAAAACCCGAAAGGGCGGTTTAGGCAAAAAGAAGGTAGTCCGACCAACCTTAGGTTGGTGCAAAATTGGACTTGAGGGATGTGAGTTAAAGTGAGATCATCAAAAGAAGAAGAGTGGCAAGGTGAAAACCCGAAAGGACGCCTTGGCAAAATGAGCGAAACCGAGTGTAGGTTTCCCTTCCGGCGTTTGGCGACATAAGAAGGGGAGTCATAAGGAGGTTGTCCGGGTAGGCCACTTTTGGAGCAAACCGAGTGTAGGTTTCGCTTCTGTTGCCTCACCGCCCCAGCGGAGCCTTATCCCCGCCCCTGCGGGCGACGCCTTACACCGGAGCGCTCCCTGCGCCTTCGCTAACGCCGGCCATGAAGTGTGTCACCGCCCCTACGCCACTCCTTGGCGCCCCTACGGTGACTTGCCCTGAAGAAACGAAGACCAGCTCCCTTGCGCCTTCCACTGCGCCTTTGCCTGCGCCTCAACCTGGGAGCTGGAAGACGAAGAGGTTGTGTCACCGCCCCTACGTTGACATAGGGACGCCCCGGCGGCTTGGCATCAGAAATGTGAGGAAGTCGAAGGGTCAGACGTTTGAAGAGCATTGAAGATCTGCCCCAGCAGAATTTCCTAACCGCCCTTGTGGCCATGAAGATGATCAAGCGTTTTTGCCTTCACCGCCCTTGCGGAACTGAAGGCCGCCCCTGCGGTTAAACGTCAGAAGCTTTACTCCGGCTATTTACACCACCTTTATGGCATTAAAGGTGGCTATTTTAGGCCGGCCATTTACTCCTATTTAGTGTCTTTTGTAGTATAAATATTCATTGGTTGATTGCTAGAATCATCCATCTTGTTAGCCAACAAATTATCCACTTAGATTATATTGCTTCCTTTGTAATGAGTTGCTAACTCCCTTGCTACATAGGGTTGGTTTGAAGCTGCGTTGGTACTTTGGTTGTAAGTTCTTTTTAATATAAGTTTTCCTTCAGTAATGCTTTGTGTTTCCTTGATCTCCATTGTCTAATTGCATGTTTACTATTTCTTGAGATTGATCACCTTAGGTTCTAAAGTGCATGCAAATAACTAGGATTAATAGGTTCTGGGTTCGGGTCTTTAATCTAGTATCAACTTTAAGTAATAACGGGTTGTAATTACTTAAAGAAAAGGAACACAAATATAAAGATAAGTTTAACTGTTTTAATCTTCTCTTTATATCCCTTAGTGTTTGTTTGAAAGCTAACATTGTTATTTGTTCTTGTAGGTTTACGGAACACTAACCTATTAAGTTGTGTTGATGCCAGTTGGCTCAACACATATATATGATCTAGACGGGAGATTACTTGAAAACTTGTAAAAGGAACTCACCAAAGTAGCAAATGCATGCTTAGAATCTACCTAGTGTAGATTCACCCATCATTCTCTTACTTGTCGCATTAATCGTTTTCATAAGTTTTTGTGCGCATCAATTCAACCAACTCCCCCCCCTTTGTTACTTTCTACTATAATCGATAATTGCATCTAAAACACCTTAACTCTCTTAGGTTCGACCCTTACTTAACCACTATACTTGTTTTTAGTGCTAAGTCGGGATTTACTTTTGATTGGGTATAGACGACCATAGAAATACCGTCAGTCAAATTTTGGCGCCGTTGCCGGGGAGTTTTAGGGTTTTATTGTTATTATTGATTATTGGTTTGAACCATTTTTATGGTTCAAACCCGTGCTACTAACACCGGCTTTGCTTCTTTTGATCCAGAAATTGAGAGGACGCACATCCGGCAACAAAGACAACAACAACTGCAACAAGAGATGGCTGACCGTACACTTCGTCAACTCACGCAGCCCACCTTGGCTCAAAACCCCCTTGTGGTCACTATACCGGCATTAGGAGAAGGAGTCAACTTTGAGCTCAAGACGGGTCTCATTCACTTGCTTCCATCCTTCCATGGGGTAAGTGGTGAAGACCCCATCAAGCACCTTGGGAAGTTCCATACCGTGTGTATGAGCATGAAGCTGGCCAACATTACCGAAGAACAAATCAAGATGAGGGCATTCGACTTCACACTCAAAGATTCCGCGGATGATTGGTATTACCACCTTTCATCCGGGAGTATCGACACTTGGGAGAACCTTCACAGGGCGTTTTTGGAGAAATACTTTCCAGCCAAGAAGGCCAATAGCTTGAAGAAAGATATAAGCAACATCGAGCAAGAGGCGAACGAAACTCTCTATGAGTACTTCGAAAGGTTTGCACGCCTCCGATCTAGCTGTCCTTTTCACGGATATTCAACTCATGATCTAGTCTTGTACTTGTACAATGGCTTGCTAGACAATGAAAGGAGGATCCTCGATGCGGCTTGCGGAGGTAATATTCTTAACTCTACTCCTGACCTTGCTTTGGAAAACATACAGGAACTAGCGGGAGGTACTCGGAACTTTGGAAGGACCCCGTCCAAGAAAGGAGTTCATGTTGTAAGTTCCGGAAAGAGTGAGATCTCCACTGAACTCGCGGAGTTGAAGGAAATGGTGATGAGACTAACACTTATGGGAAACCCACAGCAGCTCAAAGCTTGTGGAGTATGTGCTGACCCATACCATCCAACGGACATGTGTCCACGAGTCCAGGATGACGATACTGAGGTGAATGCAATGGGTTATGGACAACCACAGCAGCAAAGGCCTAGGAACGATCCCTATGCACAAAATTTCATGCCAAACTGGCATGACCAACATAGCTTTCGTTGGAGGGATCAACAAAACCAACAATACCAGCCCCGTCAAGGTAAGTATCAATCAACTGAAGATAAGTTGTAGGTTTTGACTAAACACTTTGCTACTCATGTCCAAACAACAGAATCTAGCATCAAGAACCTTAAAAAACAGGTTGGTCAAATGGCAGAAGCCATTACAAGAATTGAAAGTAGGTCCTCCGGAGGATTACCTTCACAGACGGTTATAAACCCAAAGGTGATGTTGGAGGAGGCTCAGTCATAGAGGTAGAGTCCTTACGTCGAGCCAACGACGTAAAACAAAGGCGCTGAATTGGGAGGCAACCCGAAGGAATAAAGAAGAGAAGCTTCTGTCAAGAAAACCGCCCCTACGGCTGGGTGACCCCGCCCCCGCCCCCGCGGTGACACGCTTGCCCAGCACCGCCCTTGGCACTGGGCCAGCGTTTGTAACATACCGGCCATCGCCCCCGCGGTGGCATCCCACGCCCCTGCGGCGGCCATCCTTGACACGCAGGCTTCGTGCCGCCCCCGGCGTTGAGGCTGCGTACCCCTCTCCCTTGTTACCACCCCCGCGGTGACAACCGCCGCCCCTGCGGTTTTGTTAAGGAAAGAAAAAAAATACACTTCCCAAAAATAATCAACATCTACCATATTTTACATTCCCCTTCCATTCATCCTTCGAAACCTAGCCACCTCGCCTCCATACGCCCCTGCGCCCTCTGGAAAGCACTCGCACCACCCTGTCCAAACACTCTTGTGCCGGCTCTGACGACTACCGCCCCCTCTGCGACACCAGCCCTCACTACCACCACACACAAATATCCCCTCAACCCTCTCACTGTCGCCCTCCACTGCCCCATCTCCGGCGACGTCTACAACAGTAAGGAAGATGGAGGAACAGCCCCATCACCACAACCCTCGCCGAACTCCTAAATCACCCTCTACTCTTCACTCGTCCCTGCGCCTGCAAGCCCCTGCCCCTGCGTCGTGCCGCCCCTACGCTTGCTTCAGCCGCCCCTGCGGAAAACACAATACAGGGTTCGTTTCTTACTCAATTTTCTGAAATTTCTAATTCCTTTGATTGTTCAAACTGCAAGAGATGGAGAATCAGAAGAAATATAAGTTATCAGAAGCCGAGATAGAGCGGTATATGTTTGCACAAGGTCGGGATGTGTTTGTAACCCGATTTCTGGACGTTCCTACTTTGGAACGTTTGGGCATGTAAGAGAGCATGAAGGAATTTCTCAACAACGTTGGGCTCGGGGATTTTCTGATAACGACCACCCCAACGTACCCCGAGCTCAGCCGCCAGTTCATTGCCACCTTCAAAATGGAAACGGTGGACCATGGATGTGTTGGACTTACATTCAAGTTCAACAAAAGAATGTACACATTGGACTACACCCAGCAGCATGAGGCATTAGGGGTGACTATATCCGCTTCCGACAACTGGTGGGAACCCATCCCGACACCTGATTTGATGGAGTTTTGGCAGGCCGCCACTAGGTCTGAGTTTCATGCAGGGGGTGAGTACTCCAACAAATTCACTGACCCTTGTTTGAGGCTCATCTCGAAGATCTTTATGAGTGTCTTCTGTAAAGGTTGTTGAGGCTTCAATATAGAAAGGTTCTAAAGGCAAGAATTAATATCAAATACCCAAACTTGTAATCCAAGGATCAAGACTAACTAAATCGATTAAGGTTGTGACACTTACAATCGAGGTAGAGGTTGTTGAGGCTTCGCTACCACCTAGAAAAGGCAAGCCAAGACTAAGTTAAAGCAAATCTTTAACTTTGGATTAAAGCAAAAGCAGGTTCGTAACTTAACACAAAATTACGGGTAGTTCTTGAGTTCCACGGCCGTGGAAGCTCAAGAACAGACCGTGGATTAGGTTCGTCGGCGATTCTCTCTAACTCTCAGGATCCAATATATTTACGATCGATCTATCATCATCTAAACCACAACTATCAACCCTTCACCTTAGAATTGTTAAGGGTTTTTAGCCAACAATAGTCATAATGATATCAAATTCAAGGTTTAAAAGATTGAAAGATGAAAACTTCCGAAAACCTTAAATAACTTCCAAATCAGTCTCAAAGTCACAATCAAGAACAATAATCGTCACTAGATTCGGAATAGAACAAACAATCAAAATCTTAGATATGAAGGAAGAACGGGATGTCAATCCGTCTCCTAAATCAAACCTAAGTAAGAAGCGAAATCTTCTTACGAACAATCTTCCGAATCTTCGATCTTCCGTCAATCCGGAAATCACAATAGCGATGCGCCAAAATCTCTCAACACAACTTCCGCCAAATGAGAAATTAGGGCAATTCCAAACGCAAGCGTAAGATGCGTCTATGCGTAAGTGAAGGTGACAGAATCTCTCTTCGTCCGTCCTTTTATAGTGTAAGATAAACTTTTGGCCCGGCCCAATCTTTTAAAAGATTGTGGCTTAAAGTGTGGCGAAAAAGATCGCCAAGATCACGGTTGTGGAAGGGTTCCACGGCCGTAATTTAGAGCGAGGAAATAATACGGTTTGAACCATCTTCTCCACGGCCGTAGAAGTTACTGGAATGAACCACGCTTTCCTAGCCATGTTCCACGGCCGTGGACTTGAACGTGGAAAGTAGTACGGCCGTATTTTAGAGCGTGGTTTAGGGCAAGAACGTGATTCTTCCCTAGCCTCGTGCATTCCTCAAGTTGGCACTCTCTTGGCTCCTATGAATGTCCTCAATCCATGGACATGCTCAATCAACTCTAACCTTGCTCAATTCCGTTCGGAAATAGCTCTCAATTACCTAAAATCAACATAAACCTTGTGTAGATCTCTATATCGACATTATAGATAAACTAGCTCACAAATGCATCAATGCTCAATCAATGACTATCAATATGGATCAAGTACAATTAGAAAACGTGCATAAAACATCACAATATTTCATGCTAACAAATAACCCCATACTTGCCACTTGCTTGTCCCTAAGCAAGGTCTTTCAAAAGCTTTAAAAATAAGAGTTAGGATGAAATATGTGTACCTTCTCAAAGCAATACTTCTTTTGGTTGAATGTGCCTTCTAAACAATAGATCATTCTCAAATCTTGCTTCAATCGTTTGTAGGACTTTCATACACTTAATCAAAGAGTAAAGAGTAAAGAAAGCTCATGAATCAAATAAACTTCTATACAAGCATCATAACCTTCAAACATTATCAAAATCAATCATAAGAAATTTCAATTTAGATCACCAAGTCATATAACATTCTTTTGATCTTAAGGACTTTCAAAGAAAATGGTCTAGAATGTGGAAAAGGAAGGAAACTTTTAGGGAATGTGGTGCATGAATCCGGGAAAATGGATAACAACTCTTTCTTTTTCTCTTGCGGTTTCCGCAACATTTTCAACTTAGAGCTTCGCTCTCTTCCTTTCATTTTTCGACTTTACTTTTGGAGTTTGGCGTTTCTCAATTTTTATGAGATGCCTCAAACCCTTAACGCACATACCATAATCTGTTAGGAATATCGCTCAATCTGACTTTGGCAAGACACAAACGCCCGGCTATGTGAATGGTGCCGAGTTACTCATCGTCATGATTGACTTCCCCAAACCTACAATTTCATTCTATTCTTTTGATTGCAAATAATTGCTTTCAAGGCCCTCCCACATCAAACATGCCAATATCAATCAACTCCACCAAATTCCCGGATAGGTAAAGGAGGTCATAATTTCAATGAGGGGCTAAATGATCAAAGAAAGAAGAAAGAAAAATCGAATTGCCTTAATCATCTCAACAAGAACTATAAGAACTTATAGTGTGATTTCAACTTCAATTCCTCAACATGATTTAAGTAACATTCATCACATTATGAAACTTGCAAAAGAGGCATAATCAACTCATTCAATATCTTTTCAATTCACTAATCGTTTAAGCATGTAATTGTCATCAAACTCAATTCACAAGTAGTGATTATCATAGAAATCATCTCAATTCCTTAGAAGCACAAAATTTTCAAAATTTTTCAGCTTTTATGGTTTTTTCAAGTTCTTTTTCATGCAATGCAATAATGAAACGTGCAACAATATAATGAACATGCCAGATAGTCTCGATAGAAGCAAACATAGTGAGTAAGAGTTATTACAAACTTTTAGTCACACCCCACCCCATACTTGGAACAAACATTGTCCCTAATGTTGAAATAAAAGAAAGAAAAGAAAAGAAAGAAAGAAAAAGACTCACAAAACGGCGGTGGAGCGGCTAAAGCTATCGGTCATGCAAATCATCACTGTGGCGCTGGTGGAGGCGGGAATGGAGAGAAGCTGGGGTCGTAGTGCTGCCCAAACTGTTGGCGGTAGACGACTCTCATCATGTGATCGAGGTCGTCCATGCGTCCATCTCTAGCATCGGCTCGAATCTCCAATGCTCCTACTCTCTCTGAAAGGCCAGTAGCCCAATCCGGCATCTACTCATACCATCCCGGAGCCTGACTGTACCACCCTGGCGCGTCTACTGGTGTTGGTGCTGGTGCTGATGACTGCTGTGCAGACCATGGAGGTGGAGCTCCATACCATGCAGGAGGCGTATCCATCCAAGTGGGTCTCTCACTCACGCTGGCGCGACGAGAGGACGAACCTGAAGCTCTGGCTGGACGTGGAGAACGTCTAGGCACATCGGGGGCCGCATCCGGCTGATCCGGAAACGTGCCAAACTCCTGCTCTGCTCCTCCTCCACCCCCATACTGATCTCTCATCTCCTCCTCCTCAACAACGGGTGGTGGTGGGACATAGGGAGGAGCTGCAATCCTGTTCACATGCATAGCAGCGAACGTCTCCTTCCAATTATGGCGTCCAGCCATAATGGAGTACTCCTGTAGCCACTCAATACCCCTACCCGTCCTGCTCTCCCAAGGCATGGCTGCGTAAGGCGGACCTCTATGTGTGGGGAAGATGAGACCTCTAGTCATGAAGGCCTGAAGTCTTAAGGGTACGGCTGGTATGCGGGTACATGCAGAAAAATCAACTCCCAACATCCTAGCAAGATGTGTAACTATCCCACCATATCCAATGTTGCCCTTCCTCTTGTTCTTAAGCTTGCTCATAGTAGCAGCTAAGAGGGTGGCACAGTCAGCTCGGCGCCCATACAGCATAGAGTATAATAGAAAGAGCTCGTCCGTCTTGATCTTTTGAGGTGTCTCCGTCCGGGGGAAGAGACACTCCGAAAGAACACGGTGAGCAATCTTCAAGGCTAAGTGATACATCAACTTAGCCTTGGTGTCAGCTGGTTGCCAGCGGTCCTCGCTGGCGTAAATCATAGCAACTTCCTCCCTAAAATCTTTGGCGTAAACGCCACTAGGAAAACGACCATTGAAGGTCTCATGGAACCCAAAGAAGGTTGCGAAATCCAGGATGGAGAAATCATAGTTTCTTTCCATAAGACGGAAAGAAACGGTCCTATCCACATGGCTGTGCTCAAAAGACGTCACAACCTCTCTCATAATCTCCTCATAAGCGTCTTCTCGGATAGCCGAGAAGACATTAAGTCCGGCTCTATCCAAGAGCCAAGGTCATCTGTGATGTTAAGAGGAGCTAAATCCTCTAACAATAGGTACCTAGGTCCAATCACAGCCCTGTCATGGATCCTCTCGAGTGCATCGAGGTGATCCTCATGAATAGTCGGTACTCTAGGGCTAGGAGGTGCGGGTGATGAAGGTGAGGATGGAGGTGAAGGGGCAGAAGGTGGTGGTGCTCTAGAGGATGAAGAGGAAGAGGGGTTACCCTTCCTCTTTTTGTTCTGCTCATTCTTCTTCTCCTTAATTCTCCCAGAAACTCTCCTCATGAAGTCCATCACTGTTCAAAATCACGGTATGTTCTTGGTTTTTCCACGGCCGTGGAACTGACAGAGACCGTGATTCGTCTCGACTTTTCTCAAAAATCCACAAACAGCACTCAAATTCAGCAATCAGGCAGCCCTAGTCTAATTCCTTCCAGTTTCAAGCAGTTCTCCTATAATTTCTAGCAAAAACGAACCCAAATTGACAAAGATCAAGAAGAGGGAAAAAAACCTAGGTTTCGGATTTTAAAATCCGAATTGTGTGTTCCTTGGTGATTTGCCGCTTGATTCGTTGCTTGGATCTCGTTGGTGGTCGAATTTGTTTCAATTTGGAAAGAAGAATCGTCAAAAACGATTAACGAACGGAGATTTGAGGTGAAGGGCGTGGAATCGGCGATATTGGGTCGTGGAAATGGTTTTGTGAAGTGTTATTGTGAAGAATGTGGTTTTTATAGTGACAGGTAAAATTTTGAAAATCACGGTCTGTCGGGGGTTTCCACGGCCGTGGAAATGTACGGAACCATGGTTTTGGTGATTTTTCAAAGGTTTTTGGAAATTACGGTCACTGTAGCTGTCACGACCGTGGTTTAGGCCGTGGAACTCTCTGTAAAGCTCCAAAGTCCAAGTTTCGTCACCTTTCTTCAACATTACCCTTCCCTTTTCCTTTTCCATCGTTCCTACATCCAAAAACACGAACATACCGGAAGGAATCGAAGGCAAAACAAAGCAAAAACGTCTAAACTAAGCTAAACTATGAATCGAAAACAAAAAAACAAAAATGCTATACCTTGGGTTGCCTCCCAAGAAGCGCTTTGTTTAAGGTCCGTAGCTAGACCAATCTCGCACTTATTCGAGTGCGGTAGGCGCAAACTCTTCATCTTGGAGTTCTGGCGTATACTTCTTGAGTCATTGGCCATTCAACTTAAAGCTTCCGCCCGCTTCACCCCATACTTCAACTGCACCATGGGGGAAAATACGCTTAATTAGAAAAGGTCCGGTCCAACGAGATTTAAGATTACCTGGAAAGAGGCGAAGCCTTGAATTGAAGAGGAGAACTTGATCCCCTTCTTTGAAGTCCTTTGGAATGATATGCTTATCATGCCAACGCTTTGCTCTCTCCTTATAAATCTTGGCGTTTTCATAAGCGTTCAAGCGGAGTTCTTCAAGCTCATTAAGGTCCAAGAGACGCTTCTCTCCCGCTTCCTTCATGCTGAAATTCAACCACTTGATAGCCCAAAATGCCTTGTGCTCCAACTCTACCGGCAAGTGACAAGACTTCCCATACACAAGGTTGTATGGTGTGGTTCCTATGGGTGTCTTGTACGCAGTCCGGTACGCCCACAATGCGTCATCAAGCTTCAATGACCAATCCTTCCTAGTCCTTGAAACCGTTTTCTCTAGAATTCCTTTGATCTCCCGATTTGAGATCTCAACTTGTCCACTAGTTTGTGGATGATAAGGGGTAGCGATCTTGTGAGTAACCCCATACTTAGCTAGAAGAGCTTCAAAGCACTGGGCAATGAAGTGAGAACCTCCATCACTAATAATAGTCCTTGGTGTCCCAAATCATGGGAAGATGGTTTTGTTAAAGAACTTTACCACAACCATGGCGTCATTGGTGGGAGAGGCAATTGCTTCCACCCATCTAGAAACGTAATCCACCGCCAAGAGTATGTATTGGTTTCCACAAGAAGATGTGAATGGTCCCATAAAGTCTACTCCCCAAACATCGAAAATCTCCACCTCTTGGATGTTGTTGAGGGGCATCTCATTCCTCCTAGAGATATTACCTGTTCTTTGACAAGCATCGCAGCAAGAAACAAAGGATTGCACATCTCTAAATAAAGTAGGCCAAAAGAATCCAGATTGCAATACCTTTGTGCTAGTCTTGTTCGAACTAGCGTGTCCTCCACAAGGTAGTGAATGACAATGGCGGATGACACTTTGTATCTCATCTTCCGGCACACATCGCCGAATGATGCCATCCGGACTTCTCTTAAAGAGGAGAGGTTCATTCCAAAAGTATTCCCGGACATCCTTAAAGTACTTCTTCCTTTGTGCGTAGGATAATACGGGCGGTATCTCCTGACAAACCAAATAGTTAACAAAATCAGCAAACCATGGTTCGTTACCTTTGGAGATTACATCGATGCACTCCTGAATAATGTGTAGGTGTTCGTCCGGGAAGGAGTCATCGATGGGTAAATGGTCGTCCTCTAGATGTGTTAGGCGACTCAAATGATCCGCAACAGAATTTTCCGAACCCTTCTTGTCGCGGATCTCAAGATCGAACTCTTGTAGGAGAAGAATCCATCTAATTAGCCTTGGCTTCGCATCCTTCTTTGCAAGGAGGTACCGAATCGCAGCATGATCCGTGTAGACAATCACCTTTGCACCTACAAGATAAGAGCGAAACTTGTCAATAGCATAAACAATGGCTAGAAATTCCTTTTCGGTAGTGGCGTAATTGAGCTGCGCTTCATCTAGAGTCTTGCTAGCATAGTATATGGCATGGGTCCGTCCTTCCTTTCGTTGTCCAAGAACAGATCCTATAGCTACGTCACTAGCATCGCACATAACCTCAAAGGGAAGAGTCCAATCCGGAGGTTGGATAATAGGTGCTGAAATTAGAGCATTCCGAATTATGTTAAACGCATCCAAACATTCCTGCGAAAACTCAAAAACTGCATCCTTCATCAATAGATTAGTGAGCGGTTTTGATATTTTAGAGAAGTCTTTAATGAAGCGCCTATAGAATCCAGCATGTCCTAGGAAACTTCTTATCCCTTTCACCGAAGATGGGGGAGGAAGCTTTTCTATAGTCTCTATTTTCGCCTTATCCACCTCTATCCCTCTACTAGAGATGGGGGAGGAAGTCATCCATGAAGACCTCCATGATTTCCTCAATGTATTCGGAGAAGATGGCCATCATGCACCTTTGAAAGGTGGTTGGGGCGTTGCAAAGCCCGAACGGCATTCTCCTATAAGCAAACGTACCCCATGGGCACGTGAATGTGGTCTTCTCCTGATCGTCCGGGTGTATCAGACTCTGAAAGAAACCACTATAACCGTCAAGATAACAAAAATGTGAATGTTGTGCTAACCTTTCAAGCATTTGATCAATGAATGGCAATGGGAAGTGATCCTTCCTCGTCGCGTTGTTGAGCTTGCGGTAGTCGATGCACATCCGCCATCCCGTTATGGTTCGGGTAGGAATGAGTTCGTTGTTCTTGTTGGTGATGACCGTCATTCCTCCCTTCTTCGGAACTACTTGAACCGGACTCACCCACTTACTATCGGAGATAGGATAGATGATACCTGCATCAAGAAGTTTAAGAATTTCCTTCTTGACAACCTCCTTCATGGTCGGATTTAACCGCCTTTGAGGTTGTCTTGAAGTCCTAAAGTCCTCTTCCATTAGTATTTTATGCATGCAAAGGGAAGGTTTGATTCCTACTAAGTCCTCAATAGTATATCCTAAAGCTTTTCTATGTTTCCTAAGGACAACCATGAGCTCATTGTGTTCATCTATGCTTAGATCGGAGCTAACAATAACCGGAAAGGTAGAATTAGGTCCTAGAAAAGCGTACCTTAGATGAGTAGGAAGTGGCTTTAGTTCCATTGCTTTCGGAGCTTCCAATGGCTCTTGTGGAGCTTCCGATGTTTCCTTAGAAGTGTCTAAGGAAGTAGAAGGTGTGGGAGAAGAATCAAAAGAAGTTGAAGAAGAGGTACGTTCACCCTCTTCCACGGCCAGAATCACGGTTTCTCTGTGTTCTCCACGGCCGTGGTTTAGGGCGTGGAAAGGAAATACGGTTGCTCTGTTTCCTCCACGACCGTATAATTCTCTGGAGTGGGACACGGTTTTGTTGGTGAAATCCACGGCCGTGGAATATAGTGTATGGCCGTGGATTCTCACGTTTTCTGCTTCATCGTGGAGCATCTCAAATTCCACGTCACCCACTTCTTCTTGTGCCTCTAAGGGTTCAATTGCCTCATTGCACTCCTCTTCTTCCCCTACATTCATTAGACTCATAGTAATAACCTTTTGTAAAGGATTTTTGAAGAGAATAGCACTTACCTCCTCTCTAGACAACCCCTCTTCATCTTGGATATTGAATATATCCTCATCAAAGATTGGCTCCTTCACTAGAATGGAAAGAACAAACTCTACCTTCTCCTCTCCTATGTCAAAGGCGAGTCTAGCATTCTTGCAATCGACTATGCAGCCGGAAGTTGCAAGAAATGGTCTTCCGAGTATGATCGGGACCGGACTATCTGCAGGAATGTCAAGCACAACAAAATCAATGGGAACGAAGAATTTACCTAGCTTGACCGGGACGTCTTCTACAATACCGATGGGGCGAGTGATGGATCGATCCGCCATGTACAACGTCATCTTCACCGGTTTAGGGTCGTCTAAACCGATCTTCCTACATAATGCAAGTGGTATGATGCTCACACTTGCTCCTAAGTCACATAAAGCGTCATATGTGACATCTCCCACTCCTATGGGAATGCAAAACGACCCCGGATCCTTTAGCTTTGGGGGCATTTTCTCCTTCATGGTTTTGATGAGATCCGAAGAATCCGAACTCATCTTAACCTCTCCAAAGTCCTCTAACTTTCTCTTGTTAGAGAGGATCTCCTTTAAGAACTTGCCATAAGCCGGCATACCTACAATAGCATCAATGAAAGGTATATTAATATGCAGCTTGCTCATGAGTTCTATAAACTTACCAAATTGTTTATCTAGGCGCGCTCTCGCTCTAGATTGAGGGAATGGTAGGGGAGGTTTGTAAGCCGGAGGAGGAACGTAGACATCTTCCTTCTCCTTCCCCTTCTCTTTGTCTTTCTCAACGGGGACTTCTACAAACTTAGGCTGCGGATCGGTGGTAGTCACTCCGCTCCTAGTTGTGATTGCCATAACCCTTCCCTTAGGGTTGTCCTCCGTCTTTCCTGGAAGTTTCCCTTGATTCCTAGGAACTTCCTCCGCTTGGCTGAACATTTGGTTTTCTAAAACCTTTTGGGCTTTATCAACCTTATAAATTTGATCATCAACCTTAATGATGCGGTTCTCCAACCCTTGAAGTTTTCCCAAGATCGTTTCCAACATGGGATCGGGCTTCTCCTTCCCCGAAGTGTTTCCTCCATTAGATGTTTGCCCCTGGCTTTTCAAAGGAGTAGAGGAAGAGGAAGGTGGAGTTAGTGAATTCGAATTGGAAGGATAAGAGTTACCGGAGTTTTGTTGATTGGAGCGCCAATTGTTGTTGTTTGAACCCCTATTGTTGTTCCAATTGTTCCGGTTGTTGTTGTTGCCATTCCAATTGTTCCGGTTGTTGTTCCGGTTATTGTTGTTGCGGCTTGTATTCTCTCCACCATTGTTGTTGTTGCCCAAGTAGCTAACATCCTTCCCTTGTTGCTTTGGGAAGTTGGTCTTGATAGCTTCCTTCAACTCTTTGATTTCGTTGTTGAGGGAGAAAATCTGGTTTTGAGCTTCATGTGTGAGCTTTGCTCCTTCCTCTACACGATTTCCCTCAACTTTCCGGTGGCAATACTTCTCTATGACTCTTGCTTGCTTCTCAATGAAGTCCCAAGCGTCATCTTCCCTCATGTCCATGAATGTACCACATGAGAGGGATTGGAGCTTGAATTGTGTCTCCACATCCAGCCCCTTATAGTATATCTCTAGCAATGCAAGCTTGGATATGCCATGATGAGGGCAATTGTTAGCATGAAATATTGTGATATTTTAGGCACGTTTTCTAAACGTATTTGATTCATATTGATAGTCTTTGATTGAACTTTATGCATATGTGAGCTAGTATTACCTATATTGTCGATATGGATGTCTACACTAGTTCTATGTTGATTATAGGTGATTTGGAGCTATTTCCGAACGGAAACGAGCAAAGGAGAGTTGAGTTGATATGTCCATAGATTGAGGACACTCTTTGGAAGCAATTTGGAGTCTTAGTTTGAGGAATGCACGAGTTTAGGGAAGAATCACGTTCTTGCCCTAAATTACGCCCTAAAATACGGCCGTATCATAAACCACGTTCAGAATTACGGCCGTGGATTTGGAGTCAGAAATCCATGTTCATTCCAGGGGATTACACGGCCGTGGAACATATGTTGCAAACCGTATTTGTTTCCACGCTCTAAATTACGGTCGTGGAACACTTCCACGACCGTGATCTTGGCAAATCTTTTCGCCACACTTTGAAGCCACGATCTTTTAAAGATTGGGCCGGGCCGACATTTTGCCCTACACTATAAAAAGACGGACGAAGCAAGATTCCGTCACCTTCGCTACCCGTTTGCCCTCATTGATCGCCGCTTAGATACGAGCACGTTTTGCATAGCTTGCTTAGAAGCAATTGACATCTCTTTGAAGAGATCGAAGTTCGTGTTGGGAATTCCTCTAATCTCGCACTTTTGGTGGAGATTGCTGTTGAGATCACCGGATTTGCGAAAGATCGTAGTTTCTTGGAAGATTTTGCAAGAAGATCTCTCTTCTTGATTAGGTTCGATTTGGAAAACGGATTGACATCCCGTTTTCTTTTCTTTCCTAGGGTTACGATTGTTTGTTCTATTGTGAATCTTTTGACATTGCTTATTCTCTTTGTGACTTTGAGATTGAATTGAAGATTATTGAAAGTTCTTGAAAGTTTTCATCTTTTTATCTTTTAATTCTTGAATTGATATCAATATGACTGTTATTAGCTAAAAACCCTTAACAATTCTAAGGTGAAGGGTTGATAGTTGTGGCTTAGATGATGATAGATCGATCGCAAATAGATTAGACCCTGAGAGTTAGAGAATTTTCGCCGACAACCCTAAATTACGGTCTGTTCTTGAGTCCACGGCCGTGGAACCTCAAGAACTAACCGTGATTTCCCTTATGTCTACGAATCTGCTTTTACTTTAATCTAAAGTTAAAGATTGGCTTTAGCTTAGTTTAGATTTGTCTTTTCTAGGTGGTAGTGAAGCCTCAACAACCTCTACCTCGATTGTGAGTGTCACAACCTCAATCGGTTAAGTTAGTCTTGATCTTTGGGTTATAAGTTTGGGTATTTGACACTAATTCTTGCCTTTAGAATCCCTCTATATTGAGCCTCAACAACCTGTATAGAGAGTGCCTTATAGGTGAGTTATATAAGGTTTTTGGAACTTCACCGTACGTTTACCTTACATTAGTATACCTTTGCATATCTCAACTCTGTCTTTACATCATTAAGTATATCTTGAATCGATTGCCACAGCTGGATATCTAGATCTTTAGGATTGTTGTTTTCCCAATAATTTGCAAAACTCCTATATTTACTTGCTTGATAACCTGCAATCGAGTTCGTTCCCCCCAAATCCCTGTGTTCGATACTCTGGAATTCTTGCTTAACTATATCGATCCGTACACTGCGGGTTCGCTGCTTGATTCTAGTTTTATAAATTTAAAAATTATTTTCACACACCTGTAGGGGCGAACAAGTTTTTGGCGCCGTTGCCGGGGATTTGGTTTAGGCCGAATCCGGTAGCCGGTTGTCAAGCTTGGGAGCTTGCTCTCGTTATTTGATATCTCTTTGAGTGCATGCGCAGGTCTAGGAACACCGCAGATCTCTTACCTCTTCATCAAGAGCTAGAGAAAACCTTGAGGCAAAAGCTCAAGGAAAAGAAGATGGCCGAAGAACACGAACGTGATCTTCAAACGGAGTTGGCGGAAAAGGAAGCTCAACTCCGATGGAATGAGACTCTCTGCCAGGATGAGATGGATCGTCATCAATCTCAAGTCAACGGTCTACAAGACATGATTTTCCAAATGAGGATAAAGATGAGCGACCTTGAGAATAAGGTAGTCAAGAAGCCCTCAAGAAGGAGATCAAGGTCTAGAAGAAAAAGCCACTCATCCGCTGATGATAGTGATTCTTCCATGCCACCGTTGGAAGAGATTGATCCCACGATCAATATGAATCCTTTCCATCCACAAGGAGCTACTAATCGCCGCATTCCGCCTAGGAATGAAAGAGTCGAACGTGTGGATAATGAGCCAAGAACTCTTGGCCAGCGGATGGATCCAACACAACAACCACGCCGCTTGGGTGTGAATTTTGATGCTGAAGATATGCAAGGGTTTAGCTTTAACCCTCAAGTTATCACTCTTGTTCGCCAAAGCCAATTTGGCGGTACAAGTGGTGAATCTCCACATCAACACTTGCAAAACTTTGAGTGTATGATGGAGACGATGAGACCGAAGAACGCTACTACCAACAGCTATAAGCTCAAACCTTTCTTCTTCTCTTTGAAAGGGAAAGCGTTGTCATGGTCTCAAGCTCTCCCCAATGGGAAACTAGACACGTGGGAAGACCTTTCCGCGGAGTTTCTCACCAAATTCTTTCCGCCCTCCAAAACGGCGGAACTTAGAGGTAAGATTAATGCTTTTTCCATGAGACCTAACGAAAGTTTGTTTCAATCGTGGGAAAGGTTTCAGGATTTACTCTTGGATTGCCCTCATCATGGCATATCCAAGCTTGCCTTGCTGGAAATCTACTACAAGGGGCTGGATGCGGGAACGCAATTCAACCTCCAATCCCTCTCATGCGGAACATTCATGGACATGAGAGAAGATGACGCTTGGGACTTCATTGAGAAGCAAGCAAGAGTCATAGAGAAGTATTCCCACCGGAAAGCGGATGGAAATCGTGTGGAGCAAGGAGCGAAGCTCACACATGAAGCTCAAAATCAGATTTTCTCCCTCAACAATGAGATCAAAGAGTTGAAGGAGACTATCAAGACCAACTTCCCAAAGTAACAAGAGAAGGATGTTGGCTATTTGGGCAACAACAATGGCGGTGATAACACCAACCGCAACAACAATAACCGGAACAATAACCGGAACAACAATTGGAATGGAAACAACAACAACCGGAACAACAACAATTGGAACAACAATCGGGGTTCAAACAACAATAATTGGCGCTCCAATCAACAAAATTCCGGTAACTCCTATCCTTCCAATTCTAACTCGCTAACTCCACCATCCTCTTCCTCTACTCCTTTGAAAAGCCAGGGGCAATCATCTAATGGAGGAAACAATACGGGAAAGGAGAAGCCCGATCCCATGTTGGAGACAATCTTGAGAAAGCTTCAAGGATTGGAGAACCGCCTCATCAAGGTCGATGATCAAGTCTCTAAGGTTGACAAAGCTCAAAAGGTTTTGGAGAACCAATTGTTCAACCACGCGGAGGAAGTTCCTAGAAATCAAGGGAAACTTCCAGGAAAGACGGAGGACAACCCTAAGGGGAGGGTAATGGCGATTACAACTAGGAGCGGAGTGACTACCACCGATCCGCAGCCTACGTTCATTGAAGTCCCCGTAGAGAAGGACAAAGGAAAGGGGAAGGAGAAGGAAGATGTTTATGTTCCTCCTCCAGCTTACAAACCTCCCCTACCGTTCCCTCAATCTGGAGCGCGAGCGCGCCTAGACAAACAGTTCGGTAAGTTCATAGAACTCATGAGCAAGCTGCATATTAATATACCCTTCATTGATGCTATTGTAGGTATGCCGGCTTATGGCAAATTCTTGAAGGAGCTTCTCTCCAACAAGAGGAAGCTAGAAGATTTCGGTGAAGTCAAGATGAGTTCGGATTCTTCAGATCTCATCAAGACTATGGAGGAGAAAATGCCCCCAAAGTTGAAGGATCCGGGGTCATTTTGCATTCCCATTGGAGTGGGAGATGTCACATACGACGCTTTATGTGACTTGGGAGCAAGTGTGAGCAACATACCACTTGCATTATGTAGGAAGATCGGTTTAGGCGATCCTAAACCGGTCAAGATGACGTTATACATGGCGGATCGATCCATCACTCGCCCCGTCGGTATTGTAGAAGACGTCCCGGTCAAGCTAGGTAAATGCTTTGTCCCCATTGATTTTGTTGTGCTTGACATTCCTGCAGATAGTCCGGTCCCGATTATGCTCGGAAGACCGTTTCTTGCAACTTCCGGCTGCATGGTCGATTGCAAGAATGGGAGACTCGCTTTTGATATTGGAGAAGAGAAAGTAGAGTTCGTTCTTTCCACTCTAGTAAAGGAGCCAATCTTTGATGAGGATGTTTACGATATCCAAGATGAAGAAGGTTTGTCTAGGGAGGAGGTAAGTGCGATTCTCTTTAACGATCCTTTACAAAAGGTTATCACTATGAGTCTAACCAATGTAGGGGAAGAAGAAGAGTGCAAAGAGGAAATTGAAGCCTTAGAAGCACAAGAAGAGGTGCATGGAGTGGAGTTTGAAAAACTCCACGATGAGGCTGAGAATGTAAGAATCCACGGTCATACCCTGTATTCCACGACCGTGGATTTCACAACCAAAATCGACCTCCATTCCAGGGGATTACACGGCCGTGGAACACATGGAGAGGCCGTAATTCTGACCGTAATTCTGACCGTGGAAGAGGATGATCGGAAGGATCACTTTTCATTGCCGTTCATCGATCAAATGCTTGAAAGGTTAGCACAACATACACATTTTTGCTACCTTGACGGTTATAGTGGTTTCTTTCAGATTCCAATACATCCGGACGATCAGGAGAAGACCACATTCACGTGCCCTTGGGGTACGTTCGCTTATAGGAGGATGTCGTTCGGGCTTTGCAACGCCCCAGCCACCTTTCAACGGTGCATGATGGCCATCTTCTCCGAGTACGTAGAGGAAATCATGGAAGTCTTCATGGACGACTTCTCCGTATACGGTTCCTCTTTTAACGATTGCCTTTCTAACCTTTCTCTTGTTTTACAACGTTGTGAACACACTAACCTAGTTCTTAATTGGGAAAAGTGTCAATTCATGGTCAAGGAAGGAATCGTATTAGGTCATTCAGTCTCTAGTAGAGGGATAGAGGTAGACAAAGCTAAGATAGAGACCATAGAGAAACTTCCTCCCCCAATTTCGGTGAAAGGGATAAGAAGTTTCCTAGGACATGCTGGATTTTATAGACGTTTCATTAAGGACTTTTCTAAGATATCAAAACCTCTCACTAATCTATTGATGAAGGATGCGGTTTTTGAGTTTTCGCAGGAATGTTTAGATGCGTTTAACACCATTCGGCAAGCTCTAATTTCAGCACCTATTATCCAACCCCCGGATTGGACTCTCCCCTTCGATATTATGTGCGATGCTAGTGACGTAGCTATTGGAGCTGTTCTTGGACAACGAAAGGAAGGGCGAACCCATGCCATATACTACGCTAGCAAGACGCTAGACGAAGCTCAGCTCAACTACGCCACTACAGAAAAAGAGTTTCTAGCCATTGTCTACGCTATTGACAAGTTTCGCTCTTATCTTGTAGGTGCAAAGGTGATTGTCTACACGGATCATGCTGCGATCCGGTACCTCCTTGCGAAGAAAGACGCGAAGCCAAGGCTGATTAGATGGATTCTTCTCCTACAAGAATTCGATCTTGAGATCCGCGACAAGAAAGGTTCAGAAAATTCTGTTGCGGATCATTTGAGTCGCCTCACACATCTAGAGGACGACCATCTACCCATTGATGACTCCTTCCCGGACGAACACCTACACATCATAGAGGAGTGCATCAACGAGATCTCCAAAGGTAACGAACCATGGTTTGCTGATTTTGTTAACTATTTGGTTTGTCAGGAGGTACCACCCGGACTATCCTACGCACAAAGGAAGAAGTTCTTTAAGGACGTCCGGGAATACTATTGGAACGAGCCTCTCCTCTTCAAGAGAGGTCCGGATGGCATCATTCGGCGATGTGTGCCGGAAGATGAAATGCAAAGTGTCATCCGCCATTGTCATTCACTACCTTGTGGAGGACACGTTAATTCGAACAAGACTAGCGCAAAGGTATTGCAATCTGGATTCTATTGGCCTACCTTATTTAGAGATGTGCAATCCTTTGTCTCTTGCTGCGATGCTTGTCAAAGAACAGGCAATATTTTTAGAAGGAACGAGATGCCCCTCAACAACATCCAAGAGGTGGAGATTTTCGACGTTTGGGGAGTCGATTTCATGGGACCATTCCCATCTTCTTATGGAAACCAATACATACTATTGGCAGTAGACTACGTTTCTAGATGGGTGGAAGCAATTGCCTCTCCCACAATTGATGCCATGGTGGTGGTTAAGTTCTTCAACAAGACCATCTTTCCGCGATTTGGAACACCAAGGACAATCATTAGTGATGGAGGTTCTCACTTCATAGCCCGTCGCTTTGAAGCTCTTCTAGCTAAGTATGGGGTTACTCACAAGATCGCTACCCCTTACCATCCACAAACGAGTGGACAAGTTGAGATCTCAAATAGGGAGATCAAGGGAATTCTAGAGAAGACGGTTTCAAGGACTAGGAAGGATTGGTCCTTGAAGCTAGATGATGCATTATGGGCGTACCGGACTGCATACAAGACTCCCATAGGAACCACACCATAAAACCTTGTGTATGGGAAGTCTTGTCATTTGCCGGTAGAGCTGGAGCACAAAGCGTTTTGGGCTATCAAGTGGCTGAATTTCGGCATGAAAGAAGCGGGAGAGAAGCGTCTCCTAGACATCAACAAGCTGGATGAACTTCGCTTGAACGCCTATGAAAACGCTAAGATCTACAAGGAAAGAGCAAAGCGTTGGCATGATAAGCATATCATTCCAAAGAACTTCAAAGAAGGAGATCAAGTTCTCCTCTTCAATTCAAGACTTCGCCTCTTTCCAGGTAAGCTTAAATCCCGTTGGACCGGACCTTTTCTAATCAAACGCATTTTCTCCCATGGTGCAGTTGAAGTATGGGGTGAAGCTAGCGGAAGTTTCAAGGTGAACGGTCAAAGACTCAAGAAGTACACACCGGAACTCCAAGCTGAGGAGTTTGCACCTACCGCACTCGAATAAGTGCGAGAATGGTCTAGCTACGGACCTTAAACAAAGCGCTTCTTGGGAGGCAACCCAAGGTAAGGCATTTTTGTTTTTTTGGTCTTCAATTCATAGTTTAGCTTAGAATAGACGTTTTTGCTTTATTTTGCCTCGATTTCTTCCGGTATGTTCGTGTTTTTGGTTGTAGGATCGATGGAAAAGGAGAA
Source organism: Fagopyrum homotropicum (assembly GCA_033239125.1). Classification (NCBI taxonomy): domain Eukaryota; kingdom Viridiplantae; phylum Streptophyta; class Magnoliopsida; order Caryophyllales; family Polygonaceae; genus Fagopyrum; species Fagopyrum homotropicum. The sequence continues at coordinate 117,389,541 of BSWB01000003.1, forward strand.
AGGGAAGATAATGTCGAAGAAAAGTGACGAAATTTGGACTTTGAAGCTTTACAGAAGGTTCCACGGTCTAAATTACGGTCGTCATAGCTACAGTGGCCGTAATTCTCAAAAGCCTTTGAAAAATCACCAAAATCACAGGTCCGTACACTTCCACGGCCGTGGAACACCCCGACAGACCGTGATTTTCAAAATTTTGCCTGCGAGTATATAAGCCACATTCTTCACAAAACTACCCACAAAATTCCCCCTTTCCACGACCTAGATAGCGAAACCCCTTCACCTCTCTCAATTCCTCGTTTTCTAATCGTTTTCAACGATTCTTCATCCTAAACTGCAGCAAATCCAACCAGGAACAAGATCCAAGCAACAAACCAAGCGGAAATCCATCAACGAACGCGCATTTCGGGTTTTTCAATCCGAAAAAGAGGTTTATTCTCCCTTCTTGAATTTCGCGGATTTGGTTCGTTTTTGCTATAGTTTTTTTAGGAAGAACTGACAAAGACTGGAAGGAATTAGATTAGGACTGCTTGTTGTGGTGATTGTTGGTGAATTTGCTGAGATTCGTAAGATTCTGAGACGAATCACGGTCTCTGGGTAAACCACGGCCGTGGAACCTGAAGAACAGACCGTAATTTTTGCTGAAAAATGGACATTGTAAGGAGAATGTCGGGAAGGATAAAGGAGAAGAAAGGAGAGCAAAATAAGAAAAGGAAAGGAAATCCCTCCACCTCTAGGGCACCACCACCCTCATCTCCTTCACTACCATCCTCACCTTCACCTCCATCTTCACCCCCTCACCCTAGCATTCCAACCATACATGAGAACCACCTTGTAGCACTTGACCGGATCAAGGAGAGGACAGTGATAGGTCCTAGGTATTTGTTGTTGGAGGATCTACATCCTCTCAACATTGTGGATGATCTTACATGGCTCTTGGATAGAGCTGGATTGCTTGTCTTCACGAACATTCATGAAGACGCCTATGAGGAGATTACCCGGGAGGTTGTGACGTCCTTCGAGCACAGCCACGTAGATAGGACCGTCTCCTTCCGTCTCATGGAACAAGACTATCAGTTGAGCATTGTTGAGTTTGGGACCATTTTCGGGTTCCGTGAGACCTATAACGGTCGATTTCCGAGCGGAGTTTACCCTAAGGATTTTTGGGAGGAAGTAGCCATGATTTACGCCGACGAGGACCGTTGGCAACCCGCCGATACCAAGGCTAGATTGATGTACCATCTAGCCTTGAAGATAGCACACCGCGTTCTTTCGGAGTGTCTCTTTCCTAGGACGGAGACGCCCCAAAAGATCAAGACGGATGAGCTATTTTTGCTCTACAGTATGTTATACGGTCGCCGTGCAGATTGTGCCACTCTTTTGGCGGCTACGATGAGTAAACTGAAGAACAAGAAGAAGGGGAACATCGGATATGGTGGGATAGTGACCCACATTGCTAGGACGTTTGGTGTAGATTTTTCTGCTTGCACCCGTATACCGGCGGTTCCCTTAGGGCTACATGCTTTTATGGTTAGGGGACTCATCTTCCCCACACATGGAGGTCCGCCTTATGCGGGCATGCCTTGGGAGACTCGGACGGGTAGAGGGATTGAGTGGCTACCGGAGTATTCCATTGTGGCGGGACGCCACAATTGGAAGGAGACGTTCGCTGCGATGCATGCGAACAGGCTAGTAGCTCCCCCCTACGTTCCACCACCGGTTGTGGAGGAGGAGGACATGGGAGGTCAGTACGAGAGTGGTGGAGGAGCGGAGCACGAGTTTGGCACGTTTCCGGATCAGCCGGAGGCGGCCCAGGATATACCTAGGCGCTCTCCACGTACAGCTAGAGCTTCAGGCTCGTCATCTCGCCGCGCTAGCGAGAGTGAGAGGCCCACGTGGATGACTACACCTCCCACTTGGTATGACACACCCCCTCCTTGGTCCACGGCGCAGCCAGCAGCACCACCACCGCCACCAGCACCAGCACCATCCGATGCTCCATCATGGTACAGTCACGCCCCGGGATGGTACGAGCAGATGCCGGATTGGGCTACCGGACTTTCGGAGAGAGTGGGAGCGCTAGAGATCCGGGCGGATGCTAGAGACGGACACTTAGACGACCTTGACCACATGATGAGGGACGTCTACCGCCAGCAGTTTGGGCGGTTCTATGATCCGAGTTTCTCTCCATTCCCACCTCCACCGGCACCGCAGTGATTGATGCATGATCGTTGTTTTAGACATTCCCGCCACCACTTGTGAGTTTCTTTTTCTTTTCTTTCTTTTGTTCTTTCTTTTGAACATTAGGGACAATGTTCGTCCTAAGTATGGGGTGGGATGTACTAAAAGTTTGTAATAACTCTACTCTCTATGTTTGCTTTCATTCGAGACTATCGTCGCATCTTCATTATGTGTTACACGTTTCCTTATTGCATTGCATGAAAAATGACTTGAAAAACCCATAAAAATTGAAAAATTTTGAAAACTTTGTGCTTCTAATGAATTGAGATGATTTCCATGATAATCACTACTTGTGAATTGAGTTTGATGACAATTGCATGCTTAAAAGAATTGTGAATTGAAAAGAATTTGAATGAATGAATTTTACCTCTTTTGCAAGTTTTATAATGTGAGAATGTTACCTAAATCATGCTAGAAAATTGAAGTTGAAATCATGTTATCAGTTCCTATACTTCCTTTTGAAATGATTAAGGCAATTCAATACTTTCTTTCTTCTTTCTTTGATCATCTAGCCCCTCATTGAAATATTAGCCTCCCCTACCTATCCGGGAATTTGGAGAAGTGAATGAGAAAAGGGCATGTTTGATGTGGGAGGACCATGAGAGCAATTATTTGAAATCAATTGAATAGAAAGAAATTTTAGGTTTGGGGAAGTCAATCATGACGATGAGTAACTCGGCACCATTCACATAGCCGGGTGTTTGTGTCTTGCCAAAGTCGGATTGAGCGATATTCCTAGCGGATTATGGTATGTGCGCTAAGGGTTTGAGGCATCTCTTGAAAAGTTTGAGAAACGCCGATCTCCTAGGCTTCGGTTTTTGTGCACCTCTATCCATAACTCCAAAAGTAAAGTCGAAAAATGAAAAGAAAGAGCGAAGCTCTAAGTTGAAGTGTTGCGGAAACCGCATAAGAAGAAGAAGGTAGTTGTCCACTTTCCCGGACTTATGCACCACTTTCCCTTAAAGTTTTCTCTTCCCTTCCATGTTCTAGACCTTTTCTTTGGAAGTCCTTAAGATCAAAAGAATGTTATATGACTTGGTGATCTAAATTGAAGTTTCTTGAGATTGATTTTGTTAATGTTTGAAGGTTATAATGCTTGTTTAGAAGTTGAGTTGATTCATGAATTTTCTTTACCTTTTACTATTTGATTAAGTGTGTGAAAGTTTGAAAAATGATTGAAGCAAGGTTTGAGAATGATCTATTCTTTAGAAGTCACATTCATCCAAAGGAAGGTACACATATTTCATCCTAACTCTTGTTTAAAGCTTTTTGAAAGACCTTGCTTAGGGACAAGCAAGTGTTAAGTATGGGGTTATTTGTTAGCATGAAATATTGTGATATTTTAGGCACGTTTTCTAAACGTATTTGATTCATATTGATAGTCTTTGATTGAACTTTATGCATATGTGAGCTAGTATTACCTATATTGTCGATATGGATGTCTACACTAGTTCTATGTTGATTATAGGTGATTTGGAGCTATTTCCGAACGGAAACGAGCAAAGGAGAGTTGAGTTGATATGTCCATAGATTGAGGACACTCTTTGGAAGCAATTTGGAGTCTTAGTTTGAGGAATGCACGAGTTTAGGGAAGAATCACGTTCTTGCCCTAAATTACGCCCTAAAATACGGCCGTATCATAAACCACGTTCAGAATTACGGCCGTGGATTTGGAGTCAGAAATCCATGTTCATTCCAGGGGATTACACGGCCGTGGAACATATGTTGCAAACCGTATTTGTTTCCACGCTCTAAATTACGGTCGTGGAACACTTCCACGACCGTGATCTTGGCGAATCTTTTCGCCACACTTTGAAGCCACGATCTTTTAAAGATTGGGCCGGGCTGACATTTTGCCCTACACTATAAAAAGACGGACGAAGCAAGATTCCGTCACCTTCGCTACCCGTTTGCCCTCATTGATCGCCGCTTAGATACGAGCACGTTTTGCATAGCTTGCTTAGAAGCAATTGACATCTCTTTGAAGAGATCGAAGTTCGTGTTGGGAATTCCTCTAATCTCGCACTTTTGGTGGAGATTGCTGTTGAGATCTCCGGATTTGCGGAAGATCGTAGTTTCTTGGAAGATTTTGCAAGAAGATCTCTCTTCTTGATTAGGTTCGATTTGGAAAACGGATTGACATCCCGTTTTCTTTTCTTTCCTAGTGTTACGATTGTTCTTGAAAGTTTTCATCTTTTTATCTTTTAATTCTTGAATTGATATCAATATGACTGTTATTGGCTACAAACCCTTAACAATTCTAAGGTGAAGGGTTGATAGTTGTGGCTTAGATGATGATAGATCGATCGCAAATAGATTAGACCCTGAGAGTTAGAGAATTGTCGCCGACAACCCTAAATTACGGTCTGTTCTTGAGTCCACGGCCGTGGAACCTCAAGAACTAACCGTGATTTCCCTTATGTCTACGAATCTGCTTTTACTTTAATCTAAAGTTAAAGATTGGCTTTAGCTTAGTTTAGATTTGTCTGTTCTAGGTGGTAGTGAAGCCTCAACAACCTCTACCTCGATTGTGAGTGTCACAACCTCAATCGGTTAAGTTAGTCTTGATCTTTGGGTTATAAGTTTGGGTATTTGACACTAATTCTTGCCTTTAGAATCCCTCTATATTGAGCCTCAACAACCTGTATAGAGAGTGCCTTATAGGTGAGTTATATAAGGTTTTTGGAACTTCACCGTACGATTACCTTACATTAGTATACCTTTGCATATCTCAACTCTGTCTTTACATCATTAAGTATATCTTGAATCGATTGCCACAGCTGGATATCTGGATCTTTAGGATTGTTGTTTTCCCAATAATTTGCAAAACTCCTATATTTACTTGCTTGATAACCTGCAATCGAGTTCGTTCCCCCCAAATCCCTGTGTTCGATACTCTAGAATTCTTGCTTAACTATATCGATCCGTACACTGCGGGTTCGCTGCTTGATTCTAGTTTTATAAATTTAAAACTTATTTGCACACACCTCTAGGGGCGAACAGTAATCCAATAACAAATCCTGAAACCTCTCCCATGATTGAAACAAACTTTCGTTAGATCTCATGGAAAATGCATTAATCTTACCTCTAAGTTCCACCGTTTTGGATGGCGGAAAGAACTTAGTGAGGAACTCCGCGGAAAGATCCTCCCATGTCTCAAGCTTTCCACTTGGAAGAGCTTGATACCAAGACAATGCTTTCCCATTCAAAGAGAAGAAGAAAGGCTTGAGCTTATAGTTGTTGGTAGTTGCATTTTTCGGTCTCATTGTCTCCATCATACACTCAAAGTTTTGCAAGTGTTGGTGTGGAGATTCAGCGCTTGTCCCGCCAAATTGGTTTTGGCGAACAAGAGTAATAACTGGAGGGTTGAAGCTAAACCCTTGTACATCATCACCATCAAAGTGCACACCTAAACGGCGTGGTTGTTGTGTTGGATCCATCCTTTGGCCAAGAGTTATTGGCTCTTCATCCACGCGGTTCAGCCTTACATTCCTAGGTGGAACACGGCGTCGGTTTGCGGTCGTCCGTGGAGCGAATGGATTTGCATTGATCCTTGGATCAATCTCCTCTAACGGTGGCATGGAGGAGTCGCTATCATCAGCGGATGAATGACCCCTGTTCGACCTTAATGATCTCCTTGAGGATATCTTGCTTCCCTTATTCTTGAGATTTCTTAGTTCTATCCTCATATGGAACATCATATCTTTTAGATAGTCAACTTGAGATTGATGACGATCCATTTCATCCCGGCGAATCTTCTCATTCCATTGGAGTTGAGCTTCTTTCTCCGCTAACTCCGCTTGAAGAACACATTTGTGTTCTTCAACCATTTTCTTTTCCTTACGCTTTTGCCTTAAAGTTCTCTCAAGCTCTTGATCAAGAGGTATGAGATCCTCGGTGTTCCTAGACCTGTGCATGCACTCAAAGAAATATCAAATAACGAGAGCAAGCTCCCAAGCTTGACAATCGGCAACCGAATTCGGCCTAAACCAAATCCCCGGCAACGGCGCCAAAAACTTGTTCACCACTTAGCGTGCGTGCAAATAAGCTTTAATTATAAAACTAGAAATCAAGCAAGCGAACCCGCAGTGTACGGATCGATATAGTTGAGCAAGAATTCCAGAGTATCGAACACAGGGATTTGGGGGGAACAAATTCAATTGTATATTATCAAGCAAGTAAATGTAGAAGTTTTATGAATTATTGGGAAAACAACAATCCTAAAGATCCAAGTATCCAGTTGTGGCAATCAATTGAAGATATACTAATGATGTAAGGACAGAGTTGAGATATGCAAAGGTATGCTAATGTAAGGTAATCGTACGGTGAAGTTCCAAAAACCTTATATGACTCACCTACAAAACACTCTCTATAAATGTTGTTGAGGCTTCAATATAGAAAGGTTCTAAAGGCAAGAATTAATACCAAATACCAAAACTTGTAATCCAAGGATCAAGACTAACTAAATCGATTAAGGTTGTGACACTCACAATCGAGGTAGAGGTTGTTGAGGCTTCGCTGCCACCTAGAAAAGGCAAGCCAAGACTAAGTTAAAGCAAATCTTTAACTTTGGATTAAAGTAAAAGCAGGTTCGTAACTTAACACAAAATTACGGGCAGTTCTTGAGTTCCACGGCCGTGGAAGCTCAAGAACAGACCGTGGATTAGGTTCGTCGGCGATTCTCTCTAACTCTCACGATCCAATCTATTTGCGATCGATCTATCATCATCTAAACCACAACTATCAACCCTTCACCTTAGAATTGTTAAGGGTTTTTATCCAACAATAGTCATAATGATATCAAATTCAAGGTTTAAAAGATTGAAAGATGAAAACTTCCGAAAACCTTCAATAACTTCCAAATCAGTCTCAAAGTCACAATCAAGAACAATAATCGTCACTAGATTCGGAATAGAACAAACAATCAAAATCTTAGGTAAGAAGGAAGAACGGGATGTCAATCCGTCTCCTAAATCAAACCTAAGTAAGAAGCGAAATCTTCTTACGAACAATCTTCCGAATCTTCGATCTTCCGTCAATCCGGAAATCACAATAGTGATGCGCCAAAATCTCTCAACAAAACTTCCGCCAAATGCGAAATTAGGGCAATTCCAAATGCAAGCGTAAGATGCGTCTATGCGTAAGCGAAGGTGACGGAATCTCTCTTCGTCCGTCCTTTTATAGTGTAAGATAAACTTTTGGCCCGGCCCAATCTTTTAAAAGATCGTGGCTTAAAGTGTGGCGAAAAAGATCGCCAAGATCACGGTCGTGGAAGGGTTCTACGGCCGTAATTTAGAGCGTGGAAATCAACACGGTTTGAACCATCTTCTCCACGGCCGTAGAATTTACTGGAATGAGCCACGCTTTCCTAGCCATGTTCCACGGCCGTGCACTTGAACGTGGAAAGTAGTACGGCCGTATATTAGAGCGTGGTTTAGGGCAAGAACGTGATTCTTCCCTAGCCTCGTGCATTCCTCAAGTTGGCACTCCCTTGGCTCCTATGAATGTCCTCAATCCATGGACATGCTCAATCAACTCTATCCTTGCTCAATTCCGTTCGGAAATAGCTCTCAATTACCTAAAATCAACATAAAGCTTGTGTAGATCTCTATATCGACATTATAGATAAACTAGCTCACAAATGCATCAATGCTCAATCAATGACTATCAATATGGATCAAATACAATTAGAAAACGTCCATAAAACATCACAATATTTTATGCTAACAAATAACCCCATACTTGCCACTTGCTTGTCCCTAAGAAAGGTCTTTCAAAAGCTTTAAAAATAAGAGTTAGGATGAAATATGTGTACCTTCTCAAAGCAATACTTCTTTTGGTTGAATGTGCCTTCTAAACAATAGATCATTCTCAAATCTTGCTTCAATCGTTTGTAGGACTTTCATACACTTAATCAAAGAGTAAAGAGTAAAGAAAGCTCATGAATCAAATAAACTTCTATACAAGCATCATAACCTTCAAACATTATCAAAATCAATCATAAGAAACTTCAATTTAGATCACCAAGTCATATAACATTCTTTTGATCTTAAGGACTATCAAAGAAAATGTTCTAGAATGTGGAAAAGGAAGGAACCTTTTAGGGAATGTGATGCATGAATCCGGGAAAATGGATAACAACTCTTTCTTTTTCTCTTGCGGTTTCCGCAACATTTTCAACTTAGAGCTTCGCTCTCTTCCTTTCATTTTTCGACTTTACTTTTGGAGTTATGGATAGAGGTGCACAAAAACCGAAGCCTAGGAGATTGGCGTTTCTCAATTTTTATGAGATGCCTCAAACCCTTAGCGCACATACCATAATCCGTTAGGAATATCGCTCAATCTGACTTTGGCTAGACACAAACACCCGGCTATGTGAATGGTGCCGAGTTACTCATCGTCATGATTGACTTCCCCAAACCTACAATTTCTTTCTATTCTTTTGATTGCAAATAATTGCTTTCAAAGCCCTCCCACATCAAACATGCCAATATCAATCAACTCCTCCAAATTCCCGGATAGGTAAAGGAGGTCATAATTTCAATGAGGGGCTAAATGATCAAAGAAAGAAGAAAGAAAAATGGAATTGCCTTAATCATCTCAACAAGAAGTATAAGAACTTATAGTGTGATTTCAACTTCAATTCCTCAACATGATTTAAGTAACATTCATCACATTATGAAGCTTGCAAAAGAGGCATAATCAACTCATTCAATTTCTTTTCAATTCACTAATCGTTTAAGCATGTAATTGTCATCAAACTCAATTCACAAGTAGTGATTATCATAGAAATCATCTCAATTCCTTAGAAGCACAAAATTTTCAAAATTTTTCAACTTTTATGGTTTTTTCAAGTTCTTTTTCATGCAATGGAATAATGAAACGTGCAAAAATATAATGAACATGCATGATAGTCTCGATAGAAGCAACAATAGTGAGTAAGAGTTATTATAAACTTTTAGTCACACCCCACCCCATACTTGGAACAAACATTGTCCCTAATGTTCAAATAAAAGAAAGAAAAGAAAAGAAAGAAAGAAAAAGACTCACAAAACGGCGGTGGAGCGGCTAAAGCTATCGGTCATGCAAACCATCACTGTGGCGCTGGTGGAGGCGGGAATGGAGAGAAGCTGGGGTCGTAGTGTCGTCCAAACTGCTGGCGGTAGACGTCTCTCATCATGTGATCGAGGTCGTCCATGCGTCCATCTCTAGCATTGTCTCGAATCTCCAATGCTCCTACTCTCTTTGAAAGGCCAGTAGCCCAATCCGACATCTGCTCATACCATCCCGGAGCCTGACTGTACCACCCTGGCGCGTCTGCTGGTGCTGGTGCTGGTGTTGATGACTGCTGTGCGGACCATGGAGGTGGAGCTCCATACCATGCAGGAGGCGTATCCATCCAAGTGGGTCTCTCACTCACGCTGGCGCGACGATAGGACGAACCTGAAGCTCTTGCTGGACGTGGAGAACGTCTAGGCACATCAGGGGCCGCATCCGGCTGATCCGGAAACGTGCCAAACTCCTGCTTTGCTCCTCCTCCACCCTCATACTGATCTCTCATCTCCTCCTCCTCAACAATGGGCGGTGGTGGGACATACGGAGGAGCTGCAATCCTGTTCGCATGCATAGCAGCGAACGTCTCCTTCCAATTATGGCGTCCAGCCATAATGGAGTACTCCTGTAGCCACTCAATACCCCTACCCGTCCTGCTCTCCCAAGGCATGGCTGCGTAAGGCGGACCTCTATGTGTGGGGAAGATGAGACCTCTAGTCATGAAGGCCTGAAGTCTTAAGGGTACGGCTGGTATGCGGGTACATGCAGAAAAATCAACTCCCAACATCCTAGCAAGATGTGTAACTATCCCACCATATCCAATGTTGCCCTTCCTCTTGTTCTTAAGCTTGCTCATAGTAGCAGCTAAGAGGGTGGCACAGTTAGCTCGGCGCCCATACAGCATAGAGTATAATAGAAAGAGCTCGTCCGTCTTGATCTTTTGAGGTGTCTCCGTCCGGGGGAAGAGACACTCCGAAAGAACACGGTGAGCAATCTTCAAGGCTAAGTGATACATCAACTTAGCCTTGGTGTTAGCTGGTTGCCAGCGGTCCTCGCTGGCGTAAATCATGGCAACTTCCTCCCAAAAATCTTTGGCGTAAACGCCACTAGGAAAACGACCATTGAAGGTCTCATGGAACCCAAAGAAGGTTCCGAACTCCTGGATGGAGAAATCATAGTTTCTTTCCAGAAGACGGAAAGAAACGGTCCTATCCACATGGCTGTGCTCAAAAGACGTCACAACCTCTCTCGTAATCTCCTCATAAGCGTCTTCTCGGATAGCCGAGAAGACAATAAGTCCGGCTCTATCCAAGAGCCAAGTAAGGTCATCTATGATGTTAAGAGGAGCTAAATCCTCTAACAATAGGTACCTAGGTCCAATCACAACCCTCTCATGGATCCTCTCGAGTGCATCGAGGTGATCCTCATGAATAGTCGGTACTCTAGGGCTAGGAGGTGCGGGTGATGAAGGTGAGGATGGAGGTGAAGGGGCAGAAGGTGGTGGTGCTCTAGAGGATGAAGAGGAAGAGGGGTTACCCTTCCTCTTTTTGTTCTGCTCATTCTTCTTCTCCTTAATTCTCCCAGAAACTCTCCTCATGAAGTCCATCACTGTTCAAAATCACGGTATGTTCTTGGTATTTCCACGGCCGTGGAACTGACAGAGACCGTGATTCGTCTCGACTTTTCTCAAAAATCCACAAACAGCACTCAAATTCAGCAATCAGGCAGCCCTAGTCTAATTCCTTCCAGTTTCAAGCAGTTCTCCTATAATTTCTAGCAAAAACGAATCCAAATTGACAAAGATCAAGAAGAGGGAAAAAAACCTAGGTTTCGGATTTTAAAATCCGAATTGTGTGTTCCTTGGTGATTTGCCGCTTGATTCGTTGCTTGGATCTCGTTGGTGGTCGAATTTGTTTCAATTTGGAAAGAAGAATCATCGAAAACGATTAACGAACGGAGATTTCAGGTGAAGGGCGTGGAATCGGCGATATTGGGTCGTGGAAATGGTTTTGTGAAGTGTTTTTGTGAAGAATGTGGTTTTTATAGTGACAGGCAAAATTTTGAAAATCACGGTCTGTCGGGGGTTTCCACGGCCGTGGAAATGTACGGAACCATGGTTTTGGTGATTTTTCAAAGGTTTTTGGAAATTACGGTCACTGTAGCTGTCACGACCGTGGTTTAGGCCGTGGAACTCTCTGTAAAGCTCCAATGTCCAAGTTTCGTCACCTTTCTTCAACATTACCCTTCCCTTTTCCTTTTCCATCGTTCCTACATCCAAAAACACGAACATACCGGAAGGAATCGAAGGCAAAACAAAGCAAAAACGTCTAAACTAAGCTAAACTATGAATCGAAAACAAAAAAACAAAAATGCTATACCTTGGGTTGCCTCCCAAGAAGCGCTTTGTTTAAGGTCCGTAGCTAGACCAATCTCGCACTTATTCGAGTGCGGTAGGCGCAAACTCTTCATCTTGGAGTTCCGGCGTATACTTCTTGAGTCGTTGGCCGTTCACCTTAAAGCTTCCGCCCGCTTCACCCCATACTTCAACTGCACCATGGGGGAAAATACGCTTAATTAGAAAAGGTCCGGTCCAACGAGATTTAAGATTACCTGGAAAGAGGCGAAGCCTTGAATTGAAGAGGAGAACTTGATCCCCTTCTTTGAAGTCCTTTGGAATGATATGCTTATCATGCCAACGCTTTGCTCTCTCCTTATAAATCTTGGCGTTTTCATAAGCGTTCAAGCGGAGTTCTTCAAGCTCATTAAGGTCCAAGAGACGCTTCTCTCCCGCTTCCTTCATGCTGAAATTCAACCACTTGATAGCCCAAAACGCCTTGTGCTCCAACTCTACCGGCAAGTGACAAGACTTCCCATACACAAGGTTGTATGGTGTGGTTCCTATGGGTGTCTTGTACGCAGTCCGGTACGCCCACAATGCGTCATCAAGCTTCAATGACCAATCCTTCCTAGTCCTTGAAACCGTTTTCTCTAGAATTCCTTTGATCTCCCGATTTGAGATCTCAACTTGTCCACTAGTTTGTGAATGATAAGGGGTAGCGATCTTGTGAGTAACCCCATACTTAGCTAGAAGAGCTTCAAAGCGCCGGGCAATGAAGTGAGAACCTCCATCACTAATAATAGTCCTTGGTGTCCCAAATCGTGGGAAGATGGTTTTGTTAAAGAACTTTACCACAACCATGGCGTCATTGGTGGGAGAGGCAATTGCTTCCACCCATCTAGAAACGTAATCCACCGCCAAGAGTATGTATTGGTTTCCACAAGAAGATGGGAATGGTCCCATAAAGTCTACTCCCCAAACATCGAAAATCTCCAACTCTTGGATGTTGTTGAGGGGCATCTCATTCCTCCTAGAGATATTACCTGTACTTTGACAAGCATCGCAGCAAGAAACAAAGGATTGCACATCTCTAAATAAAGTAGGCCAAAAGAATCCAGATTGCAATACCTTTGTGCTAGTCTTGTTCGAACTAGCGTGTCCTCCACAAGGTAGTGAATGACAATGGCGGATGACACTTTGCATCTCATCTTCCGGCACACATCGCCGAATGATGCCATCCGGACCTCTCTTAAAGAGGAGAGGTTCATTCAAAAAGTATTCCCGGACATCCTTAAAGAACTTCTTCCTTTGTGCGTAGGATAATACGGGCGGTATCTCCTGACAAACCAAATAGTTAACAAAATCAGCAAACCATGGTTCGTTACCTTTGGAGATTACATCGATGCACTCCTGAATAATGTGTAGGTGTTCGTCCGGGAAGGAGTCATCGATGGGTAAATGGTCGTCCTCTAGATGTGTTAGGCGACTCAAATGATCCGCAACAGAATTTTCCGAACCCTTCTTGTCGCGGATCTCAAGATCGAACTCTTGTAGGAGAAGAATCCATCTAATTAGCCTTGGCTTCGCATCCTTCTTTGCAAGGAGGTACCGAATCGCAACATGATCTGTGTAGACAATCACCTTTGCACCTACAAGATAAGAGCGAAACTTGTCAATAGCATAAACAATGGCTAGAAATTCCTTTTCGGTAGTGGCGTAATTGAGGTGCGCTTCATCTAGTGTCTTGCTAGCATAGTATATGGCATGGGTTCGTCCTTCCTTTCGTTGTCCAAGAACATCTCCTATAGCTACGTCACTAGCATGGCACATAACCTCAAAGGGAAGAGTCCCATCCGGAGGTTGGATAATAGGTGCTGAAATTAGAACATTCCGAATTGTGTTAAACGCATCCAAACATTCCTGCAAAAACTCAAAAACTACATCCTTCATCAATAGATTAGTGAGCGGTTTTGATATTTTAGAGAAGTCTTTAATGAAGCGCCTATAGAATCCAGCATGTCCTAGGAAACTTCTTATCCCTTTCACCGAAGATGGGGGAGGAAGCTTTTCTATAGTCTCTATTTTCGCCTTATCCACCTCTATCCCTCTACTAGAAATTAAGTGTCCTAAAACAATTCCTTCCTTAACCATGAATTGACACTTCTCCCAATTAAGAACTAGGTTAGTGTCTTCACACTTTTGTAAAATAAGAGCAAGGTTAGAAAGACAATTTTGAAAAGAGGAACCGTATACGGAGAAGTCATCCATGAAGACCTCCATGATTTCCTCAATGTATTCGGAGAAGATGGCCATCATGCACCTTTGAAAGGTGGCTGGGGTGTTGCAAAGCCCGAACGGCATTCTCCTATAAGCGAACGTACCCCATGGGCACGTGAATGTGGTCTTCTCCTGATCGTCCGGGTGTATCAGACTCTGAAAGAAACCACTATAACCGTCAAGATAGCAAAAATGTGAATGTTGTGCTAACCTTTCAAGCATTTGATCAATTAATGGAAATGTGAAGTGATCCTTCCTCGTCGCGTTGTTGAGCTTGCGGTAGTCGATGCACATCCACCATCCCGTTACGGTTCGGGTAGGAATGAGTTCGTTGTTCTTGTTGGTGATGACCGTCATTCCTCCCTTCTTCGGAACCACTTGAACCGGACTCACCAACTTACTATCGGAGATAGGATAGATGATACCTGCATCAAGAAGTTTAAGAATTTCCTTCTTGACAACCTCCTTCATGGTCGGATTTAACCGCCTTTGAGGTTGTCTTGAAGTCCTAAAGTCCTCTTCCATTAGTATTTTATGCATGCAAAGAGAAGGTTTGATTCCTACTAAGTCCTCAATAGTATATCCTAAAGCTTTTCTATGTTTCCTAAGGACAACCATGAGCTCATTGTGTTCATCTATGCTTAGATCGGAGCAAACAATAACCGGAAAGGTAGAATTAGGTCCTAGAAAAGCGTACCTTAGATGAGTAGGAAGTGGCTTAGTTCCATTGCTTTCGGAGCTTCCAATGGCTCTTGTGGAGCATCCGATGTTTCCTTAGAAGTGTCTAAGGAAGTAGAAGGTGTGGGAGAAGAATCAAAAGAAGTTGAAGAAGAGGTACGTTCACCCTCTTCCACGGCCAGAATCACGGTTTCTCTGTGTTCTCCACGGCCGTGGTTTAGGGCGTGGAAAGGAAATACGGTTGCTCTGTTTCCTCCACGACCGTATAACTCTCTGGAGTGGGACACGGTTTTGTTGGTGAAATCCACGGCCGTGGAATATAGTGTATGGCCGTGGATTCTCACGTTTTCTGCTTCATCGTGGAGCATCTCAAATTCCACTTCACCCACTTCTTCTTGTGCCTCTAAGGATTCAATTGCCTCATTGCACTCCTCTTATTCCCCTACATTCGTTAGACTCATAGTAATAACCTTTTGTAAATGATCTTTGAAGAGAATAGCACTTACCTCCTCTCTAGACAACCTCTCTTCATCTTGGATATTGAATATATCCTCATCAAAGATTGGCTCCTTCACTAGAGTGGAAAGAACAAACTCTACCTTCTCCTCTCCTATGTCAAAGGCGAGTCTAGCATTCTTGCAATCGACTATGCAGCCGGAAGTTGCAAGAAACGGTCTTCCGAGTATGATCGGGACCGGACTATCTGCAGGAATGTCAAGCACAACAAAATCAATGGGAACGAAGAATTTACCTAGCTTGACCGGGACGTCTTCTACAATACCGACGGGGCGAGTGATGGATCGATCCGCCATGTACAACGTCATCTTCACCGGTTTAGGGTCGCCTAAACCGATCTTCCTACATAATGCAAGTGGTATGATGCTCACACTTGCTCCTAAGTCACATAAAGCGTCATATGTGACATCTCCCACTCCTATGGGAATGCAAAACGACCCCGGATCCTTTAGCTTTGGGGGCATTTTCTCCTTCATGGTTTTGATGAGATCCGAAAAATCCGAACTCATCTTAACCTCTCCAAAGTCCTCTAACTTTCTCTTGTTAAAGAGGATCTCCTTTAAGAACTTGCCATAAGCCGGCATACCTACAATAGCATCAATGAAAGGTATATTAATATGCAGCTTTCTCATGAGTTCTATAAACTTACCAAATTGTTTATCTAGGCGCGCTCTCGCTCTAGATTGAGGGAATGGTAGGGGAGGTTTGTAAGCCGGAGGAGGAACGTAGACATCTTCCTTCTCCTTCCCCTTCTCTTTGTCTTTCTCAACGGGGACTTCTACAAACTTAGGCTGCGGATCGGTGGTAGTCACTCCGCTCCTAGTTGTGATGGCCATAACCCTTCCCTTAGGGTTGTCCTCCGTCTTTCCTGGAAGTTTCCCTTGATTCCTAGGAACTTCCTCCGCTTGGCTGAACATTTGGTTTTCTAAAACCTTTTGGGCTTTATCAACCTTAGAAATTTGATCATCAACCTTAATGATGCGGTTCTCCAACCCTTGAAGCTTTCCCAAGATCGTTTCCAATATGGGATCGGGCTTCTCCTTCCCCGAAGTGTTTCCTCCATTAGATGTTTGCCCCTGGCTTTTCAAAGGAGTAGAGGAAGAGGAAGGTGGAGTTAGTGAATTCGAATTGGAAGGATAAGAGTTACCGGAGTTTTGTTGATTGGAGCGCCAATTGTTGTTGTTTGAACCCCTATTGTTCTTCCAATTGTTCCGGTTGTTGTTGTTGCCATTCCAATTGTTCCGGTTGTTGTTCCGGTTGTTGTTCCGGTTATTGTTGTTGCGGCTTGTATTCTCTCCACCATTGTTGTTGTTGCCCAAGTAGCCAACCTCCTTCCCTTGTTGCTTTGGGAAGTTGGTCTTGATAGCTTCCTTTAACTCTTTGATTTGGTTGTTGAGGGAGAAAATCTGGTTTTGAGCTTCATGTGTGAGCTTTGCTCCTTGCTCTACACGATTTCCCTCAACTTTCCGGTGGGAATACTTCTCTATGACTCTTGCTTGCTTCTCAATGAAGTCCCAAGCGTCATCTTCTCTCATGTCCATGAATGTACCACATGAGAGGGATTGGAGCTTGAATTGTGTGTCCACATCCAGCCCCTTATAGTATATCTCTAGCAATGCAAGCTTGGATATGCCATGATGAGGGCAATCAAATAACAAATCCTGAAACCTCTCCCATGATTGAAACAAACTTTCGTTAGATCTCATGGAAAATGCATTAATCTTACCTCTAAGTTCCACCGTTTTGGATGGCGGAAAGAACTTAGTGAGGAACTCCGCGGAAAGATCCTCCCATGTCTTGGTGTGGAGCTTGATACCAAGACAATGCTTTCCCCTTCAAAGAGAAGAAGAAAGGCTTGATACCAAGACTATGCTTTCCCCTTCAAAGAGAAGAAGAAAGGCTTGAGCTTATAGTTGTTGGTAGTTGCATTTTTTGGTCTCATTGTCTCCATCATACACTCAAAGTTTTGCAAGTCTTGGTGTGGAGATTCAGCGCTTGTCCCGCCAAATTGGTTTTGGCGAACAAGAGTAATAACTTGAGGGTTGAAGCTAAACCCTTGTACATCATCAGCATCAAAGTGCACACGTAAACGGCATGGTTGTTGTGTTGGATCCATCCTTTGGCCAAGAGTTCTTGGCTCTTCATCCACGCGGTTCAGCCTTACATTCCTAGGTGGAACGCGGCGTCGGTTTGCGGTCGTCCGTGGAGCGAATGGATTTGCATTGATCCTTGGATCAATCTACTCTAACGGTGGCATGGAGGAGTCGCTATCATCAGCGGATGAATGACCCCTGTTCGACCTTAATGATCTCCTTGAGGATATCTTGCTTCCCTTATTCTTGAGATTGCTTAGTTCTATCCTCATCTGGAACATCATATCTTTTAGATAGTCAACTTGAGATTGATGACGATCCATTTCATCCCGGCGAATCTTCTCATTCCATTGGAGTTGAGCTTCTTTCTCCGCTAACTCCGCTTGAAGAACACGTTCGTGTTCTTCAGCCATTTTCTTTTCCTTACGCTTTTGCCTTAAAGTTCTCTCAAGCTCTTGATCAAGAGGTATGAGATCCTCGGTGTTCCTAGACCTGCGCATGCACTCAAAAAAATATCAAATAATGAGAGCAAGCTCCCAAGCTTGACAACCGGCAACCAAATTCGGCCTACACCAAATCCCCGGCAACGGCGCCAAAAAATTGTTCGCCACTAAGCGTGCGTGCAAATAAGCTTTAATTATAAAACTAGAAATCAAGCAAGCGAACCCGCAGTGTACGGATCGATATAGTTGAGCAAGAATTCCAGAGTATCGAACACAGGGATTTGGGGGGAACAAATTCAATTGTAGATTATCAAGCAAGTAAATGTAGAAGTTTTATGAATTATTGGGAAAACAACAATCCTAAAGATCCAAGTATCCAGCTGTGGCAATCAATTCAAGATATACTAATGATGTAAGGACAGAGTTGAGATATGCAAAGGTATGCTAATGTAAGGTAATCGTACGGTGAAGTTCCAAAAACCTTATATGACTCACCTACAAGACACTCTCTATAAAGGTTGTTGAGGCTTCAATATAGAAAGATTCTAAAGGCAAGAATTAATATCAAATACCCAAACTTGTAATCCAAGGATCAAGACTAACTAAATCGATTAAGGTTGTGACACTCACAATCGAGGTAGAGGTTGTTGAGGCTTCGCTACCACCTAGAAAAGGCAAGCCAAGACTAAGTTAAAGCAAATCTTTAACTTTGGATTAAAGTAAAAGCAGGTTCGTAACTTAACACAAAATTACGGGTAGTTCTTGAGTTCACGGCCGTGGAAGCTCAAGAACAGACTGTGGATTAGGTTCGTCGGCGATTCTCTCTAAATCTCAGGATCCAATCTATTTACGATCGATCTATCATCATCTAAACCACAACTATCAACCCTTCACCTTAGAATTGTTAAGGGTTTTTAGCCAACAATAGTCATAATGATATCAAATGCAAGGTTTAAAAGATTGAAAGATGAAAACTTCCGAAAACCTTCAATAACTTCCAAATCAGTCTCAAAGTCACAATCAAGAACAATAATCGTCACTAGATTCGGAATAAAACAAACAATCAAAATCTTAGATAAGAAGGAAGAACGGGATGTCAATCCGTCTCCTAAATCAAACCTAAGTAAGAAGTGAAATCTTCTTACGAACAATCTTCCGAATCTTCGATCTTCCATCAATCCGGAAATCACAATAGCGATGCTCCAAAATCTCTCAACACAACTTCCGCCAAATGCGAAATTAGGGCAATTCCAAACGCGAGCGTAAGATGCGTCTATGCGTAAGCGAAGGTGACGGAATCTCTCTTCGTCCGTCCTTTTATAGTGTAAGATAAACTTTTGGCCCGGCCCAATCTTTTAAAAGATCGTGGCTTAAAGTGTGGCGAAAAAGATCGCCAAGATCACGGTCGTGGAAGGGTTCTACGGCCGTAATTTAGAGCGTGGAAATCAACACGGTTTGAACCATCTTCTCCACGGCCGTAGAATTTACTGGAATGAACCACGCTTTCCTAGCCATGTTCCACGGCCGTGCACTTGAACGTGGAAAGTAGTACGGCCGTATATTAGAGCGTGGTTTAGGGCAAGAACGTGATTCTTCCCTAGCCTCGTGCATTCCTCAAGTTGGCACTCCCTTGGCTCCTATGAATGTCCTCAATCCATGGACATGCTCAATCAACTCTATCCTTGCTCAATTCCGTTCGGAAATAGCTCTCAATTACCTAAAATCAACATAAAGCTTGTGTAGATCTCTATATCGACATTATAGATAAACTAGCTCACAAATGCATCAATGCTCAATCAATGACTATCAATATGGATCAAATACAATTAGAAAACGTGCATAAAACATCACAATATTTTATGCTAACAAATAACCCCATACTTGCCACTTGCTTGTCCCTAAGCAAGGTCTTTCAAAAGCTTTAAGAATAAGAGTTAGGATGAAATATGTGTACCTTCTCAAAGCAATACTTCTTTTGGTTGAATGTGCCTTCTAAACAATAGATCATTCTCAAATCTTGCTTCAATCGTTTGTAGGACTTTCATACACTTAATCAAAGAGTAAAGAGTAAAGAAAGCTCATGAATCAAATAAACTTCTATACAAGCATCATAACCTTCAAACATTATCAAAATCAATCATAAGAAACTTCAATTTAGATCACCAAGTCATATAACATTCTTTGATCTTAAGGACTATCAAAGAAAATGGTCTAGAATGTGGAAAAGGAAGGAAACTTTTAGGGAATGTGGTGCATGAATCCGGGAAAATGGATAACAACTCTTTCTTTTTCTCTTGCGGTTTCCACAACATTTTCAACTTAGAGCTTCGCTCTCTTCCTTTCATTTTTCGACTTTACTTTTGGAGTTATGGATAGAGGTGCACAAAAACCGAAGCCTAGGAGATTGGCGTTTCTCAATTTTTATGAGATGCCTCAAACCCTTAGCGCACATACCATAATCCGTTAGGAATATCGCTCAATCTGACTTTGGCTAGACACAAACACCCGGCTATGTGAATGATGCCGAGTTACTCATCGTCATGATTGACTTCCCCAAACCTACAATTTCTTTCTATTCTTTTGATTGCAAATAATTGCTTTCAAGGCCCTCCCACATCAAACATGCCAATATCAATCAACTCCTCCAAATTCCCGGATAGGTAAAGGAGGTCATAATTTCAATGAGGGGCTAAATGATCAAAGAAAGAAGAAAGAAAAATCGAATTGCCTTAATCATCTCAACAAGAAGTATAAGAACTTATAGTGTGATTTCAACTTCAATTCTTCAACATGATTTAAGTAACATTCATAACATTATGAAACTTGCAAAAGAGGCATAATCAACTCATTCAATTTCTTTTCAATTCACTAATCGTTTAAGCATGTAATTGTCATCAAACTCAATTCACAAGTAGTGATTATCATAGAAATCATCTCAATTCCTTAGAAGCACAAAATTTTCAAAATTTTTCAACTTTTATGGTTTTTTCAAGTTCTTTTTCATGCAATGCAATAATGAAACATGCAACAATATAATGAACATGCAAGATAGTCTCGATAGAAGCAAACATAGTGAGTAAGAGTTATTACAAACTTTTAGTCACACCCCACCCCATACTTGGAACAAACATTGTCCCTAATGTTCAAATAAAAGAAAGAAAAGAAAAGAAAGAAAGAAAAAGACTCACAAAACGGCGGTGGAGCGGCTAAAGCTATCGGTCATGCAAATCATCACTGTGGCGCTGGTGGAGGCGGGAATGGAGAGAAGCTGGGGTCGTAGTGCCGCCCAAACTGCTGGCGGTAGACGTCTCTCATCATGTGATCGAGGTCGTCCATGCGTCCATCTCTAGCATCGGCTCGATCTCCAATGCTCCTACTCTTTCTGAAAGGCCAGTAGCCCATTCCGGCATCTACTCATACCATCCCTGAGCCTGACTGTACCGCCCTGGCGCGTCTGCTGGTGCTGATGACTGTTGTGCGGACCATGGAGGTGGAGCTCCATACCATGCAGGAGGCGTATCCATCCAAGTGGGTCTCTCACTCACGCTGGCGCGACGAGAGGATGAACCTGAAGCTCTGGCTGGACGTGGAGAACGTCTAGGCACATCGGGGGCCACATCCGGCTGATCCGGAAACGTGCTAAACTCATGCTCTGCTCCTCCTCCACCCTCATACTGATCTCTCATCTCCTCCTCCTCAACTACGGGCGGTGGTGGGACATACGGAGGAGCTGCAATCCTGTTCGCATGCATAGCAGCGAACGTCTCCTTCCAATTATGGCGTCCAGCCATAATGGAGTACTCCTGTAGCTACTCAATACCCCTACCCGTCTTGCTCTCCCAAGGCATGGCTGCGTAAGGCGGACCTCTATGTGTGGGGAAGATGAGACCTCTAGTCATGAAGGCCTGAAGTCCTAAGGGTACGATTGGTATGCGGGTACATGCAGAAAAATCAACTCCCAACATCCTAGCAAGATGGGTAACTATCCCACCATATCCAATGTTGCCCTTCCTCTTGTTCTTAAGCTTGCTCATAGTAGCAGCTAAGAGGGTGGCACAGTCAACAACATAGAGTATAATAGAAAGAGCTCGTCCGTCTTGATCTTTTGAGGTGTCTCCGTCCGGGGGAAGAGACTCTCCGAAAGAACACGGTGAGCAATCTTCAAGGCTAAGTGATACATCAACTTAGCCTTGGTGTCAGCTGGTTGCCAGCGGTCCTCGCTGGTGTAAATCATGGCAACTTCCTCCCAAAAATCTTTGGCGTAGACGCCACTAGGAAAACGACCATTGAAGGTCTCATGGAACCCAAAGAAGGTTCCGAACTCCCGGATGGAGAAATCATAGTTTCTTTCCATAAGCCGGAAAGAAACGGTCCTATCCACATGGTTGTGCTCAAAAGACGTCACAACCTCTCTCGTAATCTCTTCATAAGCGTCTTCTCGGATAGCCGAGAAGACAATAAGTCCGGCTCTATCCAAGAGCCAAGTAAGGTCATCTATGATGTTAAGAGGAGCTAAATCCTCTAACAATAGGTACCTAGGTCCAATCACAGCCCTCTCATGGATCCTCTCGAGTGCATCGAGGTGATCCTCATGAATAGTCGGTACTCTAGGGCTAGGAGGTGCGGGTGATGAAGGTGAGGATGGAGGTGAAGGGGAGGAAGGTGGTGGTGCTCTAGAGGATGAAGAGGAAGAGGGGTTACCCTTCCTCTTTTTGTTCTACTCATTCTTCTTCTCCTTTATTCTCCCAGAAACTCTCCTCACGAAGTCCATCACTGTTCAAAATCACGGTCCATTCTTGGTATTTCCACGGCCGTGGAACTGACAGAGACCGTGATTCGTCTTGACTTTTCTCAAAAATCCACAAACAGCACTCAAATTCAGCAATCAGGCAACCCTAGTCTAATTCCTTTCAGTTTCAAGCAGTTCTCCTATAATTTCTAGCAAAAACGAACCCAAATTGACAAAGATCAAGAAGAGGGAAAAAAACCTAGGTTTCGGATTTTAAAATCCGAATTGTGTGTTCCTTGGTGATTTGCCGCTTGATTCGTTGCTTGGATCTCGTTGGTGGTCGAATTTGCTTCAATTTGGAAAGAAGAATGGTCGAAAACGATTAACGAAAGGAGATTTGAGGTGAAGGGCGTGGAATCGGCGATATTGGGTCGTGGAAATGGTTTTGTGAAGTATTTTTGTGAAGAACGTGGTTTTTATAGTGACAGGAAAAATTTTGAAAATCACGGTCTGTCGGGGGGTTCCACGGCCGTGGAAATGTACGGAACCGTGGTTTTGGTGATTTTTCAAAGGTTTTTGGAAATTACGGTCACTGTAGCTGTCACGACCGTGGTTTAGGCCGTGGAACTCTCTGTAAACCTCCAAAGTCCAAGTTACGTCACCTTTCTTCAACATTACACTTCCCTTTTCCTTTTCCATCGTTCCTACATCCAAAAACACGAACATACCGGAAGGAATCGAAGGCAAAACAAAGCAAAAACGTCAAAACTAAGCTAAACTATGAATCGAAAACAAAAAAACAAAAATGCTATACCTTGGGTTGCCTCCCAAGAAGCGCTTTGTTTAAGGTCCGTAGCTAGACCAATCTCGCGCTTATTCGAGTACGGTAGGCGCGAACTCTTCAGCTTGGAGTTCCGGCGTATACTTCTTGAGTCGTTGGCCGTTCACCTTAAAGCTTCCGCCCGCTTCACCCCATACTTCAACTGCACCATGGGGGAAAATACGCTTAATTAGAAAAGGTCCGGTCCAACGAGATTTAAGCTTACCTGGAAAGAGGCGAAGCCTTGAATTGAAGAGGAGAACTTGATCTCCTTCTTTGAAGTCATTTGGAATGATATGCTTATCATGCCAACGCTTTGCTCTCTCCTTATAACTCTTGGCGTTTTCATAAGCGTTCAAGCGGAGTTCTTCAAGCTCATTAAGGTCCAAGAGACGCTTCTCTCCCGCTTCCTTCATGCTGAAATTCAACCACTTGATAGCCCAAAACGCCTTGTGCTCCAACTCTACCGGCAAGTGACAAGACTTCCCATACACAAGGTTGTATGGTGTGGTTCCTATGGGTTTCTTGTACGCAGTCCGTACGCCCACAATGCGTCATCAAGCTTCAAAGACCAATCCTTCCTAGTCCTTGAAACCGTTTTCTCTAGAATTCCTTTGATCTCCCGATTTGAGATCTCAACTTGTCCACTAGTTTGTGGATGATAAGGGGAAGCGATCTTGTGAGTAACCCTATACTTAGCTAGAAGAGCTTCAAAGCGCCGGGCAATGAAGTGAGAACCTCCATCACTAATGATAGTCCTTGGTGTCCCAAATCGTGGGAAGATGGTTTTGTTAAAGAACTTAACCACAACCATGGCGTCATTGGTGGGAGAGGCAATTGCTTCCACCCATCTAGAAACGTAATCCACCGCCAAGAGTATGTATTGGTTTCCACAAGAAGATGGGAATGGTCCCATAAAGTCTACTCCCCAAACATCGAAAATCTCCACCTCTTGGATATTGCTGAGGGGCATCTCATTCCTCCTAGAGATATTACCTGTTCTTTGACAAGCATCGCAACAAGAAACAAAGGATTGCACATCTCTAAATAAAGTAGGCCAAAAGAATTTAGATTGCAATACCTTTGTGCTAGTCTTGTTCGAACTAGCATGTCCTCCACAAGGTAGTGTATGACAATGGCGGATGACACTTTGCATCTCATCTTCCGGCACACATCGCCGAATGGTGCCATCCGGACCTCTCTTAAAGAGGAGAGGTTCATTCCAAAAGTATTCCCGGACATCCTTAAAGAACTTCTTCCTTTGTGCGTAGGATAATCCGGGCGGTATCTCCTGACAAACCAAATAGTTAACAAAATCAGCAAACCATGGTTCGTTACCTTTGGAGATTACATCGATGCACTCCTGAATAATGTGTAGGTGTTCGTCCGGGAAGGAGTCATCGATGGGTAAATGGTCGTCCTCTAGATGTGTTAGGCGACTCAAATGATCCGCAACAGAATTTTCCGAACCCTTCTTGTCGCGGATCTCAAGATCGAACTCATGTAGGAGAAGAATCCATCTAATTAGCCTTGGCTTCGCATCCTTCTTTGCAAGGAGGTACCGAATCGCAGCATGATCCGTGTAGACAATCACCTTTGCACCTACAAGATAAGAGCGAAACTTGTCAATAGCATAAACAATGGCTAGAAATTCCTTTTCGGTAGTGGCGTAATTGAGGTGCGCTTCATCTAGCGTCTTGCTAGCATAGTATATGGCATGGGTTCGTCCTTTCTTTCGTTGTCCAAGAACATCTCCTATAGCTACGTCACTAGCATGGCACATAACCTCAAAGGGAAGAGTCCAATCCGGAGGTTGGATAATAGGTGCTGAAATTAGAACATTCCGAATTGTGTTAAACGCATCCAAACATTCCTGCAAAAACTCAAAAACTACATCCTTCATCAATAGATTAGTGAGCGGTTTTGATATTTTAGAGAAGTCTTTAATGAAGCGCCTATAGAATCCAGCATGTCCTAGGAAACTTCTTATCCCTTTCACCGAAGATGGGGGATGAAGCTTTTCTATAGTCTCTATTTTTGCCTTATCCACCTCTATCCCTCTACTAGAGATTAAGTGTCCTAAAACAATTCCTTCCTTAACAATGAATTTACACTTCTCCCAATTAAGAACTAGGTTAGTGTTTTCACACCTTTGTAAAACAAGAGCAAGGTTAGAAAGACAATTGTGAAAATAGGAACCGTATACGGAGAAGTCATCCATGAAGACCTCCATGATTTCCTCAATGTATTCGGAGAAGATGGCCATCATGCACCTTTGAAAGGTGGCTGGGGCGTTGCAAAGCCCGAACGGCATTCTCCTATAAGCGAACATACCCCATGGGCACGTGAATGTGGTCTTCTCATGATCGTCCGGGTGTATCGGAATCTGAAAGAAACCACTATAACCGTCAAGATAGCAAAAATGTGAATGTTGTGCTAACCTTTCAAGCATTTGATCAATGAATGGCAATGGGAAGTGATCCTTCCTCGTCGCGTTGTTGAGCTTGCGGTAGTCGATGCACATCCGCCATCCCGTTACGGTTCGGGTAGGAATGAGTTCGTTGTTCTTGTTGGTGATGACCGTCATTCCTCCCTTCTTCGGAACTACTTGAACCGGACTCACCCACTTACTATCGGAGATAGGATAGATGATACCTGCATCAAGAAGTTTAAGAATTTCCTTCTTGACAACCTCCTTCATGGTCGGATTTAACCGCCTTTGAGGTTGTCTTGAAGTCCTAAAGTCCTCTTCCATTAGTATTTTATGCATGCAAAGGGAAGGTTTGATTCGTACTAAGTCCTTAATAGTATATCCTAAAGCTTTTCTATGTTTCCTAAGGACAACCATGAGCTCATTGTGTTCATCTATGCTTAGATCGGAGCTAACAATAACCGGAAAGGTAGAATTAGGTCCTAGAAAAGCGTACCTTAGATGAGTAGGAAGTGGCTTTAGTTCCATTGCTTTCGGAGCTTCCAATGGCTCTTGTGGAGCTTCCGATGTTTCCTTAGAAGTGTCTAAGGAAGTAGAAGGTGTGGGAGAAGAATCAAAAGAAGTTGAAGAAGAGGTACGTTCACCCTCTTCCACGGCCAGAATCACGGTTTCTCTGTGTTCTCCACGGCCGTGGTTTAGGGCATGGAAAGGAAATACGGTTGCTTTGTTTCCTCCACGACCGTATAACTCTCTGGAGTGGGACACGGTTTTGTTGGTGAATTCCACGGCCGTGGAATATAGTGTATGGCCGTGGATTCTCACGTTTTCTGCTTCATCGTGGAGCATCTCAAATTCCACTTCACCCACTTCTTCTTGTGCCTCTAAGGGTTCAATTGCCTCATTGCACTCCTTTTCTTCCCCTACATTCGTTAGACTCATTGTAATAATCTTTTGTAAAGGATCTTTGAAGAGAATAGCACTTACCTCCTCTCTAGACAACCCCTCTTCATCTTGGATATTGAATATATCTGATAACATGATTTATGACTTAGGTTTAGGTAATCATTTAGATAGATTTCTCACTCATTCATGCAAGTCTTGGCATTGGTTCATGACGTCTTCGCTCAATTCATGCACATTTCTAGAAAAGACGTCTACACTACCTTTTATCGGTTTTGTAGGTAATTCGGGGATCTATTGGACGTTAATCGATACATTTGAGGGCCAAGCCTCATGATGGTACACATCCAAAGCATTGGAGGAGCATAATTGGAGCAACAAAGGACACAAAGACCACTATTGGTGCAAGCAATGGAGCAACTCATGGCTAGACGATCATAGCATGTTTCTGCTGAAAAAAATCGGACCAACTAGCAGCTAAATCGGCCGATTTTATCCATTGGGTCGATTTTTGGGCCTTTGACAGCTTAAGCCACGTGTCCCACGATCTCTTGTCCGGCCTTGCTCTTGGTGGAGAATATAAGTTGTCCTGCAGGTTGTTGCTGAGCATCTCTCCTCTCCCACATTCTCTCATTCACATCTCATCCATTGGAGGCAAGGATTGGAGGAGAAGAAAACTCTCAAGGATTGAAGGAAGAAGAAGAACACCATTTTAGGAGTGATAGTAAGGTTTTGAGTGACTTTTGAGTGATTTTTGTTATCTTGGATTGAAGAACTATTGCAAGGATTGTTAGGAACGTTTTGGATCTTCATTTAAGAGTTTGTAAGTCTTGCTACAACTTGGATTTAGCTGAGATTTATTGATTTTATTTGCTTATCTTTCATTATTCATCTATGAGAACCATGTATGCTTGTATGATGATTTTGGATCTTGATATGCATACTATTGGCTAGTTTATTGTGATTCTGGAGTGATGGATTGATGGTTATGGCTAGGGTGATGATAGAATGAACTTATATGTTAGTTTAGGATGATTTATATGCACGAAACTCACAACAGAAGGAAAAATCGGCCTGTTCATCAGGTAAATCGGCCGATTTTCCCATGATCCATCCGATTTTCCTCTCTGTTGGTCTTTGATTGATGAATCTGTATGTTAGGGTGTTAGGTTGTTAAATCCCAGTATTTATTAAGCCCAATTTAGCTTAGGATCACCTAATGCTATCAATCTAAGTGAGGGAAGAGATCTACCCGATGATTTCCGACCTTAGATACCTAAGATGATGAATGCTAGGTAGTAGTGAGCCTCATAAGCCGCTATTGGATCGAGTGTGCTAGGATTAGTACTTGAGACTTCCCTATTCCGAGACTTACCCGGTAAGGAGAGGGTTGCACCCTTAAGTAGTATCCGGTTTGTGTAGAACTCCCTATTTAACCACCTTGAGACCTACCCGGTAATAGGAGTTAGATGCGAGACTAGTGAAGTGAGAGACCTACCCGGTAATTGCTTCAATTAGTGAAACACTCTTCCCCAACACCGCAACTTGTCCTTAGAATCCTTAGAACCTTGAGTCCTATGCCATAACCGGAAATCTTGACCTCTAGAATCCACTTTTCTCTCTTGATCATATACTTGTGTTTTGAGTTACTTGTTTGTTTGCTAGTTGAGTTGTTAGCTTGTTTTATTATCTTGCTTGATTTGCGATCTTTGTTTGATCACTACAAAAACCAAAAATATCATCATTTTCATTTCTTTGTTCCTTGACTTTTTCTTTGATTAGATCAACACTATCTATGACCATTGTTTGGCTCGATTTTACCTTAGTCTTTGTGTTCGACCTCGGAATACTATCCCTACTACAAACGTCCCGTACACTGCGGGTTCGCTAGGAGTTAGGATAAATATAACGAGTATAAATTTAAAGCTTATTGCGTACACACATCACACGATCTTAGCGTAACAAGTTTTTGGCGCCGTTGCCGGGGACTAGGTCTAGATTGAGTCATTTTGTGATTGTTTATAGTGTAGATCTTTCTTGTTGCTTTTGATCTCTCTTTGGTGTGTGTCTTTGCTTTTCAGGACCTCTCTTACTCTTTAGGTCTATACGAAGATCTTGTGGCAAGGATTTAGCTCCATTCGATCCCGAACCGGAGAAAACCCTTAGATCTAGATCCAAGAGCATTAGAAAGGGAAAAGAGATGGCCGGAAGAGACCTCCAAGCTGAATTGGATGAAGCCTTAGAGCAAATAAGGCTAAGAGATGAGCTCTTGGAGGAAGAAAGGAGACTTGCCAATGAGAGGCAAGAAGCAACTAGGAGGGAGATTGATGAGATTAGGCAAGCCCTTGTACAAGGGGAGCTTAATCGTCAACAACCTCCACCTCCTCCACCACCACAACCGCAGCCGGCGGCGAATGTTAGGGTTGTACCCATTGCTATCGAAGAGCCACAAACTTTGGGTAGACGTATGGATCCGGCACAAAGAGCACACCGTCCGGGTGTGAACTTAGGAGATCCTGCAGCCCACAACTACGAGCTCCGCCCTCAAGTTCTACAAATGATCCGGCATAATCAATTTGGAGGGATGGAAGGAGTGTCCCCTCATCAACACTTGATGAACTATGAGATTTTGATGGAGACTCTTAGACCGCCAAGATTGGAGAGCAACAACCATAAGCTAAGGGCTTTCTCCTTCTCTCTTAAGGACAAAGCCTTAGCTTGGTATCAATCTATTCCACAAGGGCGAGTTGGTACTTGGGAGGAAATGACAACCGAGTTTTTGACTAAGTTCTTCCCACCTTCCAAGACTACCGAGTTAAGAGGGAAGATCAATGCCTTCGTGATGAAGGATAGAGAGAGTTTGTTCAAGTCTTGGGAATTCTTGAAGGAAATACTCTCTAAATTGCATATTAACATTCCGTTCATGGATGCTATTTTAGGAATGCCGGCATATGGCAAATTCTTGAAGGAAATACTCTCCAACAAAAGGAAGTTGGAGGAGTATGGGGAGATAAGAATGATGAAGAGATCCTCGGAGTTGATTCAAACGATGAAGGAGGAGATGCCTCCCAAGCTAAGGGATCCAGGATCCTTTTGTGTGCCAATCGGAGTAGGAGAAGTGAAATATGACGCCCTATGTGATCTTGGGGCAAGTGTAAGCATCATCCCGCTTGCACTTTGCAACAAGGTTGGGCTAGGAGAGCCAAAGCCGGTCAAGATGACCCTTTACATGGCGGACCGCTCAATCACTCATCCGGTTGGAATCTTGGAAGACATTCCGGTGCAACTAGGGAAGTTCTATGTGCCCATAGACTTTGTTGTTTTGGACATCCCGGCGGACTATCCGGTTCCTATCATCTTGGGGAGACCTTTCCTAGCTACTTCCGGATGTCTAGTAGATTGCAAGAATGGAACCCTCTCCTTCAACATTGGAGAAGAGAACATCAAGTTCAAGCTATCCACAATGATGAAAGGGCCAACCCTTGACGAAGATGTATTCAACATAGTTGAAGAAGAGGAGTCTAGAGAGGTTGTGAGCTCAATCTTGCTCAAGGATCCACTTGAGAGGGTTCTTAGGTCAAGCTTGATGAAGGAAGGAGTTGAGGAGAGTAGCAATGAAGTAATCAAGGCCTTGAATGCATTGGATGAGCTACCAAGTGTTGGATTTGAAGTGCTAGAAGAAGAGGAAAACAGACAGAAAATCGGACTGGAGGGCAGAAATCGGCCGATTTTTGGCCTTGTGCTGAAATTTTAGCCAGTTCAGCAAAAACAGAAACTCAGATCGACCCACTGCAAGAAAAATCGGCCGATTTTTCCTCCTGGGTCGATTTTCCTGAGTCTTTTCAGCTCCAACCACTTGAATGTGAGCAATCATCAAGGGACTTCAAGGAAGCTTCCATGGCTTTGCAATCATCTCAACCTATATTGTATGGATCGTCTCCAACCAAAAAAGGTCCTCCTCAACTTAATCTTAAACCTCTTCCTTCTCATTTAAAGTATGTTTTCCTTGGTGATAATTCTACATATCCTGTGATTGTGAATGCATGCTTGAGTGATGATGAACTTGCTAAGTTGTTGCACGAGCTAAGACGGCATAGAAAGGCAATAGGATACACCATTGATGACCTTGTTGGCATTAAGCCCTCTTTGTGCATGCATAAGATATTGATAGAAGATATCCACAAACCCTCTATTGAACATCAAAGGAGATTGAATCCTATAATGAAAGAGGTAGTCAAAAAGGAGATCATTAAGTTGCTAGATGCGGGGATTATCTACCCTATCTCGGATAGTAAGTGGGTTA
Source organism: Fagopyrum homotropicum (assembly GCA_033239125.1). Lineage (NCBI taxonomy): Eukaryota > Viridiplantae > Streptophyta > Magnoliopsida > Caryophyllales > Polygonaceae > Fagopyrum > Fagopyrum homotropicum. Next base: position 117,420,360 of record BSWB01000003.1, read on the forward strand.
GTCCCGTTCATGTAGTACCTAAGAAGGGTGGGATGACCGTAGTGACCAATGAACTAATCCCGACTAGGACGGTTACGGGGTGGAGGATGTGTATTGACTATAGGAAGCTTAACATGGCCTCTAGGAAAGATCACTTCCCCCTTCCCTTTATTGACCAAATGCTAGAGAGATTAGCTCAACATTCCCATTTTTGTTACTTAGATGGCTATAGTGGATTCTTCCAAATCCCTATCCACCCCGATGACCAAGAGAAAACAACCTTTAAATGTCGATGGGGTACTTTTGCATATAGGAGAATGCCATTTGGGTTGTGTAATGCACCCGCCACCTTTCAAAGGTGTATGATGGCTATCTTTTCGGAATACATTGAAAATATCATGGAAGTGTTCATGGATGATTTCTCTGTTTATGGTTCTTCCTTTGATAATTGTTTGGCTAACTTGTCATTAGTATTGCAAAGATGTGAGGAGACAAATCTTGTCTTGAATTGGGAGAAATGCCACTTCATGGTAAGTGAAGGTATCGTGTTAGGACACTTGGTGTCTAACCGTGGCATTGAGGTTGATAGGGCCAAGATTGAGACGATAGAGAAGTTGCCACCACCTACCTCGGTGAAAGGGGTAAGGAGCTTTCTAGGGCATGCCGGTTTTTACCGGAGGTTTATTCAAGACTTCTCTAAAATCTCTAAGCCCCTTACTAACCTACTAATGAAGGATGTTGAATTTGTTTTCTCCAAAGATTGGCTTGAGGCTTTTTGTAGGTTGAAGAACGCCTTGATCTCCGCACCTATCATGCAACCTCCGGATTGGAGTTTACCTTTTGAGATCATGTGTGATGCAAGCGATGTAGCCGTTGGGGCTGTTTTGGGGCAAAGGAAAGATGGGCGAACTCATGCCATTTATTATGCTAGCAAGACGCTAGATGATGCCCAACTCAATTATGCTACCACCGAGAAGGAGTTGCTAGCGGTTGTGTATGCATTTGAGAAGTTCCGCTCATATCTTGTTGGAGCGAAGGTCATAGTCTATATGGATCATGCTGCGATCCGTTATCTACTTACCAAGAAGGATGCCAAGCCTAGGTTGATTCGATGGATCCTTCTTCTTCAAGAGTTTGACTTGGAAATCCGGGACAAGAAGGGATCCGAGAACTCCGTGGCGGATCACCTTAGTAGACTCCCACCATTGGAGCTTGAAAGAGATGACATCCCGATTGATGACTCGTTCCGGGATGAGCAATTACAAATGGTGGAGGAGTGCTTGTTCCAAGTGTCTAGGGGAAGTGAGCCATGGTATGCCGACATTGTGAACTGCTTAGTGTGTGAGGAAGTGCCTCCCGGATTGACATATGCCCAAAGAAAGAAGTTCTTCAAAGATGTGAGGCACTACTATTGGAGTGAGCCACTTTTGTTCAAGAGAGGGCCGGATGGAATGTTTAGAAGATGCATACCGGAGGATGAGGTGGAGAGTGTGATCCGCCATTGTCATTCCTTGCCATGTGGAGGGCATGCTAGCGCACACAAGACATGTGCGAAAGTGTTGCAATCGGGCTTCTTTTGGCCAAACTTGTTCAAGGATGTGCAAAGCTTTGTGGTAGCTTGTGATGCTTGCCAAAGGACGGGCAACATCTCAAGGAGAAATGAGATGCCCTTGAACAACATACAAGGGGTAGAGATATTTGATGTGTGGGGTGTGGACTTCATGGTACCATTCCCTTCTTCGTGTGGCAACCTCTACATCCTATTAGCGGTAGATTATGTCTCAAGATGGGTGGAGGCAACCGCCTCTCCTACAAATGACGCCAAGGTCGTGGTGCGATTCTTCAACCGAGTGATCTTCCCTAGGTTTGGAACACCAAGGGTGATCATAAGCGATGGAGGGAAGCATTTCATCAATAGGAACTTTGGGGCACTTTTGGCTAAGTATGGGGTGACTCATAAGGTGGCAACACCTTACCATCCCCAAACTAGTGGCCAAGTAGAGATCTCCAACCGGGAGATAAAAGGGATACATGAGAAGACGGTCTCTAGGACGAGAAAAGATTGGGCTATGAAGCTCGATGATGCCTTGTGGGCATATAGGACCGCTTTCAAGACACCAATTGGCACCACTCCTTACAAGTTGGTCTATGGCAAGTCTTGCCACCTCCCGGTAGAGATGGAGCATAGAGCTTATTGGGCCATTAAGTGGCTAAATTTTGACCTCAAGGAGGCGGGAGAGAAGAGGTTGCTTGACATAAACGCTCTTGAAGAGATCCGGTTGGATGCTTATGAGAATGCCCGGATCTACAAGGAGAGGACCAAAAGGTGGCATGACAAGCGCCTCATCCCAAAGGAGTTGAGTGAAGGCGACTTGGTGCTTCCCTTCAACTCGAGGCTGCGGCTCTTCCCCGGAAAGCTCAAATCAAGATGGACCGGGCCATATGTGGTGATGAAGATCTTTCCTCATGGTGCGGTAGAGATAGGAGGAGATCATTGTGGTGACTTCAAGGTGAATGGGCACCGTTTGAAGAAGTACATCCCGGAAGCCCCGGTGGAAGTGATTGCCCCACTTTACCTTGCTTGAAACGCTCCCGAATTTGGTCAAGCTAATGACTTTAAAGAAGCGCTTAATGGGAGGCAACCCATTGGTACATGTTTTTCCCTTTCTTTTTCTTACTTTTGTTTGATCTCACTCTTGGTGTGCTTTGTTTTTCTTTTGTGTTTTTGGGTGCTAGATCTTGTTGATTGTCATGTATGATGAGATGTTAGAGGTCATGTGAAAACCTCATGGAACTGCCGAAGGTACAAGATCCGAGCACATGGATGAGGAAGAAAGCACCCAGAAAAATCGGACTGATCTTTACAGAAATCGGCCGATTTCCTTGGTGATGGTCCGATTTTTCCTCTGTAAAGGAAAGTGATGATCTTCAATCAAGCATGGGTGGAGCGGACGTAGAACTTGGACGGCTTGCGGTGCCAAGCGCGGGTTCCGACACCTTAATGAACATCAAGAGCTCTCTACCATCCTTGATCAATCATCCACCATCATCATCCAATGTGAACCGAAATACCAAAGCATCATAAATTTTACATTGTGAGGACTCACTTTCACTTCTTTATTTAGTTTCCACATTGGGGACAATGTGTTTCTAAGTATGGGGTGGGGTTTTCATGATCACTTGCATGATTAGCATCTAGGATAGTTTAATATTGTCACATGTTTCATTATGTCTTGCATTGTACATACATATTCCGAAAAATCCAAAAAATTCTTAAAATTTTAAAAAAATTTAGTGCTTCTTAGGCTTGGATATGACCCTAATGATGAATCTTGTCTTGTGGATTGACTATGGATGGCCTTATGTGTTAAATTGATGAATGCATATGTGGACTTGAAATACTTATCTTGAATTCCATGAATGACTTGTGATTATGATGCTTGCCTTGATTTAATTGAGGATTGAAAGTCGAAATTGCATGCTAGTTCTTGCACATCAATTAGGAGTGATTAAGGCAATTCATTTTCCTCTACTTCTCATCTTGATCATGTTGCTTGAGCACCTCAATTGATGAAAAATTGACCTCTTTTGACCCATCCGGGAATAGGAGCATCTTAGTGTGTTGATGTATGTGAAAAGCAAGTGTGGGGTGAAGTTGTTGATGAAAGGAATGTCATGAATAAAGTGCTGAAATTGTTGCGAAAGTGTAGCCAAAAATATAGGTTTGGGGACATTGGCTTAAATGACAAGTAACTCGGTACACTTCACATAATCGGGTGTTGGTGCCTTGCCAAAGTCAAATAAACCAATAGTCCTAACAAGCTTTGGTGTGTGTGCCCGGTGTGGATGCACCTCGAAAAATAGAAAAAGCCCGAGGATGGCTAATCACCAAGGTTTCGGCTTTTGTACACCAATGCCATTGTCTCAAAAATAATAAAAAAAAAAAAAGAAAAGAAAATGAAAAATATGCACTTGAGGGAAGTTGATAAGAAATGTGAAGTTGTGGTTGTTTAGTTCCTTTCCCGGATTAGCATCACATAGCCTAGAAAATTCCCACCTAATCACAACGTTTCTTGACCTTCTATTTTACAAGTCCTTTTGACCTACTTGCATGTGTGTGAGGCTAAGTGATTTAGATTGGATATACTCATGATCATCTTGACTTCTTCATCTTTACATTTCATTGCATGCTATCAAGTTAAGTGTAATTGTCTTTCCATGCTTTCATTTATTTGATGCATAATTGCTTGTCCATTGCCATGAAACATGACTATGAAGGTGATCCAATATTAGAAGCACAACTCCAAAAAGATTTTGCCATTTTTCTGCATACATAAATCATGTCATCTCTTAGTCTATAGTTGGGAATTTGCTCGGACATGAGCAAACCTTAAGTATGGGGTATTTTTGATAACACGATTTATGACTTAGGTTTAGGTAATCATTTAGATAGATTTCTCACTCATTCATGCAAGTCTTGGCATTGGTTCATGACGTCTTCGCTCAATTCATGCACATTTCTAGAAAAGACGTCTACACTACCTTTTATCGGTTTTGTAGGTAATTCGGGGATCTATTGGACGTTAATCGATACATTTGAGGGCCAAGCCTCATGATGGTACACATCCAAAGCATTGGTGGAGCATAATTGGAGCAACAAAGGACACAAAGACCACTATTGGTGCAAGCAATGGAGCAACTCATGGCTAGACGATCATAGCATGTTTCTGCTGAAAAAAATCGGACCAACTAGCAGCTAAATCGGCCGATTTTATCCACTGGGTCGATTTTTGGGCCTTTGACAGCTTAAGCCACGTGTCCCACGATCTCTTGTCCGACCTTGCTCTTGGTGGAGAATATAAGTGGTCCTGCAGGTTGTTGCTGAGCATCTCTCCTCTCCCACATTCTCTCATTCACATCTCATCCATTGGAGGCAAGGATTGGAGGAGAAGAAAACTCTCAAGGATTGAAGGAAGAAGAAGAACACCATTTTAGGAGTGATAGTAAGGTTTTGAGTGACTTTTGAGTGATTTTTTTAATCTTGGATTGAAGAACTATTGCAAGGATTGTTAGGAACGTTTTGGATCCTCATTTAAGAGTTTGTAAGTCTTGCTACAACTTGGATTTAGCTGAGATTTATTGATTTTATTTGCTTATCTTTCATTATTCATCTATGAGAACCATGTATGCTTGTATGATGATTTTGGATCTTTATATGCATATTATTGGCTAGTTTATTGTGATTCTGGAGTGATGGATTGATGGTTATGGCTAGGGTGATGATAGAATGAACTTATATGTTAGTTTAGGATGATTTATATGCACGAAACTCACAACAAAAGGAAAAATCGGCCTGTTCATCAGGTAAATCGGCCGATTTTCCCATGATCCATCCGATTTTCCTCTCTGTTGGTCTTTGATTGATGAATCTGTATGTTAGGGTGTTAGGTTGTTAAATCCCAGTGTTTATTAAGCCCAATTTAGCTTAGGATCACCTAATGCTATCAATCTAAGTGAGGGAAGAGATCTACCCGATGATTTCCGACCTTAGATACCTAAGATGATGAATGCTAGGTAGTAGTGAGCCTCATAAGCCACTATTGGATCGAGTGTGCTAGGATTAGTACTTGAGACTTCCCTATTCCGAGACTTACCCGGTAAGGAGAGGGTTGCACCCTTAAGTAGTATCCGGTTTGTGTAGAACTCCCTATTTAACCACCTTGAGACCTACCCGGTAATAGGAGTTTGATGCGGGACTAGTGAAGTGAGAGACCTACCCGGTAATTGCTTCAATTAGTGAAACACTCTTTCCCAACACCGCAACTTGTCCTTAGAATCCTTAGAACCTTGAGTCCTATGCCATAACCGGAAATCTTGACCTCTAGAATCCACTTTTCTCTCTTGATCATATACTTGTGTTTTGAGTTACTTGTTTGTTTGCTAGTTGAGTTGTTAGCTTGTTTTATTATCTTGCTTGATTTGCGATCTTTGTTTGATCACTACAAAAACCAAAAATATCATCATTTTCATTTCTTTGTTCCTTGACTTTTTATTTGATTAGATCAACACTATCTATGACCATTGTTTGGCTCGATTTCACCTTAGTCTTTGTGTTCGACCTCGGAATACTATCCCTACTACAAACGTCCCGTACACTACGGGTTCGCTAGGAGTTAGGATAAATATAAGGAGTATAAATTTAACACTTATTGCGTACACACAACACACGATCTTAGCGTAACAATATCCTCATCAAAGATTGGCTCCTTCACTAGAGTGCAAAGAACAAACTCTACCTTCTTCTCTCCTATGTCAAAGGCGAGTCTAGCATTCTTGCAATCGACTATGCAGCCGGAAGTTGCAAGAAACGGTCTTCGAGTATGATCGGGACCGGACTATCTGCAGGAATGTCAAGCACAACAAAATCAATGGGAACGAAGAATTTACCTAGCTTGACCGGGACGTCTTCTACAATACCGATGGGGCGAGTGATGGATCGATCCGCCATGTACAACGTCATCTTCACCGGTTTAGGGTCGCCTAAACCGATCTTCCTACATAATGCAAGTGGTATGATGCTCACACTTGCTCCTAAGTCACATAAAGCGTCATATGTGACAACTCCCACTCCTATGGGAATGCAAAACGACCCTGGATCCTTTAGCTTTGGGGGCATTTTCTCCTTCATGGTTTTGATGAGATCCGAAGAATCCGAACTCATCTTAACCTCTCCAAAGTCCTCTAACTTTCTCTTGTTAGAGAGGATCTCCTTTAAGAACATGCCATAAGCCGGCATACCTACAATAGCATCAATGAAAGGTATATTAATATGCAGCTTGCTCATGAGTTCTATAAACTTACCAAATTGTTTATCTAGGCGCGCTCTCGCTCTAGATTGAGGGAATGGTAGGGGAGGTTTGTAAGCCGGAGGAGGAACGTAGACATCTTCCTTCTCCTTCCCCTTCTCTTTGTCTTTCTCAACGGGGACTTCTACAAATTTAGGTTGCAAATCGGTGGTAGTCACTCCGCTCCTAGTTGTGATTGCCATCACCCTTCCCTTAGGGTTGTCCTCCGTCTTTCCTGGAAGTTTCCCTTGATTCCTAGGAACTTCCTCCGCTTGGTTGAACATTTGGTTTTCTAAAACCTTTTGGGCTTTATCAACCTTAGAAACTTGATCATCAACCTTAATGATGCGGTTCTCCAACCCTTGAAGCTTTCCCAAGATCGTTTCCAACATGGGATCGGGCTTCTCCTTCCCCGAAGTGTTTCCTCCATTAGATGTTTGCCCCTGGATTTTCAAAGGAGTAGAGGAAGAGGAAGGTGGAGTTAGTGAATTCGAATTGGAAGGATAAGAGTTACCGGAGTTTTGTTGATTGGAGCGCCAATTGTTGTTGTTTGAACCCCTATTGTTGTTCCAATTGTTGTTCCGGTTGTTGTTGTTGCCATTCCAATTGTTCCGGTTGTTGTTCCGGTTATTGTTGTTGTGGCTTGTATTCTCTCCACCATTGTTGTTGTTGCCCAAGTAGCCAACAACCTTCCCTTGTTGCTTTGAGAAGTTGGTCTTGATAGCTTCCTTCAACTCTTTGATTTCGTTGTTGAGGGAGAAAATCTGATTTTGAGCTTCATGTGTGAGCTTTGCTCCTTGCTCTACACGATTTCCCTCAACTTTCCGGTGGGAATACTTCTCTATGACTCTTGCTTGCTTCTTAATGAAGTCCCAAGCGTCATCTTCCCTCATGTCCAAGAATGTACCACATGAGAGGGATTGGAGCTTGAATTGTGTCTCCACATCCAGCCCCTTATAGTATATCTCTAGCAATGCAAGCTTGGATATGCCATGATGAGGGCAATCCAATAACAAATCCTGAAACCTCTCCCATGATTGATACAAACTTTCGTTAGATCTCATGGAAAATGCATTAATCTTACCTCTAAGTTCCACCGTTTTGGATGGCGGAAAGAACTTAGTGAGGAACTCCGCGGAAAGATCCTCCCATGTCTCAAGCTTTCCACTTGGAAGAGCTTGATACCAAGACAATGCTTTCCCCTTCAAAGAGAAGAAGATAGGCTTGAGCTTATAGTTGTTGGTAGTTGCATTTTTCGGTCTCATTGTCTCCATCATACACTCAAAGTTTTGCAAGTCTTGGTGTGGAGATTCAGCGCTTGTCCCGCGAAATTGGTTTTGGCGAACAAGAGTAATAACTTGAGGGTTGAAGCTAAACCCTTGTACATCATCAGCATCAAAGTTCATACCTAAACGGCGTGGTTGTTGTGTTGGATCCATCCTTTGGCCAAGAGTTCTTGGCTCTTCATCCACGCGGTTCAGCCTTACATTCCTAGGTGGAACGCGGCGTCGGTTTGTGGTCGTCCGTGGAGCGAATGGATTTGCATTGATCCTTGGATCAATCTCCTCTAACAGTGGCATGGAGGAGTCGCTATCATCAGCGGATGAATGACCCCTATTCGACCTTAATGGTCTCCGTGAGGATTTCTTGCTTCCCTTATTCTTGAGATTTCTTAGTTCTATCCTCATCTGGAACATCATATCTTTTAGATCGTCAACTGGAGATTGATGACGATCCATTTCATCCCGGCGAATCTTCTCATTCCATTGGAGTTGAGCTTCTTTCTCCGCTAACTCCGCTTGAAGATCACGTTCGTGTTCTTCAGCCATTTTCTTTTCCTTACGCTTTTGCCTTAAAGTTCTCTCAAGCTCTTGATCAAGAGGTATGAGATCCTCGGTGTTCCTAGACCTGCGCATGCACTCAAAGAAATATCAAATAACGAGAGCAAGATCCCAAGCTTGACAACCGGCAACCGAATTCGGCCTAAACCAAATCCCCGGCAACGGCGCCAAAAACTTGTTCGCCACTTAGTGTGCGTGCAAATAAGCTTTAATTATAAAACTAGAAATCAAACAAGCGAACCCGCAGTGTACGGATCGATATAGTTGAGCAAGAATTCCAGAGTATCGAACACAGGGATTTGGGGGGAACAAATTCAATTGTAGATTATCAAGCAAGTAAATGTAGAAGTTTTATGAATTATTGGGAAATCAACAATCCTAAAGATCCAAGTATCCAGCTGTGGCAATCAATTCAAGATATACTAATGATGTAAGGACAGAGTTGAGATATGCAAAGGTATACTAATGTAAGGTAATCATACGGTGAAGTTCCAAAAACCTTATATGACTCACCTACAAGACACTCTCTATAAAGGTTGTTGAGGCTTCAATATAGAAAGGTTCTAAAGGCAAGAATTAATATCAAATACCCAAACTTGTAATCCAAGGATCAAGACTAACTAAATCGATTAAGGTTGTGACACTCACAATCGAGGTAGAGGTTGTTTAGGCTTCACTACCACCTAGAAAAGGCAAGCCAAGACTAAGTTAAAGCAAATCTTTAACTTTGGATTAAAGTAAAAGCAGGTTCGTAACTTAACACAAAATTACGGGTAGTTCTTGAGTTCCACGGCCGTGGAAGCTCAAGAACAGACCGTGGATTAGGTTCGTCGGCGATTCTCTCTAACTCTCATGATCCAATCTATTTACGATCGATCTATCATCATCTAAACCACAACTATCAACACTTCACCTTAGAATTGTTAAGGGTTTTTAGCCAACAATAGTCATAATGATATCAAATTCAAGGTTTAAAAGATTGAAAGATGAAAACTTCCGAAAACCTTCAATAACTTCCAAATCAGTCTCAAAGTCACAATCAAGAACAATAATCGTCACTAGATTCGGAATAGAACAAACAATCAAAATCTTAGATAAGAAGGAAGAACGGGATGTCAATCCGTCTCCTAAATCAAACCTAAGTAAGAAGCGAAATCTTCTTACGAACAATCTTCCGAATCTTCGATCTTCCGTCAATCCGGAAATCACAATAGCGATGCGCCAAAATCTCTCAACACAACTTCCGCCAAATGCGAAATTAGGGCAATTCCAAACGCAAGCGTAAGATGCGTCTATGCGTAAGCGAAGGTGACGGAATCTCTCTTTGTCCGTCCTTTTATAGTGTAAGATAAACTTTTGGCCTGGCCCAATCTTTTAAAAGATCGTGGCTTAAAGTGTAGCGAAAAAGATCGCCAAGATCACGGTCGTGGAAGGGTTCCACGGCTGTAATTTAGAGCGTGGAAATCAACACGGTTTGAACCATCTTCTCCACGGCCGTAGAAGTTACTGGAATGAACCACGCTTTCCTAGCCATGTTCCACGGCCGTGGACTTGAACGTGGAAAGTAGTACGGCCGTATTTTAGAGCGTGGTTTAGGGCAAGAACGTGATTCTTCCCTAGCCTCGTGCATTCGTCAAGTTGGCACTCCCTTGGCTCCTATGAATGTCCTCAATCCATGGACATGCTCAATCAACTCTATCCTTGCTCAATTCCGTTCGGAAATAGCTCTCAATTACCTAAAATCAACATAAAGCTTGTGTAGATCTCTATATCGACATTATAGATAAACTAGCTCACAAATGCATCAATGCTCAATCAATAACTATCAAATTGGATCAAATACAATTAGAAAACGTGCCTAAAACATCACAATATTTCATGCTAACACCTCTTCCTTACCGCTTTGAAGCGGATTAGGAAGAATGAGCCACGAGATATTGTGGGAGGAGGGATCATCTCCTTGTTACCTTCACGGGTGATGGATCTCTCTGCCTTGGAGGACGGATTAGTGGCCCCACTATATACGGAGGGTATGTTGAGGAGGTGTAGGCTCCTCAGGAGAGACGGGGAGCACCGCTTTTGGCTCTCTTTAGCAAATGAGAGTCACATCACATACCTCCCCCGACGAATTCCATTGGGAGACGAGCTCTCAGATTTGTACGTACTAGCTGACCCAGTTCCTCCGAGACGGCCTCAGGAGGATATTTTTGGGAGATACGCAATAGGCTCCAGCCGGACCCCTGCCACTGATGAGGAGATGCCGACTGTAGCACACGACAGTCAGGCCATGGAGAGTCTACAGGCTCAGATGGCAGCTTGATTACACAGCACCAGGCATGGAAGACCGAGTACTAGCGGTCCATGCTTGAACAACAGCAGGTGTGGCAGTCCAGCTTCGCCTCCTCCATGACCACTCACTTCGACCGCCGACAGGATGCTTGGCAGGCGGCTCATCAGCAGTAGTTGGAGACTCAGCAACTAGCCTGACAAGCTAGTTACGAGAAATCATTTAGAGAGAGGATGGAAGCTCAGGATGGCCGCATCACCACGCTCTACCGCCGGAAGGAGCACTTCTTCCGCCATTTTCCTTACCCACCAGAGGAGGGTCCTGGTGGTCCATCTAGACCATCCCATTGAGGGGTACATTTCTCTTCCCTTCTACCACATTTATCTTTGCCTCATTTCCACTTTGTGGACAAAGTGTACTTCAAGTATGGGGGAGGGACATATCATTGCTTGTACAGTTCATTTGAGTTTTTGAGTTGTTTTGTTTTGACTTGCATTTTGAATTCAGTTTCACATTCGAAAAAAAAAGAGAGAAAAAGCCAAAGAAAATGAAAAAAGGCATGAAAATCCTTGGATAAACCGAAAACCCAAAAGGGCGGTTTAGGCAAAAAGAAGGTAGTCCGACCAACCTTAGGTTGGTGCAAAATTGGACTTGAGGGTTGTGAGTTAAAGTGAGATCATCAAAAGAAGAAGAGTGGCAAGGTGAAAACTCGAAAGGGCGCCTTGGCAAAATGAGCGACACCGAGTGTAGGTTTCCCTTCCGGCGTTTGGCGATATAAGAAGGGGAATCATACGGAGGTTGTCCGGGTAGGCCACTTTTGGAGAAATAAGGATGGTAGTTTCTCCCTTTTTCTCACATTTCCTCTCTTTTCCTTCTTTCTTTCTTTCTTGGTTTTTCTCTTGTTTTCATTGTCTTTCTTGCTTACCCATGCTTCCTGAGGCCTTTGAGTCTAATTGCTGTCATTTGTTTTACTCGGGACGATTAAAAGGTCTAAGTATGGGGAAGTTTGATAGGTGATGGAATCACTATCATTTAGGATAGTTTTTAGAGTCTTTTTATTGCATTTGTGTCGGTTTATGCTACTAACTCCTTGGTCTAGAAGAAGAAGACTAAAAGAAGCTAAGGAAGGAGTTATAAGCACTTAGGAGTGAAGATCGTTCCCGAAGCAAAGCTTCTGTTGCCTCACCGCCCCAGCGGAGCCTTATCCCCGCCCCTGCGGTCGACGCCTTACACCGGAGCGCTCCCTGCGCCTTTGCTAACGCCGGCCATGAAGTGTGTCACCGCCCCTGCGCCACTCCTTGGCGCCCCTACGGTGACTTGCCCTGAAGAAACGAAGACCAGCTCACTTGCGCCTTCCACTGCGCCCTTGCCTGCGCCTCAACCTGGGAGCTGCAAGACGAAGAGGTTGTGTCACCGCCCCTACGTTGCCATAGGGACGCCCCGGCGGCTTGGAATCAAAAACGTGAGGAAGTCGAAGGGTCAGACGTTTGAAGAGCATTGAAGATCCGCCCCAGCGGAATTTCCTAAGCGCCCTTGCGGCCATGAAGATGATCAAGCGTTTTTGCCTTCACCGCCCCTGCGGAACTGAAGGCCGCCCCTGCGGTTAAACGTCAGAAGCTTTACTCCGGCTGTTTACACCACCTTTATGGCATTAAAGGTGGTTGTTTTAGGCCGGCCATTTACTCCTATTTAGTGTCTTTTGTAGTATAAATAGTCCTTGGTTGATTGCTAGAATCATCCATCTTGTTAGCCAACAAATTATCCACTTAGATTATCTTGCTTCCTTTGTAATGAGTTGCTAACTCCCTTTCTACATAGGGTTGGTTTGAAGCTGCGTTGGTACTTTGGTTGTAAGTTCTTTTTAATATAAGTTTTCCTTCAGTAATGCTTTGTGTTTCCTTGATCTCCATTGTCTAATTGCATGTTTACTATTGCTTGAGATTGATCACCTTAGGTTCTAAAGTGCATGCAAATAACTAGGATTAATAGGTTCCGGGTTCGGGTCTTTAATCTAGTAGCAACTTTAAGTAATAACGGGTTGTAATTACTTAAAGAAAAGGAACACAAATATAAAGATAAGTTTAACGGTTTTAATCTTCTCTTTATATCCCTTAGTCTTTGTTTGAAAGCTAACATTGTTATTTGTTCTTGTAGGTTTACGGAACACTAACCTATTAAGTTGTGTTGAAGCCGGTTGGCTCAACACACATATATGATCGAGACGGGAGATTACTTGAAAACTTGTAAAAGGAACTCACCAAAGTAGCAAATGCATGCTTAGAATCAACCTAGTGTAGATTTACCCATCATTGTCTTACTTGTCGCATTAATCGTTTTCATAAGTTTTTGTGCGCATCAATTCAACCAACCCCCCCCCTTTGTTACTTGCTACTATAGTCGATAATTGCATCTAAAACACCTTAACTCTCTTAGGTTCGACCCTTACTTAACCACTATACTTGTTTTTAGTGCTAAGTCAGGATTTACTTTTGATTGGTATAGACGACCATAGAAATACCGTCAGTCAGTAACACCTCGAATCCGCGGGACTCGGAGTGCTACATTGGGATAGGATCTCACAATGGATCCTGACCCTAGCCTGACAAAAAGTTCAATGGATCTTACAACAAGACATAGGTAGATTAAAACCAAATACATAAAAGCTGTATAAGATACATCAAAAGAGTTTACAACACAAAGCCGAGTACAAAACAACATCCATAAACATTTGATACAAAAGATCCCATATCCCACGCAACCCTAATGTACAGAAGTCCTCGGCTAGTCACCATATCTGGCTCACTCGGCAATCTTCCTAGCCTGCAGATCATCTACAACACGGTATACACCGTTAGCTACAGAAATGAATAAGTATGAAGAAATAGCACAAACACACATCCACATGTCATATGTTCGCTCCAAATGGTGTGTGCAAACTTTAAATTTATGACCGAGGAAATATGCTTAAAACAAGGATGCGAACCCGCAATGTACGGATCAATTGTAATAAAAGCAAGAATTTCAGGGGTCGATCACAAGGACTTAGGTGAAACAAAGAAAGTATAGGTTGTCAATATTGCAACTAACCACAAAAGTGATTAAAACAATCAAAGATGATAATAAGGTCAATTAAGGAAATATGCAAATTCTAGGGATTAAAGCATCCAGTTGTGGTTCTAATTCAAGATCTCAAGATAAGCGGACAAAGCTGAGATTTTGCAAAGGGAAGGTGTTACTAAAGTGGAATAGATCACCGGGTAAATCTCACTACGCACTAATCCCAAGCCAAAGAACCTATCACCGGGTAAGTCTCAAGGTACTAAGCAAAGGAACTAAAATGTCAAACCAACAAACCAATTAAGGGAATAGAATCAACCTTTACCGGGTAAGTCTCAAGCTAACTCACAAAGATGCGATGAAGGCACACTCAAACCCCAATAAAGGATAAACCATTATTACCTACACTTATGATCTTGGGTAAACAAACAAAGGAATCACCGGGTAAGTCTCATCCTAGGCTTGCATTGAACCAAGAAAGGTGTAATAAGAATAGGATTTGGCAAACTCTAACACTTAACTCTCAGTTTCGAATCAGAAAGGGTCACCTCGGTCAGTCAAATTCCACCCCGGCCGAGATGTTCATCGACTGAACGAGATATTCTAGGGTTAAGGATAAAGACTCAAGCTTTCAGGGTCCTACTGGGATTAAGATTATTCTATCATCGTCTTTCCCACAACTTTCAGCGAATCACCCTAGAATTGCACAAGGAAATTAGCCACTCATCATCATGAAAGCAATAATCAAATATATGGGAAGAGAATGAATATTTGAACTCAAAAACCTTAAGAACAAGGCTTCAATAACTGAATCAAATATCAAATCAGCGTTCCTTGGATAACAAATCCAACAAGACAATCAAACAAAAGGGAATCTAAGAAAGTCTTACAAATCCCCTGAAAAGCTATATCCGAACTATCAATCCTTCCATGATTGATCTTCAATCTTCATTCCTTCCTTCAAAGCTCCGGAAAAATCCCTTAATTGCTGGATGCTCTCAGCCTTTAAGCATGCGGTGATCCGAAGATCCGATGATCCGAAGATGGGTGAATTGTAGAAAATACAACCCTTTATATAGGAGAATTATCTTCTAAAGATAAAATATCTTAGAAAGATAATTTCCTATAAAATATATCCATATCTCCTAAAATAATTATCTTTTTAAGATAATTTTATAGTAAATATCTTAAAAGATAATTTCCTAATAAAAATATATCTTATCTCCTAAAATAAATATCTTTTTAAGATAATTTTATAGGAAATATCTTAAAAGATAACTTCCTAACAAAAATATATCTTATCTCTAAAATAGATCTCCCAAATATATGATCTTCCTTTCAGAAATGCAGCCCAAAAATATAAGATCTCTCTTTCCAAAAATAAAAGATCTCAGCCAAATAAAATATATCTCGCCGCGTCAGGATATTCGCCTCGGTCGGGGCGCTCCTCAAGATCACCTCGGTCGAGGTGACACTGTAGCTGACCGAGGTGAATCTCAGCTGAATGTGAAATCTCTTAAATATGGTCCAAAGTGAATCTTCTTTATTAACTTCATGCTTCCTGAGTTCTTCTTTAAGCTCCAGAATATAGTTCCAATGACTCCTTGCTCCTTTAGCTCAATTTTAGTCCAAAATGTGCCATTTTACCTACGATTACAACGAAACTTGGTGTAGACCTCAATTCCCGCAAAGGTAGATGAAACGACGATATAATCACATAATATACATTCAAACATGCAGATTATTGAAGATAAAATGTCTAAACAGGTCCCAAAATATAGACTATAATTCATGCTATAAAAATACCCCATACTTGTCCCTTGCTTGTCCCCAAGCAAGTTCCAAATCTTAAGTACAAGATAGAATGGATTATAAGTCATAAAAATCAAAGAAAAGTATTTCAAAACATTTTTGGTGGTGTGCTCCACTCATAGATCACTCTAAGAGAATGCTTCATGGTAATTAAAATCAAAATATGATCAAAACATTTTATAAATATAAGAAAGTCGTTCATCTTTGCATAAATTCATAGAATGCACAATAAATCATAATTATCGAAATTAATCATGTATAATCAAGTTTAAACCACCAAGTCAATCAACAAGCTCGATGTCTCAAGGGCTTTTCAAGAGAGGTCAAGAAACGTGTGAGGGGGGATGTATAAACGGAATGTGGTGCTAGAATCCGGGTAAAAGGATCTTCACTTCACTTGCTTTGAACCTCAACATCTTCCACCAATAAACTTTGCTTATTTACTTTTACTTTACTTTTTGGGATGCATGGACAGAGGTGCACAATAACATAAGCCTAGGAGATTAGCAATCATCAATTTCTTGAGATGCCTCAAACCCTTGATGCACATACCATGACCCGTTAGGAATATCGCTCAATCCGAATTTGGCAAGACACAAACACCCGGCTATGTGAATGGTGCCGAGTTACTCTTCATCATGATTGACTTCCCCAAACCTATTTGTTTCTTTCTAACTTCCAGCCAACATCTAAACTTTTCTTTCACTTGCTTTTCACTTTTGCTTGCTTCCAAATTCCAGGATAGGTAAAGGGAGGCAAATATGTATATGAGGGGCTAAGAATGATCAAGAAGAAGAAGAGAAGAGAATGAATTGCCTTAATCATCCTAGGAAGAAAGTGAGAGAACTCATCATGTGGTGTCAACCTTCAAATTCAACATAATTTGGATAAAAACAAAGTATTAAACATGCCACAGATTTTAAACAAAGCGTTTAGCAACTTAAACATATCATAAAACCTTTCAAACATATAAAGATTTCAAAAACCAGTCTGCAAACAAAATCTTCACTGAGGTCATATTCAGATAAGAAGCACATAATCGTTTCGAAAATTGTTTCAGTTAAACCATCTCGGTCGAGATGTTCTAAGTCAACCGAGATGCTGCACCTCGATTGGTCAAAATCACTTCGGTCGAGGTCATACAAATTTTTTTCTTAACCAGTTTTTGACGGTTTTTTCAATTAAATAACATGTATGCATGCATGTAGTCTCAAATAAACACATAGAGCAAGATAAAACAATAATATCCGGTAGAGTCATCCAAGCATACACATAAGTCATATAAATACATCCAAATACCCCATACTTGGGACACATTGTCCCACTGGGTCAAAATAAGTCTAAAAAATAGAGTACTCACCGGACATAGGCTGAGCTGCATAAAGAAATAAGAAACAACTCCCAGATAAGACCATCTCGGTTGTCGAAGAACATCTCGGTCGAGGTTCTATGACTGCACCCGAGATGTGTCTCAGTCAAGCTCTGTCCTCTTAATTTCTCAAACTTCTATCCTTCTAGTGTAGCTCTTGAGTTGTAATCCTTCCTTAGAAAGTACCTGGTTTCTGTCTAGGATGCCAAAAACAAAGCAAAGCAAAAGCAAACTATCTAAAGCTAGACTAGGAAAGGGAAAAGAAAGCTATATCTTGGGTTGCCTCCTGTCACGCTAGGATTGTGTAGCACAAAAAGCTTTACATTTATAAACTCGATCTATTCTCCTAAACTACCTAGCGAACCCCGCAGTGTACGGATCGTTATGTAGGAAGGAAAGTATTCCGAGGTCGAACACAAGGACTGAGGCGAAATCAAGTCATTCAATGATCAAAGATAGTGTGAATCTAGACTAAGATGAGATGAGGAATAAAGAAGGTGCAAAACACAATATTTTTGGTTGGGTTTTTGTGGTGATCAAGCAAGATCACAAATCAAGTAAAATAATGAATCAAACTAACAACTCAAGCTAGCAAAATAAACAAGCAACACAAACACAAGATATGTGATCAAAGAGAGAAAAGTGGATTCTAGAGGTCAAGATTTCCGGTTATGGCATTGGACTCAAGCTTGCCTCCATCATTCAACATGGGAGACTCCTTAGGAAGGGACTCCAATCTTCGTGTGTACTCCGGGCAAGCAAGAAAGGATTGGAAGGAGTTGAAGTTGACTTAGGGCTCTCCCTTGTGAGCTCTTCAAGTGTGGTTCCGGGGTTGATGGCAAGGATGTCCGGGGGTGAGAATACTTCGTTGCACTCCTCCAAAGGTGAAGGAGGTGGAGGTAAGCCTTGAAGGATGGTAGGATCTCCTAGCATAAGAGCATGCCTAATCTCCTCAATCTCCCTCCTCATTTGTTCTTCTCTTTCGACATTCAATCTTCTTTCATCCTTCAGGGCCAAATCCCTTAGCCTCACTTGCTCCCAAGCTTTATCCAACTCTTCTTGAAGGTCTCTATTGGTTATGGTTGAATCGGGTAATTCTTGGATCTCCTCATGGTGAACCTCCTCTTGTTGAAATACTTCCGCTTCAAGCACCACGTGTGCACTCGAAATGGAAGAAAGGTTGCTTTCTAGATTATCCATCTTCCTCAACATTTCTTCTAGCATTGACTCCAATCGAGCATTGTGAGGTTGATGGTGAGGTTCCACATAAGGCAATGTAGTCATGTGAGCTTGATCATGGGACTCATGATAGGCATTAAACTCCTCCCAATACTCAAACTCATCTTGGAGAGGTCCTAGATCTTGGCTTTCCATCCACTCCTCATACTCCATGTTGTCAAGGTCGTCTTGGAAGTAAAATCTGTCCATGGAAAACATGAAAAGGCAAAGACAAAAACAACACAAGATCAAAAGTAACAAGAAAGATAAACACTAAAAACGATCAAAAGAAAAATGACTCGATCTAGACCTAGTCCCCGGCAACGGCGCCAAAAACTTGTCACGCTAGGATTGTGTAGCACAAAAAGCTTTACATTTATAAACTCGATCTAATCTCCTAAACTACCTAGCGAAACCCGCAGTGTACGGATCGTTATGTAGGAAGGAAAGTATTCCGAGGTCGAACACAAGGACTGAGACAAAATCAAGTCATTCAATGATCAAAGATAGTGTGAATCTAGACTAAGATGAGATGAGGAATAAAGAAGGTGCAAAACATAATATTTTTGGTTGGGTTTTTGTGGTGATCAAGCAAGATCACAAATCAAGTAAAATAATAAATCAAACTAACAACTCAAGCTAGCAAAATAAACAAGAAACACAAACACAAGATATGTGATCAAAGAGAGAAAAGTGGATTCTAGAGGTCAAGATTTCCGGTTATGGCATTGGACTCAAGCTTCTAAAGATTCTAAGGACAAAGCTGCGGTGTTGGGAAAGGGTGTTTCTCTAATGGAAGCAATTACCGGGTAAGTCTCATGCTTCACTAATCCCGCACCAAACTCCTATTACCGGGTAAGTCTCAAGGAGGTAAAGTTGGGAATTCTACACTAACCGGATACTACTTAAGGGGCAAACCTCTCCTTACCGGGTAAGTCTCGGAAAAGGTAAGTCTCAAGCAATAATCCTAGCACACTCAATTCAATAGCGGCTTGTGAGGCTCACTACTACCTAGAATTCATCATCTTAGGTATCTAAGATCGGAAATCACCGGGTAGGTCTCTTTCGTCACTTAGTTTACGAGCATTAGGTCACCCTAAGCTATATCATGCTCAACAAACACTAGGATTTCAACAATATAACATCCTAACATACAGATTCATCAATTAAAGAGCAACAGAAGGAAAAATCGGGTGGATCACAACAAAAATCGACCGATTTTCCTGAAGAACAGGCCGATTTTTCTTCCTGGGTTAGGTTTCGTGCATACAAATCATCCTAAACTATTATATAAGTCCATTCTATCATCACCCAAGCTATAACCATCAATCCATCACTCCAGAATCACAATAAACTAGCCAACAACATGCATTTCAAGATCTAAAATCATCATACAAGCATACATGAAATCCATAGCAAGAAGATGAAGTAAGGAAATGAAAGCAATGAAACTTAGCTAGATGTGAGCTCAAAACAAGTCTTTCAACACACCAAATGTAGTTGCAAGTCGGATCTTACAACCTTCAACAAGCTTCTTCACAAAAATCACTCAAATCTCACTAAGAAATTGAAATCTACACTAATCTCTCTCAAGAACACCCACAAGGGTGTCTTGAAGAGAGGCTCCCAATTGGAAGAGTCTTTGGGAAGATGCTAGAGGATGTGGGAGAGGGAGAGAATGGGAGAGAGGTCCCAACAACAGCTTGCAGGCCCACTTATATTCTCCACCAAGAGCAAGGCCGGACAAAGAGATCGTGGGACACGTGGCTTAAGCTGTCAAAGGCAAAAAAATCGACCCAGTCAAATAAATCGGCCGATTTTCCTGAGTGTAGGTCGATTTTCTTCAACAGAGACTTGTTATGATCATATAGCCATGAGTTGCTCCATTGCTTGCACCAATAAGGGTCCTTGTGTCCTTCATTGCTCCAATTATGTTCCTTCAAAGCCTTGGATGTGTACCACCATGAGGCTTGACCCTCGAATGTATCGATTAATGTCCAAAAGATCCCCGAAACACCTACAAAACCGACAAAAGCTCGTGTAGACGTCTTTTCTAGAAATATGCATGAAATGAGTGTAAACGTCGTGAACTAATGTCAAACCGTGCATGAATAATGGGAAAAACTATCTAAATGTATAAGGTGCCTTCTCTTACTCCCTTTGAAACTTGTCCCAAACATTGGAGAACTTTATAAGGTGCCTTCTCTTACTCCCTTTGAAATTCCCTTTAAAGTTCTAGATTTCTTTAGGGACGCACCGAAGAGTTGGAGGTCTCTTCCGAAAGAACCTCCTAAGATTAAGATGAAACCTCCCTTGAATTTGTTGGAAGAAGATGCTCCTTGGATTATAAGGAGTGAAGTTAACAAGCGCTTCACCGCTAAGGCAACTAAATGTCAAGTATGGGGTCATTTACATGACAAAGACCTTGTACTATCCCCAAAATGGAGATGGGGAAGCTACTAGAATTCTCGAGAAGCTGTTTTCTCGATCCAGGAAAGGATGGGACGCAAGGCGAGATTATGTCCCATTGAAGTGCAGGAAAGCTAGAAGGATTCCGGTGAGAATCAAACCATACAAGCTTGTACGTGGGAGATCTTACCATTTGCCGGTGAAATTAGAAACCGGAACCTTTTTGGAAGAGTTTTATGATGGATGTGATGAGCACTCCAAGGTGTTCGAGGTACATTGAGTAATTCTATGGAGAAAGGTCCAGCTAGCGACCTTAAACCAAGCGCTTCTTGGGAGGCAACCCAAGGTATTGCTTTCTTTTCCCTTTTCTAGTTTTTTTTTAGATAGTTTGATTTTCTTTGCTTTTGTCGTCCTCTAGACAGGAACCAGGTACTTTCTAAGGAAGGACTACAACTGAGGAGCTACACTGGAAGGACAGAAGTTCGAGAAATTGAGAGGATGGAGCTTGACTGAGACACATCTCTAGTTCAATCACAAGACCTCGACCGAGATGTTCTTCTCCAACCGAGACGGTCTTATCTGGAGCTGTTTCTTATTTCTTTATTCAGTTCAGCTATGTCCGGTTAGTTTCCTGTTTTCCTTGACTCTTATTTGACCCATTGGGACAATGTGTCCCAAGTATGGGGTATTTGGATGTATGATTTGACATTGTGTGTATGCTTGTATGACTCTATTTGGATATTATTGTCTTATTTATGCTTCATGTGTTTATCTGCCATTACATGCATGCATACAGGTTATAAGATTGAGAAAAACGTCAAAAACTGGTTAAGAAAAAAAATTTTATGACCTCGACCGAAGTAATTCTGACCAGATAAGGTGTAGCACCTCGGTTGACTTAGAACATCTCGACCGAGGTGGTTTAACTGAGAAAGTTTTCGAAACGATTCTGTGCTTCTTATCTGGATATGACCTAAATGAAGATTTTGTTTGTAGACTGGTTTTGAAATCTTTATATGTTTGAAAGGTTTTATGATATGTTTAAGTTGCTAAATGCGTTGTTTGAAATTTGTGGATTGTTTAATACTTTGTTATTATCCAAATTATGTTCAATTTGAAGGTTGACACCACATGATGATTTCTATCACTTTCTTCCTGGGATGATTAAGGCAATTCATTCTCTTCTCTTCTTCTTCTTGATCATGCTTTAGCCCCTCATATACATATTTGCCTCCCTTGACCTATCCGGGAATTTGGAAGCAAGCAAGTGAAAGGCAAGTGAAAGAAAAGTTGAGATGTTGGCTAGAAGTTAGAAAGAAACAAATAGGTTTGGGGAAGTCAATCATGATGATGAGTAATTCGGCACCATTCACATAGCCGGGTGTTTGTGTCTTGCCAAATTCGGATTGAGCGATATTCCTAACGGGTCATGGTATGTGCATGAAGAGTTTGAGGCATCTCGAGAAATTGATGATTGTTGATCTCCTAGGCTTCGGTTATTGTGCACCTCTGTCCATGCATCCCAAAAAGTAAAGTAAAAAGTAAAATAAGCAAAGCTTATTGGTGGAAGATGTTGAAGTTCAAAGCAAGTAAAGTGAAGTGAAGACCCTTTTCCCGGATTCTAGCACCACATTCCCTATATACATCCCACCTCACACATTTCTTGACCTTCTCTTGAAAAGCCCTTGAGACCTCGAGCTTGTTGATTGACTTGGTGGTTTAAACTAGATTATACATGATTAATTTCGATAATTATGATTTATTATGCATTCTATGATTTTATGCAAAGATGAACAACTTTCTTATATTTATAAAATATTTTGATCATGTATTGATTTTATTTGCCATGAAGCATTCTCATAGAGTGATCTATGAGTGGAGCACACCACAAAAATGTTTTGAAACACTTTTCATTGATCTTTATGACTTATAATCCATTCTATCTTGTACTTAAGATTTGAAACTTGCTTGGGGACAAACACCCTGGTCGGGGCGCTCCTCTAAGTCACCTCGACCGAGGTGATTTAGAGGAGCGCCCCGACCGAGGCAAACACCCTGGACGCGGTGAGATATATTTTATTTGGTTGAGATCTTTTATTTTTGTAAGGAGAGATCTTATATTTTTGGGCTGGATTTCTGGAAGGAAGATCATATATTTTAGAGATCTATTTTTAAGATATGGATATATTTTATTAGAAAATTATCTTTTTAAAATATTTTATCTTTGGAAGATAATTCTCCTATATAAAGGGTTGGATTTTCTACAATTCACCCATCTTCGGATCATCGATCTTCGGATCACCGCATGCTTGGAGGCTGAGATCATCCAACAATTAAGGGATTTTCTGGAGTTTTGAAGGAAGCTTTGAAGGAAGATTTGAAGGAAGTTTGAAGATTGAAGGAAGAAAGTTCATAGCTTGTTATAGCTTATTAAGGGGATTTGTAAGACTTTCTTAGATTCTCTTTTGTTTGATTGTCTTGTTGGATTTGTGATCCAAGGAACGCTGATTTGTTTGATATTTGATTTAGTTATTGAAGCCTTGTTCTTAAGGTTTTTGTGTTCAAATATTCATTCTCTTCCCATATATTTGATTATTGCTTTCATGATGATAAGTGGCTAATTTTCTTGTGCGATTCTAGGGTGATTGGCTGAAGGTTGTGGGAAAAACAATGATAGAATAATCTTAAATCCCAGTAGGACCCTGAAAGCTCGAGTCTTTAACCTTAACCCTAGAATATCTCGTTCAGTCGATGAACATCTCGGCCGGGGTGGAACTTGACTGACCGAGGTGACTTATCTGATCCGTAACTGAGAGTTAAGTGTTAGAGTTTGCCAAATCCTATTCTTATTACACCTTTCCTGGTTCAATGCAAGCTTAGGATGAGACTTACCCGGTAATTCCTTTGTTTGTTTACCGATGATCATAAGTGTAGGTAATAAAGGTTTATCCTTTATTGGGGTTTGAGTGTGCCTTTATTCCATCTTTGTGAGTTAGCCAGAGACTTACCCGGTAAAGGTTGATTTTATTCCCTTAGTTGGTGTGTTGGTTTGAGACTATAATTCCTTTCCTTAGTACCTTGAGACTTACCCGGTGATAGGTTCTTTGGCTTGGGATTGTGAGTAGTGAGACTTACCCGGTGATCTATTCCACTTTAGAAACACCTTCCCTTAGCAAAATCTCAGCTTTGTCCACTTATCTTGAGATATTGAGTTGGAACCACAACTTGATGCTTTAATCCCTAGAATTTGCATATTTACTTTAATTGACCTTATTATCATCTCTTTGATTGCTTTAATCGCTTTAGTGGTTATTAGTTGCATTGACAACCTATACTTGCTTTGTTTCAACTAAGTCCCTCAGATCGACACCCCGGAATTCTTGCTTTTACTACAATTGATCCGTACACTGCGGGTTCGCATCCTTGTTTAAGCATATTTCCTCGGTTATACATGCAATGCCACACATATTCATTTATTCTCTTTCAATTATGTTATTCCATTACTAATACAACTTATTTTGTAACACGAGGAGCCTCAAGAACCTCGTCCCATCCAACGTAACACAGGAGTTTTGCATGGGGGTGATCATTGATAGCATGTGTTATAGTCCATATTTTAGGACTTGTTTAGACGTTTTATCTTCAATAATCTGCATGTTTGAATGTATATTATGTGATTATATTGTCGTTTCATCTACCTTTATGGGAATCGAGGTCTACACCAAGTTTTGTTGTAATCGTAGGTAAAATAGCACGTTTTGCATCAAAAGGGAGCTAAGGAGCAAGGGAGTCATTGGAGCTACATTCAGGAGCTTAAAGAGGAGCTCAAGAAGCATGGAATTAACAAAAAAGATTTACTTTGGACCAGATTTGAGAGATTTCACCTTCAGCTGAGATTCACCTCGGTTGACCGGAGAATCACCTTGACCGAGGTGATCTAGAGGAGCGTCCTGCCGAGGCGAATACTCTAACGCGGCGAGATAAATTTTATTTGGATGAGATCTTTTATTTTTGGAAGGAGAGATCTTATATTTTTGGGCTGGATTTTTAGAAGGAAGATCATATATTTTGGAGATAAGATATATTTTATTAGGATATTATCTTTTTAAGATATTATTATCTTTGGAAGATAATTCTCCTATATAAAGGGTTCGATTTTCCACAAGTTCAACAATGCTTAGAGGCTGAGAATAACCAGCAAATGAAGGATTTTCTGGAAGCTTTGATGGAAGGAAGGAATATTGAAGATCAATCAAGGAAGGATTGATAGCTTGTTATAGCTTTTTAAGGGGATTTGTAAGACTTTCTTAGATTCCCTTTTGCTTGATTGTCTTGTTGGATTTGTGATCCAAGGAACACTGATTTGTTTGATATTTGATTTAGTTATTGAAGCCTTGTTCTTAAGGTTTTTGTGTTCAAATATTCATTCTCTTCCCATATATTTGATTATTGCTTTCATGATGATGAGTGGCTAATTTCCTTGTGCGATTCTGGGGTGATTGGCTGAAGGTTGTGGGAAAAACAATGATAGAATAATCTTAAATCCCAGTAGGACCTTGAAAGCTCGAGTCTTTAACCTTAACCCTAGAATATCTCGTTCAGTCGATGAGCATCTCGTCCGGGGTGGAACTTGACTGACCGAGGTGACTTATCTAATCCGTAACTGAGAGTTAATTGTTAGAGTTTGCCAAATCCTATTCTTATTACACCTTTCATGGTTCAATGCAAGCTTAGGATGAGACTTACCCGGTAATTCCTTTGTTTGTTTACCGATGATCATAAGTTTAGGTAATAAAGGTTTATCCTTTATTGGGGTTTGAGTGTGCCTTCATTCCATCTTTGTGAGTTAGCCAGAGACTTGCCCGGTAAAGGTTTATTCTATTTCCTTAGTTGGTGTGTTGGTTTGAGACTATAATTCCTTTCCTTACTACCTTGAGACTTACCCGGTGATAGGTTCTTTTGCTTGGGATTGTGAGTAGTGAGACTTACCCGGTGATCTATTCCACTTTAGAAACATCTTCCGTTAGCAAAAGCTCAGCTTTGTCCACTTATCTTGAGATATTGAGTTGGAACCAAAACTGGATGCTTTAATCCCTAGAATTTGCATATTTGCTTTAATTGACCTTATTATCATCTCTTTGATTGCTTTAATCGCTTTAGTGGTTATTAGTTGCATTGACAACCTATACTTGCTTTGTTTCAACTAAGTCCCTGAGATCGACACCCCGGAATTCTTGCTTTTACTACAATTGATCCGTACACTGCGGGTTCGCATCCTTGTTTAAGCATATTTCCTCGGTTATACATGCAATGCCACACATATTCATTTATTATCTTTCAATTATGTTATTCCATTACTAATACAACTTATTTTGTATCACGAGGAGCCTGAAGAACCTCGTCCCATCCAACGTAACACAGGAGTTTTGCATGGGGGTGATCATTGATAGCATGTGTTATAGTCTATACTTTAGGACTTGTTTAGACGTTTTATCTTCAATAATCTTCATGTTTGAATGTATATTATGTGATTATATTGTCGTTTTATCTACCTTTACTAGGTGATCTAGAGGAGCGTCCTGCCGAGGTGAATACTCTGATACGGCGAGATAAATTTTATTTGGCTGAGATCTTTTATTTTTGGAAGGAGAGATCTTATATTTTTGGGCTTGATTTCTGGAAGGAAGATCATATATTTTGGAGATCTATTTTGGAGATAAGATATATTTTATTAGGATATTATCTTTTTAAGATATTATTATCTTTGGAATATAATTCTCCTATATAAAGGGTTCGATTTTCCACAAGTTCAACGATGCTTAGAGGCTAAGAATAACCAGCAAATGGAGGATTTTCTTGAAGCTTTGAAGGAAGGAAGAAAGATTGAAGATCAATCAAGGAAGGATTGATAGCTTGTTATAGCTTTTTAAGGGAATTTGTAAGACTTTCTTAGATTCCTTTTTGCTTGATTGTCTTGTTGGATTTGTGATCCAAGGAACGCTGATTTGTTTGATATTTGATTTAGTTATTGAAGCCTTGTTCTTAAGGTTTTTGTGTTCAAATATTCATTCTCTTCCCATATATTTGATTATTGCTTTCATGATGATGAGTGGCTAATTTCCTTGTGTGATTCTAGGGTGATTGGCTGAAGGTTGTGGGAAAAACAATGATAGAATAATCTTAAATCCCAGTAGGACCCTGAAAGCTCGAGTCTTTAACCTTAACCCTAGAACATCTCGTTCAGTCGATGAACATCTCGGCCGGGGTGGAACTTGACTCACCGAGGTGACTTATCTGATCCGTAACTGAGAGTTAAGTGTTAGAGTTTGCCAAATCCTATTCTTATTACACCTTTCCTGGTTCAATGCAAGCTTAGGATGAGACTTACCCGGTAATTCCTTTGTTTGTTTACCGATGATCATAAGTGTAGGTAATAAAGGTTTATCCTTTATTGGGGTTTGAGTGTGCCTTCATTCCATCTTTGTGAGTTAGCCAGAGACTTACCCGGTAAAGGTTGATTCTATTCCCTTAGTTGGTGTGTTGGTTTGAGACTATAATTCCTTTCCTTAGTACCTTGAGACTTACCCGGTGATAGGTTCTTTGGCTTGGGATTGTGAGTAGTGAGACTTACCCGGTGATCTATTCCACTTTAGAAACACCTTCCCTTAGCAAAATCTCAGCTTTGTCCACTTATCTTGAGATATTGAGGTGGAACCGCAACTGGATGCTTTAATTCCTAGAATTTGCATATTTCCCTTAATTAACTTTATTATTATCTTTGATTGCTTTAATCGCTTTTGTGGTTATTAGTTGCATTGACAACCTATACTTGGTTTGTTTCACCTAAGTCCTTATGATCGACCCCTGGAATTCTTTCTTTTATTACAATTGACCCGTACACTGCGGGTTCGCATCCTTGTTTTAAGCATACTTCTTGGGTTATAAATCTAATGTTTGCACACACCATTTGGAGCGAACAATTATCACTCGTCCCCTCCTGTGAGATCATCTTCAGGGCACCACCTCCTACCCGCAGGCGGAGGCAAGTGGTTACGACCCGTTATAATACACTTGGGTCATTTAATATCATAAATGGTCATCCTAGTCCGGTTTAGGTTGTAAATGCACAATCATAAGAACACACACAACCATCACAATCATACAAACTCACAACTGAACGCTAAGTAAGTCCTATGGACTTACCTGTAACACTCGTATCCAATACCACGTCACAGATTCCCCTTGGGGAAGAAATCAACGCCTGCAATAGCAAGGCACACAACATCACATACTGCAAGGGTTAGGAGACTCGTCTCCATAACCATAACCATCCTACAACCTCAACTAAACCTCAAGATCATAACATGCTCACAAATGCGTAAGGCATATCCTCAACATCAACACGAGTGCCTAAGGCACATCTCTATCACCCCACTCATCCTAACTGTGCTATCCTAGCCAACCTCTAAGCCAAGGCTAAAGGAAAGGAAGGAAGGAAACATGCCAACAAGGTATGCCCTGAATGCACCAACGGAAGCAAAGAACTCGAAGCTGACCCAGTGAGGCGTAGGGGCGGCTCACTCAAGGCGCAGGGGCGGCTCATAGGCAGACACAGGGGTGGCCAAGGTCAGGCGCAAGGGCGGCTGTCTGTGCAGAATGCTGGCCCCGACTTCTCTTTGATCTCTTTCTCGACTCTCTTCACTTCTTCATCAAACCACAACAACACACATATATATATACATATGTGTGAACATCAGAAAAGCTAGGAAAGGATCTACACAAGCTCAGCTTGTGATCCTAAGCTAGGAAAGAAAGAAAAAAAGAAAAAAAGAAGCAAAGAAGAAGAAAGAAAGAAACAAAGGAAGATAAAGGTGAAGAGCTTACCACAACAACCCTAAGCAGCAACTAGGAGCATCGACACATCTCAAAACCTTAGCACCACAACTGCAACTCTCAGCATCATCCTCATGATCATCCAAGCTCAAAAACCTCAACAAACTCTCAAAGCTTTCTCACAAGATCAAAGGAGATCAAGGAAGGGAAGAAGATGAAGAAGAAGAACGTACAGAGGAAAAGAGAGCTGAAGAAGATGAGGAAAACCCTCATACAGAAGCAAAGGATGGCTTATAAGAGAAGCCAGCCGCAAAGCACAAGTCAAAGGGTCAACGAAGGCGGATGCAACCACACAAAGCCGTAGGGGCAGATTCTGTGAGGCGCAGGGGCGCCTCACAGCAGGAGCGGCCACCCTGGTCTGCTGGGGTAGTTGACAAGGTCCAACAAGGGCTCAGCTAAGGCTCAACCAGGCTCCTAGGCTCCAAGGACTAAGGCTCCTACATCTTTGGCTGGACTTGCCTCCCATTGCTCAATGTTTGAGCACTAACATTCTCCTTAGAATTTACGACAGTCTTGGAGGGCAAGTTTCCAGAGGATCGAGCTTCGATCCTTGTGATGGCCTCCGGCATTTGTCCAACCTGTTGTTCGAGGTTCTTGGTGCTAGACTTTGTTTTTTGAACATGGGTAGCAAAGTGTTTAGTTAAAACCTACAACATATCTTTAGTTTATTGAGACTTACCTTGGTGGGGACGCTGTTGCTGCTGGTTTTGTTGATCCCTAAATCGATAGTTTTGTTGATCACGCCAGTTTTGTGCATATGGATCATTCATTGGACGTTGTTGTTGTTGTTGAACATATCCTATAGCATTCACCTCTGCAGCGTCGTCTTGGACTTGTGGACACAAGTCCGTAGGGTGGAAAGGATCAATACCAACTTCACAAGCCTTGAGCTGTTGTGAGGTTCCCATCAAACTCAACCTCTTAACCATCTCCTTCGGTTCAGCTATCTCTTGTACAATCTCTGGACGGCTGGGGTTGATGGCATTCACTACTCTTTTGGTAGAGGCTCTTCCAAAGTTTCGTGTACCTTCTGCCATTTCCTGCATTTTTTCCGTAGAAACTTCAAGAGTTGAGTTTATAATGTTACCTCCACAAGCGGCATCCACTATCCTTCTTTAATTGTTCAACAAACCGTTGTACAAATAGAGCACTAAGTCTTGCGTGGAGTATCCGTGGAAAGGGCAGCTTGATCTCAGTTTTGCAAAGCGCTCGAAGTACTCATAAAGAGTTTCGTCCGCTTCTTGCTCTATGTTGCGTATGGCTTTCTTCAAGTTGTTTGCCTTCTTAGCGGGGAAGTACTTCTCCAAAAATCCCTTGTGGAGATTCTCCCATGTGTCGATGCTACCGGATGGAAGATGGTAGTACCAAACATCCGCCCCATCCTTGAGAGTGAAGCCAAATGTTGTCATCTTGTTTTGTTCTTCGGTGACATTGGCCGGCTTCATGCTCATACACACGGTATGAAACTTCCCAAGATGTTTGATGGGGTCTTCACCGCTCAACCCATGGAAGGATGGGAGCGAGTGAATCAATCCTGGTTTGAGCTCTAAGTTGACTGCTTCCCCAATTGCTGGTATGGTGACCATAAGAGGGTGTTGAGTGAAATCCGGCTACGTGAGTTGACGGAGAGTTCGGTTAGCCATGTCTTTTCGGGTTCGTTGTTGCCTACGTAGTCGATTGTGCGTTCTCTCAATTTTTGGATCAAAAGGAGCAAAATCGGAGTTAGTAGCACGGGTTTGAACCATGAAAATGGTCCAAACCAATAATAATAATAAATGTAAATCAAAATAGAAACAAAGACTCCCCGGCAACGGCACCAATTTTGACGAGGCTAAAAACCTAAGGTCGTTGTTTTTTAGCTTAAGTCAAAGTTGTTACCTAATGTTACACTAATTGGTTTGTATAGTGTAAGTAAGGGTCGATCCCAAGAGAGCCTTTTCAAGTATTGATTAGATTCAATTATCGATTTGTAACCAAGTTGGGGGGGGGTGGTTGGATGAAGCAAGACAAAACAAATAATAATAAACAAAGATGGTGATAATAGAGTGAAGAGCTACACTAGATTGAATCTTAGCATGCACATTACTTGGTTGCTTCTTTTTACAAGTTATTCATCAATGTTCTCGTCTTGATCTTAGTTATGTGTTGAGCCAACTGGCATCAACACAACTTAACAAGCTTAATGATCCGTAAACCTACAAGATCAAAACACAAGTTACCATTTCGACAAAGACAAAGAGATATAAAGAAAGGAATAAACACCGTTAAGCTTTTCTTTATAGTTATATTCATTTTCCTTTAAGCAATCACAACTAGCTTGTACCTAAAGGATTACTACTAGATTAAGGACCCGAACCCCGATTCAATTAATCCTAGTAATTTGCATGCAATTAAACACTTAAGGTGATCAATCTAAGTGGTAAGAAACATGCAAAACATAAGTTAAGGCACAAGGAATATAACACATATATGACTGAATAAACTTATATTAATAAAACTTACAACCAAGCAGAAATGCAGCTTCAAAACAACCTAATGAAGCAAGGAAACTTAGAAACTCATTACACTGGGAAGTAAGGGGAATACAACTTAAGTGGGAAAATGATGGATGATTCTAGCAATCAGCCATAGCTCTATTTATACTACAATTGACAGTAAATGGGAGTAAATTGTCCGTCCTAAACAGCCACCTTTAATGCCATTAAGGTTGTGCAAACACCCAGAGTAAAGTCCTCTAGCGCTAAACCGCGAGGGCGGGCTTCAGGGCCGTAGGGGCGGTTTAGGCCAAAACGCTTGATCTTCTTCTTGACCGCAGGGGCGGCCTAGCAATCCCGCAAGGGCGGGTCTTTAATGCTCTCCAAACGTCTGACTCTTCATCTTCATGTCATTTCTGACGTTGAGCCGCAAGGGAGGCCCAATGTCACCGCAGGGGCGGTGACACTAGCACTTCGGCTTCACAAGTCGGCAGGCTGGTCCGCAGGCAGAGGCGCAGGGGCGCCGGATTCGCTTCTTCAGGGTGAGCCACCCGCAGGGGCGGTGACACTGCTCCGCGGGGGCAGTGTGACACCAGAAAACTTGTCTTCGTGAATGATCTTCAAATCCCAAGTGTTGCTAACATCTTCTTTTGCACTTCTTCTTCTAGATTAAGATGTTAGTAACACAAACCGAATCTAAGACACTAAAAAGATGCTAAAAACTATCCTATTTGATAGTGATTCCATCACCTATCAGAAGCATTAATCTCAGCTACTATCATTCAGCCGCCGGATTGGACTTTACCATTTGAGATCATGTGCGATGCTAGTGACGTAGTCGTTGGAGCGGTACTTGGGCAAAAGAAAGATGGACTCACTCATGCCATATACTATGCTAGCAAAATGCTAGACGAATCTCAACTCAACTACCCCACAACTGAAAAGGAGTTATTGGCTTTGGTTTATGCATTCCAGAAGTTTTGTTCTTACCTTGTAGGAGCAAAAGTGATCGTTTACACTGATCACGCAACAGTCTGGTACTTGCTCACAAAGAAAGATGCAAAACCTCGACTTATTAGGTGGATTATCCTTCAACAAGAGTTTGATCTAGAGATCCGTGATAAAAAGGGATCCGAGGACTCAGTGGCGGATCATTTAAGTCGACTCCCGCATCTAACTAGCAAGAAAGACGAATTACCCATAAATGATGCTTTTCCGGATGAGCAACTCCATGAAATCGAGGAAATCCTTCAACAAATTTCAGGAGCTAACAAACCTTGGTATGCTGATTTTGTTAACTATTTGGTTTGCCATGAAATACCTCCAGGATTATTATATGCACAATGGAAGAAGTTCTTCAAAGAAGTCAAGCAATACTATTGGAATGAACCCCTCCTATTCAAGAGAGGTACGGATGGAATGATTAGAAGATGCATTCCAGAGAATGAAGTATAAAGCGTTATTCGCCATTGCTATTCACTCCCTTGCGGCGGACACGCTAGTTCGCACAAAACTAGCGCTATGGTATTACAATCCGGATTCATTTGGGCTTCTATATTCAAAGATGTGCACAGTTTTGTTGTTGCTTATGATGCTTGTCAAAGAACAAGAAATATATCGAGAAGGAACGAAATGCCTCTCAACAACATTCAAGAGGTTGAGATCTTCGATGTATGGGGAGTAGACTTCATGGGACCTTTCCCATCATCTTCTGGAAACCAATACATACTTCTAGATGTAGACTACGTTTCTAGATGGGTTAAAGTGATCGCTTCTCCTACTAATGATGCTATGGTAGTAGTGAAGTTCTTAAATAGAACGATCTTCCCATGATTTGGGACGCCCCGAACCATCATTAGTGACGGAGGAACGCACTTCACAACTGATAGCATGTATTATAGTCTGGATTTTGGGATTGGTTTGGACGTTTTATCTACATAAATTTGCATGCATGGATGTATATTCTTGATCATTATGTTGTTTTTTTTACCTATGCAAGAATCGAGGTCTACACCTACTTTTGTTGTAATTGTAGGGAAAATAACACGTTTTGGAGTAATATGGAGCTAAGGGATCTAAGGAGTCATTGGAGCTACATTATGGAACATTAAGGAGCTACAATAAAGGCTTAGGAACCATGGAAGTTGGATAGAAGTTTGATTTTGGACCAGATTAGAGAGATTTGCACGTAGTTGAGGATCACCTCGGATGGCTACAGTACCATCTCGACTGAGGTGACTCTGTTGGGCTGGATCGAGACGGACGGCCCACCGCCCATAAGATCTTTTATTCATGGCAAGTGATTATCCTATATATTGGGATGGATTTTCTTAATGGAAGCATGTCCAATTGATTGATTAGTTTGGAAGATTGAAGATATTCCAAGGAAGGAAGGTAGTTGGCTTTGAAGATAAAGTTGAAGGCTTTTGAAGGAAGTTGGCTTTGGCTTTTGAAGGAAGTTGTAAGGTTTACTTAGATTGTTTTTATTGATGTCTTTTGGTTTGTGATTGAGGAACACAGTTTGCTGTTTGTTTGATTGTTTGATTGAGTTATTGAGACCTTTGTGTTAAGGTTTTATTGTTTAAAAATTGCATCTTTTCTTATGTAATTGATTATTGTTATCATGATGATTATTGGCTAAGTTCTTTGTGCGATTCTAGGGTGATTGGCTGAAGGTTGTGTGAAAGACGATGAAAAAATGAGCCTTTACCCCAGTGGACACTGAAAGCTCGAGCCAAACCTTAACCTCACCTCACCTCGGTCCGTTCATTAAACATCTCGACCAAGATGGAACATGAACTGAGCAAGGCCATTCCTTTTCTCATTCATATCTGAGTTGAGGTTTAAGTTTGCCAAATCCTATCCTTGTTATACCCTTCCTAGTCCATACGCAAGCCTAGGATGAGACTTACCCGGTGATTCCTTTTCTTGTATACCCAAGATCATGAGTGTTAGGTAATACAGGTTTATCCTTTATTAGGGTTTGAGTATGCCTTCATCCCATCTTTGAGATTTAGCCTCAGACTTACCCGGTAAAGGTTAGTTCTATCCCCTTGGATGGTGTGATGGTTTGAGGTTATAGTTCCTTTCCTTAGTACCTTGAGACTTACTAGGTGAGAGGATCTTTGGTTTGGGATAGTGAGTAGTGACACTTACCCGGTGATCTATTCCCACCTTAGAAATACCTTCCCATGCAAACCTCAGCTTTGTCAACGTTATCCTTTGAGATCTTGAGTCGGAACCAGAACTGGATGCCTTGATCTCTAGAATCTACATTTTCTTTATCTGATTATTACATCATCTTTGATACCTTTGCTTTGTTGCTTGTTTTTTATTGACAACCTGAATTGCCGTGCTTTGTTTCACAAGAGTCCCTATGTTCAACCCTAGAGTATATGTTGTTATTACAATTGATCCGTACACTGCGGGTTCGCATATTGTTTCAGGCTTATATTTTAGGTTATAAATATAAAGCTATATCATTCACCATACACACACGACTGAGAGCGAACAAGTTTTTGGCGCCGTTTCCGGGGACCTGGTCAAGACCAAGTTCGGATTTGATTGTCTTTTAAGGCCGCTGCCCTTGTTTCTACTAATTACTTTACTTGAGTGATTTCACATGATCCTTCTTTAGGTTTATGCAAAGAACTCGTGCTGGAAAGGAAATCATTCCTTACGATTTCGAACCAGAAAAGATATACAAAAGGAGATTGAAAGAAGCTAAGATGGCCGATCAAGATAATCGAGATCTTGAAGCCGAATTGAAGGATGCATTG
Source organism: Fagopyrum homotropicum (assembly GCA_033239125.1). NCBI lineage: Eukaryota > Viridiplantae > Streptophyta > Magnoliopsida > Caryophyllales > Polygonaceae > Fagopyrum > Fagopyrum homotropicum. The sequence goes on from BSWB01000003.1 coordinate 117,455,323, forward strand.
GAACGGCTTCGACTGAGTAAAGAAGAATTGCAGAGAGAGAAAGAAGAGACTCGTGCAAGAACCGAAGAGATTCAAGCTGATATGGCCGCACTACGAGCTCAGATCTTACCTCGACTGGACTAGTTGCTCGACCGAGGCAGCATCCAATCCTAGTTGCACCGGCCGAGATACATCCACCACCTCAGTTTCCTGCAATGGTTGACCGAGGTAACTTTTTTGATGGAGCTTGGCAAACCCTAGGTCAAAGGATGGACCCGAATCAGCAAGTGCGGCGTCCAAGAGTTAATCTAGGAGATCTAGCTAAGCATGATTATGAGCTTCGACTTCAAGTTCTAACTATGATTCGACAATGTCAATTTGGAGGCATGGAAAGAGAATCTCCACATCAACACATTCAAAACTATGAGATTCTTATGGAGACTTTGAGACAATCGAGAGTGGAGAACGACAACTACAAGCTAAGGGCTTTCTACTTCCCTCTGAAAGACAAGACGCTAGCTTGGTATGAATCTCTTCCAACTGGAAGAGTTAACACATGGGAAGAGATGACTACGGAGTTTCTTACTAAGTTCTTACCCCCATCAAAGACCGCTGAATTGAGGGGTAAGATCAATGCTTTTGTTATGAAGGATAAAGAAAGCTTATTCAAGTCATGGGAGAGGTTCAAGGACCTTTTATTGGATTACCCTCACCATGGGATTCCAAATATTGAGTTGCTAGAGATTTACTTCAAGGGGTTGGATAAGGAAACTCAATTCAAACTCCAATCACTTTTTTCTGGAGATTTTATGGATACACCGGTTGGTGAAGATTTGGAGTTTATTGAGAAGCAAGATTTACACATGGAGAAGTACTCCCATCGAAGAGTTGAAGATAGAGCGAGGCGAATTAGCTTTCCATATACAAGTCTTACAAATTCAAGTGTTGTTCAACTCACCACACTCAACAATAAAGTCAAGGCTTTGAAGGAGCTTTTGTTAGCTCAAACTAAAAAGGAGCAAGATGTTGGATACAAGGGGAGAGGAAACTATCAAGGGACGAGAAATAACAACAATTAGAACAACAAAAACAAGAATTTCAACAACAATTGGAGATCAAATCAACAAAATCCCGGTAACCATTATTCTCATGCTAAAAGTGCTCTTAACCCTCCTCCTCCTCCTCCTCCTTCTTCTTCTTCTTCTTCTTCTTCTTCTCTTCTTCTACTCCATTAAGGAGCCAAGAGCCGTCATCAAGCTTATCCCAACAGCCCAAGGAGAAAGCAGACGCTATATTGGAAGCTATTTTGATAAAGTTCAACGCTATGGAGAATTCTATGAACTCGTTCTCGAAAGAACAAAAAGCCTTAGAACATCAAGTTTTCAACAAGGCTAATGAAGCACCAAGAGATCGTGGTAAACTTCCAGGAAAGACAGAGAACAACCCAAAAGGGCAGGTCATGGCAATCACCACACGCAGTGGATTAAAGACTGCAAATCCAATAACTCGGTCAGACCACGATCAAACAAGGAACACCTCGGTCGAGGTGCCAACCGAGATGGAGCCCCAGAAAGCGAAAGAAAAAGATGATGCTTATGTTCCACCACATGCTTACAAACCTCCACTCCCGTTCCCTCAGTCAAGGGCGCGGGCACATCTAGACAAGCACTTTGGTAAGTTTCTTGACCTTATGAATAAGCTACATATTAACATCCCATTCATTGATGCTATCCCTGAAAGAGATCTTGTCAAGGAAGAGAAAGATGAAAGACTTTGGAGTAGTACGGATGACCTCTAGATCTTCAGAGCTCATTCAAATCATGAAGGAGAACATGCCACCTAAGTTGAGAGATCCCGGTTCATTTTGCATTCCCATTCAAGTTGGGGATTTGATTTACGATGCGCTATGTGATCTAGAAGCTAGTGTGAGCATCATCCCTCTAGCATTTTGTGAGAAGATCGGCCTTGGAGATCCCAAACTGGTGAAGATGATTTTATACATGGCGGATCGTTCCATTACCCGTCCCGTTGGAATCTTAGAGGGCATTCCCATCAAGCTAGGTTATTTCTATTTACGTATTAACATTGTTTTGTTGGAAATTCCCGCAGATTATCCCATTCATATCATTCTCGGAAGACCATTTCCCGCAACATCGGGTTGCAACGTTGATTGTAAGAACGCCAAGTTGTCATTCAACATTGGTGGCGATCACGTGGAGTTTGCACTTTTGACTACAATGAAAGGAGAGCCTTTGGAAGATGATATCTTCAATATCTATGATAAAGAAGATTCTCGAGAATTGGTGAGATCTATCCTTGTTAAAGATCCTCTTGAAAAAGTTTTGAGTTTTAGTATGATAGAGGAAGGTGTAGATATTTTGTGTGATGCAGATGTACTAAGCTTGGAAGCATTGGAAGCAGATGCATGAGCTAGAGTCGATAAACTCATCCAGGAGACGAAAAGCACATTAGGTTTCGGTCCCAGTTCTAGTACCTCGACCAAAATGGTTTCCGGAGCAAGCAAGGGGACTTTCTTTGGAGAACACCTCGGTCCATCATCTCGGTCCACGACCGAGACAACCTCCAAAGCAAGCGAAATGGAGTCAATTGAGGACCACCTCGGTCCATCACTTCGGTCTAACCCTAGATGCCTCGAGAAGGACGATTTTTCCATTGATGATTCATTATGTGATGATTATTCGCATTTGGTGGAGCATTAGCTTCACCAAGTTTCTAATAGAAAAGAGCCTTGGTATGCTGATATTGTTAACTATCTTATTTGTCAAGAAGTACCTCCGGGATTGACATACGCTCAAAGGAAGAAGTTCTTCAAGGACGTACATCACTACTATTGAAATGAACCTCTACTCTTCCAGAGAGGTCCGGATGTGATGCTTCGACGATGCGTTCCGGAGGATGAAACTGATAGTGTCATACGACATTGCCACTCACTTCCTTGTGGAGGACAAGCTAGCGCTCACAAAACGTGCGCTAAGGTATTACGTCCCGTTTCTTTTGGCCAACATTATTTAAGGACGTGCAAGCATGTGTTGTCTCTTGTGATGCATGCCAAAGAACAGGGAATTTGTCTAGGAGGAATAAGATGCTACTCAACAATATTAAGGAAGTTGAAATCTTTGATGTATGGGGAGTTGATTTCATGGGACCTTTCCCATCATCCACGGGGAACGTCTATATCCTCTTACTTGTTGATTACGTTTCTAGAGGAGTGGAAGCCATTGCCTCTCCCACTAATGACGTCATGGTAGTTGTGAAGTTCTTCAACAGTACTATCTTTCCACGTTTTGGGACACCGCGGATCATCATCAGCAACGGAGGGACATATTTTATCAATCGGAAGTTCAAAGCACTTTTATCGAAGTATGGGGTGCCCCACAAGGTAGAAACCCCTTATCACCCTCAAACTAGTGGGCAGGTGGAGATCTCTAATAGGTAAATCAAGGCAATTTTGGAGAAGACTGTTTCAAGGATAAGGAAGGATTGTTCCATGAAGTTGGACGATGCTCTTGGGGCTTATAGGACCGCATTCAAGACTCCCATTGGTACCACCCTTTATCATTTGATATATGGAATGTCTTGTCATCTTACCATTGAGGTGGAGCAAAAGGCATATTGGGCAATCAAGTGGCTGAATTTCGACATCAAGGAAGCTGGAGAGAAGAGACTTTTAGATATTAATGATCTGGAAGAGTTGCCCTTAAACGCTTATGAGAATGTCAAAATCTACAAAGAAAGAACGAAGAGATGACATGACAAGCATATCGTTCCTAAGGAGCTTAAACAAGGAGATCTTGTTCTACTCTTCAACTTTCGCCTCCGCCTCATTCCAGATAAGTTGAAATCTAGATAGACAAGACCTTACGTTGTGAAAAATGTTTTTCCCCATGGTGCAGTTGAAATTTAGGGTGAAGCTGGCGAAAGCTTAACGGTCATAGGTTGAAGAAGTATCAACCGGAAGTTCCGGCTGAGGAAATTGCACCTTTGCACCTTGTTTGAAATGACGTACGGCCTAGCTAGCGACCTTAAACCGAGCGCTTCTTGGGAGGCAAACCAAGATATTGCTTTCTTTTCCCTTTTCTAGTTTTGTTTAGATATTTTGTTCCGTGTTTTAGTGTCCTCTTAGACAGGAATCAGGTTAACTCTAAAAAGAAATTACAACCAGGAGCTACATGGAAGGACTGACGTTCGAGAAATTGAGAAGGCGGAGTTTGACTGAGACACATATCGGATGTTGTCAAAGTACCTCGACCGAGATTATCCGTCAACCAAGGTGCCTAGTTCTGATAACCACCTCGCTCTGACACCTCGGTCCGCCCAAGAACACCTCGACCTAGGTGATATCAAATTCAGCAAGGGGTATAAAAGGGGCCCGACTTTCTCTCTCCTCTCACATTACTCCCTTTTCCCTCCTCGACCGCGGCGATTAGCTTACTCAAGATCCTCGAGTTAAGTCCATTTTTGAAGATTTTTTGCTTCAAATCCACAAGAGAAGTACGAGAACTAGTTCCCAAGCAACAAACAACACAAAAATTGACTAGAATCTGCGCATTTTGGGTATTTTATTCGAAAAACCTAACATGGTTCTTTTTCTTCGATTCTACTTTGATTTGGATTTGATTGCCACTGTTTGTTATTGAAAAGGATATAAGTACCCCTTAGGAAGCAGTTGGTAGTGATTTTTGGGGAAAGGCTTGCAATTTTTGGATCCCGAATCGCCTACCAACTTCGCCTCGTTTGCCCCTTCTACGTCTACGGCCAAGGTGTTCTTGAGCCAACCAATGTGAATTTCAGGAATGATTAATCCAAGGAAATTTGATCACCGGTTGGTCATTGTTCGCTCCAAACGGTGTGTGCAAGCTTTAAATTTATAACCCAAGAAGTATGCTTAAAACAAGGATGCGAACCCGCAGTGTATGGGTCAATTGTAGTAAAAGCAAGAATTCCGGGGTGTCGATCTCAGGGACTTAGGTGAAACAAAGCAAGTATAGGTTGTCAATATTGCAACTAACCACAAAAGCAATTAAAACAATCAAAGATGATAATATAGTCAATTAAGGAAATATGCAAATTCTAGGGATTAAAGCATCCAGTTGTGGTTCCAACTCAAGATCTCAAGATAAGCGGACAAAGCTGAGATTTTGCAAAGGGAAGGTGTTACTAAAGTGGAATAGATCACCGGGTAAGTCTCACTACTCACTAACTCCAAACCAAAGAACCTATCACCGGGTAAGTCTCAAGGCACTAAGGAAAGAAATTATAATCTCAAACCAACACTCGAACCAAGGGAATAGAATCAACCTTTACCGGGTAAGTCTCAGGCTAACTCACAAAGATGGAATGAAGGCACACTCAAATCCCAATAAAGGATAAACCTTTATTACCTACACTTATGATCATGGGTAAACAAACAAAGGAATTACCGGGTAAGTCTCATCCTAGGCTTGCATTGAACCAGGAAAGGTGTAATAAGAATAGGATTTGGCAAACTCTAACACTTAACTCTCAGTTTTGGATCAGAATAGGTCACCTCGGTTAGTCAAGTTCCACCCCGTCCGAGATGTTCATCGACTGAACGAGATGTTCTAGGGTTAAGGATAAAGACTCGAGCTTTCAAGGTCCTACTGGGATTAAGATTATTCTATCATCGTCTTTCCCACAACCTTCAGCCAATCACCCTAGAATCGCACAAGGAAATTAGCCACTCATCATCATGAAAGCAATAATCAAATATATGGGAAGAGAATGAATATTTGAACACAAAAACCTTAAGAACAAGGCTTCAATAACTGAATCAAATATCAAACAAATAAGCGTTCCTTGGATTACAAATCCAACAAGACAGTCAAACAAAAGGGAATCTAAGAAAGTCTTACAAATCCCCTTAAAAGCTATATCCGAACTATCAATCCTTTCTTGATTGATCTTCAATCTTCCTTCCTTGCTTCGAAACTCCGAAAAATCCCTTAATTGCTTGATGCTCTCAGCCCTCTAAGCATGGTTGAACATGTGGAAAATCCAACCCTTTATATAGGAGAATTATCTTCCAAAGATAAAATATCTTAAAAAGATAATTTCCTAATAAAATATATCCATATCTCCTAAAATAAATCTCCAAAATATATGATCTTCCTTCCAGAAATCCAGCCCAAAAATATAAGATCTCTCCTTCCAAAAATAAAAGATCTCAGCCAAATAAAATATATCTCGCCGCGTCCAAGGTGTTTGCCTCGGTCGGGGCGCTCCTCAAGATCACCTCGGTCGAGGTGATACTGTATCTGACCGAGGTGAATCTGAACTGAATGTGAAATCTCTCAAATCTGGTCCAAAGTAAATCTTTAATCCATTTTCATGCTTCCTGACCTCCTCCTTAAGCTCCTGAATGCAGCTCCAATGACTCCTTTAGCTCCATTTGATGCAAAACGTGCCATTTTACCTACGATTACAACGAAACTTGGTGTCGACCTCGATTCCCGCAAAGGTAGATGAAACGGCAATATAATCACATAATATACATTCAAACATGAAGATTATTGAAGATAAAACGTCTAAACAAGTCCCAAAATATAGACTAAAATTCATGCTATCAAAATACCCCATACTTGTCCCTTGCTTGTCCCCAAGCAAGTTTCAAATCTTAAGTACAAGATAGAATGGAGTATAAGTCATAAAGATCAAAGAAAAGTATTTCAAAACATTTTTGGTGGTGTGCTCCACTCATAGATCACTCTAAGAGAACGCTTCATGGTAATTAAAATCAAAATATGATCAAAACATTTTATAAATATAAGAAAGTCGTTCATCTTTGCATAAATTCATAGAATGCACAATAAATCATAATTATCGAAATTAATCATGTATAATACAGTTTAAACCACCAAGTCAATCAACAAACTCAAGGTCAAGGTCAAGAAACGTGTGAGGTGGGATGTATATAGGGAATGTGATGCTAGAATCCGGGAAAAGGATCTTCACTTCACTTGCTTTGAACCTCAACATCTTCCACCAATAAGCTTTGCTTATTTACTTTTTACTTTTTGGGATGAATGGACAGAGGTGCACAATAACCGAAGCCTAGGAAATCAACAATCATCAATTTCTCGATATGCCTCAAACCCTTGATGCACATACCATGACCCGTTAGGAATATCGCTCAATCCGACTTTGGCAAGACGCAAACACCCGGCTATGTGAATGGTGCCGAGTTACTCGTCATCATGATTGACTTCCCCAAACCTATTTGTTTCTTTCTAACTTTCAGCCAACATCTCAACTTTTCTTTTACTTGCTTTTCACTTTTGCTTGCTTCCAAATTCCCGGATAGTTAAAGGGAGGCAAATATGTATATGAGGGGCTAAGCATGATCAAGAAGAAGAAGAGAAGAGAATGAATTGCCTTAATTATCCCAGGAAGAGAGTGATAGAACACATCGTGTGGTGTCAACCTTCAAATTCAACATAATTTGGATAAAAACAAAGTATTAAACATGCCACAAATTTCAAACAAAGTATTTAGCAACTTAAACATATTATAAAACCTTTCAAACATATAAAGATGTCAAAACCAATCGGAAAACAAAATCATCATTGAGGTCATATCCAGATAAGAAGCACAAAATCGTTTCGAAAACTGTTCCAGTTAAACCACCTCGGTCGAGATGTTCTAAGTCAACCGAGGTACTGCACCTCGATTGGTCATAATCACTTCGGTCGAGGTCATAAAAATTTTTTTCTTAACCAGTTTTTGACGTTTTTCTCAATCAAATAACCTGTATGCATGCATGTAGTCTCATATAAACACATAGAGCAAGATAAAACAGTATTATATCCGATAGAGTCATCCAAGCATACACATAAGTCATATGAATACATCCAAATACCCCATACTTGGGACACATTGTCTCAATGGGTCAAAATAAGTCTAAAAGAAGTGTACTTACTGGACATAAGTTGAGCTGCATAATAAATAAATAAAAGAAATCCCTGCAAGCTCTAGTCCTGATCTGCTGGTGGTGGTGGTGGATATGGCATGTACGGATGCTGGGATGGGTCAAAAGGATAGCCCATCATGTGCTGGAACGGGATCTCCATCATCCGGTGCTGATAGTGTTGGCTCTCCACCATTTGGTGTGTCCGACTCCATCTCTCGGCGCTGGTCATCAAGGCGCTCACCGATATCAACTGTAAGAGCGGCGTAGGAGTCGATCATCAGATCCGTCAGCTCGTCTATCCGTCTGTGAGCTACGAGATCCCGTTGTTTGCGGACTCTGCCGGGCAGGACGTGATGGTGGTGCAGCTGCCTCCTCCTCAGTCTCCTTGTCGTCTAGATCGACGACTGGTATACTGGCTGTGTCCGTCCCTGTCTCCATGGCAGCACCGCCATCGTCCTCCTCAGCCTCCTCCGGTGCCTGTGCTGCTGCATCTCTTGCGTCCTCAATGTACGGGGTCCATGAAGTGGACCAATACTAAGGGTCGTAAACCGAAAACTGAGACGACCACCAAATACCCTGAGGCGCATTCTGCTCCCAAGGCATCGCCACATATGGCGTAGTAAGTCCTGAGGAACCAGAATCCTCTTGGTGATCATCTCTTGCAGCCCTAGCGGCTTGGCAGCCGCCACTAGTGTACAAGCACTCAGATCCAACCCCATCTCAGTAGCTAAGTGAGTCACTAAACCTCCACAACTGATGTCCCCCTTTGCCTTGACCTTGATCTTGTGCAGATCCTCAGCCAGCATAGTACCGAAATCAGGCACGCCCCCAGTCACCATGCAAAATAAACTCAAGAGCTCCCCCTGTCTAACCTTTTGGGGCGTCTCAGTACGCATCAAAAGTGTCTCGCTAAATATCCTGTGGGCGAGTCTGAAAGCGAGGTGGAATATGATCCGCTCCCTGGAGTCTTCAGGTCAACTACGTGAACTATCTGTCCCTAGAACTGTCGAGCTACAGCTCGAGAGGGGAAATTAGTAACTGTCGGGGTCGGGAAGCCGAAGATGTCTCTCCACTGATCCATCGGTACTAGATAATTCCGGTTCAGCAACCGGTACTTGATGGCCTGCTCTACAGGCAGGTGAGTCACAGAGCTCACAAACTCCAACGTAGGCTCGAGGTAGGCTGGAGCTCTGATCTCCATGAATTGCTCTAGCCCGACCATCGAGACCATCCGTCTCATATCATCTACAACGTCCAAACAGTCAAAAGCAGGAATGTCCAAAAAGCACGGTGCAATCATTGGACGTGCACAAATACGGGCATAGTCGACCTGGTGATGCTCGTGGATCACCGGTATAGAAGGTCGAGAAGAAGAAGAAGAAAGGGAAGATCTATCCCTCAGGACAAGCTGTCTGTTAGATCTAGAACTCATTTTCTCTCTCAATTAGATCACCTCGGTTGCCCTGACAATTCTCAAGAACACCTCGGCCGAGGCACAGGTCGACTGGACCGAGGTAAAGTGCTGGGCGATTTCAACTCTCAAAATTCCAGTTATTTTCCCCCAATATCACTACCAATTGTTCCTATGGGGAACTTAAGCCTTTTCCAACAAGAATGATTGGCAACCAAAGCCAATTTCTTCCTAAATCAGTAAAAGACGAGAAGTTAGGGTTTTCGGTTTTGTTACCCCAGATTCGGTCGATTCGAGGCGTTTTTGTTACAGTTTCTTGGTTGCAATTCGTTCCTCTAGCCTTTCCTCTCAGAACCGAAGCAAAAATTGTCGAAAACGAGTGAGAATCGAAGAAGAGACGTAAGATCAGCGCCGCGGTCGAGAAGGTGAGGGAGGGAAGAGAGAGAAACGTTCCCCTTTTTTTACCCCTCACTGAATCTGGTGTCACCTCGGTCGAGATGGTCCTGACTGGACCGAGGTAGATGGACCGAGGTGAGTTTTCTGTAAGCCCTAGTCGCCTCGGTTGCTCAAGAATCATCTCGGTCGAGGTGCTTTGACAGCAACCGAGATGTGTCTCAGTCAAATCCCATCTTCTTAATTTCTCGAACTTCTGTCCTTCCAGTGTTGCTCCTGGGTTGTATTCCTTCCTTATAAAGTACCTGTTTTCTGTCTAGGACGCCAAAAACAAAGCAAACCAAAGCAAAAGCAAACTATCTCAAGCTAGACTAGAAAAGGGAAAAGAAAGCAATACCTTGGGTTGCCTCCCAAGAAGCGTTTGGTTTAAGGTCGCTAGCTGGACCGTACGGCATCCCTAAACAAGGTATAATGGTGCAATCTCCTCAACCTGGACCTCCGGTTTGTATTTCTTAAGTCTATGACTAGTGACTTTGAAGCTTCCACTTGTTTCTCCCCAGATCTTGACTGCACCATAAGGGAAAACATGTTTCACAACGTAAGGTCCTGTCCATCTAGATTTTAACTTACCTGGAAAGAGGCGAAGGCGGGAGTTGAAGAGTAGAACCGAGTCTCCTTCTTTGAACTCGTTAGGAATGATACGCTTGTCATGCCATTTCTTTGTCCTTTCCTTGTAGATCTTGGCATTCTCGTAAGCGTTCAAACGCATCTCTTCCAGCTCAATGATGTCCAATAGCCGCTTTGCACCGGCTTCCTTGATATCGAAATTCAACCATTTGATTGCCCAATATGCTTTGTGTTCTAGCTCAACGGGCAAATGGCAAGACTTCCCATATACCAGATTATAGGGGGTGGTACATATGGGAATCTTGAATGCGGTCCTATAGGCCCAAAGAGCATCGTCCAACTTCATGGACCAATCCTTCCTTGTCTTAGAGACGGTCTTCTCCAAGATTGCTTTGATTTCTCTATTCGAGATCTCGACCTGTCCACTAGTTTGAGAGTGATAAGAGGTTGCTACCTTGTGGGCTACCCCATACTTTGATAGAAGTGCTTTAAACTTCCGGTTGATGAAATGTGTCCCTCCATCGCTGATGATGATGCGTGGAGTCCCAAAACGTGGAAAGATAGTTCTATTAAAGAGCTTCACAACCACCATGGCGTCATTAGTGGGAGAGGCAATGGCTTCCACCAATCTAGAGATGTAGTCGACAGCTAGGAGAATGTAGAGGTTTCCTCCGGATGACGGGAAAGGTCCCATGAAATCTACTCCCATACATCAAAGATCTCAACCTCCTGTATGTTATTGAATGGCATCTCGTTCTTCCTAGATAAGTTCCCTGTTCTTTGGCATGCATCACAAGAAACAAAAAAACGTTTGCACATCTTTAAATAATGTGGGCCAAAAGAAACCGGAACGTAATACCTTGGCGCACGTTTTGTGAGCGCTAGAATGCCCTCCACAAGGAAGCGAGTGGTAATGCCGTATGACACTAGTAACTTCATCTTCCGGAATGCATCTTTGAAGCATCCCGTCCGGACCTCTCTTAAATATTAGAGGTTCATCCCAATAGTAATGGCGTACATCTTTAAAGAATTTCTTCCTTTGAGCGTACGTTAGTCCGGGTGGTATTTCTTGGCAAACAAGATAATTAACAATGCCAGCGTACCAAGGCCCTTTATTATCAGAAGTTTGGTGGAGAAAGTGTTCCACCAACTATGGATGAATTTCAGAAAAGGGAGTAAGAAGATTGTTATTCTCAGTTGACATCATCTCGCTTTCGACCTCAGTCGAGGTCCAGAGAGGGTGACCGAGATGTTCTTCAATCGAGAACACTTTGCTTGGTCCAGAAAGTGCCTCGGTCGAGGTACTGCAACTGGGACCGAAACTGGAGATTCTCTTCTTCTTGATTAGTTTTTCAATCTTAGCTTCTGGATCTTCTACTAGTGCCTTTAAACTTCGTATATCTACATCACAAGAAGCATCTATACCTTCCTCCATTAAGCTAAAACTAATAACTCTCTCAAGTGGATCATTAATAAGGATAGAACTCACCAATTCTCTTGATTCTTCTTCATCATAGATGTTGAAGATATCATCTCCCAACGGCTCTCCTTTCGTTTCCGCAAGCAATGCAAACTCAACTTGATCACCGCCAATATTGAATTGCAACTTGGCATTCTTACAATCCACATTGCAACCCGAAGTTGCTAGAAATGGTCTCCCGAGAATGATAGGGACGTGATAGTCTGCGGGAATGTCAAGACAACAAAGTCTATAGGTAAATAGAAGTTACATAACTTAACCGGAACGTCTTCCAAAATGCCCACGGGATGGGTAATGGAGTGGTCCACCATGTACAACTGTATCTTCACCGGCTTGGGCTCTCCAAGTCCGATCCTCACACATAGCTCCAGCGGGATGATGCTCACGCTGGCTCCTAGATCATACAACGCCTCACAAGTGACATCCCCAACTTGAATGGGAATGCAAAATGAGCCGGGATCTCTTAACTTGAGTGGCATCTTCTCCTTCATGATTTGAATGAGCTCCAAGGATTTAGATGTCATCCTTACTTCACCAAAGTCTTCCAACTTCCTCTTCCTTGATAGAATTTCTTTCAGGAACTTCCCATAGGCGGGCATCCCTAGAATAGCATCAAGGAAAGGGATATTAATATGTAGTTTATTCATCAAGTCAAGGAACTTACCAAAATGCTTGTCTAGATGTGCTCTGGCCCTTGACTGAGGGAATGGAAGTGGTGGTTTATATGCAGGAGGTGAGATATAAACTTCAGTTTGTCCGATGATCTCTGAGGCTCCACCTCCGTTGGTACCTCGGCCGAAGTGTTCTTCGTTTGTATCTGGACCGAGGTGATCTTCACTAGCATCGACCGAGGCACTAGATCTGCAGTTTTCGGTCCACTTCTCGTCGTTATTGCCATGATCTGTCCCTTGGGGTTGCTCTTTGTCCTTGCTGGGAGCTTCCCTGGGTCTCTTGGCGCTTCGTTCGCCTTATTAAAGAATTGTTGTTCTAAGGCTTTTTGTGCCTTCGAAAATGAAGTCATGGACGTCTCCATAGCATTGAGCTTGATCAAGATAGCCTCCAACACTGCATCTTTCTTTTCTGGCTGGGACGAGCTTGATCCAGGCTCCTGGCTCTTCAATGGAGTAGAAGAAGAAGAAGAAGAAGAAGAGAGGAAAGGATTAGAAGAGTTGTTTGAATTTGAGTTAGAGTAAGAGTTACCCGAATTTTGATTGTTTGGCCTCCAATTATTGTTGTTGGATCCTCTATTGTTGTTGTAGTTGTTATTCCGGGAACCGTTGTTGTTGTTCCGGTAACTATTGTTGTTCCTTGAGTCTTGATATCCTTCCTCTTCATTCTTGGTGTGAGCAACCAAGAGTTCCTTCAATTGCTTCACATCATTCTTGAGGGAGGTGAGTTGATTATCATTTGATGGAGCTTTTTGGAAGTTAACTCTCTTAACTCCATTTTCAACTCCTTGGTGTGAGTACTTCTCCATGTGCAAAGCTTGTTTTTCAATGAATTCCCAAGCTTCATCAATCGGCATGTCCATGAATGTGCCGGCGGATAGTAGTTGAAGGCTGAATTGGGTAGCTCCATCCAATCCCTTGAAGTAAATCTCCAACAACTCTATCTTTGGAATCCCATGATGTGGGCAATCCAAAAGAACATCTTTAAATCTCTTCAATGACTTGGACAAACTCTCCTTGTCCTTCATGATGAATGCGTTGATCTTCCCTCTCATTTCGGCAGTTTTGGAAGGGGGAAAGAATTTCGTCAAGAACTCCGTCGTCATCTCCTCCCAAGTGTTGATCTTTCCAAGATGAAGATACTGGTACCAAGTAAGCGCCCTGTCCTTCAAAGAAAAGTAAAAATGCCTTAACTTGTAATTATTATTTTCCACCCTTAAAGGTTTCAAGGTCTCCATCAAGATCTCATAGTTTTGTAGATGTTGATGTGGAGACTCCCTTTCTAGACCTCCAAACCGGCATTGGCGAATCATGGAAAGAACTTGCGGTCGAAGTTCATAATCATGCTCCGCTGGATCTCCTAGGTTGACTCTTGGACGCCTCACTTGCTGGTTTGGGTCCATCCTCTGCCCTAGGGTTTGTGGAATACCTGCAAAAAGAACATCTCGGACTGGCATCCGAGGTGGAAGTATCTCGGCCGGGGCAACTGGAGCGGGGTCCTGCCTCGGTTGAGGGTTTGGTCGATGTAGAATCTGAGCTCGTAACTCAGCCATATCTGCTTCAATCTCTGCAGCTCGGGTGCGATTTTGCTCCCTTTCGTGCTGCAGTTCTTCCCTATTGAGACGCAGCTGTTCCATTGCCTCCTTCAATTCGGCCTCAAGATCGCGATTGTCTTGGTTGGCCATTTTTGCTTCTTTCAAGCGTCTCTTATATGTCTTTTCTCGTTCGGGATCGTAAGGAACGATTTCCTTCCAAGCACGGGTTCTTCGCATAAACCTAAGAAAAAGAACCTGCGAAAGTCACTCAAGTAAAGTGGTTAGCAGTAACAGGGGCAATAGCCCCGAAAGATAACCGCAACCGGCTCGGTCTAGACCAAGTCCCCGGCAAACCAAGATATTGCTTTCTTTTCCCTTTTCTAGTTTTGTTTAGATAGTTTTTTTCGTGTTTTAGTGTCCTCTTAGACAGGAATCAGGTTAACTCTAAAAAGAAATTACAACTCAGGAGCTACATGGAAGGACTGACGTTCGAGAAATTGAGAAGACGGAGTTTGACTGAGACACATATCGGATTTTGTCAGAGTACCTCGACCGAGATTATCCGTCAACCAAGGTGCCTAGTTCTGATGACCACCTCGCTCTGACACATCGGTCCGCCCAAGAACACCTCGACCTAGGAGATATCAAATTCAGCAAGGGGTATAAAAGGGGCCCGACTTTCTCTCTCCTCTCACATTACTCCCTTTTCCCTCCTCGACCGCGGCGATTAGCTTACTCAAGCTCCTCGAGTTAAGTCCATTTTTGAAGATTTTTTGCTTCAAATCCACAAGAGAAGTACGAGAACCAGTTCCCAAGCAACAAACAACACAAAAATTGACTGGAATCTACGCATTTTGGGTATTTTATTCGAAAAACCTAACATGGTTCTTTTTCTTCGATTCTGCTTCAATTTGGCTTTTGATTGCCACTGTTTGTTATTGAAAAAGATATAAGTACCGCTTAGGAAGCAGTTGGTAGTGATTTTTGGGGGAAAGGCTTGAAATTTTTGGATCTCGAATCGCCCAGCAACTTCGCCTCGTTTGCCCCTTCTGCGTCTACGGCCGAGGTGTTCTTGAGCCGACCGAGGTGAGTTTCAGGAATGATTAATCCAAGGAGATCTGATCACCAGTTGGCCGTTGTTCGCTCCAAACGGAGTGCGCAAGCTTTAAAATTTATAACCCAAGAAGTAAGCTTAAAACAAGGATGCGAACCCGCAGTGTACGGGTAAATTGTAGTAAAAGCAAGAATTCCGAGGTGTCGATCTCAGGGACTTAGGTGAAACAAAGCAAGTATAGGTTGTCAATATTGCAACTAACCACAAAAGCGATTAAAACAATCAAAGATGATAATATAGTCAATTAAGGAAATATGCAAATTCTAGGGATTAAAGCCTCCAGTTGTGGTTCCAACTCAAGATCTCAAGATAAGCGGACAAAGCTGAGATTTTGGAAAGGGAAGGTGTTACTAAAGTGGAATAGATCACCAGGTAAGTCTCACTACTCACTAACTACAAACCAAAGAACCTATCACCGGGTAAGTCTCAAGCACTAAGGAAAGAAATTATAATATCAAACCAACACTCCAACCAAGGGAATAGAATCAACCTTTACTGGGTAAGTCTCAGGCTAACTCACAAAGATGGAATGAAGAAACACTCAAACCCCAATAAAGGTTAAACCTTTATTACCTACACTTATGATCATGATTAAACAAACAAAGGAATTACCGGGTAAGTCTCATCCTAGGCTTGCATTGAACCAGGAAAGGTGTAATAAGAATAGGATTTGGCAAACTCTAACGCTTAACTTTCAGTTTTGGATCAGAAAAGGTCACCTCGGTCAGTCAAGTTCCACCCCGGCCGAGATGTTCATCGACTGAACGAGATGTTCAAGGGTTAAGGATAAAGACTCGAGCTTTCAGGGCCCTACTGGGATTAAGATTATTCTATCATCGTCTTTCCCACAACATTCAGCCAATCACCCTAGAATCGCACAAGGAAATTAGCCACTCATCATCATGAAAGCAATAATCAAATATATGGGAAGAGAATGGATATTTGAACACAAAAACCTTAAGAACAAGGCTTCAATAACTGAATCAAATATCAAACAAATAAGCGTTCCTTGGATTACAAATCCAACAAGACATTCAAACAAAAGGGAATCTAAGAAAGTCTTACAAATCCCCTTAAAAGCTATATCCGAACTATCAATCCTTCCTTGATTGATCTTCAATCTTCCTTCCATCCTTCAAAACTCCGAAAAATCCCTTAATTGCAGGATGCTCTCAGCCCTCTAAGCATGGTTGAACTATTTTCCAACCCTTTATATAGGAGAATTATCTTCCAAAGATAAAATATCTTAAAAAGATAATTTTCTAATAAAATATCTTAAAAAGATAATTTTCTAATAAAATATATCCATATCTCCTAAAATAAATCTCCAAAATATATGATCTTCCTTCCAGAAATCCAGTCCAAAAATATAAAATCTCTCCTTCCAAAAATAAAAAATCTCAGCCAAATAAAATATATCTCGCCGCGTCCAGGGTGTTCGCCTCGGTCGGGGCGCTCCTCAAGATCACCTCGGTCGAGGTGATACTATAGCTGACCGAGGTGACTCTGAACTGAATGTGAAATCTCTCAAATCCGGTCCAAAGTAAATCTTTAATCCATTTCCATGCTTCCTGAGCTCCTCCTTAAGCTCCTGAATGCAGCTCCAATGACTCCTTCGCTCCTTTAGCTCCATTTTGATGCAAAACGTACCATATTACCTACGATTACAACGAAACTTGGTGCAGACCTCGATTCCCGCAAAGGTAGATGAAACGACAATATAATCACATAAAATACATTCAAGCATGCAGATTATTGAAGATAAAACGTCTAAACAAGTCCCAAAATATAGACTATAACTTATGCTATCAGCCGTGAGAGACAAGCCTAGTAGTTCCCACCACTCTTCTCCTTCTCCTCCTCCTCAGCCTACAGTACCGGTGATCCACGAGCGATTCCAGCGGGATTTTGATAGGATTAGTGGGCGCCCCATTGTTGCCCCGCGTTTTGTTGATGTTACTGACTTTGAGTACCTTCACGTGGTGGAGAACTTGAAGAAGATGATTTCCATGGTTGGCCTTGAGGATTTTATGGCCATTCGAGTACCGGCTTATCTGGAGCCAACGTTTGAGTTTTTGAGCTCAGTTGTGTACATGCCGGAGAGCACAGAAATCAAGTCCTGACTTCTGAACAAGAATTACAGTGTCTACTTGGAGCAGTTTGGGGAGATTTTTGGGTTTCCTACCACCACAACGACAGACTTTGCTTCACGAGCGCAAGCTTGTAGTTTCTGGGTAGAGATTTCTTACGTGACTGACCACCGTGACAGATGGTATCCCGGGGATTCTCGGGAGCGGATCATCTTCCACCTAGCCTTCCGTTTAGCTCACAGGATTTTCAGTGAGATGCTTCTGGTGCGTACTTAGACGTCCTAGAAGGTCCGACAAGGTGAGCTCTTCAGTTTATTTTGTATGGTTACTGTTGGAGTTCCAGAATTTACTGCCATGCTGGCAAAGGATCTTCATAGGATGAAAGGGAAGGCGAAGGGGGACATTTGTTGTGGTGGGTTGGTGACCCATATTGCCACATATATGGAGTTAGATCTTTCAGGATGTACATTGGTGGTGGCACCGAAGCCGCTAGGTTTGCAGGAGATGTTCACGCGACGTATACACATTCCCCATGGTCTTGTCACACCTTGTGTTCCCATGCCATGGGAAACGAAGTTTCCTCAGGGTATTGTCTGGTCATCACAGTTCTCAGTTTATGATCGTCAGTATTGGTCGGTTTCTTGGTTCCCATACATGTAGGAGGATGTTGACAAATATGATGATGGATATGGGATTGGAGGAGTTGTGGCCATGGATACCAGTACTAATAACGGCATCCCTAGCATTCTCACCGTTGACCTGGACGACGAGGCCACGGAGGACAAGAGAGAGGCACCTGCACCTCCAGCTGATATGCCACCGCTACCTCAGCAAAGAGTCCACCACCATCGAGATCCTGAGGCGCATCAGAGGATAGATGATCTAACGAGGCAGATGACAGATTCTTACGCCGCCTTGAGAGTTTATGTCACCCGGCGTTTCGATGCTCAGACTAGATCCATTGAGGGATTGACGCAGCGGATGGAAGAGAGCATGCACTATCAGCGTCAGATGGCGATGGTGGACTTCCAGCAAACTATGGGTTATCCATTCAACCCATCTCAGTACCCTTACATTCCACCTCCACCACCGCCAGCTGATGAGGATTGCTCATCCATAAAGTTTATTTTCTATTTATTATGCAGTTCGACTTATGTCCGGTGAGTACTTTGTTCTATGCCTTATATTTGACCCATTAGGACAATGTGTCCTAAGTATGGGGTGTTTGTATTATATGACCTACTTAACTTGTTTGTATGACCTCTTGTCGGATATTATCTTATTTGGCTTCATGTGCTTATATGTCATTACATGCATTGCATACAAGTTTTTGTTTGAGAAAAATGTCAAAAACCAGTTTGTAAAAAAATTGTTGGCTCGACCGAGACGTTCTTGACCATATGAGGTTGAGAAACTGAGACACATCTCGGTTGAACACCTTGGGCACCGTCAATTCACCTCGACCGAAATTGGGTTTTAAACTGAAAAGATTTTTGAAACGTTTTGTGCTTCTATTTTGTATATGACCTCGATTAAGATATTTGTTTGCATATGAGCTTTGAAATCTGTATATGCTAGAAAGGTTTTATGATATAATTAAGTTGCTAAATGCTTTATTTGAAATTCTAGCATGTTTAATACTTTGTTTTTATCAAAGTTATGTTGAATTTGAAGGTTGACACCATATTATAAGTTCTCTCACATTCTTCATGGGATGATTAAGGCACTTCATTCTCTTCTTCTTCTTAATCATGCTTTAGCCCCTCATATACATATTTTCCTCCGTTTACCTATCCAGGAATTTGGATACAATTGATGAAAAACGTGTGAAATGAAGTTGAGATCTTGGTTGAAACTGTTAGAAAAAAATTATGTTTGGGGATGTTGATCTTGATGATGAGTAACTCGGCACCATTCACATAGCTGGGTGTTTGTGTCTTGCCAAAGTCGGATTGATCGATAGTCCTAACGGGTCATGGTATGTGCATCAAGGGTTTGCGGCATCTCGAGAAATTGATGATTGCCGATCTCCTAGGCTTCGGTTATTGTGCACCTCTGTCCATGTTCTCAAAAGTAAAGTATAAAGTGAAAATAAACAAAGCTTATAGGTGGAAGATGTTGTGATTCAAAGAAGTGAAGTAAGACCTTGAATATGTTGATTGAATTGGTGGTTTAAATTGGATTATACATGATTGATTTCGATAAACGTGATTTATCATGCATTCTATGATTTTATGCAAAGATGATAAGCTTTCTTATATTTATACAATGTTTTGACCGTGTTTTGATTTTATTTGCTATGAAGCATTCTCTTAGGGTGATCTATGAATAGAGTGCACCACCAAAAGGTTTTGTAAAATGTTTTTCATTGATCGTTTTGATGACTTATAATCCATTCTATTTTGTATCTAAGATTAAAATCTTGCTTGGGGACAATTATGAGGTATTTTGATAGCATGTATTATAGTCTATATTTTGGGATTGGTTTGGACGTTTTATCTTCATAAATGTGCATGCATGGATGTATATTCTTGATCATTATGTTGTTTTGTTTACCTTTGCAAGAATCGAGGTCTAAACCTATTTTTGTTGTAATTGTAGGGAAAATAACACGCCTTGGAGCGATATGGAGCTAAGGGATCTAAGGAGTCATTGGAGCTACATTTGTAAGACCCTTAGTCCTTGGAGCCTAGGAGCCTTGTTGAGCCTTAGTTGAGTCCTAGTTGGACCCTGTCAGCCGCCCCCGCGGACCAAGACGGTCGCCCCTACGGCTAGGCGCCCCTACGCGTTGCGTGAGCCGCCCCAGCGGCTGGCTTTGTTGACCTTTTGACTCGTGCTTTGCGGCTGGCTTCCTTCATAAGCCTCCCATTCCTTTAGATGAGGGATTTCCTTACCTCATTCCAGCTTCCTCATCTCCCTTACGTTCTTCTTCTTTTTCATCTCTTCTTCTTGATCTTCCTTTGAGTTTGTGAGAAGGTTTTGAGAGTTTGTTGAGGTTTTTGAGCTTGGATGACCATGGTGATGTTGTTGAGTGTTGTTGTTGTGGTGTTGAGGTGGTAGAAGTGTTGTTTACTCCTAGTTGCTCCTTAGGGTTGTTGTGGTAAGCCAACTTCTCTTCTTTCCTTTCTTTCTTTCTTCTCTTTCTTCTTTTTGCTTCTTTCTTCTTTCTAGCTTAGGATCACAAGTTGAGCTTGTGTAGATCCTTTCCTAGCTTTGTTGATGTCCATACATATGTATATGTGTATGCTGTTGCTGTGATATGATGAAGAAGTGAAGAGAGTCAAGAAAGGTATCGAAGAGAAGTCAGAGCCAACATTCTGCACAGACAGCCGCCCTAGCGCCTTGAGTGAGCCGCCCATGCGCCTCACTAGGTCAGCTTGGAGTTCTTTGCTTCTGTTGGTGCATACCTTGTTGGTATGTCTCCCTTCCTTCCTTTCCTTTGGCCTTGGCTTAGATGTTGGCTAGGCTAGCTTGGTTAGGATGAGTTGTATGATAGAGATGTGCCTTAGGCATTCATGTTGATGTTGAGGTTACGTTATAGGCGTCTGTGAGCTTGTTATGGTCTTGAGGGTTAGATTGAGGTTATAGGTTGGCTATGGTTATGGAGACGAGTCTCCTAACCCTTGCAGCATGTGATGTTGTGTGCCTTGCTATTGCAAGCGTTGATTTCTTCCCCAAGGGGAAGCAGTGACGTGGTACTGGATACGAGTATATGAGGTAAGTCCATAGGACTTACTTAGCGTTCAGTTGTGAGTTTGTGTAATTGTGATGGTTGTGTGTGTTCATTTGATTGTGCATTTATAACCTAAACCGGACTAGGATGACCTTTTATTACTATAAATGGCCCAAGTGTATTATAACGGGTCGTGACCACTTGCCTCCGCCTGCGGGTAGGAGGAGGTGTCCAGAAGATGATCTCACAGGAGGGGACGAGTGATGATCACCCCCATGCAAAACTCTTGTGTTATGTTGGATGGGACGGGGTTCTTAAGGCTCCTCGTGTTACAAAAGAAGTTGAATTAGTAATGGAATAACTCAATGAAAGATAATAAATGAATGTGTGTGGCATTGCATGTATGAGATGTTGATGTGTGGTTATGCTATTACTATCATACTTTTTCATTGCTGTAGCTAACGGTGTATACCGTGTTGTAGATGATATGTAGGTTAGGAAGACTGCAGAGTGAGCCAGGTGGTGTGACTAGCCGAGGACTTCTGTACACTAGGATGCGTGGGATATGAGGATCTTTTTGTATCAGATGTTTATGGTTGATGTTTTGTACTTGGCTTTGTGTTTGTAAACTCTTTTGATGTATCAGATACAACTTTTATGCATTTGGTTTTAATCAACCTTTGCCTTGTTGTAAGATCCAATGAACTTGTTATCACGCTAGGGTCAGGATCCATTGTGAGATCCTAGCCCAATGTAGCACTCCGAGTCCCATGGATTTTGGGTGTTACAAAGTTGGTATCAAAGCCTTAGGTTGACAACAATGACACTTGCTATCTGCAATAAAGGTAGAGCGGATAAATAAACAGAACCCATATGGGGTCTGACTTTTCGAAAGGTTTTTGTTTTAAAGCGAGTACATATGTTTTGAGATAATATGTACAGAAGCTGTCACCCATATGAGGATCTCGACAGTATATATATATATATATATATATATATATATATATATATATATATATATATATATATCTTATGTGGTGATATGTATGCATGTACTACTAAGTATTATATATATATCTATACATATGGCCTATATAGAGCCTTATAAGTTAGGTGTGCATACCCCGCAGATGGCTCGGACTAGAGCTACTGCTGCAGGCCGAGGTAGAGGTAGACCACCTCTTCCTCCAGGAGGGATAGGACAGGGACAAGCTCCCGCTGCAGATCCACCAGTGGTGGAGATACTTCTGAGGAGGTCGTTGAGAGTGTAGTTCCAGCTACGTGGAGTGGTGGGTCCAGGAGACAGCAGACCCATCTAGGCAAGTCTGATGGCTCAGACCGTGTCTCCATGGGTGGACCAGAGTTCAGAGAGTACCTCAGGCATTTTGAGGAGGCCATTAAAGCAGGCAGATGAGCCCCAGATCTGCCAGGGCATAAGGGATCATCCGAGAGATCCCATGGAGCTACTCAAGTGCCAGCTATGCCGGCACGCGCTGCTGAGGTTGCTTGAGCTGTAAAGGAGACCAGACGGCCTCGACTAGATACCTGGTTGAAGGTATTTCATCAGTAGGGAGTACCACACTTCTCAGGGGAGATTGGCCTAGAGACTGAGGTGTGGATTGGGCATGTAGACTCAGCTTTAGAGTCTATTCGATGCCCTGAGGACAAACGGGTAGAGCTCGTACAGTCTCTATTGCGTGACTTGGCACACCACTGATGGAGGACAGTTAGAGCACGAGTTACGAGCTATGTGTAGATGAGGACTATGCTGAGGGAGTAGTTTTGCCCTGCCTCACTGAGGAAGGAGAAGCTGCAGGACTTTGTGGAGGCGGGTTTTGAGGACGTACCCATCACAGACGCTATTCGCCGCTTCCAGACTGAGTTAGCACTGTTGGGTCCAGCTGCACCATCTGAGGACCAGCATGTGTACCTATTTGCCCGTCGTTTGAGGGAGAGCACACGCTCATACATGGCGGGATTTCACTGTGACTCATTGGCAGACTACCAGGATCGAGCCTTTGCCTATGAGAGAGAGAGCTAGCTAGAGGAGGACTTCTCAAACAGGACGGTCTGAGAAGAGATAGCGCACGGCACCGACTGGTGTAGGAGCATCTGGATACGGGCGAGGTCAGACTCAGGGCCGCTTGAGTGTTCCAGGGTCTGCACAGGCTACTGATAGAGGCCGGCAGTGTTTCAACTACGGAGCCTATGGACATATGAGGGCTGAGTTCCCTAGAGCACCACTGACTTGCTTCTCATGCGGAAAGCCAGGACACAAAGCTACGTTTTGCTATCAGGGCAAGGCGTCATCACAGCAGGATTCTTCCCTTGCAGGTGCAGCAGGAGGTGGGCAAAGACCGCCTCTACACCAGGCACAGGGACAGTAGAGAGTCCTAGACACACCTGCTACTCAGGGGTCAGCTCTTGGACCGAGTAGAGGTAGAGGTAGAGAGGTTGGTACCAGTGATGCCCGAGGAGCTCGAGGCAGAGTTTTTGAGCTGAGGAGTGATGAGGAGCCGCCAACATGTTCGCTCCGAACGGTGTGTGCAAGCTTTAAATTTATAACCCTAGATGTAAGCTTAAAACAAGGATGCGAACCCGCAGTGTACGGGTCAATCGTAGTAAAAAGCAAGGAATTCCAGGGGTCGATCATAGGGACTTAGTGAAACAAAACCAATAACGGTAAGCTTTAGCAAATACTAACCACAAAAGCAATCAACACAATCAAAGATGATAAAAGTCAATAAAGGAAATATGCAATTCTAGAGATTAAAGCATCTAGTTGTGGTTCCAACTCAAGATCTCAAGGTAAAGCGGACAAAGCTGAGATTTTTGCATAGGGAAGGTGTTTCTAAAGTGGAATAGATCACCGGGTAAGTCTCACTACTCACTAATCCTAAACCGTAACTCCTATTGCCGGGTAAGTCTCAAGGAATTAAGATAAAGAACTATAACCTCAAACTAACACTCCAACTAAGGGAATAGAATCAACCTTTACCGGGTCAGTCTCAGGCTAACTCACAAAGATGGGATTAAAGCACACTCAAACCCCAATAAAGGATAAACCTTTATTACCTACACTTATGATCTTAGGTAAACAAACTAAGGAATTACTGGGTAAGTCTCATCCTAAGCTTGCATTGAACCAGGAAAGGTGTAATAAGAATAGGATTTGGCAAACTCTAACACTTAACTCTCAGTTTCGGATCAGATAAGTCACCTCGGTCAGAAGAATTCCACCCCGGCCGAGATGTTCATCGACTGAGCAAGATGCTTAGGGTTAAGGTAAAAGACTCAAACTTTCAAGGTCCTACTGTGGTTAAGATTATTCTATCATTGTTTTTCCCACAACCTTCAGCCAATCACCCTAGAATCACACAAAGAGATTAGCCACTCATCATCATGAAAGTATTAATCAAATATATGGGAAGAAGGTGAATATTTGAACAAGAAGAGTTTAATGAAAAGACTTCAATAACTGAATCAAATATCACAACAAAGCGTTCCTTGGATAGAAATCCAACAAGACAAGACAACAATGAAGGGTATCTAAGATGATCTTACAAAAACCCTTCAAAAAGCTATAAAAGCTATAGACTTTCTTCCTTCAACCTTCAAAAAGGTTCTTCAAATCTCGCAACTGGAGTATGGCTGCAGTGGTGTATAAATCATGATCGGTGGAATGCGGGTGTATAGCATGATGAATGCGAGATACGGGTGTATAGCGTGATGTATACGAGATGTTGGATTTGTGGAAATCCAACCCTTTTTATAGGAAAATAACCCTCCAAAGATAAGATATCTTAGAAAGATCTCTTCCCATAAAAATAGGTAAAATATATGATCTGATTTATCTTCTTCCTTCCAAGAGCCAAGCCCAAAAATATAAGATCCTCTTTCCAAAGATAAAAGATCTCAGCCAAGAATAAAATATTCTCGCCGCGTCCAAGGTGTTCGCCTCGGTCGAGTCGACTTCTCTGGATCACCTCGGTCGAGGTGACTCTGTAGTCAACCGAGGTGAATCACAACTGAATGTGAAATCTCTCAAAACTGGTCCAAAGTGAATCTTTAATCCATGGCTATGCTTCTTGGATGTTTCCTTATGTTCCTGGATGTAGCTCCAATGACTCCATAGCTCCTTTTTTATCCTTTTTGATGCAAAACGTGCCATTTTACCTACGATTACAACAAAACTAGGTGTAGACCTCGATTCCCGCAAAGGTAGATGAAATGGTAATATAAACACATAATGTATATACAAACATGCAGATTATTAAAGATAAAACGTCTAAACAAACCCCAAAATATAGACAATAATTCATGCTATCAAAATACCCCATACTTAGCCCTTGCTTGTCCCCAAGCAAGTTCCGCATATAAAATACAAGATAGAATGGATTATAAGTCATAAAGATCAATGAGAAAGTCTTTCAAAAACACTTTAGTGGTATGCTACAATCATAGATCACTCTAAGAGAATACTTCATGGATTTTAAAATCAAAATATGATCAAAACATTTTATAAATATAGGATAGTTGTTCATCTTTGCATAAAATCATAGAATGCATAATAAATCATAATCATCGAAATTAATCATGTATAATCCGGTTTAAACCACTAAGTCAATAAACAAGCTCGAGGTCTCAAGGGCTTCCCAAAAGAAAGGTCAAGAAACGTGTAGGGTAGGGATGTATATGAGGTAAGGTGGTGCTAGAATTGGGGAAAAGGATAACTTCACTTTCACTTTGACTTTCAACATCTTCCACCAATAAGCTTTGCTTATTTCACACTTTTTCTTTTTACTTTACTTTTTGGGATGCATGGACAGAGGTGCACAATAACCAAAGCCTAGGAAATCAGCAATCATCAATTTCTTGAGATGCATCAAACCCTTGATGCACATACCATGACTCGATAGGAATATCGCTCAATCCGACTTTGGCAACACACAAACACCCGGCTATGTGAATGGTGCCGAGTTACTCATCATCATGATTGACTTCCCCAAACCTATTTATTTCTTTTCTAACACTTTCACTTCCAGCCAACTTCTCACTTTTACTTGCTTTCACCACTTTGCTTGCTTCCAAATTCCCGGATAGGTAAAGGGAGGCAAAAATGTATATGAGGGGCTAAGCATGATCAAGAAGAAGAAGAGAGAAGAATGAATTGCCTTGGTCTTTCCAGGAAGAAAGTGAGAGAACTTATCTTGTGGTGTCAACCTTCAAATTCAACATAATTTGGATAAAAACAAAGTATTAAACATGCCAAAAATTTCAAACAAAGCATTTAGCAACTTAAACATATTATAAAACTTTTTACACATATAAAGATTTCAAAACCAGTCAGTAAACAAGATCTTCACTGAGATCATATCCAAATAAGAAGCACAAAACTTTTTTTTCGAAAACTCTTAGTTAAATCACCTCGGTCGAGGTGTTCTTAGGTCAACCGAGGTGAAGTACCTCGTTCGGCCAGAACTGCCCCGGTCGAGGTCAAAAAAAACTTTTCTGTCCAGTTTCGACGTTTTTCTCAATCAAAAACCTGTATGTATGCATGCAATCTCAGATAAAATCATAGAAGCAACTGAAGCATAAATATCCAATAATATAGAGTCATACATCACATAAGTCATAAGATACATAAACACCCCATACTTGGGACACATTGTCCCAGTGGGTCAAAATAAGTCTAAAGAAAATAAAGTACTCACCGGACATAAAGTTGAGCTGCATAATAAATAAGAAAGAAAATCCTGCAAGCTCTCAATAGTCGCGATCCGGTGGTGGTGGTGGTGGCACATACGGGTACTGAGATGGGTCGAACGGATAGCCCATGATGTGCTGAAACTGAATCTGAGACATCACGTGCTGGTAGTGCTATCTCTCTTGCATCTCACGGATATCCAGTGACAAAGCAGCATAAGAATCGATCATCTGATCCGTCAGATCATCGATCCGACGGTGAGCCTCTGGATCTCTGTGCCGGCGTACCCTACGCCTAGTAGGTCTCACTGGTGATGTGGCTGGTGCAGGCTCAGCATCATCATCATCATCTATGTCAATAACTGGCGCACTCGTCCCAGCAGTATCAGTCCCTGTATCCATAGGAACTCAACCATCCCTATCATCATCAGTAGCCTCCTCATCTACCTCATCCTCCTCAGGTGGTGCAGCTGCTGCCTCTCTATAATCATCCATCAATGGAATCCAAGCAGTCTGCCAATAGTGAGGGTCATAAACTGAGAACTGGGGTGACCATCTGAACCCCCGCGGTGTAGTCAGCTCCCATGGCATGGCTACATATGGTGTAGTGAGTCCTCGGGGAACCAAAATCCACCGAGTGATCATCTCCTGAAGCCCCAGCGGCTTGGCAGCCGCCACCATAGTACATCTATTGAGATCCATATCCTGATAGCTAGCAATGTGGGTCACGATCCCTCCGCAGCAGATATCCCCCTTCGACTTGGCCTTGATCCTGTGCATATCCTCTACCAGCATCAAGCCAAAGTCCGGGATCCCTCCAATCACCATGCAATAAAGGCTAAAAAGCTCCCCGTGCCGGACCTTCTGGGGCGTCTCAGTACGCGTCAGAAGTGTCTCACTGAAAATACGGTGAGCTAACCTAAAAGCTAGGTGAAAAATAATCTTCTCCCTGGAATCTCCAGGGCGCCACCTGTCTGCGTGCTCAACTACATGAGCAATCTGACCCCAGAACTCCCTAGCTACAACTCGGGAGGGAAAATCTACAACAGTCGGAGCCGGGAAACCAAAAATGTCTCTCCAATACTCTAAAGGAACAATGAAGTTCCGGTTCATCAACCGGTACTTCACAGAACGCTCTGTGGGAAGGTAGGTAAAGGAGCTAATGAACTCCAAGGTAGGCTCTAGGTAGGTAGTGCACGGATCTCAATAAACTGATCTAGCCCTACCATCGAGATCATCCGTCTCAGATCTCCATCTACGTGGAGACAGTCAAATGCAGAAACGTCCAGAAAACGCGGTGCGATCACTGGACGAGCGGCGATGCGCTCATAGTCGACCCGGTGTCGCTCATGGATCAACGGTCTAGAAGGTCTAGAGGAGGAAGAAGAAGGGGAAGGGGAGGATCTATCCCTAAGGACAAGCTGTCTATTTGTACTCATTTTCAAACTCTCTGTCAAAGCACCTCGGTTGGCCTGACACTACTCAAGAATCACCTCGGCCGAGGCGCAGCTTGACTGGACCGAGGCGAAAAACTATTTCGGCGATTCTCTCAAAAATCCAGTTATTTTCCCCCAAAATCACTACAACTGGTTCCTATGGGGTACTTAGTCTGTTTCTCAGCAAATGCAAGGGCAACCAAAGCCCAATTCGAAGCAAAACAGTGAAAGGTTAGGGTTTTTTCGATTTTTACCCTGATTCGGTCGATTCAGTTCGTTTTTCTTGCAGATTGACGCTTGCACTGGGATCCTCTATCCTTTCCTTGCAGTTTGGAAGCAAGAATCGTCGAAAACGAGAGAAGAACGGTGAAGCGAGGCGAGGGAGCTGCCGCGGTCGAGGAGAGGGGAAAGTGAAGAGAGATAAAATTAATCCCCCTTTTATACTCTTTTCTGGAACTGCTGTCACCTCGGTCGAGATGGTCTCGATTGGACCGAGGTGGTACGGACCGAGGTGGTTCTTCAGAAACCCTAGTTGCCTCGGTTGCTCAAGAATCATCTCGGTTGAGGCGCTTTAACAGCAACCGAGATGTGCCTTAGTCAAACTCCGTCTTCTCAAACTCTCGAACTTCCGTCCTTCCAATTGTGCTCCTGGTTTGTACTCCTTCCTTATATGTCACCTGTAGTCTGTCTAGGACACCAAAAACAAAACAAAGCAAAGCAAAAGCAAACTATCTAAGCTAGACTAGAAAAAAGGGAAAAGAAAGCAATACCTTGGGTTGCCTCCCAAGAAGCGCTTGATTTAAGGTCGCTAGCTGGACCATATGGAATCTCTATATGAGATGGGAGGTGCCCTCACCCCATACTTCACCTCCATCGTGGGGTGAAGTAAGTAAGTCTATCAAACGCTCCAACAACTGTAAGTGCTCATCGGTGAATGAATCATCTATGGGTGGGTCGTCCTTCTCGCATGAAGATGCAGGTAGCCGGCTGAGGTGATCCGCAACAGAATTTTCAGATCCCTTCTTATCGCGGATCTCTAAGTCCAACTCTTGAAGCAAGAGAATCCATCGAATAAGGCGTGGCTTGGCATCTTTCTTAGCAAGCAAGTAACGGATGGCGGCATGGTCGGTGTAGACAATGACTTTCGCCCCCACTAAGTAGGAACGAAACTTCTCGAAAGCATATGCAACCGCCAATAACTCCTTCTCGGTGGTAGCGTAGTTGCGCTGGGCTACATCTAGCGTCTTGCTAGCATAGTAAATGGCGGTGGTCCGGCCATCCTTCTTCTGTCCAATCACCGCTCCTACGGCTACATCACTAGCATCACACATGATCTCAAAGGGCAAGGTCCAATCCGGAGGTTGGATAATGGGAGCGGAGATCAACGCTTCCTTAATCCTGTAAAATGCATCAAGACACTCCTGCGAAAACTCAAAAACAACATCTTTATTCAAGAGGTTAGTTAGAGGTTTGTAAATCTTAGAGAAGTCCTTGATGAATCTCCTGTAGAAACCTGCATGCCCGAGAAAACTCCTCACACCTTTAACAGAACAAGGGGGATGAAGTTTCTTAATAGTTTCGATCTTAGCGCGATCGACCTCAATACCTCGATTAGAAACGAGGTGTCCTAGCACAATGCTTTCATTAACCATAAAATGACACTTATCCTAGTTTAAAACAAGATTAGTGTCCTCACATCATTGTAGCACTAGAGAAAGGTTAGATAGGCAATCATCAAAAGAGGAACCATATACTGAAAAATCATCCATAAATACCTCCATGATCTCCTCTATGTACTCAGAAAAGATAGCCATCATGCATCGTTGGAAGGTAGCGGGTGCATTGCACAATCCAAATGGCATCCTCCTATAAGCAAATGTCCCCCATGGACAAGTGAAAGTGGTCTTCTCCTGATCATCCGGATGGATAGGAATCTGGAAGAATCCACTATAGCCGTCTAAGTAGCAAAAGTGTGAATGATGGGCCAACCGTTCGAGCATCTGATCAATGAAAGGAAGTGGAAAATGGTCCTTCCGAGTGGCCGTGTTCAGCTTCCTATAATCAATGCAAACCCTCCAGCCCATGACGGTCCTAGTTGGGATCAACTCGTTGTTCTTATTTGTCACAACGATCATCCCTCCTTTCTTCAGAACTACATGCACCGGGCTAACCCATTTGCTGTCCGAGATAGGATATATGATACCTGCATCCAACAACTTAAGAATTTCCTTCTTCACAACCTCTTTCATGATCGGATTTAACCGTCTTTGAGGTTCCCGTGAAGTCTTATGATCGTCCTCCATTAGAATTCGATGCATGCAGAAAGAAGGCTTAATGCCAATAAGATCATCTATAGTATAACCCAAAGCCTTTTGATGCTTTCTCAAGACATGCATTAGTCTAGACAATTCAGATTCGGAGAGGAAAGCACTAACAGTAACGGGATAAGTAGAATCCGGTCCAAGAAAGACATACCTCAAGTGACTAGGGAGTTGTTTAAGCTCCACAACTGGGGGTGCTTTCTGAGGCGGATCCTTGCTTCCTCCTTCCAGTGGAGTAGATCCAGAAACTGGACTTTCGGAAGTCTCAGTTGAAGTCGTCTCGCCTTTGACCTCGGTCGAGGCGTAGAGGCGTTGACCAAGATGTTCTTCAATCGCCTCGCTTGGTCCAGAAAGTGCCTCGGTCGAGGTACTGCAACTGGAACCGAAACTGGAGATCTTCGTCTCCTGGATTAGTTTCTCAGGTTTAGCTCCTGGATCTTCTTCCAGTGCCTTCAAGCTCCGTATATCTGCATCACAAGAAGCATTTATACCTTCCTCCATTAAACTGAAACTAATAACTCTTTCAAGTGGATCGTTAGTAAGGATAGAGCTCACCAATTCTCTTGATTCTTCTTCATCATAGATGTTGAAAATATCATCGCTGAGTTGCTCTTCTTTCATTGCAGCAAGCAATGCAAACTCCACTTCATCTCCACCAATGTTGAATTCCAACTTGGCGTTCTTACAATCCACGTTGCAACCCGAAGTTGCTAGAAGTGGCCTCCCGAGAATGATAGGAACAAGATAATCTGCGGGAATATCAAGTACTACAAAGTCTATAGGTAAATAGAAGTTACCTAACTTAACCGGAACGTTTTCCAAGATACCCACGGGATGGGTAATGGAGCGGTCTGCCATGTATAACCTTATCTTGACCGGCTTGGGCTCTCCAAGTCCGATCTTCACACATAGCTCCAGCGGAATGATGCTCACGCTGGCTCCTAGATCGCATAAGGCTTTACAAGTGACATCCCCAACTTGAATGGGAATGCACAACGAGCCGGGATCTCTCAATTTAGGTGGCATCTTCTCCTTCATGATTTGAATAAGCTCCGAGGATTTAGATGTCATCCTAACTTCACCAAAATCTTCCAGTTTCCTCTTCCTTGATAGGATCTCTTTCAAGAACTTCCTATAGGCGGGCATTCCTAGAATAGCATCAAGGAAAGGAATGTTAATGTGTAGTTTATTCATCAAGTCAAGGAACTTACCAAAGTGCTTGTCTAGATGTGCTCTGGCCCTTGACTAGGGGAATGGAAGTGGTGGTTTGTATGCAGGAGGTGGAGTATAAACTTCAGTTGTCCCTCCCGCTTTCTGTGGCTCCACCTCGGTTGGCGTCTCGGCCGAAGTGTTCTTCGACTGCACCTGGACCGAGGTGGTCTGCATCGACCGAGGCACTGGATCTGCAGTCTTCAGTTCACTCCTCGTCATTATGGCCATGATCTGGCCCTTAGGGTTGCTTTCCATCCGTGCTGGAAGCTTCCCTGGATCTCTTGGAGCTTCATTCGCCCTACTAGCAAGTTGTCATTCAAAGGCCTTTTGGGCCTTCGAAAATGAAGTCATAGAAGTCTCCATAGCGCTAAGCTTGATCAAGATGGCCTCCAGCACTGCGTCTTTCTTTTCCGGCTGGGATGAACTTGATCCTTGCCCCTGGCTCTTTAATGGAGTAGAAGAAGAAGAAGAAGGGGAAGAGAGGAAAGGGTTAGAGGAATCGGTAGAATTGGAGTTAGAATAATTGTTACCAGAATTTTGGTTGTTCGCCCTCCAATTGTTGCTATTGGATCCTCTATTGTTGTTGTTGTAGTTGTTGTTCCGGGAACCGTTGTTGTTGTTACGGTATCCATTATTGTTGTTCCTTGATCCTTGTTCTTCCTTCTTGGTTTGAGCGACCAAGAGTTCCTTCAATTGCTTCACGTCATTCTTCAAAGACGTGAGTTGATTGTTGTTAGGTTGAGTCTCTTGAAAGTTGACTCTTTTAACTCCACCTTCAGCTCCTTGGTGGGCATATTTCTCCATATGCAAAGCTTGCTTCTCTATAAAGTCTCAAGCTTCGTCAATCGCCATGTCCATAAATGTACCGGCGGATAGTAGTTGGAGGTTGAACTAGGTGCTTCCGTCCAGTCCCTTGAAGTATATCTCCAACAGCTCTATCTTTGGAATCCCATGATGTGGGCAATCCAAAAGAATGTCCTTAAACCTCTCCCAAGACTTGGACAAGCTCTCCTTGTCCTTCATAATGAATGCATTAATCTTCCCTCTCATTTTAGCGGTCTTAGAGGGGGGAAAGAATTTAGTCAAGAATTCCGTAGTCATCTCCTCCCATGTGCTAATTTTTCCTGGAGGAAGAGATTGATACCAAGTAAGAGCTCTATCTTTTAAAGAACAGTAAAAAGGTCTTAGCTTGTAGTTGTTGTTTTCAATTTTGGAAGGTCTCAAGGTTTCCATCAAGATCTCGTAGTTTTGCAGATGTTGATGCGGAGATTCCTTCTCTAGCCCTCCGAATTGGCATTGGCGAATCATGGAAAGAACTTGCGGTCGAAGTTCGTAATCATGGTCCGCTGGATCTCCTAGGTTGACTCCTAGACGCCTCAGTTGTTGATTAGGGTCCATCCTTTGACCTAGGGTTTGCGGGATTCCTGCAAGAAGAACACCTCGGACTGGCATCCGAGGTGGAAGTACCTCGGCCGGGGCGTTAGGTACTGGTACCTGCCTCGGTCGAGGGTCTGGAACTGGGACCTGCATCGGTCTGGGATCGGGAACTGGGACCTGCATCAGTCGAGGTAGATACTAGTCTCGTAAAGCCGCCATATCTGCTTCGATCGCCTCAGTCCTTGCGCGAGTTGCTTCCTTCTCCCGCCTCAGTTCTTCCTGGCTGAGGCGTAGTTGTTCTAACGTCTCTTTCAATTCGGCCTCAAGATCGCGATCGTCTTGGTTGGCCATCTTTGCTTCTCTTAAGCGTCGTTTATATGTCTTTTCTGGTTCGGGATCGTAAGGAACGATTTCCTTCCCAGTACGGGTTCTTCGCATAAACCTAAGAAAGACTCAAACTTTCAGGGTCCTACTGTGGTTAAGATTATTCTATCATTGTTTTTCCCACAACCTTCAGTCAATCACCCTAGAATCACACAAAGAGATTAGCCACTCATCATCATGAAAGTATTAATCAAATATATGGGAAGAAGGTGAATATTTGAACAAGAAGAGTTTAATGAAAAGACTTCAATAACTTAATCAAATATCACAACAAAGCGTTCCTTGGATAGAAATCCAACAAGACAAGACAACAATGAAGGGAATCTAAGATGATCTTACAAAAACCCTTCAAAAAGCTATAAAAGCTATAGACTTTCTTCCTTCAACCTTCAAAAAGGTTCTTCAAATCTCCCAACTGGAGTATGGCTGCAGCGGTGTATAAAACACGATCGGTGGAATGCGGGTGTATAGCGTGATGTATGCGAGATACGGGTGTATAGCGTGATGTATGCGAGATGTTGGATTTGTGGAAATCCAACCCTTTTTATAGGAAAATAACCCTCCAAAGATAAGATATCTTAGAAAGATCTATTCCCATAAAAATAGGTAAAATATATGATCTGATTTATCTTCTTCCTTCCAGGAGCCAAGCCCAAAAATATAAGATCCTCTTTCTAAAGATAAAAGATCTCAGCCAAGAATAAAATATTCTCACCGCGTCCAAGGTGTTCGCCTCGGTCGAGTCGACTTCTCTGGATCACCTCGGTCGAGGTGACTCTGTAGTCAACCGAGGTGAATTACAACTGAATGTGAAATCTCTCAAAACTGGTCCAAAGTGAATCTTTAATCCATGACTATGCTTCCTGGATGTTTCTTTATGTTCCTGGATGTAGCTCTAATGACTCCATAGCTCCTTTTTTATCCTTTTTGATGCAAAACGTGTCATTTTACCTACGATTACAACAAAACTAGGTGTAGACCTCGATTCCCGCAAAGGTAGATGAAATGGTAATATAATCACATAATGTATATACAAACATGCAGATTATTGAAGATAAAACGTTTAAACAAACCCCAAAATATAGACAATAATTCATGTTATCACAACACCAGCTGCTACAAGTACCATTCTATTACATGGTTTACCTGTTAGAGTTTTGTTTGATACGGTTGCTACGCATTCCTTTATTTTTGCTGCATGTGTTGAGCATTTGAGTTTGTCTACCATAGAGGGGACCACCTTTACTATAGGGCTACCTGATGGTAGTAGGGTCAAAGGTACCCAGGAGATACGTAGTTGTCCCCTACGTTTAGGGACTCGTGTGTTACTTGTTGACTTCTTAGTCATGCCTTTGATGCATGAAGAAGTCATATTAGGTATGGATTGGATGCGTAGACACCGTGCGGTGTTAGATGTGGGTAAGAGAACTGTTAAAGTCTCTACCGACATAGGTCCGATAGAGGTCTTCCGGGGTTGGGACCTTGGGAAGACAGGATATGTCATCTGTGCAGTACGAGAAGCTAGACTGATTGCACTAGGATGTGATGCCTTATGGTGCTACGCCATGAAGGATAGAGAGAGTCCAGCTTTGGAGGACATACCAGTGGTCTGTGAGTTTACAGACGTGTTTGTTGAGCCGTCTAGCTTGCCACCTCAGAGGAGCATAGACTTTTGCATCGAGTTGGAGCCCGGCACGAGACCCATCTCGAAGGCCCCATATCGTATGGCACATGTCGAGATGTTGGAGCTGAAGAAGCAACTCGAGGAGTTGGTTGAGAAGGGCTTTGTTCGCTTCTAAACGTGCGTGCAAATAAGTTTTAATTATAAAACTAGAATAAAAGCAAGCGAACCCGCAGTGTATAACATTATATTCACCGGTTTAGGTTCACCTAAACCGATCTTCCTACATAAAGCAAGCGGAATAATGCTTACGCTTGCTCCCAAGTCACAAAGGGAGTCACATGTGACTTCTCCTAATCTAATTGGAATGCAAAATGACCCCGGATCTCTCAACTTTGGGGGCATCTTTTCAGTCATCGTTTTGATGAGCTCCGAAGATTCCGAACTCATCTTGACTTCTCCAAAGTCTTCTAGCTTCCTCTTGTTAGAGAGGAGCTCTTTCAAGAACTTCCCATAAGCGGGCATACCTACAATTGCATCAATGAAAGGTATATTAATATGCAGTTTGCTCATGAGTTCAATGAACTTACCGAATTGCTTGTCTAGGCGCGCTCTTGCTCTAGACTGCGGGAATGGTAGGGGAGTTTTATAAGCTGGAGGAGGAACGTAGACATCTTCCTTCTCCTTCCCCTTATCTTTCTCCTTCTCGGTTGGGACTTCCACAAACTTGGGTTGCGGGTCGGTGGTTGTCACGCTACTCCTAGTGGTGATAGCCATCACCCTTCCCTTTGAGTTGTCTTCCGTCTTCCCAGGAAGCTTTCCTTGATCTCTAGGAACTTCTTCGGCTTTGCTGTACATATGGTTTTCTAAAGATTTTTGAGCTTTATCAACCTTAGTTATGTAACTCTCTCGTCCTTGAAGCTTTCCTAAGATCGTCTCCAACATGGGATCGGGCTTCTCCTTCTCCTTATTGTTCGAACCATTTGATGTTTGCCCCTGGCTTTTCAAAGGGGTAGAAGAAGAGGGAGATGTTAGTGAATTTCCACAATTTGAATAGGGATCACCGGAATTTTTTTGTTGGTTGGAACGCCAATTGTTGTTGGAATTTCGGTTGTTGTTGTTATTCCAATTATTGTTGTTCCAATTGTTGTTGTTTCGGTTGTTGTTCCTATTCCCTTGGTGGTTGTTGTTGTTGTTGTTGCCTAAGTAGCCAACATCTTGCTCCTTTGGCTTTTGAAGGTCACATCTAATAATTTCCTTCAACTCCTTGATTTCGGTGTTGAGGAAGAATATTTGAGTTTGTGCAGCTTGTGTTAGCTTGACTCTCGGCTCTACCTTCCGGTGAGAATACTTCTCAATCACTTGGGCTTTCTTCTCAATGAAGTCCCAAGCGTCATCCTCTCTCATATCCATGAATGTACCACAAGAGAGAGATTGGAGGTTGAATTGTGTGTCCACATCCAACCCCTTATAGTAAATCTCTAATAACTCCAGCTTTGAAATGCCATGGTATGGACAATCCAATAAGAGGTCCTAAAATCTTTCCCATGATTGAAACAAACTTTCGTTAGCTTTCATAGAAAATGCCTTAATTTTACCTCTCAATTCCGCCGTCTTGGAGGGCGGAAAGAACTTGGTGAGGAACTCCGAAGATAGATCCTCCCATGGAGCAAGCTTTCCAACTAGAAGAGCTTGATACCAAGCCAAAGCTTTGTCCTTCAAAGAGAAGAGGAACGGCTTGATCTTGTAGTTGTTGTTGGTAGCCCTTTTCGGCTTCAATGTCTCCATGAGAATCTCAAAATTCTGTAAATGTTGGTGTGGAGATTCAGCACTAGTTCCACCAAATTGACTTTGGCGAACCATGGTAATAACTTGCGGGCTAAAACTGAATTCTTGGATGTCCTCATCTCCGAAATTCACGCCTAGACGGCATGGTTGCTGAATTGGATCTATCCTTTGCCCGAGAGTTCGTGGTTCATCCCCTCCATTAGCAACTCTCGCATCTCCAGCGGGAATGCGAGGAACAACCGGTGGTCTTGGGTTGTTACGAACGGGTTGAATCACCGGATCAATATCCTCAAGTTGTGGCATATCTTCGTCCTCATCGTTGGATAATTCAACTCTAATGGACTTAGTTGGTTTCTTGACCTTCTTCTTCTTGGTGTCATTCAGCTCCAACTTCATGTCCAGCATCATAGCTTTGAGTTCATCAATTTGGAATTGATGACTCGTTAACTCGTCCAAACGAGCTTTCTCACTCAACTTAAGTTGAAGTTGAGCTTCATCTAACTCATCTTGGATGTTTCTGATAACACGATTGATGACTTAGGTTTAGGTAATCATTTAGATAGATTTCTCACTCATTCATGCATGGATTAGCACTAGTTCACGACGTTTACACTCAATTCATGTATTTTGTCGAGATAGACGTCTACACGGACTTTTGCATGCTTTGTAGGTATTTTGGGAGATTTACGAGCTTAATCGATACATTCGAGGATCATTCCTCGAGATGACACACTTCCGGACTCGTTAAGGAGCAAGCTAGGAGCAAAGGAGAACACATAGGACCTAGTTGGTGCATGCCTTGCACCAACTCATGGTCCAATGGTTCAAGGAAAGCCTCTGGAGCAAAACCACGGCCAGACACCATTCCACGGCCGTGGAACATGCCCGTGGAATCTTCCAGGACCACGTTGACAGCTGTCCCACGATCTCTTTGATGACTCTTGCTCCTAGTGGGTATTTAAAGGATCTTGCAGGCTGTAATTGGGATCTCTCTTCCTCCCTTTTGACCTATCTTCTTCCCCAAGACATTTCTCCATTGTTGCCTCTCTTTCAAGCACCCATTGTGGGTGTTCTTGGAAGAGATTAGTGTATATTCTTGTTTTAGAGTGAGATTAGAGTGGTTTTGAGTGAGGAGTCCATTGTTTACAACTTGGATTAGCTCTTGGAGCCTTGTAAGAATTTGGTAACTTCTACTCTATGCCTTTAATGTCTTTTCTTTGGATTGTTCTTCATCATTTAACCATGACTTGCAAGCATGCTTTATTTGTGAAGTTTAATCTTGAAATATATGTTGTTGGCTGAATAGATGTGATTCTAGGGTGAAGGAATGACGTTTATGCTTGGACTATGATTGTATGGCTTTACGTGCTAGCTTAGGATCGATTTGTGTTCAAAATTCCAACTCAGAGCCAAACCACAGCCTGTTCTTCATACTTCCATGGCCGTGGTCTGCATGATCCACCCGTGTTTTGCTCTGTGGTTCTTGAATTGATTGAATCTGGATGTTTGGATGTAGATGTGTTGAAATCCTAGTGTTTGTTGAGCTTAATCTAACTTAGGTAGACCTATTGTTAGCAACCTAATTAAGGAATGAGACCTACCCGGTGATTTCCCCTCTTAGATACCTAAGATGATGAACTCTAGGTACTAGTGAGCCTCACAAGCCGCTATTGGATTGAGTGTGCTAGGATCGTTGCCTAAGACTTGCCTTTTCCGAGACTTACCCGGTAAGGAGGGGTTTAGCTCTTAGGTAATGCCCGGTTTGTGTAGAATTCTCGTCCTTAGGTTCCTTGAGACTTACCCGGTGATAGGACCTTAGATGCGAGACTAGTGGAGCATGAGACTTACCCGGTAATTGCTCCCATTTGAGAAACACTCAACTCCGAACAACCATAACCTTCCTTTGATCCTTAGAAACATGAGTCCAATGTCATAATCGGAATTCCTAATCTCTAGAATCCGCTTTCTTACCTCTTATCTCTCATCTTTGTGTTTGTGTTTTTGTGTTTCTTGTTTGAGTTGATATACTTGTGATCCTTGTTTGATCACCAAAAACCATCCAAAAATATTGTGTTTTTCATTTTCTTTGATCCTCATCTCATCTTAGCTTAGATTTACACTATCTTTGATCATTGAATGACTTGATTTCACCTCAGTCCTTGTGTTCGACCTCGGAATACTATCCCTACTACAAACGTCCCGTACATTGCGGGTTTCGCTAGGTAGTTTAGGATTTTAGTTCAAGTTTATAAATGTAAAGCTTTTTGTGCTATTTCCTAGCGTGACAGTTTCTTTTATTGTTTTCGGCCATCTTTTTCTCTTTCAACTTTCTTCTTAAAGTTCTCTCAAGTTCTGGATCG
Source organism: Fagopyrum homotropicum (assembly GCA_033239125.1). Classification (NCBI taxonomy): domain Eukaryota; kingdom Viridiplantae; phylum Streptophyta; class Magnoliopsida; order Caryophyllales; family Polygonaceae; genus Fagopyrum; species Fagopyrum homotropicum. Next base: position 117,494,446 of record BSWB01000003.1, read on the forward strand.
AAAGGAACTAGATCTTTAGTAGATCTAGTCTTTCGCATATACCTAAAGAATTTGCAAAAATCACTCACAAAGAGATATCAAATAACAAGAGCAAAAGCTCCCAAGCTCGACAACCGAAAACCGGAATTGGTCTTGACTAACTCCCCGGCAACGGCGCCAAAAACTTGTTCGCCTCTAAACGTGCGTACAAATAAGTTTTAATTATAAAACTAGAATAAAAGCAAGCAAACCCGCAGTGTACGGATCGGCATAGATTAGCAAGTATTCCAAAGTATCGAACTCAGGGAATTGGTGAAACAAAATCAGTTTCAAGTAATCGAGCAATGAAAAGTGTAGAAGCTTTGCAAATATTGGGGAAAACAGCAATCCTAAAGATCCAGGTGTCTAATTGTGGCAATCGATTCAAGATATACTATATATATAAGGACAGAGTTGAGATTGCAAAGGTATAACTAAATTTAGGTAATGTACGGTGAAGTTCCAAAACCTTATATGTCTAACCCAAAGACTCTCTCTATAAAGGTTGTTGAGGTTGCAGTATAGAAAGGATCTAAAGGTAAGAATTAATCTCAAATACCCATGCCCAAACCCAAGGAATCAAAGACAAGCCAAAACGGTTAAGGTTGTGACACTCGAAACCACAATAGAGGATGTTGAGTCTCACTACTACCTAAAAAAGGCAAGTCAAGGCTAGGTTAAAGCAAATCTTTAACTTTGGGTTAAAGAAAAAGTAAAGTTCGTAAACCAGGGAAAATCACGGCTAGATCTTGAGAACCACGGCCGTGGAACTCAAGAACAGACCGTGATTTAGGGTGTCACGATGTTTCTCACACTCTCATGGTCTAATCAAGTTACGATTGATCTATCATCATCTAAGCCACAACTATCAACCCTTCACCCTAGAATTGCTAAAGGGTTTTAGCCAATAATCATCATTATGATATCAATAATCAAATTAAGAAGAATAAAAGATGAAAACCCTCGAAAACTCAAATAAAACTCAAAGTCAATCTCAAAATCCAAACACAAAGTAGTATGTTTATGAATTTAGAAGAATAGGAATAGAAACCCTCACAAAGATCTAGAGATACCACAAAGAACGGGATGTCAAACCGTCCTTCGATGAAAACCCTAAAATATCTCAAAAAGTACACAATCTCTCCAAATACGTCCTTCACGAATCTCCAATCCTTAAGGTTGAAATGAAACCTTAAGCTCGTCTCCAAACTCTAAGCGGAACTCTAAGCGGAACTCTAAGCAGCGGTTAAGCGAGCATCCCGAAAACTCCTTTCTCAAGCCTTTTTATAGGGAGAGTTAGGGTTACGAGAAAGCCCAATGACGTGGCTGACGTGGCAAATATGACACGTCACAGGATCACCAAAATCACGGTCATGAACAACTTTCCACGACCGTAATTTAGGGCGTGGAACTAGATTACGGCACAATGTGATTTCCACGGCCGTGGTTTAGACCGTGTAACTCTCTGTTGTATTCCAAACTCACTTCCACGATAATGTTGCAAGATCCACGGTCGTAATTTAGGGCGTGGACTTTAAAATCCTCTTCCACGACCGTAATTCAAGGCGTGGTTCTTCTAACTCCTTGTTTTTGCCTTAGTTTCGTGACATCCTTCATCCATCCTCCTTCCTTGGCCTCTCCAATGTATCTCCTTGCCATGAAGCATGGTCAAACACTCCTTTCCTTCCTTATTTTGCTCCATTCCAAGCTTTATTCACCTAAAAACAAAACGAAGCTAGTGTAGATCTCTATATCGACAAAGTGGGTGAACTAGCTCACAATTGCTTCAAACTCATATCTAAGAACACTATAAAGAGGGAAAAACAACTAAAACAAGTGCCTAAATATAGTCATATTTCATGCTAACAAGCTTCATACGCCCTAGCATTTCACCATGGGGTGCACCTGTCCTCTTCGTGCAGAAGAAGGACGGATCGTTGAGACTGTGTATAGACTACAAAGAGCTGAACAAGGTGACCATCAAGAATATGTATCCACTACCTCATATTGATGATCTACTTGATCAGCTGCAGGGAGCGATAGTTTTCTCCCAAATTGACTTGCGTTCAGGATATAACCAGCTGAGGGTGAGAGAGCAGGACGTGCACAGGACGGCATTTCGTACCCGTTATGGACACTACGAGTTTGTAGTGATGCCATTTGGGCTGACAAATGCCCCAGCAGTCTTCATGGAGTTGATGAATAGTATTTTCATCGACTTTCTAGATCAGTTTGTGGTGGTATTCATTGATGACATTCTGGTGTACTCTCGTAGCAGAGAGGAGCATGCTGGTCATCTGAGGACAGTTTTCCGGATTTTGAGGGATAGAGAGTTGTATGCCAAGCTCTATAAGTGTGAGTTCTAGATGTCTAAGGTTGCATTTCTTGGACACATCGTCTCCGCCGACGGGATTATGGTAGATCCGGCGAAGATCGAGTCTGTTGCTGCATGGACGACACCAAGGAACGTCAAGGAAGTGCATAGCTTTCTTGGCATAGCCGGTTATTACAATGCTTTGTGGATGGATTTTCTGTGATTGCCCATCCACTGACGAGTCTTCTGAGGAAGACTACTAGATTTGTGTGGACCGACCAGTGTGCTCAAAGTTATGAAGAGTTGAATAGGCGTTTGACTTCTGCTCCCGTCTTGGCACAGCTAGAGGGTTCTGAAGACTTTGTAGTCTACAGTGACGCATCCAAGCTAGGCTTGGGATGTGTACTAATATAGAGAGGTAGAGTGATAGCATATGCGTCTCGACAACTGAAGACGTATGAGGAGAACTACCCGACTCATGATCTGGAGTTGATAGCTGTAGTTCATACCTTGAAGATCTGAAGACATTACTTGTATGGTGCTACATGTCAGATCTTCACAGACCATAAGAGTCTGAAGTACATTTTTACGCAGCGGAAATTGCATAACCGCCACCGTCGATGGCTTGAGTTGATCAAGGACTTTGACCTTGAGATTTTGTATCATCTTGGCAAGGCGAATGTGGTAGCTGACGCCTTGAGCAGGAAGACGCCTCGAGAGAAGGCGATAGCTAGACTGGCTGTACAACCTCAGCTTCAAAGAGATCATGTTGGGCTAGAGATGGACATCTAGTTTCCTGATGAGGATGCTGAGTTGTTTGCTTTAGAGGTTCTACCTGGTCCGTTTGATGAGATCCAACAGAAGTAGGGGACCTGCCCGACCCTGATGAGTATTAGAGAAAGGATGTCTCGTGGGGAGGCACCACAATTCTCCATTGGAGCTGATGGAGTAATGAGGCGACATGACCGTATCTGTGTCCCTACAGACACAAAGCTGAGACAACGGATCTTACAAGAGTCTCACTATACACCTTACTCAGTACATCCATGTACGAGTAAGATGTACCATGATGTGAGACGTTCATATTGGTAGGGAGGGCTGAAGCCTGATGTAGCTAGATTTATGGCTCAGTGTGCGACCTGTCAGCAGGTCAAGATAGAGCATTTTAGACCTGGAGGTGAGCTCCATCCACTGCCAGTGCCGCAGTATAAGTGGGAGGACATCTCCATGGATTTTGTGACCGGGTTGAGGACTAGTAGGATGCCTTTCGGGTTCGCTCCAATGGACCACTCACCCGAGCACGTGCTAAGGCCATCACCCAAGCCACCGCATCACTTATTGCTCGTACCATTGCTTATCCCGACATTTATCATGGCACACCTTGCCTTTGTTCCACCATGGGATTACCGACGCATGACTGAGACTACCGACGGAAGACTTGTCCCGCATATTATATTTTCCGTCATATTTTTATCTATTTAATATTTTCGATATTTAAATAATTAAAAGGGATATCCTTGTGGATATTACCCTTTAAGAGGAAGATTTGACTTGAAATCATTCATTGAATATTCCAATCAAATCCCTTGATTTTAGCCTAGTATCTCTCAATTGCTTCTTAGAGATTTCCATCTTTGCCACCACTCTCCACTATATAATGGATGGTTGGCTTCATTTGTAATGATGTTCAATATTAATCAAGTACAATTGAGAAACATTTCCTCATCCTTGGTTATTGGGCATCACATCTTCCTCTCTTTTAAAGTTCTTCCTGTGGATCTTTGATCCAAGTCTCCAACTCGAGGATCCTTCAAGGATCACTAGTTCGATCCACTTAAAGGATTGCTCGATCTCTCTAGATCGAATCAATCATACGCTTCCGCAACATCATCTCTCAAGCTTCCGCAAACTTGTTTTCTACATCAAATCCATCCGCACATAACAAAATGGAGTAGTTGAAGTTCAAGCTCGATTTAGATCCGGATTTTGTCCTTGAACACATCCAAGGACGCATCAAATTGGCATCAGAGCAAAGGGATCGAAGCTAAGTCTTTCTTTACTCTAAGTTTTTGTGCGTTACATATTTTGCCTTTTTGCCTCTTGTTCATCTCGTTCTTCATCCTTCATATCCATTTTCTTGAAAAAAAATTTTTGATCCATTTTTGCCAAAAATATAGGAGATATTTTGGTTTGCCATCAAACCATATATCAAAAAAAAAAATCTTTTGCATTAACTCACCCAATCCGACATAATTGTTAATTGATTGCACCAAATCTCTTGGGGTATTTTGTTAACAAAAATATCGGATATCACATCTTTGATATTCCAAAAACAACAAAATTCAAAAAAAGAAACTCTTCAGAAAAACGGATTTGTTTTCACTTTTTCATTTTCACCATCAAGAATTTGCATTCAAAAAAGTTTCAAGAAGAAACAAACAAAAAGTTTAAAAGACGTCCGGCAAACCGATCCATCCGAAAAACCGTTGTCAAACTATGGTTATGACCCATTGTAAGGTCTTAACCCATAACTTCACGATTTTGAGAATTTGGGGTCTTACATACATGTTCTAGTTTTTGTTGACGTCAATAATATTATTGTTTTGTATCCACTTTTACCTTTCTCGATACCAACTATAAGAGAGTTCATAATATTGTCGTTTTCTAATTTAAATGGATTTGCATAAATTGCAAGGATGTTGTTGAAGACAAAACCCCAACATTCTCAAAAATCAACCGGAACATACAACACCCACATACTCAACATGGATCCCACTAACCAAGTTTCAGAAAATGTGAGGTTCAAGACAAAAAGACGGGTGAAGTGTTGCTTACTGCTCCTAGATGTAATAATGTTTAATCTATGAGTACTAACCAAGTTTCAGGAACTAAGCTAAATGTATAAAGGCCTTGACGGATGATCCAAGGCTTTGACATAGAAGACTTGGTCACGTAAGCATGCACACCATGCATAAGCTACTTACAAAAGATTTGGTACGTGGTTTACCAAACCTAAATTTCAAGGTTAATAATCTATGTAAGGCGTGTACACAAGGTAAACAAACAAGAGGTTCATTCAAACCTAAGAAAGTTGTAAGTTCTTCTCGACCCATTGAACTTTTACACATGGATCTTTGTGGACTTATGCGTATCAAATCTTCCAGAGGCAAGCAGTAAATTTTTGTTATAGTGGATGATTTCTCTCATTTAACATGGATTTCTTTTTTACGAGAAAATCTGAAGCTTTATTTGAGTTTTCAAATTTGTGTGAGTTACAAACTTTGAAAAACCTACCAATTGTTTCTATAAGAAATGATCATGGTAGAGAATTTGATCAACTGAAGTTTGATTTGTTTTGTGCAAAATATGGCATTTCACATAATTTTTCAGCTCCTAGAACTTCTCAACAAAATGGAGTTGTGGAACGTAAGAACCGCACTCTTGAGGATATGTCTAGGACAATGCTTAATAATTTGCCAAAAAGTTTTTGGGCTGAAGCAGTTAACACTACAAATTATATTTTGAATAGATGTTTAATTCGCCCTATTTTGAAAAAGACTCCTTATGAACTCTTTAAAGGAAGAAAACCAAATATTTCATATTTCAATCCCTTTGGATGTACTTGTTTTGTTCATAACAATGGCAAAGATAATCTTGGGAAATTTGATGCACGTAGTGATGAAGCTATATTCATTGGATATGCTTCAAATAGCAAAGCTTATCGTGTCTATAACAAACGTACCAAAATTGTTGAGGAAAGCATTCATATTATTTTTTATGAAAGCAATGATGGTACTTTGAGTTAAAGTTTTGTAGATCTAAAGCTAAATCAAAGAGAAGATCATAATTCGGATGAAGAGGAAGATCCTAAAGATCAAGACAAGAATATGCAGGAAAAGATTCAAGATACCAAAGAAAATCCTCAAGACCTTGAAACACACCTTCAAGACCTTGAAACAGGAAACTGTGATAACAGAACTCCGCTTCAAGGGCTTGAAACCCAGCTTGAAGGCCTTGGGATTGGATCAACAAGTAATATACCAACGGTACCAGAATCTAGTCAAACATATGAAGCTCAAGCTTCTGGATCTGCTCCATATAAAAAAAGAAAAGTTCAACACTCCTCATGTCATCCACAAGAGAATGTGATCTCAGATCCAAATGCTGGAGTCAAACTAGATCTAAAGTGAACAATCTATGTGCCTTCTCCGCTTTTGTATTGCTTGTCAAGCCAAAGAACTACGTTCAAGATCTTCAAGAACCAGATTGGATCATTGCCATGCAAAATGAATTGAATGAATTTGAGAGGAACAAGGTATGGACTCTTACTTCAAGACCAAAACATCAATCAGTTATCGGCACGAAATGGTTCTTTCGAAACAAATTGGATGAAAGTGGCAAAGTCATTCGAAATAAAGCACGACTTGTAGCACAAGGCTATAACCAAGAAGAAGGTATTGATTATGAGGAGACTTTTGCTCCAGTTGCTAGGTTAGAAGTCATACGTATGCTACTTGCATTTGCATCTTTCATGAGCATAAAAATTTTTCAAATGGATGTAAAATGTGCTTTTCTAAACGGCTTCTTAGAAGAAGAAGTCTACGTTGCTCAAACTCCTGGTTTTGAAAATGATGAATTTTCAGATCATGTTCTGAAACTAGACAAAGCTCTTTATGGTCTTAAGCAAGCTCTTCGAGCTTGGTATGAAAGATTGTCTAAATATCTTCTTGAAAACAATTTCAAAAGAGGTTTGATTGATAAAACATTGTTTATCAAAACTAGAGGCAACGACATTCTAATCGTGCAAATCTATGTTGATGATATATTATTCGGTGCTACTAATGATTCCCTCTGCAAGGAATTTTCAGATATTATGTGCAGGGAATTTGAAATGTGTTTAATGGGAGAGCTAAATTTCTTTCTTGGACTTCAAGTTACACAAGCAAAGAAAGGAATTTTTCTCAATCAAAGCAAGTATACTAAAGACTTGCTTAAGAAGTACAAAATGGATCAATCTAAGGTTGCAAAAACTCCTATGAGTTCAACACTTTCGCTAGATCATGACAAGAATGGCAAAAGTATATTACAAAAGGAGTATCGAGGTACGATCGGTTCATTGTTGTATCTAACTGCTAGTCCTCCTGACATTATGTTTAGTGTGTACATGTGTGCAAGATTTCAAGCTGATCCTAAAGAGTCACACTTGATAGCTGTGAAAAGAATTTTTCGGTATCTCAATGGCACTAAGGATCTAGGGTTATGGTACCCACGTCAAAGCTCGTTTCATCTTGTTGGCTATCAGATGCAAACTTTGCAAGTTATAAGGTCGATAGAAAAAGTACTTCTGGATGTTTCCAATTCATAGGGTCATCCCTAATTAGTTGGCACTCCAAGAAGAAAAACTCTGTTGCCCTATCCACAATTGAAGCTGAATATATAGCTGCAGGAGCCTGTTGTGCACAAATTCTTTGGATTGCTCAACAACTTCATGACCTTGGCTTTGACTTGAAAGGTATTCCTATAAAATGTGATAATACTAGTGCTATTTCTATAACCAAAAATCTTGTGCAGCATTCAAGGAATAAGTATATTAATATAAGGCCTCACTTCATACGTGATCATGTTGAGAAAGGTGATGTTTCGATTTCTTTTATCTCAACTAACTTGCAGCTTGCAAATATCTTTACCAAGCCTCTTCGTGCGGAACAATTTAATTTTATTATATTGGAGCTTGATATGTTGAACAAGGAAGCATTAACGTAGGGGGAGTAAATGAGTTTAATTGTTCCTACGCATGCAGCCCAATTGATGTTTTCAAGGGCCTTGAAATAAAATTCAAGGGGCCTTGAAACATATTTTGTAGGGTATATTAAATTTACTAATCTTTTAAGAATTAATATCTTTTAGATATTTCAATTCTTAAAATATTTTTATAAATCTTTTGTTTGAAATATTTTAAAAAAGATTTGCTGTTGTTGGTTTTTATAGGTCTTTTAAAAGCTTGATTTTCTCAAGATCTTGTTATTTCACTGTTAAAAAGGACCTACTTTCTCTATCTTTCTATTCTTTCACAAGAAACCCTATTTCAAAATCTCTTGATTTCTCGCTCAAACTTCCCTCATGGCACCCAAAAGCAAGAAATCTGCTCCTCAAGCTCCCAAAAAGAAAGTTGTTCAGAGTCCCTCAATTGTTAAAGAAGAAAAATCTTCTGAAGATCTGGATACATCTCAAACGACCGGTCTTCCCTCATAATGGTTTGTTAATTTTCAAGCTTCTGGATCTTGGCTTGATGGTTTTCACAATCGAACGCTCTGTATGTGTGATCTGGTGGATACTGATTTTCTTGATACCCTCAAGATACCTTGCATAGACAAGCTGGAGAGTTTAATTATCTGGAAGGTTCTAAACCTTGGAGATTTTGCTTTTCCACGACTCACGAGACTATTTTATGTTAATCTCACCATAAAAAGGGACAAAGTTTGTATCACTCTTGAATTTTCAGTTAAAGGTACTCCAATTTCACTCACTTCTTCTATTTTAAGCGAGATTTTTGGAATTCCTACAAATATGGTATTCAACCATCCTTCAAGATCAGAGAGTGTTTGCATTGCTAAGGAGAAATTTCTAGTTCCGAATTCAACCTCACGTCAACTTACTCATACATATCTAACCTTAGAGGCTAAAATAGTGTTTACCATACTGGTTCGATGTGTTGTTCCTCGTGCAAACTCAAGAGAGCTGCTGACTGATCAATCTCTGGAGATAATTCATTTGCTTATGTATAATTTGGACATAGATGTGCCTAATCTGATTCTCAACCATATGATGCATTCTGTCAATTCTAAGAGGCCTATTCCTCTGCCTTATGGAAATTTGCTGTCAACGGTCTTTGATTATTACAAAATTGACACATCCTCTTAGGAAAGACAGTCTATTTCTGGCAAAATTGATGAGAACTGCTTAGAACGTATGGGGATTGAGAAAACTCGTGCAGGAACATGGACTTTAAAAGGAAAAGGAACTACTCAAAATCCAACTGAAGATGCTAAACCTTCTCCTACTCTAGAAATCAGGTTAGAAGGTTGTGAAAAAGAAATAGCTTTTCTCAATCGTGAATTATCTGATTTTCAATTTGACACCAAGAGGAGAATGGATACAAATTTTGAGTTTCTAGCTACCATAAATGCTAAAGTCAATGAAATGTATTTGATGAATGCTCTTACACTAACTACAATGGGAAGCATTTTGCCCATACCTGAAGATGTAGCTCAACATACTCAAGAGAAAGTTGAGAATGTGTTGATGAATTGTAAAAGGCGTGTACAGAATAAATCAACTCTGTATCCAAATCATGTTGAGCCAATGTTCTTGCCAAAGGTTGAGTATGAAGTAGTTAAGCAGAGAAGAGTTGAAGATAAGAGAAGACGTTTGGCAGCTGAAATGGATGATTGGCATTATAAGACATCTTCAACCAAAGGAAAGAGGAAGTTCTATGAGGAGAATTGAGCATGATTGGTTTTCTGAAAATCTTTTTATGTGTGGTTTGTGAAAATACTCTTTTGGGTCTGTAATCGTATTTCAAACTCCCGTGCTTTGACTGTTTTTTCTCCCTTGTTGAAAGACAAAGGGGGAGAAATGATGATCCGACATTTCGATATACATTGTGCAATTTTAGTTTTGATTTTCAAATGCATTGCTAAACTAACAAATGCAGATACGATAAAACATTTGTGTTGTCTTCCATCAAGGGGGAGATTGAAAACTCCACCTTGTTTATAAATGTTTTATAGGTGTTGATGATTGAAGACTTAACACAAATGTAGTAGTTAGATATAATAACAATGTATTGATTATATTCTATAGATGCTTGGTTGGTTTGAATTTAGTGCAGGTTTTATCAAAATGTCAAGGGCCTTGATATGGACTTCAAGGACCTTGAAGTATAACTCAAGGACAAAGAAGATAGCATTTACAAAGGGACGATCTCAAAGGCCTTGGAGTTATATAGTTGCACGAAACAAGGATTCAAATGCAAAGAAGCTTTCCATGAACGATTTTTCTTATCAGAAAGATTTGGAGAAAATCTTTTTCAACCAAAGATCTCAACCGAAGATTAGAGAATCTTTTTAGAAGATTTTTTGAAAACAAAAGCGGAAAAATATCTTCTCTTTCGATCCAACAGAAGACGAGAAGATCAAGGAGCTAAGGACTCGACGTGTTCTCAGGAGCTGAATATTTGCAACGTCTACCTTATCTCAAAATAAGAAACTATCTTCATGGAGAAGAAGATTCATCTTCAAACGGACATCTCTCCAACGGCTAGAAGACGTGTTCATAGAAGAGTATAAATGAAGATGATGGTCGAAGAAGAAAGACACACAAGCATACAAGGAAAACAACTTTACGTCTTCAAGCAACTAAACATCTCCATTCATTGTTTTTCTTTCTCTCATTTACGCAAAAGCTTTATCCTTTTAGAGAGAGAAAACACAAGAGCTCCATTGGAAGATCTAAATAGTGTTATACTAGAGTGTGTGTTACTCTGCAAAGTAACTAGTCTATTATAGCTAGGTTGAGAGTTGGAGGTAGATCGTAGCATTGACTACAATGAGAGAAGAAGGGGATTTCTTCTAGTTTGTATCAAGGACTCTTTGAAACTGATAATAAAAGTTAGATCCTAAGGCTATACCCTGGGACGGAGAGTAGGCTATTTAGAGCCGAACTTCATAAACATATCCTCGTGTCGATCTTTTCAATTCCGCACCATATATACTTTACTGTGACTAACTTTGTTTTACAGGAGCACGAAGTCAAGGCCGTTGAAAGTTGTTTCAAAGCCCTCGAAATCAAAGTTACACAAAGAGCACAAATCGACATCAAGGCCCTTGAAAAGAGTTTCAAGGCCTTGAGATTTGGTTTGCGAAAAGTTCTCATACTCTATTCAACCCCCCCCCCCTTCTAGAATGTCTTTTACGTTATTTATTTCACCTACCGGTTCTTCAATTACAATTCGGAAATCCTAGCTATTACACTTTTAGTGGCTTGGGTCTGCCCCTGCGGCACTGAGTGGCCGCCCTTGCGGTTGAGCTGCAGAAAGCGATTCTTCTTCGGTCTTCGATTGTGCACTTGAGCTTCAATTGCCCACTTCTCTTGCTGGGTCTTCTCCAAACATCAACCACAATATTGAAGCTCTCCTCCACAACTTAAACTTACTAGGAACACAAGCATACAAAGAAGTTCATGAAAGATCCTTCTTCCAAAGCTCCAACCATAACAATGGAGGAAGAGGAAGAAGAGGGAATGGAACAAGGAAATAGAAGGGAAGGAGGAAGAGGAGTCTTACAAACTGGATCCAAAGCTCATCCACTGATGACCACACTCAAGCAGATCCAAGGAGAAGAGAGAGAAGAGAGCTCAAGAGGATGAAGAGGTGGAAATGAGTAACGTGAATGAAAAGAGTGAGGAGAGAGGGGAAAACAAGGTAGCACAAGGTGGGGAGAACAAGGGGCCAGCTTCCATCCTCACTCCTTTTGCTAGATATCGAGGGGTCAAAAGCAAAAGGGGGGAAAACGAAGGATCAAAATGGGATTCTGGGATAAGAACCCGTCACTCAACACCTCGTGCATGCGGAAAGACTGAGCCGTGCATGCGGGAAGGCCGCTAAACCGCTCACTAACCGTAATAAAAATTTCAGGCGTTACACAACTAATATTTGGATAGTTTGCTAACGGTTGTTTATCATGTTGTTTAGAGTTGCTACAAGTTAGAGTTGATGCCGGGTGATCCTGAAGGTAGTTGTCATCCAGGTTTCTTTACTCCATAGGATAGGGTTTGGGTCTTTATTTATTAGTCCTTCCCTTTTCTTGCATGTTGTTCTTAGAGATTTTGAATCTAAGTTTTCTGTTAGTTGATAGTCTTTTGTTGCATTCATAACCTTAAAACTCTTTTTAAGATATTTAGTTTTCCTTTATTGGTGTCTTGTTGTAAGATCTAGTGAAATCGTTGTCAAACTATGGTTATGACCCATTGTAAGGTCCTAACCCATAACTCCACGAATTTGAGAATTTGGGGTGTTACATACATGTTCTAGTTTTTGTTGACGTCGATAGTATTATTGTTTTATATCCACTTTTACCTTTCTCGATACCAACTATAAGAGAGTTCATAATATTGTCGTTTTCTAATTTTAAATGGATTTGCATAAATTGCAAGGATGGTGTTGAAGAGAAAACCCCAGCATTCTCAAAAATCAACCGGAACATACAACACCCACATACTCAACATCGGTCTCACTAGCTCTAACCTCTCTAATCGGAACTTGGGTTGGAAGGTCATCAAACAACCAAATACTCATGAGATTCATCTATGAAAACAATAGCATGTGAGTCAATGCCGTAAAACACGTATCAATTATAGGGTTTTCTTGGTTACTTTGGTTTAATTTGTTTATGTTGCAAGATTCTTAGTCCAAGCCAATTTCCTCTTTTGCTTTCCACAAGCTAAATTCCCGTTCAATTTTGTCTGAGGTAGCACTCATTACAGGCCACAAGAGGTTATGGTGTGCAACGGCTATTAAGCACCAAGAGGTAGTACAAGTTGTTCAAGCTCAAACATTACGATAAAAATGATCATTATCATTTGTTATGTTGTGTAATTCATGTTTTACTTTCAAGTATAACACCATTCTCCTTCTTCTCCACAAAGTGTACAAATAAAGATTAAATTATCCATTTTTCACAAAATGATCGATCCCAACTTTTCCATCTTTTCTACGATGTAGGAAAGAAGTAGTAGGGTCTTATATGGATGATCTCAATCCAAAATCAAGAAAATAAGATAAACAACATGAAGTTAGAGTACTTTGGCTTCTTTTTGATCTATGTAAAAAAACATTCAAAAATCAATTTCCACTTTATTTATGCTATAGGTAACAGAATATGTAATTAAGTAAGGGAATAGTTAATGTTAACACAAAAAGGAAACATTTGAAAGTTTATGGGCAGCAAGAGAAAATTGTAAAACTTGTGAATTTTAAAAGGAGAAATTAATACTTATAGGGTGCCAAGAGAATATTCTTATTAATTGTATCATATTCCATAAATAAAAATATAAAATACATGTCCATAATCAAATTTGATACTAATCCTTCAATAATGGAAAGTTATAAAGTTTGATATGAATTATATCAATGTTAATTTGTAATTGCCTCAAATACACAAATATGAAATATAAATGTAATCAATAATTCAATTTTTAATTTCCATGTTTGTCTACTAAACTCTACTATAAATTTTGGGGTTTTCTATCCTCCTCTATTCAACATCGAAACATGAAGAGCCCTATTGCAACAACTCTCTTTCTCGTCCTTCTTGTGGCGTTCTCTTACGGTATGTATTTGCGGGATATTCATATTGTTGTCACTTTAATTTAAGAGTTGAACCATGTTCAGCTCATGTGTTGTTTCCGAAACTAACATTCATGTGCACACCAACTTACAAAAACTCAATGTAATATTTAAATGTCCAACACTTACATAGTCTTTTGGTTCGATCTAATATGACCCATCTTTATAAACTGCAGATCTTGAATCCGTTGATGGGCAACTTTGTGCTCATACAATCGACGTTGACAAGTGTGCTGTTGCTCAGTGTGCGTCAGCGTGTAAACAAAAGAATTATCCTGGTAACGTAAATTGCATTGCTGGGGACGTTTGTTGTTGTGGGTATCAATTTTATTAAATAAAACGTCTCATGTAATAAAACATCCGTCTTCATACAAAAGTTGACGTGAAACTAAGTTAGCTAAAACTATTTCAATATTAATAATATATGTACTGTGTTCTGTTCGACTCCTTGTGTTGATAAAGCATCAATTTTTTATTTTTTTTTGAAACGTTGATAAGTAACTCCCGTTCGATTGCCTTCGTCGCTCTATATCCGGGACAGCCCTCCCAATATCAATTTGAACTCCTATAAATCTCCATACACCCACGCACAAGTGCGCGTACACGCATTTTAACCATACTTTTACGAAATATACAAAATTTATACTAATCAATGGGATTTATGGACTTTATTGTTACTAATTTAAATTTAAAATATTTATTTTTGATTTCAACATAAAAAATATAAACAATGAACAATGAAAACGCTATCGTCGATGCATATGAATCTAAGAGATATTTTTTATTTACGAGTTTAAAAGGATGACTATGAATATATAACATTTGGATTTTCTAACTCACGTTCAATCAGGCTGTGCCCAACTTTTACTTATGAAAAATGCGAATTTGTTCCCCACGAAGTTATAGAATCAACTTCATTTAAAGTTGATTAAATCTATACCATTGATTTAAATGAGTGGTTAAGATTAATACATATACATTAAACTTTTCACGATAAAGGAAACAAGATATTCTTCATTTATGTTAAAGGAGATATTTTTAAAAACATATGTAACTGTTTACCAAAAAAAGTATAGATATTTTTTTTAAGTAATATATCACTAAAAAGTAACTAAAATCAAAGACTATAATTTATATGCGGAAAAATAAGATTTTGATAAAAGAAAGAAGAAGAAAGAATATTAATTCAAATTAAATCAATAAGTAAAGTTAATCATAGAAAATAAGATTTTGGATCAAAAGAAAATTAAATATTCTTCTTTTTGTTTTAAAATAGAAGTAAATAAAATACTTTGAGATAAAAAAAAACATTTTATTATACACAACAACTGCTTAATACTTACAATAAATAATATAACAAATTTTTATGCAAAAGAGTTGAACTCAATTTAAGTGAGTCCGAATCTATATCTTATCTTATATCTATTAAAGCAGGAGCCTCTATTGTCACGTGTCAACACTATATTTCTCGAAGCCTAAAAAAATTATTTTAAAAAGTGATTTTTAAATGTTAATATAAATTGAAAATTGATTTTTAAATTCTTTAAAAAATATTTAAATAAATATTTTTATAAAAATAGTTTTCAAACTTTTACGAATTTTTTTTACCAACAAGCATATCTTAACAAATCAATTTAAAATATAATTAATTAGAAGAGATAAATACTTAAATGAGAATTAAAAAAATCATAATATTGGTTATAATTTCATTTTTTGAATTTTTATTTTACAAAAATATGCATATAAGTTTCTAAGTATTAAATATTTATTAAAACTGAACCCGCATAAAGTGCGGGTAATACACTAGTTACTTACTGAAACTAAGGACACTAACGCCACATGTCAAGCAACGAGGGATGCCACCTCAGCTTTTTTGTAAAATTTACTAAACTGCCATTCAATTTTTTTCCGTAAATAAATATAATAAAAATTTGATAAACATTATTCTGTAACCGTATTTTGTTGAATCCAACCAAAATCTTATTAAAAGTTAAATAATTAGGAGATTTACAATTATTTGTTGAAGATATATATCTTTAAAATAGTAAAAATATTCATAAATTTGTAAGCTATTTAGATATATCGATAGAAAAAAATTAGAGTCAGGTTCTATATTAATCTTATATATATATGAATTAAAAAAACAAATGCCATTATCTATAATTAATTTTTAAATCTTTCTACTTTTTAGGAATCCAGAAAAACTAATTTTTTAAAAATCTCTCCACTAATCAATCAAATCTTACAATTTTTTTTTAATTTATCAATTTAAATTAAGATATTTCTCGAAAATAATAAAAGAAAACTTAGTTTGTAATCGGAAATTAAAAAAATAATCATGTAACTAAATCTGAATAAAAATTTTAAAAATAAATTGAAAATGGAAAAACAAGTCGTTAACATTGTTTAAATAAATAGTTAAAAAAATTCATAATCCCTACTAAATCTAAATCAGTTACCATCTACTCCAAGAAAATCTTTATTGTGATTTAAAAAAAAAATATTTAACAAAGTGAATCCTAAATTTTACGTATCTTCCGAGACACGATTGTATATTGCGTTTTATATATATTGGAGTTTTATATATGCCACACCCAAAAGTCGTCAACAACTTTTCTTGAACTTGGTTTATTTGCCGTCCCCAATAATCTCCTCTACTACAAATTTTTTTCTGGCAATATCAAGTACTTAAGTTCAGAGGTATGCATTTTTTTTTAATTATATTTGAATTATTATGATCACATCTCTCATCAGAGGAACATCATACCCAAGTTGATAATTCGTTTTGTCTTGCACGTACTTTGTTAATCTCTTTGCTAATACAATTTTGTTAAAATACCGTTCTTAAGTTTTAAGGTAGGCTCATCCTTAAATGATAGAATGAGAAACGGAAAATGTTTGCTTCAAATGCTCACATTAGAGGCACGTGCGCACGCAACACAAATCGAGCGCAATGCCATAACATACACTAATGTATCGGAAGAAGTGTCTTCATTAAATCGTGAAACAAAAGAGACCACAAATGAGCACATGAAGAGAAGTCGTATGGGAGAATCAAGTGCTGCGTTTGGACACACGCAATGAAGAACTATGTTCACAAGCTAAATGACGCGTCTGCTAAAAAAATGGTTATCGAGAAGTTGGATAAGACAAATCTGAGCAGCAATCGGAAGAGCTCGATTTCAACAAAAATTTCGATCAAGAAATAAAATTCGATCTGTTAAATGATTATTTCGATTTTAAAAAAAAATTGTTTTTTTGGAAAAAGTCACAATATATTTCCTTTTTAAAAAAAGTTAATATTATTTAGTAGGATATTATATTTTAATCTCTTTTATTACGGTTTTTTATTTATTTAAATAATAACTATTTAAAATTTAAAATTTTATACAGAGTATAATGCCATCAAAATTGATATAGAATATATGAAAGGGAGCAGAATTTACAATAAGTGAATTAGTTTTGCTACAGTAACATATAAAAGAATTGCTTAATGCTTATGACCATAACAACAGAGTTTTTTGTAATTAATTATTTTTTTTATCAAATGTCAATTTTTCTTATTATATTAGTTTAACAAAATATTAGTTTATTATAGTTTATTAAAACTTAAAATTATATTTGATTTTCCTCATTATGTTTAAATGGCATCCCGTAGAGAGCGTATATAAGCTAAGTATCAATATATTGTTACCATATATCAATTTCTTTCACATAAGTACTATACTACTATATAACATATATAGACAGTTTTGATTCTTTTTTTTTTTTTATGGTATATTTGCATGTGTACTGAATACATTTATAATACATTGTTTGTTGAATTAAGCTCACTTTTTTAATATAAATGTATTTATAATACTTAATTTGTTGATATTCGATCAATATTTATCCTATAATATAATTATATATACACTCAATCCGTTTACGTTAACATAACGTTGTTAACATAATATTTTTTTATCAATATGAAAAGGTTAATATTGTCTGTTAGGATATTAGTTTTGATTATTTGAAAATTGTTTTATCCAAATTATGTTCTTTTATTTACCGTCTACAATCTATTTTGAAAACATTATAATACCAAACTATATGTATATTTTTTTTTACTTTCATTTTGATTATGATTATATTAACCATTTCAAGTATGTATCTCATCATAGATTCTTTCGATATTTGATCTATCATCCTTTTCGGTATAAATGATTCAAAAAAACAATCATTTATATATATATTACCCATCTTCAACTAGGATGACCTATAGTCTGCAAAATTAAGAAGTCTTGGTCTTTCTCAAACTCTGTATAACTTAACCCGGATATTGCTCATAAATATTTCGTTTAGTTATATATAAAGATGTGATAAAAGTGTTCTCAATAAGTACAATGATATAATTTTCATAAAAATGATTTAAATTAATAATCTATATTTCATATTAAATTTAAATAATATAATTTATACATTTATATGTTTTTAGTACCATTTAAAGCACATAATGTTTTAAATATATGTAATGATATATTATTATTAGTAATTTTATACCAAAATATTATAAAAGAAACCCGTGCAGGGCACGGGTAGTACACTAGTTGAATTACAAGTTTTTAACCCTTTAATTATTTTATTAACAAGATATATATATATATGTTGAGTATCTAGTTTTTAATAAATAGTTTTTTTGTGTGGACTTTTCGTTATAAATAGTTACATCTCCTACAATGTTTATTTTGTATTAAAAAATAACTTATTTTCCTTCTATTACAAGTTCAATACATATATCCTATAATTTAACTCAATGGTTAAGTTGAACCAGTCCGGCTCCCATAAATTTGATTTTCAACTTCATGATGAAGTTGAGCCAATCTCCACCCTTAATTAAAATAAAGGGTTGAGATTAATTAGAAATTAATTTTAATTAAAATAAAAAGGAAAGCATATCTCTCTCCACTCTCCACGATCAATTCATATCTCTCCAAAGCCAAAAAGAAGAACGAGGAAGCAGACGGGTTCATCATATCTCACCAAAGCTAAAGAGGAACGAGAACTCAAGTTGTCCGCAGGAGATGAAGAAGCCATTAGAGGAAAAAAGGTAAGCATATCTCTCCAAATCAATATCTACTTCCCTCCTTTTTTGAATACTAAACTCGAAGAATTGTATCCCCTATGAGTCTCTTTGGACAAGTGATAGAAAATCGCTTCTTGGATAAAGTGATTGTTGTATTGCTTTTTGTATTAAATCTAATATTCAATTTGAGACTCTCGAATTGCTTTTACAATTAGGATTCTTACTTTTGGTTCAATTCAATTCTAATAAGCTAAAATTTTAATTTAATTTTCTCGACTCGCTTCGAAACGTATGGTTAGATTCTAACATTGACAAAATCCTAGTTGCTTTGACGACTTACTCGATATACATGTGCGATTCGGGAAAATCGAAAGGTGTATTCGCTCATTGTGAAACCTTAATATGTGGATGAACAAGGAACCAATTAGCGGTAGATTTAATCAACTTTACATGAAGTTGATTCTATAACTTCATTGGAGCCAAATCCCAAAAGTACACCCCAACCCCTAAAAAATCCTACAAAACACAAAAGTTCATGCTCCTATACAACACTTCGATTCAAAGTATGATTTGAACCAACTCATGTGCACTTTGACTACCCTCCACTCCGTTTTCTCGTACTACGTCTAAGAATATGTCATCCAATGCAACAAACTTTGATTTTTTTTTGCGTAAATTACACGTCCATGGATACAGATGAATAACAAACCTCTATTCTTGATCTTGTTCATGTGAGGATGGATCAAACGATAGAATATGATTAGCGATCACGATGAAATAGACCCCCCGGGAAAAATGTTAAGGATTGATGGTGATTGGTTCATACACTGATGAGACTTTTTGAGATGTGATTATAAGAAGTATCTAGATGTGATGGATAGTGGTATATTATGAGCGATGAAGCATATTAATGTATATATGGATGATATACGTTGTTAACGGTTATGGAGAATGAGAAGTGTTGGTTTATATATATATATATATATGTATATGATATTTATATGCAAACATTTATGGGTCACATTCGTGATAGCTTGAATGAGTGGATATCTTGATAGTCATGATCGAGGATAGACGTTGATGATTTCATGTGATGGAGGGTGATATGATATGATGATTTCACCGTGTTTGCACATAACTGTGTTAAACACCCGCGGTCAGGGCAAGGCGCACCTGCGGTCTTGGTGATGGAGACAATGCAAGGTTGTTGTCGGATCTTACTCGATTCTAAGTCCCAAGAGTGCGGATCTAGAACCCGCGATTGCAGCAAGAGAAGGGTGTGGTAGTGGCCCATAAGGCACACCCCGGGAAAGGCAAGGCGCTCCTGCGGACTTGGTTCCTAACCGCACCAGAGGCTAGGGCAAATCCCACCAACATCTCCATTGTTGAGGTGCAGTCCGTTGTCTTTCGTTTCGCTACTCTACACGACCAGTATAGGAGACAAAAGGCCGTCGTTATGTCGGACCCAAGGGGAGAAGAACGTGCTCACGACCTACTATTGCCTGACTGCAAAGGAAGGTGAGGCGGTGTTTGCTACTCGAGACGAAGATGGCGTATAGGTGAGGAGTCGTAGACCCGCCATTGTTGTGTGTTCGTTGTCACTGCCGCCTTTGTTTTCCGGAGAGAGGGTGGGGCTTCGACGGCGCCCTGGTTCCTGATGTGTAGACTAGGAGGCCGGAGTTGCGGTGGTTCCATGACGGTGCCGGGAACGGTGGCATTGATGTACATGCAAGAGGGAGAGGAAGAGGTCAACTAATGTCCAAAGGGAGAGGGAAGGTTCGATTAGGGTTTTCACAAGAAGCAAAGGAAGGGGGTTGCTAATACCATCAACATAAACATGGACCAAGTTGCCCTTCTCATGACGGACCCGGATAAAGAGTATTGACGGGCCCATATGATCTATCTTAATGGATACCACTCTTTTGACGGATTAATAAACCATCCAACATTCTTAATCAATAGGTTTTGTGTTATTTATGTGAGTAGAGTCTTCACATAAAATAATAAACCATCCAACATTCTTCCCATATCTCACGTGCAAGGAGAACACACCTCATCGGCTAAATACTCAAACACGTCGCAAGAGCAGTAATTCGTGTTGGATTTTCGGTGTCCGGCTTTAGACCAAAGGGCCGTAGTCTCACTTAAGTGAGTAGACGGTTGTTCCAATTGCCAATCAAATTAATGTAATTTGTCTTGAAGTGAAATAAATTATTAAACAAGGGTTTGTAATCTCCACAAAGGAGTAGACAAAACCCAACCAAGAGTTTGTAATCTCTAAAAAGGAGTAGACTAAACTCTAATAGAAATTAAGTTCAATTGCAAGTCTTAAAAACCGATTGTTATATGTTAAAACATTGACTTGGATTATGTAATGAGTCATTCATAAATGAATTTTCCTTAAAGTGTATTCTCCCCTATACCGGGAATATCCAAATACCTTAGTGGGATAAAACGTTACACGTTACAAAGACTAAGTAAGAGACTTACTTGTCTTACTTTATAGAAAGGGTATTCTTAGGTTTTGTCAATACAAAACCAAACTAAGATGGATGTCTATCCTTTGTCAATATAAAGGAACTATACTGGTCTTTCAAGTTTTGCAAACAAGCTTATAAGAAGGCCTATCCAATGTCAATACAACGGAACTAAAAGCTTTATTGTTGCAAAAACGAATGTTTCATCAAGTGCAAATGACTCTCCCTTTTATAGGCATAGGGGGCCACGGTTTTGGGGAGTTAAAAGAGGTTAAAATCGGTTATGGAAGTTACGTGGAAGCTACTTGGAAGATGGGCCTTGAAACCCTAGAAAGCCCGAGGCCCGAGGCCCACATAGGGAGCCCAAAACCGCTCCCCGGAGCTAGCTTATTTTTCTTGGTCCAAACACTTTCAATGAGCTTCATTCACTTTAATATAGTTAGGGTAAGCTCCAAGATCCTCAAACACTCAATATCTTAGCTCAAGCTAGTGTACCTCCTTAAGAAGCTCACTAGCTGCTTCATTGACATTCACTAAGCATTTGAGCTTGAATTGCTCCCAATTTTTAACCATATATTCTTTAGCCAATATAAGGCCTAAGAACCAAAGGTGTGCCAATAAAATGTGGCTAAAAAGCCCCAAACGTCGGCCTTCTAAAAGCTAGCACAAGTTGACCTTATCGTGAATCACCTTGCTTTGATTCGACTCCCCTTATAATACTAGTTGTTCTTAGTGCCGGCCACTTGTCTTGCCGCCCGCAACCCGGACCATAGTGACACACAAGTGAACAACTCATTGCACCTTGTCTCAAGACAAGCTCAAGGGTTACAATGAAGACTTAGCCCAAATCTCCAACATTCCTCCCCCATTTGAGCAAAGTCAAGAAACTTTTAATAGACATACATCCAAACAAAATATTCGCATAATCATAAATATCTTTCGATTGAATTTATTGAATTAGTATAATTACACATTCTGCACTAAAGAATTGTGGCGTCCTAATGGATTGAACCACTTAACTTGTTTAAGTACATGAAGGCAACATACACGAAATTTACATTTCCTTTACAAATAAATGACACATTTAAAGGCTATTGTGTCCTAATCCTTTAATGAACATATAGGCGAGTCGACCATCTACTCCCTTGAAGAAGCCTTGACACTTCACGTTCACGTAGCCAACTCTCTTTGATCTTGCACCTATAATTGCAATTTTTCAAAAGAGTTGTTAAGAAATTACATATTTCAAACTATACATATTATATAGGCATAGAGCATTACCTTGGATGGACATTTTATGCTCACAACTTCTTGGAATGGGCTTTCCTCATTGAATTCGGCTAAGGCATCAAGCCATAGGCGAATTGGGTGTCCCATGACAAGTCATTTTCAATTTAGGTCGTTAACCCCATCCCCTTGGTTGACTTTTGAACTAAGTCCCTAGCCAAGCTCTTGGTTAAGTGATCGGCTAGATTATTGTGTGTTCTCACAAAATCGACCGATATTATACCGTGAGTTATGAGCTCTCTAACCGAGCTATGTCTCACACCAAGATGTCTTGATTTTCCATTGTACGTTTGGCTATAAGCTTTAGTCAACGTAGCTGCACTATCACAATGAATTGAGAATAGAGAAACCGGTTTTGGCCATAGAAGAATTTCTAGAACCAAATTTCTTAGCCATTCAGCTTCCTTACCGGCAGCGGCAAGTGCCACAAACTCTGACTCCATGGTCGAGGTTGTGATGCATGTTTGCTTCTTTGAAGCCCACGAAATGGCACCACCACCTAACAAGAAAACCCATCATGTGGTGGATGAGTGATCATCTAGATTAGTGATCCATGACGCATCCGAGTAGCCTTCTATCACTGAAGGATACTTACTGTACAAGATGCAGAAACCCATGGTCCCCTTGAGGTACCTAAGCACACGCCTTAGTGCCTTCCAATGTTGTGAGCTAGGACAACTTGTGTACCTACTCAATTTACCAATAGCAAAAGCAATATCTGGCCTAGTGCTAGTCATTGCATACATGCAACATCCTATTACTTGTGCATACTCAAGTTGAGAGACAGCTGATCCTTGGTTGGGCATCAATTTTTCACTTGAGTCCATAGGAGTACTAACATTTGAACTTTTATCGCATTAGAAGCGTTTGGCAATCTTCTCAATGTAGTGTGATTGTGTGAGGCTTAAGCCTTTAGCATCACGTTTGATTCTTATGCCTAGAATCACATCCACCTCACCTAAGTCTTTCATAGAAAACTTAGTGGACAAGAAATCCTTAGTTAGATCTACTTGTCTTTGGTTTGTTCTAAAGATCAACATGTCATCAACATATAAGCATATGATCACACCTTGACCGGTATGATCAAACTTACTATAGACACACTTGTCAGCTTGATTTATCTAAAATCCATTTGACAATACGACATCATCAAACTTTTGATGCCATTGTTTTGGAGCTTGCTTTAGTCCATACAAGGATTTGACCAAGCGACACACTTTGTGCTCTTGTCCTTTTAAAACAAACCCTTCAGGTTGTCTCATATACACTTCCTCATCTAGATCACCATTAAGGCATGCAGTCTTGACATCCATTTGATGAATAACTAGATTATGTATAGCCACCATAGCTATTAGGGCTCGTTTGGTACGATTCCCATAGAATCAGGAATCGGAATCGGAATGAGTCATACCAATACCTCGTGTTTGGTAAGGCTTGGAATCGGAATGAGAATGATTCCATGGAATGACTCATTCCAACTCTAGAGAAGAAGTTGATTCCAGAAATTAAAGGTGGGTATCCCATTCCAACATAAACTCATTCTAAATTTAAAACTACATTTATATATTTTTATTATATATATACTTGTTTATTTAGTTTCAAAAAATAAAAATAATATTTTTTTATAATTTTTTTATTTATTTTCCATCAATTAATTTAAATTATATAATTATTTTGTAGAAACACAAGATTTTGATAAAAAAAAACGTTTTTCTACCTATAATACGAATAATTCATTCAAGATGTAATGTAACTGAAAAATGTTCGAAAACAATATAACTTGATCAATTAGAAAAAATATATTTGATAGAATATATATATATATATATATATATATACATATTTATTTGAGTTGATGATTGTTTAGTGTTTAATTTTAAGTTATTCGTTAGTCATCATTTTCCTTAAATGTAGTTTAAAAAAATAACATATATTTATATTATAAACACTCACACATATATCATCAAATATGATATGATTTCTCATTTTATAACTCATATAAAATAAAAACTCGTGTCAAGAATATTTCATTCCAACATCATACCAAACACCAAGTATCAGGAATGACTTATTCCAATTCCTTATTTCATTCCGATTCCTAATTTTAACCCCATTCCTACAGTCATACCAAACGAGCCCTTAATAACCTAATGGTTGTAATCCTAGCCAACGGAGCATATGTGTCAAAGTAATCGACACCTTCCCTTTGTCTAAAGCCTTGGATGACCAAGCGTGCTTTAAACTTGTCAATGGAACCGTCAACTTTCATCTTCCTCTTGAAGATCCATTTGCATCCCAAAGGTTTGCAACCGGAAGGAAGGTTGGCTAACTCCCATGTATGGTTACCCATAATGGAGTCCATCTCCTCTTGGATTGCTTCCTTCCAGAAGGCAACATCTTGAGACTTCATGGCCTCGTCAAATGTCTTTGGATCTTCATCTATATGAAAGTAAGAGTGACGATCCATTTCATTATCCCTTGACCCTTCAACCAAGAACACTTGGAAATCGATTTTTGGGACAAATTAGTGCTCATAGGAGCAATCTCTAGCAAGTCAAGCGCGTGGGACGCTTGTCGGGTGTTACGTCTAGGAATGGTGTACGCAAAAGCTTTAAATTTATAACTCGTTATATTTCTCCTAACTCCTAGCGAACCCGCAGTGTACGGGACGTTTTGTAGTAGGGATAGTATTCCGAGGTCGAACACAATGACTGAGGTGAAATTGAATCGATTAGTGACTAAGGATAGTGTTGATCTAGGCTAAGAAAAGAGAAAGAAACAAATAAATGAAAATCTCAATATTTTTGGGTTTGGTTTTGTGTGGTGATCAATCAAGAATCACAACGATATAAGAATGCAAAACAAATTAACAATCTAGCAAATAAACACAAACAAGCAAAGCAAACACGAAATATGTGATCAAAGAGAGAAAAGCGGATTCTAGGGGTTGGAAATTCCGGTTATGGCATATGACTGAAGCTATCTAATCATTCCTTGGATTAACCATAGTTTGTTGGGAGTGAATGTTTCTCAAGTGGGGTCAATTACCGGGTAGGTCTCATGATCCACTAATCCGCACCTAAGGTCCTATCACCGGGTAAGTCTCTAGGAGCCTAAGGTAGGGATATCTACACAAACCGGATGGTTATCTAGGGATCTAACCTCTCCTTACCGGGTAAGTCTTGGGAAGGCAAGTCCTAAACACTTATCCTAGCATATTTAGTCCAATAGCGGCTTGTGAGGCTCACTATTACCTAGAGTTTGTCATCTTTGGTATCTAAGAGCAAGAATCACTGGGTAGGTCTCTTCTAACACTTAGTTGCTAACACTAGGTCACCCTAGGATAGAATTAGCTCAACAAACACTAGGATTTCAACCATCTAACATCCTAGCACTTAATTTTATCAAATCAAATGAGTTAGTCAGAATTACGGGCTGTTCATCCCTTTCCACGGCCGTGGAAGGGCAAGATCCAACCGTGGTTTTAAACAGTGACTAGGTTCAATCAAGCGAGTCATCCAAGTATTCATTTAAGTCTATTCTATCATAGTCCAAGCCATAACCATCTTTTCCTTACCCTAGAATCGCATCTATTTAGCCTACAACATGCATCTTAACAATCAAACTCAACAAGCATAAAATCATAGAATCCATGGCAAGAAGATGAAATGAAAGATGGATTAAGCAAATGAAACAAGTAAAACAAACTAAATCAAGGTTCAAGAAGGACTTACAACCCTTGAAAAGAAGGTTCGAATCGTTTCTTACAAATCCTTGCAAAACGTTTCACAAAGCTCACTCAAAATCACTCAAAAAGACTATGGAACTATGAACTAGTGTACTTCTTCTTCTTCTTCAATGGAAGCCTTTCTTCTTCTCCAATGGCAGCTCTTCTTCTCCAATAGAAGCTCCAATCCAATCTTCCAATGAGAGAATATTGTTGTTGAGAGTGTGGGAGAGAATGGGAGTCAGGGGTCTGTCCCTAACAGGCTTGCAGGACCACCTTTTATCCTCCAAATTTGCAAGAGTCGGCCATGAAGATCGTGGGACAGCTGTCACAACTGTCTGGCCAAAACCACGGCCTATTTCCACGGGTGTGGTTCTTCCAGTGACCGTGGTTTTGATGCTTCTGCACTATATGGATCATCAACCCACAATTTGGTGCATGGCATGCACCAACAAGGTCCCATGTGTCCTCCTTAGCTCCTAGCTTGCATCCCAATGAGTCCGAAGGTGTGTCATCTCGAGGAACGATCCTCGAATGTATCGATTAAACTCCTAAGCATCCCAAAATACCTACAAAACATGCAAAGGTCCGTGTAGACGTCTATCTCGACAAAATACATGAATTGAGTGCAAACCGTCACGAACTAGTGCAAACCATGCATGAATGAGCGGAAAAACTATCTAAATGAGTGCCTAATCATAAGTCATAAATCGTGTTATCAAAAATACCCCATTCTTAAGGTTTGCTCGTCCCCGAGCAAGTCCCCAACTATAGACTAAGAGATGACATGATTTATGCATGCAGAAAAACAACAAAATCTTTTTGGAGTTGTGCTTCTAATATTGGATCACCTTCATAGTCATGTTTCATGGCAATGGGCAAGCAATCATGTATCAAATAAATGAAAGCATGGAAAGACAATTATACTTAACTCGAAGGCATGCATGAAATGTAAAAATGAAGAAGTCAAGATGATCATGAGCATATCCAATCTAGATCACTAAGTCTTACACACATGCAAATAGGTCACAAGGGCTTGTGAAATAAGAGGCTAAGAAACGTTGTGATTAGGTGGGAATTTTTCAAGGTATGTAATGCTAATCCGGGAATGGAACTAACTCCTCAATTTTGTCTTTGATCAACTTCCCACAAGTGTATATTTTCTCCATTTTTTTCTTTCTTTTCTTTTCTTTTACTTTATTTTTGAGACAATGACATTGGTGTACAAAAGCCGAAACCTTGGTGATTAGCCGTCCTCGGGCTTTTTTTATTTTTCGAGGTGTATCCACACCGGGCACACATACCAAAGCTCGTTAGGACTATTGGTTTATTTGACTTTGGCAAGGTACAAACACCCGATTATGTGAATGGTGCCGAGTTACTCGTCATTTAAACCAACGTCCCCAAACCTATATTTTTGTCTACACTTTCACAACAAATTCAGCACTTCATTCATAACATTCTTTCATCAACAACTTCACCCCACACTTGCTTTTCACACACTCAACACACTAGCATGCTCCTATTTCCGGATGGGTCAAAAGAGGTCAAATTTATATCAAATGAGGTGCTCAAACAGCATGATCAAGATGAGAAGTAGAGAAAGATGAATTGCCTTAATCACTCCTAGATGATGTGCAAGAACTAGCATGTAATTTCGACTTTCAATCCCCAATCCAATCAAGGCAAGCATCATGATAACAATCCATTCATGGAATTCAAGATAAGTACTTCAAGTCCACATATGCATACATCAATTCAACACATAAGGCCATCCATAGCTAAATCACAAGACAATTTCATCATAAGGGTCATTCCCAAGCTTAAAAGCACTAAAATTTTTTAAATTTTCTGATTTTTTGGAATTTTCGAAATATGTATGTACAATGCAAGACATAATGAAGCATGTGACTAAAATAAACTACCCTAGATGCTAATCATGCAAAAGATCATGCAAACCCCACCCCATACTTAGAAACACATTGTCCCCAATCTGTAAATGAAGTAAAGAAGGGTGAAAGAGGGTTCTCACAATGTAAAAATGGTTTTCTTTGGTAGTTGGGATCACTCAAGTGGATTGATGGCGGATGATCCTATCAACGATGGTAGAGAGCTCAAAGTGTTCGTTGTGGCGTCGGGATCCGCGCTAGGCGCCACTAGCCGTCCAAGTCCCGCGTCCGCTCCACCCACAATTGATGAGGGACTCATCATCATCATCCACATGCCATGTAAGGCTTTCATGCTACCAAGACTCTAGCACACACACACACAAAGCACACCAAACACACAAAACCAAAAAAATCAAAAACAAAACAAAAACGAAAAGGGAAAGATGTCTACCAATGGGTTGCCTCCCACCAAGCGCTTCTTTAAGGTTATTAGCTTGACCAAACTCGGGGGAGTCTCACTCTAGGTGAAGTGGGGCAATCATGTCCACCGGAGCTCCCGGGATATACTTCTTCAAATGGTACCCATTCACCTTAAAATCTCCACAATGCTCCCCTCCTATCTCAACCGTTCCATGGGGAAAGATCTTCTTCACCACATAAGGACCCGTCCATCTTGACTTTAGCTTTCTGGGGAAGAGCCGCAGCCTTGAGTTAAAGAGAAGGACAAGGTCGCCTTCACTCAACTCCTTTGGGATAAGACGCTTGTAAATCCGGGCGTTTTCATAGGCATCCAACCGGATCTCCTCAAGAGCATTCATATCAAGCAACCTCTTCTCACCGGCCTTCTTGAGGTCAAAATTCAGCCACCTTATAGCCCAATACGCTCTATGCTCCATCTCTACCGGAAGGTGGCAAGACTTGCCATAGACTAGCTTGTAAGGAGTGGTGCCAATCGGTGTCTTGAAAGCGGTTCTATAAGCCCACAAGGCATCATCGAGCTTCATAGCCCAATCCTTTCTCATCCTAGAAACCGTCTTCTCAAGAATTCCCTTTATCTCCCGGTTGGAGATCTCCACTTGGCCACTAGTTTGGGGATGGTAAGGTGTTGCCACCTTATGAGTCACCCCATACTTAGCCAAAAGTGTCCCGAAGTTCCTATTAGTGAAGTGCTTCCTTTCATCACTTATGATCACCCTTGATGTTCCAAACCTAGGAAAGATCACTCGGTTGAAGAACCGCACTACAACCTTGGCATCATTTGTGGGAGAGGCGATTGCCTTCACCCATCTCGAGACATAGTCCACCGCTAATAGGATGTAGAGGTTGCCACATGAAGAGGGGAATGGCCCCATGAAGTCCACATCCCAAACATCAAATATCTCCAACTCTTGTATGTTGTTCAAGGGCATCTCATTCCTCCTTGAGATGTTGCCAGTTCTTTGGCAAGCATCACAAGCTACCACAAAATTCTGCACATCCTTGAACAAACTTGGCCAAAATAAACCCGATTGTAACACCTTAGCGCATGTCTTGTGTGAGCTAGCATGGCCTCCACATGGCAAAGAGTGACAATGGCGGATCACACTCTCCACCTCATCCTCCGGTATGCATCTTCTAAAAACTCCATCCGGCCCTCTTTTGAACAAAAGCGGCTCACTCCAATAGTAATGCCTCACATCCTTGAAGAACTTTTTCCGCTGGGCATATGACAAACCGGGAGGCACCTCCTCGCACACAAGATAATTCACAATGTCGGCATACCATGGCTCACTTCCTCTAGACACTTGAAATAGATACTCCTCCACCATTTTCAATTGCTCATCCCGGAATGAGTCATCAATCGGGATGTCATCTCTCTCAAGCTCCAATGGTGGGAGTCTACTAAGGTGATCCGCCACAGAATTTCCGGACCCCTTCTTGTCCCGGATTTCCAAATCAAACTCTTGAAGAAGAAGGATCCACCGAATCAAACGAGGCTTGGCATCCTTCTTTGTAAGGAGATAACGGATCGCAGCATGATCCGTATACACAATGACCTTCGCTCCAACAAGATACAAGCGGAACTTCTCAAATGCATACACAACCGCTAGCAACTCCTTCTCGGTGGTAGCATAATTGAGTTGGGCGTCATCTAGCGTCTTGCTAGCATAATAGATGGCATGTGTAAGCCCATCTTTCCTTTGTCCCAAAACAGCCCCAACGGCTACATCACTCCTGTCACACATGATCTGAAACGGTAGATTCCAATCCGGCGGTTGCATGATGGGTGCGGAGATCAAAGCATTCTTCAACCTACAAAAAGCCTCAAGACAATCCTTGGAGAAAACAAACTCAACATCTTTCATTAGTAGGTTAGTAAGAGGCTTAGAAACCTTAGAGAAATCTTTAATAAATCTCCGGTAAAAACCGGCATGCCCTAGAAAACTCCTTACCCCCTTCACCGAGGTAGGTGGTGGCAACTTCTCTATCGTCTCTATCTTAGCCCTATCAACCTCAATTCCACGGTTGGACACCAAGTGTCCCAACACAATACCTTCACTTACCATGAAGTGACATTTTTCCCAATTTAAGACAAGGTTTGTCTCCTCACATCTCTTAAGCACTAGAGACAAGTTAGCTAAGCAATCATCAAATGAAGATCCATAAACAGAGAAATCATCCATAAACACTTCCATGATGTTTTCAATATACTCAGAAAAGATGGCCATCATACACCTTTGAAAGGTGGCGGGTGCATTACACAACCCAAATGGCATTCTCCTATATGCAAAAGTACCCCATGGACATGTAAATGTAGTTTTCTCTTGGTCATCGGGGTGGATAGGGATTTGGAAGAATCCACTATAATCATCTAAGTAGCAAAAATGGGAATGTTGAGCTAATCTCTCTAGCATTTGGTCAATAAAGGGAAGAGGGAAGTGATCTTTCCTAGATGCCACATTTAGTTTCCTATAGTCTATACACATCCTCCATCGCGTAACCGTTCTAATTGGGATTAATTCATTATTCTCATTATTCACTACGGTCATCCCACCCTTCTTAGGAACCACATGCACGGGACTAACCCACTTACTATCCGAAATTGGGAAAATGATTGCCGCGTCTAGCAATTTAAGGATCTCTTTCTTGACTACTTCTTTCATGATAGGGTTTAGTCTTCTTTGAGGTTCAATTGAAGGTTTATGATTATCTTCAATTAAGATCTTATGCATGCACAAAGAAGGTTTGATGCCAACTAAATCATCAATTGTATAGCCAATAGCCTTCCTATGCAATCTCAACTCATGCAACAATCTATTCAACTCATCATCATTCAAGCATGCATTAACAATCACCGGATATGTAGAATTATCACCAAGAAAAGCATACTTAAGATGAGAGGGGAAGGGTTTGAGTTCAAGTTTAGGAGGACCTTTATCGAGTGGAGACGCTCCATACAAAGTTGGTTGAGATGAATCCAAAGCCATGGAAGACTCCCCAAAGCTCCTTGAAGCTTGATCAACAACCAATGCAGTTTCTGGAGAAACCACGGGAAAAATTACGGGCTTTGGCACAACCACGGCCGTGGAACTTACAAAGCTAGCCTTTTTGAGCATTCTAGAGAGTTCCACGGGAATTTCCACGGGCGTGGTTTTCCCTACATGGCCGTGGTTTTTACAGAAATTCAGCACACCTTCGTGTGCTTCAAATTCAGCTCTTGTCTCCTTTTCCAATGCCTCCAAAGCCTTGATTTCTTCATTGCAAGCCTCCTCATCTCCTTCCTCCATCAAACTTAAGATAAGAACCTTCTCCAAGGGGTCCTTGATCAAGATCGAGCTCACAGCTTCTCTAGACTCTTCTTGCTCGACAATGTTGAACACATCTTCATCAAGGGTTGGCCCCTTCATCATTGTGGATAATTTGAACTTGATATTCTCTTCTTCAATGTTGAAGGAGAGAATTCCATTTTTGTAATCCACCAAACATCCGGAAGTGGCTAGGAAAGGTCTCACTAAGATGATGGGAACTAGATAGTCCGCCGGGATGTCCAAAACAACGAAGTCTATTAGCACATAGAACTTCCCTAGTTGCACCGGTATGTCTTCTAAGATTCCTACGGGGTGAGTGATCGAACGGTCCTCCATGTAAAGGGTCATCTTGACCGGATTTGGCTCTCCTA
Organism: Fagopyrum homotropicum; assembly: GCA_033239125.1. NCBI lineage: Eukaryota > Viridiplantae > Streptophyta > Magnoliopsida > Caryophyllales > Polygonaceae > Fagopyrum > Fagopyrum homotropicum. The sequence goes on from BSWB01000003.1 coordinate 117,526,786, forward strand.
GCCCAACCTTGTTGCAAAGTGCAAGCGGTATGATACTTACACTTGCCCCAAGATCACATAGAGCTTCATACTTCACTTCTCCCACTCCAATTGGCACACAAAAGGATCCCGTATCTCTTAGCTTAAGAGGCATCTCCTCCTTCATGGTTTGGATCAATTCCGAGGACCTCTTCGTCATCCTCACTTCCCCATACTCTTCCAACTTCCTTTTGTTAGAGAGTATTTATTTCAAGAACTTGCCATATGCCGGCATACCTAGAATAACATCCATGAACGGAATGTTAATATGCAATTTAGACATAAGTTCAAGGAATTTACCGAAGTGCTTGTCCAAGCGAGCTCTTGCTCGTGATTGTGGGAACGGTAGTGGTGGCTTGTATGGAGGTGGTGCCACATATGTTGGCTCATCATCCTTGCTCTTGCCTCCATCTTCTTGCAATGGCTCTTCCTCTACCACTACTTGCTTCCCCTTGTCACTTCCCTTAGGTAAGGGATCCTTCATGCTCAACCCGCTCCTTGTTGTGATGGCCAACACTTGGCCTCTTGGGTTATCTTCAGTTCTTCTGGGAAGCTTTCCCGGATCTCTATGAGCTTCACCCGCCTTTTGGAACACTTGTGCTTCCAACACCTTTTGAGCCTTAGAAATGGAAGTCACCGTGCTCTCAAGACCACTCAACCTTCCAAGTAATTGCTCAAACATCATCTCGGTTCTATCCTTTGGAGGTTGAGTAAATCCGGGTGGAGGTTCTTGTGAAGCCTTTGGTGGTGGAGCTGCGCTTGTTGAAGCGGGAGGGTTCAAGGCACCATCCGGGTTAGAATAGGAAAACCCAGGATGGTTGTGGTTAGGTCGGTAATTGTTGAATTGCCGGTTGTTGTTGAAGTTCCTTGGGCCTTGATAGTTGTTGTAGTTGCCCCTTCCCATGTAGTTCATATCTTCCTCCTTGGAAGACAAGTTTGCTTACGCTTGCACTTGAGGGGTTGCTTGATTCTTCAAAGTTGTAGCACACAACTCCCTCAAGGACTTAAGCTCATTGTTGATTGCATCATGCTTGAAGTTGCTCATGGTGACTTGACTCACCTCATATGCTCCCGCTTTCCTCCCATCACTCTTCCTATGGGAGTACTTCTCAATCACCAAAGCTTGTTTCTCTACAAACTCCCAAGCTTCATCCACATTCTTTTCCATGAAAGTCCCACCGGAAAAAGATTGAAGCTTGAATTGTCTATCTTCATCAAGTCCTTTGAAGTAGATCTCCAATAGCTCTATTTTCGGTATACCATGGTGTGGACAATCTAGGAGAAGGTTTTTGAACCTCTCCAAAGGCTTGAATAAGCTTTCTCTATCCTTCATCACGAAGGCATTGATCTTCCCTCTTAACTCCGTAGTCTTGGAAAGTGGGAAGAACTTTGTCAAAAACTCGGTTGTCATCTCCTCCCAAGTACTCACTCGCCCTTGTGGAATGGATTGATACCAAGCCAAGGCTTTATCCTTAAGTGAGAAGGAGAAAACCCTAAGCTTATGGTTGTTGCTCTCCAATCTTGGCGGTCTTAGAGTCTCCATCAAGATCTCATAGTTCATCAAGTGTTGATGAGGAGACTCTGCTTCCATCCCTCCAAATTGATTATGCCGGATCATTTGTAGAACTTGAGGGCGGAGCTCGTAATTATGGGCTGCGGGATCTCCTAAGTTCAAACCCGGACGGTGTGCTCTTTGTGCCGGATCCATACGTTGCCCTAACGTTTGTGGCTCTTCAATAGCAATAGGCACAACCCGAATATTGACCGCCGGCTGCGGTTGTGGTGGAGGTGGAGGTTGTTGACGATTAAGCTCTCTTTGCACAAGAGCTTGCCTAATCTCTTCAATCTCCCTCCTAGTTGCTTCTTGCCTCTCATTGGCAAGTCTCCTTTCATTCTCCAAGAGCTCATCTCTTAATCTAATTTGCTCTAAAGCCTCATCCAACTCAGCTTGGAGATCTCTTCCGGCCATCTCTTTTCCCTTTCTAATGCCCTTGGATCTAGATCTAAGGGTTTTCTCCGGTTCTGGATCGAATGGAGCTAAATCCTTGCCACGAGATCTTCGCATACACCTAAAGAGTGAGAGATGTCGTGAAAAGCAAAGACACAAACCAAAGAAGATCAAAAGCAACAAGAAAGATCTACACTATAAACAATCACAAAAATGACTCAATCTAGACCTAGTCCCCGACAACGGCGCCAAAAACTTGTTACGTCTAGGAATGGTGTGATAACACGATTTATGACTTAGGATTAGACACTCATTTAGATAGATTTTCCACTCATTCATGCATGGTCTAGCATTAGTTCACGACGTTTGCACTCAAATCATGTATTTTGTCGAGATAGATGTCTACGCGGACTTTTGCTTGCTTTATAGGTATTTTGGGAGATTTAGGAGCTTAATCGATGCATTCGAGGGTCGCTCCTCGAGATGACACACTCTCGGACTCATTGGGATGCAAGCTAAAGGCTAAGGGAGACTCATGGAACCTTGTCAATACAAGCCATGCACCAAATCGAAGCTTAATGATCCAAGGCAAAGCTGAAGCACCAAACCACGGTCACTGGCAAGACCACGGCCGTGGAAACCAACCGTGGTTTTTGCCAGACGGTTGTGACAGCTGTGCCACGATCTCATGGCCAACTCTAGCAAGGTTGTAGTATAAAAGTGGTCGTGCAAGGCTGAGAGAAGGAGAGCCCCATCATCCAATCAAAATCCACATTCTCAAAAACACTCGCTCAACAAGAAGATTCTCTCAAGAGGAGAGCTACCATTGGAGGGGGAGAGGAGCTCCATTGGAGAAGAAGAGAAGAACACACCATTGCTAGTCTTTGATAGATTTTTGTAGTGAAGATTTTCGGAATCGATTTCTAGAGTTGTAAGAATCGTTTAAACCTTCTTTTGGAAAGGTTGTGAGTCTTTCTAATCTCATTTTCAGCTTGGTTTTACTTGTTTTACTTGTTCATCTCTTTCTCTTTATTATCTTTCAAATGGAAGCCATGATTTTATGTTTGATGATTTCGATTGTTATGATGAATGTTGTAGGCTAAATAGATGTGATTCTAGGGTAAGGAAAGGATGGTTATGGCTAGGACTATGATAGGATGGACTTAGATCTACGTTTGGATAACTTGTTTACTTGAACGATGCCTCTGTTGGAGTCCACGGTTTGTTCTTGCCAGTCCACGGCCGTGGAAGTGGTAGAACAACCCGTGGTTTGTCTGGTTCGTTTGGTTTGATAGATCTAAGTTTTAGAATGTTAGAATGTTGAAATCCTAGTGTTTGTTGAGTTAAATCTATCCTAGGGTAACCTAGTGTTAGCAACTAAGTGTTAGAAGAGACCTACCCGGTGATTCTTACCCTTAGATCTCAAAGATGACAAACCCTAGGTAGTGGTGAGCCTCATAAGCCGCCATTGGACTAAGTGTGCTAGGATAGTTGTTTAGGACTTACCCTTCTGAGACTTACCCGGTGAGGATAGGTTAGCTCCCTAGGTGACAATCCGGTTTGAGTAGAATTCCGTTCCTTAGGCTCTTTGAGATTTACCCGGTGATAAGACCTTAGGATTGGACTAGTGGACCATGAGACCAACCCGGTGATTGATCCCAATTTAGAAACACTCACTCCCAACATATCATAGTTAATCCAAGGAATGATTAGATAGCTTGAGTCCTATGCCATAACCAGAATTTTCAACCCCTAGAATCCGTTTTTCTCTCTTTGATCTCGTATCTCGTTTTAGCTTGTTTGTTTGTGTTGATTTGTTAGTTTAGTTGATTGTTATTTCGCATGATTTGTGATCCTTGATTGATCACCTAAAAACCCACCAAAAACATTGAGATTTTCATTTCTTTATTTCTTTCCCTTTTCTTAACCTAGATCTTCACTAAACTTAATCACTAATCGAATAAATCTCACCTTAGTCTTTGTGTTCGACCTCGGAATACTATCCCTACTACAAACGTCCCGTACACTACGGGTTCGCTATGAGTTAGGAGAAATATAACGAGTATAAATTTAAAGCTTATTGCGTACACACACATCCTGAGCGTAACAAGTTTTTGGCGCCGTTGCCGGGGACTAGGTCTAGATTGAGTATTTTTGTGATTGTTTGTAGTGTAGGTCTTTCTTGTTGCTTTTGATCTCTTTTTGGTTTGTGTCTTTGCTTTTCAAGACATCTCTCACTCTTTAGGTGTATGTGAAGATCTCGTGGCAAGGATTTAGCTCCATTCGATCCCGAACCGGAGAAAACCCTTAGATCTAGATCCAAGAGCATTAGAAAGGGAAAAGAGATGGCCGGAAGAGATCTCCAAGCTGAGTTGGATGAGGCTTTAGAGCAAATTAGGATAAGGGATGAAGCTTTGGAGAATGAAAGGAGACTTGCCAATGAGAGGCAAGAGGCAACTAGGAGGGAGATTGAGGAGATTAGGCAAGCTCTTGTGCAAAGAGAGCTTAACCGTCAACAACCTCCTCCACCTCCACCACAACCGCAGCCGGCGGTTAATATTCGGGTTGTGCCCATTGTTATGGAAGAGCCACAAATGTTAGGGCAACGTATGGATCCGGCACAAAGAGCACACCGTCCGGGTGTGAACTTAGGAGATCCCGCAGCCCATGATTACGAGCTCCACCCTCAAGTTCTACAAATGATCCGGCATAACAAATTTGGAGGGATGGAAGGAGAGTCTCCTCATCAACACTTGATGAATTATGAGATCTTGATGGAGACTCTTAGACCGCTTAGATTGGAGAGCAACAACCATAAGCTTAGGGCTTTCTCCTTCTCACTTAAGGATAAAGCCTTAGCTTGGTATCAATCTATTCCGCAAGGGCGAGTTGGTACTTGGGAGGAGATGACAACCGAGTTTTTGACTAAGTTCTTCCCACCTTCCAAGACTACCGAGTTAAGAGGGAAGATTAATGCCTTCGTGATGAAGGATATATAGAGTTTGTTCAAGTCTTGGGAGAGGTTCATAGATCTTCTCCTAGATTGTCCACACCACGGTATACCAAAAATTGAGCTATTGGAAATCTACTTCAAAGGACTTGATGAAGATAGCCAATTCAAGCTCCAATCTCTTTCCGGTGGGACTTTCATGGAAAAGCATGTGGATGAAGCTTGGGAGTTTGTAGAGAAACAAGCTCTAGTAATTGAGAAATACTCCCATAGGAAGAGTGAAGGGAGAAAGGCGGGAGCATATGAGGTGAGTGAAGTCACCATGAGCAATTTCAAGCTTGACACCATCAACAACGAGCTAAAGACTTTGAGGGAGTTGTGTGCTACAACTTTGAAGAACCAAGCAACTCCTCAACTACAAGTGCGAGCAAACTTGTCTTCTAAGGAGGAAGATGTGAACTACATGGGAAGGGGCAACTACAACAACTATCAAGGCCCAAGGAACTTCAACAACAACCGGCAATTCAACAATTACCGGCCAAACCATAACCATCCCGGGTTTTCCTATTCTAACCCGGATGGAGCCTTGAACCCTCCCGCTTCAACAAGCGTAGCTCCACCACCAAAAGCTTCACAAGAACCTCCACCCAGATTTGCTCAACCTCCAAAAGATAGAACCGAAATTATGTTTGAGCAATTGCTCGGAAGGTTGAGTGGTCTTGAGAGCACGGTGACTTCCATTTCTAAAGCTCAAAAAGTGTTGGAAGCACAAGTGTTCCAAAAGGCGGGTGAAGCACATAGAGATCCGGGGAAGCTTCCCGGAAGGACCGAAGACAACCCAAGAGGCCAAGTGTTGGCCATTACAGCGAGGAGTAGGTTGAGTATGAAGGATCCTTTGCCCAAGGAGAATGCTAAGGGAAAGCAAGTAGCGGTAGAAGAGGAGATATTGCAAGAAGATGGAGGCAAGAGCAAGGATGTTGAGCCAACATATGTGGCACCGCCTCCATATAAACCACCACTATCATTCCCACAATCACGAGCAAGAGCTCGTTTGGACAAGCACTTTGGTAAATTCCTTGAACTTATGTCTAAATTGCATATTAACATTCCGTTCATGGATGCTATCTTAGGTATGCCGGCATATGGCAAGTTCTTGAAGGAAATACTCTCCAACAAAAGGAAGTTGGAGGAGTATGGGGAAGTAAGGATGACTAAGAGATCCTCGGAATTGATCCAAACTATGAAGGAGGAAATGCCTCCTAAGCTAAGGGATCCGGGATCCTTTTGTGTGCCAATCGGAGTGGGAGAAGTGAAGTATGAAGTCCTTTGTGATCTTGGGGCAAGTGTAAGCATCATACCGCTTGCACTATGCAACAAGGTTGGGCTAGGAGAGCCAAAACCGGTCAAGATTACCCTCTACATGGCGGACCGTTCTATCACTCACCCGGTTGGAATCTTAGAAGACATTCCGGTGCAACTAGGGAAGTTCTATGTGCCGATTGATTTTGTCATCTTGGACATTCCGGCGGACTATCCGGTTCCCATCATCTTAGGGAGACCTTTCCTAGCCACTTCCGGATGCTTGGTAGATTGTAAGAATGGAATTCTCTCCTTCAACATTGGAGAAGAGAATATCAAGTTCAAGCTGTCCACAATGATGAAAGGGCCAACCCTTGATGAGGATGTATTCAACATAGTCGAGCAAGAGGAGTCTAGAGAAGTTGTGAGCTCGATCTTGATCAAGGACCCCTTGGAGAAGGTTCTTAGCTTAAGTTTGATGGAGGAAGGTGTTGAGGAGGCTTGCACTGAAGAAATCAAGGCCTTAGAAGCATTAAAAAAGGAGACAAGAGCTGAATTTGAAGTTCACGAAAGCATGTTGAGCACCTGTAGGAACCACGGTCGTGGAAGGTGTTCCACGGCCGTAGAACTCTCTAGAAAGCTCCGAAGAGCAAGCTTGGCAACTTCCACGGCCGTGGATGTGCCAGGATCCGTGGAGCCAACCGTGGTTTCCCTAGAAGCAACCCTTGTTGATGATCAAGCTTCCAGGAGCCTTGGAGAGCATTCATTTGCTTTGGATTCATCTCAACCAACGTTATTTGGATCGTCTCCGCTCGATAAAGGTCCCCCTAAACTTGAACTTAAACCCCTCCCCTCTCATTTGAAGTATGCTTTTCTTGGTGATAACTCTACATATCCGGTGATTGTGAATGCATGCTTGAATGATGATGAACTTGCTAAGTTGTTGCATGAGCTAAGATTGCATAAGAAAGCCATTGGCTATACTATTGATGATTTAGTTGGCATAAAACCCTCTTTGTACATGCATAATATATTGATGGAAGATAACCATAAACCCCCTATTGAACATCAAAGAAGATTGAATCCTATAATGAAAGAGGTAGTCAAGAAAGAGATCATTAAGTTGCTAGATGCGGGAATTATCTACCCTATTTTGGATAGTAAGTGGGTTAGTCCCGTTCATGTGGTTCCTAAGAAGGGTGAGATGACCGTAGTGACTAATGAGAACAATGAACTAATCCCAACTAGGATGGTTACGGGGTGGTGGAGGATGTGTATTGACTATAGGAAATTGAACATGGCCTCTAGGAAAGATCACTTCCCCCTTCCTTTCATTGACCAAATGCTAGAAAGGTTATCTCAACATTCTCACTTTTGCTATTTAGATGGTTATAGTGGATTCTTCAAAATCCCTATCCACCCCGATGACCAAGAGAAAACCACATTTACATGTCCATGGGGTACTTTTGCATATAGGAGAATGCCATTTGGGTTGTGTAATGCACCCACCACCTTCCAAAGGTGTATGATGGCTATCTTTTTGGAATACATTGAAAATATCATGGAAGTGTTTATGGATGATTTTTCTGTTTATGGTTCTTCCTTTGATAATTGCTTAGCTAACTTGTCATTAGTACTTAAGAGATGTGAGGAGACAAACCTTGTCTTGAATTGGGAAAAATGCCACTTCATGGTAAGTGAAGATATTGTGTTGGGACACTTGGTGTCCAACTGTGGCATTGAGGTTGATAGGGCCAAGATTGAAACAATAGAGAAGTTGCCGCCACCTACCTCGGTGAAAGGGGTAAGGAGTTTCTTAGGACATGCCGGTTTTTACCGGAGGTTTATTAAAGACTTCTCTAAAATTTCTAAGCCTCTTACTAACCTGTTACGCTAAAATCGGTAGCACAAAAAGCCTTAAATTTATAACTCGAACTAAATCCTAAACTACCTAGCGAAACCCGCAGTGTACGGGACGTTTGTAGTAGCGATAGTATTCCGAGGTCGAACACAAAGACTAAGGTGAAATTGATTCGATTTGTGATTGAGTTTAGTAAAGACCTAGGTTGAAAGAGAAGAAAGAAATAAAGAAATGAAAATCTCAAATGTTTTTGGTTGGTTTTTGGTGATCAATCAAAGATCACAACTCATGCAAAGTAATCAATCAACTAAACTATGAATCAACACAAATAAACAAACTAAACAAGATATAGATCAAAGAAAGAAAAGACGGATTCTAGGGGTTGGAAGTTCCGGTTATGGCATGGGACTCAAGCTATCTATTCATTCCTTGGATTAACTATGTTGGGGTTAAGTGTTTCTAGATTGGGATCAATCACCGGGTAAGTCTCATGATCCACTAGTCCATTTCCTAGGTCTCATTACCGGGTAAGTCTCTAAGAACCTAAGGGACGGAATTCTACTCAAACCGGATTGTTATCTAAAGATCCAACCTATCCTCACCGGGTAAGTCTCAGAAGGGTTAGTCTTAAGCTACCATCCAACACACTTAATCCAATGGCGGCTTATTAGGCTCACCACTACCTAAGGTTTGTTATCTTTGGAATCTAAGAGTAAGGATTACCGGGTAAGTCTCTCCTAACACTTAGTTGCTAACACTAGGTCACCCTAGGATAGATTTAGCTCAACAAACACTTAGGATTTCAACATTCTAACAATATAAGACTAGATCCATCGAACCAGGGAAAATTACGGTTTGTTCTACCTAAACCACGGCCGTGATTTGACAAGAACTACCCGTGATTTCTAACAGAGGCTACGTTTATGCACACAAGTCATCCAAAGATAAATCTAAGTCCGTGCTATCATAGCCCTAGCCATAACCATCCTTTTCTTACCCTAGAATCACATCTATTTAGCCTACAACGTTCATAATAGAAATCGAAACAAACAAACACAAAATCATGACATCTATTTGCAAGATGATGAAGGAAAAGAGATGAACAAGTGAACTTAAATCAAAACCAAGCTGAAAATAGAATTAGAGCAACTCACAATCCTTACAAAAGAAGGTTCAAATGGTTCATACAACTCTAGAAATAGAATCCGGAATTCTTCACTACAAAAACTATCAAAGTGTGAAAATGGTGTGTGTTCTTCTTCTCCTCTTCAATGGAGCTCTTCTTCTTCCTCCTTGACACTTTTCTTCCTAGAAAGACTTCTTGTTGAGAGAATATTTTTGTTAAAGGATAATGGATAATGGAGAGCTGCTCCAAGATGCTTCTCACAGCCCATGAAGGACCACTTTTATAACAAACTTGCATGAGCTGGCCATGAGAGTCGTGGCACAGCTGTCACAAGAATCTGGCAAAATCCACGGGTGATTCCACGGCCGTGGAGTGTCAGAGAACCGTGATTCTGTGCAGAAACTTCGCCTTGGATCATTAAGTTGTGATTTGGTGCAAGACTAGTGTTGGCAAGGTTCCATGAGTCCTTCTTAGCCCTTAATTTGCATCCTAATGCGTCCGAGGATGTGTCATCTTGACGAACGATCCTCAAACGTATCGTTTTAGCTCCTAAATCTCCCGAAATACCTACAAAGCAACGCACAAGTCCGTGTAGACGTCTATCTCGACAAAGTACGTGAATTGAGTGCAAACGTCGTGAACTAGTGCTAAACCATGCATGAATGAGCGGGAAATCTATCTAAATGAGTGTCTAAAACTAAGTCATAAATCGTGTTATCAAAATACCCCATACTTAAGGTTTGCTCGTCCCCGAGCAAATTCCCAACTATAGACTAAGAGATGACATGATTTATGTATGCAGAAAAATGGCAAAATCTTTTTGGGTTTGTGCTTCTACTATTGGATCACCTTCATAGTCATGTTCAATGGCAATTGGACAAGCAATTATGTATTAAACAAATGAAGGCATGGAAAGACAATTGTACTTAACTCAAAGGCATGCATGAGATGTAAGGATGAAGAGGTCAAGAAGATCAAGAGTATATCCAATCTAGATTACTAAGTCTTATAAACATGCAAGTAGGTCATAAGGTCTTGTGACATAAAAGGCCAAGAAACGTTGTGATTAGGTGGGGAATTTTTCTAGGTTATGTGATGCTAATCCGGGAATGGAACTAACTCCACATCCTTGTCCTCGATCAACTCCCCTCAAGTGTATATTTTTCCCTATCTTGCTTTCTTTTCTTTTTCTTTGACTTATTTTTGAGACAATGGCATTGGTGTACAATAGCCGAAACCTCGGTGATTAGCCATCCTCGGTCTTTTTCTCTTTTTCGAGGTGCATCCACACCGGGCACACATACCAAAGCTTGTTAGGGCTATTGGTTTATTTGACTTTGGCAAGGTACCAACACCCGATTATGTGAAGTGTACCGAGTTACTTGTCATTTAAACCAACGCCCCCAAACCTATATTTTTGGCTACACTTCCACAATAATTTCAGCATTTCATTCATGACATTCCTTTTATCAACAACTTTACTCCACACTTGCTTTTCACACACTTCAACACACTAGCATGCTCCTATTCCCGGATGGGTTAAAAGAGGTCAATTTTATATCAATTGAGGTGCTCAAGCAATCACGATCAAGATGAGAAGTAGAGAAAGATGAAATGCCTCATTCATTCCTAGATGGTATGCAAGAACTATCATGTAATTTCGACTTTCAATACTCAATCCATTCTAGGCAAACATCATGATCACAAATCATTCATAGAATTTAAGAGAAGTAGTTCAAGTCCACATATGCATTTATCAATTCAACACATAAGGCCATCCATAGCCAATTCACAAGACAAGATTCATCATTAGGATCATATCCAAGCCTAGAAAGCACAAAATTTTTTAAATTTTCTGATTTTTATGGAATTTTCGAAATATGTATCTACAATGCAAGACATGTGCAAATATTAAACTATCCTAGATGCTTATCATGCAAAGGATCATGCAAACCCCACCCCATACTTAGAAACACATTGTCCCCAATGTGTAAATGAAGTAAAGAGAGTGAAAGAAGGTTCTCACAATGTCAAAGTGGTTTGCTATGGTATTTGGGATTGCTCAATAGTGAATTGATGTTTGATGATCCTATCAACCATGGTAGAGAGCTCTAAGCATCCATCAAAGCTTCGGAACCCGCGCTAGGCACCGCTAGCCGTCCAAGTTCCGCGTCCGCTCCACCCATAATTGGTGAGGGGTTCATTATCATCATTCACATGCCAAGCAAGGCTTCCAATGCTACTAAGGCTCTAGCACACACACGAAGTAGACAAAACACACACAAAGATAGAAAAATCTAAAAACGAAAACAAAACGAAAAAGGAAAAACGTTACCAATGGGTTGCCTCCCACCAAGCGCTTCTTTAAGGTCATTAGCTTGACCAAACTTGGGAGCGTCTATTCAAGGTGAAGTGGGGCAATCATGTCTACCGGAGCTCCCGGAATATACTTCTTCAAACGGTGCCCATTCACTTTGAAATTTCCACAATGCTACCCTCCTATCTCAATAGCTCCATGGGGAAAGATCTTCTTCACCACATATGGGCCGGTCCATCTTGATTTGAGCTTTCCGGGAAAGAGCCTTAGCCTTGAGTTGAAGAGAAGGACAAGATCTCCTTCAGTCAACTCTTTGGGGATGATCCTCTTGTCATGCCATCTTTTGGTTCTCTCCTTATAGATCCGGGCATTCTCATAAGCTTCCAACCGGATCTCCTCAAGGGCGTTTATATCAAGCAACCTCTTCTCCTGCCTCTTTGAGGTCAAAATTTAGCCACTTAATGGCCCAATAAGCTCTATGCTCCATTTCCACCGGAAGATGGCAAGACTTGCCATAGACTAACTTGTAAGGAGTGGTTCCAATTGGTGTCTTGAAGGCGGTTCTATATGCCCACAATGTGTCATTCAGCTTCATAGCCCAATCCTTTCTAGTCCTAGACACCGTCTTCTCGAGGATGACCTTGATCTCCCGGTTGGAGATTTCCACTTGGCCACTAGTTTGGGGGTGGTAAGGTGTTGCCACCTTATGAGTCACCCCATACTTGGCCAAAAGCGCCCCAAAATTCCTATTTGTGAAGTGCTTCCCTCCATCACTAATGATCACCCTTGGTGTTCCAAACCTCGGGAAGATCACCCGGTTGAAGAACCGCACCATAACCTTGGTGTCATTTGTAGGAGAAGTGATTGCCTCTACCCATCTCGACACATAGTCCACCGCCAATAGGATGTAGAGATTTCCACATGAAGAAGGGAATGATCCCATGAAGTCCACACCCCACACATAAAAAATCTCCACTTCTTGAATGTTGTTCAAGGGCATCTCATTCCTCCTTGAGATGTTGCCCGTCCTTTGGCAAGCATCACATGCCGCTACAAAACCTTGCACATCTCTAAACAAGTTAGGCCAATAAAAACCGGATTGCAATACCTTTGCACACGTCTTGTGTGAGATAGCATGGCCTCCACATGGTAAGGAGTGACAATGCCGGATCACACTCTCCACTTCATCTTCCGGTATGCATCTTCTAAACATCCCATCCGGTCCTCTCTTGAATAGAAGTGGTTCACTCCAATAGTAGTGCCTTACATCGTTGAAGAACTTCTTTCTTTGTGCATATGTGATAACACGATTTATAGCATAGTTTTAGGGTAACTTTTAGATAGAATTCCCGCTCAATCATGCATGATCTAGCACTAGTCCAATACGTTTTGCACTTAAAACATGTATTTTGTCGAGATAGACGTCTACACGGACTTGTGTGCGTTTTGTAGGTATTTCGGGAAGTTTAGAGCTAAAACGATGCGTCAAAGGATCGTTCATTTAGATGACACGTCCTCGGACTCATTACAACACAAACAAAGAGCTAGGAGGACTCATGGAACCTTGCCAACTCTAGCCATGCACCAAACCACAGCTCAATGATCCAAGGCGAAGTTTCTGCATAGAATCACGGGTTCTTGAAGAACCACGGCCGTGGAAATGACCGTGGATTTTGCCAGATTCTCGTGACAGCTGTGCCACGACTCTCATGGCCAGCTCATGAAGAATTTGTTATAAAAGTGGTCTTGGATGGGTTGTTTGAGGCAGCTTGGAGCTGGGGTAGTTTGGGAGAGCTCATACATTATCCATTCCTTTAACAAAATATATTCCAAGAAGAAGAAGGATTTTTCTAGGAAGGAAAGTGCAAAAGAGAAGAAGGAAGGAGCCATTGAAGAAGAGAGGAGAAGACACACTTAGCTCTTGAATTTTCGGATTTATTTCTAGAGATTTATGAACTCTTGAACCTTCTTTTGGAAGGGTTGTAAGTCGTTCTAATTTCATCTTCAGATTTGGATTGTATTTGAAGTTCATTTGTTCATCTTCTTTCTTTTATTATCTTGCAATGGAGGTTATGATTCTATATTTGTTTGCTTTGATTCCCATCATGAATGTTGTAGGCTAAATTGATGTGATTCTAGGGTAAGGAAAGGATGGTTATGGCTAGATCTATGATAGGATGAACTTAGATTTACTTTTGGATGATTTTCGTTTATGAACGTAGCTGCTGTTAGGAATCACGGGTAGTTCTTGAAGAACCACGGTCGTGGTTTCTGAAGAACAAACCGTGATTTTTCCTGGTTCGAAGGATCTTACCTTAGATTCATAAAATTGCTGAAACCCTAAGTTTTTGCTGAGTTTAACCTACTCAAGGGTATCCTAGTGTAGTGACTAAGTGTTAGGAGAGACTTACCCGGTAATCCTTTCCCTTAGAATCTAAAATAGCGAAACCTTAGGTAGTGGTGAACCTAACAAGTCGCCATTGGATTAGATGTGCTAGGAATGTTGATCAAGACTTCCCTCTCCAAGACTTACCCGGTAAGGATAGGTTAGATCCCTAATTGACAATCCCGGTTTGTGAGAAATTCCTAACCTTAGGTTCTTAGAGACTTACCCGGTAATGAGACCTTAGGTGTGGATTAGTTGGATCATGAGACTTACCCGGTAATTGCTCCCAATTTAGAAACACCTAATCCCAACATATCAAAATCAATCCAAAGTATGAATAGATAACTTGAGTTCTATGCCATAACCGGAATTTTCGACCCCTAGAATCCGTCTCTCTTTTTCCTTGATCATTATCTCGTTTGATTCGTTTATTTGTGCTGATTTTTGGTTTAGTTTGATTGGTTGCTTTGCATGAATTATGATCTTTGATGTGATCACTTAAACCCAACAAAAACAATTGAGATTTTCTTCCTTTGTTTCCCTCTTTTCTAACCTTAGACCTTCACTAAACTTAATCACAAAACCGAATCGATTTCACCTTAGTCTTTGCGTTCGACCTCGGAGTACTATCCATACTACAAACGTCCCGTACACTGCGGGTGCGCTAGAGTTTAGGATAATTACAACGAGTATAAATTTAAGGCTTATTGCGTGCACACTCTTTAGCGTAACAAGTTTTTGGCGCCGTTGCCGGGGACTAGGTCTAGATTGAGTCTATTTTGTGATTGTTTCTAGTGTAGATCTTTCTTGTTGCTTTTGATCTCTTTTTGGTTTGTGTCTTTGCTTTTCAGGACATCTATTACTCTTTAGGTGTATGCGAAGATCTCGTGGCAACGATTTAGCTCCATTCGATCCCGAACCGGAGAAAACCCTTCGATCTAGATCTAAGAACATCCGAAAAGAGAAAGAGATGGCCGGTAGAAATCTTCAAGCTGAATTGGATGAAGCCTTAGAGCAAATAAGGCTAAGAGATGAGCTCTTGGAGGAAGAAAGGAGACTTGCCAATGAGAGGCAATAGGAAACTAGGAGGGAGATTGAGGAGATTAGGCAAGCCCTTGTACAAGGGGAGCTTAATCGCCGACAACCTCCACCTCCTCCACCACAACCGCAGCCGGCGGCCAATGTTAGGGTCGTTCCTATTGCTATTGAGGAGCCGCAAACCCTAGGGAGGCGTATGGATCCGGCACAAAGAGCACACCGACCGGGTGTTAACCTAGGAGATCCCGCTACCCACAACTATGAACTCCGCCCTCAAGTTCTTCAAATGATCCGGCATAATCAATTTGGAGGGATGGAAGGAGAATCTCCTCACCAACATTTGATGAACTATGAGATTTTGATGGAGACTCTTAGACCACCAAGATTGGAGAGCAACAACCATAAGCTAAGGGTCTTTTCCTTCTCTCTTAAGGACAAAGCCTTGGCTTGGTATCAATCCATTCCACAAGGGCGAGTTGGTACTTGGGAGGAGATGACAACCGAGTTCTTGACCAAGTTCTTCCCACCATCCAAGACCACCGAATTAAGAGGAAAGATCAATGCCTTTGTGATGAAGGATAGAGAAAGTTTGTTCAAGTCTTGGGAGAGATTCAAAGACCTTCTCTTAGATTGTCCGCACCATGGCATACCAAAGATTGAGCTATTGGAGATCTACTTCAAGGGGCTTGATGAAGATAGCCAATTCAAGCTTCAATCTCTTTCCGGTGGGACATTTATGGAGAAGCATGTAGATGATGCTTGGGAGTTTGTGGAGAAGCAAGCTCTAGTGATTGAAAAGTACTCTCATAGGAAGAGCAAAGGAAGAAAGGCGGGAGCATATGAGGTGAGCGAAGTCACCATGAGCAATTTCAAGCTTGACGCCATGAACAATGAGTTGAAGTCCTTAAGAGAGTTATGTACTACCACCTTGAAGAGCCAAGCAACTCCTCAAGCACCTCCACAAGCTAACTTGTCTTCCAAGGAGGAAGATGTGAATTATATGGGAAGGGGCAATTTCAACAATTACCAAGGCCCAAGAAATTTCAACAACAACCGGCAATTCAACAATTACCGGCCAAACCACAACCATCCCGGATTTTCTTACTCTAACCCGGATGGAGCCTTGAACCCTCCCGTTTCCACAAGTACAACTCCACCACAAAGAGCTTCACAAGAACCTCCACCCGGTTTTTCTCAACCTTCCAAAGATAGAACCGAAGTCATGTTTGAGCAATTGCTAGGAAGATTGAATGGACTTGAGAGCACCGTAACTTCAATCTCTAAAGCTCAAAAGGTCTTGGAAGCACAAGTCTTTCAAAAGGCGGGTGAAGCACATAGAGATCCGGGGAAGCTTCCCGGAAGAACCGAAGACAACCCAAGAGGCCAAGTATTGGCTATCACAACAAGGAGTGGGTTGAGCATGAAGGATCCTTTGCCCAAGGACCAAACTAAAGGAAAGCAAGTAGTGGTAGAAGAGGGAAGAAAGCAAGATGATGGAGGAAAAAGCAAGGATGTAGAGCCAACTTATGTGGCACCGCCTCCAGACAAGCCACCACTACCTTTCCCACAATCAAGAGCGAGAGCTCGTTTAGATAATCACTTTGGTAAGTTCCTTGAACTAATGTCCAAGTTACATATTAACATTCCGTTTATGGATGCCATCTTAGGAATGCCGGCATATGGGAAGTTTTTGAAGGAAATACTCTCCAACAAAAGGAAGTTGGAGGAGTATGGGGAGATAAGGATGACCAAGAGATCATCGGAGTTGATCCAAACGATGAAGGAGGAAATGCCTCCCAAGCTAAGAGATCCGGGCTCTTTTTGTGTTCCAATAGGAGTAGGAGACGTGAAGTACGAGGCCCTTTGTGATCTTGGGGCAAGTGTAAGCATCATACCGCTTGCACTTAGCAACAAGGTCGGGCTAGGTGAACCGAAGCCGGTCAAGATGACCCTCTATATGGCGGACCGCTCTATTACTCATCCGGTTGGGATTCTAGAAGACATTCCGGTGCAGTTGGGAGGATTCTATGTACCCATCGACTTTGTAGTGTTGGACATTCCGGCGGACTATCCGGTCCCTATCATTCTAGGAAGGCCTTTCCTAGCCACTTCCGGATGCTTGGTGGATTGCAAGAACGGGACCCTCTCCTTCAACATTGGAGAGGAGAACATCAAGTTCAAGTTGTCCACAATGATGAAAGGGCCAACCCTTGATGAAGATATCTTCAACATAACCGAGCAAGAAGAATCTAGAGAAGTTGTAAGCTCGATTTTGATCAAGGACCCCTTGGAGAAGGTTCTTACCTTGAGTATGATGGAGGAGGACATTGAGGAGGAATGCAATGAAGAGATCAAGGCCTTGGAGGTTTTGGAAGAGGAGCCAAGAGTTGGATTTGAGAGCCACGAAGAAATTGTGAACAGCTGCAAATTCCACGGTCGAGATTTAGGTTCCACGGCCGTCAAACTCTCTGGACAACTCCGAGAAGCAAGCTTGGCAAGAACCACGGCCGTGGAAGATGATCAAGTCGTGTTTCCAACCGTGGTTTCTCCTGAATCAACTCTTGATGGTGATCAAGCTTTTAGAAGCCAAGGAGAGTCTTCTTTTGCCTTGGATTCATCTCATCCAATCTTATTTGGATCATCTTCAACCGATAAAGGTCCTCCCTCACTTGAACTCAAACCCCTCCCCTCTCATTTAAAGTATGCATTCCTTGGTGATAATTCTACATATCCTGTGATTGTTAATGCATGCTTTAGTGATGATGAACTTGCTAAATTGCTGCATGAACTAAGATTGCATAGGAAAGCCATTGGATACACTATTGATGATTTGGTTGGCATTAAGCCATCTTTGTGCATGCATAAGATAATGATGGAAGATAACCACAAACCCTCTATAGAACATCAAAGGAGATTGAATCCTATAATGAAAGAGGTGGTCAAAAAGGAAATCATTAAGTTGCTAGATGCGGGGATTATCTACCCTATCTCGGATAGTAAGTGGGTTAGTCCCGTTCATGTAGTACCTACGAAAGGTGGAATGACGGTAGTAACTAATGAGAACAATGAACTAATACCGACTAGGACGGTCACGGGATGGAGGATGTGCATAGATTATAGGAAGTTGAACATGGCCTCTAGGAAAGATAATTTCCCTCTCCCCTTCATTGACCAAATGCTAGAAAGGTTAGCTCAACACTCTCATTTTTGCTATTTAGATGGATATAGTGGATTCTTTCAAATCCCTATCCACCCCGATGACCAAGAGAAAACGACTTTTACATGTCCATGGGGTACCTTTGCATATAGGAGAATGCCATTTGGGTTGTGTAATGCACCCGCCACCTTTCAAAGGTGTATGATGGCCATCTTTTCGGAATACATAGAAAATATCATGGAAGTATTCATGGATGATTTCTCTGTTTATGGTTCCTCTTTCGATGATTGCTTGGCTAATTTGTCATTAGTATTGCAAAGATGTGAAGAGACAAATCTTGTCTTAAATTGGGAAAAATGCCACTTCATGGTAAGTGAAGGTATTGTGTTAGGACACTTGGTGTCTAACCGTGACATTGAGGTTGATAGGGCTAAGATTGAAACGATAGAGAAGTTGCCACCACCTACCTCGGTGAAGGGGGTAAGGAGTTTCTTAGGGCATGCCGGTTTTTACCGGAGATTTATTCAAGATTTCTCTAAAATTTCTAAGCCTCTCACTAACCTACTAATGAAAGATGTTGATTTTGTCTTTTCCAAAGATTGTCTTGAAGCATTTTGTAGGTTGAAGAACGCCTTGATCTCCGCACCTATCATGCAACCTCCGGATTGGAGTCTACCATTTGAGATCATGTGCGATGCAAGTGATGTGGCCGTTGGGGCCGTTTTGGGGCAAAGGAAAGAAGGGCGTACTCATGCCATTTACTATGCTAGCAAGACGCTAGATGATGCCCAACTCAATTATGCTACTACCGAGAAGGAGTTGTTAGCGGTGGTGTATGCATTTGAGAAATTCCGCTCATACCTTGTTGGAGCGAAGGTCATAGTTTATACGGATCATGCGGCGATCCGTTATCTACTTACAAAGAAGGATGCCAAACCAAGGTTGATTCGGTGGATCCTTCTTCTTCAAGAGTTTGATTTGGAGATACAAGATAAGAAAGGATCCGAGAACTCCGTGGCGGATCACCTTAGTAGACTCCCACCCTTGGAGCTTGGGAAAGACAACATCCCGATAGATGATTCATTCCGGGACGAACAATTACAAATGGTGGAAGAATGCTTGTCCCACGTGGCTAGAGGAAGTGAGCCATGGTATGCCGACATTGTGAATTACTTGGTGTGTGAGGAAGTGCCTCCCGGATTAACATATGCACAAAGGAAAAAGTTCTTCAACGATGTGAGGCATTACTATTGGAGTGAGCCACTTCTATTCAAGAGAGGCCCGGATGGGGTGCTTAGGAGAAGCATACCGGAAGATGAAATGGAAAGTGTGATCCGGCATTGTCACTCCTTACCATGTGGAGGCCATGCTAGCTGACACAAAACGTGTGCCAAGGTATTGCAATCCGGTTTTTATTGGCCTAACTTGTTTAGAGATGTGCAAGGTTTTGTAGCGGCATGTGATGCTTGCCAAAGGACGGGCAATATTTCAAGGAGGAATGAAATGCCCTTGAATAACATCCAAGAAGTTGAGATTTTTGATGTGTGGGGTGTAGACTTCATGGGACCATTCCCTTCTTCATGTGGCAATCTATACATCCTATTGGCGGTGGACTATGTGTCAAGATGGGTAGAGGCCATCGCCTCTCCTACAAATGATGCCAAAGTAGTGGTGCGGTTCTTCAACCGAGTGATCTTCCCTAGGTTTGGCACACCAAGGGTGATCATTAGTGATGGAGGGAAGCACTTCACAAATAGGAATTTTGGAGCACTTTTGGCTAAGTATGGGGTGACTCATAAGGTGGCAACACCTTACCACCCCCAAACTAGTGGTCAAGTGGAGATCTCCAACCGAGAGATAAAGGCCATCCTCGAGAAGACGGTGTCTAGAACAAGGAAGGATTGGGCTATGAAGCTCAATGACGCACTATGGGCATATAGAACCGCCTTCAAGACACCTATTGGTACCACTCCTTACAAGTTGGTCTATGGCAAGTCTTGCCATCTTCCGGTAGAAATGGAGCATAGAGCTTATTGGGCCATTAAGTGGCTAAATTTTGATCTCAAGGAGGCGGGAGAGAAGAGATTGCTTGATATCAATGCCCTTGAGGAACTCCGGTTGGAAGCTTATGAGAATGCCCGGATCTACAAGGAGAGGACCAAGAGATGGCATGACAAGAGGATTATCTCAAAGGAGTTGAGTGAAGGAGATCTTGTCCTTCTCTTCAACTCGAGGCTAAGACTTTTCCCCGGAAAGCTCAAATCACGATGGACCGGGCCATATGTGGTAAAGAAGATCTTTCCCCATGGAGCCATTGAGATAGGAGGGGAACATTGTGGAAATTTCAAAGTGAATGGGCATCGCTTAAAGAAGTATATTCCGGGAGCCCCGGTAGACATGATTGCCCCCCTTCACCTCGAATAGACGCTCCCGAGTTTGGTCAAGCTAATGACCTTAAAGAAGCGCTTGGTGGGAGGCAACCCATCGGTAACATTTTCCTTCATTTTTGCTTAGCTTTTTTCTGTTTTTGTGTACTTTGTGTGTTTTGTCTACTTCATGTGTATGCTAGAAGCATTAATGGCGTTGGAAGCCTCTCTCGGAAATGATAATGATGAAACCCTCACCAATTATGGGTGGAGCGGACGCGGAACTTGGACGGCTAGCGGTGCCTAGCGCGGTTTCAAAGCTTGAAAGATGCTTAGAGCTCTCTACCATGGTTTTAAGGATCACCCAACATCAATTCACTTGAGATTTCCCAAATACCATAGCAAGCGCTTTTACATTGTGAGAACCTTCTTTCACTCTCTTTACTTGTATACCACATTGGGGACAATGTGTTTCTAAGTATGGGGTGGGGTTCGCATGATCCTTTGCATAATGAGCATCTAGGATAGGTTAATATTTGCACATGTCTTGCATTGTACATACTTAAACCGAAAATCCCATAAAAATCAGAAAATTTAAAATTTTTTTGTGCTTTCTAGGCTTGGATATGATCCTAATGATGAAACTTGTCTTGTGATTGGCTATGAATGGCCTTATGTGTTGGATTGATAAAAGCATATGTGGACTTGAACTACTTTTCTTAAATTCCATGAATGACTTGTGATCATGATGATTGCCTAGAATGGATTGAGTATTGAAAGTCGAAATTACATGATAGTTCTTGCATACCATCTAGGAATGAATAAGGCATTTCATCTTTCTCTACTTCTCATCTTGATCATGATTGCTTGAGCACCTCAATTGATATCAAATCAAACCTCCTTTTAAACCCATCCGGGAATAGGAGCATGCTAGTGTGTTTGAATGTGCAAAAGCAAGTGCGGGGTGAAGATGTAATGAAAAGAATGTCGTGAATGGAATGCTGAAATTATTGTGGAAGTGTAGCCAAAATAGGTTTGGGGGCGTTGGTTTAAATGATAAGTAACTCGGTACACTTCACATAATCGGGTGTTGGTGCCTTGCCAAAGTCAAATGAACCAATAGCTCTAACGAGCTTTGGTATGTGTGCCCGGTGTGGATGCACCTCGAAAACTGAGAAAAAGCCCGAGGACGGCTAATCACCGAGGTTTAGGCTATTGTACACCAATGCCATTGTCTCAAAAATGATTTAAAGAAAAAAGAAAAGAAAGCAAGATAGGGAAAAATATACACTTGGGGGAAGTTGATCGAGGACAAGGAAGTGAAGTTAGTTCCATTCCCGGATTAACATCACATACCTAGAAAATCCCCCTCCCCAATTGAAACGTTTCTTAACCTTTTATGTCACAAGCCCTTATGACCTACTTGCATGTTTGTAAGACTTAGTAATCTAGATTGGATAGACTCTTGATCTTCTTGACATCTTCGTCCTCCCATCTCATGCATGCTTTTGAGTTAAGTACAATTGTCTTTCCATGCCCTTATTTTTTTTGATACATAATTGCTTATCAAATTGCCATTGATCATGACTATGAAGGTGATCCAATAGTAGAAGCACAAAACCCAAAAAGATTTTTGCACTTTTCTGCATACATAAATCATGTCATCTCTTAGTCTATAGTTGGGAATTTGCTCGGGGACGAGCAAACCTTAAGTATGGGGTATTTTGATAACACGATTTATAGCATAGTTTTAGGGTAACTTTTAGATAGAATTCCCGCTCAATCATGCATGATCTAGCACTAGTCCAATACGTTTTGCACTTAAAACATGTATTTTGTCGAGATAGACGTCTACACGGATTTGTGTGCGTTTTGTAGGTATTTCGGGAAGTTTAGAGCTAAAACGATGCGTCAAAGGATCGTTCATTTAGATGACACGTCCTCGGACTCATTACAACACAAACAAAGAGCTAGGAGGACTCATGGAACCTTGCCAACTCTAGCCATGCACCAAACCACAACTCAATGATCCAAGGCGAAGTTTCTGCATAGAATCACGGGTTCTTGAAGAACCACGGCCGTGGAAATGACCGTGGATTTTGCTAGATTCTCGTGACAGCTGTGCCACGACTCTCATGGCCAGCTCATGAAGAATTTGTTATAAAAGTGGTCCTGGATGGGTTGTTTGAGGCAGCTTGGAGTTGGGGTAGTTTGGGAGAGCTCATACATTATCCATTCCTTTAACAAAATATATTCCAAGAAGAAGAAGGATTTTTCTAGGAAGGAAAGTGCAAAAGAGAAGAAGGAAGGAGCCATTGAAGAAGAGAGGAGAAGACACACTTAGCTCTTGAATTTTCGGATTTATTTCTAGAGATTTATGAACTCTTGAACCTTCTTTTGGAAGGGTTGTAAGTCGTTCTAATTTCATCTTCAGATTTGGATTGTATTTGAAGTTCATTTGTTCATCTTCTTTCTTTTATTATCTTGCAATGGAGGTTATGATTCTATATTTGTTTGCTTTGATTCCCATCATGAATGTTGTAGGCTAAATTGATGTGATTCTAGGGTAAGGAAAGGATGGTTATGGCTAGATCTATGATAGGATGGACTTAGATTTACTTTTGGATGATTTTCGTGTATGAACGTAGCTGCTGTTAGGAATCACGGGTAGTTCTTGAAGAACCACGGTCGTGGTTTCTGAAGAACAAACCGTGATTTTTCCTGGTTCGAAGGATCTTACCTTAGATTCATAAAATTGCTGAAACCCTAAGTTTTTGCTGAGTTTAACCTACTCAAGGGTATCCTAGTGTAGTGACTAAGTGTTAGGAGAGACTTACCCGGTAATCCTTTCCCTTAGAATCTAAAATAGCGAAACCTTAGGTAGTGGTGAACCTAACAAGTCGCCATTGGATTAGATGTGCTAGGAATGTTGATCAAGACTTCCCTCTCCAAGACTTACCCGGTAAGGATAGGTTAGATCCCTAATTGACAATCCCGGTTTGTGAGAAATTCCTAACCTTAGGTTCTTAGAGACTTACCCGGTAATGAGACCTTAGGTGTGGATTAGTTGGATCATGAGACTTACCCGGTAATTGCTCCCAATTTAGAAACACCTAATCCCAACATATCAAAAAGAATCCAAAGTATGAATAGATAACTTGAGTTCTATGCCATAACCGGAATTTTCGACCCCTAGAATCCGTCTCTCTTTTTCCTTGATCAATATCTCGTTTGATTCGTTTATTTGTGCTGATTTTTGGTTTAGTTTGATTGGTTGCTTTGCATGAATTATGATCTTTGATGTGATCACTTAAAACCAACAAAAACAATTGAGATTTTCTTCCTTTGTTTCCCTCTTTTCTAACCTTAGACCTTCACTAAACTTAATCACAAAACCGAATCGATTTCACCTTAGTCTTTGCGTTCGACCTCGGAGTACTATCCATACTACAAACGTCCCGTACAATGCGGGTGCGCTAGAGTTTAGGATAATTATAACGAGTATAAATTTAAGGCTTATTGCGTGCACACTCTTTAGCGTAACAATATGTTAATCCGGGAGGCACTTCCTCACACACTAAGTAGTTCACGATGTCGGCAAACCATGGCTCGCTTCCTCTAGACACTTGGAACAAGCATTCCTCCACCATTTGTAATTGCTCATCCCGGAATGAGTAATCAATTGGGATGTCATCTCTTTCAAGCTCTAATGGTGGGAGTCTACTAAGGTGATCCGCCACCGAGTTCTCGGATCCCTTCTTGTCCCGTATTTCCAAATCAAATTCTTGTAGAAGAAGGATCCACCGAATCAACCTAGGCTTGGCATCCTTCTTGGTAAGTAGATAACGGATCGCAGCATGATCCGTATAAACTATGACCTTCGCTCCAACAAGATATGAGTAGAACTCCTCAAATGCATACACCACCGTAACAACTCTTTCTCGGTGGTAGCATAATTGAGTTGGGCATCATCTAGCGTCTTGCTAGCATAATAAATGGCATGAGTGCGCCCTTCTTTCCTTTGCCCCAAAACAGCCCCAACGGCTACATCGCTCGCATCACACATGATCTCAAATGGTAGGCTCCAATCCGGAGGTTGCATGATAGGTGCGGAGATCAAGGCGTTCTTCAACCTACAAAAGGCTTCAAGACAATCTTTGGACAAGACAAAATCAACATCTTTCATTAGTAAGTTAGTGAGGGGCTTAGAAATTTTAGAGAAGTCTTGAATAAACCTCCGGTAGAAACCGGCATGCCCTAAGAAACTCCTTACCTCTTTCACCGAGGTAGGTGGTGGCAACTTCTCTATCGTTTCAATCTTGGCCCTATCAACCTCAATGCCGCGGTTAGACACCAAGTGTCCTAACACAATGCCTTCACTTACGATGAAGTGGCATTTTTCCCAATTTAAGTGAAGATTTGTCTCCTCACATCTTTGCAATACTAAGGACAAGTTAGCCAAGCAATTATCGAAAGACGAACCATAAACAGAGAAATCATCCATGAACACTTCCATGATATTCTCTATATATTCCGAAAAGATAGCCATCATACACCTTTGGAAGGTGGCGGGTGCATTACACAACCCAAATGGCATTCTCCTATATGCAAAAGTACCCCATGGACATGTAAAGGTTGTTTTCTCTTGGTCATCGGGGTGGATAGGGATTTGGAAGAATCCACTATAGCCATCTAGATAGCAAAAATGAGAGTGTTGAGCTAACCTTTCTAGCATTTGGTCAATGAAGGGGAGAGGGAAGTGATCTTTCCTAGAGGCCATGTTCAATTTCCTATAATCAATGCACATCCTCTACCCCGTAACCGTCCTAGTCGGGATTAGTTCATTGTTCTCATTAGTCACTACAGTCATCCCACCCTTCTTAGGAACTACATGAACGGGACTAACCCACTTACTATCCGAGATAGGGTAGATAATTCCCGCATCTAGCAACTTAATGATTTCCTTTTTGACTACCTCTTTCATTATAGGATTTAATCTCCTTTGATGTTCAATAGAGGGTTTGTGGTTATCTTCCATCATTATCTTATGCTTGCACAAAGAAGATTTTATGCCAACCAAATCATCAATAGTATAGCCTATGGCTTTCCTATGCAATCTTAGTTCATGCAACAGCTTAGCAAGTTCATCATCACTCAAGCATGCATTCACAATCACCGGATATGTAGAATCAACACCAAGGAAAGCATACTTTAAATGAGAGGGGAGGGGTTTAAGTTCAAGTGAAGGAGGACCTTTATCGGTTGAAGACGATCCAAACAATGTTGGATGAGATGAATCCAAAGCAAATGAAGATCCTCCAAGGCTCCTAGAAGCTTGATCACCATCAAGGGCTGATCCAGGGAAAACCACGGCTGAAATCACGGTTTGCTCAACTTCCACGGCCGTGGTTCTTGCTAAGCTTGCTTCCCGGAGTTATCCAGAAAGTTTGACGGCCGTGGAACATAAATCTCGACCGTGGAACTTGCAGCTGTTCAACACCTCTTCGTGGCCTTCAAATCCAACTCTTGGCTCTTCTTTCAATGCTTCCAAGGCCTTGATCTCTTCATTGCAAGCCTCCTCAACACCTTCCTCCATCATACTTAAGGTAAGAACCTTCTCTAAGGGATCCTTGACTAAGATCGAGCTCACAACTTCTCTAGATTCTTCTTGCTCGACTGTGTTGAAGACATCCTCATCAAGGGTTGGCCCTTTCATCATTGTGGACAACTTGAACTTGATGTTCTCTTCTACAATGTTGAAGGAGAGAGTCCCGTTCTTGCAATCCACTAGGCATCCGGAAGTGGCTAGGAAAGGTCTTCCTAAGATGATAGGAACCGGATAGTCCGCCGGAATATCCAAAACGACAAAGTCAATTGGCACATAGAATCCCCCTAGTTGCACCGGGATGTCCTCTAAAATCCCAACCGGATGAGTGATAGAACGGTCTGCCATATAGAGGGTTATCTTGACCGGTTTTGGCTCTCCTAGCCCTACCTTGTTGCAAAGTGCAAGCGGTATGATGCTTACACTCGCTCCAAGATCACAAAGGGCCTCGTACTTCACATCTCCCACTCCTATTGGGACACAAAAAGAACCCGGATCTCTTAGCTTGGGACGCATCTCCTCCTTCATTGTTTGGATCAATTCCGAGGATCTGTTGGTCATTCTTATCTCCCCATACTCTTCTAACTTCCTTTTGTTGGAGAGTATCTCTTTCAAAAACTTGCCATATGCCGGCATTCCTAAAATAGCATCCATGAACGGAATGTTAATATGCAATTTAGACATTAGTTCAAGGAACTTACCAAAGTGATTGTCCAAACGAGCTCTTGCTCTTGATTGTGGGAACGGTAGTGGTGGCTTGTATGGAGGCGGTGCCACATAGGTTGGCTCTACATCCTTGCTCTTGCCTCCATCTTCTTGCAACCTTCCCTCTTCTACCACTACTTGCTTTCCCTTAGCATTGTCCTTGGGCAAAGGATCCTTCATACTCAACCCACTTCTCGTTGTGATAGCCAACACTTGGCCTCTTGGGTTGTCTTCGGTTCTTCCGGGAAGCTTTCTCGGATCTCTATGGGCTTCACCCGCCTTTTGGAACACTTGTGCTTCCAAAACTTTTTGAGCCTTAGAGATTGAAGTCACGGTGCTCTCAAGACCACTCAACCTTCCAAGCAATTGCTCAAACATTATTTCGGTTCTATCCTTGGGAGGTTGGGTAAATCCGGGTGGAGGTTCTTGTGAAGCTCTTGGTGGTGGAGTTGTGCTTGTGGAAGCGGGAGGGTTCAAGGCTCCATCCGGGTTAGAGTAAGAAAATCCGGGATGGTTGTGGTTGGGCCGGTAATTGTTGAATTGCCGGTTGTTGTTGAAACTCCTTGGGCCTTGGTAATTGTTGAAGTTGCCCCTTCCCATATAATTCACATCCTCCTCCTTGGAAGACAAGTTGGCTTGTGGAAGCACTTGAGGAGTTGCTTGGTTCTTCAAAGTTGTAGCACACAACTCCCTCAAGGACTTCAACTCGTTGTTGATGGCGTCAAGCTTGAAATTGCTCATGGTGACTTCACTCACCTCATATGCTCCCGCCTTCCTTCCTTCACTCTTCCTATGGGAGTACTTCTCAATCACTAGAGCTTGCTTCTCCACAAACTCCCAAGCTTCATCTACATGCTTCTCCATAAAAGTCCCACCGGAAAGAGATTGGAGCTTGAATTGGCTATCTTCGTCAAGTCCTTTGAAGTAGATCTCCAATAGCTCAATTTTCGGTATGCCATGGTGTGGACAATCAAGGAGAAGATCTTTGAACCTCTCCCAAGAATTGATCAAACTTTCTCTATCCTTCATCACGAAGGCATTGATCTTCCCTCTTAATTCGGTAGTCTTGGAAGGTGGGAAGAACTTGGTCAAAAACTCGGTTGTCATCTCCTCCCAAGTACCAACTCGCCCTTGTGGAATAGATTGATACCAAGCTAAGGCTTTATCCTTAAGAGAGAAGGAAAAAGCCCTAGGCTTATGGTTGTTGCTCTCCAATCTTGGCGGTCTAAGAGTCTCCATCAAGATCTCATAATTCATCAAGTGTTGATGAGGAGACTCTCCTTCCATTCCTCCAAATTGATTATGCCGGATCATTTGTAGAACTTGAGGGCGGAGGTCATAGTTGTGGGTTGCGGGATCTCCTAAGTTCACACCCGGTCGGTGTGCTCTTTGTGCCGGATCCATACGTCTCCCTAGGGTTTGTGGCTCCTCAAATGCAATGGGAACAACCCTAACATTAGCCGCCGGCTGCGGTTGTGGTGGAGGAGGTGGAGGTTGTTGACGATTAAGCTCCCCTTGTACAAGGGCTTGCATAATCTCATCAATCTCCCTCCTAGTTGCTTCTTGCCTCTCATTGGCAAGTCTCCTTTCTTCCTCCAAGAGCTCATCTTTTAGCCTTATTTGCTCTAAGGCTTCATCCAATTCAGCTTGGAGATCTCTTCCGGCCATCTCTTTTCCCTTCTTAATACTCTTGGATCTAGATCTAAGGGTTTTCTCCGGTTCGGGATCGAATGGAGCTAAATCCTTGCCACGAGATCTTCGCATACACCTAGAGAATAAGAGATGTCCTGAAAAACAAAAACATACACCAAAGAGAGATCAAAAGCAACAAGAAAGATCTACACTAATAAACAATCACAAAATAAACTCAATCTAGACCTAGTCCCCGGCAACGGCGCCAAAAACTTGTTACGCTAAAATCGGTAGCACAAAAAGCCTTAAATTTATAACTCGAAATAAATCCTAAACTACCTAGCGAAACCCGCAGTGTACGGGACGTTTGTAGTAGGGATAGTATTTCGAGGTCGAACACAAAGACTAAGGTGAAATTGATTCGATTTGTGATTGAGTTTAGTAAAGACCTAGGTTGAAAGAGAAGAAAGAAATAAAGAAATGAAAATCTCAAATGTTTTTGGTTGGTTTTTGGTGATCAATCAAAGATCACAACTCATGCAAAGTAATCAATCAACTAAACTATGAATCAACACAAATAAACAAACTAAACAAGATATAGATCAAAGAAAGAAAAGACGGATTCTAGGGGTTGGAAGTTCCGGTTATGGCATGGGACTCAAGCTATCTATTCATTCCTTGGATTAACTATGTTGGGGTTAAGTGTTTCTAGATTGGGATCAATCACCGGGTAAGTCTCATGATCCACTAGTCCATTCCCTAGGTCTCATTACCGGGTAAGTTTCTAAGAACCTAAGGGACGGAATTCTACTCAAACCGGATTGTTATCTAAAGATCCAACCTATCCTCACCGGGTAAGTTTCAGAAGGGTTAGTCTTAAGCTACCATCCAGCACACTTAATCCAATGGCGGCTTATTAGGCTCACCACTACCTAAGGTTTGTTATCTTTGGAATCTAAGAGTAAGGATTACCGGGTAAGTCTCTCCTAACACTTAGTTGCTAACACTAGGTCACCCTAAGATAGATTTAGCTCAACAAACACTTAGGATTTCAACATTCTAACAATCTAAGACTAGATCCATCGAACCAGGGAAAATTACGGTTTGTTCTACCTAAACCACGGCCGTGATTTGACAAGAACTACCCGTGATTTCTAACAGAGGCTACGTTTATGCACACAAGTCATCCAAAGATAAATCTAAGTCCGTCCTATCATAGCCCTAGCCATAACCATCCTTTCCTTACCCTAGAATCACATCTATTTAGCCTACAACGTTGATAATAGAAATCGAAACAAACAAACACAAAATCATGACATCCATTTGCAAGATGATGAAGGAAAAGAGATGAACAAGTGAACTTAAATCAAAACCAAGCTGAAAATAGAATTAGAGCAACTCACAATCCTTCCAAAAGAAGGTTCAAATGGTTCATACAACTCTAGAAATAGAATCCGGAATTCTTCACTACAAAAACTATCAAAGTGTGGAAATGGTGTGTGTTCTTCTTCTCCTCTTCAATGGAGCTCTTCTTCTTCCTCCTTGACACTTTCCTTCCTAGAAAGACTTCTTGTTGAGAGAATATTTTTGTTAAAGGATAATGGATAATGGAGAGCTGCTCCAAGATGCTTCTCACATCCCATGAAGGACCACTTTTATAACAAACTTGTATGAGCTGGCCATGAGAGTCGTGGCACAGCTGTCACAAGAATCTGGAAAAATCCACGGGTGATTCCACGGCCGTGGAGTGTCAGAGAACCGTGATTCTGTGCAGAAACTTCGCCTTGGATCATTAAGCTGTGATTTGGTGCATGGCTAGTGTTGGCAAGGTTCTATGAGTCCTTCTTAGCCCTTAATTTGCATCCTAATGCGTCCGAGGATGTGTCATCTTGACGAACGATCCTCAAACGTATCGTTTTAGCTCCTAAATCTCCCGAAATACCTGCAAAGCAACGCACAAGTCCGTGTAGACGTCTATCTCGACAAAGTACGTGAATTGAGTGCAAACGTCGTGAACTAGTGCTAAACCATGCATGAATGAGCGGGAAATCTATCTAAATGAGTGTCTAAAACTAAGTCATAAATCGTGTTATCATAACCTACTAATGAAAGATGTGCAGTTTGTTTTCTCCAAGGATTGCCTTGAGGCTTTTTGTAGGTTGAAGAACGCTTTGATCTCCGCACCTATCATGCAACCTCCGGATTGGAGTTTACCATTTGAGATCATGTGTGATGCAAGTGATGTAGCCGTTGGGGCTGTTTTGGGGCAAAGAAAAGATGGGCGCACACATGCCATTTATTATGCTAGCAAGACGCTAGATGATGCCCAACTCAATTATGCTACCACCGAGAAGGAGTTGCTAGCGGTGGTATATGCATTTGAGAAGTTCCGCTCATACCTTGTTGGAGCGAAGGTCATTGTTTATACGGATCATGCTGCGATCCGTTATCTCCTTACAAAGAAGGATGCCAAACCAAGGTTGATTCGGTGGATCCTTCTTCTTCAAGAGTTTGATTTGGAAATCCGGGACAAGAAGGGGTCCGAAAACTCTGTGGCGGATCACCTTAGTAGACTCCCACCATTGGGGCTTGAAAGAGATGACATCCCGATTGATGACTCATTCCGGGATGAGCAATTGCAAATGGTGGAGGAGTGCTTGTTCCAAGTGTCTAGAGGAAGTGAACCATGGTATGCCGACATTGTGAACTATCTTGTGTGTGAGGAAGTGCCTCCCAGATTATCATATGCCCAAAGGAAGAAGTTCTTCAAGGATGTGAGGCACTACTATTGGAGTGAACCACTTTTGTTCAAGAGAGGGCCAGATGGAGTCTTTAGAAGATGCATACCGGAGGATGAGGTGGAGAGTGTGATCCGCCATTGTCATTCCTTGCCATGTGGAGGGCATGCTAGCTCACACAAGACATGTGCGAAGGTGTTGCAATCGGGCTTCTTTTGGCCAAGTTTGTTCAAGGATGTGCAAGGCTTTGTGGTAGCTTGTGATGCTTGCCAAAGGACGGGCAACATCTCAAGGAGGAATGAGATGCCTTTGAACAACATACAAGAAGTGGAGATATTTGATATGTGGGGTGTGGACTTCATGGGACCATTCCCCTCTTCATGTGGCAACCTCTACATCCTATTGGCGGTTGATTACGTTTCAAGATGGGTTGAGGCAATCGTCTCTCCTACAAATGATGCCAAGGTTGTGGTGCGGTTCTTCAACCGAGTGATCTTCCCTAGGTTTGGAACACCAAGGGTGATCATAAGTGATGGAGGGAAGCACTTCACTAATAGGAACTTTGGGGCACTTTTGGCTAAGTATGGGGTGACTCATAAGGTGGCAACACCTTACTATCCC
Source organism: Fagopyrum homotropicum (assembly GCA_033239125.1). NCBI lineage: Eukaryota > Viridiplantae > Streptophyta > Magnoliopsida > Caryophyllales > Polygonaceae > Fagopyrum > Fagopyrum homotropicum. The sequence continues at coordinate 117,558,553 of BSWB01000003.1, forward strand.
CAAACTAGTGGCCAAGTGGAGATCTCCAACCGGGAGATAAAGGGAATTCTTGAGAAGACGGTCTCTAGGACGAGAAAGGATTGGGCCATGAAGCTCGATGATGCCTTGTGGGCATATAGAACTCCCTTCAAGACACCAATTGGCACCACTCCTTACAAGCTAGTCTATGGCAAGTCTTGCCACCTTCCTGTAGAGATGGAGCATAGAGCTTATTGGGCCATTAAGTGGCTAAATTTTGACCTCAAGGAGGCCGGAGAGAAGAGCTTGCTTGATATGAACGCTCTTGAGGAGATCCGGTTGGATGCCTATGAGAATGCCCGGATCTACAAGGAGAGGACCAAACGGTGGCATGACAAGCGCCTCATACCGAAGGAGTTGAGTGAAGGCGACCTTGTTCTTCTCTTCAACTCAAGGCTGCGGCTCTTCCCCGGAAAGCTAAAATCAAGATGGACCGGGCCTTATATGGTGAAGAAGATCTTTCCCCATGGAGCTATTGAGATAAGAGAGGAGCATTGTGGAGATTTCAAGGTGAATGGGCACCGGTTGAAGAAGTATATCCTGGAAGCTCCGGTGGATATGATTGCCCCACTTCGCCTAGAATGAGACGCCCCCGAGTTTGGTCAAGCTAATGACCTTAAAGAAGCGCTTGATGGGAGGCAACCCATTGGTAACGTTTCCCCTTTTTCGTTTTCGTTTTTGTTTTTGATTTTTCTGTTTTTGTGTGTTTGGTGTGCTTTGTGTGTGTGCTAGAGTCTTGGTAACATTGGAAGCCTTGCATGTCATGTGAATGATGGTGATGAACCCCTAATCAATTATGGGTGGAGCGGACGCGGAACTTGGACGGCTAGCGGTGCCTAGCGCGGGTCCCGACGCCTTGATGAACACTTAGAGCTTTCTACCATTGTTGATAGGATCATCCACCTTCAATCCACTTGAGTAATTCCAAATACCGAAGCAAACCATTTTTACATTGTGAGAACCCTCTTTCACTCTTCTTTACTTCATTTACACATTGGGGACAATGTGTTTCTAAGTATGGGGTGGGGTTTGCATAATCTTTTGCATGATTAGCATCTAGGGTAGTTTAATATTATCACATGTCTTCCATTGTATATACTCATTTCGAAAAATCCAAAAAAATCAGAAAATTTAAAAATTTTGTGCTTTCTAGGCTTGGATATGACCCTAATGATGAATCTTGTCTTGTGGATTGGCTATGGATGGCCTTATGTGTTAAATTGATGAATGCATATGTGGACTTGAAGTACTTATATTAAATCCCATGAATGGATTGTGATCATGATGTTTGCCTTGATTGGATTGAGTATTGAAAGTCGAAATTACATGCTAGTTCTTGCACATCATCTAGGAATGAATGAGGCAATTCATCTCTCTCTACTTCTCATCTTGATCATGATGTTTGAGCACCTCAATTGATATAAATTTGACCTCTTTTGACCCATCCGGGAATAGGAGCATGTTAGTGTGTTGATGTGTGTGAAAAGCAAGTGTGGGGTGAAGATGTTGATGAAAGAATGTCATGAATAAAATGCTGAATTTGTTGTGAAAGTGTAGACAAAAATATAGGTTTGGGGACGTTGGTTTAAATGACGAGTAACTCGGCACCATTCACATAATCGGGTGTTTGTGCCTTGCCAAAGTCAAATAAACCAATAGTCCTAACGAGCTTTGGTATGTGTGCCCGGTGTGGATGCACCTCAAAAAATTAAAAAAAGCCCGAGGACGGCTAATCACCAAGGTTTTGGCTTTTGTACACCAATGCCATTGTCTCAAAAATTAGTGAAAGAAAAAGAAAAAGATAGAAAAGATGGAGAAAATATACACTTGTGGGAAGTTGATCGAGGACAAAATTGTGGAGTTAGTTCCATTTCCGGATTAGCATCACATAGCCTAGAAAAATCCCAACCTAATCACAACATTTCTTGGCCTTTTATTTCACAAGACCTTATGACCTAATTGCATGTTTGTAAGACTTAGTAGTCTAGATTGGATATGCTCTTGATCATCTTGACTTCTTCATTTTTACATTTCATGCATGCTTTCGAGTTAAGTACAATTGTCTTTCCGTGCCTTCCTTTATTTGATACATGATTGCTTACCCATTGCCATGAAACATGACTATGAAGGTGATCCAATATTAGAAGCACAACTCCAAAAAGATTTTGCCATTTTTCTGCATACATAAATTATGTCATCTCTTAGTCTATAGTTGAGAATTTGCTCGGGGACGAGCAAACCTTAAGTATGGGGTATTTTTGATAACACGATTTATGACTTAGGATTAGACACTCATTTAGATAGATTTTACACTCATTCATGCAGGGTCTAGCATTAGTTCACGACGTTTGCACTCAAATCATGTATTTTGTTGAGATAGACGTCTACACGGACTTTTGCTTGCTTTATAGGTATTTTGGGAGATTTAGGAGCTTAATCGATGCATTCGAGGGTCGCTCCTCGAGATGACACACTCTCGGACTCATTGGGATGCAAGCTAAAGGCTAAGGGAGACTCATGGAACCTTGTCAACACAAGCCATGCACCAAATCGAAGCTTAATGATCCAAGGCAAAGCTAAAACACCAAACCACGGTCAGTGGCAAGACCACGGCCGTGGAAACCAACCGTGGTTTTTGCCAGACGGTTGTGACAGCTGTGCCACGATCTCATGGCCAACTCTAGCAAGGTTGTAGTATAAAAGTGGTCCTGCAAGGCTGAGAGAAGGAGAGCCCCATCATCCAATCAAAATCCACATTTTCAATAACACTCTCTCAATAAGAAGATTCTCTCAAGAGGAGAGCTACCATTGGAGGGGGAGAGGAGCTCCATTGGAGAAGAAGAGAAGAACACACCATTGCTAGTCTTTGATAGATTTTTGTAGTGAAGATTTTCGGAATCGATTTCTAGAGTTGTAAGAATCGTTTAAACCTTCTTTTGGAAGGGTTGTGAGTCTTTCTAATCTCATTTTCAGCTTGGTTTTACTTGTTTCACTTGTTCATCTCTTTCTCTTTATTATCTTTCAAATGGAAGCCATGATTTTATGTTTGATGATTTCGATTGTTATGATGAATGTTGTAGGCTAAATAGATGTGATTCTAGGGTAAGGAAAGGATGGTTATGGCTAGGACTATGATAGGATGGACTTAGATTTACCTTTGGATAACTTGTTTACTTGAACGATGCCTCTGTTGGAGTCCACGGTTTGTTCTTGCCAGTCCACGGCCGTGAAAGTGGTAGAACAACCCGTGGTTTGTCTGGTTCGTTTGGTTTGATAGATCTAAGTTTTAGAATGTTAGAATATTGAAATCCTAGTGTTTGTTGAGTTAAATCTATCCTACGGTAACCTAGTGTTAGCAACTAAATGTTAGAAGAGACCTACCCGGTGATTCTTACCCTTAGATCTCAAAGATGACAAACCCTAGGTAGTGGTGAGCCTCATAAGCTGCCATTGGACTAAGTGTGCTAGGATAGTTGTTTAGGACTTACCCTTCCGAGACTTACCCGGTGAGGATAGGTTAGCTCCCTAGGTGACAATCCGGTTTGAGTAGAATTCCGTTCCTTAGGCTCTTTGAGACTTACCCGGTGATAAGACCTTAGGATTGGACTAGTGGACCATGAGACCTACCCGGTGATTGATCCCAATCTAGAAACACTCACTCCCAACATATCATAGTTAATCCAAGAAATGATTAGATAGCTTGAGTCCTATGCCATAACCAGAATTTCCAACCCCTAGAATCCGTTTTTCTCTCTTTGATCTCGTATCTCGTTTTAGCTTGTTTGTTTGTGTTGATTTGTTAGTTTAGTTGATTGTTATTTCGCATGATTTGTGATCCTTGATTGATCACCTAAAAACCCACCAAAAACATTGAGATTTTCATTTCTTTATTTCTTTCCCTTTTCTTAACCTAGATCTTCACTAAACTTAATCACTAATCGAATCAATCTCACCTTAGTCTTTGTGTTCGACCTCAGAATACTATCCCTACTACAAACGTCCCGTACACTGCGGGTTCGCTAGGAGTTAGGAGAAATATAACGAGTATAAATTTAAAGCTTATTGCGTACACACACATCCTGAGCGTAACATGGTGTACGCAAAAGCTTTAAATTTATAACTCATTATATTTCTCCTAACTCCTAGCGAACCCGCAGTGTACGGGACGTTTTGTAGTAGGGATAGTATTCCGAGGTCGAACACAAAGACTGAGGTGAAATTGAATCGATTAGTGACTAAGGATAGTGTTGATCTAGGCTAAGAAAAGAGAAAGAAACAAATAAATGAAAATCTCAATATTTTTGGGTTTGGTTTTGTGTGGTGATCAATCAAGAATCACAACGATATAAGAATGCAAAATAAATTAACAATCTAGCAAATAAACACAAACAAGCAAAACAAACACGAAATATGTGATCAAAGAGAGAAAAGCGGATTCTAGGGGTTGGAAATTCCGGTTATGGCATAGGACTCAAGCTATCTAATCATTCCTTGGATTAACCATAGTTTGTTGGGAGTGAATGTTTCTCAAGTGGGGTCAATTACCGGGTAGGTCTCATGATCCACTAATCCGCACGTAAGGTCCTATCACCGGGTAAGTCTCTAGGAGCCTAAGGTAGGGATATCTACACAAACCGGATGGTTATCTAGGGATCTAACCTCTCCTTATCGGGTAAGTCTCGGGAAGGCAAGTCCTAAACACTTATCCTAGCACATTTAGTCCAATAGCGGCTTGTGAGGCTCACTATTACCTAGAGTTTGTCATCTTTGGTATCTAAGAGCAAGAATCACTGGGTAGGTCTCTTATAACACTTAGTTGCTAACACTAGGTCACCCTAGGATAGAATTAGCTCAACAAACACTAGGATTTCAACCATCTAACATCCTAGCACTTAGTTTATCAAATCAAACGAGTTAGTCAGAATTACGGGCTGTTCATCCCTTTCCACGGCCGTGGAAGGGCAAGATCCAACCGTGGTTTTAAACAATGACTAGGTTCAATCAAGCGAGTCATCCAAGTATTCATTTAAGTCTATTCTATCATAGTCCAAGCCATAACCATCTTTTCCTTACCCTAGAATCGCATCTATTTAGCCTACAACATGCATCTTAACAATCAAACTCAACAAGCATAAAATCATAGAATCCATGGCAAGAAGATGAAATGAAAGATGGATTCAGCAAATGAAACAAGTAAAACAAACTAAATCAAGGTTCAAGAAGGACTTACAACCCTTCAAAAGAAGTTTCGAATCGTTTCTTACAAATCCTTGCAAAACGTTTCACAAAGCTCACTCAAAATCACTCAAAAAGACTATGGAACTATGAACTAGTGTGCTTCTTCTTCTTCTCCAATGGAAGCCTTTCTTCTTCTCTAATGGAAGCTCTTCTTCTTCTACAATGGAAGCTCCAATCCAATCTTCCAATGAGAGAATATTGTTGTTGAGAGTGTGGGAGAGAATAGGAGTCAGGGTCTGTCCCTAATAGCATTTGCAAGAGTCGGCCATGAAGATCGTGGGACAGCTGTCACAACTGTCTAGCCAAAACCACGGCCTATTTCCACGGGCGTGGTTCTTCCAGTGACCATGGTTTTGATGCTTCTGCACTATATGGATCATCAAGCCACAATTTGGTGCATGGCATGCACCAACAAGGTCCCATGTGTCCTCCTTAGCTCCTAGCTTGCATCCCAATGAGTCCGAAGGTGTGTCATCTCGAGGAACGATCCTCGAATGTATCGATTAAGCTCCTAAGCATCCCAAAATACCTACAAAACATGCAAAGGTCCGTGCAGACGTCTATCTCGACAAAATACATGAATTGAGTGTAAACCGTCACGAACTAGTGCAAACCATGCATGAATGAGCGGAAAAACTATCTAAATGAGTGCCTAATCCTAAGTCATAAATCGTGTTATCACCGGGATTCATCTTGAATCCTATGATGCTTGTTTGGGTATTCCTCATCTAAGGTCATGTTAATCACTTCCCTAGGCCTAGGAGCCGAGGTGAAGCGATCTTCATCAAAGATGGCATCCATAGACTCTATTACGGTATTAACCGAGATGAAGTCATTTGGTTCTATCACATAGAACCTATAAGCTTTGGAGTGTTCGGCATAGCCAATGAACACACACTCAACACCTCTTTCACCTAAAGTCTTACGTTTGTTGTCATTTAGCCTTTCTATGGCTCGACATCCCCAAACTCGTAAGTAATGTAGGTTTGGTTTCCTTTTGAACCATAGTTCGTAAGGTGTCTTCTTGCTTCTTTTGTTTAGAACACGATTAAGCAAGTAGTTTGCCGTGAGCATAGCTTCACCCCAAAACGAATTCTTAAGACCCGAGTAAGACAACATGGCATTGACCATCTCTTTAAGCACTCGGTTGTTTCGTTCGGCCACACCATTTGATTGTGGTGTGTAAGGTGCCGTGGTCTCATGTATGATCCCGACACTCTCAAAGTATTCCTTATCCATAAATTCACCACCACAATCCGTGCGTAGTCTTTTTATTAAGGTACCTTGTTGCAACTCAGATTCACTCTTGAATACATAGAATTTGTCTAAGGCATCACTCTTTGCAAAGAGTAGATATACGTAACAATACCTAGAGTAATCATCTATGAATGTTACGTAATACTTCTTCTTTCCTAATGAAGGAGTAGAGTGCAAGTCGCCTAGATCCGAGTGGACTAAGCCAAGCATTGATTGTTCTCTTTCAACTCTAGGAAATGGAAGTCTTGTTATCTTGGTCAACATGCATGTTTTACACTTGTCTTTTGGCAAGTCAAGTTTAGGTAAAATACCAGCCTTAGTCATGTCATTCATACGCTTAAAATGAACATGTCCAAGCCGTGCATGCCATTTGACAAAATCACAATTGGAAGAAGAAGAAGAAGACAATGTAAACAAACTATTCATATTTATATTAGTATTAGAAAGTTTATTACATAAAGAGAGAAGAAACATATTATTGTTCCAATGACCAAAGCCTACAAATGTTCCTCTCCTAGATAATATATAGCGGTCGGCTTCTATGACTTGTTTGAAGCCAAGCCTATTGAGTACACCACCAGAAACCACATTCTTTCTAATGGCTGGTGCATGTAGTACATTTGACAAGACTAGAGTCTTGGCACTTGTGAAGTATAGATCAACCCGTCCTCTTCCTAGTACGGGGGTGGTAGACTTGTTTCCCATATATATGAGTGCTCCATCGTTAGCAACAACGTATGTCTTGAACCAACGCCAATCTTTGCAAACGTGAGTTGTTGCACCCTAGTCCACCCACCATCCAAGGTCATCATCTTGCATGGACAAACATTCAAAAGTCAATGACACATAATTCACACCAGAATTTATATCAAAGTTAGAATCAAGACTCATGAGTGAGTCACCTTGGTTTGGGGGGTTTTGGCCACTTTGGCCTCCACCCTTGGATCCATCGCCCTTAAGCTTGCCATCCCGCTTGAAGTGGTCAGTCTTGCCATACTTCCAACAAGAACCTTTTGGTTTCTTGTCAATGTTATCCTTCTTGGACTTCTTGGACTTATTTCCTTTGTCCTTGTCTTTGTCCTTTCCTTTTAACCTCTTCCTTTTGCCCTTGCCATCCATCATGTTGGCCTCGTGGGAAGTAGAAGTTTTATCCTCCTTCTTGAGTCCCCCTTCTTGTGCCCTAAGGCCTTGTTCAATTTGAAGGTGGGAGCCAAGTTCCACCAACGTGAGTTCTTCCTTCTTGTGCTTTAGCACATGGCGGAAGTCCATCCACGAAGGGGGGAGCTTATCCATTATAGACGAAACCGTAATGGCCTCATCCATATGCATGGCATGTTGAGTGAACCTCCCAAGAATCCGGAGCAATTCATTGTATTGTTCCATTACCGGCCTTGAGTTCACCATTTTATATGAGTTAAAATTTGAGACTAAGAATTTGCGAGATGAAGCATCCTCCGCCATGTACTTAGACTCCAGTTGATCCCACATTGATGTTGATGACTCTACACTTTGGTAGACATCAAACAATGCATCACTCATGCCATTGAGAATATGACCACGACATATATAGTCATCATTATCCCATTTGCTCCTTCGTCGGACAACCTCTATCTCTTCCACCATATCATCAACCGGCTCGGCCGGTCTAGGTGTAGTGAGTACATAAGCGACTTTTAGTGTAGTCAATAGGAAGTGGATTTTCTTTTGCCACCTCCTAAAGTCTACACCCTCAAACTTATCCAACTTCCCAAAACGAGAAGTCATTTCTGTCATTAACGTCTTACTCATTATTGATCAATCCAATCCTACAAAACAATTAACAATATATACACTTAGAAGATTTTTGGATTTTCGGTGTCCGGTTTTAGACCAAAGGGCCATAGTCTCACTTAAGTGAGTAGACGGTTGTCCCAATTGCCAATCAAATTAATATAATTTATCTTGAAGTGAAATAAATTATTAAACAAGGGTTTGTAATTGTTCGCCACTTAGCGTGGGTGCAAATAAGCTTTAAATTTATAAAACTAGAATCAAGCAAGTGAACCCGCAGTATATGGATCGACGTAGTTAAGCAAGAATTCCAGAGTATCGAACACAGGGATTTGGGGGGTTAAATCAAGTTATAAAATTGTCAAGCAAGTAAATGTATGAATCTTTGTAAATATTGGAAAAACAACAATCCTAAAGATCCAGGAATCCAGTTGTGGCAATCGATTCAAGATATACTAAAGATATAAGGACATAGTTAAGAGTTGCAAAGGTATACTAATGCAAAGCAATGTACGGTGAAGTTCCAAGGCTTTATATAACCTATCTAAAGACACTCTCTATACAGGTTGTTGAGGCTTCAGTATAGAAGGGATCTAAAGACAAGAATTAATATCAAATACCCAAACTTGTAACCCAAGGATCAAGACTAACTAAACCGATTAAGGTTGTGACACTTGAAATCGAAGTAGAGGTTGTTGAGGCTTCACTACCACCTAGAAAAGGTAAGCCAAGACTAAGTTAAAGCAAATCTTTAACTTTGGATTAAAGTAAAAGCAAGGTTCGTAAAATAAGGAAAATTACGGGTGGATCTTGAGATTCCACGGCCGTGGAACTCAAGAACACACCGTGATTTTGGCTCGTCGGCGAATCTCTCTAACTCTCAAGGTCCAATCTGTTTACGATCGATCTATCATCATCTAAACCACAACTATCAACCCTTCACCTTAGAATTGCTAAAGGGTTTTAGCCAACAACAGTCATCATGATATCAAATTCAAGATTAAGAAGAATGAAAGATGAAAACCTTCGAAAACCTTCAATAAACTTCAAACCAATCTTAAATCCACAAACAAGAGCAATGATGTATATCCGATTTAGAATAACACAAACAATCACAATCCTTGATAAGAACGAAGAACGGGATGTCAATCCGTCTTCTAATCAAACCTAAGGACAAAAGACGTAATCTCCATACGTCCAATAATACCCTTAATGCGCGGAAGTGAAATCTCCAAGCGATGATGCTCTATGCGAGGGTGTAAGAGAAGTCCAAGCGCGGTCTAAGAGGAGGTCCTGAATTCTCCTTCCTCCAGTTCTTTTATAGGGCAAGATAAAATATCCCCTCTCAGCCCATATGTAAAAGATCGTGGCTTTAATTTGTACGTTAAAAGATCGCCTAAATCACGGTCATAGAGGGTTTCACGTCCGTGGTTTAGAGCGTGGAATTGGATTACGGTGCTGCACAACATCCACGGCCGTGTAACTTACTAGAATGCTCCACGCTTGTGTTGCCAAGTTCCACGGCCGTGGTTTAGAGCGTGGACTTCATTATGGCCGTATTTTAGAGCGTGGAAACATAGGTTGCTCGTAAATCCCTTTGTTTTGTGCCATTCTTCATCCTAGCATCTTCCTTAGATCCTTTGTGGTGTCCTCAAACCTTGGACATGCTCAATCCATCTCCATTCTCTCTCAATCCGTTTGATTTTAGCTCTTATTCGCCTACAATCAACACAAAGCTTATGTAGACCTCTATATCGACAATATAGACAAACTAGCTCACAATTTCTTCAATGCTTTATCAATGAACATTAATATGGATGAAATACATCTAGAAAACGTGCCTAAAATATCACAATATTTCATGCTAACAAAATACCCCATACTTGCCACTTGCTTGTCCCCAAGTAAGGTCTTTCAAAAGCTTTAAAACTCAAGTTAGGATGAAATATGGATACACTCTCAAAAACAAAACTTCTTTTAGATGAATGTGCTCTCTAGTCAATAGATCATTCTCAAATCTTGCTTCATTCGTTCATAAGACTCTCATATACAAAATCAAAGAGTAAAGAGTAAAGAAAACTCATGAATTGATCAAACTTCCATGTAAACAACATAACCTTCAAACATTAACAAAATCAATCATAAGAAATTTCAATTTAGATCACCAAGTCATATATCATTCTCTTGATCTTAAGGACTTTCAAACAAGGTCTAGAATGCGGAAAGGGAAGGAAAACTTTAAGGAATGTGGTGCATGAATCCGGGAAAGTGGATAACTAACTCTTTTCTTTTTCTTTTGCGGTTTCGCAACACTTTCAACTTAGAGCTTCGCTCTCTTTTTTTCAATTCATTTTTCGACTTTACTTTTGGAGTTATGGACAAAGGTGCACAAAAACCGAAGCCTAGGAGATTGGCGGTTCTCAATTTTGCGAGATACCTCAAACCCTTGATGCACATACCATAATCCGCTACGAATATCGCTCAATCCGACTTTGGCAAGACACAAACACCCGGCTTTGTGAATGGTGCCGAGTTACTCATCGTCATGATTGACTTCCCCAAACCTATAAGTTCTTTCTATTCTTTGAATGCAAAATTTTGCTTTAATGGCCCTCCCACATCAAACATGCCAAATATCAACTCCTCCAAATTCCCGGATAGGTAAAGGAGGCCATTATTTCATTGAGGGGCTAAATGATCAAAGAAGGAAGAAAGAAAATCGAATTGCCTTAATCATTTCAACAAGAAGTATAAGAACTTATTATGTGATTTCAACTTTGATTTCTCAACATGATTTAGGTAACATTCTTCACATTATGAAACTTGCAAAAGAGGAATAATCAACTCATTCAATTTCTTTTCAATTCACTATTTGTTTAAGCATGCGATTGTCATCAAAACTCAATTCACAAGTAGTGATTATCATAAAAGTCATCTCTATCCTTAGAAGCACAAAATTTTCAAAATTTTTCAATTTTTATGGGTTTTTCAAAAGCTTTTTCATGCAATGCAATAATGAAACGTGTAACAATAGAATGAAACATGCACGGTGTTCTCGATAAAAGCATACAAAGTGAGTAAGAGTTATTACAAACGATTAGTCACACCCCACCCCATACTTGGAACAAACATTGTCCCTAATGTTCAAAAAGAAAAATAAAGAAAAGAAAGAAAAAAAAGAACTCACAAGACGGTGGTGGAGCGGCTAAAGCGGTAGATCGTCCAAGGTCATCACTGAGGTGGAGGCGGTGGTGGAAACGGGAAGAAGCCGGGATCATAGTTCTGCCCAAACTGCTGGCGGTAAATGTCTCTCATCATGCGGTCATGATCGTCAGCTCGTGCATCCCTAGCATCTGCACGGATCTCCAAGGCTCCGACCCTGCTGGAAAGATCGGTGGCCCACTCCGGCAGCTGCTCATACCATCCGGGCGGCTGGCTATACCATGCCGGTGCGTCTGACGGTGCTGGTGCAGATGGTGGCTGTGTATGCCAAGGTGGTGGAGCTCCCATCCAATCCGGCTGAGTGCTATACCATGTAGGAGGGTCCGCCATCCATGTAGGTCTCTCGCTCACACTAGCACGGCGAGAGGAAGAGCTAGAAGCTCTAGCGGGACGGGGAGATTGTCTAGGAATGTCAGGAACTGCATTCGGCTGATCCGGAAAGGTACCAAAGTCATGCTCTCCCACTCCTCCCTCATACTCATCACCTCCTCTTATCTCCTCCTCCTCTACAACTGGTGGCTCAGGGGGAACCTAGGGCGGTGCTACTAGTCTATTCGCATGCATAGCAGCGAATGTCTCCTTCCAGTTATGGCGTCCAACCATAATGGAATACTCAGGAAGCCATGCAATCCCTCTACCTGTCCTACTCTCCCAAGGCATGGAAGCTGTAGGTGGACCTCTATGTGTAGGGAAGATAATGCCTCTAGTCATGAGGCTCTGAAGTGCTAGAGGTCTAGCTGCAATGCGGGTGCACGCAGAGAAGTCTATCCCTAACTGCCTAGCAAGGTGGGTGACCATCCCACCGTATCCAATGTTGCCGGCCCTCTTGTTCTTTAGCTTGCTCATAGTGGAAGCTAAGAGGGTGGCACAATCAGTTGGCCTACCGTACAACATGCAGTAAAGCAAAAATAACTCATCCGTCTTGATTTTCTGAGGTGTCTCCGTCCTAGGGAAGAGACACTCAGAAAGCACTCTATGGGCAATCTTCAAGGCTAGGTGATAGATCAACCTAGCCTTGGTATCAGCAGGTTGCCAGCGGTCCTCGCTGGCGTATACCATAGCTATCTCCTCCCAAAAATCCTTGGCGTACACGCCACTAGGGAATCGACCATTGAAGGTCTCTTGGAACCCAAAGAAGGCTCCAAACTCTCTAATAGAAAACTCATAGTTTCTCTCCATCAGCCGGAAAGAAACGGTCCTATCAACGTGGCTATGCTCAAACGAGACCACGAACTCCGTAGTGATCTCCTCATATGCGTCTTCCCGAATAGCGGAGAAGACGACCAATCCGGCTCTATCTAGTAGCCAAGTAAGATTCCCTACCACATGAAAAGGCTCTAACTCCTCAAGTAGTAGATACCTAGGTTCTATGACAGCTCGCTTATGGATCCTCTCTAAAGAATCGAGGTGATCCTCATGGATAGTAGGGATCCTAGGGGAAGGTGGTGATGGTGGTGATGGGGGCTCAGCAGTGGTGCTCTAGAAGAGGAAGAAGTATTGCCTTTCCTCTTTTTATTTCTCTGAGACATTCTCCTAACGAGATCCATTTCTGTGAGAAACCACGGTCTGTTCTTCAAGTTCCACGGCTGTGGAATGCCCAAAGACCGTGATTCGTTACGCAATTTCTCAAAACTCAGCAGAATCACACCAAACTCAACAACAAGCAGCCCTAGACTAATTTCAGTCCAAAATCCAATCAGTTCTCCTAAAAATTCTAGCAAAAACAAAGCCGAATCGACAAAGAGAAAGAAAAATGAAAAACCTAGGTTTTCGGATTTTGGAATCCGAATTCTGTCTTCTCCGGTGAATTTCCGCTCGAATCGTTGCTTGGATCTTGTAGGTGACGGAAATTGCTTCAACTTTGATCAAAGAATCGTTAAAAACGACTAACGAACGAGAATTTGGGAGAGGGGGAAGGCAATCGGCAAAATGGGCATGGAATTGGGATTTTTTTGTGTGTTTTGTGAAGAAACGTGGTTTTTATAGTGGCCGTAAAAATTTTTGAAAATCACGGTCTATCGGGGGTTTCCACGGCCGTGGTTTTGTACGGAACCGTGGTTTTGCTGATTTTTCTCAGGCTTTTGAAAATTACGGTCACTGTAGCTGTCACGGCCGTGGTTTTGGCCGTGGAACTCTCTGTAATGTGCCAAAGTCCAAGTTTCGTTAATTTTCTTCAAACTTTTCCTTCCCTTTTTCTTTTCCACTGATCCTACATCCAAAAACACGAACATACCGGAAGGCATCGAAGGCAAAACTAAACAAAACGTCTATACTATTCTAATCTATGAATCAAAAACAAAGACGTAAAATCAATACCTTGGGTTGCCTCCCAAGAAGCGCTTTGTTTAAGGTCCGTAGCTAGACCATATTCGCACTTATTCGAGTGCGGTGGACGCGAACTCTTCAGTTTGGAGTTCCGGTGTATACTTCTTGAGTCGTTGACCGTTCACCTTAAAGCTTCCGCCCTTTTCACCCCATACTTCAACTACACCATGGGGAAAAACACGTTAGATTAGAAAAGGTCCAGTCCAACGAGATTTAAGCTTACTTGGAAAGAGACGAAGCCTTGAATTGAAGAGGAGAACTTGATCTCCTTCTTTGAGGTCCTTTGGGATGATATGCTTATCATGCCAACGCTTCGCTCTTTCTTTATAGATCTTGGCGTTTTCGTAGGCGTTCAAGCGAAGTTCTTCAAGCTCATTGAGGTCCAAGAGACGCTTCTCTCCCGCTTCCTTCATGCTGAAGTTTAACCAATTTATTGCCCAATACGCCTTGTGCTCCAACTCTACCGGTAAGTGACAAGACTTCCCATACACAAGGTTGTATGGTGTAGTTCCGATGGGAGTCTTATATGCAGTCCGGTACGCCCATAATGCGTCATCTAGCTTCAAAGACCAATCCTTCCTTGTCCTTGAAACCGTCTTCTCTAGGATTCCTTTGATCTCCCGGTTTGAGATCTCCACTTATCCACTAGTTTGTGGATGTTAAGGAGTGGCGATCTTGTGAGTCACCCCATACTTAGCTAGAAGAGCTTCAAAGCGTCGGGGCAATGAAGTGAGAGCCTCCATCATTAATGATAGTCCGTGGTGTCCCAAATCGTGGGAAGATGTTCTTGTTAAAGAACTTAACCACTACCATGACATCATTGGTGGGAGAGGCAATTGCTTCAACCCATCTCGAAACATAATCATCCGCTAAAAGTATGTATTGGTTTCCACAAGATGATGTGAAAGGTCCCATGAAGTCTACTCCCCAAACGTCAAAGATCTCTACCTCTTGGATATTGTTGAGAGGCATCTCATTCCTCCTAGATATATTCCCTGTTCTTTGACAAGCATCGCAGCAGGAAACAAAGGTTTGCACATCTTTAAATAGAGTAGGCCAAAAGAATCCAGATTGCAATACCTTAGCGCTAGTTTTGTTCGAACTAGCGTGTCCTCCACAAGGTAGTGAATGACAATGACGGATGACACTTTGCATCTCATCTTCCGGCACACATCGCAGAATAATACCATCCGGACCTCTCTTAAAGAGGAGAGTTTCATTCCAAAAGTATTCCCGAAGATCCTTAAAGAACTTCTTTCTTTGTGCGTAGGATAATCCGGGTGGTAATTCCTGACAAACCAAATAGTTAACAAAATCAGCAAACCATGGTTCGTTACCTTTGGTGATCACATCGATGCACTCCTCTATGATGTGTAAATGTTCGTCCGGAAAGGAGTCATCTATAGGTAGATGGTCGTCCTCTAGATGTGTTAGACGACTCAAATGATCGGCAACAGAATTTTCCGAACCCTTCTTGTCGCGGATCTCTAGATCGAATTCTTGTAGGAGAAGAATCCATCTAATTAGCCTTGGCTTCGCATCCTTCTTTGCAAGTAGATACCGGATCGCAGCATGATCCGTGTATACAATCGCCTTTGCACCTAAAAGATAAGAGCGAAATTTGTCAATTGCATATACAATTGCTAAGAATTCTTTTTCTGTAGTGGCGTAGTTGAGCTGCGCTTCATCTAGCGTCTTGCTAGCGTAGTAGATAGCGTGGGTTCGTCCTTCTTTCTTTTGCCCAAGAACAGCTCCTATAGCTACGTCACTTGCATCACACATAACCTCAAAGGGAAGATTCCAATCCGGAGGTTGGATAATCGGGGCTGAGATTAGAGCTTCCCGAATCATATTAAACGCATCTAAGCATTCCTGTGAGAAATTAAAAACTGCATCCTTCATCAATAGATTAGTAAGCGGTTTTGATATCTTAGAGAAATCCTTTATGAAACGCCTATAAAATCTAGCATGTCCTAGAAATCTTCTTATCCCTTTCACCGAAGTTGGGGGAGGAAGCTTTTCTATTGTCTCTATCTTAGCTTTATCCACCTCAATCCCTCTACTAGAGATTAAGTGTCCTAATACAATGCCCTCTTTCACCATAAATTGACACTTCTCCCAATTAAGAACTAGGTTAGTGTCTTCACACCTTTGTAACACAAGAGCAAGGTTAGAAAGACAATTGTCAAAAGAGAAACCATAAACAGAGAAGTCATCCATAAAAACCTCCATGATTTCCTCTATATATACTGAGAAGATGGCCATCATGCACCTTTGAAAGGTGGCTGGGGCGTTGCAAAGCCCGAACGACATCCTCCTATAGGCAAACGTACCCCACGGGCACGTGAACGTGGTCTTCTCTTGATCATCCGGGTGTATCGGGATCTGAAAGAAACCACTATAACCGTCAAGATAACAGAAATGTGAATGTTGTGCTAACCTTTCAAGCATTTGGTCGATGAAGGGTAGTGGGAAGTGATCCTTCCTTGTCGCGTTGTTTAACTTGCGGTAGTCTATACACATTCGCCATCCTGTTACGGTTCGTGTAGGAATGAGTTCATTGTTTTTGTTGGTGATGACCGTCATTCCTCCCTTCTTCGGAACCACTTGTACGGGACTCACCCACTTGCTATCGGAGATAGGGTAGATGATACCTACATCGAGTAGTTTAAGAATTTCCTTCTTGACAACCTCCTTCATGGTCGGATTTAACCGCCTTTGAGGTTGTCGCGAAGTTCTAAAGTCCTCTTCCATTAAGATCTTATGCATGCATAGGGAAGGTTTGATTCCTACTAAATCCTCTATAGTATATCCTAAGACTTTCCTATGTTTCTTAAGGACAACCATAAGCTTACTATGTTCATCTATGCTTAAATCTGAACTAACAATTACCGGAAAGGTAGAATTAGATCCTAGAAATGCGTACCTTAGATGTGTAGGAAGTGGTTTCAATTCCATCACTATAGGAGTCTCCCATGGCTCTTGAGGAATATCCGATGGTACCTTAGAAGTGTCTAAGGAAGTAGAAGGTGTTGGAGAAGAATCAAGAGAAGTTGTGGAGGAAACACAATTTCCTTCGGATTCACCCAAAATTACGGCACCCCTGCCTTCTCCACGGCCGTGATTTTGGGCGTAGAAAGTAATTACAGTGCCTCTGTTTCCTCCACGGCCGTGTAACTTACTGGAATGCTCCACGCTTGTGTTGGTGAATTCCACGGCCGTGGAATAGGCTGTTTGACCGTGGATCCATACGTTTTCCGACTCATCGTGGAGTTTCTCGAACTCTTCTTCATAAACTTTTTTTTGTGTCTCTAAGGCTTCATTGCCTCATTGCACTCCTCTTCTTCCCCTATATCCATAATTTTCATAGAAAGAACTTTTTGCAAGGGATCTTTGAAGCGAATATAACTTACCTCCTCTCTAGATAGCTCTTCGTTATGGATATTAAATATATCCTCATCGAAGGCTGGTTCCTTCACTAAAGTGGAAAGGACGAACTCTACCTTCTCTTCGCCTATGTCAAAGGCAAGTCTAGCATTCTTGCAATCGACAATACAACCGGATGTTGCAAGAAACGGTCTTCCGAGAATGATCGGGACCGGACTATCTGCAGGAATGTCAAGCACAACAAAGTCTATAGGAACATAGAACTTACCAAGCTTGACCGGGACGTCTTTAACTATACCGACGGGATGAGTTATGGATCGATCCGCCATGTATAACGTCATCTTTACCGGTTTAGGATCACCTAAACCGATCTTCCTGCATAAGGCAAGCGGAATGATGCTCACGCTTGCTCCCAAATCACATAATGCATCATATGTGACATCTCTCACTCCTACGGGAATACAAAATGACCCCGGATCCTTCAGCTTTGGGGGCATCTTCTCTTTCATGGTTTTGATGAGATCCGATGAATCCGAACTCATCTTAACCTCTTCAAAATCCTCTAGCTTTCATTTGTTAGAGAGGATCTCCTTTAGGAACTTTCCATAAGGTGGCATACCTACAATTGCATCAATGAAAGCTATATTAATATGTAGTTTGCTCATGAGTTCAATAAACTTACCGAATTGTTTGTCTAGACGCGCTCTTGCTCTAGATTGCGGGAATGGTAGGGGAGGTTTGTAAGCTAGAGGAGGAACGTAGACATCTTCCTTCTCCTTCCCCTTTTCTTTCTCCTTCTCAACGGGGACTTCTACAAACTTGGGCTGCGGGTCGGTAGTTGTTACTCCGCTCCTAGTTGTGATTGCCATCTCTCTTCCCTTTGGGTTGTCCTCCGTCTTTCCTGGAAGTTTACCTTGATTCCTAGGAACTTCCTCCGCATGGCTAAACATTTTGGTTCTCTAAAACCTTTTGGGCATTATCAACCTTAGTAATGTGATCATCGACCTTGATGATGCGAGTCTCCAATCCTTGAAGCTTGCCCAAAATTGTCTCCAACATGGGATCGGGCTTCTCTTTCCCCGAAGTACTTCCACCGTTAGACGTTTGCCCCTGGCTTTTCAAAGGAGTGGAAGAAGAGGAAGGTGGAGTTAGTGAATTTCTTGAATTGGAATAAGAATTACCGGAATTTTGTTGGTTGGGACGCCAATTGTTGTTGTTTGAACCCCTATTGTTGTTCCAATTGTTGTTCCGGTTGTTGTTGTTGTTCCAATTATTCCGGTTGTTGTTCCGGTTGTTGCGGTTTGTATTCTCATTCCCGTTGTGGTTATTGTTGTTGCCCAAATAACCAACATCTTTTTCTTTTTGCTTTGGAAAGTTGGTTTTGATAGCTTTCTTCAACTCTTTAATCTCGGTGTTGAGAGAAAAGATTTGAGTTTGAGCCTCGTGTGTTAGTTTTGCTCCTTGCTCCACATGATTCGCCTCTACTTTCCGGTGAGAATACTTCTCTATGACTCGCGCTTGCTTCTCAATGAAGTCCCAAGCGTCATCTTCCCTCATGTCCATGAATATACCACATGAAAGGGATTGGAGCTTGAATTGTGTCTCCACATCCAGCCCCTTATAGTATATCTCCAATAGCGCTAATTTGGATATGCCATGACGTGGGCAATCCAAGAGCAAATCTTGAAATCTTTCCCAAGATTGAAACAAACTTTCGTTAGATCTCATAGAAAATGGATTAATCTTACCTCTCAACTCCGCCGTCTTGGATGGCGGAAAGAACTTAGTGAGGAATTCCGAAGAAAGATCCTCCCATGTGTCTAGTTTCCCACTTGGAAGAGCTTGGTACCAAGACAATGCCTTCCCCTTCAAGGAGAAAAAGAAAGGCTTGAGTTTATAGCTGTTGGTAGTTGCATTCTTTGGCTTCATTGTCTCCATCATGATCTCAAAATTTTGTAGATGTTGATGTGGAGATTCAGCGCTTGTTCCCCCAAATTGATTTTGGCGGACAATGGTAATAACGTGCAAGTTGAAGCTAAACCCTTGTGCATCATCAGCATCAAAGTTCACACCCAAACGGCGTGGTTGTTGCGTTGGATCCATCCTCTGGCCAAGAGTTCTTGGCTCCTCATCCACAAGATCGACTCTTGCACCTCCAGCTGGGGTACGGCGATTGAATGCTGCCCGTGGAACAAATGGATTCACATTGATCATCGGATCAATGTCCTCTAATGGTGGCATGGAAGAGTCTCTATCCTCACCGGATGAATGGGTTCTAACCGATCTTGAGGATCTCCTTGAGGATTTCCTGCTCTTTTTTCTCTTAAGATCGCTCAATTCCATCCTCACTTGAAATATCATATCCGTTAGATCATCAACTTTCGCTTGATGACAATCCATTTCCTCCCTGCGAGTCTTCTCACTCCATTGGAGTTGAGCTTCTTTTTCCGCCAACTCCGTTTGGTAATCACGTTCTGTTTCTTCAGCCATCTTTCTTTCTTTGAGCTTCTTCCTCAAAGTCTTCTCAAGTTCTTGATCAAGAGGTAAGAGGTCCGTATTGTTCCTAGACCTGCGCATATACCTAAAAGAACCTGCAAATATCACTTCACAAGAGATATCAAATAACAAGAGCTAAACTCCCAAGCTTGACAACCGATAACCAAATTCGGCCTAGACCAAATCCCCGGCAACGGCGCCAAAAACTTGTTCGCCACTTAGCGTGCGTGCAAATAAGCTTTAATTTATAAAACTAGAATCAAGCAAGCGAACCCGCAGTGTACGGATCGACGTAGTTAAGCAAGAATTCCAGAGTATCGAACACAGGGATTTGGGGGGTTAAATCTAGTTATAGAATTGTCAAGCAAGTAAATGTATGAAGCTTTGTAAATATTGGGAAAACAACAATCCTAAAGATCCAGGAATCCAGTTGTGGCAATCGATTCAAGATATACTAAAGATATAAGGACAGAGTTAAGAGTTGCAAAGGTATACTAATGCAAAGCAATGTACCGACCAGTTTGGAGGTGATCGTGGTTGAGGTAAGTCCGTAGGACTTACTTAGCTGCCATCCTTATATTGTGTGTTTGCATGAGTGATGTGTGATTGATATTTTCTATGATAACATGAGATGTCGTTTATACCGACCTATGTTTTATTGATTTCCCTGTATGCGTGGATGTGATAACCTTTCCCTTTCATCCTGCCGTGTAGTCTGAGAGATTCTCTGATGTCAGGCCAGACTGACTTTACAGGAAGTGCACAATCCACTCCCACAGGGTACACGGATTGTGTGACCAATACTTGTGCAGCTGGCTAGCAGGCTCAGAGGCGAGGATGTATCGGTCCTCATGTCACATAGTTTCATATATAGTTATATATACGATTTAAGTGATTGACCATTATATTGAGATGATAAAATGGATAAATGTGTGAAAGCATGCTGATGTGTTTATCTTTTCTTGATTGTGATTGTGCTTATGCATTACTCTATATATGTGTATGGATAGCTAATGGTTTATTACCATGTTGTAGATGCCCCACAAGATATGCATGTTGCTGGGTGATCTAGTAGAGTGGCACTACGAGGATGTCTCGTACATAGGTTGTTGTGGGCTTTTGGGTTTGTTTACTGTTCCCTCCTGCATGAGGATGATATTTTGTTACCTTCCTGTGTGAGGGGCGTTGGTTTATATACTCGGCTATGTTGTTGTCTTACCTTTTGGTTGTACAATTTTATAGTTTTATGTATTTGTTTTTATATTTATCAGTGCCATATTGTAAGGTCCAGTGAACTTGTTGCCAGGCTAGGGTCAGGATCCATTGTGAGATCCTAGCCCAATGTGGCATTCCGAGTCCTGCGGATTCGGGGTGTTTTAGTGAGGACCTTGAGCCTAGTAGTTTGTATCCTAGCATGGTTGTGGTATATAAGTTATGGGATATGTGAATCTAGGTTGGCATCCAAGCATGAGTATGTTATGGTCTTATAGGATCGTGGATGCTAGAAGAGTTGTTCTAGCTTTTGGGTTGTATGATCTTGTAGAGGTCGTTGGGACTAGTAGTCTAAGGACACCTAGCATGCGAGGTAGGTGTTAATCGTGGGCCATGTTTGTCGAGGCTTAGAGTATCTTCTTGCGGGAAGCGTAGTGCAGGTTTTATCGAGTTTATTCCTTGAGACAGGTAGCTTCTATGTATTATATTGATGTGTAATGGTGGTGTGTGCTTATTTATAGTATACCAATAAATCGGACTAAGTTGACCTTGTATATTGTTGGCCCAAATATATATATATATATATATATATATATATATATATATATATATATATATATATATATATATATATATCATAACCGGGCGGTGGCATCACTGTCCATCTCCTGAGGAAGATTTGCGGATTCGAGTGCTAGATGTTGAGATCGAGCTAAGAGCATTCGTGGAGCATGAAGGACATTCGATCCTTCAATCCAGTACCGCCTCCACGCCTTTTCCATCCGTAGTGGTAGCGAGTCGGGCAGTGTCACCGCGGTCATGACCCTTCTTCCCCCAAGGTTGCGTCTCTGCTTTAGTGAAGTGTCCGATCCCTTACTTTTGTAACCTTTCCCCTATGTTAGTGGTTCTTAGAAGTAGTATCATGCAGGTTTGGCCTAACAGAACATAGTGTGTATGCCACTTAGTGGTTGTAGACCTTAGGTGAGTTTGGATAGTTGAATGTTGTCTTAAGCTTGGATTTGAGTGTTATGGTCTTGTGAGGACGTTGAGTCTAGGAGTTTGTATCGTACCATGGTTTTGGTATAAAAGTGTTATGATCAGTGAATCCTGGTTGGTATCCAAGCATTAGTATGATATGATCTTATAGGATCATGGAGGCTAGAAGAGTTGTTCTAGATTTTGGGTTGTATGATTTATAGAGGTCGTTGGGTGTAGTAGTCTAAGGACTCCTAGCATATGAGAGAGGTGTTGATCGTGTGCCTTGTTTGGCTATGCTTAGAGTATCTTCCTGCAGGAAGCGGCGTGCGGTTTTTATCGAGTTTATTCCTTGAGACAGGTAAGTCTCTGGACTTACTTATCTCGCTTTTATGTATTAGTTTGACGTGTGATGGTGGTGTGTGCTTATTTATTGTATAACAATAAATCGGACTAGGTTGACCTTGTATATTATTGGACCAAATTTATATATATGTTATAACATGGCGGTGGCATCACTGTCCATCTCCCGAGGGAGACTAGGAGGTTCATGACGACCAGGTTATTCATGGTATATGGGGAGGGTAGTGAACCACTCACTCCACATGGTATACGGGGAGGTCCACCGAACCACTCTCATTGGTTATACGGGGAACGAGGCCAGAGCCGTAGACTACACACGCCACAAGTATAAATTGGAATTAGAATGATATGACTTAATGAAGATAATAACCGGATTGTGTTCAAGCATGCTACTGTGGTTATCGTACGTTATGTGTGTATGTGCCATTATGTTATTTTAATGCTTAGAATGTTAGCTCTTGAATTTAAACCGATATTGTAGCTGCCCTGTAGGTTAGTGATGCTGCTGAGTGACTCAAATGAGTTGGTATCCGGGGTTCTCGTACATTTAGGAAGGGATTGGATCTTTATATTATTGTTGTCGCATGCTCCATTTATTTCGGTTTTGTCTTTTATTTGTGCTTGTCACAAGATCCGGTGAAATTTTTGTTAGGCTAAGGGTCGGTACCCATTGTGAGGTCCTATCCCGTAGCGCCTAGAGTCCCACGGATTTGGGGTGTTACAACATGGTATCAGAGCACTAGGTTACCAATAATGGTACTCGTAATCTTTTAAAGGCCGAATAGAACTAAACAGAATCCGCAAGGGGTTTGAGTTTTAAAAATGAATTTTGTTTTCCTTGACTTGGTATGTTATTATAATGATAGCGTATTCTTATCTATAAATTATACCGTTATCAGATAGGATGCACTAGAGCTACGGCGTTTGTAGAACAAGTAAGGGGTAGACCCCTCTTCCTCCTACGGTCCCAAAACAAGGATGCGTAGGTAGACCTCTGGTAGTTACAGGTCAGGGCCGTATCCCCATCGATTATCCACCAATTGCGGAAATGTTTGTCGAGGATGTTGTTGAGAATATGGTTTGCCGAGGATGGGAATATGACCGCTGCTAGGTCCGGAGCATGAAGATCACAGTCGGCCGAGTCTGGATGAGTATCCATAGGGGCGTCTAATTACCATGAGTATGTTTAAAGAGTCAAGGAGGGTTACAAGACGTGAGTACCTCCCTAGCACCCCAAGTACTTGCGAGATCGACAAAGGTTTAGCAAAGGGTGAAGTAGGTCATAGTTGTGCCAACGAGAGATGTAGAGGTGGATTGGGCTGAAGACGAGCCAAGGTCAACGAGACCTGATTGCTGGTTGAAGACTTTGAACCAGCTGCGCGTACCCCCTTTCGACAGGAAGGTGGGGTTGGAGGTGGAGCATTAGATTGGCCACGTAGAGACAATATTGTCGGAATAGACGTCTGCACGAGCATTTGTCGATTTTGTAGGTACTTTGATGAGAATTTAGACATTATTTTTCATATCCAAGGATAAAGCCTCATGGCGGTCCGAATTCGAGGTCCCAATGAAGCAAGCTTGGAAGAAAGAACAACGAAAAGACCTTTGTTGGTGCGAGCCTAACACCGGCTCTTGACTAAGTCTTGATCCAAGCTGTGCAGCCACTCATCTCGGTCCATCTGAGACCCTTATTGGCTGAGATGGCCAAGGGTCAACCGATATTGCTCTACCCTTCAGCCTCGAAAATTGGCACATGATTCCTGTTTCCGACCTTTTCTTTCCTTGGTGGAGTGTGTGGGTTGTATTGTTGTAGAAACACTTTGGATTGGGGGGGTGGTTGGGTTCTCATTATTGTTTGGAAGTATATTGTGTGGGAGAAGCAAGGAAGAACACTCATTGCTAGAATGAAGGTAGAACACACCATTAGTTAGATCTAGAGTGAGTTTGAGAGACTTACAATGAGGAAGCTTGTAAGAAACTTATTGGATCTTTTTTGGAGCAACTTTGGAAGACTTAAAGCTTGTTTTAACTACTTATTCATCTTAGATCTTGCTTTCATTTTCATTTCTTATCTTTATCTAGTTATGGCATCATGAGTGTTGATATGATGAATGATTTAGAAATGAATGTTGTTGGCTAATTAAGCATGTGATTCCAGGGTGATGGATGAATGGTTATGGCTAGGATGATGATATAATAGACTTCATGTACCTTAGGATAGCTTGTCTTGCTCTAACCCTAGCTCAATCTAGCCTCTCAGCCTGCTCATCATCCATATCGGACGAGATGATCATTATCCACCCGAGATGTATGGGTTGTTGAACTTATAATGACATATTTGCATGTTAGGAAGTTTGAGAGTTGAAATCCTAGTGTTTTTTGAGCTTAATCTAGCCTTAGGGTGACCTAGGTTAGTAAACTAAGTGTGGGAAGAGATTTACCTAATAATTCATGCTCTTAGGTATAGAAGATGATGAACTCTAGGTAGTAGTGAGCTTAAGGTTGTTCATACGGTCCGGACCGGACCGGAAACTGATGGAGCGGACCGGACCGGACCGTTTCCCTTACTTGTGTGAAACGGTCCATGGACCGGACCGGACTGTTGCGGTCCGGTCCACCACGGTCCGGTCTAATACGGTCCGGTCCGGACCGTTTTATTTTATTTTTTTTTAAAATAAAGATATTATGTTTGTATGGAATAAATCCGGTCCGGTCCGGGTTTGGACCGGACCGGACCGGATGATTTTTCAGTTCAAAATTATTAAAAAGTGTAAAAATGCGGTCCGGACCGGACCAGACCGGAAGATTACGGTCCAGAACCGGACCGTACCGTACTATTTTGGACCGGACCGGACCGGACCGAAATTTTACAATTACGGTCCAAGATCGGACATGACCGTAATTTCCGGTCCGGTCCGGTCTGGTTTTCCGGTCCGGTCCATTTATGTGCAGTCCTAAGCCTCATAAGCCGCCATTAGATTGAGTGTGCTAGGATTGTTGTCTAGGACTTACCTTTTCCGAGACTTACCCAGTAAAGAGAGGTTTGACCCTTAGGTAGTTGTCCGGTTTGTGTAGAATTCCCAACCTTAGCTTCTTAGAGACTTACCCGGTAATAGGACCTTGGTGCGGGATTAGTGGAGCATGAGACTTACCCGATGATTGCTCCCATTAGTGAAACACTCTTTCCCAACATACCGCGGTTTATCCTTTGTTGATTAGAAGCTTGATTCCTTGCCATGACCGGAAATCCGAATCTCTAGAATCCGTTATTCATACCTTAATCTTATATTCCGTGTTTATGTTGTTGTTTGTTTGATATCTATTGCATGATTGTGATCTTTGTTTGATCACCATAAAACCATCCAAAAACATATATTTTTCATTTCTTCATTTCCTTCTCTTTTGTTATCTTAGACTCATACTATCCATGATCATTACTTGACTCAATTTCGCCTTAGTCTTTGTGTTTAACCTTGGAATGTTTTCCATGCTACGAAGCAGCCATACATTGTGGGTTCGCTAGGAGTTTAGGAAGTTTTATCGAGTTATAAATTTAAGACTTTTGTGCGCATGCTTTGGGCGAACAAGTTCTTTGCATTCTTGCTTCGGATTTGTGACTCCAATTTCTAGTGTAACAAGTTTTTGGCAACGTTGCCGGAGACTAGGTCTAGATTGAATCATTGTGTGTGATTGTTTATAGTATAGGTCTTTCTTGTTTGCTTTTGATCTTGTTTGATTTTTGTCTTTGATTTTTAAGGAACTCTCTTATTCTTTAGGTGCATGCGTAGATCTCGTGGAAAGGTGATAACACGATTTATGACTTAGGTTTAGGTAGTCATTTAGATAGATTTTTCACTCATTCATGCATGGTTTAGCACTAGTTCACGACCTTTGCACTCAATTAACGTATTTTGTCGTGATAGACGTCTACACGGACTCTTGCATTGCTTTGTAGGTATTTTGGGAGAATTAGGAGCTTAAACGATACGTTTGAGGATCGTTCATTAAGATGACACACCCTCGGACTCATTTGAATGCAGGCTAAGGGCTAAGGAGGACTCAAGGAACCTTACCAACACAAGCCATGCACCAAATCAAAGCTTAATGAACTAAGGCAACGCTGAAGCACCAAACCACGGTTCACTGGCACTTCCACGGCCGTGGAACCACCCGTGGTTTTTGCCAGACGGTTGTGACAGTTGTGCCACGATCTCTTGACCTTCTCTAGCATGGTGGTAGTATAAAAGTGGTCCTGCAAGGCTGAGAGAAGGCATCTTGGAGCAACTCTCCATTATCCACTATCATCCAATCAAAATACTCTCTCAACAAGAAGATTCTTTTGGGAGAAGCTACCATTGAAGGAGGAGGAGGAGCTCCATTGAAGAGGAGAAGAAGAACTCACCATTGCTAGACTTTGATAGCTTTTGTAGTGAAGAATTTCGGAATCGATTTCTAGAGTTGTATGAACCTTTTAAAACTTCTTTCGGAAGGGTTGTGTGTCATTCTAATCTTACTTTCAGCTTGGTTTTGTTTACTTCACTTGTTCATCTCTTTCTCTTCATTATCTTGAAAATGGAAGCCATGATTTTATGCTTGATGATTTCGATTGTTATCATGCATGTTGTAGGCTAAATAGATGTGATTCTAGGATTATGATAGGATGGACTTAGATTTACCCTTGGATGAGTCACTCACTTGAACGAAACGTCTGTTAGGGTCCATGGTCTGTTCTTGCCAGTCCACGGCCGTGGACTTGGTAGAACAACCCGTGATTCTCCCTGGTTCGACGGATCTAGCTTTAGATTGATAGAATGTTGAAATCCTAGTGTTTGTTGAGTCAAATCTACCCTAGGGTGACCTAGTGTTAGCAACTAAGTCTTAGAAGAGACCTACCCGGTGATTCTTACCCTTAGATTTCAAAGATGACAAGCCCTAGGTAGTGGTGAGCCTCATAAGCCGCCATTGGACTAAGTGTGCTAGGATAGTTGTTTAGGACTAACCCTTCCGAGACTTAACCGGTGAGGATAGTTTAGATCCCTAGGTGAAAATCCGGTTTGTGTAGAATTCCATCCCTTAGGTTCTTAGAGACTTACCCGGTGATGAGATCTTAGGGACGGATTAGTGGACCATGAGACCTACCCGGTGATTGATCCCAATCTAGAAACACTCACTCCCAACATATCATAGTTAATCCAAGGAATGATTAGATAGCTTGAGTCCTATGCCATAACCGGAATTTCCAACCCCTAGAATCCGCTTTTCTCTTTTGATTCATATCTCGTGTTTAGCTTGTTTGTTTGTGTTGATTCGTTAGCTTAGTTGATTGTTTACTTTGCATGATTTGTGATCCTTGATTGATCACCTAAAAACCAACCAAAAACATTGAGATTTTCATTTCTTTATTTCTTTCTCTTTTCTTAATCTAGATCTTCACTAAACTTAATCATAAATCGAATCAATCTCACCTTAGTCTTTGTGTTCGACCTCGGAATACTATCCATACTACGAACGTCCGGTACACTGCGGGTTCGCTAGGAGTTAGGAGGAATATAACGAGTATAAATTTAAAACCTATTGCGTATGACACACATCTTGAGCGTAACAAGTTTTTGGCGCCGTTGCCGGGGACTAGGTCTAGATTGAGTCTACTTTGTGATTGTTTATAGTGTAGATCTTTCTTGTTGCTTTTGATCTCTTTTTGGTTTGTGTCTTTGCTTTTCAGGACATCTCTCACCCTTTAGGTGTATGCGAAGATCTCGTGGCAAGGATTTAGCTCCATTCGATCCCGAACCGGAGAAAACCCTTAGATATAGATCCAAGAGCATTAAAAAGGGAGAAGAGATGGCCGGAAGAGATCTCCAAGCTGAATTGGATAAAGCCTTAGAGCAAATAAGGCTAAGGGATGAGCTCTTGGAGGAAGAAAGGAGACTTGCCAATGAGAGGCAAGAAGTAACTAGGAGGGAGATTGATGAGATTAGGCAAGCCCTTGTACAAGGAGAGCTTAATTGTCAACAACCTCCACCTCCTCCACCACCACAACCGCAGCCGGCGGCGAATGTTAGGGTTGTGCCCATTGCAGTTGAAGAGCCACAAACATTAGGGAGACGTATGGATCCGGTGCAAAGAGCACACCGTCCGGGTGTGAACTTAGGAGATCCCGCAACCCACAACTACGAGCTCCGTCCTCAAGTTCTACAAATGATCCGGCATAATCAATTTGGAGGGATGGAAGGAGAGTCTCCTCATCAACACTTGATGAACTATGAGATTTTGATGGAGACTCTTAGACCGCCAAGATTGGAGAGCAACAACCATAAGCTTAGGGCTTTTTCCTTCTCTCTTAAGGATAAAGCCTTGGCTTGGTATCAATCTATTCCACAAGGGCGAGTTAGTACTTGGGAGGAGATGACAACCGAGTTTTTGACTAAGTTCTTCCCACCTTCCAAGACTACCGAGTTAAGAGGGAAAATCAATGCCTTCGTGATGAAGGATAGAGAGAGTTTATTCAAGTCTTGGGAAAGGTTCAAGGATCTTCTCCCAGATTGTCCACACCATGGTATACCAAAAATTGAGCTATTGGAGATCTACTTCAAGGGACTTGATGAAGATAGCCAATTCAAGCTCCAATCTCTTTCCGGTGGGACTTTCATGGAAAAGCATGTAGATGAAGCTTGGGAGTTTGTGGAGAAACAAGCTCTAGTGATTGAGAAATACTCCCATTGGAAGAGTGAAGGGAGAAAGGCGGGATCATATGAGGTGAGTGAAGTCACCATGTGCAACTTCAAGCTTGACGCCATCAACAACGAGATAAAATCTTTGAGAGAGAGTTGTGTGCTACAACTTTGAAGAACCAAGCAACTCCTCAAGTGCAAGTGCAAGTAATTTGTCTTCAAAAGAGGAAGATGTCAATTACATGGGAAGGGGCAATTACAATAACTACCAAGGCCCAAGGAACTTCAACAACAACCGGCAATTCAACAATTACCGGCCCAACCATAACCATCCCGGGTTTTCCTACTCTAACCCGGATGGAGCCTTGAACCCTTCCGCTTCCACAAGCACAACTCCACCACCAAAAGCTTCACAAAAACCTCCACCCGGATTTACTCAACCTCCAAAGGATAGGACCGAAATGATGTTTGAGCAATTGCTTGGAAGGTTGAGTGGTCTCGAGAGCACGGTGACTTCCATCTCTAAGGCTCAAAAGGTGTTGGAAGCACAAGTGTTCCAAAAGGCGGGTGAAGCCCATAGAGATCCGGGAAAGCTTCCCGGAAGGACCGAAGACAACCCACGAGGCCAAGTGTTGGCCATTACAACGAGGAGTGGGTTGAGCGTGAAGGATCCTTTGCCCAAGGAAAATGCTAAGGGAAAGCAAGTGGTGATAGAAGAAGATATGTTGCAAGAAGATGGAGGCAAGAGCAAGGATGTTGAGCCAACCTATGTGGCACCGCCTCCATACAAACCACCGCTACCGTTCCCACAATCACGAGCAAGAGCTCGCTTGGACAATCACTTTGGTAAGTTCCTTGAACTTATGTCCAAATTGCATATTAATATTCCGTTCATGGACGCTATTTTAGGAATGCCGGCATATGGCAAGTTCTTGATGGAGATACTCTCCAACAAAAGGAAGTTGGAGGAGTATGGAGAAATACGAATGATAAAGAGGTCCTCGGAATTGATCCAAACAATGAAGGAGGAGATGCCTCCTAAGCTAAGGGATCCGGGTTCCTTTTGTGTCCCAATTGGAGTGGGAGATGTGAAGTATGAAGCCCTTTGTGATCTTGGGGCAAGTGTAAGCATCATACCGCTTGCACTTTGCAACAAGGTTGGGCTAGGAGAGCCAAAACCGGTCAAGATGACCCTCTACATGGCGGACCGCTCAATCACTCATCCGGTTGGGATCTTAGAAGACATTCTGGTGCAACTAGGGAAGTTCTATGTGCCCATAGACTTCGTTGTTTTGGACATCCCGGCGGACTATCCCGTTCCCATCATCTTAGGAAGACCTTCCTAGCCACTTCCGGATGCCTAGTGGATTGCAAGAATGGGGTTCTCTCCTTCAACATTGGAGAAGAGAATATCAAGTTTAAGTTGTCCACAATGATGAAAGGGCCAACCCTTGATGAAGATGTATTCAACATTGTCGAGCAAGAGGAGTCTAGAGAATTTGTGAGCTCGATATTGATCAAGGACCCCTTGGAGAAGGTTCTTGCCTTAAGTTTGATGGAGGAAGGTGTTGAGGAGGCTTACAATGAAGAAATCAAGGCCTTGGAAGCACTAGAAAAGGAGACAAGAGTTGAAAATGAAGACCACGAAGGCATGCTGAACACCTGTAGGTTTCACGGGCGTGGAATGTGTTCCACGGCCGTAGAACTCTCTGGAAAGCTCCAACGAGCAAGGTTGGCAACTTCCATGGCCGTGGATGTGGAGCCAACCGTGGATCCAACCGTGGTTCCCCCAGAAGCAGCCCTCATTGATGATCAAGCTTCAAGGAGCCTTGAAGGGTCTTCATTTGCTTTGGATTCATCTCATCCAACGTTATTTGGATCGCCTCCACTCGATAAAGGTCCTCCTAAACTTGAACTCAAACCCCTCCCCTCTCATTTAAAGTATGCTTTCCTTGGTGACAATTCTACATATCCGGTGATTGTGAATGCATGCTTGAATGATGATGAACTTGCTAAGTTGTTGCATGAGCTAAGATTGCATAGGAAAGCCATTGGCTATACTATTGATGATTTAGTTGGCATTAAACCCTCTTTGTACATGCATAAGATATTAATGGAAGATAACCATAAACCCTCTATTGAACATCAAAGAAGATTGAATCCTATAATGAAAGAGGTAGTCAAGAAAGAGATCATTAAGTTGCTAGATGCGGGAATTATCTACCCTATCTCGGATAGTAAGTGGGTTAGTCCCGTTCATGTAGTTCCTAAGAAGGGTGGGATGACCGTAGTGACTAATGAGAACAATGAACTAATCCCAACTAGGACAATTACGGAATGGAGGATGTGTATTGATTATAAGAAATTGAACATGGCCTCTAGGAAAGATCACTTCCCTCTCCCTTTCATTGACCAAATGCTAGAGAGGTTAGCTCAACATTCTCATTTTTGCTACCTAGATGGTTATAGTGGATTCTTCCAAATCCCTATCCACCCCGATGACCAAGAGAAAACGACCTTTACATGTCCATGGGGAACTTTTGCATATAGGAGAATGCCATTTGGGTTGTGTAATGCACCTGCCACCTTCCAAAGGTGTATGATGGCTATCTTTTCGGAATACATTGAAAACATCATGGAAGTATTTATGGATGAATTCTCTGTTTATGGTTCTTCCTTTGATAATTGCTTGGCTAACTTGTCACTAGTATTGAAAAGATGTGAGGAGACAAACCTTGTCTTGAATTGGGAAAAATGCCACTTCATGGTAAGTGAAGGTATTGTGTTGGGACACTTGGTGTCCAACCGTGGCATTGAGGTTGATAGGGCCAAAATTGAAACGATAGAGAAGTTGCCACCACCTACCTCGGTGAAGGGGGTAAGGAGTTTCTTAGGGCATGTCCGTTTCTACCGGAGGTTTATTAAAGACTTCTCTAAAATTTCTAAGCCTCTCACTAACCTACTAATGAAAGATGTTGAGTTTGTTTTCTCCAAGGATTGCCTTGAGGCTTTTTGTAGGTTGAAGAACGCTTTGATCTCTGCACCTATCATGCAACCTCCGGATTTGAGTTTACCGTTTGAGATCATGTGTGATGCAAGTGATGTAGCCGTTGGGGCTGTTTTGGGGCAAAGGAAAGATGGGCGCACACATGCCATTTATTATGCTATCAAGACGCTAGATGATGCCCAACTCAATTATGCTACCACCGAGAAGGAATTGCTAGCGGTGGTGTATGCATTTGAGAAGTTCCGCTCATATCTTGTTGGAGCAAAGGTCATTGTTTATACGGACCATGCTGCGATCCGTTATCTCCTTACAAAGAAGGATGCCAAACCTAGGTTGATTCGGTGGATCCTTCTTCTTCAAGAGTTTGATTTGGAAATCCGGGACAAGAAGGGATCCGAGAACTCCGTGGTGGATCACCTTAGTAGACTCCCACCATTGGAGCTTGAAAGAGATGACATCCCGATTGATGACTCATTCCGGGATGAGCAATTGCAAATGGTGGAGGAGTGCTTGTTCCAAGTGTCTAGAGGAAGTGAGCCATGGTATGCCGACATTGTGAACTATCTTGTGTGTGAGGAAGTGCCTCCCGGATTGACATATGCCCAAAGAAAGAAATTCTTCAAAGATGTGAGGCACTACTATTGGAGTGAACCACTTTTGTTCAAGAGAGGGCCGGATGGAATGTTTAGAAGATGCATACCGGAGGATGAGATAGAGAGTGTGATCCCCCATTGTCATTCCTTGCCATGTGGAGGGCATGCTAGCTCACATAAGACATGTGCAAAGGTGTTGCAATCGGGCTTCTTTTGGCCGAGTTTGTTCAAGGATGTGCAAAACTTTGTGGTAGCTTGTGATGCTTGCCAACGAATGGGCAACATCTCAAGGAGGAATGAGATGCCCTTGAACAATATACAAGAAGTCGAGATATTTGATGTGTGGGGTGTGGACTTCATGGGACCATTCCCTTCTTTATGTGGCAACCTCTACATCCTATTGGCGGTTGATTATGTTTCAAGATGGATGGAGGCAATTGCCTCTCCCACAAATGATGCCAAGGTTGTGGTGCGGTTCTTCAACCGAGTGATCTTTCCTAGGTTTGGAACACCAAGGGTGATCATAAGTGATGGAGGGAAGCACTTCACTAATAGGAACTTCGGGGCACTTTTGGCTAAGTATGGGGTGACTCATAAGGTGGCAACACCTTACCACCCCCAAACTAGTGGCCAAGTGGAGATCTCCAACCGGGAGACAAAAGGGATACTTGAGAAGACGGTCTCTAGGACGAGAAAGGATTGGGCTATGAAGCTCGATGATGCCTTGTGGGCATATAGAACCGCTTTCAAGACACCAATTGGCACCACTCCCTACAAGTTAGTCTATGGCAAGTCTTGCCACCTTCCGGTAGAGATGGAGCATAGAGCTTATTGGGCCATTAAGTGGCTAAATTTTGACCTCAAGGAGGCGGGAGAGAAGAGGTTGCTTGATATGAACGCTCTTGAGGAGATCCGGTTGGATGCTTATGAGAATGCCCGGATCTACAAGGAGAGGACTAAACGTTGGCATGATAAGCGCCTCATCCCGAAGGAGTTGAGTGAAGGAGACCTTGTCCTTCTTTTCAACTCAAGACTGCGGCTCTTCCCTGGAAAGCTAAAATCAAGATGGACCGGGCCATATGTGTTGAAGAAGATCTTCCTCCATGGAGCTATTGAGATAGGAGGGGAACATTGTGGAGATTTCAAAGTGAATGGGCACCGGTTGAAGAAGTATGTCCCGGGAGCTCCGGTGGATATGATTGCCCCACTTCACCTAGAATGAGACGCCCCTGAGTTTGGTCAAGCTAATGACCTTAAAGAAGCGCTTGATGGGAGGCAACCCATTGGTAACGTTTTCTCTTTTTCGTTTTGTTTTTGTTTTTGATTTTTCTGTTTTTTTTGTGTGTTTGGTGTGTTTTGTGTGTGTGCTAGAGTCTTGGTAGCATTGGAAGCCTTGCAATGATGAACCCCTCATCAATTATGGGTGGAGCGGACGCGGAACTTGGACGGCTAGCGGTGCCTAGCGCGGGTTTCGACGCTTTGATGAACACTTAGAGCTCTCTACCATTGTTGATAGGATCATCCAACATCAACTCCACTTGAGAAATCCCAAATACCATAGCAAACCATTTTTACATTGTGAGAACATTCTTTCACTCTTCTTTACTTCATTACTACATTGGGGACAATGTGTTTCTAAGTATGGGGTGGGGTTTGCATGATCTTTTGCATGATTAGCATCTAGGGTAGTTTAATATTATCACATGTCTTGCATTGTACATACTTATTTCGAAAACTTTAAAAAAATCAGAAAATTTAAAAACTTTTTGTGCTTTCTAGGCTTGGATATGACCCTAATGATGAATCTTATCTTGTGGATTGGCTATGGATGGCCTTATGTGTTAAATTTATGAATAGCATATGTGGACTTAGAGTACTTCTCTTGAATCCCATGAATGATTTGTGATCATGATGTTTGCCTAGAATGGATTGAGTATTGAAAGTCGAAATTACATGCTAGTTCTTACACACCATCTAGGAATGAATGAGGCAATTCATCTTTCTCTTCTTCTCATCTTGATCATGATGTTCGAGCACCTCAATTGATATAAATTTGACCTCTTTTGACCCATCCCGGAATAGGAGCATGTTAGTGTGTTGATGTGTGTGAAAAGCAAGTGTGGGGTGAAGATGTTGATGAAAGAATGCCATGAATAAAATGCTGAATTTGTTGTGAAAGTGTAGACAAAAATATAGGTTTGGGGACATTGGTTTAAATGACAAGTAACTCGGCACACTTCACATAATCGGGTGTTGGTGCCTTGCCAAAGTCAAATAAACCGATTGTCCTAACGAGCTTTGGTATGTGTGCCCGGTGTGGATGCACCTCGAAAAATAGAAAAAGCCCGAGGATGGCTAATCACCAAGGTTTCGGCTTTTGTACACCAATGCCATTGTCTCAAAAATAATGAATGAAAAAGAAAAGAAAGAAAAGATGGAGAAAATATACACTTGAGGGAAGTTGATCGAGGACAAAATTGTGGAGTTAGTTCCATTCCCGGATTAGCATCACATAGCCAAGAAAAATCCCCACCTAATCACAACGTTTCTTGGCCTTTTATTTCATATGACCTTATGACCTATTTGCATGTTTGTAAGACTTATTAATTTAGATTGGATATGCTCTTGATCGTCTTGACTTCTTCATTTTTACATTTCATGCATACTTTCGAGTTAAGTATAATTGTCTTTCCGTGCCTTCATTTATTTGATAAATAATTGCTTGTCCGTTGCCATGAAACATGACTATGAAGGTGATCCAATAGTAGAAGCACAAACCCAAAAAGATTTTGCCATTTTTCTGCATACATAAATCATGTCATCTCTTAGTCTATAGTTGGGAATTTGCTCGGGGACGAGCAAACCTTAAGTATGGGGTATTTTTGATAACACGATTTATGACTTAGGTTTAGGTAGTCATTTAGATAGATTTTTCACTCATTCATGCATGGTTTAGCACTAGTTCACGACGTTTGCACTCAATTCACGTATTTTGTCGAGATAGACGTCTACACGGACTCCTGCATTTCTTTGTAGGTATTTTAGGAGAATTAGGAGCTTAAACGATACGTTTGAGGATTGTTCATCAAGATGACACACCCTCGGACTCATTTGAATGCAAGCTAAGGGCTAAGGAGGACTCAAGGAACCTTACCAACACAAGCCATGCACCAAATCAAAGCTTAATGAACCAAGGCAACGCTGAAGCACCAAACCACGGTTCACTGGCACTTCCACGGCCGTGGAACCACCCGTGGTTTTTGCCAGACGGTTGTGACAGCTGTGTCACGATCTCTTGACCTTCTCTAGCATGGTGGTAGTATAAAAGTGGTCCTGTAAGGCTGAGAGAAGGCATCTTGGAGCAGCTCTCCATTATCCACTATCATCCAATCAAAATACTCTCTCAACAAGAAGATTCTTTTGGGAGAAGCTACCATTGAAGGAGGAGGAGGAGCTCCATTGAAGAGGAGAAGAAGAACTCACCATTGCTAGACTTTGATAGCTTTTGTAGTGAAGAATTTCGGAATCGATTTCTAGAGTTGTATGAACCTTTTAAACCTTCTTTCGGAAGGGTTGTGAGTCATTCTAATCTTACTTTCAGCTTGGTTTTGTTTACTTCACTTGTTCATCTCTTTCTCTTCATTATCTTGCAAATGGAAGCCATGATTTTATGCTTGATGATTTCGATTGTTATCATGCATGTTGTAGGCTAAATAGATGCGATTCAAGGGTAAGGAAAGGATGGTTGTGGCTAGGACTATGATAAGATGGACTTAGATTTACCCTTGGATGAGTCACTCACTTGAACGAAACGTCTGTTAGGGTCCACGGTCTGTTCTTGCCAGTCCACGGCCGTGGACTTGGTAGAACAACCCGTGATTCTCCCTCGTTCGACGGATCTAGCTTTAGATTGATAGAATGTTGAAATCCTAGTGTTTGTTGAGTCAAATCTACCCTAGGGTGACCTAGTGTTAGCAACTAAGTGTTAGAAGAGATCTACCCGTTGATTCTTACCCTTAGATTTCAAAGATGACAAGCCCTAGGTAGTGGTGAGCCTCATAAGCCGCCATTGGACTAAGTGTGCTAGGATAGTTGTTTAGGACTAACCCTTTCGAGACTTAACCGGTGAGGATAGTTTAGATCCCTAGGTGAAAATCCGGTTTGTGTAGAATTCCATCCCTTAGGTTCTTAGAGACTTACCCGGTGATGAGATCATAGGGACGGATTAGTGGACCATGAGACCTACCCGGTGATTGATCCCAATCTAGAAACACTCACTCCCAACATATCATAGTTAATCCAAGGAATGATTAGATAGCTTGAGTCCTATGCCATAACCGGAATTTCCAACCCCTAGAATCCGCTTTTCTCTTTTGATTCATATCTCGTGTTTAGCTTGTTTGTTTGTGTTGATTCGTTAGCTTAGTTGATTGTTTACTTTGCATGATTTGTGATCCTTGATTGATCACCTAAAAACCAACCAAAAACATTGAGATTTTCATTTCTTTATTTCTTTCTCTTTTCTTAAACTAGATCTTCACTAAACTTAATCATAAATCGAATCAATCTCATCTTAGTCTTTGTGTTCGACCTCGGAATACTATCCATACTACGAATGTCCCGTACACTGCGGGTTCGCTAGGAGTTAGGAGGAATATAACGAGTATAAATTTAAAACCTATTGCGTATCACACACATCCTGAGCGTAACAAAAGGATTTAGCTCCATTCGACCCCGAACCAGAGAAAACCTTATGACTAGATCCAATGGCATTAAGAAGAAGAAGGAGATGACCGGAAGAAATTTTGAAACTGAGTTAAATGACGCCTTAGAGAAACTAAGGCTAAGGGATGAGGCCTTGGAAAATGGGAGGAGACTTGCAAATGAGATGCAAAAATCAACTAGGAGGTAAATTGAAGAGATTAGACAAGCTCTTGTGCAAAGTGTAAGAGTCTTAGTCTTTGGAGCCTAGATAAGCTAGAGTGTGTCTTACCTTGATCCAGTCAGCCGCCCCAGCGGACCAAGGAGGCCGCCCCTGCGGCCCTGTGGCTAGTGCAACCTCTTTTGTTGACTCTCGACCGTGCTTTGCGGCTGGTTTCTCTTATAAGCCTCCTTAGACTTCAGATGAGGGGTTTCTTCATCTCTCTTGTCTCTCTCTTCCTCCTCACGTTCTTCTTCTTCCTCTCTTCTCCCTTGAGCTTCTTTGATCTCTCCTTGCTTATGTGAGTGAGTTCTTGAGAGTTTGAGAGTGGCTTTGGCCTTGGAAGATCTTGAAGTTGTTGTTGAGAGTTGTTGCTGTTGTGTTGAGGCTGAGAGAGGTGTTGATGCTCCTTAGTGCAGCCTAGGGCTTGTGTGGTAAGCTTTTCTCTTCATCTTTCTTTCTTCCTTCTCTTTTGCTTCTTATCTTTCTCTTTAGCCCAGGAATCACAAGTTTGGACTTGTGTTGGATCTTCCCTGGACGTTTTGATGATCATATATGTGTATATGTGCATATGTATTGCTGTGGTATGATGAAGACGTGAAGAGAATCGAGAAAGGGGTCGAAGAAAAGTCGGGACCAACTCTCTGCACAGTTGGCCGCCCCTGCGCCTGTCCTAAGCCGCACATACACCTGGTTTTGAGCAGCCCCTGCGCCTCACTGGACCAGCCGTGTGTTCTTGCTTCTATTAGTGCATACCTTGTTGGTATGTCTTCTTTCCTTCCTTTCCTTTGACCTTGGCTTAGTTGATAGCTAGGTTAGGATGGTTAGGATGAGTTGTATGATAGAGATGTGCCTTAGGCACTTGTGTTGATGTGAAGGTTATGCCATAGGCATATGTGGTCTTGTTATGATCTTTAGGTTGTAGGTTGGTTCTGGTTATGGAGATGAGTCTCCTAACCCTTTCAGGTTGTGATTTTGTGTGCCTTGCTCTTGCAGGCGTTGGTTTCTTCCCCAAGGGAAAGTTGTGACGTGGTAGAGGATACGAGTGTAATGGTTGTGTGTGTTCATATGGTTTTACATTTATAACCTAAACCGGAATAGGATGACCATTCATTACATTTATATGGCCCAAGTGTATTATAACGGGCGGTAACCACCGGTCTCTGCCTGTTGGTTAGGACGAGGTGCCCTAAAGATGATCTCACAGGAGGGGACGAGTGAAGGTCACCCCCATGCAAAAACTCCTGTGTTACGTTGGAAGGGACGGGATTCTTGAGGCTCCTCGTGTTACAAAAGAAGTTAAATTAGTAATGGAATAACGTAATAAAAGATAATAAATGAATGTGTGTGACATTGCATGTATGAGATGTTGATATGTGTTTGTGCTATTACTATCATGCTTATCTATTGCTGTAGCTAACGGTGTATATCGTGTTGTAGATGATTGTTCGCCACTTAGCGTGCGTGCAAATAAGTCTTAAATTTATAAAACTAGAATCAAGCAAGCGAACCCGCAGTGTACGGATCGACGTAGTTAAGTAAGAATTCCAGAGTATTGAACACAGGGATTTGGGGGGTTAAATCCAGTTATAAATCGTCAAGCAAGTAAATGTATGAGCTTTGTAAATATTGGGAAAACAACAACCCTAAAGACACTCTCTATAAAGGTTGTTGAGGCTTCAGTATAGAAAGGAGCTAAAGACAAGAATTTATATCAAATACCCAAACTTGTAATCCAAGGATCAAGACAAACTAAACCGATTAAGGTTGTGACACTCAAAATCGAAGTAGAGGTTGTTGAGGCTTCACTACTACCTAGAAAAGGCAAGCCAAGAGTAAGTTAAAGCAAATCTTTAACTTTGGATTAAAGTAAAAGCAAGGGTCGTAAACTAGGGTAAATTACGGGTTGATCTTGAGTTCCACGGCCGTGGAACCTCAAGAATAGGTCGTGATTCTGGCTCGTCGGCGAATCTCTCTAACTCTCAGGGTCCAATCTATTTACGATCGATCTATCATCATCTAAGCCACAACTATCAACCCTTCACCTTAGAATTGCTAAAGGGTTTTAGCCAACAACAGTCATTATGATTGTTACGCTAAGAATGTGATGCACGCAAAAAGCCTTAAATTTATAACTCGATATATTTCTCCTAACTCCTAGCGAACCCGTAGTGTACGGGACGTTTTGTAGTAGGGATAGTATTCCGAGGTCGAACACAAAGACTGAGGTGAGATTGAATCGATTAGTGACTAAGGATAGTGGAGATCTAGCCCAAGAAAAGAGAAAGAAACAAATAAATGAAAATCTCAATGTTTTTGGTTTGGTTTTAGGTGATCAATCAAAGATCACAAATCATGCGAAATCAACAATCAACTAAGCTAACACCACAAGTAAACAAGCAAATACGAAATATGTAATAAAAGGGAGAAAAGCGGATTCTAGGGGTTGGAAATTCCGGTTATGGCATAGGACTCAAGCTATCTAATCATTCCTTGGATCAACTATAGTATGTTGGGAGTGAGCGTTTCTAGATTGGGATCAATCACCAGGTAGGTCTCATGGTCCACTAGTCCATTCCTAAGGTCTAATCATCGGGTAAGTCTCAAAGAGCCTAAGGATAGGAATTCTACACAAACCGGATGGTATTCTAGGGATCTAACCTATCCTTACCGGGTAAGTCTCCGGAAGGCAAGTCCTAAATACCTATCCTAGCACACTCAGTCCAATAGCGGCTTGTGAGGCTCACTACTACCTAGAGTTCGTCATCTTCGGTATCTATGAGTAAGAATTACCGGGTAGGTCTCTTCTAACACTTAGTTGCTAACACTAGGTCACCATAGGATAGATTTAACTCACCAAACACTAGGATTTCGACAATCTAACAACCTAACACTTGGATTTATCATTACAAGCAAGTTAATCAAAATCACGGGGTGTTCATCAAGATCCACGGCCGTGGTTTATCTAGAACAAACCGTGGTTTCTAACAATGACTAGGTTCAATCAAACGAATCATCCAAGCCTACATTTAAGTCTATTCTGTCATAGTCCAAGCCATAACAATCTTTTCCTTACCCTAGAATCGCATCTATCTAGCCAACAACATGCATCTTAAAGATCAAACTCAACAAGCATAAAATCATAGAATCCATGGGAAGAAGATGAAATGAAAGATGGATTAAGCAAATGAAACAAGTAATACAAGCTAAATCAAGGTTCAAGAAGGACTTACAACCCTTCAAAAGAAGGTTCAATCGATTCTTACAAAACCTTGCAAAACGTTTCACTCAAAATCACTCAAAAAGACTATGGAACCATGAACTAGTGTGCTTCTTCTTCTTCTCCAATGGAAGCTTTTCTTCTTCTCCAATGGAAGCTCCAATCCAATCTTCCAATGAGAGAATCTTTCTTGTTGTGAGTGTGTGAGAGAATGGGAGTGAGAATGGATGCCTTTTTCAACTTTGCAGGACCACCTTTTATCCTACAAATTTGCAAGAGTCGGCCGTGAAGATCGTGGCACAGCTGTCACAACCGTCTGGCAAAAACCACAGCCCATTTCCACGCCCGTGGAAGTCCCAATAGCCGTGGTTTTGGTGCCTCAACTTGTTTTGGATCATTAAGTCACGATTTGGTGCATGACATGCAACAACAAGGTCCCATGAGTCCTCCTTAGCCCCTAGCTTGCATTCCAATGAGTCCGAAGGCGTGTCATCTCGAGGAACGATCCTCGAATGTATCGATTAAGCTCCTAAATCTCCCAAAATACCTACAAAGCAAGCAAGAGTCCGAGTAGACGTCTATCTCGACAAATTACATGAATTGAGTGCAAAGGTTGTGAACTAGTGCTAAACCATGCATGAATGAGCGGAAAAACTATCTAAATGAGTACCTAAACCTAAGTCATAAATCGTGTTATCAAAAATACCCCATACTTAAGGTTTGCTCGTCCCCGAGCAAGTCCCAACTATTGACTAAAAGATGACATGATTAATGCATGCTGAAAAACAACAAAATCTTTTTGGAGTTGTGCTTCTAATATTGGATCACCTTCATAGTCATGTTTCATGGCAAATGGACAAGCAATCATGTATCAAATAAGTGAAGTCATGGAAAGACAATTATACTTAACTCGAAAGCATGCATGAAATGTAAAAATGGAGAAGTCAAGATGATCATGAGCATATCCAATCTAGATTACTAAGTCTTACAAACATGCAAATAGGTCACAAGGACTTAGGAAATAGAAGGCCAAGAAATGTTGTGATTAGGTGGGAACTTTTCTAGATTATGTGATGCTAATCCGGGAATGGAACTAACTTCACAACTTTACATTTTTATCAACTTCCCACAAGTGTATATTTTTTCCATCTTTTCTTTTCTTTTTCTTTCTCTTATTTTTGAGACAATGGCATTGGTGTACAAAAGCCGAAACCTTGATGATTAGCCATCCTCGGGCTTTTCTATTTTTCGAGGTGCATCCACACCGGGCACACATACCAAAGCTCGTTAGGACTATTGGTTTATTTGACTTTGGCAAGGCACAAACACCCGATTATGTGAATGGTGCCGAGTTACTCGTCATTTAAACCAACGTCCCCAAACCTATATTTTTGTCTACACATTCACAACAAATTCAGCACTTCATTCATAACATTCTTTCAATAACAACTTCACCCCATACTTGCTTTTCACACACTCAACACACTAGCATGCTCCTATTCCCAGATGGGCCAAAAGAGGTCAAATTTATATCAATTGAGGTGCTCAAACAACATGATCAAGATGAGAAGTACAGAAAGATGAATTGCCTTAATCACTCCTAGATGATGTGCAAGAACTAGCAAGTAATTTCGACTTTCAATACTCAATCCAATCAAGGCAAGCATCATAATCACAAATCATTCATGGGATTCAAGATAAGTACTTCAAGTCCACATATGCATTCATCAATTCAACACATAAGGCCATCCATAGCCAATCCACACAACAATCTCATCATAAGGGTCATTCCCAAGCTTAGAAGCACTAAATTTTTATAAAATTTTCTGATTTTTTTGCATTTTTCGAAATGTGTATATACAATGCAAGACATGTGACAATATTAAACTATCCTAGATGCTAATCATGCAAAAGATCATGCAAACCCCACCCCATACTTAGAAACACATTGTCCCCAATGTAGTAATGAAGTAAAGAAGAGTGAAAGAATGTTCTCACAATGTAAAAATGGTTTGCTATGGTATTTGGGATTTCTCAAGTGGAGTTGATGTTGGATGATCCTATCAACAATGGTAGAGAGCTCTAAGTGTTCATCAAAGCGTCGAAAGAGGGTTCTCACAATGTAAAAATAGTTTGCTTTGGTATTTGGGATTCAAGTAAAGAAGAGTGAAAGAGGGTTCTCACAATGTAAAAATAGTTTGCTTTGGTATTTGGGATCACTTAAGTGGAGTGATGTTGGATGATCCTATCAACAATGGTAGAGAGCTCTATATGTTCATCATGGCGTCGGGACCCGCGCTAGGCACCGCTAGCCGTCCAAGTTCCGCGTCCGCTCCACCAATAATTGATGAGGGACTCATCATCATCATCCACATGCCATGCAAGGCTTCCATGCTACCAAGACTCTAGCACACACACAAAGCGCACCAAACACATAAAAACAGAAAAATCAAAAACAAAAACAAAAACGAAAAGGGGAAAACGTTACCAATGGGTTGCCTCCCATCAAGCGCTTCTTTAAGGTCATTAGCTTGACCAAACTCGGGGGTGTCTCACTCAAGGTGAAGTGGGGCAATCATATCCACCGGGGCTCCCGGGATATACTTCTTCAAACGATGCCCATTCACCTTAAAATCTGAACAATGCTCCCCTCCTATCTCAACCGCTCCATGGGGAAAGATCTTCTTCACCACATAAGCACCCGTCCATCTTAACTTTAGCTTTCCGGGGAAGAGCCGCAGCCTTTAGTTGAAGAGAAGGACAAGGTCGCCTTCACTCAACTCCTTCGGGATGAGACGCTTGTCATGCCAACGTTTGGTCCTTTCCTTGTAGATTCGAGCGTTCTCATAGGCATCCAACCGGATCTCCACAAGGGCGTTCATATCAAGCAATCTCTT
The DNA here is from genome assembly GCA_033239125.1 of Fagopyrum homotropicum. Taxonomy (NCBI): domain Eukaryota; kingdom Viridiplantae; phylum Streptophyta; class Magnoliopsida; order Caryophyllales; family Polygonaceae; genus Fagopyrum; species Fagopyrum homotropicum. Next base: position 117,602,125 of record BSWB01000003.1, read on the forward strand.
CTCTCCGGCCTCCTTGAGGTCAAAATTCATCCACTTAATGGCCCAATATGCTCTATGCTCCATCTCTACCGGAAGGTGGCAAGACTTGCCATAGACTAGCTTGTAAGGAGTGGTGCCAATCGGTGTCTTGAAAGCGGTTATATAAGCCCACAAGGCATCATCGAGCTTCATAGACCAATCCTTTCTCGTCCTAGAAACCGTCTTCTCAAGATGTCCCTTTATCTACCGGTTGGAGATCTCCACTTGGCCACTAGTTTGGGGATGGTAAGGTGTTTCCACCTTATGAGTCACCCCATACTTAGCCAAAAGTGTCCCGAAGTTCCTATTAGTGAAGTGCTTCCCTCCATCACTTATGATCACCCTTGGTGTTCCAAACCTAGGAAAGATCACTCGGTTGAAGAACCGCACTACAACCTTGGCATCATTTGTGGGAGAGGCGATTGCCTCGACCCATCTCCAGACATAGTCCACCGCCAATAGGATGTAGAGGTTGCCACATGAAGAGGGGAATGGCCCCATGAAGTCCACACCTCAAACATCAAATATCTCCACCTCTTGTATGTTGTTCAAGGGCATGTCATTCCTCCTTGAGATGTTGCCAGTTCTTTGGCAAGCATCACTAGCTACCACAAAATTCTGCACATCCTTGAACAAACTTGGCCAAAAGAAACCCGATTGTAACACCTTAGCGCATGTCTTGTGTGAGCTAGCATGACCTCAACATGCCAAAGAGTGACAATGGCGGATCACACTCTCCACCTCATCCTCCGGTATGCATCTTCTAATAACTCCATCCGGCCCTCTTTTGAACAAAAGCTGCTCACTCCAATAGTAATGCCTCACATCCTTGAAGAACTTTTTCCGCTGGGCATATGACAAACCGGGAGGCACCTCCTCGCACACAAGATAGTTCACAATGTCGGCATACCATGGCTCACTTCCTCTAGACACTTGAAATAGACACTCCTCCACCATTTGCAATTGCTCATCCCGGAATGAGTCATCAATCGGGATGTTATCTCTCTCAAGCTTTAATGGTGGGAGTCTACTAAGGTGATCCGCCAAAGAATTTTCGGACCCCTTCTTGTCCCGGATTTCCAAATCAAACTCTTGAAGAAGAAGGATCCACCGAATCAAACGAGGCTTGGCATCATTCTTTGTAAGGAGATAACGGATCGCAGCATGATCCGTATACACAATGACCTTCGCTGCAACAAGATACGAGCGGAACTTCTCAAATGCATACACAACCTCTAGTAACTCCTTCTCGGTGGTAGCATAATTGAGTTGGGCGTCATCTAGCGTCTTGCTAGCATAATAGATGGCATGTGTAAGCCCATCTTTCCTTTGTCCCAAAACAGCCCCAACCGCTACATCACTCGCGTCACACATGATCTCAAACGGTAGATTCCAATCCGGCGGTTGCATGATGGGTGCGGAGATCAAAGCATTCTTCAACCTACAAAAAGCCTCAAGGCAATCCTTGGAGAAAACAAACTCAACATCTTTCATTAGTAGGTTAGTAAGAGGCTTAGAAATCTTAGAGAAATCTTTAATAAATCTCCGGTAAAAACCGGCATGCCCTAGAAAACTCCTTACCCCCTTCACCGAGGTAGGTGGTGGCAACTTCTCTATCGTCTCTATCTTAGCCCTATCAACCTCAATGCCACGGTTGGACACCAAGTGTCCCAACACGATGCCTTCACTTACCATGAAGTGGCATTTCTCCTAATTCAAGACTAGATTAGTCTCCTCACATCTTTTTAGCACTAGAGACAAGTTAGCTAAACAATCATCAAAGGAAGATCCATAAACGGAAAAATCATCCATAAACACTTCCATGATGTTTTCAATATACTCAGAAAAGATGGCCATCATACACCTTTGAAAGGTGGCGGGTGCATTACACAACCGAAATGGCATTCTCCTATATGCAAATGTACCCCAAGGACATGTGAATGTGGTTTTCTCTTGATCATCGGGGTGAATAGGGATTTGGAAGAATCCACTATAGCCATCTAAGTAACAAAAATGGGAATTTTGAGCTAATCTCTCTAACATTTGGTCAATGAAAGGAAGAGGGAAGTGATCTTTCCTAAAGGCAACATTTAGTTTCCTATAGTCTATACACATCCTCCATCCCGTAACCGTTCTAGTTGGGATTAGTTCATTATTCTCATTGGTTACTACGGTCATCCCACCCTTCTTTGGAACCACATGCACAAGACTAACCCATTTTCTATCCAAAATCGGGAAAATGATTCCCGCATCTAGCAATTTAAGGATCTCCTTCTTGACTACTTCTTTCATGATAGGGTTTAGTCTTCTTTGAGGTTTAATTGAAGGTTTATGATTATCTTCCATTTAGATCTTATGCATGCACAAAGAAGGTTTAATGCCAACTAAATCATCAATGGTATAGCCTATAGCTTTCCTATGCAATCTTAGTTCATGCAACAACCTAGCAAGTTCAACATCATTCAAGCATGCATTCACAATAACCGGATATGTAGAATTCTCACCAAGAAAAGCATGCTTCAAATGAGAGGGGAGGGGTTTAAGTTCAAGTTTAGGAGGACCTTTATCGAGTTGAGACGCTCCATACAATGTTGGTTGAGAAGAATCCAAAGCCATGGAAGACTCCTCAAGGTTCCTTGAAGCTTGATCAACAACCAATGTAGTTTCTAGAGAAACCACGGTCAAAACTACGGGCTCTGGCACAACCACAGCCGTGGAACTTTCAAAGCTTGCATTTCGGAGCATTCCAGAGAGTTCCACGGGTCTTTCCACGGGCGTGGTTCTTCTCACCTGGCCGTGGTTCCTACAAGAATTCAGCACACTTTCGTGGACATCAAATTCAGCTCTTGTCTCCTTTTCTAATGCTTCCAAAGCTTTGATTTCTTCATTGCAAGCCTCTTCAACACCTTCCTCCATCATACTTAAGCTAAGAACCTTCTCCAAGGGGTCCTTGATCAAGATCGAGCTCACAACTTCTCTAGACTCCTCTTGCTCGACAATGTTGAACACATCCTCATCAAGGGTCGGCCCCTTCATCATTGTGGACAGCTTGAACTTGATATTCTCTTCTCCAATGTTGAAGGAGAGAATTCCATTTTTACAATCCACCAAGCATCCGGAAGTGGCTAGGAAAGGTCTCCCTAAGATGATGGGAACCGGATAGTCCGCCGGGATGTCCAAAACAACGAAGTCTATTGGCATATAGAACTTCCCGAGTTGCACCGGTATGTCCTCCAAGATTCCTACGGGGTGAGTGATCGAACGGTCCGCCATATAAAGGGTCATCTTGACCGGCTTTGGCTCTCCTAGCCCAACCTTGTTGCAAAGTGCAAGCGGTATGATGCTTACACTTGCCCCAAGATCACATAGGGCTTCATACTTCACTTCTCCCACTCCAATTGGCACACAAAAAGATCCCGGATCTCTTAGCTTAGGAGGCATCTCCTCCTTCATAATTTGAATCAATTCCGAGGACCTCTTTGTCATCCTCACTTCCCCATACTCCTCCAACTTTCTTTTGTTGGAGAGTATTTCCTTCAAGAACTTGCCATATGCCAGCATACCTAGAATAGCATCCATGAACGGAATGTTAATATGCAATTTAGACATAAGTTCAAGGAATTTACCGAAGTGTTTGTCCAAACGAGCTCTTGCTCGTGATTGTGGGAATGGTAGTGGTGGCTTGTATGGAGGTGGCGCCACATATGTTGGCTCATCATCCTTGCTCTTTCCTCCATCTTCTTGCAAGGTCTCTTCTTCAACCACTACTTGCTTCCCCCTGTCACTTCCCTTAGGTAGGGGATCCTTCATACTCAACCCGCTCCTTGTTGTGATGGCCAACACTTGGCCTCTAGGGTTGTCTTCGGTTCTTCCGGGAAGCTTTCCCGGATCTCTATGAGCTTCACCCGCCTTTTAGAACACTTGTTCTTCCAACACCTTTTGAGCCTTAGAAATGGAAGTCACCGTGCTCTCAAGACCACTCAACCTTCCAAGCAATTGCCCAAACATCATCTCGGTTCAATCCTTTTGAGGTTGAGTAAATCTGGGTGGAGGTTCTTGTGAAGCCTTTGGTGGTGGAGTTGCGCTTGTGGAAGCGGAAGGGTTCAAGGCTCCATCCGGGTTAGAATAGGAAAACCCGGGATGGTTGTGGTTAGGCCGGTAATTGTTGAATTGCCGGTTGTTGTTGAAATTCCTTGGGCCTTGATAGTTGTTGTAATTGCCCCTCCCCATGTAGTTCACATCTTCCTCCTTGGAAGACAAGTTTGCTTGCACTTGCACTTGAGAGGTTGCTTAATTCTTCAAAGTTGTAGTGCACAACTCCCTCAAAGATTTCAACTCGCTGTTGATTGGATCAAGCTTGAAGTTATTCATGGTGACTTCACTCACCTCATATGTTCCCGCTTTCCTCCCATCACTCTTCCTATAGGAGTACTTCTCAATCACCAAAGCTTGTTTCTCTACAAACTCCCAAGCTTCATCTACATTCTTTTCCATGAAAGTCCCACCGGAAAGAGATTGGAGCTTGAATTGGCTATCTTCATCAAGTCCTTTGAAGTAGATCTCTAATAGCTCAATTTTCGGTATACCATGGTGCGGACAATCTAGGAGAAGGTCTTTGAACCTCTCCCAAGACTTGAATAAACTCTCCCTATCCTTCATCATGAAGGCATTAATCTTCCCTCTTAACTCGGTGGTCTTGGAAGGTGGGAAGAACTTAGTCAGAAACTCGGTTGTCATCTCCTCCCAAGTACTCACTCGCCCTTGTGGAATAGATTGATACCAAGCCAAGGCTTTATCCTTAAGTGAGAAGGAAAAAGCCCTAAGCTTGTGGTTGTTGCTCTCCAATCTAGGCGGTCTTAGAGTCTCCATCAAGATCTCATAGTTCATCAAGTGTTGATGAGGAGACTCTCCTTCTATCCTCCAAATTGATTATGCCGGATCATTTGTAGAACTTGAGGGCGGAGCTCGTAATTATGGGTTGCGGGATCTCCTATGTTCACACCCGGACGGTGTGCTCTTTGTGCCGGATCCATACGTCGCCCTAATGTTTGTGGCTCTTCAATAGCAATGGGCACAACCCGAATATTAGCCGCCGGCTGCGGTTGTGGTGGTGGAGGTGGAGGTTCTTGAGGGTTAGGTTCTCTTCGCACAAGAGCTTGCCTAATCTCTTCAATCTCCCTCCTAATTGCATCTTGCCTCTCATTGGCAAGTCTCCTTTCATTCTCCAAAGCTTCATCCCTTATCCTAATTTGCTCTAAAGCCTCATCTAACTCAGCTTGGAGATCTCTTCCGGCCATCTCTTTTCCCTTTCTAATGCTCTTGGATCTAGATCTAAGGGTTTTCTCCGGTTCAGGATCAAATGGAGCTAAATCCTTGCCACGAGATCTTCGCATACACCTAAGAGTAAGAGATGTCATGAAAAGCAAAGACACAAACCAAACGAGATCAAAAGCAACAAGAAAGACCTACACTATAAACAATCACAAACTACGACTCAATCTTAACCTAGTCCCCGGCAACGGCGCCAAAAACTTGTTACGCTAAGAACGAGATGCACGCAAAAAGCCTTAAATTTATAACTCGATATATTTCTCCTAACTCCTAGCGAACCCGCAGTGTACGGGACGTTTTGTAGTAGGGATAGTATTCCGAGGTCGAACACAAAGACTGAGGTGAGATTGAATCGATTAGTGACTAAGGATAGTGAAGATCTAGGCCAAGAAAAGAGAAAGAAACAAATAAATGAAAATCTCAATGTTTTTGCTTTGGTTTTAGGTGATCAATCAAAGATCACAAATCATGCGAAATCAACAATCATCTAAGCTAACACCACAAGTAAACAAGCAAATACGAAATATGTAATAAAAGGGAGAAAAGCGGATTCTAGGGGTTGGAAATTCCGGTTATGGCATAGGACTCAAGCTATCTAATCATTCCTTGGATCAACAATAGTATGTTGGGAGTGAGCGTTTCTAGATTGGGATCAATCACCGGGTAGGTCTCATGGTTCACTAGTCCATTCCTAAGGTCTAATCACCGGGTAAGTCTCAAAGAGCCTAAGGATAGGAATTCTACACAAACCGGATGGTATTCTAGGGATCTAACTTCTCCTTACCGGGTAAGTCTCCGGAAGGCAAGTCCTAAACACCTATCCTAGCACACTCAGTCCAATAGCGGCTTGTGAGGCTCACTACTACCTAGAGTTCGTCATCTTCGGTATCTAAGAGTATGAATAAGCGGGTAGGTCTCTTCTAACACTTAGTTGCTATCACTAGGTCACCCTAGGATAGATTTAACTCACCAAACACTAGGATTTCGACAATCTAACAACCGAACACTTGGATTTATCATTACAAGCAAGTTAATCAAAATCACGGGGTGTTCATCAAGATCCACGGCCGTGGTTTGTCTAGAACAAACCGTGGTTTCTAACAATGACTAGGTTCAATCAAACGAATCATCCAAGCATACATTTAAGTCTATTATGTCATAGTCCAAGCCATAACCATCTTTTCCTTACCCTAGAATCGCATCTATCTAGCCAACAACATGCATCTTAAAGATCAAACTCAACAAGCATAAAATCATAGAATCCATGGGAAGAAGATGAAATGAAAGATGGATTAAGCAAATGAAACAAGTAATACAAGCTAAATCAAGGTTCAAGAAGGACTTACAACCCTTCAAAAGAAGGTTCAATCGATTCTTACAAAACCTTGCAAAACGTTTCTCTCAAAATCACTCAAAAAGACTATGGAACCATGAACTAGTGTGCTTCTTCTTCTTCTCCAATGGAAGCTTTTCTTCTTCTCCAATGGAAGCTCCAATCCAATCTTCCAATGAGAGAATCTTTCTTGTTGTGAGTGTGTGAGAGAATGGGAGTGAGAATGGATGCCTTTTTCAGCCTTGCAGGACCACCTTTTATCCTACAAATTTGCAAGAGTCGGCCGTGAAGATCGTGGCACAGCTGTCACAACCGTCTGGCAAAAACCACGGCCCATTTCCACGCCCGTGGAAGTCCCAATGGCTGTGGTTTTGGTGCCTCAGCTTGTTTTGGATCATTAAGTCACGATTTTGTGCATGGCATGCAACAACAAGGTCCATTGAGTCCTCCTTAGCCCCTAGCTTGCATTCCAATGAGTCCGAAGGCATGTCATCTCGAGGAACGATCCTCGAATGTATCGATTAAGCTCCTAAATCTCCCAAAATACCTACAAAGCAAGCAAGAGTCCGAGTAGACGTCTATCTCGACAAAATACATGAATTGAGTGCAAACGTCGTGAACTAGTGCTAAACCATGCATGAATGAGCGGAAAAACTATCTAAATGAGTACCTAAACCTAAGTCATAAATCGTTTTATCAATGATATCAAATTCATGATTTAGAAGAATGAAAGATGAAAACCTTCGAAAACCTTCAATAAACTTCAAATCAATCTCAAATCCACAAACAAAGGTAATGATGTATATCTGATTTGGAATAACACAAACAAATCACAATCCTTGATAAGAACGAAGAACGGGATGTCAATCCGTCTTCTAATCGAACCTAAGGACAAAGCGCAACTTCCACATCTTCAAGCCTTTGCAAATCTCCGTTGCAAAATGGCAATCTCCGCACGTCCAACTGAAACCCTAGGCACGTGCTAGCAGGCGTAAGCGAAGGTGTCGAAATCTCCCTCATTCAGTCGTTTTATAGGGGAAGATAGAATAAGTGTCCTGCCCATGTGCGTAGACAATGTGTCTATATTTTATTCGTCAAAAGATTGTCTAAATCACGGTTATATGGAATTCCACGCCCGTAGTTTAGAGCGTGGAATTGGATTACGGCTCTTCAAAACTTCCACGACCGTACTTTATACCGTGTAACTCTCTGGAATGCTCCACGTTCATGTTGCCAAGTTCCACGGCCGTGGTTTAGAGCGTGGACTTCATTACGGCCGTATTTTAGAGCGTGGAAGCATAGGTTGCTCGTAATTCCCTTTGTTTTGTGCCATTCTTCATCCTAGCATCTTCCTTAGCTTCTTTGTGGTGTCCTCAATCCTTGGATGTGCTCAATCCATCTCCATCTTCTCTTAATTCGTTCGGTTTTTGCTCTTATTCGCCTACAATCAACACAAAGCTTATGTAGACCTCTATATCGACAATATAGACAAACTAGCTCACAATTGCTTCAATGCTTTATCAATGAACACTAGTATGAATGAAATACATCTAGAAAACGTGCCTAAAATATCACAATATTTTATGCTAACAAAATACCCCATACTTGCCACTTGCTTGTCCCCAAGCAAGGTCTTTCAAAAGCTTTAAAACTCAAGTTAGGATAAAATATGGATGCACTCTCAAAAGCAAAACGTCTTTTAGATGAATGTGCTTCCTAGTCAATAGATCATTCTCAAATCTTGCTTCATTCGTTCATAAGACTCTCATATACATAACCAAAGAGTAAAGAGTAAAGAAAACTCATGAATTGATCAAACTTCCAATTAAACATCATAACCTTCAAACATTATCAAAATCAATCATAAGAAACTTCAATTTAGATCACCAAGTCATATAGCATTGTTTTGATCTTAAGGACTTTCAAGTAAGGTCTAGAATGCGGAAGGGGAGAGGAAATTATAAGGAATGTGGTGCATGAATCCGGGAAAGTAGATAATCAACTCTTTTCTTTTTCTCTTGCGGTTTCGCAACACTTTCAACTTAGAGCTTTGCTCTCTTCTTTTCACATTATTTTTCGACTTTACTTTTGGAGTTATGGACAGAGGTGCACAAAAACCGAAGCCTAAGAGATTGGCGGTTCTCAACTTTGCGAGATGCCTCAAACCCTTATTGCACATACCATAATCCGCTAGGAATATCGCTCAATCCGACTTTGGCAAGACACAAACACCCGGCTATGTGAATGGTGCCAAGTTACTCATCGTCATGATTGACTTCCCCAAACCTATAAGTTCTTTCTATTCTTTGAATGCAAAATTTTGCTTTCATGGCCCTCCCACATCAAACATGCCAAATATCAATTCCTCCAAATTCCCGGATAGGTAAAGGAGGCCATTATTTCATTGAGGGGCTAAATGATAAAAGAAAGAAGAAAGAAAATCGAATTGCCTTAATCATTTCAACAAGAAGTATAAGAACTTATCATGTGATTTCAACCTTGATTTCTCAATATGATTTAGGTAACATTCTTCACATTATGAAACTTGCAAAAGAGGAATAATTAACTCATTCAATTTCTTTTCAATTTACTATTTGTTTAAGCATGCGATTGTCATCAAAACTCAATTCACAAGTAGTGATTATCATAGATGTCATCTCTATCCTTAGAAGCACAAAATTTTCAAAATTTTTCGATTTTTATGGGTTTTTCAAAAATTTTTCATTCAATGTGATAATGAAACGTGTAACAATGGAATGAAACATGCAAGTTGTTCTCAATCGAAGCAAGCAAAGTGAGTAGAGTTATTACTAACGAATAGTCGCACCCCACCCCATACTTGAGACAAACATTGTCCCTAATGTTCAAAAAGAAAAATAAAGAAAAGAAAGAAAGAAAAAGAACTCACAAGACGGTGGTGGAGCGGCTAAAGCGGTAGATCGTCCAAGGTCATCACTGAGGTGCCGGTGGTGGTGGGAACGGGAAGAAGCCGGGATCATAGTTCTACCCAAACTGATGGCGGTAAATATCTCTAATCATGCGGTCGTGCGCGTCGGCTCGTGCATCCCTAGCATCTACACGGATCTCCAAGGCTCCGACCCTACTGGAAAGATCGGTGGCCCACTCCGGCAGCTGCTCATACCATCCGGGCGGCTGGCTATACCATCCTGGTGCGTCTGACGGTGCTGGTGCAGGTGGTGGCTGGGCATGCCAAGCTGGTGGAGCTCCCATCCAGTCCGGCTGAGTGTTGTACCATGCGGGAGGATCCGCCATCCATGTCGGCCTCTCGCTCACACTAGCACGGCGAGAGGAAGAACCAGAAGCTCTAGCGGGACGGGGAGAGTGTCTAGGAAGGTCAGGAACTGCGTCCGGCTGATCCGGGAAGGTATCAAAATCATGCTCCTCACCTCCTCCCTCAAACTCATCATCCCCTCTCATCTCCTCCTCATCTACAACCGGTGGCTCAAGGGGAACGTAAGGAGGGGCTACTAGTCTGTTCGCATGCATGACAGCGAACGTCTCCTTCCAGTTATGGCGTCTGGCCATAATGGAATACTCTGGGATCCATGCTACTCCTCTACCTCCTCTGTCCTCCCAAGGCATGGCAGTTGTAGGTGGACCTCTATGTCTAGGAAAGATAATGCCTCTAGTCATGAGGCTCTGAAGTCCTAGAGGTCTAGCAGCTATCCTAGTGCATGTAGAAAAGTCGATCCCCAGCTGCCTAGCAATGTGGGTGACCATCCCACCATATCCTATATTGCCAACCCTCTTGTTCTTTAGCTTACTTATAGTAGAAGCTAAGAGGGTGGCACAGTGAGCCTGCTTGCCGTGCAACATGCAATACTACAAATAAAGCTCATCCGTCTTGATCTTCTGAGGTGTCTCCGTCCTAGGAAAGAGACACTCAGAAAGCACCCTGTGAGCAATCTTCACGGCTAAGTGATAAATCAACTTAGCCTTGGTATCAGCTGGTTGCCAGCGGTCCTCGCTGGCGTATACCATAGCTATGTCCTCCCAAAAATCCTTGGCGTACACGCCACTAGGGAAACGACCATTAAAGGTCTCATGGAACCCAAAGAAGGTCCCGAACTCAGCAATCGAGAACTCGTAGTTCTCCTCCATCAGCCTGAATGACACTGTACGGTCCACATGACTATGCTCGAAGGAGGTCCCAAACTCCCTAGTGATCTCCTCATATGCGTCTTCCCGAATAGCAGAGAAGACGATCAACCCAGCTCTATCTAATAACCAAGTAATGTCGTTAACCACGTTTAGTGGCTCTAGCTCCTCAAGTAACAAATACCTAGGTCCTATGACCGCTCGCTTCTTGATCCTTTCTAAAGCATCAAGGTAATCATTGTGGATTCTAGGGATTCTAGGTGGTTGGGGTGATGGTGGTTCACTAGGAGGTGCCTGAGAAGAGGAGGGACCATCACCCTTCCTTTTCTTGTTCCTATTCGACATTCTTCTAAAAAAATCCAGTACTGTTCAAAACCACGGTCTGTTCTTCAGAAACCACGGCCGTGGAATGTCCAGAGACCGTGATTCGGTTCGCAATTTCTCAAAACTCAGCAGATTTTTACCAAATTCAACAGCAAGCAACCCTAGACTAATTCCAATCCAATTTCAATCAGTTCTCCTAAAATTTCTTGCAAAAATTGAGGCCAATCGACAAAGTAAGAGAAGAGGTGAAAAACCTAGGTTTTCGGATTTTAAAATCCGAATTCTGCCTTCTCCGGTGATTTGCCGCTCGAATCGTTGCTTGGATCTTGTAGGTGATTGTATTTGCTTCAGTTTTGGACCTTTTGGTCAAAGAATCGTTCGAAACGGTTAACGAACGAGAATTTGGGAGAGGAGGAAGGCAATCGGTGAAATAGGGGCGTGGAATTGGGTAATTTGATTGTGTTTGTGAAGAAACATGGTTTTTATAGTGGCCGTAAATTTTTTTCGAAAATTACGGTCACTCGGGGGTTTCCACGGCCGTGGAAATGTACGGAACAGTGGTTTTGGTGATTTTTCTCAGGCTTTTGCAAATTACGGTCACTGTAGCTATCACGGCCGTGGTTTTGGCCGTGGAACTCTCTGTAATGTGGCAAAGTCCAAGTTTCGTAAATTTTCTTCAAACCTTTCCTTCTCCCTTTCTCTTCCACTGATCCTACATCCAAAAACACGAACATACCGGAAGGCATCGAAGGGAAAACAAAACAAAAACGTCTATAATATTCTAATCTATGAATCAAAAACAAAAACGTAAGTGCAATACCTTGGGTTGCCTCCCAAGAAGCGCTTGTTTAAGGTCCGTAGCTAGACCATATTCGCAATTATTCGAGTACGGTGGCCGCGAACTCTTTAGCTTGGAGTTCCGGTGAATACTTCTTGAGTCGTTGACCGTTCACCTTAAAGCTTCCGCCCTTTTCACCCCATACTTCAACTGCACCATGGGGAAAGACATGTTTGATTAGATAAGGTCCAGTCCAACGAGATTTAAGCTTACCTGGAAAGAGACGAAGCCTTGAATTGAAGAGGAGAACTTGATCTCCTTCTTTGAGGTCCTTTGGGATGATATGCTTATCATGCCAACACTTCGCTCTTTCTTTATAGATCTTGGCGTTTTCGTAGGCATTCAAGCGAAGTTCTTCAAGCTCATTGAGGTCTAAGAGACGCTTTTCTCCCGCTTCCTTCAGGCTGAAGTTCAACCACTTTATTGCCCAATACGCCTTGTGCTCCAACTCTACCGGCAAGTGACAAGACTTACCATACACAAGGTTGTATGGTGTTGTTCCGATGGTAGTGTTATATGCAGTCCGGTATGCCCATAATGCGTCATCTAGCTTCAAAGACCAATCCTTCCTTGTCCTTGAAACCGTCTTCTCTAGGATCCCTTTAATCTCCCGGTTTGAGATCTCCACTTGTTCACTAGTTTGTGGATGATAAGGGGTGCCGATCTTGTGAGTCACCCCATACTTAGCTAAAAGAGCTTCGAAACGTCGGGCAATGAAGTGAGAACCTCCATCACTAATGATAGTCTGTGGTGTCCTAAATTGTGGGAAGATGGTCTTGTTAAAGAACTTAACCACTACCATGGCATCATTGGTGGGAGAGGCAATTGCTTCAACCCATCTCAAAACATAATCCACTGCTAAAAGTATGTATTGGTTTCCACAAGATGATAGGAAAGGTCCCATGAAGTCTACTCCCCAAACGTCAAAGATCTCCACCTCTTGGATGTTGTTAAGAGGCATCTCGTTCCTCCTAGATATGTTCCCTGTTCTTTGACAAGCATCGCAACAGGAAACAAAGGTTTGCACATCTTTAAACAAAGTAGGCCAAAAGAATCCAGATTGCAATACCTTAGCGCTAGTCTTGTTCGAACTAGCGTGTCCTCCACAAGGTAGTGAATGACAATGACGGATGACACTTTGCATCTCATCTTCCGGTACACATCGCCGAATGATGCCGTCCGGACGTCTCTTAAAGAGGAGAGGTTTGTTCCAAAAGTATTCCCGAACATCGTTAAAGAACTTCTTTCTTTGTGCGTAGGATAATCCGGGCGGTAATTCCTGGCAAACCAAATAGTTAACAAAATCAGCAAACCATGGTTCGTTACCTTTTGTGATCACGTCGATGCACTCCTCTATGATGTGTAAATGCACGTCCGGAAAGGAGTCATCTATAGGTATATGGTCGTCTTCTAGATGTGGTAGACGACTCAAATGATCCGCAACAGAATTTTCCGAACCCTTCTTGTCACGGATCTCTAGATCGAATTCTTGTAGGAGAAGAATCCATCTAATCAGCCTTGGTTTCGCATCCTTCTTCGCAAGCATATACCGGATCGCAGCATGATCCGTGTACACAATCACCTTAACACCTACAAGATAAGAGCAAAACTTCTCAAATGCATACACAATTGCTAAAAATTCCTTTTCGGTAGTGACATAGTTGAGCTGCTCTTCATCTAGCGTCTTGCTAGCGTAGTAAATGGCATGGGTTCGTCCTTCCTTTCTTTGCCCAAGCAGAGCTCCTATGGCTACGTCACTTGCGTCACACATAACCTCAAAGGGAAGATTCCAATCCGGAGGTTGGATAATCCGGGCTGAGATTAGAGCTTCCCGAATCATATTAAACGCATATAAGCATTCCTGCGAGAAATCAAAAACTGCATCCTTCATTAATAAATTAGTGAGCGGTTTTGATATCTTGGAAAAATCCTTTATGAAACGCCTATAAAATCCAGCATGTCCTAGAAAACTTCTTATCCCTTTCACCGAAGTTGGGGGAGGAAGCTTTTCTGTTGTCTCCATCTTAGCCTTATACACCTCAATCCCTCTACTAGAGATTAAGTGTCCTAATACAATGCCCTCTTTCACCATAAATTGACACTTCTCCCAATTAAGAACTAGGTTAGTGTCTTCACACCTTTGTAACACAAGAGCAAGGTTAGAAAGACAATTATCAAAAGAAGAACCATAAACGGAGAAATCATCCATAAAGACCTCCATGATCTCCTCTATGTACTCCGAAAAGATAGCCATCATGCATCTTTGAAAGGTGGCTGGGGCGTTGCAAAGCCCAAACGGCATCCTCCTATACGCAAACGTTCCCCACGGACACGTGAATGTGGTCTTCTCTTGATCGTCCGGATGTATCGGGATCTAAAAGAAACAACTATAACCCTCAAGATAGCAAAAGTGTGAGTGTTGTGCTAACCTCTCAAGCATTTGATCGATGAAGGGTAGTGGGAAGTGATCCTTCCTCGTTGCGTTGTTTAGCTTCTGGTAATCTATGCACATCCTCCATCCGGTTACGGTTCGTGTGGGAATGAGTTCATTGTTTTTATTGGTGATGACCGTGATTCCTCCCTTCTTTGGAACCACCTGTACGGGACTCACCCACTTGCTATCGGAGATAGGGTAGATGATACCTGCATCAAGTAGTTTAAGAATTTCCTTCTTGACAACCTCCTTCATGGTCGGATTTAACCGCCTTTGAGGTTGTCGCGAAGTTCTAAAGTCTTCTTCCATTAGGATCTTATGCATGCATAGTGAAGGTTTGATTCCTACTAGATCCTCTATAGTATACCCTAGGGCTTTCCTATGTTTCTTAAGAACAACCATGAGTTTACTATGTTCATCAATACTCAAATCGGAACTAACAATTACCGGAAAGGTAGAATTAGGTCCTAGAAATGCGTACCTTAGATGTGTAGGAAGTGGCTTCAATTCCATCACTATAAGAGTCTCTAATGTCTCTTGAGGAATATCCGATGCTTCCTTAGAAGTGTCTAAGGATGTAGAAGGTGCTGGAGAAGAGTCAAGAGAAGTGGTGGAGAGGATACAATCTCCTTCAGATTCACCCAAAATTACGGCTACTCTGTTCCTTCCACGGCCGTGGTTTTGGGCGTGGAAGTTGATTATGGGACCTCTGTTTGTTCGACGGCCGTGGTTTTGGCCGTGTAACTTACTGGAGTCCTGTGAATAGCTGATTACGGTCATGTTGGTAGATTCCACGGCCGTGGAATAGCACGACTGGCCGTGATTTCTAACGTTTTCTGACCCATCGTAGAGTTTCTCATATTCTTCTTCATACACTTCTTTTTGCTTTTCTAAAGCTTCTACTTTCTCATTACATTCCTCTTCTTCCCCTACATCCATAATGCTCATAAAAATAACTTTTTGTAAGGGGTCTTTGAAGAGAATCGAACTTACCTCTTCTCTAGATAGCTCTTCGTCATGGATGTTGAATATATCCTCATCGAAAACTGGTTCTTTCACTAAAGTGGAGAGGACGAACTCTACCTTTTCTTCTCCTATGTCGAAGGCGAGTCTAGCATTCTTACAATCAACTATGCAACCGGATGTTGCAAGAAACGGTTTTCCGAGTATGATCGGGACCGGACTATCTGCAGGAATGTCAAGCACAACAAAGTCTATAGGAACATAGAACTTACCAAGCTTGACCGGGACGTCTTCAACTATACCGATGGGACGAGTTATGGATCGATTCGCCATGTATAACGTCATTTTTACCGGCTTAAGTTTGCCTAAACCGATCTTCCTGCATAAGGTAAGGGGAATGATGCTCACGCTTGCTCCTAAATCACATAATGCATCATATGTGACATCTCCCACTCCTATGGGAATACAAAATGACCCCGGATCCTTCAGCTTTGGGGCATCTTCTCCTTCATTGTCTTGATTAGATCCGATGAATCCGAACTCATCTTAACCTCTCCGAAATCCTCTAATTTTCTTTTGTTAGAGAGGATCTCCTTTAGGAACTTTCCATAAGCTGGCATACCTACAATTGCATCAGTGAAAGGTATATTAATATGTAGTTTGCTCATGAGTTCAATAAACTTACCGAATTGCTTGTCTAGACGCGCTCTTGCTCTAGATTGCGGGAATGGTAGGGGAGGTTTGAAAGCTGGAGGAGGAACGTAGATATCTTCCTTCTCCTTCCCCTTTTCTTTCTCCTTTTCGGTTAGAACTTCTACAAACTTAGGTTGCGGGTTGGTAGTTGTTACTCCGCTCCTAGTTGTGATTGCCATCACCCTTCCCTTTGGGTTATCCTCCGTCTTTCCTGGAAGTTTTCCTTGATTCCTAGGAACTTCCTCCGCATGGCTAAACATTTGGTTCTCTAAAACCTTTTGGGCTTTATCAACCTTAGTTATGTGATCATCGACCTTGATGATGTGACTCTCCAATCCTTGAAGCTTGCCCAAAATTGTTTCTAACATGGGATCGGGCTTCTCTTTCCCCGAAGTACTTGCACCATTAGATGTTTTCCCCTGGCTTTTCAAAGGAGTGGAAGAAGAGGAAGGTGGAGTTAGTGAATTTCCTGAATTGGAATAAGAATTACTGGAATTTTGTTGGTTGGGACGCCAATTGTTGTTGTTTGAACCCCTATTGTTGTTCCAATTGTTTTTCCGGTTGTTGTTGTTGTTTTTCCAATTATTCCGGTTATTGTTGTTGCCCAAATAACCTACATCTTATTCCTTTTGCTTTGGAAAGTTGGTTTTGATGGCTTCCTTCAATTCTTTAATCTCCGTATTGAGAGAAAAGATTTGAGTTTGAGCGGCTTGTGATAATTTTGCTCCTTGCTCCACTTGATTCACCTCTACTTTCCGGTGAGAATACTTCTCAATGACTCGCGCTTGCTTCTCAATGAAGTCCCAAGCGTCATCTTCCCTCATGTCCATGAATGTACCACATGAAAGGGATTGGAGCTTGAATTGTGTCTCCACATCCAGCCCCTTATAGTATATCTCCAATAGCGCCAATTTGGATATGCCATGATGTGGGCAATCCAATAGCAAATCCTGAAATCTTTCCCAAGATTGAAACAAACTTTCGTTAGATCTCATAGAAAATTCATTAATCTTACCTCTCATCTCCGCCATCTTGGATGGCGGAAAGAACTTAGTGAGGAATTCCGAAGAATGATCTTCCCATGTGTCGAGTTTCCCACTTGGAAGAGCTTGATACTAAGACAATGCTTTCCCTTTCAAGGAGAAAAAGAAAGGCTTGAGTTTATAGCTGTTGGTAGTTGCATTCTTTTGCTTCATTGTCTCCATCATGATCTAAAAATTTTGTAGATGTTGATCTGGAGATTCAGCGCTCGTTCCCCCAAATTGATTTTGGCGGACAATGGTAATAACTTGCGGGTTGAAGCTAAACCCTTGTGCATCATCAGCATCAAAGTTCACACCCAAACGGCGTGGTTGCTGCATTGGATCCATCCTTTGGCCAAGAGTTCTTGGCTCCTCATTCACATGATCGATTCTCGCACCTCCAGCTGGGGTACGACGATTGGCGGCCGCTCGTGGAACGAATGGGTTCACATTGATCGTTAGATCAATGTCCTCTAGTGGTGGCATGGAAGAGTCACTATCCTCATTGGATGAGTTGGTTCTAACCGATCTTCCCGGTCTCCTTATTCTCTTTTTCTTCTTGAGGTCACTTATTTCCAGCCTCATTTGGAACATCATATCCGTTAGATCATCAATTTTCGATTGATGACGCTCCGATTCCTCTTTACGGGTCTTTTCGCTCCATCTAAGTTGAGCTTCGGATTCCGCTAACTCCGTTTGGTAATCGCGTTCTCTTTCTTCAGCCATCTTTCTTTCCTTGAGCTTTCTCCTCAAAGTCCTCTCAAGCTCTTGATCAAGAGGTAAGAGGTCTTCGTTGTTCCTAGACCTGCGCATACACTCGAAAGAGATATCAAATAACAAGGGAAGAGCTCTCAAGCTTGACAACCGATAACCGAATTCGGCCTAGACCAAATCCCCGGCAACGGCGCCAAAAACTTGTTCGCCACTTAGCGTGCGTGCAAATAAGTCTTAAATTTATAAAACTAGATACAAGCAAGCGAACCCGCAGTGTACGGATCGACGTAGTTAAGCAAGAATTCCAGAGTATCGAACACAGGGATTTGGGGGGTTAAATCCAGTTATAAATCGTCAAGCAAGTAAACGTATCAGCTTTGCAAATATTGGGAAAACAACAACCCTAAAGATCCAGGTATCTAATTGTGGCAATCGATTCAAGATATACTAAAGAACTAAGGACAGAGTTAAGAGTTGCAAAGGTATGCTAAGGTAAAGCAATGTACGGTAAAGTTCCAAGGCTTTATATGACTTATCTAAAGACACTCTCTATAAAGGTTGTTGAGGCTTCAGTATAGAAAGGAGCTAAAGACAAGAATTTATATCAAATACCCAAACTTGTAACCCAATGATCAAGACTAACTAAACCGATTAAGGCTGTGACACTCGAAATCGAAGTAGAGGTTGTTCAGGCTTCACTACTACCTAGAAAAGGCAAGCCAAGACTAAGTTAAAGCAAATCTTTAACTTTGGATTAAAGTAAAAGCAAGGGTCGTAAACTAGGGTAAATTACGGGTGGATCTTGAGTTCCACGGCTGTGGAACCTCAAGAACAGGCCGTGATTCTGGCTCGTCGGCGAATCTCTCTTACTCTCAGGGTCCAATCTGTTTACGATCGATCTATCATCATCTAAGCCACAACTATCAACCCTTCACCTTAGAATTGCTAAAGGGTTTTAGCCAAAAACAGTCATTATGATATCAAATTCAAGATTTAGAAGAATGAAAGATGAAAACCTTCGAAAACCTTCAATAAACTTCAAATCAATCTCAAATCCACAAACAAAGGTAATGATGTATATCAGATTTGGAATAACACAAACAAATCACGATCCTTGATAAGAACGACGAATGGGATGTCAATCCGTCTTCTAATCAAACCTAAGGACAAAGCGCAACTTCCAAATCTTCAAGCCTTTGCAAATCTCCGTTGCAAAATGGCAATCTCCACACGTCCAATTGAAACCCGAGGCACGTGCTAGAAGGCGTAAGCGAAGGTGTCGAAATCTCCCTCCTTCAGTCCTTTTATAGGGGAAGATAGAATAAGTGTCCTGCCCATGTGCGTAGACAATGTGTCTATATTTTATTCGTCAAAAGATTGTCTAAATCACGGTTATATGGAATTCCACGCCCGTAGTTTAGAGCGTGGAATTGGATTACGGCTCTTCAAAACTTCCACGACCGTACTTTATACCGTGTAACTCTCTGGAATGCTCCACGCTCATGTTGCCATGTTCCACGGCCATGGTTTAGAGCGTGGACTTCATTACGGCCGTATTTTAGAGCGTGGAAGCATAGGTTGCTCGTAATTCCCTTTGTTTTGTGCCATTCTTCATCCTAGCATCTTCCTTAGCTTCTTTGTGGTGTCCTCAATCCTTAGATGTGCTCAATCCATCTCCATCCTCTCTTAATTCGTTCGGTTTTTGCTCTTATTCGCCTACAATCAACACAAAGCTTATGTAGACCTCTATATCGACAATATAGACAAACTAGCTCACAATTGCTTCAATGCTTTATCAATGAACACTAATATGGATGAAATACATCTAGAAAACGTGCCTAAAATATCATAATATTTCATGCTAACAATGATCTGCAGGTTAGGAAGACTATAGAGTGACCCAGATGGTGTGACCAGCCGAGGACTTATGTACATTAGGATGCGTGGGTTGGGGATCTTTTGTATCAAATGATGATGTTGTTGTTATGGTTTTGTACTCGGCTTTGAGTTTGTAAACTCTTTTGATGTACCATACAACTTTTATATACTTGTTTTTACTCTAATTGTGCCTTGTTGTAAGATCTAGTGAACTTGTTGTCAGTCTAGGGTCAGGATCCATTGTGAGATCCTAGCCCAATGTAGCATTCCGACTTTCGCGGATTCGGGGTGTTACAGAGTTGGTATTAGAGCCTTAGGTTGACAACAATGGCACTTGCTATCTACAATAAAGGTAGAGTGGATAAATAAACAGAACCCACCTGGGGTCTGACTTTTTCAAAAGGTTTTGGTTTTAAAGCGAGTACAAATGTTTTGGGATAGTGTGTACAGAAGTCGTCACCCATCTAAGGATCTCGACAGTATAGATATATATATATATATCTTTTATGTGATGATATGTGTGCATGTATTATTAAGTATTATATATATATATATATATATATATATATATATATATATATATATATATATTTATATATATCTATACATATGGCCTATATAGAGCCTTATACGTTAGGTGTGCATACCCTGCAGATGGCTCGGACTAGAGCTAATGCTGCAGGCAGAGGTAGAGGTAGACCACCTCTTCCTCCAAGATAGAGGAGACAGGGACCAGCTCCCGCTGCAGATCCACCAATGGTGGAGGAGGCTCATGAGGAGGTTGCTGAGAGCTTTGTTCCAACAACGAGGAGTGATGGATCCAGGAGACATCAGTCACATCGAGCCCAATCAGATGGTTCAGATCGTGTTTCTATGGAAGGACCTGAGTTTAGAGAGTGTCTCAAGCAGTTTGAGGAGGCCATCAGAGCGGTTCGATGAGCGCCAGACTTACCGGGGCAGGAGGGATTATCTGAGGAATCCCATGGAGCTACTCAGGTGCTAGCTATGCCGACACATGTTGCTGGGGTTGCTCGAGTTGTGGAGGAGACTAGAAGGCCTCGACTAGATACCCGATTGAAGGCATTCCATCAGTAGGGAGTACTACACTTCTTTGGGGAGATTGGCCTAGAGACTGAGGTGTGGATTGGGCATGTTGACTCAGCCTTAGAGTCTATTCGTTTCCCAGAGGACAAACGGATAGAGCTAGTGCAGTCTCTATTCCGTGACCTGGCACATCAGTGGTGGAGGACATTTAGAGCATGAGTCACCACCTATGAGCAGATGAGGACTCTACTGAAGGAGCAGTTCTGCCCTGCCTCACTCTCTCAGTGAGGAGGGAGAAGCTACAGGATTTTGTATAAGCAAGCTTTGAGGATGTACCCATTACAAATACTATTCGCTGCTTCCGGACTGAGTTAGCTTTGCTAGGTCCAGCTGCACCTTCTGAGGACCAGCACATGTACCTATTCTCCCGACGTCAGAGGGAGAGCACATGTTCATACATGGCAGGATTTCATTGTGACTCTTTGGAAGACTACCAGGATCAGGCCTCTGCTTTTGAGAGGGAGAGGGCTAGCCAGAGGAGGACTTCTCAGACCGGAAGGTCCGAGAAGAGACAGCGTACAACACCGACTGGTGCAGGAGCATCTGGATTCGGGCGAGGTCAGACTCAGGGCCGCTCGAGGATTCCAGTGTCTACACAGACTATTGATAGAGGCCCACAGTGTTACAACTGCGGGGCCTATGGGCATTTGAGGGCTGATTGCCCTAGAGCACCGCTGACTTGCTTCTCGTGCAGGAAGCAAGGACATACAGCTATGTTTCGCCATCAGGGCAAGGTGCCATCACAGCAGGGTTCTTCCCCTGCAGGTGCAGCAGGAGGTGGTCAGAGAATGCCTCAGCATCAGGGACAACAGAGGGCCCCAGGGACACCTGCTACTCAGGGTTCAGCTCCTGGACCAAGTAGGGGTAGAGGTAGAGAGGTTGTCACTAGTGATGCGCGAGGAGTTCGAGGCCATGCTTTTGAGTTGAGGTGTGTTGAGGAGCCGCCAGCACCAGCTGCTACACGTACCATTTTGTTACATGGTTTACCTATTAGAGTTTTATTTGATACGGGTGCTACACGTTCATTTATTTCTGCTTCTTGTGTTGAGCGTTTGAGTTTGTCTACCATAGAGGGGGCACCCTTTACTATAGGGTTACCTGATGGTAGTAGGGTCAGAGGTACCCAGGAGATACGAAGTCATATTAGGTATGGATTCGATGCGTAGACACCGTGCGGTGTTAGATGTGGGTATGAGAACTGTTATAGTCTCTACCGACTTAGGTCCGATAGAGATCTTCTGGGATTAGGACCTTGGGAAGACAGGATCTGTCATCAGTGTTGTATGAGTAGCTAGACTAATTGCACAGGCATGTGATGCCTTCTGGTGCTATGCTATTAAGGATGGAGAGAGTCCACCTTTGGAGGACATATCGGTGGCCTATGAGTTCACAAACGTATTTGCAAAGCAATCTAGCTTGCCACCTCAGAGGAGCGTAGATTTTGGCATTGACTTAGAGCTTGGCACGAGACCCATCTCGAAGGCCCCATACCGTATGGCACCTGTCGAGATGTTGGAAGTAAAGAACCAACTCGAGGAGTTGGTTGAGAAAGGATTCATACACCCTAGCCTTTCACCATGGGGTGCACCGGTCCTCTTCGTGCGGAAGAAGGACAGATCGTTAAGATTGTGCATAGATTACAGAGAGCTGAACAAGGTGACCATCAAGAACAGTTATCCACTACCTCGTATTGATGATCTACTTGATAAGCTGCAGGGAGCGACAATCTTCTCCAGGATTTACTTGCGTTCAGGATATCACCAGCTGAGGGTGAGAGAGCAGGATGTGCACAGGACGGCATTTCGTACCCGTTATGGACACTATGAGTTTGTAGTGATGTCATTTGGGCGGACGAATGCCCCAATAGTATTCATGGAGTTAATGAACAACATCTTCATCAACTTCCTGGACCAGTTTGTGGTGGTCTTTATTGATGACATTTTGATATACTCCCGTAGCAGAGAGGAACATGCGGGACTGTTCGCCACTTAGCGTGCGTGCAAATAAGCTTTAAATTTATAAAACTAGAATCAAGCAAGCGAACACGCAGTGTACGGATCGATATAGTCAAGCAAGAATTCCAGAGTATCGAACACAGGGATTTGGGGGGAACAAATTCAGTTAAGATTATCAAGCAAGTGAATGTATGAACTTTTGTAAATTATTAGGAAAACAACAACCCTAAAGATCCAGGAATCCAGTTGTGGCAATCGATTCAAGATATACTAAGGATGTAAGGACAGAGTTGAGGTTTGCAAAGGTATACGAATGTAAGGTAATCGTACGGTGAAGTTCCAAAAACCTTATATGACTTACCTACAAGACACTCTCTATAAAGGTTGTTGAGGCTTCAGTATAGAAAGGTTCTGAAGGTAAGAATTAATGTCAAATACCCAAACTTATAATCCAAGGATCAAAACTAACTAAACCGATTAAGGTTGTGACACTCACAATCGAGGTAGAGGTTGTTGAGGCTTCACTACCACCTAGAAAAGGCAAGTCTAAACTAAGTTAAAGCAAATCTTTAACTTTGGACTAAAGTAAAAGCAAGTTCGTAAATTAACACAAAATTACGGGTAGTTCTTGAGTTCCACGGTCGTGGAAGCTCAAGAACAGACCGTGGTTTAGGTTTATCGGCGACTCTCTAACTCTCAGGGTCCAATCTAATTACGATCGATCTATCATCATCTAAGCCACAACTATCGACCCTTCACCTTAGAATTGCTAAAGGGTTTTAGCCAACAACAGTCATATTGATATCAATTTCAATGTTTAAAAGATTGAAAGATGAAAACTTCCGAAAACCTTCAATAACTTCCAAATCAATCTCAAAGTCACAATCAAGAACAATAATCGTCACTAGATTCGGAATAACACAAACAAACACAAATCTTAGATAAGAAGGAAAAACGGGATGTCAATCCGTCTTCTAAATCAAACCTAAGCAAGAAGCGAAATCTTCTTGCGAACAATCTTCCGAATCTTCGATCTTCCGTCAATCCGGAAATCTCAATCACAATCTCCACCAAAGTGCGAGATTAGGGCAACTCCAAGGATGAGCGCAAAATACGTCTAGGCAAAGGTCGCAAAGATCTCTCAGTCGCGGCGTAAGCGAAGGTGCGTCTAAGCAGAGGTGACGGAATCTCTCTTCGTCCGTCCTTTTATAGTGTATGACAAAGTATCGGCCCGGCCTAATCTTTTAAAAGATCGTGGCTTAAAGTGTGGAGAAAAAGATCGCCAAGATCACGGTCGTGGAAGTTTCCACGACCGTAATTTAGAGCGTGGAAATCAACACGGTTTGACACAAATAATTCCACGACCATAGAAGTTACTGGAATGAACCACGCTTCACTTTCCATAGTTCCACGACCGTGGTTTAGGGCGTGGAAAGTACTATGGCCGTATTTTAGAGCGTGGTTTAGGGCTAGAACGTGATTCTTCCCTAGTCTCGTGCATCCTTCAAGTTGGCACTCTTTTGGCTCCTACCAATGTCCTCAATTCATAGACATGCTCAATCAACTCCATCCTTGCTCAATTCCGTTCGGAAATAGCTCTCAATTACCTATAATCAACATAAAGCTTGTGTAGATCTCTATATCGATATTATAGATAAACTAGCTCACAAATGCATCAATGCTCAATCAATGACTATCAATATGGATCAAATACACTTAGAAAACGTGCCTAAAATATCACAATATTTCATGCTAACAGGGACACTTGAGGACGATTTTGCAGATTTTGAGAGATAGAGAGCTGTACACCATGCTCTCTAAGTGTGAGTTTTGGATGTCTGAGGTTGCATTTCTCGGGCACATCGTCTCCGCCGACGGGATTATGGTAGATCCGGCGAAGATCAAGTCTGTTGCTACATGGACGACACCAACGAACGTCAAGGAAGTGCTTAGCTTTCTTGGCTTAGCCGGTTATTATAGATGCTTTTTGGAGGGATTTTCTGTGATTGCCCGTCCACTAACGAGTCTTCTAAGGAAGACTACGAGATTTGTATGGACCGACCAGTGTGCTCAGAGTTTTGAGGAGTTGAAGAGGCGTTTGACTTCTGCTCCTGTCTTAGCACAACTAGAGGGTTTTGATGATTTTGTGGTCTACAGTGATGCATCCAAGCTGGGCTTGGGATGTGTCCTGATGCAGAGGGGTAGAGTGATTGCATATGCATCTCGACAGCTGAAGACGTATGAGGAGAACTACCTGACTCATGATTTGGAGTTGTCAACGGTAGTTCATGCTTTGAAGATCTGGAGACATTACCTATATGGTGCTACATGCCAGATCTTCACAGACCATAAGAGTCTGAAGTATATTTTCACGCAACGGGAATTGAATAATCGCCAGCGTCGATGGCTTGAGTTGATCAAGGACTTTAACCTTGAGATTGTACATCATCCTGGCAAGGCGAATGTGGTGGCTGACGCCTTGAGCATGAAGACACCTCGAGAGAAGGCGATTGCCAGACTTACTGTACAACCTCAGCTTCAGAGGGATCTAGCCTGGCTAGAGATGGACATTCAGTTTCCTAATGAGGATGCCCAGTTATTTACTTTAGAGTTTTTACCTGGTCTGTTGGACGAGATCCAACTGAAGCAGGGGACCTGCCCGACCTTGGCGATGATCAGAGATAGGATGTCTCGTGGAGAGGCACCCTAGTTCACTATTGGGGCAGATGGAGTTATGAGGCGACATGATCGTATCTGTGTTCCTAGAGATATAGAACTGAGACAATGGATATTACAGGAGGATCACTGTACACCTTACTCAGTACACCCTGGTACGAGTAAGATGTACTATGATGTGAGACGCTCATATTGGTGGGGAGGGCTGAAGCCAGACCTAGCCAGATTTGTGGCTCAGTGTGCGACCTGTCGGCAGGTCAAGATAGAGCATTTCAGGCCTGTAGGTGAGCTCCATCCACTGCCAGTGCCGCAGTGGAAATGGGAGGACGTCTCCATGGATTTTGTGACCGGGTTGAGGCTCAGCAGGAGCTTTGATGTCATATGGGTGATTGTTGACAGATTGACGAAGACAACACGTTTTATTCCTATCAGAGAGACGTGGCCAGTGAGTAGATTAGCTGAGGAGTACACTAGACAGATAGTGAGACTCTATGGGGTACCGAGGACGATCGTTTCTCATTGTGATGGATGATTTAGATCGAGATTTTGGCAGCAGATTCAGAGTGCTTTGGGGACGAGTCTAAACTTCACGACTGCGTTTCACCCCTTGACAGATGGTCAGTCAGAGAGGACCATCCAAACCTTAGAGGACATGTTGCGAGCCTGTGTGTTGGATTGGGGACAAGGATGGTCTGATTACCTCCCACTCGTTGAGTTCTCATACAACAACAGCTGACATGCATCTATAGGGATGGCTCCCTATGAGGCACTGTATGGATGTAGACGCCGTACACCTTTATGCTGGGACGAGCCTAGTAGTATTAGTGGGATAGCGCCAGAGCAGATTCATGATGATATGGATCGAGTAGCGCTGATCAGAGAGAGGATGCTGGCTGCACAGAGTCGCTAGAAGTCGTATGCAGACAAGAGGGGTCGACCTCTAGAGTTCAGGGTAGGAGCTCATGTCTGGTTGAGAGTATCTCCAACGCGAGGCTTCAGACGTTTTGGCATAAAGGGGAAACCGAGTCCCCGATATGTCGGTCCTTTTGAGATACTAGATAGAGTTGGGCGAGCAGCTTACAGATTAGCTTTGCCTCCGAGGCTAGAGGGTGTTCACCCCGTATTTTATGTGTCTGAGCTGCGGGAGTACATACCAGATCTGAGGCACATCGTGAGTTATGACGATCTGGTGGTTGAGCCGGACCACACATTTGTAGAGCACCCTATTGCAGTCCTAGAGCGAGGTCTGAGACGTATGCGTTCGAAGGGCATTCCTATGTTGTGGATACAGTGGTCTAGGCGAGGACTAGACGAGGCTACCTGGGAGACGGAGGATAGTATCTAGAGGAACTATCTGGATTCTACGTTGAGTTAGAGGCACCAGTAGGACCCACGAGTAGATCTTATTGTCTCCTTGGTGAGTACTTGTATTGATAACACAATTTATGATGTTAGATTAGGCACTCATTTAGATAGTTTTCCCGCTCATTCATGCATGGTTTAGCACTAGTTCATGACGTTTGCACTCAATTCATGTATTTTGTCGAGATAGACATCTACACGGACTTTTGCATGCTTTGTAGGTGTTTTGGGAGGTTTAGGAGCTTAATCGATACGTTCGAGGATCGTTCCTCAAGATAACACACCTTCGGACTCATTGGTATGCAAGTTAGGAGCTAAGGAGGACACATGGGACCTTGTTGGTGCATGCCATGCACCAAATCGTGGCTTAATGATCCAAAACAAGCTGAAGCACCAAAACCACGGCCACTAGGACTTCCACGGGCGTGGAAATGGGCCGTGGTTTTCCCCAGACAACTGTGACAGCTATCCCACGATCTTCATGGCTGACTCTTGCAATTTGTTGAGGATAAAAGGTGGTCCAGTAGGTTGTTATGA
This sequence comes from Fagopyrum homotropicum, assembly GCA_033239125.1. Lineage (NCBI taxonomy): Eukaryota > Viridiplantae > Streptophyta > Magnoliopsida > Caryophyllales > Polygonaceae > Fagopyrum > Fagopyrum homotropicum. The sequence continues at coordinate 117,629,426 of BSWB01000003.1, forward strand.
GAGACCCATTGATAGCATGAATTATAGTCTATATTTTGAGGTTTGTTTGGACGTTTTATCTTTCATAATCTGCAAGTTTGTATGTATATCATGTGATTATACTACCATTTCATCTACCTTTGCGGGAATCGAGGTCTACACCTAGTTTTGTTGTAATTGTAGGTAAAATGGCACGTTTTGCATCAAAAAGGAGCAAAAGGAGTTATGAGTCATTAGGAGCTACATCCAGGAAGCATAGCCATGGATTAGAGATTCACTTTGGACCAGATTCGAGAGATTTCACATTTCAGTTGTGACTCACCTCGATTGACCACAGATTCATCTCGACCGAGGTGATCCAGAAACGCCGACTCGACCGAGGCGAACACCTAGGACGCAGCGAGAATATTTTATTCTTGGCTGAGATCTTTTATATTTGGAAAGTGATCTTATATTTTTGGGCTCGGCTCCTGGAAGGAAGAAGATATGCAGAATCATATATTTTACCTATATTTATGGGCAAAGATCTCTTCTAAGAGATTTTTATCTTTGGAGGGTTATTTTCTTATAAAAAGAGTTGGATTTCCACAAATCCATCAGCATGCTATACCATCGATCAGCATACGCATCAGCAGCAATACTCCAATTTGGAGATTTGAAGAACCTTTTTGAAGGTTGAAGGAAGATTGAAGATTGTAGCTTTTATAGCTTTTGGAGGTTTTCTTTGTAAGATTACCTTAGATTCTCTTCCTTGTTGTCTTGCTTGTTGAATTTATATCCAAGGAATGCTTTGTTGTGATATTTGATTCAGTTATTGAAGTCTTTTCATTAAATTCTTCTTGTTCAAATATTCACCTTCTTCCCATATATTTGATTAATACTTTCATGATGATGATGAGTGGCTAATTTCCTTGTGTGATTCTAAGGTGATTGGCTGAAGGTTGTGGGAAAAACAATGATAGAATAATCTTAGATTCCAGTAAGATCTTGAAAGTTCGAGTCTTTAACCTTAACCCTAAGCATCTCGCTCAGTCGATGAACATCTCGGCCGGGGTGGAATTCTTCTGACCGAGGTGACTTATCCGATCCTAAACTGAGAGTTAAGTGTTAGAGTTTGCCAAATCCTATTCTTATTACACCTTCCTGGTTCAATGCAAGCTTAGGATGAGACTTACCCGGTAATTCCTTAGTTTGTTTACCAACGATCATAAGTGTAGGTAATAAAGGTTATTCCTTTATTGGGGTTTGAGTGTGCTTCCATCCCATCTTTGTGAGTTAGCCTGAGACTTACCCGGTAAAGGTTGATTCTATTCCCTTAGATGGTGTGTTAGTTTGAGGTTATAGTTCTTTATCTTAATTCCTTGAGACTTACCCGGTAATAGGAGTTACGGTTTAGGATTAGTGAGTAGTGAGACTTACCCGGTGATCTATTCCACTTTAGTAACACCTTCCCTATGCAAAAATCTCAGCTTTGTCCACTTATCTATAGATCTTGAGTTGAAACCACAACTAGATGCTTTAATCCCTAGAATTGCATGTTTGCTTTGTTGACTTCTTATTCATCTTTGATTGTGTTGATTGCTCTTGTGGTTAGTATTTACATAAGCATACCGTTATCGACTTTGTTTCACTAAGTCCCTGTGATCGACCCCTGGAATTCCTTGCTTTTTACTACGATTGACCCGTACACTACGGGTTCGCATCCTTGTTTTAAGCTTACGTCTAGGGTTATAAATTTAAAGCTTGCACACACCGTTTGGAGCGAACAAGTTTTTGGCGCCGTTGCCGGGGACTTGGTCTAGACCGAGCCCGTACGGTTTGCTCTTGGGGCGCTTGCCCCCGTGTCTACTAACCACTCTACTTGAGTGACTTTTGCAGGTTCTTTCTTAGGTATATGCGAAGAGCCCGCGCTGGGAAGGAAATCGTTCCTTACGATCCGGAACCAGAGAAGACATACAAAAGACGCTTGAAAGAAGCGAAGATGGCTCAACAAGACAACCGCGATCTTGAGGCCGAACTAAAAGAGGCGTTAGAGCTGCTACGCCTCAGCAGGGAAGAATTAAGGCGAGAGAAGGAAGAAACTCGCACCAAGACTGAAGCAATCGAGGCGGAGATGGCAGTCATACGAGACCAGATTCTACTTCGACCTAGGGAAGATCCTTCTGTTGATCCTCGACCGATGCAGAATCTAGTTGCTAACCCTCGACCGAGGCAGAGTTCCAGTACCTAATGCCCCGGCCGAGATACTTCCACCTCGGATGCTAGTCTGAGATGTTCTTCTTGCAGGAATCCCACAAACCCTAGGTCAATGGATGGACCCTAATCAGCAACTGAGGCGTCCAGGAGTTAACCTAGGAGATCCAGCGGACCATGACTATGAACTTCGACCGCAAGTTCTATCCATGATTCGCCAATGCCAATTCGGAGGGCTAGAGAAGGAATCACCACATCAACATCTTCAAAACTATGAGATCTTGATGGAGACCTTGAGACCTCCGAGAATTGAAAACAACAACTACAAGCTAAGACCTTTTTACTTTTCTTTAAAAGATAGAGCTCTTACTTGGCATCAATCTCTTCCTCCAGGAAAAATCAGCACATGGGAGGAGATGACAACGGAGTTCTTGACCAAATTCTTTCCCCCCTAAAAAACAGCTGAAATGAGAGGGAAGATTAATGCTTTCATTATGAAGGACAAGGAGAGCTTGTCCAAGTCATGCGAGCGGTTCAAGGACATTCTTTTGGATTGCCCACATCATGGGATTCCAAAGTTAGAGTTATTGGAGATATACTTCAAGGGACTGGACGGAAGCACCCAGTTCAATCTCCAACTACTCTCCGCCGGCACCTTTATGGACATGGCGATTGACGAGGCTTGGGACTTCATCGAGAAGCAAGCCTTGCACATGGAGAAATACACCCACCAAGGAGCTGAAGGTGGAGTTAAAAGAGTAATTAATTTCTAGGAAACTCAGACCAACAACAATCAACTCACGTCTTTGAAGAATGAAGTGAAGCAATTGAAGGAACTTTTGGTTGCACAAACCAAGAAGGAAGAGCAAGGGAAAAAGAACAACAACGGGTACCGTAAAAAAATTAACGGTCCCCGAAACAACAACTACAACAACAACAATAGAGGGTCCAATAGCAACAATTGGAGGGCGAACAACCAAAATTCGGGTAATCATTCAAACTCCAACTCTAACGATTCCTCTAACCCTTTCCTCTCCCCCCTTCTTCTTCTTCTTCTTCTACTCCATTAAAGAGCCAGGGGCAAGGATCAAGTTCGCCTCAGCCAGAAAAGAAAGACGCAGTTCTGGAGGCTATCTTGATCAAGCTTGGTGCTATGGAGAATTCTATGACTTCATTTTCGAAGGCCCAAAAAGCCTTTGAACAACAACTTGCAAGTAGGGCGAATGAAGCGCCTAGAGATCCAGGGAAGTTTCCAGTAAGGACAGAAAGCAACCCTAAGGGCCAGATCATGGCCATAACTACGAGGAGTGGACTGAAGACTGCAGATCCAGTACCTCGGTCGGTGCCAGTACCGACGCAGACCACCTAGGTCCAGATGCAGTCGAAGAACACTTCGACCGAGACGCCAACCGAGGCGGAGCAACAGAAAGCGGAGGGGAAAACAGAAGTTTATGTTCCACCTCCTGCATATAAACCACCGCTTTCATTCCCTCAGTCAAGGGCTAGAGCACATCAAGACAAGCACTTTGGTAAGTTCCTTGACTTGATGAATAAGCTACATATTAATATTCCTTTCCTTGATGCCATTCTAGGTATGCCCGCCTATGGGAAATTCTTAAAAGATATCTTATCAAGGAAGAGGAAGCTGGAGGACGTTGGTGAAGTTAGGATGACATCTAAATCCTCGGAGCTCATACAAATCATGAAGGAGAAGATGCCACCTAAATTGAGAGATCCCGGCTCATTTTACATTCCCATTCAAGATGGTGATGTAACTTGTGAAGCCCTTTGTGATCTAGGAGCCAGCGTGAGCATCATCCCGCTGGAGTTATGTGTGAAGATCGGTCTTGGAGAGCCCAAGCCGGTCAAGATTCGACTTTATATGGCGGATCGCTCCATTACCCATCCCGTGGGCATCTTGGAGGACGTTCCGGTCAAGTTAGGTAACTTCTATCTACCTATAGATTTTGTTGTACTTGACATTCCCGCAGATTATCCTGTTCCTATTATTCTCGGGAGGCCATTTCTAGCAACTTCGGGTTGCAACGTGGATTGCAAGAACGCCAAGTTGAAATTCAACGTTGGTGGCGATGAGGTGGAGTTCGCACTACTTGCAGCCATGAAAGGGGAGCAGCTAACTGATGATATCTTCAACATCTACGATGAAGAAGAATCAAGAGAATTGGTGAGCTCTATCCTTACTAACGATCCACTCCAAAGAGTCATTAGCTTCAGTTTAATGGAGGAAGGTATAGATACTTCTTGTGATGCAGATATACGGAGCTTGAAGGCACTGGAAGAAGATCCAGGAGCTAAAACTGAGAAGCTAATCCAGGAGACGAAGATCTCCAGTTTCGATTCCAGTAGCAGTACCTCGACCGAGGCACTTCCTGGGCTGAGCGAGGCGACTGAAGAACATCTCGGTCAACGCCTCTACGCCTCGACCGAGGTCGATGGCGAGATGATTTCAACTGAGACTTCTGAAAGTCCAGTTTCTGGATCTACTCCACTGGAAGGAGGAAGCAAGGATCCTCCTCAGAAAGCACTGATAACACGATTTATGACTTAGGTTTAGGTAATCATTTAGATAGATTCATCTCTCATTCATGCATGGTTTAGCACAAATTCGCGACGTTTGCACTCAATTCACGTATTTTGTCGAGATAGACGTCTACACGGACTTGTGCGTTGCTTTGTAGGTATTTCGGGGGTCTTTTGGACATTAACCGATACATTAGAGGGCCAAGCCTCATGATGGTACACATCCAAGGCTAAGGAGGAGCATAAATGGAGCAACAAGGGACACAAAGACCACTATTGGTGCAAGCAATGAACCAACTCATGGCTAGACGATCATAGCACCTTTCTGCTGAAGAAAATCGGACCAACAAGCAGCTAAATCGGCCGATTTTCTCCTACTAGGTCGATTTTTGAGGCTTTGACAGCTTAAGCCACGTGTCCCACGATCTCTTGTCCGTCCTTGCTCTTGGTGGAGAATATAAGTGGTCCTGCAGGTTGTTGCTGAGCATCTCTCCTCTCCCACACTCTCATTGACAGCTCACCAATTTAGGGGAAAAGATGGGAGGAGAAGAAAAGCTCTAAAGGATTGAAGGAAGAAGAAGAATACCATTCTAGGAGTCTAGTGAGATTTTGAGTGACTTTTGAGTGATTTTTGTAATCTTGGATTGAAGAAGTATTGCAAGGATTGTTAGGAACGTTTTGAATCTTCATTTAAGAGTTTGTAAGTCTTGATACAACTTGGATTTGGCTGAGATTTATTGATTTTACTTGCTTATCTTTCATTATCCATCTATGAACACCATGTATGCTCGTATGATGATTTTGGATCTTAATATGCATACTATTGGCTAGTTTGTTGTGATTCTGGAGTGATGGATTGATGGTTATGGCTAGGGTGATGATAGGATGGGTTTATATGTTAGTTTAGGATGATTTATATGCACGAAACTCACAACAGAAGGAAAAATCGACCTGTTCATCAGATAAATGGGCCGATTTATCTGTAGAATAGCCCGATTTATTCTTCTGTTGCTCTTTAAATGATGAATCTGCATGTTAGGGTGTTTGGTTGTTCAAATCCTAGTGTCTATTAAGCCTAATTTAGCTTAGGATCACCTAATGCTATCAACCTAAGTGAAGGAAGAGATCTACCCGATGATTCCCGATCTTAGATACCTTAGAAGATGAATTCTAGGTAGTAGTGAGCCTCATAAGTCGCTATTGGATTGAGTGTGCTAGGATTATTGCTTGAGATTTCCCTATTCCGAGACTTACCCGGTAAGGAGAGGGTTACCCCTTAAGTAGTATCTAGTTTGTGTGGAATTCCTCATTCTAACCCCTTGAGACCTACCCGGTAACAGGAGTTTGATGCGGGATTAGTGAAGTGAGAGACCTACCCGGTAATCGCTTCCATTAGATAAACATTCTTTCCCCAACACCATAGCTAGTCCTTAGAATCCTTAGAACCTTGAGTCCTATGCCATAACCGGAAATCTTGACCTTTAGGATCCATTTTTCTCTCTTGATCATATACTTGTGCTTTGTGTTACTTGTTCGTTTGTTAGCTTGAGTTGTTAATTGTTTTATTATTTTGCTTGACTTGTGATCTTTGTTTGATCACCACAAAAACCAACAAAAAACATTGAGTTTTTCCATTTTCTTTGTTTCTCATCTTATCTTAGCCTAGATTCACACTATCCTTGATCATTGTTTGACTCGATTTCACCTTAGTCTTCGTGTTCGACCTCGGAATACTTACCTTTCTACAAACGTCCCGTACACTGCGGGTTCGCTAGGAGTTAGGATAAATATAACGAGTATAAATTTAAAACCTATTGCGTATCACACATATCCTGAGCGTAACAAGTTTTTGGCGCCGTTGCCGGGGACTAGGTCTAGATTGAGTCATTTTGTGATTGTTTATAGTGTAGATCTTTCTTGTTGCTTTTGATCTCTCTTTGGTGTGTGTCTTTGCTTTTCAGGACATCTCTTACTCTTTAGGTGTATGCGAAGATCTCGTGGCAAGGATTTAGCTCCATTCGATCCCGAACTGGAGAAAACCCTTAGATCTAGATCCAGGAGCATTAGAAAGGGGAAAGAGATGGCCGGAAGAGACCTCCAAGCTGAATTGGATGAAGCCTTAGAGCAAATAAGGTTAAGAGATGAGCTCTTGGAGGAAGGAAGGAGACTTGCCAATGAGAGGCAAGAAGCAACTAGGAGGGAGATTGATGAGATTAGGCAAGCCCTTGTACAAGGAGAGCTTAATCGTCAACAACCTCCACCTCCTCCACCACAACCGCAGCCGGCGGCGAATGTTAGGGTTGTACCCATTGCTATCGAAGAGCCACAAACTTTGGGGAGACGTATGGATCCGGCACAAAGAGCACACCGTCCGGGTGTGAACTTAGGAGATCCCGCAGCCCACAACTACGAGCTCCGCCCTCAAGTTCTACAAATGATCCGGCATAATCAATTTGGAGGGATGGAAGGAGAGTCTCCTCATCAACACTTGATGAACTATGAGATTTTGATGGAGACACTTAGACCGCCAAGATTGGAGAGCAACAACCATAAGCTAAGGGCTTTCTCCTTCTCTCTTAAGGACAAGGCCTTGGCTTGGTATCAATCTATTCCACAAGGGCGAGTTGGTACTTGGGAGGAGATGACAACCGAGTTTTTGACTAAGTTCTTCCCACCTTCCAAGACTACCGAGTTAAGAGGGAAGATCAATGCCTTCGTGATGAAGGATAGAGAGAGTTTGTTCAAGTCTTGGGAGAGATTCAAAGACCTTCTCCTAGATTGTCCACACCATGGCATACCGAAAATTGAGCGATTGGAGATCTACTTCAAGGGACTTGATGAAGATAGCAAATTCAAGCTTCAATCCCTTTCCGGTGGGACATTTATGGAGAAGCATGTGGATGATGCTTGGGAGTTTGTAGAGAAACAAGCTCTAGTGATTGAGAAATACTCCCATAGGAAGAGTGAAGGGAGAAAGACGGGAGCATATGAGGTGAGTGAGGTCACCATGAGCAATTTCAAGCTTGACGCCATCAACAACGAGTTGAAGTCCTTGAGGGAGTTGTGTGCTACAACCTTGAAGAACCAAGCAACTCCTCAAGTGCTTCCACAAGCCAACCTATCTTCCAAGGAGGAGGATGTGAATTACATGAGAAGGGGCAATTACAACAACTATCAAGGCCCAAGGAACTTCAACAACAACCGGCAATTCAACAATTACCGGCCCAACCATAACCATCCCGGGTTTTCTTACTCTAACCCGGATGGAGCCTTGAACCCTCCCGCTTCTACAAGCACAACTCCACCACCAAAAGCTTCACAAGAACCTCCACCCGGATTTACCCAACCTCCAAAGGATAGAACCGAAATGATGTTTGAGCAATTGCTTGGAAGGTTGAGCGGTCTTGAGAGCACGGTGACTTCAATTTCAAAAGCTCAAAAGGTTTTGGAAGCACAAGTGTTCGAAAAGGCGGGTGAAGCACATAGAGATCCGGGAAAGCTTCTCGGAAGAACCGAAGAAAACCCAAGAGGCCAAGTGTTGGCTATTACAACAAGAAGTGGGTTAAGCATGAAGGATCCTTTGCCCAAGGAGAATGCTAAAGGGAAACAAGTGGTGATAGAGGAAGAGACTTTGCAAGGAGATGGAGGCAAGAGCAAGGATGTAGAGCCAACCTATGTGGCACCGCCTCCATACAAGCCACCACTACCGTTCCCTCAATCACGAGCAAGAGCTCGCTTGGACAATCATTTTGGTAAGTTCCTTGAACTAATGTCTAAATTGCATATTAACATTCTGTTCATGGATGCTATTTTAGGGATGCCGGCATATGGCAAGTTCTTGAAGGAAATACTCTCCAACAAAAGGAAGTTGGAGGAGTATGGAGAGATATGAATGACCAAGAGGTCCTCGGAATTGATCCAAACAATGAAGGAGGAGATGCCTCCCAAGCTAAGAGATCCGGGTTCTTTTGTGTCCCAATTGGAGTGGGAGAAGTGAAAATGAAGCCCTTTGTGATCTTGGGGCAAGTGTAAGCATCATACCGCTTGCACTTTGCAACAAGGTTGGGCTAGGAGAGCCAAAGCCGGTCAAGATGACCCTTTACATGGCGGACCGCTCAATCACTCATCCGGTTGGGATCTTGGAAGATATCCCGGTGCAATTAGGGAAGTTCTATGTGCCCATAGGCTTCGTTGTCTTGGACATCCCGGCGGACTATCCGGTTCCTATCATTTTGGGAAGACCTTTCCTAGCTACTTCCGGGTGTCTAGTAGATTGCAAGAATGGGACTCTCTCCTTCAACATTGGAGAAGAGAACATCAAGTTCAAGCTATCAACAATGATGAAAGGGCCAACCCTTGATGAGGATATATTCAACATAGTTGAAGAAGAGGAATCTAGAGAAGTTGTGAGCTCAATCTTGCTCAAGGATCCACTTGAGAGAGTTCTTAGCTCAAGCTTGATGGAAGAAGGAATTGAGGAGAGTAGCAACGAAGTAATCAAGGCCTTGAATGCATTGGACGAGCTACCAAGTGTTGGGTTTGAAGTGCTAGAAGAGGAGGAAAACTGCCAAAAAAATCGGACTGAAGGGCAAAAATCGGCCGATTTTTGTACTTGTGCTGAAATTTCAGCCAGTTTTGCCAAAACAGAAACTCAGATCGACCCACCCTCAGATAAATCGTCCGATTTTTCTTCCTGGACCGATTTTCCTGAGTCTTTTCAGCATCAACCACTTGAGTGTGAGCAATCATCAAGGGACTTCAAGGAGGCTTCCATGGCTTTGCAATCATCTCAACCTACATTGTATGGATCATCTCCAACCGAAAAAGGTCCTCCTCAACTTGATCTTAAACCTCTTCCTTCTCATTTAAAGTATGCTTTCCTTGGTTCAAATTCTACTTATCCGGTGATTGTGAATGCATCCTTGAATGATGATGAGCTTAATAGATTATTGAATGAATTTACACTGCATAGAAAGGCAATAGGATACACCATTGATGATCTTGTTCGCATCAAGCCCTCTTTGTGCATGCATAGGATAATGATGGAAGATAATCATAAACCCTCTATTGAACATCAAAGAAGATTGAGTCCCATAATGAAAGAGGTAGTCAAAAAGGAAATCATTAAGTTGCTAGATGCGGGAATTATCTACCATATCTCGGATAGTAAGTGGGTTAGTCCCGTTCATGTAGTACCTAAGAAGGGTGGGATGACCGTAGTAACCAATGAGAACAATGAACTAATCCCGACTAGGACGGTTACGGGATGGAGGATGTGTATTGATTATAGAAAGCTTAACATGGCCTCTAGGAAAGATCACTTCCATCTCCCCTTCATTGACCTAATGCTAGAGAGATTAGCTCAACACTCTTATTTTTGCTACCTAGATGGCTATAGTGGATTCTTCCAAATCCCTATCCACCCCGATGACCAAGAGAAAACAACCTTTACATGTCCATGGGGTACTTTTGCATATAGGAGAATGCCATTTGGGTTGTGTAATGCATCCGCCACCTTCCAAAGGTGTATGATGACTATTTTTTCGGAATACATTGAAAATATCATGGAAGTGTTCATGGATGATTTCTCTGTTTATGGTTCTTCTTTCGATGATTGCTTGGCTAACTTGTCCTTAGTATTGCAAAGATGTGAGGAGACAAATCTTGTGTTAAATTGGGAAAAATGCCACTTCATGGTAAGTGAAGGTATTGTGTTAGGACACTTGGTGTCTAACCGTGGCATTGAGGTTGATAGGGCCAAGATTGAAAGGCTAGAGAAGTTTCCACCACCTACCTCGGTGAAAGGGGTAAGGAGTTTCTTAGGGCATGCCGGTTTTTACCAGAGGTTTATTCAAGACTTCTCTAAAATTTCTAAGCCCCTTACTAACCTACTAATGAAGGATGTTGAATTTGTTTTCTCCAAAGATTGCCTTGAGGCTTTTTGTAGGTTGAAGAACACTTTGATCTCCGCAACCATCATGCAACCTCCGGATTGGAGCTTACCGTTTGAGATCATGTGTGATGCAAGCGATGTAGCCGTTGGCGCTGTCTTGGGGCAAAGGAAAGATGGGCGCACTCATGCCATTTATTATGCTAGCAAGACGCTAGATGATGCCCAACTCAACTATGCCACAACTGAGAAAGAGTTGCTAGCGGTAGTGTATGCCTTTGAGAAGTTTCGGTCATACCTTGTTGGAGCGAAGGTCATTGTTTATACGGATCATGCTGCGATCCATTACCTCCTTACAAAGAAAGATGCCAAGCCTAGGTTGATTCGGTGGATCCTTCTTCTGCAAGAGTTTGATTTGGAAATCCGGGACAAGAAGGGATCCGAGAACTCCGTGGCGGATCACCTTAGTAGACTACCTCCCTTAGAGATCGAGAGAGATGACATCCCGATTGATGACTCATTCCGGGATGAGCAATTGCAAATGGTGGAGGAGTGATTGTTCCAAGTGTCTAAAGGGAGTGAGCCGTGGTATGACGACATTGTGAACTACTTGGTGTGTGAGGAAGTGCCTCCCGGATTGACATATGCCCAAAGAAAGAAGTTCTTCAAAGATGTGAGGCATTACTATTGGAGCGAGCCACTTTTGTTCAAAAGAGGGCCGGATGGAATGTTTAGGAGATGCATACCGGAAGAGGAGGTGGAGAGTGTGATCCGCCATTGTCATTCCTTGCCATGTGGAGGGCATGCTAGCTCGCACAAGACATGTGCTAAAGTGTTGCAATCGGGTTTCTTTTGGCCAAGTTTGTTCAAGGATGTGCAAGGCTTTGTGGTAGATTGTGATGCTTGCCAAAGGACGGGCAACATCTCAAGGAGAAATGAGATGCCCTTGAACAAAATCCAAGAGGTAGAGATATTTGATGTATGGGGTGTGGACTTCATGGGACCATTCCCTTCTTCATGTGGCAACCTCTACATCCTATTGGCGGTTGACTATGTTTCGAGATGGGTGGAGGCAATCGCCTCACCTACAAATGACGCCAAGGTTATTGTGTGGTTCTTCAACCGAGTGATCTTCCCTAGGTTTGGAACACCAAGGGTTATCATAAGTGATGGAGAGAAGCATTTCACCAATAGGAATTTTGGAGCACTTTTGGCCAAGTATGGGGTGACTCATAAGGTGGCAACACCTTACCATCCCCAAACTAGTGGCCAAGTGGAGATCTCCAACCGGGAGATCAAGGCCATTCTTGAGAAGACGGTATCAAGGACGAGAAAAGATTGGGCTATGAAGCTCGATGATGCATTGTGGGCATATAGGACCGCCTTCAAAACACCAATTGGCACCACTCCTTACAAGTTGGTCTATGGAAAGTCTTGCCACCTTCCGGTAGAGATGGAGCATCGAGCATATTAGGCTATAAGGTGGCTAAATTTTGATCTCAAGGAGGCCAGAGAAAAGCGGTTGCTAGACATGAACGCCCTTGAGGAGATCCGGTTGGATGCATATGAGAATGCTCGGATCTACAAGGAGAGAACCAAGCGATGGCATGATAAGAGGATCATCCCAAAGGAGTTGAGTGAAGGTGACCTTGTCCTTCTCTTCAACTCGAGGCTGCGGCTCTTCCCCGGAAAGCTCAAATCAAGATGGACCGGGCCATATGTGGTGAAGAAGATCTTTCCTCATGGAGCGGTAGAGATAGGAGGAGATCATTGTGGTAACTTCAAAGTGAATGGGCATCGATTGAAGAAGTACATCCCGGAAGCCCCGGTGGAAGTGATTGCCCCGCTTCACCTTGATTGAAACGCTCCTGAATTTGGTCAAGCTAATGACCTTAAAGAAGCGCTTAATGGGAGGCAACCCATTGGTACATATTTTTCCCTTTCTTTTTCTTGCTTTTGTTTAATCTCACTCTTGGTGTGCTTTGTTTTTCTTTTGTGTTTTTGGGTGCTGGATCTTGTTGATTGTCATGAGTTATGAGATGTTGGAGGTCATGTGAAGACCTCATGGAGCTATTTAAGGTACAAGATCCAAGCACATAGACGAGGAGGAAATCACCCAGAAAAATCGGACTGTTCATGCACAAAATCGGCCGATTTTCCTGGGCTCTGGGGCGATTTTTCCTCTGTATAAAGGGTAGTGATGATCTCCAATCAAGCATGGGTGGAGCGGACGAGGAACTTGGACGGCTTGAGGTGCCAAGCGCGGGTTCCAACCTCTCAACGAACATCAAGAGCTCTCTACCGTCCTTGATCGATCATCTACCATCATCATTCAATGAGAACCGAAATACCAAAGCATCACCAATTTTACATTGTGAGGACTCTCTTTCACTTCTTTATTTAGTTTACACATTAGGGACAATGTGTTTCTAAGTATGGGGTGGGGTTTTCATGATCACTTGCATGATTAGCATCTGGGATAGTTTAATTTTGTCACATGTTTCATTATGTCTTGCATTGTACATACATATTTCAAAAATTCCAAAAAAATCAGAAAATTTAAAAATTTTTGTGCTTTCTAGGCTTGGATATGACCCTTATGATGAACCTTGTCTTGTGGATTGGCTATGGATGGCCTTGTGTGTTAAATTGATGATGCATATGTGGACTTGAAATACTTATCTTGAATTCCATGAATGACTTGTGATTATGATGCTTGTCTTGATTTAATTGAGTATTGAAAGTCGAAATTGCATGCTAGTTCTTGCACGTCATTTAGGAATAAATGAGGCAATTCATCTTTCTCTACTTCTCATCTTGATCATGTTGTTTGAGCACCTCAATTGATGAAAAATTTAACCTCTTTTGACCCATCCGGGAATAGGAGCATGATAGTGTGTTGATTTGTGTGAAAAGCAAGTGTGGGGTGAAGTTGTTGATGAAAGAATGATGTGAATAAAATGCTGAAATTGTTGTGAAAGTGTAGACAAAAATATAGGTTTGGGACGTTGGTTTAAATGACAAGTAACTCGGTACACTTCACATAATCGGGTGTTGGTGCCTTGCCAAAGTCAAATAAACCGATAGTCCTAACGAGCTTTGGTATGTGTGCCCGGTGTGGATGCATCTCGAAAAATAGAAAAAGCCCGAGAATGGCTAATCACCAAGGTTTCGGCTTTTGTACACCAATGCCATTGTCTCAAAAATAAAAGAAAAGAAAGAAAAGAAAATGAAGAAAAATATGCACTTGAGGGAAGTTGATAAGAAATGTGAAGTTGTGGTTGTTCCTTTCCCGGATTAGCATCACATAGCCTAGAAAATTCCCACCTAATCACAACATCTCTTGGCCTTCTATTTTACAAGTCCTTATAACCTACTTGCATGTGTGTAAGACTAAGTGATTTAGATTGGATATGCTCATGATCATCTTGACTTCTTCATCTTTACATTTCATTGCATGCTATCAAGTTAAGTGTAATTGTCTTTCCATGCCTTCATTTATTTGATACATAATTGCTTGTCCATTGCCATGAAACATGACTATGAAGGTGATCCAATATTAGAAGCACAACTCCAAAAAGATTTTGCCATTTTTCTCCATACATAAATCATGTCATCTCTTAGTCTATAGTTGGGAATTTGCTCGGGGACGAGCAAACCTTAAGTATGGGGTATTTTTGATAACACGATTTATGACTTAGGTTTAGGTAATCATTTAGATAGATTCATCACTCATTCATGCATGGTTTAGCACAAATTCGCGACGTTTGCACTCAATTCACGTATTTTGTCGAGATAGACGTCTACACGGACTTGTGCGTTGCTTTGTAGGTATTTCGGGGGTCTTTTGGACATTAACCGATACATTAGAGGGCCAAGCCTCATGATGGTACACATCCAAGGCTAAGGAGGAGCATAAATGGAGCAACAAGGGACACAAAGACCACTATTGGTGCAAGCAATGAATCAACTCATGGCTAGACGATCATAGCACCTTTCTGCTGAAGAAAATTGGACCAACAAGCAGCTAAATCGGCCGATTTTCTCCTACTAGGTCGATTTTTGAGGCTTTGACAGCTTAAGCCACGTGTCCCACGATCTCTTGTCCATCCTTGCTCTTGGTGGAGAATATAAGTGGTTCTGCAGGTTGTTGCTGAGCATCTCTCCTCTCCCACACTCTCATGTACAGCTCACCAATTTGGGGGAAAAGATGGGAGGAGAAGAAAAGCTATAAAGGATTGAAGGAAGAAGAAGAATACCATTCTAGGAGTCTAGTGAGATTTTGAGTGACTTTTGAGTGATTTTTGTAATCTTGGATTGAAGAAGTATTGCACGGATTGTTAGGAACGTTTTAAATCTTCATTTAAGAGTTTGTAAGTCTTGCTACAACTTGGATTTGGCTGAGATTTATTGATTTTACTTGCTTATCTTTCATTATCCATCTATGAACACCATGTATGCTCGTATGATGATTTTGGATCTTAATATGCATACTATTGGCTAGTTTGTTGTGATTCTGGAGTGATGGATTGATGGTTATGGCTAGGGTGATGATAGGATGGGTTTATATGTTAGTTTAGGATGATTTATATGCATGAAACTCACAGTAGAAGGAAAAATCGACCTGTTCATCAGATAAATCGGCCGATTTATCTGTAGAACAGCCCGATTTATTCTTCTGTTGCTCTTTAAATGATGAATCTGCATGTTTGGGTGTTTGGTTGTTCAAATCCTAGTGTCTATTAAGCCTAATTTAGCTTAGGATCACCTAATGCTATCAACCTAAGTGAAGGAAGAGATCTACCCGATGATTCCCGATCTTAGATACCTTAGAAGATGAATTCTAGGTAGTAGTGAGCCTCATAAGCCGCTATTGGATTGAGTGTGCTAGGATTATTGCTTGAGATTTCCCTATTCCGAGACTTACCCGGTAAGGAGAGGGTTACCCCTTAAGTAGTATCTAGTTTGTGTGGAATTCCTCATTCTAACCCCTTGAGACCTACCCGGTAACAGGAGTTTGATGCGGGATTAGTGAAGTGAGAGACCTACCCGGTAATCGCTTCCATTAGATAAACATTCTTTCCCCAACACCATAGCTAGTCCT
This sequence comes from Fagopyrum homotropicum, assembly GCA_033239125.1. Lineage (NCBI taxonomy): Eukaryota > Viridiplantae > Streptophyta > Magnoliopsida > Caryophyllales > Polygonaceae > Fagopyrum > Fagopyrum homotropicum. The sequence goes on from BSWB01000003.1 coordinate 117,645,133, forward strand.
TAGAATCCTTAGAACCTTGAGTCCTATGCCATAACCGGAAATCTTGACCTTTAGGATCCATTTTTCTCTCTTGATCATATACTTGTGCTTTATGTTACTTGTTCGTTTGTTAGCTTGAGTTGTTAATTGTTTTATTATTTTGCTTGACTTGTGATCTTTGTTTGATCACCACAAAAACCAACAAAAAACATTGAGTTTTTCCATTTTCTTTGTTTCTCATCTTATCTTAGCCTAGATTCACACTATTCTTGATCATTGTTTGACTCGATTTCACCTTAGTCTTCGTGTTCGACCTCGGAATACTTACCTTTCTACAAACGTCCCGTACACTGCGGGTTCGCTAGGAGTTAGGATAAATATAACGAGTATAAATTTAAAACCTATTGCGTATCACACATATCCTGAGCGTAACAAGCACCCCCAGTAGTGGAGCTTAAACAACTCCCAAATCACTTGAGGTATGTCTTTCTTGGGCCGGATTCCACTTATCCCGTTATTGTTAGTGCTTTCCTTTCTGAATCTGAATTGTCTAAGTTAATGCAAGTCCTGAGAAAGCATCAAAAGGCTTTAGGTTACACTATAGATGATCTTATTGGCATTAAGCCCTCATTCTGCATGCATAGAATTTTAATGGAGGACGATCATAAGACTTCACGGGAACCTCAAAGACGGTTAAATCCGATCATGAAAGAGGTTTGAAGAAGGAAGTTCTTAAGTTGTTGGATACAGGTATTATTTATCCTATCTCGGACAGCAAGTGGGTTAGCCCGGTGCATGTAGTTCCGAAGAAAGGAGGGATGACCGTTGTGACGAATAAGAACAACGAGTTGATCCCAACTAGGACCGTTACGGGCTGGAGGGTCTGCATCGATTATAGGAGGCTGAACACGGCCACACGGAAGGACCATTTTCCACTTCCCTTCATTGATCAGATGCTCGAGCGGTTGGCCCAGCATTCACACTTTTGCTACTTAGACGGTTATAGTGGATTCTTCCAGATTCCTATCCATCCGGATGATCAGGAGAAGACCACCTTCACTTGTCCATGGGGGACGTTTGCTTATAGGAGGATGCCATTCGGATTATGCAATGCACCCGCCACCTTCCAGCGATGCATGATGGCCATCTTTTCCGAGTATATAGAGGAGATCATTGAGGTATTTATGGATGATTTTTCTGTATATGGTTCCTCTTTTGATGATTGCTTATCTAACCTTTCGCTAGTGCTTAAAAGATGTGAAGACACTAATCTCGTTTTGAATTGGGAGAAGTGTCATTTTATGGTTAGTGAAGGCATTGTGCTAGGACACCTCGTTTCTAATCGAGGCATTGAGGTCGATCGCGCTAAGATCGAGACTATTGAGAAACTCCCTCCCCCTTGTTCTATTAAAGGTGTGAGGAGTTTTCTCGGGCATGCAGGTTTCTACAGGAGATTCATCAAGGACTTCTCTAAGATTTCTAAACCTCTAACTAACCTCTTGAATAAAGATGTTGTTTTTGAGTTTTCGCAGGAGTGTCTTGATGCTATTTACAAGATTAAGGAAGCATTGATCTCCGCTCCTATTATCCAACCTCCGGATTGGACCTTGCCCTTTGAGATCATGTGCGATGCTAGTGATGTAGCCGTAGGAGCGGTGCTTGGACAGAAGAAGGATGGATGGACCACCGCCATTTATTATGCTAGAAAGACGCTAGATGAAGCACAACGCAACTACGCTACCACCGAGAAGGAGTTATTAGTAGTTGTATATGCTTTCGAAAAGTTTCGTTCCTATCTAGTAGGGGCGAAAGTCATCGTCTACACCGACCATGCAGCCATCCGTTACTTGTTGGCTAAGAAAGATGCCAAGCCACGCCTTATTCGATGGATTCTCTTGCTTCAAGAGTTTGACCTAGAGATTCGCGATAAGAAGGGATCCGAGAATTCTGTTGCGGATCACCTCAGCCGGCTACCTGCATCTTTACGTGAGAAGGACGATCCACCCATAGACGATTCATTCCCCGATGAGCACTTACACTTGTTGGAGCGTTTGATAGACTTACTTACTTCACCCCATGATGGAGGTGAAGTATGGGGTGAGGGCAATTCCCGTCACATTTGAGACGCATCATGGTCCAACTAGCGACCTTAAACCAAGCGCTTCTTGGGAGGCAACCCAAGGTATTGCTTTCTTTTCCCGTTTTATAGTCTAGATTAGATAGTTTTTGCTTTTGCTTTGCTTTGTTTTGTTTTTGGCGTTCTAGACAGATAACAGGAAACATCTAAGGAAGGAGCATAACTGGAAGGACAGAAGTTCGAGAATTTGAGAAGACAGAAGCACCTCGGTCACTGTCAGAGCATCTCGACCGAGACGATTCTTGAGCAACCGAGGCGACTAGGGTTTTCTGACGAACCACCTCGGTCCGCACCACCTCGGTCCAGTCGAGACCATCTCGACCGAGGTGACAGCAGTCCAGAAAAGGGTATAAAGGCGGAACATTTATTCCTCCTTGCTTTACTCTTTCTCCTCGACCGCGGCGACAATTCACTTCGTTCTCTCTCGTTTCTTGCTCGTTTTCGAAGATTTCTGTCTCCAAACTACGATTGAAGGATAGAGGATTGTGTTGCAAGTACAGATCTGCAGAGAATCGAACTTATTCGGTCGAAACGAGGTAAAACGAACCGAAACCCTAACCTCTTTGTTTCGCTTCGATTTGGGCTTTGGTTGCCCCTGCATTTGTTGAGGAAAGGCTTAAGTACCCCGTAGGAAGCAATTGTAGTGATTTTTGGGGGAAAAGAACTGAATTTTCAGAGGGAATTAGAATCCAGTTTTCCGCCTCGGTCCAGTCGAGTTGTGCCTCGGCCGAGGTGTTCCTGAGTGTTGTCAGTTGACCGAGGTGATCTGACAGTAGTTGTGTGAAAATGAGTTCTGACCGACGCCTCGTCCTTAGGGATAGTTCCTCACCTTCCCCTTCTTCCTCTTCTTCCCGACCTTACCGCCCGGTGATCCATGAGCGACATCGGGTGGATTATGACCGTATTTCTGGCTGTCCAGTGATTGCACCTCGCTTCCTGGACGTGTCCGCTTTTGATTGCCTAGGGGTAGATGGAGACCTTAGGAGGATGATTTCTACAATTGGGCTGGATCAGTTTACGGAGATCGGAGCCCCAGCCTACTTGGACCCGACCCTAGAGTTCGTTAGCTCCTTCACCTACCTTCCCACAAAGCAGTCTGTGAAGTACCGGTTGATGAACCGGAACTTCTTAGTGCCACTTGAGTACTGGAGAGATATTTTTGGCTTTCCGAAGCCCACCGATGTTGACTTCCCCTCCCGATCAGTAGCTAGGGAGTTCTGGGGGCAGATTGCCCATGTTGTTGAGCACGCAGATAGATGGCGCCCTAGAGATTTCAAGGAGAAGGTCATCTTCCACCTAACTTTTAGGTTAGTCCACCGGATCTTTAGCGAGACACTTCTGGCGCGTACTGAGACGCCCTAGAAGATCCGACAGGGAGAGCTTTTCAGCTTGTACTGCATGGTTACTGGGGTTTCCCGGACTTTGGCTTGATGCTGGCAGAGGATCTGCACATGATCAAGGCCAAGGCGAAGGGAGACATCTGTTGCGGAGGGCTTGTCACCCACATAGCTGCTTATCAGGACATGGACCTCAGTGCGTGTACAGTGGTGGCGGCTGCCAAGCCGCTTGGATTGCAGGAGATGATCACTCGGCGGATTCTAGTTCCCCGAGGTCTGACTACTCCGTACGTGGCTATGCCGTGGGAGCTGACTGCGCCACAGGGGATCCGGTGGTCTGCCCAGTTCACTGTTTACGACCAATACTATTGGCAGACCGCGTGGACTCCACTGATGGAGGATTACAGAGAGGCAGCAGCTGCCCCAGCTGAGGAGGAGGAGGCTGATAATGAGGAGACGGTTGATGAGAGAGAGGGTGGAGTCCCGATGGATACAGGGACAGATACTACAGGGACGAGCGCACCACCGATTATAGATTTGGATGAGGAGGACACTGAGCCTGCACCTGCTACTTCTCCGGGGAGACCTGCTAGACGTAGGACGCGCCGACAGAGGGATTGAGATGCTCACAGACGGATCGATGACCTGACAGATCAGGTTATTGATTCATATGCTGCTTTGTCGCTGGATATCCGCGAGATGTAGGAGCGGCAGCATTATCAGCATATGATGGCCCAGATTCAGTTCGAGCATGTCATGGGCTAACCGTTCGACTCGACCCAGTATCCGTACGTGCCACCACCACCACCACCGGATCGTGACTACTGAGAGCTGCAGGATTTTCTTTATTATTTTTATGCAGTTCAGCTATTTATCCGGTGAGTACTTTTATTCTCTAGACTTATATTGACCCACTGGGACAGGGTGTCCCAAGTATGGGGTATTTCATGTACTTATTTGACGACTTTGATGTATGACTCACTTGATCGGATATTTTATATTTATGCTTCACTTTTGCATTTATATGTTTATCTGAGATTGCATGCATACTTACAGGTTATTTGATTGAGAAAAACGTCAAAACCGAAAAAAAAATGCTTTTTTTAAAAAAAAAAAAAAAAAAATTTTGACCTCGACCGGGGAAGTTCTGGCCTAACGAGGTGTTTCACCTCGGTTGACCTACGAACACCTCGACCAAGATGGATAACAGAAAGTTTTCGAAAACGATTTTTGTGTTGCTTATGTGGATATGACCTTAGTGAAGATCTTGCTTACTAACTGATTTTAAATTCTTTATGTGTTTGAAAGGTTTTATAATATGTTTAAGTTGCTAAATGCTTTGTTTGAAATTATTGGCATGTTTAATACTTTATTTTTATCCAAATTATGTTGAATTTGAAGGTTGACACCACATTATGAGTTCTCTCACTTTCTTCCTGGAAAGACCAACGCAATTCATTCTCTTCTTCTTCTTCTTCTTCTTGATCATGCTTAGCCTCTCATATACATTTTGCCTCCTTTTACCTATCCGGGAATTTGGAAGCAAGCGAAGTGGTGAAAGCAAGTAAGAGTTGAAAAGTGGGCTGGAAGTGAAAGTATTAGAAAGAAAGAAATAGGTTTGGGGAAGTCAATCATGAAGATGAGTAACTCGGCACCATTCACATAGCCGGGTGTTTGTGTCTTGCCAAAGTCGGATTGAGCGATATTCCTAACGGGTCATGGTATGTGCATCAAGGGTTTGATGCATCTCAAGAAATTGATGATTGCTGATTTCCTAGGCTTTGGTTATTGTGCACCTCTGTCCATGCATCCCAAAAAGTGAAGTGAAAAGAAAAACAATGTGAAATAAGCAAAGCTTATTGGTGGAAGATGTTGAAAGTCAAAGTGAAAGTGAAGTATATCATTTTTCCGGATTCTAGCACCACATTACCTTACATACATCCCTACCCTACACGTTTCTTGACCTTTCTTTTGGGAAGCCCTTGAGACCTTGAGCTTGTTGATTGACTTAGTGGTTTAAACTCGATTATACATGATTGATTTTGATGATTATGACTTATTATGCATTCTATGATTTTATGCAAAGATGAACAACTTTCCTATATTTATAAAATGTTTTGATCATATTGAGTTTTTAAATTCCATGAAGTATTCTCTTAGAATGATCTATGATAGTTGCACACCATAAAATGTATTTAAAGGACTTTTCATTGATTTTATTGACTTATAATCCATTCTATCTTGTCTTTTATATGAGGAACTTGCTTGGGGACAAGCAAGGGCAAAGTATGGGGTATTTTGATAGCATGAATTATAGTCTATATTTTGGGGTTTGTTTGGACGTTTTATCTTTCATAATCTGCATGTTTGTATGTATATCATGTGATTATACTACCATTTCATCTACCTTTGCGGGAATCGAGGTCTACACCTAGTTTTGTTGTAATCGTAGGTAAAATGGCACGTTTTGCATCAAAAAGGAGCAAAAGGAGTTATGAGTCATTAGGAGCTACATCCAGGAAGCATAGCCATGGATTAGAGATTCACTTTGGACCAGATTCGAGAGATTTCACATTTCAGTTGTGCCTCACCTCGGTTGACCAGAGATTCATCTCGACCGAGGTGATCCAGAGACGTCGACTCGACCGAGGCGAACACCTAGGACGCGGCGAGAATATTTTATTCTTGGCTGAGATCTTTTATATTTGGAAAGTGATCTTATATTTTTGGGCTCGGCTCATGGAAGTAAGAAGATATGTAGAATCATATATTTTACCTATATTTATGGGAAAAGATCTCTTCTAAGAGATTTTTATCTTTGGAGGGTTATTTTCTTATAAAAAGAGTTGGATTTCCACAAATCCATCAGCATGCTTTACCATTGATCAGCATACGCAGCAGCAACAATACTCCAATTTGAAGATTTGAAGAACCTTTTTGAAGGTTGAAGGAAGATTGAAGATTGTAGCTTTTATAGCTTTTGGAGGTTTTCTTTGTAAGATTACCTTAGATTCTCTTCCTTGTTGTCTTGCTTGTTGGATTTATATCCAAGGAACGCTTTATTGTGATATTTGATTCAGTTATTGAAGTCTTTTCATTAAGTTCTTCTTGTTCAAATATTCACCTTCTTCCCATATATTTGATTAATACTTTCATGATGATGATGATGAGTGGCTAATTTCCTTGTGTGATTCTAGGGTGATTGGCTGAAGGTTGTGGGAAAAACAATGATAGAATAATCTTAGATTCCAGTAGGATCCTGAAAGTTCGAGTCTTTAACCTTAACCCTAAGCATCTCGCTTAGTCGATGAACATCTCGGCCGGGGTGGAATTCTTCTGACCGAGGTGACTTATCCGATCCTAAACTGAGAGTTAAGTGTTAGAGTTTGCCAAATCCTATTCTTATTACACCTTCTTGGTTCAATGCAAGCTTAGGATGAGACTTACCCGGTAATTCTTTAGTTTGTTTACCAACGATCATAAGTGTAGGTAATAAAGGTTATTCCTTTATTGGGGTTTGAGTGTGCTTCCATCCCATCTTTGTGAGTTAGCCTGAGACTTACCCGGTAAATGTTGATTCTATTCCCTTAGATGGTGTGTTAGTTTGAGGTTATAGTTCTTTATCTTAATTCCTTGAGACTTACCCGGTAATAGGAGTTACGGTTTAGGATTAGTGAGTAGTGAGACTTACCCGGTGATCTATTCCACTTTAGTAACACCTTCCCTATGCAAAAATCTCAGCTTTGTCCACTTATCTATAGATCTTGAGCTGGAACCACAACTAGATGCTTTAATCCCTAGCATTGCATGTTTGCTTTATTGACTTCTTATTCATCTTTGATTGTGTTGATTACTCTTGTGGTTAGTATTTACATAAGCATACCGTTATCGAATTTGTTTAACTAAGTCCTTGTGATCGACCCCTGAAATTCCTTGCTTTTTACTACGATTGACCCGTACACTGCGGGTTCGCATCCTTGTTTTAAGCTTACGTCTAGGGTTATAAATTTAAAGCTTGCACACACCGTTTGGAGCGAACACCCATCACTCCATTCTCTCCCACACTCTCAACAACACATATTCTCTCATTGAAAGATTGGATTGGAGATACTATGGGAGAAGAAGAAAAGCTTCCATTGGAGAAGAAGAGAAGAACACACCATTCTTAGTCTTTGATAGGTTTTAGAGGGAAGATTGTTGGAAACATTTGCTAAGGTTGTAAGAAACGATTCGAACCTTCTTTTGAAGGGTTGTAAGTCCTTCTTGAACATTTATTCAGCTTGTTTTACTTGATTTACTTGCTTAATCCATCTTTCATTTCATCTTCTTGCCATGGATTCTATGATTTTATGCTTGTTGCGTTTGATTGTTAAGATGCATGTTGTTGGCTAAATAGATGTGATTCTAGGGAGAGGAAATAATGGTTATGGCTTGGACTATGATAGGATGGACTTAGATATACCTTTGGATGATTCATTTGCTTGAACCGAGCCACTGTTTGAAACCACGGTTTGTTCTTGCTAGTCCACGGCCGTGGAAAGGGATGAACAACCCGTAAATAGTACTAACACGTTTGATTTGATAAATCTAAGTGCTAGAATGTTAGATCATTGAAATCCTAGTGTTTGTTGAGCTAAATATATCCTAGGGCGACCTAGTGTTAGCAACTAAGTGTTAGAAGAGACCTACCCGGTGATTCTTGCTCTTAGATACCGAAGATGACAAAATCTAGGTAGTAGTGAGCCTCACAAGCCGCTATTGGACTGAGTGTGCTAGGATAGGTGTTTAGGACTTGGCTTCCCGAGACTTACCCGGTAAGGAGAGGTTTGATCCCTAGAATACCATCCGGTTTGTGTAGAATTCCTATCCTTAGGCTCTTTGAGACTTTCTCGGTGATGAGACCTTAGGAACGGACTAGTGGACCATGAGACCTACCCGGTTATTGATCCCAATCTAGAAACACTCACTCCGAACATACTATATTTAATCCAAGGAATGATTAGATAGCTTGAGTCCTATGCCATAACCGGAATTTCAAACCCCTAAAATCCTCTTTTCTCTCTTTGATCACATATTTTGTGTTTGCCTTGTTTATTTGTGTTTAAGCTTTATTTCTTAGTTTGTTTTTCCACCTTATATCATTGTGATCCTTGATTGATCACCACACAAAACCAAATCCAAAAAAACATTGTTATTTTCTTTTCTTTGTTTCCTCCATCTTATCCTAGACTAGATCAACACTACACTTGATTACTTGTTGACTCAATTTCACCTTAGTCTTTGTGTTCGACCTCGGAATACTATCCCTACTACAAAACGACCCATACACTGTGGGTTCGCTAGGAGTTAGGAAAAATATAACGAGTATAAATTTAAGACTTTTGCGTGTCACAATTCTAGCATAACATGTATGTTATGTGCTTATGTGATGTGTTGTGTTTCCGTGCTAGTTGAGTGTGGATATGATCTGTTAGATCCTGTTTGCTAGCACGAGATAGGTATAGCTGGAGATGGTTCTTTCCTCCATGCTATGGTACATTTGTTAGGATTAGGAGGAGATGGTTCTTTCCTCCATGCTACCTTTCATTGACATAGTGTGAGTGGAGATGGTTTTCCTCCACGTAGTAGTGTTATGCGTACGTTGTGGTTGGAGACGGTTTTCCTCCATGCCAGTTTGATGTGGTTAGTGTTTGGCTAGAGATGACCTTCCTCTAGGCCTTACGTAGAGTTGTTATGTTGGAGTTGTGATTTGTCCATGAGGTGTTGAGGATATAGAATGTTATAGGTTGTAACGTGACGTTATTTAGGAGAGTGTTACCTCGGCTTATGGGTCCGAGAGGCTTTGGGTTTTTGCAAGTTTCGGGACGAAACTTGTTTTTAGGGGGGTGAGGTGTAAGAGCCTTAGTCTTTGGAGCCTAGATGAGCTAGAGTGTGTCTTACCTTGATCCAGTCAGCCGCCCCAGCGGACCGGAGAGGCTGCCCCTGCGTCCAGGCGCCCCTACGCCTTAGGCTAGCCGCCCCTACGGCCCTGTGGCAAGTGCAGCCACTTTTGTTGACTCTTGACCGTGCTTTGCGGCTGGCTTCTCTTATAAGCCTCCTTAGACTTCAGATGAGGGGTTTCTTCATCTCTCTTGTCTCTCTCTTCCTCCTCACGTTCTTCTTCTTCCTCTCTTCTCCCTTGAGCTTCTTTGATCTCTCCTTGCTTGTGTGAGTGAGTTCTTAAGAGTTTGAGAGTGGCTTTGGCCTTGGATGATCTTGAAGTTGTTGTTGTGAGTTGTTGCTGTTGTGTTGAGGCTGAGAGAGGTGTTGGTGCTCCTTAGTGCAGCATAAGGCTTGTGTGGTAAGCTTTTCTCTTCATCTTTCTTTCTTCCTTCTCTTTTGCTTCTTATCTTTCTCTTTAGCCTAGGAATCACAAGTTTGGACTTGTGTTGGATCTTTCCTGGACGTTGTGATGATAATATATGTGTATATGTGCATATGTGTTGCTGTGGTATGATGAAGATGTGAAGAGAATCGAGAAAGGGGTCGAAGAGAAGTCGGGACCAACTCTCTGCACAGTTGGCCGCCCTTGCGCCTGTTCAGAGCCGCACCTGCACCTGGTGTGGAGCCGCCCCTACGCCTCACTGGACCAGCCGTGTGTTCTTGCTTCTATTAGTGCATACCTTGTTGGTATGTCTTCTTTCCTTCCTTTCCTTTGACCTAGGCTTAGTTGATAGCTAGGTTAGGATGTGATTAGGATGAGTTGTATGATAGAGATGTGCCTTAGGCACTTGTGTTGATGTGAAGGTTATGCCATAGGCATATGTGGTCTTGTTATGATCTTTAGGTTGTAGGTTGGTTCTGTTTATGGAGACGAGTCTCCTAACCCTTTCAGGTTGTGATGTTCTGTGCCTTGCTCTTGCAGGCGTTGGTTTCTTTTCCAAGGAGAAGCTGTGACGTGGTAGAGGATACGAGTGTATCAGGTAAGTCCATAGGACTTACTTAGCGTACGGTTGTGGATTGTATGATTGTAATGGTTTTGTGTGTTCTTATGGTTTTGCATTTATAACCTAAACCGGACTTGGATGACCATTCATTACATTTATATGGCCCAAGTGTATTATAACGGGCGGTAACCACCGGTCTTCACCTGCTAGTTAGGAGGAGGTGCCCTGAAGATGATCTCACAGGAGGGGACGAGTGAAGGTCACCCCCATGCAAAAACTCTTGTGTTACGTTGGATGGGACGGGGTTCTTGAGGCTCCTCGTGTTACAAAAGAAGTTGAATTAGTAATGGAATAACGTAATAAAAGATAATAAATGAATGTGTGTGACATTGCATGTATGAGATGTTGATACGTGTTGGTGCTATTATTATCATGCTTATCTATTGTTGTAGCTAACGGTGTATACCGTGTTGTAGATGATCGACAGGTTAGGAAGACAGGAGAGTGGATCATGAATACCATCCGGTTTGTGTAGAATTCCTATCCTTAGGCTCTTTGAGACTTTCACGGTGATGAGACCTTAGGAACGGACTAGTGGACCATGAGACCTACCCGGTTATTGATCCCAATCTGAAAACACTCACTCCCAACATACTATATTTAATCCAAGGAATGATTAGATAGCTTGAGTCCTATGCCATAACCGGAATTTCAAACCCCTAAAATCCTCTTTTCTCTCTTTGATCACATATTTCGTGTTTGCCTTGTTTATTTGTGTTTAAGCTTGATTTCTTAGTTTGTTTTGCCACCTTATATCATTGTCATTCTCGATTGATCACCACACAAAACCAAATCCAAAAAAACATTGTTATTTTCTTTCTTTGTTTCCTCCATCTTATCCTAGACTAGATCAACACTACACTTGATTACTTGTTGACTCAATTTCACCTTAGTCTTTGTGTTCGACCTCGGAATACTATCCCTACTACAAAACGACCCATACACTGTGGGTTCGCTAGGAGTTAGGAAAAATATAACGAGTATAAATTTAAGACTTTTGCGTGTCACAATTCTAGCATAACATGTATGTTATGTGCTTATGTGATGTGTTGTGTTTCCGTGCTAGTTGAGTGTGCATATGATCTGTTAGATCCTGTTTGCTAGCACGAGATAGGTATAGCTGGAGATGGTTCTTTCCTCCATGCTATGGTACATTTGTTAGGATTAGGAGGAGATGGTTCTTTCCTCCATGCTACCTTTCATTGACATAGTGTGAGTGGAGATGGTTTTCCTCCACGTAGTAGTGTTATGCGTACGTTGTGGTTGGAGACGGTTTTCCTCCATGCCAGTTTGATGTGGTTAGTGTTTGGTTAGAGATGACCTTCCTCTAGGCCTTACGTAGAGTTGTTATGTTGGAGTTGTGATTTGTCCATGCTGTGTTGAGGATATAGAATGTTATAGGTTGTAACCTGACGTTATTTAGGAGAGTGTTACCTCGGCTTATGGCTCCGAGAGGCTTTGGGTTTTTGCAAGTTTCGGGACGAAACTTGTTTTTAGGGGGGTGAGGTGTAAGAGCCTTAGTCTTTGGAGCCTAGATGAGCTAGAGTGTGTCTTACCTTGATCCAGTCAGCCGCCCCAGCGGACCGGAGAGGCCGCCCCTGCGTCCAGGCGCCCCTACGCCTTAGGCTAGCCGCCCCTACGGCCCTGTGGCACGTGCAGCCACTTTTGTTGACTCTTGACCGTGCTTTGCGGCTGGCTTCTCTTATAAGCCTCCTTAGACTTCAGATGAGGGGTTTCTTCATCTCTCTTGTCTCTCTCTTCCTCCTCACGTTCTTCTTCTTCCTCTCTTTTCTCTTGAGCTTCTTTGATCTCTCCTTGCTTGTGTGAGTGAGTTCTTAAGAGTTTGAGAGTGGCTTTGGCCTTGGATGATCTTGAAGTTATTGCTGAGAGTTGTTGCTGTTGTGTTGAGGCTGAGAGAGGTGTTGGTGCTCCTTAGTGCAGCATAAGGCTTGTGTGGTAAGCTTTTCTCTTCATCATTCTTTCTTCCTTCTCTTTTGCTTCTTATCTTTCTCTTTAGCCTAGGAATCACAAGTTTGGACTTGTGTTGGATCTTTCCTGGACGTTGTGATGATAATATATGTGTATATGTGCATATGTGTTGTTGTGGTATGATGAAGATGTGAAGAGAATCGAGAAAGGGGTCGAAGAGAAGTCGGGACCAACTCTCTGCACAGTTGGCCGCCCTTGCGCCTGTTCTGAGCCGCACCTGCGCCTGGTGTGGAGCCGCCCCTACGCCTCACTGGACCAGCCGTGTGTTCTTACTTCTATTAGTGCATACCTTGTTGGTATGTCTTCTTTCCTTCCTTTCCTTTGACCTAGGCTTAGTTGATAGCTAGGTTAGGATGTGATTAGGATGAGTTGTATGATAGAGATGTGCCTTAGGCACTTGTGTTGATGTGAAGGTTATGCCATAGGCATATGTGGTCTTGTTATGATCTTTAGGTTGTAGGTTGGTTCTGTTTATGGAGACGAGTCTCCTAACCCTTTCAGGTTGTGATGTTCTGTGCCTTGCTCTTGCAGGCGTTGGTTTCTTCCCCAAGGAGAAGCTGTGACGTGGTAGAGGATACGAGTGTATCAGGTAAGTCCATAGGACTTACTTAGCGTACGGTTGTGGATTGTATGATTGTAATGGTTGTGTGTGTTCTTATGGTTTTGCATTTATAACCTGAACCGGACTAGGATGACCATTCATTACATTTATATGGCCCAAGTGTATTATAACGGGCGGTAACCACCGGTCTTCGCCTGCTGGTTAGGAGGAGGTGCCCTGAAGATGATCTCAAAGGAGGGGACGAGTGAAGGTCACCCCCATGCAAAAACTCTTGTGTTACGTTGGATGGGACGGGGTTCTTGAGGCTCCTCGTGTTACAAAAGAAGTTGAATTAGTAATGGAATAACGTAATAAAAGATAATAAATGAATGTGTGTGACATTGCATGTATGAGAAGTTGATATGTGTTTATGCTATTATTATCATGCTTATCTATTGTTGTAGCTAACGGTATATACCGTGTTGTCGATGATCGACAGGTTAGGAAGACAACAGAGTGGATCATGAATACCATCCGGTTTGTGTAGAATTCCTATCCTTAGGCTCTTTGAGACTTTCACGGTGATGAGACCTTAGGAACGTACTAGGGGACCATGAGACCTACCCGGTTATTGATCCCAATCTAGAAACACTCACTCCCAACATACTATATTTAATCCAAGGAATGATTAGATAGCTTGAGTCCTATGCCATAACCGGAATTTCAAACCCCTAAAATCCTCTTTTCTCTCTTTGATCACATATTTCGTGTTTGCCTTGTTTATTTGTGTTTAAGCTTGATTTCTTAGTTTGTTTTGCCACCTTATATCATTGTCATTCTCGATTGATCACCACACAAAACCAAATCCAAAAAAACATTGTTATTTTCTTTTCTTTGTTTCCTCCATCTTATCCTAGACTAGATCAACACTACACTTGATTACTTGTTGACTCAATTTCACCTTAGTCTTTGTGTTCGACCTCGGAATACTATCCCTACTACAAAACGACCCATACACTGTGGGTTCGCTAGGAGTTAGGAAAAATATAACGAGTATAAATTTAAGACTTTTGCGTGTCACAATTCTAGCATAACATGTATGTTATGTGCTTATGTGATGTGTTGTGTTTCCGTGCTAGTTGAGTGTGGATATGATCTGTTAGATCCTGTTTGCTAGCACGAGATAGGTATAGCTGGAGATGGTTCTTTCCTCCATGCTATGGTACATTTGTTAGGATTAGGAGGAGATGGTTCTTTCCTCCATGCTACCTTTCATTGACATAGTGTGAGTGGAGATGGTTTTCCTCCACGTAGTAGTGTTATGCGTACGTTGTGGTTGGAGACGGTTTTCCTCCATGCCAGTTTGATGTGGTTAGTGTTTGGCTAGAGATGACCTTCCTCTAGGCCTTACGTAGAGTTGTTATGTTGGAGTTGTGATTTTTCCATGCTGTGTTGAGGATATAGAATGTTATAGGTTGTAACCTGACGTTATTTAGGAGAGTGTTACCTCGGCTTATGGCTCCGAGAGGCTTTGGGTTTTTGCAAGTTTCGGGACGAAACTTGTTTTTAGGGGGGTGAGGTGTAAGAGCCTTAGTCTTTGCAGCCTAGATGAGCTAGAGTGTGTCTTACCTTGATCCAGTCAGCCGCCCCAGCGGACCGGAGAGGCCGCCCCTGCGTCCAGGCGCCCCTGCGCCTTAGGCTAGCCGCCCCTACGGCCCTGTGGCAAGTGCAGCCACTTTTGTTGACTCTTGACCGTGCTTTGCGGCTGGCTTCTCTTATAAGCCTCCTTAGACTTCAGATGAGGGGTTTCTTCATCTCTCTTGTCTCTCTCTTCCTCCTCACGTTCTTCTTCTTCCTCTCTTCTCTCTTGAGCTTCTTTGATCTCTCCTTGCTTGTGTGAGTGAGTTCTTAAGAGTTTGAGAGTGGCTTTGGCCTTGGATGATCTTGAAGTTATTGCTGAGAGTTGTTGCTGTTGTGTTGAGGCTGAGAGAGGTGTTGGTGCTCCTTAGTGCAGCATAAGGCTTGTGTGGTAAGCTTTTCTCTTCATCTTTCTTTCTTCCTTCTCTTTTGCTTCTTATCTTTCTCTTTAGCCTAGGAATCACAAGTTTGGACTTGTGTTGGATCTTTCCTGGACGTTGTGATGATAATATATGTGTATATGTGCATATGTGTTGTTGTGGTATGATGAAGATGTGAAGAGAATCGAGAAAGGAGTCGAAGAGAAGTCGGGACCAACTCTCTGCACAGTTGGCCGCCCTTGCGCCTGTTCTGAGCCGCACCTGCGCCTGGTGTGGAGCCGCCCCTACGCCTCACTGGACCAGCCGTGTGTTCTTACTTCTATTAGTGCATACCTTGTTGGTATGTCTTCTTTCCTTCCTTTCCTTTGACCTAGGCTTAGTTGATAGCTAGGTTAGGATGTGATTAGGATGAGTTGTATGATAGAGATGTGCCTTAGGCACTTGTGTTGATGTGAAGGTTATGCCATAGGCATATGTGGTCTTGTTATGATCTTTAGGTTGTAGGTTGGTTCTGTTTATGGAGACGAGTCTCCTAACCCTTTCAGGTTGTGATGTTCTGTGCCTTGCTCTTGCAGGCGTTGGTTTCTTCCCCAAGGAGAAGCTGTGACGTGGTAGAGGATACGAGTGTATCAGGTAAGTCCATAGGACTTACTTAGCGTACGGTTGTGGATTGTATGATTGTAATGGTTGTGTGTGTTCTTATGGTTTTGCATTTATAACCTGAACCGGACTAGGATGACCATTCATTATATTTATATGGCGCAAGTGTATTATAACGGGCGGTAACCACCGGTCTTCGCCTGCTGGTTAGGAGGAGGTGCCCTGAAGATGATCTCACAGGAGGGGACGAGTGAAGGTCACCCCCATGCAAAAACTCTTGTGTTACGTTGGATGGGACGGGGTTCTTGAGGCTCCTCGTGTTACAAAAGATGTTGAATTAGTAATGGAATAACGTAATAAAAGATAATAAATGAATGTGTGTGACATTGCATGTATGAGAAGTTGATATGTGTTTGTGCTATTATTATCATGCTTATCTATTGTTGTAGCTAACGGTATATACCGTGTTGTCGATGATCGACAGGTTAGGAAGACAACATAGTGGATCATGAATACCATCCGGTTTGTGTAGAATTCCTATCCTTAGGCTCTTTGAGACTTTCACGGTGATGAGACCTTATGAACGGACTAGTGGACCATGAGACCTACCCGGTTATTGATCCCAATCTAGAAACACTCACTCCCAACATACTATATTTAATCCAAGGAATGATTAGATAGCTTGAGTCCTATGCCATAACCGGAATTTCAAACCCCTAAAATCCTCTTTTCTCTCTTTGATCACATATTTCGTGTTTGCCTTGTTTATTTGTATTTAAGCTTGATTTCTTAGTTTGTTTTGCCACCTTATATCATTGTCATTCTCGATTGATCACCACACAAAACCAAATCCAAAAAAACATTGTTATTTTCTTTTCTTTGTTTCCTCCATCTTATCCTAGACTAGATCAACACTACACTTGATTACTTGTTGACTCAATTTCACCTTAGTCTTTGTGTTCGACCTCGGAATACTATCCCTACTACAAAACGACCCATGCACTGTGGGTTCGTTAGGAGTTAGGAAAAATATAACGAGTATAAATTTAAGACTTTTGCGTGTCACAATTCTAGCGTAACAAGTTTTTGGCGCCGTTGCCGGGGACGAGGTCTAGATTGAGTCCTTTTGTGATTGTTTATAGTGTAGGTCTTTCTTGTTGCTTTTGATCTTGTTTGGTTTGTGTCTTTGCAATTTCAGGACATCTCTCATTCTTTAGGTGTATGCGAAGATCTCGTGGCAAGAATTTATCTCCATTCGATCCCGAACCGGAGAAAACCCTTAAGGCTAGATCTAAGAGCATTAGAAAGGAGAAAGAGATGGTCGAAAGAGATCTCCAAGATGAGTTGGATGAAGCTTTAGAGCAAATTAGATTTAGAGATGAAGCTTTGGAGAATGAAAGGAGACTTGCCAATGAGAGGCAAGAAGCAATTAGGAGGGAGATTGAAGAGATTAGGCAAGCCCTTGTGTGAAGAGAGCCTAACCCTCAACAACCTCCACCACCACAACCGCAACCGGCGGTTAATATTCGGGTTGTGCCCATTGCTATTGAGGAACCACAAACGTTAGGGCAACTTATGGATCCGGCTCAAAGAGTTCACCGTCCGGGTGTGAACTTAGGAGATCCCGCAGCCCATGATTACGAGCTCCGCCCTCAAGTTCTACAAATGATCCGGCATAATCAATTTGGAGGGATGAAAGGAGAGTCTCCTCATCAACACTTGATGAACTATGAGATCTTGATGGAGACTCTAAGGCCGCCTAGATTGGAGAGAAACAATCATAAGCTTAGGGCTTTTTCCTTCTCACTTAAGGATAAAGCCTTGGCTTGGTTTCAATCTATTCCATAAGGGCGAGTGAGTACTTGGGAGGAAATGACAACCTAGTTTTTGACAAAGTTCTTCCCACCTTCCAAGACTACCGAGTTAAGAGGAAAGATCAATGCCTTCGTGATGAAGGATAGAGAGAGTTTATTCAAGTCTTGGGAGAGGTTCAAAGATCTTCTCCTAGATTGTCCACACCATGGTATACCGAAAATTGAGCTATTGGTGATCTACTTCAAATGAATTGATGAAGATAGCCAATTCAAGCTTCAATCTCTTTCCGTGCATGTGGTTCCTAAGAAGGGTGGGATGACCGTAGTGACCAATGAGAATAATGAACTAATTCCGACTAGAGCGGTTACGGGATGGAGGATGTGTATAGACTATAGGAAACTAAATGTGGCCTTTAGGAAAGATCACTTCCCTCTTCCCTTTATTGCCAAATGCTAGAGAGATTAGCTCAACATTCTCACTTTTGCTACTTAGATGGCAACGTTCAAGCACACAAGGATTTTAACATTTTAACAATCTAAAACTAGATCCATCGAACCAGAGAGAATCACGGGTTGTTCTATACCTGTCCACGGCCGTGGTTTGGCAAGAACTGACAGTGGATCCTAACAGAGGCTACGTTCAAGCACACAAGTCATCCAAGGGTGAATCTAAGTCCATCCTATCATAGTCCTAGCCATAACCATCCTTTCCTTACCTTAGAACCACATCTATTTAGCCTACCACATTCATAATAGAAATCGAAATCATCAAACATAAAATCATAGCTTCCATATGCAAGATAATAAAGAGAAAGAGATGAACAAGTGAAGTAAACAAAACCAAGCTGAAAATGGAATTAGAATAACTCACAACCCTTCCAAAAGAAGGTTTAAATGGTTCATACAACTCTAGAAATCGATTCCGAAATTCTTCACTACAAAGCTATCAAAATCTATCAATGGTGTGCTCTTCTTCTTCTTCTTCAATGAAGCTCTTCTCCAATGGTAGCTTTCTTTCTTGAGAATCTCCTTGTTGAGAGAGTATTTTGATTGGATGATATTGGATAATGGAAAGCTGCTCCAAGATTGCTTTTCTCAGCCTATGCAGGACCACTTTTATACTACCACCATGCAAGATCTGGCCAAGAGATCGTGGCACAGCTGTCACAAAAACCTGGCAAAATCCACGGATAGTTCCACGGCCGTGGTTTTCCTGTGAACCGTGGTTTGGACCTTCAGCTTTGCCTTTGATCATTAAGCTTCGATTTGGTGCATGGCTTGTGTTGGCAAGGTTGTATGAGTCCTCATTAGCCTCTAGCTCGCATCCTAATGAGTCCGAGGGTGTGTCATCTTGATGAACGATCCTCAAACGTATCGTTTTAGCTCCTAAATCTCCCAAAATACCTACAAAGCAATGCACAAGTCCGTGTAGACGTCTATCTCGAAAAAATACGTGAATTGAGTCCAAACGTCATGAACTAGTGCTAAACCATGCATGAATGAGTGAGAAATCTATCTAAATGATTACTTAAGCCTAAGTCATAAATCGTGTTATCAAAAATACCCCATAATTAAGGTTTGCTCGTCCCCGAGCAAATTCTCAACTATAGACTACAAGATAACATGATTTATGTATGCAGAAATATGGCAAAATCTTTTTGGGTTTGTGCTTATAATATTTGGATCACCTTCATAGTCATGTTTCATGGCCATGGACAAGCAATCATGCATAAAATAAATGAAAGCATGAAAAGACAATTGTACTTAACTCAAAAGCATGCATGAAATGTGAAAAGGAAGAAGTCAAGATGATCAAGAGCACATCCAATCTAGATTACTAAGTCTTACAAACATGCAAATAGGTCATAAGGTCTTGTGAAATAAAAGGCCAAGAAATGTTGCGATTGGGTGGGGATTTTTCTAGGCTATGTGATGCTAATCCGGGAATGGAACTAACTCCACAATCTTGTCCTCGATCAACTTTCCTCAAGTGTATATTTTTCTCTACCTTTTCTTTCTTTTCTTTTTCTTTCGCTTATTTTTGAGACAATGGCATTGGTGTACAAAAGCCGAAACCTTGGTGATTAGCCATCCTCGGGCTTTTTCTGTTTTTCGAGGTGCATCCACACCGGGCACACATACCAAAGCTCGTTAGGACCATTGGTTTATTTGACTTTGGCAAGGCACCAACACCCGATTATGTGAAGTGTACCGAGTTACTTGTCATTTAAACCAATGTCCCCAAACCTATGTTTTTGCCTACACTTTCTCAACAAATTCAGCATTTTATTCATGACATTCTTTCATCAACATCTTCACCCCACACTTGCTTTTTACACACATCAACACACTAACATGCTCCTATTCCCGGATGGGTCAAAAGAGGTCAATTTATATCCATTGAGGTGCTCAAACAACATGATCAAGATGAGAATTAGAGGAAGACAAATTGCCTCATTCATTCCTAGATGGTGTTCAAGAACTAGCATGTAATTTCGACCTTCAATACTCAATCCATTCTAGGCAAACATCATGATCACAAATTATTCATGGGATTCAAGAGAAGTACTTCAAGTCTACATATGCATTCATTAATTTAATACATAAGGCCATCCATAGCCAATCCGCAAGACAAGATTCATCATTAGGGTCATATCCAAACCTAGAAAGCAGAAAAAAAAAAAAAAAATTTAAATTTTCTGATTTTTATGGGGTTTTATATATAATGCGACACATGTGAAGATTTTAAACTATCCTAGATGCTTATCATACAAAGGATCATGCAAACCCCACCCCATACTTAGAAACACATTGTCCCCAATGTGTAAATGAAGTAAAGAAGAGTGAAAAAAGGTTCTCACAATGTAAAAATGGTTTGCTATGGTATTTGGGATTCACAAGTAGAATTGATGTTGGATGATTCTATCAACAATGGTAGAGAGCTCTAAGTATTCATCAAGGCGTCGAGACCCGCGCTAGGCACCGCTAGCCATCCAAGTTCATCGTCCGCTCCACCCATAATTGATGAGGGGTTCATCATCATCATTCACATGTCAAGCAAGGCTTCCAATGCTACTAGGGCTCTAGCACACACAAGGCACATAAAACACACACAAAGATAGAAAAATCAAAAACAAAAAATAAAATGAAAAAGGGAAAAACGTTACCAATGGGTTGCCTCCCACCAAGCGCTTCTTTAAGGTCATTAGCTTGACCAAACTCGGGGGCATCTATTCAAGGTGAAGTGGGGCAATCATGTCCACCGGAGCTCCCGGAATATACTTCTTCAAACTAGTGGCCAAGTGGAGCTCCATGGGGGAAGATCTTCTTCACCACATATGGCCCGGTCCATCTTGATTTGAGCTTTCCGGGGAAAAGCCGCAGCCTTGAGTTGAAGAGAAGGACAAGGTCTCCTTCACTCAACTCCTTGGAGATGAGGCGCTTGTCATGCCATCGTTTGGTCCTCTCCTTGTAGATCCGGGCATTCTCATAAGCATCCAACCGGATCTCCTCAAGGGCGTTCATATCAAGCAACCTCTTCTTTCCGGCCTCTTTTAGATCAAAATTTAGCCACTTAATGGCCCAATAGGCTCTATGCTCCATCTCTACCGGAAGGTGGCAAGACTTGCCACAGACTAACTTGTAGGGAGTGGTGCCAATGGGTGTTTTGAAGGCGGTCCTATATGCCCACAAGGCATCATCGAGCTTCATAGCCCAATCCTTTCTTGTCCTAGAGACCGTCTTCTCAAGTATCCCTTTTATCTCCCGGTTGGAGATCTCCACTTGGCCACTAGTTTGGGGGTGGTAAGGTGTTGCCACCTTATGAGTCACCCCATACTTGGCCAAAAGCGCCCCAAAGTTCCTATTTGTGAAATGCTTCCCTCCATCACTTATGATCAACCTTGGTGTTCCAAACCTAGGGAAGATCACTCGGTTGAAGAACCGCACCACAACCTTGGCGTCATTTGTAGGAGAGGCGATTGCCTCCACCCATCTCGAAACGTAGTCAACCGCCAATAGGATGTAGAGGTTTCCACATGAAGAAGGGAATGGTCCCATGAAGTCCAAACCCCATACATTAAATATTTCCACTTCTTGAATGTTGTTCAAGGGCATCTCATTCCTCCTTGAGATGTTGCCCGTCCTTTGGCAAGCATCACAAGCTCCCACAAAGCTTTGCACATCCTTGAACAAACTTGGCCAAAAGAAGCCCGATTGCAACACCTTTGCACATGTCTTGTGTGAGCTAGCATGCCCTCCACATGGCAAGGAATGACAATGGCGGATCACATTCTCCACCTCATCCTCCGGTATGCATCTTCTAAACATTCCATCCGGACCTCTCGTGAATAAAAGCGGTTCACTCCAATAGTAATGCCTCACATCCTTGAAGAACTTCTTCCTCTGGGTGTATGTCAATCCGGGAGGCACTTCCTCACACACTAAGTTCACAATGTCGGCAAACCATGGCTCGCTTCCTCTAGACACTTGGAACAAGCATTCCTCTACCATTTGCAATTGCTCATCCCGGAATGAATCATCAATCGGGATGTCATCTCTTTCAAGCTCCAATGGTGGGAGTCTACTAAGGTGATCTGCCACGGAGTTCTCGGATCCCATCTTGTCCCGGATTTCCAAATCAAACTCTTGAAGAAGAAGGATCCACCGAATCAACGTAGGCTTGACATCCTTCTTGGTAAGTAGATAACGGATCGCAGCATGATCCGTATAAACAATGACCTTCGCTCCAACAAGGTACGACCGAAACTTCTCAAAGGCATAGACCACCGCTAGCAACTCCTTCTCGGTTGTGGCATAGTTAAGTTGGGCATCATCTAGCATCTTGCTAGCATAACAAATGGCATGAGTGCGCCCATCCTTCCTTTTCCCCAAAACAGCCCCGACGGCTACATCGCTTGCATCACACATGATCTCAAACGGTAGACTCCAATCCAGAGGTTGCATGATAGGTGCGGAGATCAAGGCGTTTTTCAACCTACAAAAAGCCTCAAGGCAATCTTTGGAAAAGACAAAATCAACATCCTTCATTAGTAGGTTAGTAAGGGGTTTAGAAATTTTATAGAAGTCTTTAATAAACCTCCGGTAGAAACCGGCATGCCCTAAGAAACTCCTTACCCCCTTCACCGACGTAGGTGGTGGCAACTTCTCTATCATTTCAATCTTGGCCCTATCAACCTTAATGCCACGGTTAGACACCAAGTGTCCTAACACAATACCTTCACTTACCATGAAGTGGCATTTTTCCCAATTCAAGACAAGATTCGTCTCCTCACATCTTTGCAATACTAATGACAAGTTAGCCAAGCAATTATCAAAAGAAGAACCATAAACAGAGAAATCGTCCATGAACACTTCCATGATATTTGCTATGTATTCCGAAAAGATAGCCATCATACACCTTTGGAAGGTGGCGGGTGCATTACACAACCCAAATGGCATTCTCCTATATGCAAAGGTTCCCCATGGACATGTAAAGGTGGTTTTCTCTTGGTCGTCGGGGTGGATAGGGATTTGGAAGAATCCGCTATAGCCATCTAGGTAGCAAAAATGAGAGTGTTGAGCTAACCTTTCTAGCATTTGGTTAATGAAAGGGAGAGGGAAGTGATCTTTGCTAGAAGCCATGTTCAACTTCCTATAGTCAATACACATTCTCCATCCCGTAACCGTCCTAGTTGGGATTTGTTCATTGTTCTCATTGGTCACTACGGTCATCCCACCCTTCTTAGGAACTACATGGACGGGACTAACCCACTTACTATCCGAGATAGGGTAGATAATCCCCGCATCTAGCAACTTAATGATCTCCTTTTTGACTACCTCTTTCATTATAGGGTTCAATCTCCTTTGATGTTCAATAGAGGGTTTATGATTATCTTCCATCAATATCTTTTGCATGCACAAAGTAGGTTTAATGCCAACAAGGTCATCAATAGTATAGCCAATTGCTTTCCTATGCAATCTTAGTTCATGCAACAACTTAGCAAGTTCATCATCACTCAAGCATGCATTCACAATCACCGGTTATGTAGAATTATCACCAAGAAAAGCATACTTTAAATGAGAGGGGAGGGGTTTGAGTTCAAGTTTAGGAGGACCTTTATCGATTGGAGACGATCCAAATAGTTTTGGATGAGATGAATCCAAAGCAAGTGAAGACCCTTCAAAGCTCCTTGAAGCTTGATCATCAATGAGGTCTGATTCAGGGGAAACCACGGTTGGAACCACGGTTGGCTCCACTTCCACGACCGTGGACCTTGCCTGGCTCATTTGTTGAGGCTTTACAGAGAGTTCTACGGCCGTGGAACCACTTCTACGCCCGTGAAACTTGCAGCTGTTTAGCACCTCTTCGTGACCTTCAACTTTTGCCCTTGTATCCTTTTCTAATGCTTTTAAGGCCTTGATCTCTTCATTGCAAGCCTCCTCAACACCTTCCTCCATCATACTTAAGGTAAGAACCTTCTCCAAGGGATCTTTGATCAAGATCGAGCTCACAACTTCTCTAGAATCCTCTTGCTCGACTATGTTGAAGATATCCTCATCAAGGGTTGGCCCTTTCATCATTGTGGACAACTTGAACTTGATGTTCTCTTCTCTAATGTTGAAGGAGAGAGTCCAATTCTTGCAATCCACTAGGCATCCGGAGGTGGCTAGGAAGGGTCTTCCTAAGATGATGGGAACCGGATAGTCCGCCGGAATATCCAAGACAACAAAATCAATTGGCACATAGAATCGTCCTAGTTGCACCGGGATGTCCTCTAAGATCCCAACCGGATGAGTGATAGAACGGTCCTCCATGTAAAGGGTCATCTTGGCCGGTTTTGGCTCTCCTAGCCCAACCTTGTTGCAAAGTGCAAGCGGTATGATGCTTACACTTGCCCCAAGATCACAAAGGGCTTCATATTTCACTTCTCCCACTCCAATTGGGACACAAAAAGAACCCGGATCTCTTAGCTTTGGAGGCATCTCCTCCTTCATTGTTTGGATCAATTCCGAGGACCTCTTGGTCATTCTTATCTCTCCATACTCCTCCAACTTCCTTTTGTTGGAGAGTATTTCCTTCAAGAACTTGCCATATGCCGGCATTCCTAAAATAGCATCCATGAACGAAATGTTAATATGTAATTTGGACATGATTTCAAGGAATTTACCAAAGTGATTGTCCAAGCGAGCTCTTGCTAGATTGTGGGAACGGTAGTGGTGGCTTGTATGGAGGCGGTGCCACATGTGTTGGCTCAACATCCTTGCTCTTGCCTCCATCTCCTTGCAAAGTATCTTCCTTTATCGCCACTTGTTTCCCTTTAGCATTCTCCTTGGGCAAAGGCTCTTTCATACTAAACCCGCTCCTTGTAGTAATGGCCAACACTTGGCCTCTTGGGTAGTCTTCGGTTCTTCCGGGAAGCTTTCCCGGATCTCTTTGGGCTTCACCCGCCTCTTGGAACACTTGTGCCTCCAAAACTTTTTGAGCTTTAGAAATTGAAGTCACCGTGCTCTCAAGACCACTCAACCTTCCTAGCAATTGCTCAAACATCATTTCGGTCTTCTCCTTTGGAGGTTGAGTAAATCCGGGTGGAGGGTCTTGTGAAGCTTTTGGTGGTGGAGTTGTGCTTGTGGAAGCGGGAGGGTTCAAGGCTCCATCCGGGTTAGAGTAGGAGAACCCGGGATGGTTATGGTTGGGCCGGTAATTGTTGAATTGCCGGTTGTTGTTGAAGTTCCTTGGGCCTTGATAGTTGTTGTAATTGCCCTTTCCCATGTAACTCACATCCTCCTCCTTGGAAGACAAGTTGGCTTGTGGAAGCACTTGAGGAGTTGCTTGGTTCTTCAAAGTTGTAGCACACAACTCCCTCAAAGACTTCAATTCATTGTTGATGGCGTCAAGCTTGAAATTGCTCATGGTGACTTCACTCACCTCATATGCTCCCGCCTTTCTCCCTTCAGTCTTCCTATGGGAGTACTTCTCAATTACTAGAGCTTGCTTCTCCACAAACTACCAAGCTTCATCTACATGCTTCTCCATGAAAGTCCCACCGGAAAGAGATTGAAGCTTGGATTGGCTATCTTCATCAAGTCCTTTGAAGTAGATCTCCAATAGCTCGATTTTTGGTATACCATGGTGTGGACAATCTAGGAGAAGATCTTTGAACCTCTCCAAAGACTTGAACAAACTCTCTCTATCCTTCATCACGAAGGCATTGATCTTGCCTCTTAACTCGGTAGTCTTGCAAGGTGGGAAGAACTTAGTCAAAAACTCGGTTGTCATCTCCTCCCAAGTACCAACTCGCCCTTGTGGAATAGATTGATACCAAGCCAAAGCTTTGTCCATAAGAGAGAAGGAGAAAGCCCTAAGCTTATGGTTGTTGCTCTCCAATCAAGGCGGTCTAAGAGTCTCCATCAAAATCTCGTAGTTCATCAAGTGTTGATGAGGAGACTCTCCTTCCATCCCTCCAAATTGATTATGCCGGATCATTTGTAGAACTTGAGGGCGGAGCTCATAGTTGTGGGTTGCGGGATCTCCTAAGTTCACACCCGGATGGTGTGCTATTTGTGCCGGATCCATACGTCTCCCTAGGGTTTGTGGCTCCTCAATGGCAATGGGAACAACTCTAACATTAACCGCCGGCTGCGGTTGTACCACCGGTGGTGGAGAAGGTGGAGGTTGTTGACGATTATGTTCTCCTTGTATAAGTGCTTGCCTAATCTCATCAATCTCCCTCCTAGTCGCTTCTTGCCTCTCATTGGCAAGTCTCCTTTCTTCCTCCAAGAGCTCATCTCTTAACCTTATTTGCTCTAAAGCCTCATCCAATTCAGCTTGGAGATCTCTTCCGGCCATCTCTTTTCCCTTTTTAATGCTCTTGGATCTAGATCTAAGGGTTTTCTCCGGTTCGGGATCGAATGGAGCTAAATCCTTGCCACGAGATCTTCGCATACACCTAAAGAGTAAGAGATGTCCTGAAAAGCAAAGACACACACCAAAGAGAGATCAAAAGCAACAAGAAAGATCTACACTATAAACAATCACAAAATAGACTCAATCTAGACTTAGTCCCCGGCAACGGCGCCAAAAACTTGTTACGCTCAGGATGTGTAATGTTTGTGCACGCAATAAGCTATAAATTTATACTCGTTATATTTATCCCGACTCCTAGCGAACCCGCAGTGTACAGGACGTTTGTAGTAGGGATAGTATTCCGAGGTCGAACACAAAGACTAAGGTGAGATTGATTCAATTTGTGCTTGGATTTAGTCAAGGTCTAGGTGAAGAAAAAAAAGGGATAAAAGAAAAGAAATATCAAATGTTTTTGGTTGGCTTTTTAGGTTATCAATCAAAGATCACAACTCATGCAAAGTAAACAATCAACTAAACTTAACAAATCAATGCAAACAAACAAACCAAACAAGAGATGTAAGTCAATAGAGAAAAGCGGATTCTAGGGGTTGGAAGTTCCAGTTATGCCATAGGACTCAAGCTATCTTAATCGTTCCTTGGATTAACTATGATATGTTGGGAGTGAGTGTTTCTAGATTGGGATCAATCACCGGGTAGGTCTCATGGTCCACTAATCCGTCCCTAAGACCTCATCACCGGGTAAGTCTTTAAGAACCTAAGGGATGGAATTCTACACAAACCGGATTGTCATCTAAGGGTCTAACCTATCCTTACCGGGTAAGTCTCGAAAGGGTTAGTCCTAAACAACATTCCTAGCACACTTAGTCCAATGGCGGCTTATGAGGCTCACCACTACTTAGTGTTTGTCATCTTTGAAATCTAAGAGTAAGAACCACCGGGTAAGTCTCTTCTAACTCTTAGTTGCTAATACTAGGTCAACCTAGGTTAGAATTAACTCAACAAACACTAGGATTTCAACATTTTAACAATCTAAAACTAGATCCATCGAACCAGAGAGAATCACGGGTTGTTCTATACCTTTCCACGGCCGTGGTTTGGCAAGAACTGATCGTGGATCCTAACAGAGGCTACGTTCAAGCACACAAGTCATCCAAGGGTGAATCTAAGTCCATCCTATCATAGTCCTAGTCATAACCATCCTTTCCTTACCCTAGAACCACATCTATTTAGCCTACCACATTCATAATAGAAATCGAAATCATCAAACATAAAATCATAGCTTCCATATGCAAGATAATAAAGAGAAAGAGATGAACAAGTGAAGTAAACAAAACAAAGCTGAAAATGGAATTAGAATAACTCACAACCCTTCCAAAAGAAGGTTTAAATGGTTCATACAACTCTAGAAATCGATTCCGAAATTCTTCACTACAAAGCTATCAAAATCTATCAATGGTGTGCTCTTCTTCTTCTTCTTCAATGAAGCTCTTCTCCAATGGTAGCTTTCTTCCTTGAGAATCTCCTTGTTGAGAGAGTATTTTGATTGGATGATATTGGATAATGGAGAGCTGCTCCAAGATTGCTTTTCTCAGCCTATGCAGGACCACTTTTATACTACCACCATGCAAGAGCTGGCCAAGAGATCGTGGCACAGCTGTCACGAAAACCTAGCAAAATCCACGGATAGCTCCACGCCCGTGGTTTTCCAGTGAACCGTGGTTTGGACCTTCAGCTTTGCCTTTGATCATTAAGCTTCGATTTGGTGCATGGCTTGTGTTGGTAAGGTTCCATGAGTCCTCATTAGCCTCTAGCTCGCATCCTAATGAGTCCGAGGGTGTGTCATCTTGATGAACGATCCTCAAACGTATCGTTTTAGCTCCTAAATCTCCCAAAATACCTACAAAGCAATGCACAAGTCCGTGTAGACGTCTATCTCGACAAAATACGTGAATTGAGTGCAAACGTCATGAACTAGTGCTAAACCATGCATGAATGAGTGAGAAATCTATCTAAATGATTACTTAAACCAAAGTCATAAATCGTGTTATCAGACTCATTCCGGGAATAGCAATCGCAAATGGTGGAGGAGTGCTTGTTTCAAATGTCAAGGGGTAATGAGCCATGGTATGCAAACATTGTGAATTATCTTGTGTGTGATGAAGTGCCACCCGGTTTATCATATGCCCAAAGGAAGAAGTTCTTCAAAGATGTGAAGCATTACTATTGGAATGAGCCGATTTTGTTTAAGAGAGGGCCGGATGGAGTATTTAGGAGATGCATACCGGAGGATGAGGTGGAGAGTGTGATCCGCCATTATCATTCCTTGCCATGTGGAGGGCATGCTAGCTCACACAAGACATGTGCAAAGGTGTTACAATCCGGGTTTTATTGGCCAAGTTTGTTCAAGGACGTGCAAAATTTTGTGGTAGCATGTGATGCTGCCAATGGACGGGCAACATCTCAAGGAGGAATGAGATGCCCTTGAACAACATACAAGAGGTGGAGATATTCGATGTGTGGGGTGTGGACTTCATGGGACCATTCCCTTCTTCATGTGGCAACCACTACATCCTATTGGCGGTTGACTATGTGTCGAGATGGGTAGAGACAATCACCTCTCCTACAAATGATGCCAAGGTTGTGGGGCGGTTCTTCATCTGAGTGATCTTCCCTAGGTTTGGAACACCAAGGGTGATCATAAGTGATGGAGGGAAGCACTTCACCAATAGGAACTTCGGGACACTTTTGGCTAAGTATGGGGTGACTCATAAGGTGGCAACACCTTACCATCCCCAAACTAGTGGCCAAGTGGAGATCTCCAACCGAGAGATAAAGGGAATCCTTGAGAAGACGGTTTCTAGAACGAGAAAGGATTGGGCTATGAAGCTCGATGATGCTTTGTGGGCATATAGAACCGCTTTTAAGACACCAATTGGCACCACTCCCTACAAGCTAGTCTTTGGCAAGTCTTGCCACCTTCCGGTGGAGATGGAACATAGAGCATATTGGGCCATTAGGTGGCTAAATTTTGACCTCAAGGAGGCCGGAGAGAAAAGATTGCTAGACATGAACGCTCTTGAGGAGATCCGGTTGGATGCCTACGAAAACGCTCGGATCTACAAAGAAAGGACCAAACGTTGGCATGACAAGCGTCTCATCCCAAAGGAGTTGAGTGAAGGCGACCTTGTCCTTCTCTTCAACTCCAGGCTGCGGCTCTTCCCCGGAAAGCTTAAGTCAAGATGGACGGGTCCTTATGTGGTGAAGAAGATCTTTTCCCATGGAGCGCTTGAGATTAGAGGGGAGCATTGTGAAGATTTTAAGGTGAATGAGCACCGGTTGAAGAAGTATATCCCGGGAGCTCCGGTGGACATGATTGCCCCACTTCACCTTGAGTGAGACGCTCCCGATTTTGGTCAAGCTAATGACCTTAAAGAAGCGCTTGGTGGGAGGCAACCGATTGGTAGATATCTTTTCCCTTTTCGTTTTTGTTTTGTTTTTTTTGATTTTTCTATTTTTGTGTGTTTTTGTGTGTTTGGAGTTTGTGTGCTAGAGTCTAGGTAGCATGGAAGCCTTGCATGGCATGTGGATGATGTTGATGAGTCCCTCATCAATTGTGGGTGGAGCGGACGCGGAACTTGGACGGCTAGCGGTGCCTAGCGCGGGTCCCGACGCCATAACGAACACCATGAGCTCTCTACCATTGTTGATAGGATCATCCACCATCAATCCACTTGAGTGAACCCAAATACCGAAGCAAACCATTTTTACATTGTGAGAACCCTCTTTCACTCTTCTTTACTTCATTTACACATTGGGGACAATGTGTTTCTAAGAATGGGGTGGGGTTTTCATGATCACTTGCATGATTAGCACCTAGGATAGTTTAATATTGTCACATGTTTTGCATTGTACATAGTTATTTTGAAAAATCCAAAAAAATCAGAAAATTTTAAAAAACTTCTAGTGCTTTTAAGCTTGGGAATGACCCTTATGATGAAATTGTCTTGTGAATTGGCTATGGATAGCCTTGTGTGTTGAATTGATGAATGTATATGTAGACTTGAAGTACTTATCTTGAAACCCATGTGTGAATTGTGATCATGAATGCTTGCCTTGATTGGATTGAGGATTGAAAGTCGAAATTGCATGCTAGTTCTTGCACATCATTTAGGAGTGATTAAGCCAATTCTTCTTTCTCTACGTCTCATCTATATCATGTTGCTTGAGCACCTCAATTGATACAAAATTTGACCTCTTTTGACCCATCCGGGAATAGGAGCATGCTAGTGTGTTGAGTGTGTGTAAAGCAAGTGTGGGGTGAAGTTGTTGTTGAAAGAATATTATGAATGAAGTGCTGAATTTGTTGTGAAGTGCTGAATTTATGCCTTGCCAAAGTCAAATAAACCGATAGTCCTAATGAGCTTTGGTATGTGTGCCCGGTGTGGATGCACCTCGAAAAGTAAAAAAACCCGAGGACGGCTAATCACCAAGGTTTCGGCTTTTGTACACCAATGCCATTGTCTCGAAAATAAGTGAAAGAAAAAGAAAAGAAAAGGGAGAAAAAAAGGAAAAATATACACTTGTGGGAAGTTGATCAGAGACAAAATTGTGGAGTTAGTTCCATTCCCGGATTAGCATCACATAACCTAGAAAAATTCCCACCTAGTGACAACGTTTCTTGGCCTTTTATTTCACAAGCCCTTGTGACCTATTTGCATGTGTGTAAAACTTAGTGATCTAGATTGGATATGCTCATGATCATCTTGACTTCTTCATTTTTACATCTCATGCATGCTTTCGAGTTAAGTATAATTGTCTTCCCGTGCCTTCATTTATTTGACACATGATTGCTTGTCCATTGCCATGAAACATGACTATGAAGGTGATCCAATATTAGAAGCACAACTCCAAAAAGATTTTGTTGTTTTTCTGCATGCATAAATCATGTCATCTCTTAGTCTATAGTTGGGGACTTGCTCGGGGACGAGCAAACCTTAAGTATGGAGTATTTTTGATAACACGATTTATGATGTTAGATTAGGCACTCATTTAGATAGTTTTCCCGCTCATTCATGCATGGTTTAACACTAGTTCATGACGTTTGCACTCAATTCATGTATTTTGTCGAGATAGACGTCTACACGGACTTTTGCATGCTTTGTAGGTGTTTAGGGAGGTTTAGGAGCTTAATCGATACGTTCGAGGATCGTTCCTCGAGATAACACACCTTCGGACTCATTGGGATGCAAGTTAGGAGCTAAGGAGGACACATGGGACCTTGTTGGTGCATGCCATGCACCAAATTGTGGCTTAATGATCCAAAACAAGCTGAAGCACCAAAACCACGGCCACTGGGACTTCCACGGGCGTGGAAATGGGCCGTGGTTTTCCCCAGACAACTGTCCCACGATCTTCATGGCCGACTCTTGCAATTTGTTGAGGATATAAGGTGGTCCTGCAGGTTGTTATGAGATACCCATCACTCCATTCTCTCCCACGATCTTCATGGCCGACTCTTGCAATTTGTTGAAGAGAAGAACACACCATTCTTAGTCTTTCATAGTTTTTAGAGGGAAGATTGTTGGAAACATTTGCTAAGGTTGTAAGAAACGATATGAACCTTCTTTTGAAGGGTTGTAGGTCCTTCTTGAACATTTATTCAGCTTGTTTTACTTGATTCACTTGCTTAATCCATCTTTCATTTCATCTTCTTGCCATGGATTCTATGATTTTATGCTTGTTGAGTTTGATTGTTAAGATGCATGTTGTTGGCTAAATAGATGTGATTCTAGGGAGAGGAAATAATGGTTATGGCTTGGACTATGATAGGATGTACTTAGATATACCTTTGGATGATTCATTTGCTTGAACCGAGCCACTGTTAGAAACCATGTTTTGTTCTTGCCAGTCCACGGCCGTGGAAAGGGATGAACAACCCATAATTCTGACTAACTCGTTTGATTTGATAAATCTAAGTGCTAGAATGTTATATTGTTGAAATCCTAGTGTTTCTTGAGCTAAATCTATCCTAGGGTGACCTAGTGTTAGCAACTAAGTGTTAGAAGAGACCTACCCGGTGATTCTTGCTCTTAGATACCGAAGATGACAAACTCTAGGTAGTAGTGAGCCTCACAAGCCGCTATTGGACTGAGTGTGCTAGGATAGGTGTTTAGGACTTGCCTTCCCGAGACTTACCCGGTGATGAGACCTTAGGAACGGACTAGTGGACCATGAGACATACCCGGTTATTGATCCCAATATAGAAACACTCACTCCCAAATACTATAGTAAATCCAAGGAATGATTAGATAGCTTGAGTCCTATGCCATAACCGGAATTTCAAACCCCTAAAATCCTCTTTTCTCTCTTTGATCACATATTTCGTGTTTGCCTTGTTTATTTGTGTTTAAGATTGATTTCTTAGTTTGTTTTGCCACCTTATATCATTGTGATCCTTGATTGATCACCACACAAAACCAAATCCCAAAAAACATTGTTATTTTCTTTTCTTTGTTTCCTCCATCTTATCCTAGACTAGATCAACACTACACCTGATTACTTGTTGACTTAATTCACCTTAGTCTTTGTGTTTGACCTGGGAATACTATCCCTACTACAAAACGACCCATACACTGTGGGTTCGCTAGGAGTTAGGAAAAATATAACGAGTATAAATTTAAGACTTTTGTGTGTCACAATTCTAGCGTAACATGTATGTTAAGTGCTTATGTGATGTGTTGTGTTTCCGTGCTAGTTGAGTGTGCATATGATCTGTTAGATCCTGTTTGCTAGCATGAGATAGGTATAGCTGGAGATGGTTCTTTCCTCCATGCTATGGTACATGTGTTAGGATTAGGAGGAGATAGTTCTTTCCTCCATTGTACCTTTGATTGACATAGTGTGAGTGGAGATGGTTTTCCTCCACGTAGTAGTGTTATGCGTACGTTGTGGTTGGAGACAGTTTTCCTCCATGCCAGTGTGATGTTGTTAGTGTTTGGCTAGAGATGACCTTCCTCTAGGCCTTACGTAGAGTTGTTATGTTGGAGTTGTGATTTGTGCATGCTGTGTTGAGGATATAGAATGTTATAGGTTGTAACCTGACGTTATTGAGGAGAGTCTTACCTCGGCTTATGGGTCCGAGAGGCTTTGGGTTTTTGCAAGTTTCAGGACGAAACTTGTTTTTAGGGGGGTCAGGTGTAAGAGCCTTAGTCTTTGGAGCCTAGATGAGCTAGAGTGTGTCTTACCTTGATCCAGTCAGCCGCCCCAGCGGACCAGAGAGGCCGCCCCTGCGTCCAGGCGCCCCTGCGGCCCTGTGGCAAGTGCAGCCACTTTTGTTGACTCTTGACCGTGCTTTGCGGTTGGCTTCTCTTATAAGCCTCCTTAGACTTCAGATGAGGGGTTTTTTCATCTCTCCTGTCTCTCTCTTCCTTCTCACGTTCTTCTTCTTCCTCTCTTCTCCCTTGAGCTTCTTTGATCTCTCCTTGCTTGTGTGAGTGAGTTCTTAAGAGTTTATAGTGGCTTTGGCCTTGGATGATCTTGAAGTTGTTGCTGAGAGTTGTTGCTATTGTGTTGAAGCTGAGAGAGGTGTTGATGCTCCTTAGTGCAGCATAGGGCTTGTGTGGTAAGCTTTTCTCTTCATCTTTCTTTCTTCCTTCTCTTTTGCTTCTTATCTTTCTCTTTAGCCTAGGAATCACAAGTTTGGACTTGTGTTGGACCTTTCCTGGACGTTGTGATGATCATATATGTGTATATGTGCATATGTGTTGCTGTGGTATGATGAAGATGTGAAGAGAATCGAGAAAGGGGTCGAATAGAAGTCGGGACCAACTCTCTGCACAGTTGGCCGCCCTTGAGCCTGTTTTGAGCCGCACCTGCGCCTGGTGTGGAGCCGCCCCTGCGCCTCACTGGACCAGCCATGTGTTCTTGCTTCTGTTAGTGCATACCTTGTTGGTATGTCTTCTTTCCTTCCTTTCCTTTGACCTAGGCTTAGTTGATAGCTAGGTTAGGATGTGATTAGGATGAGTTGTATGATAGAGATGTGCCTTAGGCACTTGTGTTGATGTGAAGGTTATGCCATAGGCATATGTGGTCTTTTTATGATCTTTAGGTTGTAGGTTGGTTATGTTTATGGAGACGATTCTCCTAACCCTTTCAGGTTGTGATGTTCTGTGCCTTGCTCTTGCAGGCGTTGGTTTCTTCCCCAAGGGGAAGCTATGACATGGTAGAGGATACGAGTGTATCAGGTAAGTTCATAGGACTTACTTAGCGTACGGTTGTGGATTGTATGATTGGAATGGTTGTGTGTGTTCATATGGTTTTGCATTTATAACCTCAATCGGACTAGGATGACCATTCATTACATTTATATGGCCCAAGTGTATTATAATGGGCGGTAACCACCGGTCTTCGCCTGCTGGTTAGGAGGAGGTGCCCTGAAGATGATCTCACAGGAGTGGACGAGTGAAGGTCACCCCCATGCAAAAACTCTTGTGTTACGTTGGATGGGACGGGGTTCTTGAGGCTCCTCGTGTTACAAAAGAAGTTGAATTAGTAATGAATAACGTAATAAAAGATAATAAATGAATGTGTGTGACATTGCATGTATGAGATGTTGATATGTGTTTGTGCTATTACTATCATGCTTATCTATTGTTGTAGCTAACGGTGTATACTGATAGCATGAAATATTGTGATATTTTAGGCACGTTTTCTAAACGTATTTGATTCATATTGATAGTCTTTGATTGAACTTTATGCATATGTGAGCTAGTATTACCTATATTGTCGATATGGATGTCTACACTAGTTCTATGTTGATTATAGGTGATTTGGAGCTATTTCCGAACGGAATCGAGCAAAGGAAAGTTGAGTTGATATGTCCATAGATTGAGGACATTCTTTGGAAGCAATCTGGAATCTTAGCTTGAGGAATGCACGAGTTAGGGAAGAATCACGTTCTTGCCCTAAATTACGCCCTAAAATACGACCGTATCACAAACCACGTTCAGAATTACGGCCGTGGATTTGGAGTCAGAAATTCATGTTCATTCCAGGGGATTACACGGCCGTGGAACATATGTTGCAAACCGTATTTGTTTCCACGCTCTAAATTACGGTCGTGGAACACTTCCACGACCGTGATCTTGGCGAATCTTTTCGCCACACTTTGAAGCCACGATCTTTTAAAGATTGGGCCGGGCCGACATTTTGCCCTACACTATAAAAAGACGGACGAAGCAAGATTCCGTCATCTCCGCTTGTATCGGCTTACCCTCATACATCACCGCTTAGACACGAAGACACTTCGCTTAGTTTGCTTGGAAGCAATTGACATCTCTTTGGGAGATCGAAGTTTGTGTTTGGAATTCCTCTAATCTCGCACTTTTAGTGGAGATTGCCGTTGAGATTTCCAGAATTCGCGGAAGATTGAAGTTCTTGGAAGATTTTGCAAGAAGATCTCTCTTCTTGATTAGGTTCGATTTGGAAAACGGATTGACATCCCGTTTTCTTTTCTTTCCTAGGATTACGTTGTTTGTTCTATTGTGAATCTTTTGACATTGCTTGTTCTCTTTGTGACTTTGAGATTGAATTGAAGATTATTGAAAGTTCTTGAAAGTTTTCATCTTTTTATCTTTTAATTCTTGAATTGATATTAACATGACTGTTATTGGCTAAAAACCCTTAACAATTCTAAGGTGAAGGGTTGATAGTTGTGGCTTAGATGATGATAGATCGATCGCTAACAGATTAGACCCTGAGAGTTAGAGAAATATCGCCGACAACCCTAAATTACGGCCTGTTCTTGAGTCCACGGCCGTGGAACCTCAAGAACTAACCGTGATTCCCCTTAAGTCTACGAACCTGCTTTTACTTTAATCCAAAGTTAAAGATTTGCTTTAGCTTAGTTTAGACTTGTCTTTTCTAGGTGGTAGTGAAGCCTCAACAACCTCTACCTCGATTGTGAGTGTCACAACCTCAATCGGTTAAGTTAGTCTTGATCTTTGGATTATAAGTTTGGGTATTTGATACTAATTCTCATCTATAGAATCTTTCTATATTGAGCCTCAACAACCTGTATAGAGAGTGTCTTGTAGGTGAGTTATATAAGGTTTTTGGAACTTCACCGTACGATTACCTTACATTAGTATACTTTTGCATATCTCAACTCTGTCTTTACATCATTAAGTATATCTTGAATCGATTGCCACAGCTGGATACTTGGATCTTTAGGATTGTTGTTTTCCCAATAATTTGCAAAACTCCCATATTTACTTGCTTGATAACCTGCAATCGAGTTCGTTCCCCTCCAAATCCCTGTGTTCGATACTCTGGAATTCTTGCTTAACTATATCGATCCGTACACTGCGGGTTCGCTGCTTGATTCTAGTTTTATAAATTTAAAACTTATTTGCACACACCTCTAGGGGCGAACAAGTTTTTGGCGCCGTTGCCGGGGATTTGGTTTAGACCGAATCCGGTAGCCGGTTGTCAAGCTTGGGAGCTTGCTCTCGTTATTTGATATCTCTTTGAGTGCATGCGTAGGTCTAGGAACACCGAAGATCTCTTACCTCTTGATCAAGAGCTAGAGAAAACCTTGAGACAAAAGCGCAAGGAAAAGAAGATGGCCGAAGAACACGAACGTGATCTTCAAACGGAGTTGGCGGAGAAGGAATCTCAACTCCGATGGAATGAGACTCTCCGCCAAGATGAGATGGATCGTCATCAATCTCAAGTTAACGGTCTACAAGACATGATCTTCCAAATGAGGATAAAGATGAGCGACCTTGAGAATAAGGTAGGCAAGAAGTCCTCAAGAAGGAGATCAAGGTCTAGAAGAAAAAGCCACTCATCCGCTGATGATAGTGACTCTTCCATGCCACCGTTAGAAGAGATTGATCCCACGATCAATATGAATCCTTTCCATCCACAAGGAGCTGCTAATCGCCACATTCCACCTAGGAATGCGAGGATCGAACGTGTGGATAATGAGCCAAGAACTCTTGGCCAGCGGATGGATCCAACACAACAACCACGCCGCTTGGGTGTGAATTTTGATGCTGAAGATGTCCAAGGGTTTAGCTTTAACCCTCAAGTTATCAATCTTGTTCGCCAAAGCCAATTTGGCGGTACAAGCGCTGAATCTCCACACCAACACTTGCAAAACTTTGAGTGTATGATGGAGACGATGAGACCGAAGAACGCTACTACCAACAGCTATAAGCTCAAACCTTTCTTTTTCTCTTTGAAAGGGAAAGCGTTGTCATGGTATCAAGCTCTTCCCAATGGGAAACTAGACACGTGGGAAGACCTTTCCGCAGAGTTTCTCACCAAATTCTTCCCGCCCTCCAAAACGGCGGAACTTAAAGGTAAGATTAATGCTTTTTCCATGAGACCTAACGAAAGTTTGTTTCAATCATGGGAAAGGTTTCAGGATTTACTCTTGGATTGCCCTCATCATGGCATATCCAAGCTTGCCTTGCTGGAAATCTACTACAAAGGGCTGGATGCGGGAACGCAATTCAACCTCCAATCCCTCTCATGCGGAACATTCATGGACATGAGAGAAGATGACGCTTGGGACTTCATTGAGAAGCAAGCAAGAGTCATAGAGAAGTATTCCCACCGGAAAGCGGAGGGAATTCGTGTGGAGCAAGGAGCGAAGCTCACACATGAAGCTCAAAATCAGATTTTCTCCCTCAACAATGAGATCAAAGAGTTGAAGGAGACTATCAAGACCAACTTCCCAAAGCAACAAGAGAAGGATGTTGGCTATTTGGGCAACAACAATGGAGGTGATAACACCAACCGCAACAACAATAACCGGAACAATAACCGGAATAATAATTGGAATGGAAACAACAACAACCGGAACAACAACAATTGGAACAACAATCAGGGTTCAAACAACAACAATTGGCGCTCCAATCAACAAAATTCCGGTAACTCCTATCCTTCCAATTCTAATTCGCTAACTCCACCTTCCTCTTCCTCTACTCCTTTGAAAAGCCAGGGGCAATCATCTAATGGAGGAAACAATACGGGAAAGGAGAAGTCCGATCCCATGTTGGAGACAATCTTGGGAAAGCTTCAAGGGTTGGAGAACCGCCTCATCAAGGTTGACGATCAAGTCTCTAAGGTTGACAAAGCTCAAAAAGTTTTGGAAAACCAATTGTTCAACCACGCGGAGGAAGTTCCTAGAAATCAAGGGAAACTTCCAGGAAAGACGGAGGACAACCCTAAGGGAAGGGTAATGGCGATTACAACTAGGAGCGGAGTGACTACCACCGATCCGCAGCCTACGTTCGTTGAAGTCCCCGTAGAGAAGGACAAAGGAAAGGGGAAGGAGAAGGAAGATGTATATGTTCCTCCTCCAGCTTACAAACCTCCCCTACCGTTCCCTCAATCTAGAGCGCGAGCGCGCCTAGATAAACAATTCGGTAAGTTCATAGAACTCATGAGTAAGCTGCATATTAATATACCCTTCATTGATGCTATTGTAGGTATGCCGGCTTATGGCAAGTTCTTGAAGGAGCTTCTCTCCAACAAGAGGAAGCTAGAAGATTTCGGTGAGGTCAAGATGAGTTCGGATTCCTCGGATCTCATCAAGACTATGAAGGAGAAAATGCCCCCAAAGTTGAAGGATCCGGGGTCATTTTGCATTCCCATTGGAGTGGGAGATGTCACATACGATGCTTTGTGTGACTTAGGAGCAAGTGTGAGCATCATACCACTTGCACTATGTAGGAAGATCGGTTTAGGCGATCCTAAACCGGTCAAGATGACGTTATACATGGCGGATCGATCCATCACTCGCCCCGTCGGTATTGTAGAAGACGTCCCGGTCAAGCTAGGTAAATTCTTTGTCCCCATTGACTTTGTCGTGCTTGACATTCCTGCAGATAGTCCGGTCCCGATTATACTCGGAAGACCGTTTCTTGCGACTTCCGGCTGCATGGTCGATTGCAAGAATGGGAGACTCGCTTTTGATATTGGAGAAGAGAAGGTAGAGTTCGTTCTTTCCACTCTAGTAAAGGAGCCAATCTTCGATGAGGATATTTACGACATCCAAGATGAAGGAGGTTTGTCTAGGGAGGAGGTAAGTGCGATTCTCTTTAACGATCCTTTACAAAAGGTTATCACTATGAGTCTAACCAATGTAGGGGAAGAAGAAGAGTGCAAAGAGGAAATTGAAGCCTTAGAAGCACAAGAAGAGATGCATGAAGTGGAGTTTGAGAAACTCCACGATGAGGCTGAGAATGTAAGAATCCACGGTCATACCCTGTATTCCACGACCGTGGATTTCACAACCAAAATCGACCTCCATTCCAGGGGATTACACGGCCGTGGAACACATGGAGAGGCCGTAATTCTGACCGTGGAAGAGGGTGATCGGCTTACTTCTTCAACTTCTTTTGATTCTTCTCCAAACCACTCCACAACCTTAGAAACTTCTAAGGAAACGTCGGATGCCCCTCAAGGACCATTGGAAGCTCCGAAAGTGATGGAACTCAAACCACTTCCTACTCATCTAAGGTACGCTTTTCTTGGATCTAATTCTACCTTCCCGGTCATTGTTAGCTCCGAATTAAGCATAGATGAACATGAACAGCTTATGACAGTCCTTAGGAAACATAGAAAAGCCATAGGCTACACTATCGAGGATTTAGTAGGAATTAAACCCTCCATATGCATGCATAAGATACTAATGGAGGAGGATTTTAGAACTTCAAGACAACCTCAAAGGCGGTTGAATCCGACCATGAAGGAGGTTGTCAAGAAGGAAATTCTTAAACTTCTTGATGCAGGTATCATCTATCCTATCTCCGATAGCAAATGGGTGAGTCCAGTTCAAGTAGTTCCGAAGAAGGGAGGAATGACGGTCATCACCAACAAGAACAACGAACTCATTCCCACCCGAACCGTGACTGGATGGCGAATGTGCATAGACTACCGCAAGCTCAACAACGCAACGCGGAAGGATCACTTTCCCTTACCATTCATCGATCAAATGCTTGAAAGGTTAGCACAACATTCACATTTTTGCTACCTTGACGGTTATAGTGGTTTCTTTCAGATTCCGATACATCCGGACGATCAGGAGAAGACCACATTCACGTGCCCTTGGGGTACGTTTGCCTATAGGAGAATGCCGTTCGGGCTTTGCAACGCCCCAGCCACCTTTCAACGGTGCATGATGGCCATCTTCTCCGAATACGTAGAGGAAATCATGGAAGTCTTCATGGACGACTTCTCCGTATACGGTTCCTCTTTTAACGATTGCCTTTCTAACCTTTCTCTTGTTTTACAACGTTGTGAAGACACTAACCTAGTTCTTAATTGGGAGAAGTGTCAATTCATGGTTAAGGAAGGAATCGTATTAGGTCACTTAGTCTCTAGTAGAGGGATAGAGGTAGACAAGGCTAAGATAGAAACCATAGAGAAACTTCCTCCCCCAATTTCGGTGAAAGGAAAAAGAAGTTTCCTAGGACATGCTGGATTTTATAGACGCTTCATTAAGGACTTTTCTAAGATATCAAAACCTCTCACTAATCTATTGATGAAGGATGCGGTTTTTGAGTTTTCACAGGAATGTTTAGATGCGTTTAATACCATTCGGCAAGCTCAAATTTTAGCACCTATCATCCAACCCCCGGATTGGACTCTCCCCTTCGAGATTATGTGCGATGCTAGTGACGTAGCTATTGGAGCTGTTCTTGGACAACGAAAGGAAGGGCGAACCCACGCCATATACTACGCTAGCAAGACGCTAGACGAAGCTCAGCTCAACTACGCCACTACAGAAAAAGAGTTTCTAGCCATTGTCTACGCTATTGACAAGTTTCGCTCTTATCTTGTAGGTGCAAAGGTGATTGTCTACACGGATCATGCTGCGATCCGGTACCTCCTTGCGAAGAAAGACGCGAAGCCAAGGCTAATTAGATGGATTCTTCTCCTACAAGAATTCGATCTTGAGATCCACGACAAGAAAGGTTCAGAAAATTCTGTTGCGGATCATTTGAGTCGCCTCACACATCTAGAGGACGACCGTCTACCCATTGATGACTCCTTTCCGGACGAACACCTACACATCATAGAGGAGTGCATCAACGTGATCTCCAAAGGTAACGAACCATGGTTTGCTGATTTTGTTAACTATTTGGTTTGCCAGGAGATACCGCCTGGACTATCCTACGCACAAAGGAAGAAGTTCTTTAAGGACGTCCGGGAATACTATTGGAACGAGCCTCTCCTCTTTAAGAGAGGTCCGGATGGCATCATTCGGCGATGTGTGCCGGAAGATAAGATGCAAAGTGTCATCCGCCATTGTCATTCACTACCTTGTGGAGGACACGCTAGTTCGAACAAGACTAGCGCAAAGGTATTGCAATCTGGATTCTATTGGCCTACTTTATTTAGAGATGTGCAATCCTTTGTCTCTTGCTGCGATGCTTGTCAAAGAACAGGCAATATTTCTAGAAGGAACGAGATGCCCCTCAACAACATCCAAGAGGTGGAGATTTTCGACGTTTGGGGAGTCGATTTCATGGGACCATTCCCATCTTCTTGTGGAAACCAATACATACTATTGGCGGTAGACTATGTTTCTAGATGGGTGGAAGCAATCGCCACTCCCACAAATGATGCCATGGTGGTGGTTAAGTTCTTCAACAAGACCATCTTTCCGCGATTTGGAACACCAAGGACAATCATTAGTGATGGAGGTTCTCACTTCATAGCCCTTCGCTTTGAAGCTCTTCTAGCTAAGTATGGGGTTACTCACAAGATCGCTACCCCTTACCATCCACAAACGAGTGGACAAGTTGAGATCTCAAATAGGGAGATCAAGGGAATTCTAGAGAACACGGTTTCAAGGACTAGGAAGGATTGGTCCTTGAAGCTAGATGATGCATTATGGGCGTACCGGACTGCGTACAAGACTCCCATAGGAACCACACCATACAACCTTGTGTATGGGAAGTCTTGTCATTTGCCGGTAGAGCTGGAGCACAACGCGTTTTGGGCTATCAAGTAGCTGAATTTCGGCATGAAGGAAGCGGGAGAGAAGCGTCTCCTAGACATCAACAAGCTGGATGAACTTCGCTTGAACGCCTATGAGAACGCTAAGATCTACAAGGAAAGGGCAAAGCGTTGACATGATAAGCATATCATTCCAAAGGACTTCAAAGAAGGAGACCAAGTTCTCCTCTTCAATTCAAGACTTTGCCTCTTTCCAGGTAAGCTTAAATCCCGTTGGACCGGACCTTTTCTAATTAGACGTATTTTCCCCCATGGTGCAGTTGAAGTATGGGGTGAAGCTAGCGGAAGTTTTAAGGTGAACGGCCAACGACTCAAGAAGTACACGCCGGAACTCCAAGCTGAGGAGTTTGCGCCTACCGCACTCGAATAAGTGCGAGATTGGTCTAGCTACGGACCTTAAACAAAGCGCTTCTTGGGAGGCAACCCAAGGTATTGCATTTTTGCTTTTGTTTTCAATTCATAGTTTAGCTTAAAATAGACGTTTTTGCTTTATTTTGCCTCGATTTCTTCCGGTATGTTCGTGTTTTTGGTTGTAGGATCGATGGAAAAGGAGAAAGGGAAGATAATGTCGAAGAAAAGTGACGAAATTTGGACTTTGAAGCTTTACAGAAGGTTCCACGGTCTAAATTACGGTCGTCATAGCTACAGTGGCCGTAATTCTCAAAAGCTTTTGAAAAATCACCAAAACCACGGGTCCGTACACTTCCACGGCCGTGGAACACCCCGACAGACCGTGATTTTCAAAATTTTGCCTGCGAGTATATAAGCTACATTCTTCACAAAACTACCCACAAACATACCCCTTTCCACGACCTAAAACGCCGAAATCCCACGACCCTATCAAATTCTTCGTTTTCTAATCGTTTTCAACGATTCTTCATCCTAAACTGCAGCAAATCCAACCACGAACAAGATCCAAGCGACAAACTGAGCGGAAATCCATCAACAAACGTGCATTTCGGATTTTTCAATCCGAAAAAGAGGTTTCTTCTTTCTTCTTGAATTTCGCGGATTTAGTTCGTTTTTGCTATAGATTTTTAGGAAGAACTGACAAAGACTGGAAGGAATTAGATTAGGACTGCTTGTTGTGGTGATTGTTGGTGAATTTACTGAGATTCACGAGATTCTGAGACGAATCACGGTCTCTGGGTAAACCACGGCCGTGGAACTTGAAGAACAGACCGTAATTTTGGTGAAAAATGGACTTTGTAAGGAGAATGTCGGGAAGGATAAAAGAGAAGAAGGGAGAGCAAAACAAGAAAGGAAAGGGCAATCCCTCCACCTCTAGGGCACCACCACCCTCATCTCCCTCACTACCATCCTCACCTTCACCTCCATCTTCACCTCCTCACCCTAGCATCCCAACCATACATGAGAACCACCTTGTAGCACTTGACCGGATCAAGGAGAGGACAGTGATAGGTCCTAGGTATTTGTTGTTGGAGGATCTACATCCTCTCAACATTATTGATGATCTTACATGGCTCTTGGATAGAGCCGGATTGCTTGTCTTCACGAACATTCGTGAAGACGCCTATGAGGAGATCACCCGGGAGGTTGTGACGTCCTTCGAGCACAGCCACGTAGATAGGACCGTCTCCTTCTGTCTCATGGAACAAGACTATCATTTTAGCATTGTTGAGTTTGGGACCATTTTCGGGTTCCATGAGACCTATAACGGTCGATTTCCGAGTAAAGTTTACCCCAAAGACTTTTGGGAGGAAGTAGCTATGATTTACGCCGACGAGGACCGTTGGCAACTCGCCGATACCAAGGCTAGATTGATGTACCATCTAGCCTTGAAGATAGCACACCGCGTTCTTTCGGAGTGTCTCTTTCCTAGGACGGAGACGCCCCAAAAGATCAAGACGGATGAGCTATTCTTGCTCTATAGCATGCTATACAGTCGCCGTGCAGATTGTGCCACTCTTTTGGCGGCTACGATGAGTAAACTCAAGAATAAGAAGAAGGGGAATATTGGATATGGTGGGATCGTGACCCACATTGCTAGGACATTCGGTGTTGATTTTTCTGCTTGCACCCGCATACCGGCCGTTCCCTTAGGGCTACATGCTTTTATGGTTAGGGGACTCATCTTTCCCACACATGGAGGTCCGCCTTATGCGGGC
Source organism: Fagopyrum homotropicum (assembly GCA_033239125.1). NCBI lineage: Eukaryota > Viridiplantae > Streptophyta > Magnoliopsida > Caryophyllales > Polygonaceae > Fagopyrum > Fagopyrum homotropicum. Next base: position 117,689,567 of record BSWB01000003.1, read on the forward strand.
ATGCCTTGGGAGACTAGGACGGGTAGAGGGATTGAGTGGCTGCCGGAGTATTCCATTGTGGCGGGACGCCACAATTGGAAGGAGACGTTCGCTGCGATGCATGCGAATAGGCTAGTAGCTCCCCCTTACGTTCCACCACCGGTTGTGGAGGAGGAGGACATGGGAGGTCAGTACGAGAGTGGTGGAGGAGCGGAGCAGGAGTTTGGCACGTTTCCGGATGAGCCGGAGGCGGCCCCGGATGTACCTAGACGCTCTCCACGTCCAGCTAGAGCTTCAGGCTCGTCATCTCGCCGCGCTAGCGTGAGTGAGAGGCCCACGTGGATGACTACACCTCCCACTTGGTATGACACACCCCCTCCTTGGTCCACAGTGCAGCCAGCAGCACCACCACCGCCAGCAGCACCAGCACCATCCGATGCTCCATCATGGTATAGTCATGCCCCGGGATGGTACGAGCAGATGCCGAATTGGGCTACCGGACTTTCGGAGAGAGTTGGAGCACTAGAGATTCGAGCGGATGCTAGAGACGGACGCTTAGACGACCTTGACCACATGATGACGGACGTCTACCGCCAGCAGTTTGGGCGGTTCTATGATCCGAGTTTCTCTCCATTCCCACCTCCGCCGGCGCCGCAGTGATTGATGCATGATCGTTGTTTTAGACATTCCCGCCACCACTTGTGAGTTTCTTTTTTCTTTTCTTTCTTTTGTTCTTTCTTTTGAACATTAGGGACAATGTTCGTCCTAAGTATGGGGTGGGATGTACTAAAAGTTTGTAATAACTCTACTCTCTATGTTTGTTTTCATTCGAGTCTATCGTTACATCTTCATTATGTGTCACACGTTTCCTTATTACATTGCATGAAAAAGAACTTTAAAAACCCATAAAAATTGAAAAATTTTGAAAATTTTGTGCTTCTAATGAATTGAGATGATTTCCATGATAATCACTACTTGTGAATTGAGTTTGATGACAATTGCATGCTTAAAAGGATAGTGAATTGAAAAGAACTTGAATGAATGAATTTTACCTCTTTTGCAAGTTTTATAATGTGAAGATGTTACCTAAATCATGCTAGAAAATTGAAGTTGAAATCACATTATAAGTTCCTATACTTCTTGTTGAAATGATTAAGGCAATTCGATACTTTCTTTCTTCTTTCTTTGATCATCTAGCTCCTCATTGAAATATTAGCCTCCTTTACCTATCCGGGAATTTGGAGAAGTGAATGAGAAAAAGGCATGCTTGATGTGGGAGGGCCATGAGAGCAATTATTTGCAATCAATTGAATAGAAAGAAATTACAGGTTTGGGGAAGTCAATCATGACGATGAGTAACTCGGCACCATTCACATAGCCGGGTGTTTGTGTCTTGCCAAAGTCGGATTGAGCGATATTCCTAGCGGATTATGGTATGTGCGCTAAAGGTTTGAGGCATCTCTTGAAAATTTGAGAAACGCCGATCTCCTAGGCTTCGGTTTTTGTGCACCTCTATCCATACCTCCAAAAGTAAAGTCAAAAAGTGAAAAGAAGAGAGCGAAGCTCTAAGTTGAAGTGTTGCGGAAACCGCATAAGAAGAAGAAGGTAGTTGTCCACTTTCCCGGATTTATGCACCACTTTCCCTTAAAGTTTTCCCTTCCCTTCCATATTCTAGACCTTTTCTTTGAAAGTCCTTAAGATCAAAAGAATGTTATATGACTTGGTGATCTAAATTGAAGTTTCTTGTGATTGATTTTGATAATGTTTGAAGGTTATAATGCTTGTTTAGAAGTTAAATTGGTTCATGAATTTTCTTTGCCCTTTTTACTCTTTGATTAAGTGTGTGAAAGTTTGAAAAACGGTTGAAGCAAGGTTTGAGAATGATCTATTCTTTAGAAGTCACATTCATCCAAAAGAAGGTACACATATTTCATCCTAACTCTTGTTTAAAGCTTTTTGAAAGACCTTGCTTAGAGACAAGCAAGTGTTAAGTATGGGGTTATTTGTTAGCATGAAATATTGTGATATTTTAGGCACGTTTTCTAAACGTATTTGATTCATATTGATAGTCTTTGATTGAACTTTATGCATATGTGAGCTAGTATTACCTATATTGTCGATATGGATGTCTACACTAGTTCTATGTTGATTATAGGTGATTTGGAGCTATTTCCGAACGGAATCGAGCAAAGGAAAGTTGAGTTGATATGTCCATAGATTGAGGACATTCTTTGGAAGCAATCTGGAATCTTAGCTTGAGGAATGCACGAGTTAGGGAAGAATCACGTTCTTGCCCTAAATTATGCCCTAAAATACGACCGTATCACAAACCACGTTCAGAATTACGGCCGTGGATTTGGAGTCAGAAATTCATGTTCATTCCAGGGGATTACACGGCCGTGGAACATATGTTGCAAACCGTATTTGTTTCCACGCTCTAAATTACGGTCGTGGAACACTTCCACGACCGTGATCTTGGCGAATCTTTTCGCCACACTTTGAAGCCACGATCTTTTAAAGATTGGGCCGGGCCGACATTTTGCCCTACACTATAAAAAGATGGACGAAGCAAGATTCCGTCATCTCCGCTTGTATCGGCTTACCCGCATACATCACCGCTTAGACACAAAGACACTTCGCTTAGTTTGCTTGGAAGCAATTGACATCTCTTTGGGAGATCGAAGTTTGTGTTTGGAATTCCTCTAATCTCGCACTTTTAGTGGAGATTGCCGTTGAGATTTCCAGAATTCGCGGAAGATTGAAGTTCTTGGAAGATTTTGCAAGAAGATCTCTCTTCTTGATTAGGTTCGATTTGGAAAACGGATTGACATCCCGTTTTCTTTTCTTTCCTAGGATTACGTTGTTTGTTCTATTGTGAATCTTTTGACATTGCTTGTTCTCTTTGTGACTTTGAGATTGAATTGAAGATTATTGAAAGTTCTTGAAAGTTTTCATCTTTTTATCTTTTAATTCTTGAATTGATATTAACATGACTGTTATTGGCTAAAAACCCTTAACAATTCTAAGGTGAAGGGTTGATGGTTGTGGCTTAGATGATGATAGATCGATCGCTAACAGATTAGACCCTGAGAGTTAGAGAAATATCGCCGACAACCCTAAATTACGGCCTGTTCTTGAGTCCACGGCCGTGGAACCTCAAGAACTAACCGTGATTCCCCTTAAGTCTACGAACCTGCTTTTACTTTAATCTAAAGTTAAAGATTTGCTTTAGCTTAGTTTAGACTTGTCTTTTCTAGGTGGTAGTGAAGCCTCAACAACCTCTACCTCGATTGTGAGTGTCACAACCTCAATCGGTTAAGTTAGTCTTGATCTTTGGATTATAAGTTTGGGTATTTGATACTAATTCTCATCTATAGAATCTTTCTATATTGAGCCTCAACAACCTGTATAGAGAGTGCCTTGTAGGTGAGTTATATAAGGTTTTTGGAACTTCACCGTACGATTACCTTACATTAGTATACTTTTGCATATCTCAACTCTGTCTTTACATCATTAAGTATATCTTGAATCGATTGCAACAGCTAGATACTTGGATCTTTAGGATTGTTGTTTTCCCAATAATTTGCAAAACTCCCATATTTACTTGCTTGATAACCTGCAATCGAGTTCGTTCCCCCCCAAATCCCTGTGTTCGATACTCTGGAATTCTTGCTTAACTATATCGATCCGTACACTGCGGGTTCGCTGCTTGATTCTAGTTTTATAAATTTAAAACTTATTTGCACACACCTCTAGGGGCAAACATATACCGTGTTGTAGATGATCGGCAGGTTAGGAAGACAGCAGAGTGAGCCAGATGGTGTTATTACTATCATGCTTATCTATTACTACCATGCTTATCTATTGTTGGGGTCTAACTTTTTAAAAAGATTTTGGTTTTAAAGCGAGTACAAATGTTTTGGGATAGTGTGTACAGAAGTCGTCACCCATCTCAGGATCTCGACAGTATATATATATATAGATACCTTTTATGTGATGATATGTGTGCATGTATTATTAAGTATTATATATATGTATCTATACATATGGCCTATATAGAGCCTTATACGTTAGGTGTGCATACCCCGCAGATGGCTCGGACTAGAGCTACTACTGCATGCAAAGGTAGAGGTAGACCAGCTCTTCCTCCAGGAGAGAGGAGACAAGGACCAGCTCCCGCTGCAGATCCACTAGTGGTAGAGGAGGCTCATGAGGAGGTTGTTGAGTGCTTTGTTCCAGCAACGAGGAGTGATGGATCCAAGAGACATTAGCCACATCGAGCCCAATCAGATGGTTCAGATCGTGTTTCTATGGGAGGACCTGAGTTTAGAGAGTATCTCACGCAGTTTGAGGAGGCCATCAGAGCGGGTCGACGAGCCCCAGACCTACCGGGGCAGGAGGGATTATCTGAGGAATCCTATGGAGCTACTCAGGTGCCATCTATGCCGGCACATGCTGCTAGGGTTGCTCGAGTTATGGAGCAGACTAGAGGGCCTCTACCAGATACCTGGTTGAAGGCATTCCATCAGCAAGGAGTACCACACTTCTCTAGGGAGATTGGCCTAGAGACTGAGGTGTGGATTCGGAATGTAGACTCAGCCTTAGAGTCTATTTGTTGCCCAGAGGACAGACGGATAGAGCTAATACAATCTCAATTCCGCGACCTGGCACATCAGTAGTGGATGACAGTTCGAGCAGGAGTCACCACCTATGAGTAGATGAGGACTCTGCTGAGGGAGCAGTTCTGCCCTGCCTCACTCCCTCACTGAGGAGGGAGAAGCTGCAGGATTTTGTGGAAGTAGGCTTTGAGGATGTACCCATTACAGATGCTATTCGCTACTTCCGGACTGAGTTAGCTTTGCTGGGTCTAGTTGCACCTTCTGAGGACCAGCACATGTACCTATTCTCCTGACGTCCGAGGGAGAGCACACGTTCATACATGGCGGGATTTCATTGTGAGTCTTTGGCAAACTACCAGGATTGGGCCTCTGCTTATGAGGGAGAGAGGGCTAGCCAGAGGAGGACTTCTCAGACCGGAAGGTCTAAGAATAGACAGAGTACAACACCGATTGGTGCAGGAGCATTTGGATTCGGGCAAGGTCACACTCAAGGCCGCTCGAGTATTCCAGTGTCTACACAGACTACTGATAGAGGCCGGCAGTGTTACAACTGCGGGGCCTATGAGAGCTGATTGCCCTAGAGCACCGCTGACTTGCTTCTCGTGCAGGAAGCCAGGACATATAGCTACGTTTTGCCGTCGGGGCAAGGCGCCATCACGACAGGGTTCTTCCCCTGTAGGTGCAGCAAGAGGTGGGCAGAGACCGCCTCAGCATCACGGACAACAGAGGGCCCCAAGGACACCTACTACTCAGGGTTCAGTTCCTGGACCGAGTAGGGGTAGAGGTAGAGTGGCTGGCACTAGTGATGCCTGAGGAGTTCGAGGCCGTGCTTTTGAGTTGAGGAGTGCTGAGGAGCCGCCAATACCAGCTGCTACAGGTACCATTCTATTACATGGTTTACCTGTTAGAGTTTTATTTGATACGGGTGCTATGCATTCATTTATTTTTGCTTCTTGTGTTGAGCGTTTGAGTTTGTCTATCAAAGAGGGGGGACCCTTTACTATAGGGTTACCTGATGGTAGTAGGGTCAGAGGTACCCAGGAGATACGTAGTTATCCCCTACGCTTAGGGACTCGTGTACTACTTGTTGACTTCTTAGTCATGCCTTTGATGCATGAAGAAGTCATATTAGGTATGGATTGGATGTGTAGACACCATGCGGTGTTAGATGTGGGTAAGAGAACAGTTAGAGTCTCTACTGACTTAGGTCCGATAGAGGTCTTCTGGGATTGGGACCTTGGGAAGACAGGATCTATCATAAGTGCTATACGAGCAGCCAGACTAATTGCATATGGATGTGATGCCTTCTGGTGCTACGCCATGAAGGATGGAGAGAGTCCAGCTTTGGAGGACATACCAGTGGCCTGTGAGTTCACAGTCATATCTGCAGCCATCTAGCTTGCCACCTCAGAGGAGTGTAGATTTTGGCATTGACTTAGAGCCTGGCACGAGACCCATCTCGAAGGCCCCATACCATATGACACCCGTCGAGATGTTGGAGCTGAAGAAGCAACTCGAGGAGTTGGCTGAGAAGGGCTTCATATGCCCTAGCGTTTCACCATGGGGTGCACCGGTCCTCTTCGTGCGGAAGAAGGACGAATCGTTGAGATTGTGCATAGATTACAAAGAGCTGAACAAGGTGACCATCAAGAACAGGTATCCACTACCTTGTAATGATGATCTACTTGATCAGCTGTAGGGAGCGACAGTCTTCTCCAGGATTGACTTGCGTTCAGGATATCACCAGCTGAGGGTGAGAAAGCAGGATGTGCACCGGACGGCATTTCGTACCCGTTATGGACACTACGAGTTTCTAGTGATGCCCTTTGGGCTGACGAATGCCCCAGCAGTATTCATGGAGTTGATGAACAACATCTTCATCGACTTCCTGGACCAATTTGTGGTGGTCTTCATTGATGACATTTTGGTATACTCCCGTAGAAGAGAGGAACATGCGGGACACATTAGGACGGTTTTGCAAATTTTGAGAGATATAGAGCTGTACGCCAAGCTCTCTAAGTGTGAGTTTTGGATGTCCAAGTTTGCATTTCTCGGGCACATCATCTCCGCCGACGGGATTATGGTAGATCCGGCGAAGATCAAGTTTGTTGCTACCTGGACGACACCGACGAACGTCAAGGAAGTGCGTAGCTTTCTTGGCTTAACCGGTTATTATAGACGCTTTGTGGAGGGATTTTCTGTGATTGCCTGTGCACTGACGAGTCTTCTGAGGAAGACTACCAGATTTGTACGGACCAACTAGTGTGCTCAAAGTTTTGATGAGTTGAAGAGGCATTTGACTTCTACTCCTGTCTTAGCACAACCATAGGGTTCTGATGATTTTGTGGTCTACAGTGATGCATCCAAGCTGGACTTAGGATATGCGTTGATGTAGAGGGGCAGAGTGATTGCATATGTGTCTCAACGGTTGAAGACGTATGAGGAGAATTACCCGACTCATGATCTGGAGTTGGTAGCGGTAGTTCATGCTTTGAGGATCTCGAGACATTACCTATATGGTGCTACATGCCAGATCTTCACAGACCATAAGAGTCTGAAGTATATTTTCACGCAGCGGGAATTGAATAATTGCCAGTGTCGATGGCTTGAGTTGATCAAGGACTTTGACCTTGAGATTTTGTATCATCCTGACAAGGCGAATGTGGTGGCTGACGCCTTGAGCATGAAGATGCCTCGTGAGAAGGCGATTGCCAGACTTACTGTACAACCTCAGCTTCAGAGGGATCTAGCCTGGCTAGAGATGGACATTCAGTTTCGTGATGAGGATGCCCAATTATTTACTTTACAGGTTTTACCTGGTCTGTTGGACGAGATCCAACTGAAGTAGGGGACCTGCCCGACCTTGGCGACGATCAGAGATAGGATGTCTCGTGGAGAGGCACCCCAGTTCACTATTGGGGCAGATGGACTTATGAGGTGACATGATCGTATATGTGTTCCTACAGATACAGAGCTGAGACAGCGGATATTACAGGAGGCTCACTGTACACCTTACTCAGTACACCCTGGTACGAGTAAGATGTACCATGATGTGGAACGCTCATATTGGTGGGGAGGGCTGAAGCCCGATGTAGCCAGATTTGTGGCTCAGTGTGCAGCCTGTCAGCTAGTCAAGATAGGGCATTTCCCACCTGGAGGTGAGCTCCATCCACTACCAGTGCCGCAGTGGAAGTGGAAGGACGTCTCCATGGATTTTGTGACCGGGTTGAGGGTCAGCAGGAGCTTTGATGCCATATGGGTTATTGTTGACAGATTGACGAAGACAACACGTTTCATTCCTATCAGAGAGACGTGGCTAGTGAGTAGATTAGCTGAGGAGTACACGAGAAAGATAGTGAGACTTCATAAGGTACCGAGGACGATCGTTTTTTATCGTGATGAACGATTTACATCGAGATTTTGGCAGCAGATTCAGACTGCTTTGGGGATGAGTCTACACTTCACGACTGCGTTTCACCCCCAGACAGATGGTGAGTTAGAGAGGACCAACCAGATCTTAGAGGACATGTTGCGAGCCTGTGTGTTGGATTGGGGACAGGGATGGTCTGATTACCTCCCACTCGTTGAATTAGTAATGGAATAACATAATAAAATATAATAAATGAATGTGTGTGGCATTGCATGTATGAGATGTTGATATGTGTTTATGCTATTACTATCATGCTTATCTATTGTTGTAGCTAACGGTGTATACCGTGTTGTAGATGATCTGCAAGTTAGGAAGACTGCAGAGTGAGCTAGATGGTGTGACCAGCCGAGGACTTTTGTACATTAGGATGCGTGGGTTGGGGATCTTTTGTATCAGATGATGTTGTTGTTATGGTTTTGTTCTCGGCTTTGAGTTTGTAAACTCTTTTGATGTACCATACAACTTTTATGTATTAGTTTTTACTCTACTTGTGCCTTGTTGTAAGATCGAGTGAACTTGTTGTCAGGCTAGGGTCACGATCCTTTGTGAGATCCTAGCCCAATGTATGAGTCGTTTTGTAGTAAGGATAGTATTCCGAGGTTGAACACAAAAACTAAGGTGAAATTGAGTCAATAGTGACTAAGGATAGTGAAGATCTAGGCTAAGAAAAGAGAAAGGAATAAAGAAATGAAAATCTCAATGTTTTTGGTTTGGTTTTTGAGGTGATCAATCAAGGATCACAAATCATGCAAAATCAACAAACAACTAAACTAACAACACAAATGAACAAGCAAACACGAGATAGGTAATCAAAGAGAGAAAAGAGGATTCTAGGGGTTAGAAATTCCGGATATGGCATAGGACTCAAGCTATCTAATCATTCCTTGGATTAACTATGGTATGTTGGGAGTGAGTGTTTCTAAATTAGGATCAATCACCGGGTAGGTCTCATGGTCCACTAGTACGTTCCTAAGGTCTCATCACCGGGTAAGTCTCAAAGAGCCTAAGGATAGGAATTCTACACAAACCGGATTGTCATCTAGGGATCTAACCTCTCCTTACCGGGTAAGTCTCGAGAAGGCAAGTCCTAAACATCAATCCTAGCACACTCGGTCCAATAGCGGCTTATGAGGCTCACTACTACCTAGAGTTCATCATCTTCGGTATCTAAAGGCAAGAATCACTGGATAGGTCTCTTCTCATAATTAGTTGCTAACACTAGGTCATCCTAGGATAGGTCTAGCTCAATAAACACTAGGATTTCAACAATCTAGCAACCTAACTCTTAGATTTATCAATACAAGCAAGTCAGACGAAATCACGGGCAGTTCATTAAGTCCACGACCGTGGAACCCTTTAGAACAGACCACGATTTTGAATAGAGGCTAGGTTCGAGCAAACAAAGCATCCATGGGTAAGTTTAAGTCTATCCTATCATAGTCCAAGCCATAACCATCATTTCATTACCCTAGAATCACATCTATTTAGCCAACAACATGCATCATCACAATCAAAGTCATCAAGCATAAAATCATAGAATCCATATCAAGTGAATGAAATGAAAGAGAGATGAAATAAATAGAACAAGAAAAACAAGCTGAATAGATGTTAAAAGAAAGACTTACAACCCCTTCAAAAGAAGGTTCGAATCGTTCTTACAACCCTAGAAAGTGTTTCCAACAAACTTCACTCTAAAAGCTATGAAAAACTAAGAATGGTGTTTTCTTCTCTTCTTTTCCAATAGAAGGCTTTCTTCTCCTCGAAGAGTAGCTTCAATCCAATCTTCCAATGAGAGAATATTGTGTTGTTGAGAGTGTGGGAGAGAATGGAATGACGGTGTCTGCCCTCAACAGCCTGCAGGACCACATTTTATACACCATCAATTGCAAGAGTCGGCCATGAAGATCGTGGGACAGCTGTCACAGTTGTGCAGGGAAAACCACGACCTATTTCCACGCCCGTGGAAGTCCCAGTGGCTGTGGTTTTGGTGATGCAGCTTTCCTTGGATCATCAAGACACAATTTGGTGCAAGGCATGCACCAACAAGGTCCCATGTGTCCTCCTTTGCTCCTAACTTGCTTCCCAATGGGTCCGAAGGTGTGTCATCTCGAGGAATGATCCTCGAAGGTATCGATTAAGCTCCTAAAGCTCCCAAAATACCTACAAATCATGCAAAAGTCCGTGTAGACATCTATCTCGACAAATATACAAGAATTGGATGCAAACGTCATGAACTAGTGCTAAACCATGCATGAATGAGCGGAAAAACTATCTAAATGAGTGCTTAAACCTATGTCATAAATCGTTTTATCAAAAATACCCCATACTTAAGGTTTGCTCGTCCCCGAGCAAAGTCCAACTATAGGCTAAGAGATGACATGATTTATGAATGCAAGAAAAACTGAAAATATTTTTGGGATTGTGCTTCTAATATTGGATCACCTTCATAGTCATGTTTTATGGCAAATGGACAAGCAATCATGCATCAAATGAATGAAGTCACGGAAAGACAATTATACTTTACTAGAAAGCATGCATGAAAGGTAAAGTTGAAGAAACCAAGATGATCATGAGTATATCAATCTAGATCACCAGGTCTTTCACACATGCAAATAGGTCACAAGGACTTAGGAAAGAAGAGGCTAAGAAACGTTGTAATTGGGTGGGGATTTTTTTCTAGGTCATGTGATGCTAATCCGGGAATGGGACTAACTCCACAATTTCGTTTTTAATCAATTTCCCAAAAGTGTATATTTTCTCCTTCTTTTCTTTCTTTTCTTTTCTTTTTCTTTCACTTATTTTTGAGACAATGGCATTGATGTACAAAAGCCGAAACCTTGGTGATTAGCGGGCCTCGGGTTTTTTTATTTTTCGAGGTGCTCCACACCGGGCAAACATACCAAAACTCGTTAGGACTATCGGTTTATTTAAATTTGGCAAGGCACAAACACCCGATTATGTGAATGGTGCCGAGTTACTCGTCATTTAAACCAACGTCCCCAAACATATATTTTTTGTCTACACCTTCACAACAATTTCAGCACTTCATTCACCATATTCATTCATCAACAACTTCACCCCACACTTGCTTTTCACACACATCAACACACTAGCATGCTCCTATTCCCGGATGGGTCAAAAGAGGTTAAATTTTTATATCAGTTGAGGTGCTCAAGCAATATGATAAAGATGAGAAGTAGAGAAAGATGAATTGCCTTAATCACTCCTAAATGATGTGCAAGAACTAGCATGTAATTTTGACATTCAATCCTCAATCCAATCAAGGCAAGCATTTACGATCACGATTCACACATGGGATTCAAGATAAGTACTTCAAGTCTACATATACATTCATCAATTCAACACACAAGGCCATTCATAGCCAATTCACAAGACAATTTCATCATAAGGGTCATTCCCAAGCTTAGAAGCACTAAAATTTTTTTAAATTTTCTGATTTTATTTTGAATTTTCGAAATAACTATGTACAAAGCAAAACATGTGATAATATTAAACTATCCTAGATGCTAATCATGCAAGTGATCATGAAAACCCCACCCCATACTTAGAAACACATTGTCCCCAATGTGCACTTTAAGTAAAGAAGAGTGAAAGAGGGTCCTCACAATGTAAAATGGTTTGCTTCGGTATTGGGGTTCACTCAAGTGGATTGGTGGTGGATGATCCTATCAACGATGGTAGAGAGCTCAAGGTGTTATTATGGCGTCGGGACCCACGCTAGGCACCGCTAGCCGTCCAAGTTCAGCGTCCGCTCCACCCATAATTGATGAGGGGCTCATCATCATCATCCATATGACATGAAAAGCTTCCATGCTACTTAGACTCTAACACACAAACTCCAAACACACAAAAACACACAAAAACAGAAAAAACAAAAACAAAACAAAACGAAAAGGGAAAGATGTCTACCAATGGGTTGCCTGCCACCAAGCGCTTCTTTAAGGTCATTTGCTTGACCAAACTCGGGGGTGTCTCACTCAAGGTGAAGTGGGGCAATCATGTCCACCGGAGCTCCCGGGATATACTTCTTCAACCGGTGCCCATTCACCTTAAAATCTCCACAATGCTCCCCTCCTATCTCAACCGCTCCATGGGGAAAGATCTTCTTCACCAAATATGGACCCATCCATCTTGACTTAAGCTTTCCGGGGAAGAGCCGCAGCCTCGAGTTGAAGAGAAGGACAAGGTCGCCTTCCCTCAACTCCTTCAGGATGAAACGCTTGCCATGCCAACGTTTGGTCCTTTCCTTGTAAATCCGGGCGTTTTCATAGGCATCCAACCGGATCTCCTCAAGAGCGTTCGTATCAAGTAACCTCTTCTCACCGGCCTCCTTGAGATCAAAATTCAGCCATCTAATGGCCCAATACGATCTATGCTCCATCTCCACCGGAAGGTGGCAAGACTTGTCATAAACTAGCTTGTAGGGAGTGGTGCCAATCGGTGTCTTGAAGGTGGTTCTATATGCCCACAAGGCATCTTCGAGCTTCATAGCCCAATCCTTTCTCGTCCTAGAAACCGTCTTCTCCAGTATCCCCTTTATCTCCCGGTTGGAGATCTCCACTTGGCCACTAGTTTGGGGATGGTAAGGTGTTGCCACCTTATGAGTCACCCCATACTTAGCCAAAAGTGTCCCGAAGTTCCTATTTGTGAAGTGCTTTCCTCCATCACTTATGATCACCCTTGGTGTCCCAAACCTAGGAAAGATCAATCGGTTGAAGAATCGCACCACAACCTTGGCATCATTTGTGGGAGAGGCGATTGCCTCCACCCATCTCGAAACATAGTCTACCGCCAATAGGATGTAGAGGTTGCCACAAGAGGAGGGGAATGGTCCCATGAAGTCCACACCCCACACATCAAATATCTCCACTTCTTGTATGTTGTTCAAGTGCATCTCATTCCTCCTTGAGATGTTGACCGTCCTTTGGCAAGCATCACATGCTACTACAAAATTCTACACATCCTTGAACAAACTTGGCCAATAAAACCCGGATTGCAACACCTTTACACATGTCAAGTGTGAGCTAGCATGCCCTCCACATGGCAAGGAATGACAATGGCGGATCACACTCTCCACTTCATCCTCCGGTATGCATCTCCTAAATACTGCATCCGACCCACTCTTAAACAAAAGCGGCTCACCCCAATAGTAATGCCTCACATCTTTGAAGAACTTTTTCCTTTGGGCATAAGAAAGACCGGGAGGCACCTCCTCACACACAAGGTAGTTCACAATGTCGGCATACCATGACTCATTTCCCTTGGACACTTAAAGCAAGCACTCCTCCACCATTTGCAATTGCTCATCCCGGAAGGAGTCATCAATCGGGATGTCATCTTTCTCAATCTCCAAAGGTGGGAGTCTACTAAGATGATCCGCCACTGAATTTTAGGACCCTTTCTTATCCCGGATTTCTAAATCAAACTCTTGAAGAAGAAGGATCCACCGAATCAAACGAGGCTTGGCATCCTTCTTTGTACGGAGATAACGGATCGCAGCATGATCCGTATACACAATGACCTTCGCTCCAACAAGATACGAGCGGAACTTCTGAAATGCGTACACAACCGCTAGCAACCCCTTCTCGGTGGTAGCATAATTGAGTTGGGCATCATCTAGCGTCTTGCTAGCATAATAGATGGCATGTGTAAGCCCACCCTTCCTTTGTCCCAAAACAGTTGTTCGCCCCTAGAGGTGTGTGCAAATAAGCTTTAAATTTATAAAACTAGAATCAAGCAAGCGAACCCGCAGTGTACGGATCGACGTAGTTAAGCAAGAATTCCAGAGTATCGAACACAGGGATTTGGGTGGAACGAACTCGATTGCAGATTATCAAGCAAGTGAATATGGGAGTTTTGCTAGTATTGGGAAAACAACAATCCTAAAGATCCAGGTATCCAGCTGTGGCAATCGATTCAAGATATACTTAACGATATAAAGACAGAGTTGAGATATGCAAAGGTATACTAATGTAAGGTAATCGTACGGTTGAGGTTCCAAAAACCTTATGTAACTCACCTAAAAGACACTCCCTATACAGGTTGTTGAGGCTCAATATAGAAAGGTTCTAAAGACGAGGATTAGTATCAAATACCCAAACTTATAATCTAAAGATCAAGACTAACTTATCCGATTGAGGTTGTTGAGGCTCACAATCGAGGTAGAGGTTGTTAAGGCTTCACTACCACCTAGAAAAGACAAGTGTAAACTAAGTTAAAGCAAATCTTTAACTTTGGATTAAAGTAAAAGCAGGCTCGTAAACTAGAGGGAAATTACGGTTGGATCTTGAGATTCCACGGTCGTGGAATTCAAGAACAGCCCGTAATTTAGGGTTGTCGGCGATAATTCTCTAACTCTCAGGGTCTAATCTGTTTGCGATCGATCTATCATCATCTAAGCCACAACTATCAACCCTTCACCTTAGAATTGTTAAGGGTTTTTAGCCAATAACTGTCATATTGATATTAATTCAAGAATTAAAAGATAAAAGATGAAAACTTTCAAGAACTATCAATAATCTTCAATTGAATCTCAAGATCACAATCAAGAACAAGTGTTTATCAAAAGATTCAAAACGGAGTAAACAATCACAACCTTAGGAAAGAAGAGAACGGGATGTCAATCCGTTTCAAAATCAAACCTAAACAAGAAGGGAGATCTTCTTGCAAAATCTTCCAGAAACTTCGATCTCCCACAAATACGAGGATCACAACAGCAACTTCCACCGAAAGTGCGAGTCTTCAGCAACTCTCCAATACGGACCTTGATCTCCAATGAGATCTCTCAAATACCTCCAAGATGAGGATTTATGAAAATGCTTAAGTGATGATTGTAAGCGAGTCTGAGCAGGTGCGTACGTCTATGCGTCGATGACGGAATCTCCTTTCTTCCGTCTTTTTATAATGCAGGACAAGGCGTCGGCCCGGCCCATTCATCAAAAGATCATGGCTTCGAAGTGTGGCGAAAAGATTCGCCAAGATCACGGTCGTGGAAGATTCCACGACCGTAATTCTAGGGCGTGGAAACAATTACGGTTAGTTCCACGGCCGTAGAATCCCCTGGAATGAACATCGAATTCTGACTCAGAATCCACGGCCGTAATTCTGAACGTGGTTTGTGATACGGCCGTATTTTAGGGCGTAATTTAGGGCGAGAACGTGATTCTTGCCTAAACTCGTGCATTCCTCAATCTAAGACTCCAAATTGCTTCCAAAAAGTGTCCTCGACCTATGGACATATCAACTCAACTCTCCTTTGCTCGATTCCGTTCGGAAATAGCTCCAAATCACCTATAATCAACATAGAACTAGTGTAGACATCCATATCGAAAATATAGGCAATACTAGCTCACATATGCACAAAGATCAATCAAAGACTATCAATATGAATCAAATACATTTAGAAAACGTGCCTAAAATATCACAATATTTCATGCTAACAAATAACCCCATACTTAGCACTTGCTTGTCCCTAAGCAAGGTCTTTCAAAAAGCTTTAAACAAGAGTTAGGATGAAATATGTGTACCTTCTTTTGGATGAATGTGACTTCTAAAGAATAGATCATTCTCAAACCTTGCTTCAATCGTTCATCAAACTTTCACACACTCAATTAAAGAGTAAAAGGCAAGGAAAATTCATGAATCAATTTAACTCAAAAACAAGCATTATAACCTTCAAACATTATCAAAATCAATCATAAGAAGCTTTAATTTAGATCACCAAGTCATATAACATTCTTTTGATCTTAAGGACTTTCAAAGAAAAGGTCTAGAGTATGGAAGGGAAGGGAAAACTTTAAGGGAAAGTGGTGCATAAATCCGGGAAAGTGGACAACTACCTTCTTCTTCTTATGCGGTTCCCGCAACACTTCAACTTAGAGCTTCGCTCTCTTCTTTTCATTTTTCGACTTTACTTTTGGAGTTATGGATAGAGGTGCACAAAAACCGAAGCCTAGGAGATTGGCGTTTCTCAAAATTTGCAAGAGATGCCTCAAACCCTTAGCGCACATACCATAATCCGCTAGGAATATCGCTCAATCCGACTTTGGCAAGACACAAACACCCGGCTATGTGAATGGTGCCGAGTTACTCATCGTCATGATTGACTTCCCCAAACCTATAATTTCCTTCTATTCAATTGATTGCAAATAATTGCTCTCATGGCCCTCCCACATCAAACATGCCGTTTTCTCTTTCACTTTTCCAAGTTCCCGGATAGGTAAAGGAGGCCAATATTTCAATGAGGAGTTAGATGATCAAAGAAAGAGGAAAGAAAGTATCGAATTGCCTTAATCATTTCAACAAGAAGTATAGGAACTTATAATGTGATTTCAACTTCAATTTTTCAACATGATTTAGTTAACGTTTTCACATTATAAAACTTGCAAAAGAGGTAGAATTCATTCATTCAAATTCTTTTCGATTTACAATCCTTTTTAAGCATGCAATTGTCATCAAACTCAATTCGCAAGTAGTGATTATCATGGAAATCATATCGATTCATTAGAAGCACAAAATTTTCAAAATTTTTCAATTTTTATGGGTTTTTAAAGTTCTTTTTCATGCAATGCAAGAATGAAACGTGTAACACATAATGAATATGCAATGATAGTCTTGAAATGAAAGCAACATAGAGAGTAGAGTTATTACAAACTTTTTAGTACATCCCACCCCATACTTAGGACGAACATTGTCCCTAATGTTCACAAGAAAGAACAAAAGAAAGAAAAGAAAAAGAAACTCACAAGTGGTGGCGGGAATGTCTAAAACGAACGGTCCTGCATCGATCACTACGGCGCCGGTGGAGGTGGGAATGGAGAGAAACTCGGATCATAGAACCGCCCAAACTGCTGGCGGTAGACGTCCCTCATCATGTGGTCAAGGTCGTCTAGGCGTCCATCTCTAGCATCCGCCCGGATCTCTAGCGCTCCGACTCTCTCCGAAAGTCCGGTAGCCCAATCCGGCATCCTCTCATACCATCCCGGGGCGTGATCATACCATGTGGGGGCATCGGCTGGTGCTGGTGCTGGTGGTGGCGGTGGTGCTGCTGGCTGCGTCGTGGACCAAGGAGGAGGTGTGCTGTACCAAGTGGGAGGTGTAGTCATCCACGTGGGTCTCTCACTCACGCTGGCGCGGCGAGATGACGAGCCTGAAGCTCTAGCTGGGCGTGGAGAGCGCCTAGGTACATCCGGGGCCGCTTCCGGCTGATCCGGAAACGAGCCGAACTCCTGCTCCGCTCCTCCACCACTCTCGTACTGCTCTCCCATATCCTCCTCATCCTCAACCGGTGGTGGAACGTAAGGGGGAGCTACAAGCCTGCTCGCATGCATCGCAGCGAACGTCTCCTTCCAATTGTGGCGTCCCGCCACAATGGAATACTCTGGCAGCCACTCAATACCCCTGCCTGTCCTACTCTCCCAGGGCATGCCCGCATAAGGCGGACCTCTATGTGTCGGGAAGATGAGTCCCCTAACCATGAATGCATGTAATCCTAGAGGTACGGCGGGTATGCGGGTGCAAGCTGAAAAATCTACACCAAAGCTCCTAGCTATGTGGGTCACTATCCCACCGTATCCAATGTTCCCCTTCGATTTATTCTTGAGTTTACTCATTGTCGCTGCCAAAAGAGTAGCACAATCTGCGCGGCATCCATGAAGCATACTGTAAAGAAGGAATAGCTCATCCGTCTTGATCTTTTGGGGCGTCTCCGTCCTAGGAAAGAGACAATCCGAAAGGACACGGTGGGCTATCTTCAAGGCTAGATGGTACATCAATCTAGCCTTGGTATCGGCGGGTTGCCAACGGTCCTCGTCGGCGTAGATCATAGCCACTTCCTCCCAAAAATCCTTAGCGGAAATGCCTCTAGGAAGTCGACCATTGTAGGTCTCATGGAACCCAAAAATGGTCCCGAACTCAACAATGCTCAAGTGGTAGTCTCTATTCATGAGACGGAAGGAGACGGTCCTATCAACATGGTTGTGCTCGAAAGACGTCACAACCTCTCGGGTGATCTCCTCATAAGCGTCTTCACGAATGTTTGTGAAGACAAGCAATCCAGCTCTATCCAAGAGCCATGTGAGATCATCAACTATGTTGAGAGGATGTAGATCCTCCAACAATAAGTACCTAGGGCCAATCACTGCCCTCTTCTCTATCTTTTCAAATGCAGCTAGGTGGTTTTCGTGTATGGTCGGGATGCTAGGGTAAGGAGGTGAAGATGGAGGTGAAGGTGAGGATGGTAGTGAGGGAGATGAGGGTGGTGGTGCCCTAGAGGTAGAGGGGTTGCCCTTTCTTTTCTTATTTTGCTCCCCTTTCTTTTCCTTAATCCTTCCGGACATTCTCCTCACAAAGTCCATTTCTGTTCAAAATTACGGGCTGTTCTATAGAAACCACGGCCGTGGAACCTCCAGAGACCGTGATTCGTCACAGAATCTCGTGAATCTCAGCAAATTCACCAAATATCACCACAACAAGCAGTCCTAATCTAATTCCTTCCAATCTTTGACAGTTCTTCCTAAAAATCTATAGCAAAAACGAACCAAATCCGCGAGAATCGAAGAGAAAGAAATAACCTCTTTTTCGGATTGAAAAATCCAAAATGCGCATTTGTTGATCGATTTCCACTCGATTTGTTGCTTGGATCCTGTTCGTGGTTGGATTTGCTGCAGTTTAGAGCGAAGAATCGTTGAAAACGATTAGAGAATGAAGAATTGGGAGAGGCTGCGGGTTTTCGGTATCTAGGTCGTGGAAGTGGGGAAGAATTGTGGTGGTTTTGTGATGAAGTGCGGCTTTTATACTCGCATGCAAAATTTCAAAAATCACGGTCTGTCGGGGCATTCCACGGCCGTGGAAGTGTACGGACCCGTGGTTTTGGTGATTTTTCACAGGCTTTTGAGAATTACGGCCACTGTAGCTATGACGACCGTGATTTAGACCGTGGAACCTTCTGTAAAGCTTCAAAGTCCAAATTTCGTCACTTCTCTTCGACATTACCCTCCCTTTCTCCCTTTCCATCGATCCTACAACCAAAATCACGAACATACCGGAAGAAATCGAGGAAAAATAAAGCGAAAACGTCTATTCTAAGCGAATCTATGAAAAAAAACGAAAACAAAAATGCAATACCTTGGGTTGCCTCCCAAGAAGCGCTTTGTTTAAGGTCCGTAGCTAGACCATTCTTGCACTTATTCGAGTGCGGTAGGTGCAAAATCCTCAGCTTGGAGTTCCGGTGAGTACTTCTTGAGCCGTTGGCCGTTCACCTTAAAACTTCCGCTAGCTTCACCCCATACTTCAACTGCACCATGGGGGAAAATACGCTTAATTAGAAAAGGTCCAGTCCAACGAGATTTTAACTTACCTGGAAAGAGGCGAAGTCTCGAATTGAAGAGGAGAACTTGATCTCCTTCTTTGAAGTCCTTTGGAATGATATGCTTATCATGCCAACGCTTTGCTCTTTCCTTGTAGATCTTAGCGTTTTCGTAGGCGTTCAAACGGAGTTCATCCAGCTTGTTGATGTCTAGGAGACGCTTCTCTCCCGCTTCCTTCATGCCGAAATTCAGCCATTTGATAGCCCAGAACGCTTTGTGCTCTAGCTCTACCGGCAAATGACAAGACTTCCCATACACAAGGTTGTAGGGTGTGGTTCCTATGGGAGTCTTGTATGCGGTCCGGTACGCCCATAATGCGTCATCTAGTTTCAAGGACCAATCCTTCCTAGTCCTTGAAACCGTCTTCTCTAGAATTCCCTTGATCTCCCTATTTGAGATCTCGACTTGTCCACTCGTTTGTGGATGGTAAGGGGTGGCGATCTTGTGAGTAACCCCATACTTGGTTAGAAGAGCTTCAAAGCGACGGGCTATGAAGTGAGAGCCTCCATCACTAATGATCGTCCTTGGTGTCCCGAATCGCGGAAAGATGGTCTTGTTGAAGAACTTAACCACCACCATGGCATCATTTGTGGGAGAGGCAATTGCTTCTACCCATCTAGAAACGTAGTCTACTGCCAATAATATGTATTGGTTTCCACAAGAAGAAGGGAATGGTCCCATGAAATCGACTCCCCAAACGTCGAAAATCTCCACCTCTTGGATGTTGTTGAGGGGCATCTCGTTCCTTCTAGAGATATTGCCTGTTCTTTGACAAGCATCACAACAAGAAACAAAGGATTGCACATCTTTAAATAAAGTAGGCCAATAGAATCCAGATTGCAATACCTTTGCGTTAGTTTTGTTCGAACTAGCGTGTCCTCCACAAGGTAGTGAATGACAATGGCGGATGACACTTTGCATCTCATCTTCCGGCACACATCGCCGGATGATGCCATCCGGACCTCTCTTAAAGAGGAGAGGCTCGTTCCAATGGTATTCCCGGACGTCCTTGAAGAACTTCTTCCTTTGTGCGTATGACAGTCCGGGTGGTATCTCCTGGCAAACCAAATAGTTAAGAAAATCAGCAAACCATGGTTCGTTACCTTTGGAGACTACCTTGATACACTCCTCTATGATATGTAGGTGTTCATCCGGAAAGGAGTCATCAATGGGTAAATGGTCGTCCTCTAGATGTGTTAGACGACTCAAATGATCCGCAACAGAATTTTCCGAGCCTTTCTTGTTGCGGATCTCAAGATCGAATTCTTGTAGGAGAAGAATCCATCTAATCAGCCTTGGCTTCGCATCTTTCTTTGCAAGGAGGTATCGGATCGCAGCATGATCCGTGTAGACAATCACCTTTGCACCTACAAGATAAGAGCGAAACTTGTCAATAGCGTAGACAATGGCTAGAAACTCTTTTTCCGTAGTGGCGTAGTTGAGCTGAGCTTCGTCTAGCGTCTTGCTAGCGTAGTATATGGCGTGGGTTCGTCCTTCCTTTCGTTGCCCAAGAACAGCTCCAATGGCTACGTCACTAGCATCACACATAATCTCGAAGGGGAGAGTCCAATCCGGGGGTTGGATAATGGGTGCTGAAATCAGAGCTTGCCGAATGGTGTTGAACGCATCTAGACATTCCTGTGAAAACTCAAAAACCGCATCCTTCATCAATAGATTAGTGACAGGTTTTGATATCTTAGAAAAGTCCTGAATGAAACGTCTATAGAATCCAGCATGTCCTAGGAAACTTCTTACTCCCTTCACCGAAATTGGGGGAGGAAGTTTCTCTATGGTCTCTATCTTAGCCTTGTCTACCTCTATCCCTCTACTAGAGACTAAGTGACCTAACACGATTCCTTCCTTAACCATGAATTGACACTTCTCCCAATTAAGAACTAGGTTAGTGTCTTCACATCTTTGCAAAACAAGTGAAAGGTTGGAAAGACAATCGTTAAAAGAGGAACCGTAAACGGAGAAGTCGTCCATGAAGACTTCCATGATTTCCTCTACGTATTCGGAGAAGATAGCCATCATGCATCGTTGAAAGGTGGCTGGGGCGTTGCAAAGCCCGAACGGCATCCTCCTATAAGCGAACGTACCCCAAGGGCACGTGAATGTGGTCTTCTCTTGATCATCCGGATGTATCGGAATCTGAAAGAAGCCACTATAACCGTCAAGGTAGCAAAAGTATGAATGTTGCGCTAACCTTTCAAGCATTTGATCGATGAATGGCAATGGAAAGTGATTCTTCCGCGTTGCGTTGTTGAGCTTGCGGTAGTCTATGCACATTCGCCATCCAGTCACTGTTCGGGTAGGAATGAGTTCGTTGTTCTTATTGGTGATGACCGTCATTCCTCCCTTCTTCGGAACTACTTGAACTGGGCTCACCCACTTGCTATCGGAGATAGGATAGATGATACCTGCATCAAGAAGTTTAAGAATTTCCTTCTTGACAACCTCCTTCATGGTCGGATTCAACCGCCTTTGAGGTTGTCTTGAAGTTCTAAAGTCCTCCTCCATTAGTATCTTATGCATGCATAGGAAGGGTTTAATTCCTACTAAGTCCTCAATAGTATAGCCTATGGCTTTTCTATGTTTCCTAAGGACAATCATGAGCTGTTCATGTTCATCTATGCTTAATTCGGAACTAACGATAACCGGGAAGGTGGAATTAGATCCAAGAAAAGCGTACCTTAGATGAGTAGGAAGTGGTTTGAGTTCCATTGCTTTTGGAGCTTCTAATGATCCTTGAGGAGCTTCCGATGGTTCCTTAGAAGTTTCTAAGGATGTTGAATGGGTTGGAGAAGAATTAGAAGAAGTTGAAGGAGTATGCCGATCACCCTCTTCCACGGTCCAAATTACGGTCTCCTCTGGCGTTCCACGGCCGTAATGTCTTCTGGAATGGAGGTCGATTTTGGTCGTGGAATCCACGGTCGTGGAATACAGAGTATGACCGTGGATTCTAGTATTCTCAGCCTCATCGTGGAGCTTCTCAAACTCCACTTCATGCATCTCTTCTTGTGCTTCCAAGGCTTCAATTTCCTCTTTGCACTCTTCTTCTTCTCCTACATCGGATAGACTCATAGTAATGACCTTTTGTAAAGGATCGTTAAAGAGAATCGCACTTACCTCCTCCCTAGACAAACCTTCTTCGTCTTGGACATTGTAAATATCCTCATCAAAGATTGGCTCCTTCACTAGAGTGGAAAGAACGAACTCTACTTTCTCTTCCCCAATATCAAAAGCGAGTCTCCCATTCTTGCAATCGACCATGCAGCCGGAAGTTGCAAGAAACGGTCTTCCGAGTATGATCGGGACCGGGCTATCAGCAGGAATGTCAAGTACGACAAAATCAATGGGGACAAAGAACTTGCGTAGCTTGACCGGGACGTCTTCTACAATGCCGACGGGACGAGTAATGGATCGATCCGCCATGTATAACGTCATCTTCACCGGTTTAGGGTCGCCTAAACCGATCTTCCTGCATAATGCAAGTGGTATGATGCTCACACTTGCTCCTAAGTCACATAAAGCGTCATATGTGACCTCTCCCACTCCAATGGGAATGCAAAATGACCCCGGATCTTTCAGCTTTGGGGGCATTTTCTCCTTCATAGTCTTGATGAGATCCGAGGAATCCGAACTCATCTTGACTTCTCCGAAGTCTTCTAGCTTCCTCTTGTTAGAGAGAAGCTCCTTCAAGAACTTTCCATAAGCCGGCATACCTACGATAGCATCAATGAAAGGTATATTAATATGCAGCTTGCTCATGAGTTCTATGAACTTACCGAATTGCTTGTCTAGGCGCGCTCGCGCTCTAGATTGAGGGAACGGTAGGGGAGGTTTGAAGGCTGGAGGAGGAACATAGATATCTTCCTTCTCCTTCCCCTTTCCTTTGTCCTTCTCTACGGGGACTTCCACGAACTTAGGTTGCGGATCGGTGGTAGTCACTCCGCTCCTAGTTGTAATCGCCATTACCCTTCCCTTAGGGTTGTCCTCCGTCTTTCCTGGAAGTTTCCCTTGATTTCTAGGAACTTCCTCCGCATGATCGAACATTTGGTTTTCTAAAACTTTTTGAGCTTTGTCAATCTTAGAAACTCGATCATCAACCTTAATGAGGCGGTTCTCCATCCCTTGAAGCTTTCCCAAGATCGTTTCTAACATGGGATCTGGCTTCTCCTTTCCCGTATTGTTTTCTCCATTAGATGATTGCCCCTGGCTTTTCAAAGGAGTAGAGGAAGAGGAGGGTGGAGTTAGTGAATTGGAATTGGAAGGATAGGAGTTACCGGAATTTTGTTGATTGGAGCGCCAATTGTTGTTGTTTGAACCCCGATTGTTGTTCCAATTGTTGTTGCTCCGGTTGTTGTTGTTTCCATTCCAATTGTTATTCCGGTTATTGTTCCGGTTATTGTTGTTGCGGTTGGTGTTATCACCGCCGTTGTTGTTGCCCAAATAGCCAACATCCTTCTCTTGTTGCTTTGGGAAGTTGGTCTTGATAGTCTCCTTCAACTCTTTGATCTCATTGTTGAGGGAAAAAATCTGATTTTGAGCTTCATGTGTGAGCTTCGCTCCTTGCTCCACACGATTTCCCTCCACTTTCCGGTGGGAATACTTCTCTATGACTCTTGCTTGCTTCTCAATGAAGTCCCAAGCGTCATCTTCTCTCATGTCCATGAACGTTCCACATGAGAGGGATTGGAGGTTGAATTGCGTTCCCGCATCCAGCCCCTTGTAGTAAATTTCCAGCAAGGCAAGCTTGGATATGCCATGATGAGGGCAATCCAATAGCAAATCCTGAAACCTTTCCCAAGATTGAAACAAACTTTCGTTAGGTCTCATAGAAAAAGCATTGATCTTACCTCTAAGTTCCGCCGTTTTGGAAGGCGGAAAGAATTTGGTGAGAAACTCTGCGGAAAGGTCTTTCCACGTGTCTAGTTTCCCATTAGGAAGAGCTTGGTACCAAGATAACGCTTTCCCTTTCAAGGAGAAAAAGAAAGGTTTAAGCTTGTAGCTGTTGGTAGTAGCGCTCTTCGGTCTCATCGTCTCCATCATACACTCAAAGTTTTGCAAGTGTTGGTGTGGAGATTCAGCGCTTGTACCGCCAAACTGGCTTTGGCGAACAAGAGTGATAACTTGAGGGTTGAAGCTAAACCCTTGTACATCTTCAGTATCAAAATTCACACCCAAGCGGCGTGGTTGTTGTGTTGGATCCATTCGCTGGCCAAGAGTTCTCGGCTCATTATCCACACGTTCGACTCTTGCATTCCTTGGTGGGATGCGGCGATTAGTAGCTCCTTGTGAATTGAAGGGATTTATATTGATCGTGGGATCAATCTCTTCTAACGGTGGCATGGAAGAATCACTATCATCAGCGGATGAGTGGCTTTTTCTTCTAGACCTTGATCTCCTTCTCGAGGACTTCTTGCCTACCTTATCTTCAAGGTCGCTCATCTTTATCCTCATTTGGAAGAGCATGTCTTGTAGACCGTTAACTTGAGATTAATGACGATCCATCTCATCTTGGCGGAGAGTCTCATTCCATCGGAGTTGAGCTTCCTTCTCCGCCAACTCTGTTTGGAGATTGCGTTCGTTCTCTTCAGCCATCTTCTTTTCCTTGCGTCTTTGTCTCAAGGTTTTCTCTAGCTCTTGATCAAGAGGTAAGAGATCTTCGGTGTTCCTAGACCTGCGCATGCACTCAAAGAAAAATCAAATAACGAGAGCAAGCTCCCAAGCTTGACAACCGGCTACCGGATTCGGACGAAACCAAATCCCCGGCAACGGCGCCAAAAACTTGTTCGCCCCTAGAGGTGTGTGCAAATAAGCTTTAAATTTATAAAACTAGAATCAAGCAAGCGAACCCGCAGTGTACGGATCGACGTAGTTAAGCAAGAATTCCAGAGTATCGAACACAGGGATTTGGGTGGAACGAACTCGATTGCAGATTATCAAGCAAGTGAATATGGGAGTTTTGCTAGTATTGGGAAAACAACAATCCTAAAGATCCAGGTATCCAGCTGTGGCAATCGATTCAAGATATACTTAACGATATAAAGACAGAGTTGAGATATGCAAAGGTATACTAATGTAAGGTAATCGTACGGTTGAGGTTCCAAAAACCTTATGTAACTCACCTAAAAGACACTCCCTATACAGGTTGTTGAGGCTCAATATAGAAAGGTTCTAAAGACGAGGATTAGTATCAAATACCCAAACTTATAATCTAAAGATCAAGACTAACTTATCCGATTGAGGTTGTTGAGGCTCACAATCGAGGTAGAGGTTGTTGAGGCTTCACTACCACCTAGAAAAGACAAGTCTAAACTAAGTTAAAGCAAATCTTTAACTTTGGATTAAAGTAAAAGCAGGCTTGTAAACTAGAGGGAAATTACGGTTGGATCTTGAGATTCCACGGTCGTGGAATTCAAGAACAGCCCGTAATTTAGGGTTGTCGGCGATAATTCTCTAACTCTCAGGGTCTAATCTGTTTGCGATCGATCTATCATCATCTAAGCCACAACTATCAACCCTTCACCTTAGAATTGTTAAGGGTTTTTAGCCAATAACTGTCATATTGATATTAATTCAAGAATTAAAAGATAAAAGATGAAAACTTTCAAGAACTATCAATAATCTTCAATTGAATCTCAAGATCACAATCAAGAACAAGTGTTTATCAAAAGATTCAAAACGGAGTAAACAATCACAACCTTAGGAAAGAAGAGAACGGGATGTCAATCCGTTTCAAAATCAAACCTAAACAAGAAGGGAGATCTTCTTGCAAAATCTTCCAGAAACTTCGATCTCCCACAAATACGAGGATCACAACAGCAACTTCCACCGAAAGTGCGAGTCTTCAGCAACTCTCCAATACGGACCTTGATCTCCAATGAGATCTCTCAAATACCTCCAAGATGAGGATTTATGAAAATGCTTAAGTGATGATTGTAAGCGAGCCTAAGCAGGTGCGTACGTCTATGCGTCGATGACGGAATCTCCTTTCTTCCGTCTTTTTATAATGCAGGGCAAGGCGTCGGCCCGGCCCATTCATCAAAAGATCATGGCTTCGAAGTGTGGCGAAAAGATTCGCCAAGATCACGGTCGTGGAAGATTCCACGACCGTAATTCTAGGGCGTGGAAACAATTACGGTTAGTTCCACGGCCGTAGAATCCCCTGGAATGAACATCGAATTCTGACTCAGAATCCACGGCCGTAATTCTGAACGTGGTTTGTGATACGGCCGTATTTTAGGGCGTAATTTAGGGCGAGAACGTGATTCTTGCCTAAACTCGTGCATTCCTCAATCTAAGACTCCAAATTGCTTCCAAAAAGTGTCCTCGACCTATGGACATATCAACTCAACTCTCCTTTGCTCGATTCCGTTCGGAAATAGCTCCAAATCACCTATAATCAACATAGAACTAGTGTAGACATCCATATCGAAAATATAGGCAATACTAGCTCACATATGCACAAAGATCAATCAAAGACTATCAATATGAATCAAATACATTTAGAAAACGTGCCTAAAATATCACAATATTTCATGCTAACAACAGCCCCAACGGCTACATCACTCGCGTCGCACATGATCTTAAACGGTAAACTCCAATCCGGAGGTTGCATGATAGGTGTGGAGATCAAAGCATTCTTCAACCTACAAAAAGCCTCAAGGCAATCCTTGGGGAAAACAAACTCAACATCTTTCATTAGTAGGTTAGTAAGAGGCTTAGAAATCTTAGAGAAATCTTTAATGAATCTCCGGTATAAACCGGCATGCCCTAGAAAACTCCTTACCCCCTTCACCGAGGTAGGTGGTGCCAACTTCTCTATGGTTTCTATCTTAGCTCTATCAACCTCAATGCCACGGTTGGACACCAAATGTCCTAATACAATGCCTTCACTTACCATGAAGTGGCATTTTTCCCAATTCAAGACAAGATTTGTCTCCTCACATCTCTTAAGCACCAAAGACAAGTTAGATAAACAATCATCAAATGAGGATCCATAAACAGAGAAATCATCCATAAACACTTCCATGATGTTTTCAATATACTCAGAAAAGATAGCCATCATACACCTTTGAAAAGTGGCGGGTGCATTACACAACCCAAATGGCATTCTCCTATATGCAAATGTACCCCGAGGACATGTGAATGTAGTTTTCTCTTGGTCATCAGGGTGGATAGGGATTTGGAAGAATCCACTATAACCATCTAAGTAGCAAAAGTGAGAATGTTGAGCTAATCTCCGTAACATTTGGTCAATGAAAGGAAGAGGGAAGTGATCTTTTCTAGAGGCCAGATTGAGTTTCCTATAGTCTATACATATCCTCCATCATGTAACCGTTCTAGTCGGAATTAGTTCATTATTCTCATTAGTCACTATGGTCATCCCACCCTTCTTAGGAACCACATGCACGAGACTAACCCACTTACTATCCGAAATCGGGAAAATGATTCCCGCATCTAGCAATTTAAGAATCTCTTTCTTTACTACTTCTTTCATGATGGGGTTTAGTCTTCTTTGAGGTTCAATTGAAGGTTTATGATTATCTTCCATTAAGATCTTATGCATGCACAAAGAAGATTTAATGCCAACTTAATCATGAATGGTATAGCCAATAGCCTTCCTATGCAATCTCAACTCATGCAACAACCTACTCAACTCATCATCATTCAAGCATGCATTAACAATCACCGGATATGTAGAATTATCACCAAGAAAAGCATACTAAAGATGAGAGGGGAGGGGTTTAAGTTCAAGTTTAGGAGGACCTTTATCGATTCGAGACGCTCCATATAATGTAGGTCGAGATGAATCCATAGCTAATGAAGACTCCTCAAGGCTCCTTGAAGCTTGATCAACAACTAAGGCAGTTTCTGGAAAAACCACGGGCAAAATCACGGGCTCTGGCACAACCACGGCCGTGGAACTTGAAAAGCTAGCCTTTTTGAGCATTCCAGAGAGTTTCACGGGACATTCCATGGGCGTGGTTCTTCCCCCCAGGCCGTGGTTCACACAGCAATTCGGCACACCTTCGTGTACTTCAAATTCAGCTCTTGTCTCCTTTTCCAATGCTTCCAAAACCTTGATTTCTTCATTGCAGGCCTCCTCAACTCCTTCCTCCAACAAACTTAAGCTAAGAACCTTCTCCAAGGGGTACTTGATCAAGATCGAGCTCAAAACTTCTCTAGACTCCTCTTGCTTGACAATGTTGAACACATCTTCACCAAGGGCTGGCCCCTTTATCATTCTGGATAGTTTGAACTTAATATTCTCTTCTCCAATGTTAAAGGAGAGAATCCCATTTTTGCAATCCACCAAACATCCGGATGTAGCCAAGAAAGGTCTCCCTAAGATGATAGGAACCGGATAGTCCGTCGGGATGTCCAAGTCAACAAAATCAATCGGCACATAGAACTTCCGAGTTGCACCGGTATGTCCTCCAAGATTCCAACCGGGTGAGTGATTGAACGGTCCGCCATGTAAAGGGCCATCTTGACCGGCTTTGGCTCTCCTAGCCCAACCTTGTTACAAAGTGTAAGCGGTATGATGCTTACACTTGCCCCAAGATCACATAGGGCTTCATACTTCACTTTTCCTACTCCAATTGGCACACAAAAGGATCCCTGATCTCTTAGCTTAGGAGGCATCTCCTCCTTCATGGTTTGGATCAATTCCGAGGACCTCTTCGTCATCCTCACTTCCCCATACTCTTCCAACTTCCTTTTGTTGGAGAGTATTTCCTTCAAGCACTTGCCATATGCCGGCATTCCTAGAATAGCATCCATGAATGGAATGTTAATATGCAATTTAGACATAAGTTCAAGGAATTTACCAAAGTGTTTGTCCAAGCAAGCTCTTGCTCGTGATTGTGGGAATGTTAGTGGTGGCTTGTATGGAGGTGGTGCCACATATGTCGGCTCATCATCCTTGCTCTTTCCTCCATCTTCTTGCAATGTCTCTTCTTATATCACCACTTGCTTCCCTTTATCATTCCCCTTAGGTAAGGGATCCTTCATGCTCAGCCCACTTCGTGTTGTAATGGCCAACACTTGGCCTCTCGGGTTATCTTCGGTTCTTCCGGGAAGCTTTCCCTGATCTCTATGAGCTTCACCCGCCTTTTGGAATACTTGTGCTTCCAACACCTTTTGAGCTTTAGAAATGGAAGTCACCGTGCTCTTAAGACCACTCAACCTTCCAAGCAATTTCTCAAACATCATCTCAGTTCTATCCTTTGGAGGTTGAGTAAATCCGGGTGGAGGTTCTTGTGAAGCTTTTGGTGGTGGAGCTGCGCTTGTGGAAGCGGGAGGCTTCAAGGCTCCATCCGGGTTAGAATAAGAAAACCCGGGATGGTTATGGTTAGGCCGGTAATTTTTGAATTGCCGGTTGTTGTTGAAGTTCCTTGGGCCTTGATAGTTGTTGTAGTTTCCCCTTCCTATATAGTTCACATCTTTCTCCTTGGAAGACAAGTTTGCTTGCACTTGCACTTGAGGGCTTGCTTGACTCTTCAAAGTTGTAGCACACAACTCCCTCAAAGACTTAAGCTTATTGTTCATTGCATCAAGCTTGAAGTTACTCATGGTGACTTCACTCACCTCATATGCTCCCGCGTTCCTCCCATCACTCTTTCTATGGGAGTACTTCTCAATCACCAAAGCTTGTTTCTCTACAAACTCCCAAGCTTCATCTACATTCTTTTCCATGAAAGTCCCACCGGAAAGAGATTGGAGCTTGAATTGGCTATCTTCATCAAGTCCCTTGAAGTAGATTTCCAAATGCTCTATTTTCGGTATACCATGGTGTGGACAATCTAGGAGAAGGTCTTTGAACCTCTCCCAAGACTTGAATAAGCTTTCTCTATCGTTCATCACAAAGGCATTGATCTTCCCTCTTAGCTCGGTAGTTTTGGACGGTGGGAAGAACTTAGTCAAGAACTCGGTTCTCATTTCCTCCCAAGTACTTACTCGGCCCTAGTGGAATCGATTGGTACCAAACCAAGGACTTATCCTTAAGTGAGAAGGAAAAAGCCCTAAGCTTATGGTTGTTGTTTTCTAACCTAGGCGATCTTAGATTCTCCATCAATATCTCGTAGTTCATCAAATGTTGATGAGGGGACTCTCCTTCCATCCCTCCAAATTGATTATGCCGGATCATTTGTAGAACTTGAGGGCGAAGCTCATAATCATGGGTTACGGGATCTCATAAGTTCACATCCGGACGGTGCACTCTTTAAACCGGATCCATATGTTGCCCTAACGTTTGTGGCTCCTCAATCATTATCGGCTCAAACCGAATATTGACCGCCGGCTGCGGTTGTGGTGGTGGTGGAGGAGGTTGTTGACGATTAAGCTCTCTTTGCACAAGAGCTTGCCTAATCTCTTCAATCTCCCTCCTAGTTGCTTCTTGCCTCTCATTGGCAAGTCTCCTTTTATTCTCCAAGAGCTCATCTCTTAACCTAATTTGCTCTAAAGCCTCATCCAACTCAGCTTGAAGATTTCTTGCGGCCATCTCCTTCTCCTTTCTAATGCTCTTAGATATAGCTTTAAGGGTTTTCTCCGGTTCGGGATCGAATGGAGCTAAATCCTTGCCACGAGATCTTCGCATACACCTAAAGAGATGTCCTGAAAATGCAAAGACACAAACCAAACAAGATCAAAAGCAACAAGAAAGACCTACACTATAAACAATCACAAATATGACTCAATCTGGACCTAGTCCCCGGCAACGGCGCCAAAAACTTGTTACGCTATAAACGTGACACGAAAAAGTCTTAAATTTATAACTCGATATATTTTCCCTAAATCCTAGTGAACCCACAGTGTATGGGTCATTTTGTAGTAAGGATAGTATTCCGAGGTCGAACACAAAGACTAAGGTGAAATTGAGTCAATAGTGACTAAGGATAGTGAAGATCTAGGCTAAGAAAAGAGAAAGGAATAAAGAAATGAAAATCTCAATTTGGTTTGGTTTTTGAGGTGACCAATCAAGGATCACAAATCATGCGAAATCAACAAACAACTAAACTAACAACACAAATGAACAAGCAAACACGAGATAGGTAATCAAAGAGAGAAAATAGGATTCTAGGGGTTAGAAATTCTGGTTATGGCATAGGACTCAAGCTATCTAATCATTCCTTGGATTAACTATGGTATGTTGGTAGTGAGTGTTTCTAAATTGGGATCAATCACCGGGTAGGTCTCATGGTCCACTAGTCCGTTCCCAAGGTCTCATCACCGGGTAAGTCTCAAAGAGCCTAAGGATAGGAATTCTACACAAACCGGATTGTCATCTAGGGATCTAACCTCTCCTTACCGGGTAAGTCTCGGGAAGGCAAGTCCTAAACATCAATCCTAGCACACTCAGTCCAATAGCGGCTTATGAGGCTCACTACTACCTAGAGTTCATCATCTTCGGTATCTAAAGGCAAGAATCACCGGATAGGTCTCTTCTCACAATTAGTTGCTAACACTAGTACATCCAAGGATAGGTCTAGCTCAATAAATACAAGGATTTCAACAATCTAGCAACCTAACACTTAGATTTATCAACACAAGCAAGTCAGACGAAATCACGGGCAGTTCATCAAGTCCACGGCCGTGGAACCCTTTAGAACATACCGTGATTTTGAACAGAGGCTAGGTTCGAGCAAACAAAGCATCCAAGGTACGTTTAAGTATATCCTATCATAGTCCAAGCCATAACCATCATTTGTTTACCCTAGAATCACATCTATTTAGCCAACAGCATGCATCATCACAATCAAAGTCATCAAGCATAAAATCATAGAATCCATATCAAGTGAATGAAATAAAAGAGAGATGAAATATATGAACAAGAAAAACGAGCTAAATAGATGTTAAAAGAAAGACTTACAACCCCTTCAAAAGAAGGTTCGAATCGTTCTTACAACCCTAGAAAGTGTTTCCAACAAACTTCACTCTAAAAGCTATGAAAAACTAAGAATGGTGTGTTCTTCTCTTCTTCTCCAATGGAAGCCTTTCTTCTCCTCCAAGAGTAGCTTCAATCCAATCTTCCAATGAGAGAATATTATGTTGTTGAGAGTGTGAGAGAGAATGGAATGATGGGGTCTGCCCTCAACAGCCTACAGGACCACATTTTATACACCATCAATTGCAAGAGTCGGCTATGACGATCCTGGGACAGTTGTCACAGCTGTGCAGGGAAAACCACGACCTATTTCCACGCCCGTGGAAGTCCTAGTGGCCGTGGTTTTGGTGATGCAGCTTTCCTTGGATCATCAAGCCACGATTTGGTGCAAAGCATGCACCAACAAGGTCCCATGTGTCCTCCTTTGCTCCTAACTTGCTTCCCAATGGGTCCAAAGGTGTGTCATATCGAGGAATGATCCTCAAAGGTATTGATTAAGCTCCTAAAGCTCCCAAAATACATACAAATCATGCAAAAGTCCGTGCAGACGTCTATCTCGACAAATATACAAGAATTGGATGCAAACGTCATGAACTAGTGCTAAACCATGCATGAATGAGCGGAAAAACTATCTAAATGAGTGCTTAAACCTACGTCATAAATCGTGTTATCACCAATCCATTCCACTAGGACGTGTGGGTACTTGGGAGGAGATGACAACCGAGTTTCTGACAAAATTCTTCCCACCTTCCAAGACAACCGAGCTATTAGGAAAAATAAGTGCCTTCACCATGAAGGATAAGGAAAGCCTATTCAAATCTTAAGAGAGGTTCAAAGACCTCCTCCTAGATTGTCTACACCATGGAAAACCGAAGATAGCGCTATTGGAGATTTATTTCAAGCGGCATGATAAGGATAGTCAATTCAAGCTCCAATCACTTTCCGGAGGCAAATTCATGCACAAGTATGTGGATGAGGCTTTGGAGTTGTTAGAGAAGCAAGCCTTGGTGATAGAGAAGTACTCCCATAGTTGGCTAGAGGTATTTCTATAGTCGTCTATACCCTATCAAATTATAATCCCGACTTAGCACTAAAACAAGTATAGTGGTTACGTAAGGGTCGAACCCAAGAGAGTTTAGGTATTTTTATTAAATGCGATTATTGATTATAAGAACAAGTAACAAGGGGGGGGGGTTGGTTGAATTGATGCACACAAAAACTTATGAAAACGAATAACGCAGCAAGAAAGACATAATGGATGAATCTACACTAGGTTGATTCTTAAGCATGCAATTGCTACTTTGGTGAGTTCCTTTTACAAGTTTTCAAGTAATCTTCCGTCTCGATCATATATATGTGTTGAGCCAACCGGCATCAACACAACTTAACAGGTTAGTGTTCCGTAAACCTACAAGAACAAATAACAAGTTAGCTTTCAAACAAAGACTAAGGGATATAAAGAAAAGATTAAAACCGTTAAAATTATCTTTATATTTGTGTTCCTTTTCTGTAAGCAATTACAACCCGTTATTACTTAAAGTTTACTACTACATTAAAGACCCGAACCCGGAATCTATTAATCCTAGTTCTTTGCATGCACTTTAGGACATAAAGTGATCAATATCAAGTAATAGTAAAATATGCAATTAGACAATGAAGATCAAGGAAACACAAAGCATTACTGAATGAAAACTTATATTAAAGAAAACTTACAACCAAAGTAACAATGCAGCTTCAAACCAACTCAATGTAGCAAGGGAGTTAGCAACTCATTACAATGGAAATGATGACAAAATTGGATTCTAAGTGGATAATGATGGGTGAAGTGGATGATTCTAGAAATCAACCAAGGCCTATTTATACTACAAAAAAAACACCAAATAGGAGTAAATGGCCGGCCCAAAACAGCCACCTTTAATGCCATAAAGGTGGTGTAAACAACCGGAGTAAAGCTTCTGTCGTTGAACCGCAGGGCCGGCCTTCAGCTCAACAGGGGCGGTGAAGGCAAAAACGCTTGATCTTCTTCATAGCCGTAGGAGTGGCTAGGCATTTCCGCAGGGGCGGATCTTTAATGCTCTTCAAACGTCTGACTCTTCAACTTCCTGTCGTTTCTAATGCCAAGCCACAGGGGCGTCCTAGTGTCGACGCAGGGGCGGTGGCACTGACTCTTCATCTTCCAACTCCCAGGTTGAGGCGCAGGAAGAGGTGCAGGGGGAGGCGCAGAGGCGCTGGTCTTCGCTTCTTCAGGGCAAATCACCGCAAGGGCGCCAGGGGTTGACGCAGGTTCGGTGACAATCTTCGTGGTTGGCATTGGCGAAGGCGTAGGGAGAGCTCCGAAGTATGGTGTCACCCGAAGGGGCGGTGACATGGCTCCACGGGAGCGGTGAAGCAACAGAAGCTTTGCTTTGTGAACGAACTTTACTCCTAAGTGCTTATAACTCCTTCCTTAGCTTCTTTTAGTGTTCTTCTTCTGGACCAAGGAGTTAGTAGCATAAACCGACACAAATGCAATAAAAAGACTCTAAAAACTATCCTAAATGATAGTGATTCCATCACCTATCAAACTCCCCCATACTTAGACCTTTTACTCGTCCCGAGTAAAACAAATGACAACAACTAAACTCAAAGGCCTCAGGAAGCATGGGTAAGTAGAAAAGACAATGAAAACACAAGAAAAGCCAAGAAAGAAAGAATGAAAAGAGAGAAAATGTGAGAAAAAGGTGAGAAACTACCATCCTTATTGCTCCAAGAGTGACCTACCCGGACAACCTCCTTATGACTCCCCTCTTTATGTCGCCAAATGCTGGAAAGGGATCCTACACTCAGTGCCGCTCATTTTGCGAAGGTGCCCTTTCGGGTTTTCACCTTGCCACTCTTCTTCTTTTGTTTGATGATCTCACTTTAGTCTCATATCCCTCAAGCCCAATTTTGTACCAACCTAAGGTTGGTCGGACTACCTTCTTTTTTCCAAAACCGCCCTTTCGGGTTTTTGGTTTATCCAAGGATTTTTCACGCCTTTTTTCATTTCCTCTGGCTTTTTTTTTTTTGCTGAATGACAATTCATAAGACTCGATGAAAAACAACTCAAAAAAACTGTACATGCAATGATATGTCCCTCCCGCATACTTGAAGATCACTTTGCCCTCAAAATAGAAATGAAGCAAAGATAAAGGTGGGAAAGGGAAGAGAATGATACAACTAGTGGGATGGTCCGGCTGGACCAGCCGGACCCTCCTCTGGTGGGTATGGAAAGTGACGGAAGAAGTGCTCCTGCCTGCGGTAGAGCTTGTCGATGCGGTCCTCCTAAGCATCCAACCTCTCTCTAAATGAAGTCTCGTAGCTAGCTTGCCAAGCTAGCTATTGAGTCTCTAATTGCTGCTGATGCGCCGCCTGCCAAGCATCCTGCCGGCGGTCAAAATGGGTGGTCATGGAGGAAGCGAAGCTGGTCTGCCATGCCTACTGCTGCTCAAGCATGGACCGCTGGTACTCGGTCTGTCATGCCTGATGTTGGGTGGTCAGGGCGGCCATCTGAGCCTGAAGGCTCTCAAGAGCTGGATCCTTCTCCGGTGCTGCATGAGGCATCTCCTCAAAAGTAATAGGAGCCCGGCTGGAGCCCGTAACATATCACTCAATAATGTCGCCTTGAGGCCATCTCGGAGCAAAGGGGTCAACTGCTATATGTAACTCGGAGAGCTCGTCTTCAAGTGGAAGTGGTCGGATGAGGTTTGTGATGTGACTCCCATCTGCCAACGAGAGCCAAAAGAGGCTCTCCCCGTCTCTCTTGAGAAGCCTTCACCTCCTCAGGATCCCTTCCGTATACAGTGGGGCCTCTAAACCTTCCTCCAAGTCAGGGAGATCCATCACCTGTGTAGCCAACAAGGTGATCACCCCACCTCCCACGATGTCTCGTGGCTCATTCTTCCTAATCCGCTTCAAAGCGGTAAGGAAGAGGTATGGTCAATCTCGTACCCAGTCGTTCGTGGGGAGGCAGGCGTATAACAGTGGAAGGTCCTTGAGGGCGACCTTGTTTTTCTCCTTGTGTACTTTCTCTTGTTGAACTTGAATGAAAGTCCAACACACATGTGGTCCACCATTTCCATGTTGAATGTGGCAATGATTTGGCGGCTGAGCTAAGGGTATGTTGGAGCATTCATTTCCAGAAAATCGCCGAGCCCAACATTGTTGAGGAATGCCTGCATGCTCTCCAAAATGCCCAATTTTTCCAGAGTAGGAACGTGCAGAAATCGAGTTGCATACACGTCCCGACCTTGCACAATCCTATACCGCTCCTTCTCAGCTTCCGATAACCTGTATTTCTTCTGTTTTTCCATTTCTTGCAAGTAAACAAGGAAAGGAATTAGAAAGTTCAGAAGTTGGTTTAAGAGACGAACCCTCTGTTGTGTTTTCCATAGGGGCTGCTGAAGCTTGCGTAGGGGCGGCTAGGTGCAGGGGCGACAACTTGTGGGCGCAGCGGCAGGAGAAGAGCAGAGGGCGATTCTGGGAGCATACAAAGGTTGTGGTGCTAGGGTTGTTCCGGCGACTTCTTGTTGGTGGGGATGTCGCCGACGGTGATGAGCGGTGGAGGGACGAGAGTGTGAGGGGCACAGGTGTTGTAGAGTAAGAGGTTTGAGAGGTTGTAGGGTGTGTATGGTGGTGGCAACGGCCGGTGTCGTAGGGGACGGTTGTGGCTAGGTCGCCAGAGGTGGCGCGGAGGCGTTTGCACAAGGCGGCGTGTAAGAGCTTCCGGAGGGCGCAGGGGCGTGGGAGGCGAGGTGGTGTAGGGTTTGAAGAGTCAATGGAGAGGGAGGGGAAGGGGCGGTAGTTGTAGGTTATTTTTGGGAAGTCTATTTTTTTTCTTTCCTTAATAAGACCGTAGGGGCTGGGGCTTGCGGCCGCAGAGGCGGTGACAAGGGAGAGGGGCCACGCAGGCTCAGCGCCGCCCCCGGCGCTGAGGATGTGTGTCAAGTATGGCTGCCGCAGGGGCGTGGGGGGTCACCGCGGGGGCGGTGACCAGTATGTTGCAGACGCTGGCCCAGCGTCGGGGGCGGCGCTGGCCCTAGGTGTCACCGTGGGGGCAGGGACACTGAACCGTAGGGGCGGTTTTCTTGACATAGGCTCCTCTTCTTATTCCTTCGGGTTGCCTCCCGAGCAACGCCTTTGTTTTACGTCGTTGGCTCAACGTAAGGACTCTACCTCTATGATTGAGCCTCCTCCAACATCACCTTGGGGTTTATAACCGTCTGTGAAGGTAATCCTCCGGAGGAACTAGTTCAATCCTGTAATGGCTTCTGTCATTTGACCAACATGTTTTTCAAGGTTCTTGATGCTGGATTCTGTAGTTTGGACATGAGTAGGAAAGTGTTTAGTCAAAACCTGCAACATATCTTCAGTGGTTTGATACTTACCTTGTCGGGGCTGTTGCTGTTGGTTTTGTTGATCCCTCCAACGAAAGTTTTGTTTATCACGCCAGTTTGGCATGAAATTCTGCGCATAAGGATCGTTTCTAGGCTTTGTTGTTGTGGCTGTCCATAGCCCTTTGCGTTCACCTCAGCATCATCATCTTGGACTTGGGGACACATGTCCGTTGGATGGTATGGGTCAGCACACACTCCACAAGCTTTAAGCTGTTGTGGGGTTCTTATAAGTGTTAGTCTCTTCACCATCTCCTTCAGCTCTACAAGCTCCGTGGAGATTTCACTCTTCCCGGTACTCACATTATGAACTCCTTTCTTGGATGGAGTCCTTCCAAAGTTCCGTGTCCCTTCTGCTAGTTCCTGAATTTTTTCAAAAGCAAGGTCAGGGGTAGAGTTAAGAATGTTACCTCCGCAAGCCGCATCGACGATCCTCCTTTCATTATCGAGCAAGCCATTGTACAAGTACAAGACTAGATCTTGAGTCGAATATCCGTGGAAAGGACAGCTGGATCGGAGGCCTGCGAATCTTTTGAAGTACTCATAAAGAGTTTCGTCCGCCTCTTGATCGATGTTGCTTATAGCTTTCTTCAAGCTATTTGCCTTCTTGTCTGGGAAGTATTTCTCTAAAAACGCCTTGTGGAGGTTCTTCCAAATGTCGATACTCCCGGATGGAAGGTGGTAATACCAATCATCCGCTGAATCTTTGAGTGTGAAGCCGAATGCCCTCATCTTGATTTGTTCTTCAGTAATGTTGGCCGGCTTCATGCTCATACACACGGTATGGAACTTCCCAAGGTGTTTGATGGGGTCTTCACCACTTAGCCCATGGAAAGATGGAAGCAAGTGGATGAGACCCGACTTGAGGTCAAAGTTGATTCCTTCCCCTAATGTCGGTATGGTAACCGCAAGAGGGTTTTGAGCCAAAGTGGGCTGAGTAAGTTGACGAAGAGTACGATCATCCATTTCTTGTTGGAGTGTTGTTGTCTTCGTTGCCGGATGTGCGTCCTCTCAATTTCTGGATCAAAAGAAGCAAAGCCGGAGTTAGTAGCACGGGTTTGAACCATAAAAATAGTTCAAACCAATAATCAATAATAACAATAGAATAAAAACACTAAACTACCCGGCAACGACGCCAAAATTTGACTAGAGGTATTTCTATGGTCGTCTATACCCTATCAAAATATAATCCCGACTTAGCACTAAAACAAGTATAGTGGTTAAGTAAGGGTCGAACCCAAGAGAGTTAAGGTATTTTTATTAAATGCAATTATTGATTATAAGAACAAGTAACAAGGGGGGGGGTTGGTTGAATTGATTCACACAAAAACTTATGAAAGCGAATAACGCAGCAAGTAAGACAATAATGGATGAATCTAAACTAGGTTGATTCTTAGCATGCAATTGCTACTTTGGTGAGTTCCTTTTACAAGTTTTCAAGTAATCTCCCGTCTCGATCATATATATGTGTTGAGCCAACCTGCATCAACACAACTTAACAGGTTAGTGTTCCGTAAACCTAGAAGAACAAATAACAAGTTAGCTTTCAAACAAAGACTAAGGGATATAAAGAAAAGATTAAAACCGTTAAACTTAACTTTATTTTGAGTTCCTTTTCTTTAAGCAATTACAACCCGTTATTACTTAAAGTTTACTACTAGATTAAAGACCCGAACCCGGAATTTATTAATCCTAGCTCTTTGCATGCACTTTAGGACCTAAGGTGATCAATCTCAAGTAATAGTAAAACATGCAATTAGACAATGGGGATCAAGGACACACAAAGCATTACTGAATGAAAACTTATATTAAAGAAAACTTACAACCAAACTAACAACGCAGCTTCAAACCAACCCAATGTAGCAAGGGAGTTAGCAACTCATTACAATGGAAATGATGACAAAATTGGATTCTAAGTGGATAATGATGGGTGATAAGTGGATGATTCGAGCAATCAACCAAGGCCTATTTATACTACAAAAAACACCAAATAGGAGAAAATGGCCGGCCCAAAACAACCACCTTTAATGCCATAAAGTTGGTGTAAACAGCCGGAGTAAAGCTTTTGTCGTTGAACCGTAGGGGCGGTGAAGGCAAAAACGCTTGATCTTCTACATAGCCGTGGGAGCGGCTAGGCATTTCCACAGGGGCGGATCTTTAATGCTCTTCAAACGTCTGACTCTTAAACTTCCTGTCGTTTCTGATGCCAAGCCGCCGGGGCGTCCCATTGTCGACGCAGGAGCGGTGGCACTAACTCTTCATCTTCCAGCTCCTAGGTTGAGGCACAGGATGAGGTGCAGGGGGAGGCGCTAGTCTTCGCTTCTTCAGGGCAACTCACCGCAGGGGCACCAGGGGTTGACGCAGGTGCGGTGACAGTCTTCGTGGTTGTCGCTGGCGAAGGCGCAGGGAGCGCTCCGGAGTATGGTGTCACCCGTAGGGGCGGTGACAAGGCTCCGCGGGGGTGGTGAAGCAACAGAAGCTTTGCTTCATGAACGAACTTCACTCCAAAGTGCTTATAACTCCTTCCTTAGCTTCTTTTAGTCTTTTTCTTCTGGACCAAGGAGTTAGTAGCATAAACCGACACAAATGCAATAAAAAGACTCTAAAAACTATCCTAAATGATAGTGATTCCATCACCTATCAATAGTCATCATGTTTCTTGGCCTTATGTGTTTGGCTTAGTGATCTAGATTTGATTTTCTCTTGATCATCTTGACATTCTCATTTTTTCCTTTCATGCATGCTTTAGAGTTAAGTATAATTGTCTTTCCGTTCCTTCATTTCTTGGATAAATGATTCCTTGTCCTTTGCGATGCAAAATAACGATGAAGGTGATCCATGTTTAGAAGCACAATTCAAATTTTTTTTTTGTTTTTCCGCATTCATAAATCATGTCATCTCGTAGCCTATAGTTGAACCTTGCTAGGGGACGAGAAAGTGGCAAGTATGGGGTATTTTGATGACATGATTTATGACACTAGTTTAGGCACTCTCTTAGGTAGTTTTCCATTCCATTAATGCATGTTTCCGCATTAGTTCGTGACGTTTACACTTAATTCATGCATATTGTCGAAATAGACGTCTACATGATGGTGCGGATTAATCATATCTGAGGTTCGAACCTTTGAGACATTATTAATCATATCCGAGGTTCAAACCTCATGATGGTGCGGATTTATGGTTTCAAATGACTCATGCTTGGAGGAATGAAGAAGGCAAGGACCCTAGTTGATGTAAGGTTTGCACAAACTCATGTTAAAGTGGTGATTTTGGCTGTTTTAATGTGATCTCGGTCCAAGGCTAACTTATCTCCACCGAGATCGGACCTTGGCCAACCAAGATTCCTCTCTGGACAACCCACGACACATGGGACACACTTCCTATGCCCGACCCTTGCTTTTGGAGGAGTACTTAACTGATGTTGCAAGCTGTTTTTGGGAGCTACTTACACACCTTTGACCTATCTTCTCTAATACTCTTTTTGATTGTTTTCTCTCTTCCAAGAACCCTTGTGGGTGTTCATGGAAGATCTTAGTGTAGATTAGTGTTTTAGAATGAGATTGAGCGGTTTTGAGTGAGGATTCCTTGTTGACACCTTGGAGCTGCTCTTGAAGCGTTTATAAGATTGTGATAACATCTATTTCACTTTAGTAATGTTCTTTCTTTAGTCTTATCTTCATTTTCTATCCATGGGTTGCAAGCATGCTTTAATGATGAAGTACGATCTAGATATGTATGTCATTGGCTGAGTAGATGCTTTTATGATGGAGTGCGATTTCGGCCTGTTCTTCATGCCATATAGGCCGAGATGACAATGATCCACCCGAGATGTATGTGATGTTGCTCTTTTGTTGATTTATCTTCATGTTAGGATGTAGATGTGTTGAAATCTCGTTGTTTGTTGAGCCTAATCCAGCCTAGGGTGATATTTGCTAGCAACCTATATGAGGAATGAGACTTACCCGGTAATTTCCTCTTTTACAAACATAAGATGATGAAATTTAGGTACTAGTGCGCCTCAACAGCCGCTATTGGATTGAGTGTACTAGGATTGTTGCCGAAGACTTACCTTTTCCGAGACTTACCCAGTAAGGAGGGGTTTGACCCTTAGGTAGTGGCCGGTTTCTATAGAATTCTTGTCCTTAGTTTCCTTGAGACTCACCCTATAACAGAACCTTAGGTTTAGTGGAGCATGAGACTTACCCGGTAAATTCTCCAATTAGAGAAACACCCAACTCCGAATAACCGCATGTTTTCTTTGATCATTAGATGCATGAGTCCATTGTCATAACCGGAATTCCGAATCTCTAGAATCCGCATTTCTTACCTCGTATCACTTGTCTTTGTGTTTGTGTGTAGCTTGCTTGTTTGTGTGGATATATTTGTGATCCTTGCTTGATCACACAAAACCGACCAAAAATATTGTGTTTTGCGTTTCGTTATTCCTTGTCGTGTCTTAGTCTAGATTTACACAACCTTTGATCATTGAATGACCTAAGTTTACCTCAGTCCTAGTGTTCGACTTCCGAATACTTTCCTTCCTACAAAACTATCTGTACACGAGGGCTTTCGCTAGGTAGTTTTAGATTTTAGATCAAGTTTATAAATGTAAGGCTTTTTGTACTACTAATTCTAGCATAACAATTACAAAGCTAAGGAAGCTTCACCAAAGTCCCTTGAATATTCCTCAAAAGCACTTAAATGATCCTGTAAACACTAAAAAAAATCGACCCCTTGTGAAGGAAATCGGTTGATTTCTGAATCGAATTCAGCTACGACATTGACCAAATTGGATGAAAATTCAGAATTAATTCCCAAATCGGCCGATCTTGGCCCATGTGATCCGATTTTTCTACCGGAATTTGTCCTTCCTTCTAACACTTCAAATCCAACACTTGGTAGCTCTTCCAATGCATCCAAAGCCTTGACTTCTTCATCGCAACTCTCCACAACTCCTTTCTTCAACAAACTCAAGCTAAGAACCCTCTCAAGTGGATCCTTGCTCAAGATCAAGCTCACAACTTCTCTAAACTCTTCTTCCTCAACAGGATTGGCCCCTTCACCATTGGGGATAGATCAAACTTGATGTTCTTTCTACAATGTTGAATGAGAGGGTTGCATTTTTACAGTCCACTAAGCATTTTGAGGTAGCTAAGAATGGTCTTCCCAAAATGATAGGAACGGGGTAGTCCTCCGGGATGTCCAAAATAACAAAATCAATTAGCACATAGAACTTCCCAAGCTGAACCGGTATGTCCTCTAGGATCCCTACTGGATGAGTAATGGATCAGTCCGCCATGTAGAGGGTCATCTTGACCGGCTTTGGTTCTCCTAGCCCAACCTTTTTGCAAAGTGCATGCGAGATAATGCTTACACTAGCTCCAAGGTCACACAGGGCCTCATATTGCACTTCTCCAACTCGTATGGGGACACAAAATGACCCCGGATCCTGCAGCTTAGGAGGCATCTCTTCCTTCATGATTTGTATGAGCTCAGAAGATCTCTTTGTCATCCTAAGTTCTCCATACTCCTCCAACTTCCTCTTTTTGGATAGTGTCTCTTTCAAAAACATTCCATAGGCCGGCATACCCATCCATGAACGGAAAGTTAATATGTAACTTAGACATGATTTCAAGGAATTGACCAAAGTGTTTGTCCAAACTAGCTCTTGCTCTTGATTGTCAAAAAGGTAGTGGTGGCTAGTATGGTGGAGGAGCCACATATGTTCGCTCATCATCCTTGCTCTTGCCTCCCTCTTCTTGCAATGGTTCTTCTTCCACCTCTACTTGTTTCCCCTTGTCATTCTCATTGGGAAAGGGATCATTCATGCTCAGTCCACTCCTTGTTGTAATGGCCAACACTTAGACTCTTGGATTGTCCTT
Organism: Fagopyrum homotropicum; assembly: GCA_033239125.1. Taxonomy (NCBI): domain Eukaryota; kingdom Viridiplantae; phylum Streptophyta; class Magnoliopsida; order Caryophyllales; family Polygonaceae; genus Fagopyrum; species Fagopyrum homotropicum. The sequence goes on from BSWB01000003.1 coordinate 117,733,170, forward strand.
GGTCCTTCCGGTAAGCTTCCGCAGATCCCTTTCTGTCTCACTTGCCTTTTGATACACTTGTGCTTCTAGCACCTTTTCATCCTTGGTAATGGATGTCAAGGTGCTCTCAAGTCTGTTCACCTTTCCTATAAATTTTCCAAGCAACACCTCGGTCCTATCCTTTAGAGGTTGAGAAAAACCGTGCGGAGGCTCTTGTAATGCTCTTGGTGGAGGTGCTTGTCTTGTTGAATCGGGAGGGTTTAAGGCCCCATCTGGGTTAGAGTAAGAAACCTAGGATGGTTGTGATTAGGCCGGTAATTGTTGAAAGGCCGGCTATTGTTATTGAAGTTTCAAGGCCCTTGGTCATTGTTAAAGTTGCCCCTTCCCATGTATTTCATATCCTCCTCCTTGGAAGCCAAATTGACTTGCACTTGCAATTGAGGATTTGCTTGACTCTTTAAGGTTATAGGACACAACTCCCTCAAGGACTTAAGCTCATTGTTGATTGAATCAAGTTTATAGTTAATCATGGTGACTGCACTTACTTCATATGCTCCCGGTTTCCTCCCTATACTCTTCCAATGGGAGTACTTTTCTATCATCAAGGCTTGCTTCTCTACAAACTCCCAAGCCTCATCCACATTCTTCTCCATGAATGTTCCTCCGGAAAGTGATTGGAGCTTGAATTGACTATCCTCATCAAGGGCCTTGAAATAAATCTCCAATATCTCTATCTTCGGTGTTCAATGGTGTGGACAATCTAGGAGGAGGTCTTTCAACCTCTCCCATGATTTGAATAGCTCTCCTTGTCCTTCATTGTCAAGGCATTTATCTTCCTTCTTAGCTCGGTTGTCTTGGAAGGTTGGAAGAACTTTGTAAGAAACTCAGTTGTCATCTCCCCCCAAGTACACACACGTCCTAGTGGTATGGATTGGTACCAAGCTAAGGCCTTATCCTTAAGTGAGAAGGAAAAAGCCCTAAGCTTGTGGTTGTTGTTCTCCAATCTAGGTGGCCTTAGAGTCTCCATCAAGATCTCATAGTTTATAATCTGTTGATGGGGAGACTCTCCTTCCATCCCTCCAAGTTGATTGTGCCGGATTATTTGTAGCACTTCAGGGCGGAACTCGTTGTCATGGGCTGCAAGATCTCCTAATTTGACATCAAGACGGTGCACTCCTAGAGTTGGATCCATATGTTTCCCAAGTGTTTGTGGCTCCTCATAATTATTATGCACAGCTCGGACATATGTCGCCGGCTGCGGTTGTGGTGGATGTGGTTATTGACGAAGATTAAGCTCCCGTTGCACAAGGGCTTGCCTAATCTCTTCAATTTCCCTCCTAGTTGCTTCTTGCCTCTCATTTTCATGTCACCTCTCATTTTCCAAGGCCTCATCTAAGGCGTCATTCAACTCAGCTTCAAAATCTCTTCCGTCCATCTCCTTCTTCTTCTTAGCACCCATGCGAGGCTCACTACTACCCACAGTTCATCATCTTTGGTATCTAAGATCGGAAATTACCAAGTAAGTCTCATTCCTCACTTAGTTTGCTAACCTTAGGACACCCTAAGCTACATTATCTTCAACAAACACTAAAATTTTAACAAGCTAACATCCTAACATGAAGATTCATCAATTAAAGAGCAACAAAAAGAAAAATAGGGTGGATCATAAGGTAAATCGTTCGATCTAGGCATATGAATAGGTCGATTTTTGCTTCTGTGTTATGAGTTGTCCATACAAATCATCCTAAACTAACATGTAAGTTCAGTCTATCATTATCCAAGCCATAACCATCACTCCATCACCCTAGAATCACAACTACTTAGCCAACAACATGCATTTCAAGATCTAAATTCATCATACATGGATTCCATAACAAGAAGGTGAAATGAAAGAAAGCAATTGCAAGAAATCTTAGCTGGATATGAGTTTAAACAAGACTTACAACCCTTCAAATGCAGCTCCAAATTGTTCCTTACAACACTTTTGAATTTTTCTCCACAAAATTCACTCAAAATCACTCACAGTCTCACTCTAGATCTAATGTTTGATGCGTTCTTCTTCTCCTATATCTTGATGATCCTTGGATTAATGTTGGATTTGCTTTTATTCAGCCAAAATTCTTTTAAATCATAGGTCACCTTTGGCAAAATCACAGCCTGCACATCCAAGGCAACACTCAACCAAAGGAAAGCAAAGGTCGTTCAAGGCGGATGCAAGACAAGTGTCAATGCTATCAAGAGCCAAATAATCAACCTAGTTTGTGAAGAAAGTCAAACCGATTATCCTGAGTGTTGGTCTGATTTTCGTCCTTTGGAGCTTTTTATGATCATCTAGTCATGAGCTGGTGCAAGGCTTGCACCAACAAGGGTTCTTGGTTCCTTCTTTGCTCCAAGTATGCTCCTTCAAGGCATCGTATATGAACTGCCTTGAGGCTTGAACCTCGAATGTATCGATTAACGTCCACAAGATCACCGGAATACCTACAAAACTGACAAAAAGCTTGGGTAGATGTCTTTTCTAGCAATATAACTCGATTAAGCATAAACATCACGAACTAATGCCAAAACGTGCATGAATGAAGGGAAAAACTACATAAATGAATGCCTATACTAGTATCATGTATCATGTCATCAATCAGGCATAAAGCACTCTCCTGCGGGAAGCGGAGCTTGTTAGCAAAGTTGGGATTGTGTTGAGACATGAAAGTCATTTGGGTAACTTAGCTGTAGAACGTCTTGGATAACATAGCTATAGTCTTACGTTGGTTGAACCATTCCATTGTGTATACAGGGAGGTGCGCCAAACTACTCTAGCTAGATAAAGGACCGGAGGCGAGACTTGTAGACTTCTTGTGCCAAAAGTGTAATTGGATAATTTGTATGACTTTAATAAAGATAATTATCGGATTCCTGTGAAAACATGCTCTTTTTGTATATGTTTCTTTGTTGTGTGTTTGTGCTTTTGTATTCTTCGGATGTTAGGCTGTAGCTAACGGTTTATCCATGTTGTTAGTCTTCGCAGAGTTAGGTAGTTGTAGACAAATCTAGAGTGGATGGTCAGCCGGGTCCACGTACTCATTTAGATGGGGAAGGGGAAAATCTTTAGTTTCTTCATATACGTTGTGTTGGTATCTTTGTCTTGTATGGCTGATTCATGTCCCATTCATGTAAATATTATTTAATGTTTTCAAATGATTTAAATACATTTTGTGCCTTCTGTAAGATCCTAGTAAAATTGTTGTGAAACTAATTTGGGACCCACTGTCACGTCTTAACCAATAGCTCCCAAGGTTATGAGAATTTGGTCTGTTCAATAAGGTATCATAGTAGATTGACAGCAATGGCACTTTCAATTTACTGAAAGAACGAATGTAGAAAACAACTAGAACCCAAAAGTGGTCTATGAATTATAAAATAAGTTTCTATTTTTAAAAGCATGAGCATAGTCGGATTGTTGGGTTAGTAGTACGTTGGACCACTATCGCTCTCCTTGGATCTCTACAGCTTGATATCATAGGTGAGATAGTATATGGTTTTATAGGATTGTGTATTAACGTATGTTATGTGGATATATGTATATATATGTGTGTGTATCATTTAGTATCCTCAAGGATATTTTATATCCTTTACTTGAGATATCATGATGCGATCAACGCTTTATGATAAATTGGTAGTGTACTTTGAATAGTTTTGAGCAAGTTAATGAGCTCTGAACATGGATTTGAGCAGTATACTCTAGCGGAAATCCGAGTGAGCCTATCGATCTTCCAAAGAATGGTCAGGCAAAGAAGTGAAGGTTTTGAGATGATATTTACAACAAGAGAAATTAGATGAGAAGGAATATCCGTGTCAGCTCAAACAACCGTGATAGGGGGAGTACAAGGGACCTAGCGGTATGAAGACGATAGATGGAACCTAGAGAAGAATGTAAATGGCTGACAAGCGAACGGATTAGAGATAATAGTATTGGAACACGAATCAAACAGAGTGGAGTACAACAACGATTAGTGGAATAAATAACATTACAATCGAGGTGGATCTCATAAAGCATATAGACGGTTTGTGATAGGTGATGGAATCACTATCATTTAGGATAGTTTTTAGAGTCTTTTTATTGCATTTGTGTCGGTTTATGCTACTAACTCCTTGGTCCAGAAGAAGAAGACTAAAAGAAGCTAAGGAAGGAGTTATCAGCACTTAGGAGTGAAGATCGTTCACGAAGCAAAGCTTTTGTTGCCTCACCGTCCCAACGGAGCCTTGTCACCGCCCCTGCGGGTGACACCTTACTACGGCGCGCTCCCTGCGCCTTCGCCAGCGCCGGCCATGAAGCGTGTCACCGCCCCTGCGCCACTCCTTGGCGCCCTGCGGTAAACTTGCCCTGAAGAAACGAAGACCAGCTCCCCTGCGCCTTCCACTGCGCCCCTGCCTGCACCTCAACCTGGGAGCTGGAAGATGAAGATGTTGTGTCACCGTCCCTGCATTGACATAGGGACGCCCCGGCGGCTTGGCTTCAGAAACGTCAGGAAGTCAAAGGGTCAGACGGTTGAAGATCATTGAAGATCCACCGCAGCGGAGTTTCCTAGCCGCCCCTGGGGCCATGAAGAAGATCAAGCATTTTTGCCTTCACCGCCACTGCGGAACTGAAGGCCGCCCCTGCGGTTTAACGTCAGAAGCTTTACTCCGGCCGTTTACACCACCTTCGTGGCATTAAAGGTGGTTGTTTTAGGCCGGCTATTTACTCCTATTTAGTGTCTTTTGTAGTATAAATAGTCCTTGGTTGATTGCTAGAATGATCCATCTTGTTAGCCAACAAAATTATCCACTTAGATTATCTTGCTACCTTTGTAATAAGTTGCTAACTCCCTTGCTACATTGGGTTGGTTTGAAGCTTCGTTGTTACTTTGGTTGTAAGTTCTTTTTAATATAAGTTTTTATTCAGTAATGCTTTGTGTTTCCTTGATCTCCATTGTCTAATTGCATGTTTACTATTGCTTGTGATTGATCACCTTAGGTTCTAAAGTGCATGCAAATAACTAGGATTAGTAGGTTCCGGGTTCGGGTCTTTAATCTAGTAGCAACTTTAAGTAATAACGGGTTGTAATTACTTAAAGAAAAGGAACACAAATATAAAGATAAGTTTAACGGTTTTAATCTTCTCTTTATATCCCTTAGTCTTTGTTTGAAAGCTAACTTGTTATTTGTTCTTGTAGGTTTACGAAACACTAACCTGTTAAGTTGTGTTGATGCCGGTTGGCTCAACACATATACATGATCGAGACGGAAGATTACTTGAAAACTTGTAAAAGGAACTCACCAAAGTAGCAATTGCATGCTTAGAATCAACCTAGTGTAGATTCACCCATCATTGTCTTACTTGTCACATTAATCGTTTTCATAAGTTTTTGTGTACATCAATTCAACCAACCCCCCCCCCTTTGTTACTTGTTACTATAATCGATAACTGCATCTAAAACACCTTAACTCTCTTGGGTTCGACCCTTAACCACTATACTTGTTTTTAGTGCTAAGTCGGGATTTACTTTTGATTGGGTATAGACGACCATAGAAATACCTTCAGTCAAATTTCGGCGCCGTTGCCGGGGAGTTTTAGTGTTTTATTGTGATTATTGATTATTGGTTTGCACCATTTTTATGGTTCAAACCCGTGCTACTAACTCCGGCTTTGCTTCTTTTGATCCAGAAATTGAGAGGACCCACATCCGGCAAAGAAGACAACACCAACTTCAACAAGAGATGGCTGACCGTACACTTCGTCAACTCACGCAGCACACCTTGGCTCAAAACCCCCTTGCGGTCACTATACCGGCATTAGGGGAAGGAGTCAATTTTGAGCTCAAGCCGTGTCTCATTAACTTGTTCCATCCTTCCATGGGCTAAGTGGTGAAGTCCCCATCAAGCACCTTGGGAAGTTCCATACCATGTGTATGAGCATGAAGCCGGCAAACATTACCGAAGAACAAATCAAGATGAGGGAATTCGGCTTCACACTCAAGGATTCGGAGGATGATTTGCATTACCACCTTCCATGCGGGAGTATCGACACTTGGGAGAACCTTCATAAGGCGTTTTTGGATAAATACTTTCCAACCAAAAATGTAACAGTCAAAAATCAAATATGGCCTAATCGGGAATTTTAGGAAGTTAAACGGGTTTAACGGAATCAAAACCGTCTTAACAAGAGATCGATACCTAGATGATATAAACCCGGTGTTATTTGGAGCATTTGGGAGCTTCAATTAATAAAAATACAGTTGAGAAAAATGATCAGGACATCGGACATGTCCTAGATATGAAAAAACATAGAAAGGCAAAACGGCCAAAAGAGTCGCTATTTTGTTTCTTAGCGCCTAAGAAAGACGGCTTAGGAATACACGTTTTTCGAAACAATTGCGGAATAATTATCCGTACAATATTCCAGATTTATTATTCCAATTTCGAGAAGTTTGGAGAAGGGGGCTTAAACCGCTTTCGGATCGGTAAAAGGATAATTATCGACTCCGCTAAAGGATAATTATCGTCTTCGCTATAAATAGCTGAAATATCGTTTATTAATTCATTTTCTTTCACGTTTCCTCGTAAAAGCTCTGATTTCTCTCAACCTTCAAACTCAGATCTACTCTTCGTTTCTAATCCGATTTCAAATCCGTTTGAGTTTTTGGATTCCTCTCTTCACTCTCTTCATTTTGGTACCGAGTTTCTGCATTTCCGAGCAAGGGAAGGTCTGGTCGAGCATATATGATACTAGGGAGGTTCCGTCGCTCAGATTCCGGTGAATTTGATGGTGTCCGAGCGTAGCCTGCGTTGTTGTGATTCCGAATCTTCTTTCGGATCATCAATCGGGTTAGTAACGAATAAGTTATGAATTTATTCGTTTTTCGTATTGCGATTTTGCCTAAATTGACCTTAGGCTTGCCAAAATGGATAATTGGAAATTCCATTATGCTCGTTACTTTATTCTGGTGATTATGGGCTGTTTGTTTGATGAGATTTGATGACAGGTGGGTTCAGAAATTGCCTGCGGGCAAAACGTTGTTCTGGCGAAATTTAATTAATTAATTAAAGGTTAATTAATTAAATTAGGATTCTAGAAAATGCTACAAGCTAATTAAATTCAAAGGAATGAATTTAACTGGTGTTTGAAGCGAGAAGTTTAATACGAGGAATATGATATTCTCAACAGGTGTTATTGAAGGTTTTGGTTAACTATAGCTTAGTTCTTTGTGAGCGTATTCAAGCACGATAAAGGAGGATAGTCCGAGTGGGAAACGGACTCAATAGTTGGTTTGCGAGGTGTTATTGTTCTTACCTGCGAGGTAAGTGTATATGAATTACACTTGCTTAATATATGTTATGTATTTAATATGCTATGATTTTATGCATGCTTGAGTGTATATATATGTTTGTTATGATTGTATGCATGCTTATATGTATATGAGTGAGACGATGATGATGACTTGATATTCCTTATGAAAGCATGCATGAGGTACATGAGATGATAGTGGAAAGAATGTGATGAAAGAATATGATGAAAGCATGAAATTGAGTTATGATATGAAAATGATAATATAGGATGGTAATTGATTAATTAGCCAACTGGGTCCCGCACGGGTTTCCGGGGGACGAGGTCGCTACCTGATCTACAGGGGGCCTCAGAGGTCGCTACCTGATCTACAGGGGGCCTCGAGATAAGAAAAATAGTCCAAGATCGCGACCTGATCTACAGGGGGTCTTAGGACAAGATGGCCGAGGTCGCTACCTGATCTACAGGGGGCCTATGACGCTATCGGGTTGGCCAACCGAAAGAAAAAAAAAAGAAAGAAAGAAAAGAAATACGAAAGCAATGAGAAAATATATCGTACGATCAGTTGGAGCTAGTTAGTTAATTATCACCTATGCATCGATGCGATCGAGTCTAGCATGTTATATGTTATGTTATGATTATTTATATGTGATGAGATGATATGAGATGTTTATATGAGATGATATGTTTATATGTGATGTGTGATAACATGCTTGAATGTTTATGTGAAACGTGATGTGAATGGTTGTGGAATTATATGTGAATGTGGATATGTATGCATTGATCGACTTTGGAATGTGAGGAAGGGTATAGAGTGTCCTTTGGGGACGGGATATTAGATACTTATATATATTGGGAGAGTGCGATTTGTATACCCTTACTGAGCGTGTGGCTCATTGTTGTTATATCCACATATTTTTTTCAGCTACTCAGACTCGGCCTGATCAAGGCAAGGACGTTGGACCCAACACCTGGATTTGAGATCATATCAGGTGGGCTGTTATGGAATGCTACCGCCTAGGATGTTTTGTATGGTTTTAAAACAGTTGTGTTTTGGTTAAACGGAGTTTATGACGTATGTTAATATGTATATATGTTGTGAATATGGTTGTAAGATAAAGTTTTAAAAATTTACGTTTTCCGCTTTTCCGCTTATTGTTTTAAACAGGGTTAATTAATTGATAATCAACTAGAAATAAAATAGGTGGTGTCACATTTGGTTGGTATCAGAGCAGGGATATGATTCCTTGGCTTGGGGTTGTGGGAAGTTTTCTGAAAAGCTTTTGAAAGTTTCTTTTTCTTTTAGATGGCGGAGCACAGCTAAAGGGTCGCCTGAGTTTGTACATGCTCAGGGTAGAAATGATCAGGAGCACCCTAAGGTGCCAATTTAGTCCGTATCACTACCACCATCGGATATGGATGGTATACCTAATTTAGTGAAATATTTGAGAGAAGTTATACCACCACAGACACAACAATGTCTCAAGCGGGTATTATTCTAGTTGAGACGGACAAGAATCTCAAGAAGATTCACCGCCAAGGGGCAAAGTCGTTTGAGGGGACTACTGATCCATTAGTAATGGATGAGTGATTGAGGAACACTGAGTCGATTCTAGATGGAGTTATCTGCGCTACTGAGTGATGGGTACAATATGATATATCCTTGCTTGAGGAAGCAAATAGAAATTGACCGGGCATGGTCCCTAATGGCCGTAGTATACCACTTGTGTTGACATTGGATGATTTCTTGAGAGAGTTTGATGTGATGTCAGTAATGGGTTGGTCATCCACTCATATAACTTTGATTAATTGTTATAAAAGGAAGTCACCACGGAGATAGATGGGTTAAGAGAGGTGATTTTCACCGATGAGAGGAATGTTATTCCTACTTGCCTCATATCTGCAGTAACAGCTTTTAGATTACTTCGGGAAGGATGTCAGGCTTATCTGGCTAGTGTGTCAGATTCTGCTATTGTTAACCCCGGAGTATCTGAGGTGGATGTTGTCAGAGAATTTCCTGACGTTTTCCTTGATGATTTACCTGGTTTACCTCCGAGTAGAGAAGTAGACTTCAAGATTGAGACATTACCAAGTGCAACACCGATATCAATTGCTCCTTACAGGATGGCTCCGCTAGAGCTAAAGGAATTGAAGAAACAGCTAGAAGAGTTGCTCGAGAAGGGTTTTATACGCCCGAGTATTTCTCCTTGGGGTACACCAGTGCTTTTTGTGAAGAAGAAAGATGGTAGTTTACGATTGTGCATAGACTACCATCAGCTGAACAAAATCACAATCAAGAACAAGTATCCCTTACCGAGGATAGAGGACTTGCTTGATCAGTTAAGGGGTGCTACAGTATTTTCAAAGATTGACCTTCGATCGGGATACTGGCAGTTGAGGATAGCAGAGAATTCAATACCGAAGACAGCTTTTCGTACTCGGTATGGACACTATGAGTTTACAGTTATGCCTTTTGGGTTGACGAATGCACCTGCAGCATTCATGGCTTTGATGAACTCGATCTTCCAACCTTATCTAGATCAGTTTGTCGTGGTCTTCATTGATGATATCTTGATATATTCCCGAGATGCAGATACTCATAGAGAACATTTGAGACGTATCTTAGGGATTCTGAGGGAGAGACAATTGTATGCGAAGTTCAGCAAGTGCGAGTTTTGGACGGATCAGATTGCCTTTCTAGGGCATGTGATATCACGAGATGGTATACAACCTGATCCATCCAAGATCAAGGCTATTACAGAATGGGAAATTCCGCAGAGCATTACGGAGATTCGCAACTTCTTAGGACTTGCGGGTTATTAGAGGAGGTTTGTAAAGAACTTTTCGATTATCGCGCGTCCATTGACTAACTTGCTAAAGAAGAATCAACAGTTTATATGGGATAACAGTTGTCAAGAGAGCTTTGAAGAACTTAAGAAAAGATTGACTACGTTCCCTATTCTGGCTGTACCCTCAGATAAGGGTAACTTTGTGGTTTACACCGACGCATCTGGGAGTGGCTTAGGAGGAGTTCTAATGCAGGAAGGGAAGGTGATAGCATATACATCTAGACAGTTGAGACCTCATGAGCAGAACTACCCTACACACGACCTAGAGCTTGCTGCTATAGTTCATGCTCTTAAGACCTGGAGGCACTATCTTTATGGTGATACATTTCCGGTGTTTACCGACCATAAAAGCCTGAAGTATATTCCCACTCAGAGAGATCTGAATCTGAGGCAGAGGAGATGGATGGAGTTACTCAAGGATTATGATTGCACTATAGAGTATCATCCAGGAAAGGCGAATGTGGTAGCTGATGCTCTCAGTAGAAAGAGCAGTGACCAAGGCAGTAAGGTCAACTACAAAGTTGAGCATCTATTAGCTCTCAGAGTTATGAGAGTAGAGATGGATGTAAGAGGATCCGAGTTGATAGCTAACATTCAGGTTAGACCGTTGATTCTCGATGAGATTTCAACTAGACAAGATGAGGATGCTACACTGAAGAAGTTGAAAGCTAAAGTGGGAGATGCTACCACTACACACTTCCAGTTGTCTGATAAGGGAGTGTTATATAAAGGTACACGGATATGCGTAACCAACATTGAGGAGTTAAAGAAGAAGCTACTTGAAGAGGCACATTCCTCGAGGTATTCCATGCATCCTGGGAGTACGAAGATGTTTAATGACATGAGGAAGATCTATTGGTGGCCCAGGATGAGACGAGAGGTAGCAGATTTTGTGGCTCGATGTCTAGTGTGTCAGCAAGTGAAGTCTGAACACCAAGCACCAGCAGGAAAGTTACAATCTTTATCAGTTCCTGAGTGGAAGTGGGAGAAGATTACAATGGATTTTGATGTTGGACTTCCTAGGACTTTCAGAAAGAATGACACAGTATGGGTGATTGTAGACAGATTGACGAAATCTGCCCACTTCTTACCGATGAGACAAGATAACTCCTTGGATGAGCTGGCAGAGTTGTATGTGAGAGAGATTGTTCGACTGTACGGAGTCCCTGTATCGATTGTATCCGATAGAGATCCGAGGTTTACCTCGCATTTCTGGGGAAGTCTACAAACTGCCTTAGGCACAAGATTGCATTTCAGTACGGCATTTCATCCTCAGACAAACGGACAATCAGAGAGAACGATTCAGACCTTGGAGGAGATGTTGAGATCTTGTGTTTTGGAGCTTAAAGGTAACTGGGATTCTAACCTGCCATTGCTCGAATTTGCGTATAATAACAGTTTTCATTCAAGTATTGGTATGGCCCCTTACGAGGCCTTGTATGGAAGGAAGTGTCGCACACCTGTATGTTGGGACTTTGAGGGCATGCGACAGATAGAGGGTCCTGAACTTGTACAACAAACAATAGAGAAAGTACAAGTACTAAAGCACTGCTTGAAGGCAGCACAAGATCGTCAGAAGAGCTACTTTGATCGCCATAGACGAGAGATGACATATGAGATAGGCGAGAGAGTGTTTTTGAAGGTATCTCCTTGGAGGGGAGTTATGAGATTTAGTAGGCATGGAAAGTTAGCACCGAGATACATTGGTCCATATGAGATCTTAGAGAAGATCGGACCACTTGCGTATAGATTGGCGTTACCACCTGAGTTATCAAGATTACATGACGTCTTTCACGTATCGGTGCTACGGAGGTATAGGTCAGATCCGGGTCATATCATTCCCGAACCTGAGATAGAAGTATCTGAGAACTTGTCCTACCCAAAAGAACCAGTTTTTGGTTTTAAGCAGACAAGTTCGAAGATTGAGAAACAAGGAGATTCCGATAGTGAAGGTCAGATGGGGACATCATTCAGCTCGAGAGGCTACATGGGAGACCGAACGAGATATGAAAGCGAAATACCCCTACCTTTTTAAGTAAAAACCTCGAGAAATTGTGATCCGGTTGTGTATCCTTTTTATATATCTACGAGTTTGGTTCTACGTCCTTTCTTAAATTTCGGGACGAAATTTCTTAAAGTGGGAGATATTTGTAACAGTCAAAAATCAAATATGGCCTAATCGGGAATTTTAGGAAGTTAAACGGGTTTAACGGAATCAAAACCGTCTTAACAAGAGATCGATACCTAGATGATATAAACCCGGTGTTATTTGGAGCTTCAATTAATAAAAATGCAGTTGAGAAAAATGATCAGGGCATCGGACATGTCCTAGATATGAAAAAACATAGAAAGGCAAAATGGCCAAAAGAGTCGCTATTTCGTTTCTTAGCGCCTAAGAAAGACGGCTTAGGAATACACGTTTTTCGAAACAATTGCGGAATAATTATCCGTACAATATTCCAGATTTATTATTCCAATTTCGAGAAGTTTGGAGAAGGGGGCTTAAACCGCTTTCGGATCGGTAAAAGGATAATTATCGACTCCGCTAAAGGATAATTATCGTCTTCGCTATAAATAGCTGAAATATCGTTTATTAATTCATTTTCTTTCACGTTTCCTCGTAAAAGCTCTGATTTCTCTCAACCTTCAAACTCAGATCTACTCTTCGTTTCTAATCCGATTTCAAATCCGTTTGAGTTTTTGGATTCCTCTCTTCACTCTCTTCATTTTGGTACCGAGTTTCTGCATTTCCGAGCAAGGGAAGGTCTGGTCGAGCATATATGATACTAGGGAGGTTCCGTCGCTCAGATTCCGGTGAATTTGATGGTGTCCGAGCGTAGCCTGCGTCGTTGTGATTCCGAATCTTCTTTCGGATCGTCAATCGGGTTAGTAACGAATAAGTTATGAATTTATTCGTTTTTCGTATTGCGATTTTGCCTAAATTGACCTTAGGCTTGCCAAAATGGATAATTGGAAATTTCATTATGCTCGTTACTTTATTCTGGTGATTATGGGCTGTTTGTTTGATGAGATTTGATGACAGGTGGGTTCAGAAATTGCCTGCGGGCAAAACGTTGTTCTGGTGAAATTTAATTAATTAATTAAAGGTTAATTAATTAAATTAGGATTCTAGAAAATGCTACAAGCTAATTAAATTCAAAGGAATGAATTTAACTGGTGTTTGAAGCGAGAAGTTTAATACGAGGAATATGATATTCTCAACAGGTGTTGTTGAAGGTTTTGGTTAACTATAGCTTAGTTCTTTGTGAGCGTATCCAAGCACGATAAAGGAGGATAGTCCGAGTGGGAAACGGACTCAATAGTTGGTTTGCGAGGTGTTATTGTTCTTACCTGCGAGGTAAGTGTATATGAATTACACTTGCTTAATATATGTTATGTATTTAATATGCTATGATTTTATGCATGCTTGAGTGTATATATATGTTTGTTATGATTGTATGCATGCTTATATGTATATGAGTGAGACGATGATGATGACTTGATATTCCTTATGAAAGCATGCATGAGGTACATGAGATGATAGTGGAAAGAATGTGATGAAAGAATATGATGAAAGCATGAAATTGAGTTATGATATGAAAGTGATAATATAGGATGGTAATTGATTAATTAGCCCAACTGGGTCCCGCACGGGTTTCCGGGGGACGAGGTCGCTACCTGATCTACAGGGGGCCTCAGAGGTCGCTACCTGATCTACAGGGGGCCTCGAGATAAGAAAAACAGCCAGGGGTCGCTACCTAATCTACAGGGGGCCTCAAGATAAGAAAAATAGTCCAAGATCGCGACCTGATCTACAGGGGGTCTTAGGACAAGATGGCCGAGGTCGCTACCTGATCTACAGGGGGCCTATGACGCTATCGGGTTGGCCAACCGAAAGAAAAAAAAAGAAAGAAAGAAAAGAAATACGAAAGCAATGAGAAAATATATCGTACGATCAGTTGGAGCTAGTTAGTTAATTATCACCTATGCATCGATGCGATCGAGTCTAGCATGTTATATGTTATGTTATGATTATTTATATGTGATGAGATGATATGAGATGTTTATATGTGATGTGTGATAACATGCTTGAATGTTTATGTGAAACGTGATGTGAATGGTTGTGGAATTATATGTGAATGTGGATATGTATGCATTGATCGACTTTGGAATGTGAGGAAGGGTATAGAGTGTCCTTTGGAGACGGGATATTAGATACTTATATATATTGGGAGAGTGCGATTTGTATACCCTTACTGAGCGTGTGGCTCATTGTTGTTATATCCACATATTTTTTTCAGCTACTCAGACTCGGCCTGATCAAGGCAAGGACGTTGGACCCAACACCTGGATTTGAGATCATATCAGGTGGGCTGTTATGGAATGCTACCGCCTAGGATGTTTTGTATGGTTTTAAAACAGTTGTGTTTTGGTTAAACGGAGTTTATGACGTATGTTAGTATGTATATATGTTGTGAATATGGTTGTAAGATAAAGTTTTAAAAATTTACGTTTTCCGCTTTTCGGCTTATTGTTTTAAACAGGGTTAATTAATTGGTAATCAACTAGAAATGAAATAGGTGGTGTCACAAAAAAGGCCAATAGCTTGAAGAAAGCTATAAGCAACATCGAGCAAGAGGCGAACGAAACTCTCTACGAGTACTTCGAAATGTTTGCACGCCTCTGATCCAGCTGTCCTTTTCATGGATATTCAACTCAAGATCTAGTCTTGTATTTGTACAATGGTTTGCTAGATAATGAAAGTAGGATCGTCGATGCAGCTTGCGGAGGTAATATTCTTAACTCTACTCCTGACCTTGCTTTGGAAAAGATACAGGAACTAGTGGAAGGGACCCGGAACATTGGAAGGACCCCGGCTAAGAAAGGAGTTCATGTTGTGAGATCCGGGAAGAGCGAGATTTCCACCGAGCTCGCGGAATTGAAGGAAATAGTGAAGAGAATAACACTTATGGGAACCCCACAGCAACTCAAACCTTGTGGAGTATGTGCTGACCCATATCATCCAATGGACATGTGTCCGCAAGTCCAGGAAGACGATGCTGAAGTGAACGCAATGGGTTATGGACAACCACAACAGCAAAGGCCTAGGAACGATCCCTATGCACAAAATTTCATGTCAAACTAGTGTGACCAACAGAACTTTCGTTGGAGGGATCAACAAAACCAACAACAGCAGCCTATCAATGTAAGTATCAATCAACTGAAAATATGTTGCAGGTTTTGACTAAACACTTTGCTACTCATGTCCAAACAACAGAATCCAACATCAAGAACCTTGAAAAACAGGTTGGTCAAATGGCGGAAGCCATTTCAAGGACTGAATCAAGACTTTCCGGAGGATTGCCTTCCCAGATGTTTATTAGCTCCAAGGAGAATGTTAGTGCCTTAACAGTAAGGGGTGGAAAGCAAATCTAACAAAAACTAGCAAAAGAACCACAAAGTAAACCTTCTGTCGATGTTACCGTACCCACAGCCGCCCCTGTGGCTGCAACTGTGCCCAGCACAGAACAGACAACGCCCCTGCGGCTGGATACCCCCGCCCCTGCGGTGACAACCCCTGAGCCGCCCCTGCGCTTACAAGATGACGCCCCTCCGGAAAACACAACAGAAGGTTCTACTGAGAGGGATACTTACGTCCGGCCTAACTTTCCGCCACTATACTTTGAGAAACCACCAGCTCCCTTTCCTAAGGCTATGAAGGAGAGAAGAATCATTGAGGACAAGGACCTCTTTGAGACTTTCTCCAATTGTGAGGTAAACATTCCCCTCCTAAAGTTGGTGAAAAGTATTCCTAAGTATGCTCGTTTTTTGAAGGACCTCTTTGAGACTTTCTCCAATTGCGAGGTAAACATTCCTTGTGTTATAGGGGAAACCCACTTTGACAAAGCAATGCTTGATCTTGGCGCTTCTATCAATGTTTTACCATATTCAATTTACAAATCACTTGACCTTGGGCCATTAATGGAAACTAGGATTGTAGTACAACTTGTTGATAGATCTAATGTGTACCCGAAAAGGATAATTGAAGATGTGTTAGTAATGGTAGACAACCTAATATTTGTTGCTGATTTCTTTGTAATGGATTTGAAAAATGATTCAAATGTTGCACCCATTCTTTTAGGTAGGCCAATTTTGAAAACTGCTAGGACTAAAATTGATTATGTTAGTTGCAAATTGACCATGGAGTTTGATGGAGAAGTAGTGAAATTTGACATCTATGATGCAATGAGATTTTCTAGTGATGATAATTCTTTATGTGCTATTGACATTGTTGAACCTTTTGTGCAAGATGTTTTTGATAACTCTGACGTTGATGAATTGAAAAATTTGATTGAGCATGACATTGATGGTTTCAAATCAGATTATGTATTAACATCCAGCATGAAAGAGGTCCTAGCCCAATTAGATGGGCATAAAAGGCTACCTATCTCCAATTTGGCCATTGGGCCCACTTTACTAACCTCAAGCGAGAAGCTTGTACCGTCTATAGTGCAGGAACCTGAGATAGAATTGAAGGACCTTCCCTCACATCTCAAGTACATTTTCCTTCGAAAACACAATACCTTGCCGGTGATCATCTCCAACAAGTTGACTACCGGTCAAGAAGACAAGTTGGTGAAGGTACTAAAAGAGC
This sequence comes from Fagopyrum homotropicum, assembly GCA_033239125.1. Taxonomy (NCBI): domain Eukaryota; kingdom Viridiplantae; phylum Streptophyta; class Magnoliopsida; order Caryophyllales; family Polygonaceae; genus Fagopyrum; species Fagopyrum homotropicum. The sequence continues at coordinate 117,749,974 of BSWB01000003.1, forward strand.
ACAAGGCGGCCCTTGGATGGACAATTACGGGCATCAAAGGGATAAGCCCTTCAACTTGCATGCATAGAATTTTACTTGAGGACGAAGCCAAACCCTCTAGGCAACCTCAAAGGAGGTTGAATCCGCTGATGATGGATGTGGTAAAAAAGGAAGTGTTGAAGCTCCTCCAAGCAGATATGATCTTCCCTATCTCGGATAGCACTTGGGTTAGTCCAACCCAAATAGTTCCAAAGAAGGGAGGCATTACCATGGTGGAAAATCAACATGGAGAGATGGTCCCAAGCAAAACACAAACCGGATGAAGAGTTTGCATTGACTACCGCAAGCTCAATAAGGTAACACGAAAAGACCATTTCCCATTACCTTTTATCGATCAAACGTTCGAACGTCTTGCAGGCCATCAGTACTACTGTTTCCTGGATGGATATTCGGGCTATTTCCAAATAGCCATTGCACCAGAAGATCAAGAAAAGACGACGTTCACTTGCCCATTTGGCACTTTTGCATACCGTAGGATGCCATTTGAACTTTGCAACGCACCCGGCACCTTCCAACGGTGCATGATAAGTATTTTCTCCGAATACATAGAAAATTTCATTGAAGTCTTCATGGATGATTTTACCGTCCATGGAGATAGTTGTGACGCATGTTTAGGACATTTGAAACTTGTTCTTGAAAAATGTGTTGAAACCAATTTGGTTCTTAATTCGGAAAAATATCATTTCATGGTCAAACAAGGAATTATGCTAGGACATGTAATATCCTCAAAAAGGAATAGAGGTAGATAGGGCAAAGGTTGATGTAATTCAAAATTTACCTTATCCTACTAATGTTCAGGATATCCGATCTTTTCTTGGTCATGCAAGTTTCTACCGACGTTTCAACAAAGATTTTTCAAAGATCTCGGCACCCCTATGTGAATTGCTCAAGAAAGACGCCACCTTCATAGTGGATGTGGATTGCAAGAAAGCTTTCGACACTTTGAAGGCGTGTCTTACCACCGCACCAAGCATCCGTTCCCCGGATTGGTAGAAACCTTTTGAAATCATGTGTGACGCCAGTGACTACGCTGTTGGAGCCGTCTTAGGACAAAAAGACGGACGGGCTTCCCATTTGATCCACTATGCGTCTATGACCCTTAATGGAGCGCAAAGTAATTACTCTACCACCGAGAAGAAAATGTTGGCCGTGTTTTTTGCCCTTGAGAAATTCAGGTAGTACCTACTTGGGGTAAAGGTAATTATCTTCACTGACAATGCAGCTCTTAGGTACCTCATGGCGAAGAAGGAAGCAAAGCCACGATTGATCCGATGGGTGCTCCTTCTAATTGAGTTTAACCTAGAGATAAGGAACAAGAAGGGGGTTGAGAACCTGGTGGCCGATCATTTGAGCAGACTAGTGCAAGAGGAGGAAGATCCAGGAAAAGGAAGATAGATAGCTGAAAATTTTCCAGACGATATATTTTACACAACTCTCTGTTGTGTAACCGTCCCCGCGTCTCACACCAGCCGCCCCTGGGCTCAGTCTAGGCGCCCCTGCGGAATTGTCGACAGAGGTTTGTCTTAAGCTCCAATCTTTTAAGCCTTGGTTTGCTCACATTGTTAACTTCATTGTCAGGAAGTAGTATCCTCCAAACTTCACCAAGGAACAACGAGAGAAGGTAAAGGCTGAAGCTCGACAATACTTTTGGGACGATCCTTACCTTTGGAAGCATTGTAGTGACCAAGTGATCCGAGGTTGCATTCCGGACAATGATATACAATCCGTCCTAACTTTCTGCCATTATGAAGCATGTGGAGGGCACTTTGGGGCAAACAAAATTGCAAGAAAACTTTTAGATGCCGGTTTCTTTTGGCCACACATTTTTCTAGACACTTTTATGTTTTGCAAAGTGTGTGATAAATGCCAAAGAGTAGGAAATCTTTCAAGGAGACATGAAATTCACCAATCCTCTCCTATATTTTGTGAAATATTTGACGTTTGGGAAATTGATTTCATGGGGCCGTTTCCTACTTCATTCGGGAACACATATACTTTACTTGCGGTGGACTATGTTTCCAAGTGGGTGGAAGCAAAGGCCACCAAAACTGATGATTCAAAAGTAGTTGCAGCTTTTGTTAAGGAAAATATCTTTGCAAGCTTTGGAATTCCAAAATCCTTAATCAATGATAGGGGTACCCATTTCTGCAACAAGACGATCACGGCTCTCCTTAAGAAGTACCACGTCCACCAAAGAATATCAACAGCTTATCATTCACAAACAAACGGCCAAGCTGAGGTATCCAATCGGGAAATAAAGACCATCCTTGAAAAGACAGTTTCTCCCGGATGGAAGGGTTGGAGTGCAAGGCTAAATGACGCCCTATGGGCATACCGGACAGCCTACAAAACTCCTATCGGGATGTCTCCTTTTAGGTTCGTGTTTGGGAAGCTTGTCACCTACCGGTGGAGCTAGAGCACAAAGTTTGGTGGACGGTAAAGAAGTGCAACATGAACATAGAGGAGGTGGGAGAATTTTGGAAGCTCCAATTGCAAGAGTTGGAGGAACTGAGGCTAGATGCATATGACCATGCTACCACATACAAAGAAAAGACCAAAGCATGGCATGGCCGGAACATTCTCCGGAAGGACTTCAAGGTAGGTAATAAGGTACTTCTCTTTCAATCACGTTTGAAACTCTTTGCAGGTAAGCTGCGTTCGAGATGGACAGGGCCGTTCATAAGAGCCGAAGTATACCCTCACGGAGTTGTGGATCTCTATGATCCTCAAACGCACAAGGTGTTCAAGGTAAATGGACAAAGGCTAAAGCTTTACCTTGAAGGAGTCAAGAACGATCCGATTGACGAGATGGTGCTGGAGGAAGCACAGTAAGAAAAGTAGAGATCTTACGTCGAGCCAACGACGTAAAACAAACACGCTTCTCGGGAGGCAACCCGAAGGAATAAGAAGAGGAGCCTCTCTCAAGAAACCACCCCTGCGGCTCTGTGTCTCCGCCCCTGCAGTGACACTCATGCCCAGTGCCACCCCCGGCGCTGAGCCAACGTCTGCGACATGCTTGTCACCGCTCTCGCGGTGACATCCCTACGCCCCTGCGGCGGCCATCCTTGACACACATCCTCGGCGCCGCCCCCGTCGCTGAGCCTGCGTGACCCCTCTCCCTTGTCACCGCCTTCGCGGCGACAATCTCCCGCCCCTGCGGGTTTACCCAGAAAAGAAAAACAAGTTGATCTCAAAAATGCCTACACCTACCACACACCACCCACCAACCTTCTTCACCAAACACACGAACCCTCCAAACCCTACTCCCTCACACCACACTCACGCTCCTGCGCCCTCTTGCTCACCAACCACCTCGTCGACGCCCCTGCGCCGTCTCCGACAACCAACCACCAAACGCGATGCCCCTGCGCCACCCTCTCCCACTACTCCCTTACTATCTCACATTCCTACAACCTTCATCCTCACCCACTTCAAACATTCCACTCCTGCTACACCGTCGGCGACGACTAAACCACCAAGGCAGTCACCGGAGCGGCCTCAACAACACCACCTCCATCACAACCCAGAAAATCGCCTCTGCACTTCGCCCGCCCCCGCGCCTGCAAGCAGCCTCACCTGCGCCTTACCGCCCTTGCGCCTGTTACATCCCCCCCTAAGGAAATCACACCAGAAAGGTCGTTTTCTTTTCCCTGTTTCGTCATTTACTAATCTTTTTCTTCGATCATCTTCAAGAATGGATGCACCAAGGAAATACAAGATGTCCGAAGCAGAAAGGGAGCGTTACAAGATTGTACAGGATCTAGTTGTGTATGCAGCTCGGTTTTTGCATATTCCTACCTTGGAGAAGCTTGGCATGCTAGAGAGCATGCAACCCTTTTTGGTGAATGTTGGGCTTGGAGACTTCCTATAGAGGAGTGGTCCAACTTATCCCGAGCTCAGCAGACAGTTCATCTCCACTTTCACAATGGAGAAGGAAGATCATGTGTGTATTGGCCTCACCTTCAAATTCAACAAGGTGAATTACACACTTGATTACAACGATCTACAAGAAGCCTTCGGGGTGACTCTAAACCCCTCTACAAACTGGTAGGATCCAGTCCCGACCCCGGACCTGTGTGAGTTTTGGCAAGCAGCTACCGGATCAGAATTCCGTGCTGGGGGTGAGTACTCCAACAAACTCACTCACCCCAACTTGAGGCTCATCTCAAAGATCCTCATGAGTGTCATCTGTGGACACAAAGAGGAAAACAAGGTCGCCCTCAAGGACCTCTGTTAGCATGAAATATTGTGATATTTTTGGCACGTTTTCTAAACGTATTTGACTCATATTGATAGTCTTTGATTGAACTTTGTGCATATGTGAGCTAGTATTACCTATATTGTCGATATGGATGTCTACACTAGTTCTATGTTGATTATAGGTGATTTGGAGCTATTTCCGAACGGAATCGAGCAAAAGAGGAGTTGATTGAGTATGTCCATAGATTGAGGACATTCTTTGGAAGCAAATTGGAGTTTTAGCTTGAGGAATGCACGAGGCTAGGGAAGAATTACGTTCTTGCCCTAAACCACGCTCTAAAATACGACCGTATCACGTTCCACGTTCAATTCCACGACCGTGGATTTGGAGTCAGAAATTGAAGTTCATTCCAGTGGATTACACGGCCGTAGAACATATGGTGCAAACCGTATTTATATCCACGCTCTAAATTACGGCCGTGGAACACTTCCACGACCGTGATCTTGGCGAATCTTTTCGCCACACTTTGAAGCCACGATCTTTTGAAGATTGGGCCGGGCCGATATTTTGTCTTGCCCTATAAAAAGACGGACGAAGCAAGAATCCATCATCACTATCACCGCTTAGGCTTACATACACCCGTCGTCCGCGCTAAGGATCGTTGAGCCCTTGCTTGGAAGCATCGACATCTCTTTGGAGATCAAAGTTCGTGTTTGGGAATTGCTCTAATCTCGGACTTTTGGTGGAGATTGCTGTTGAGATCTCCGGATTGGCGGAAGATCGAAGTTTTGGAAGATTTTGCAAGAAGATCTCTCTTCTTGTTTAGGTTTGATATGGAAAACGGATTGACATCCCGTTTTCTCTTCTTTCCTAGGTTTGATATGGAAAACGGATTGGCGGAAGATTGTTTGTTTTATCTTTTAATTCTTGAATTGATATCAACATGACTGTTATTGGCTAAAAACCCTTAACAATTCTAAGGTGAAGGGTTGATAGTTGTGGCTTAGATAATGATAGATTGATCGCAAATAGATTAGACCCTTAGAGTTAGAGAGAATCGCCGACAACCCTAAATTACGGCCTGTTCTTGAGTCCACGGCCGTGGAACCTCAAGAACTAACCGTGATTTCCTTTAAGTCCACGAGCCTGCTTTTACTTTAATCTAAAGTTAAAGATTTGCTTTAGCTTAGTTTAGACTTGTCTTTTCTAGGTGGTAGTGAAGCCTCAACAACCTCTACCTCGATTGTGAGTGTCACAACCTCAATCGGCTAAGTTAGTCTTGATCCTTGGGTTACAAGTTTGGGTATTTGACACTAATTCTCACCTTTAGAATCTTTCTATATTGAGCCTCAACAACCTGTGTAGAGAGTGCCTTGTAGGTGAGTTATATAAGGTTTTTGGAACTTCACCGTACGATTACCTTACATTAGTATACCTTCGCATATCTCAACTCTGTCTTTACATCATTAAGTATATCTTGAATCGATTGCCACAGCTGGATACTTGGATCTTTAGGATTGTTGTTTTCCCAATATTTGCAAAACTCTCATATTTACTCACTTGATAACCTGCAATCGAGTTCGTTCCCACCCAAATCCCTGTGTTCGATACTCTGGAATTCTTGCTTAGCTACGTCGATCCGTACACTGCGGGTTCGCAGCTTGATTCTAGTTTTATAAATTTAAAGCTTATTTGCACACACCTTTAGGGGCGAACAAGTTTTTGGCGCCGTTGCCGGGGATTTGGTTTCGGCCGAATTCGGTAGCCGGTTGTCAAGCTTGGGAGCTTGCTCTCGTTATTTGATATTTCTTTGAGTGCATGCGCAGGTCTAGGAGCACCGAAGATCTCTTACCTCTTGATCAAGAGCTAGAGAAAACCTTGAGGCAAAAGCGCAAGGAAAAGAAGATGGCTGAAGAACACGAACGTGATCTTCAAACGGAGTTGGCGGAGAAGGAAGCTCAACTCCGATGGAATGAGACTGTCCGCCAGGATGAGATGGATCGTCATCAATCTCAAGTTAACAGTCTACAAGACATGATCTTTCAGATGAGGGTAGAGATGAGCGACCTTAAGAATAAGGGAAGCAAGAAATCCTCAAGAAGGAGATCAAGGTCTAGAAGAAAAAGTCACTCATCCGCTGATGATAGTGACTCTTCCATGCCACCGTTAGAGGAGATTGATCCCACGATCAATATGAATCCTTTCCATCCACAAGGAGCTGCTAATCGCCGCATTCCACCTAGGAATGTGAGAGTCGAATGTGTGGATAATGAGCCAAGAACTCTTGGCCAGCAGATGGATCCAACACAACAACCACGCCGCTTGGGAATGAAATTTGATGCTGAAGATGTGCAAGGATTTAGCTTTAACCCTCAAGTTATCACTCTTGTTCGCCAAAGCCAATTTGGCGGTACAAGCGCTGAATCTCCACACCAACACTTGCAAAACTTTGAGTGTATGATGGAGACGATGAGACCGAAGAACGCTACTACCAACAGCTATAAGCTCAAGCCTTTCTTTTTCTCTTTGAAAGGGAAAGCGTTTTCTTGGTACCAAGCTCTTCCTAATGGGAAACTAGACACGTGAGAAGAACTTTCCGCGGAGTTTCTCACAAAATTCTTTCCGCCTTCCAAAACGGCGGAACTTAGAGGTAAGTTTAATGCTTTTTCAATGAGACCTAACGAAAGTTTGTTTCAATCTTGGGAAAGGTTTCAGGACTTGCTCTTGGATTGCCCTTATCATGGCATATCCAAACTTGCCTTGCTGGAGATTTACTACAAGGGGCTGGATGCGGGAACGCAATTCAACCTTTAATGCCTCTCATGTGGAACATTCATGGACATGAGAGAAGATGACGCTTGGGACTTCATTGAGAAGCAAGCAAGAGTCATAGAGAAGTATTCCCACCGGAAAGTGGAGGGAAATCGTGTGGAGCAAGGAGCAAAGCTCACACATGAAGCTCAAAATCAGATTTTCGCCCTCAACAATGAGATCAAGGAGTTGACGGAGGCTATCAAAACCAACTTCCCAAAGCAACAAGAGAAGGATGTTGGCTATTTGGGCAACAACAATGGCGGTGATAACACCAACCGCAACAACAATAACCGGAACAACAACCGGAATAACAATTGGAATGGGAACAACAACAACCGGAACAACAATTGGAACAACAATAGGGGTTCAAACAACAACAATTGGCGCTCCAATCAACAAAATTCCGGTAACTCCTATCCTTCCAATTCTAATTCACTAACTCCACCTTCCTCTTCCTCTACTCCTTTGAAAAGCCAGGGCCAATCATCTAATGGAGGAAACAATGCGGGAAAGGAGAAGCCCGATCCCATGTTGGAAACAATTTTGGGAAAGCTTCAAGGGTTGGAGAACCGCCTCATCAAGGTTGATGATCAAGTTTCTAAGGTTGACAAAGCTCAAAAAGTTTTGGAAAACCAAATGTTCAACCACGCGGAGGAAGTCCCTAGAAATCAAGGGAAACTTCCAGGAAAGACGGAGGACAACCCTAAGGGAAGGGTGATGGCGATTACGACTAGGAGCGGAGTGACTACCACCGATCCGCAGCCTACGTTCGTTGAAGTCCCCGTAGAGAAGGACAAGGAAAAGGGGAAGGAGAAGGAAGATGTCTATGTTCCTCCTCCAGCTTACAAACCTCCCCTACCGTTCCCTCAATCTAGAGCGCATATTAATATACCATTTATTGATGCTATTGTAGGTATGCCGGCTTATGGCAAGTTCTTGAAGGAGCTTCTCTCTAACAAGAGGAAGCTAGAAGATTTCGGAGAGGTCAAGATGAGTTCGGATTCTTCGGATCTCATCAAGACTATGAAGGAGAAAATGCCCCCAAAGTTGAAGGATCCGGGGTCATTTTGCATTCCCATTGGAGTGGGAGATGTCACATATGACGCTTTATGTGACTTAGGAGCAAGTGTGAGCATCATACCACTTGCATTATGTAGGAAGATCGGTTTAGGCGATCCTAAACCGGTGAAGATGACGTTATACATGGCGGATCGATCCATCACTCGCCCCGTCGGTATTGTAGAAGACGTCCCCGTCAAGCTAGGTAAATTCTTTGTTCCCATTGATTTTGTCGTGCTTGACATTCCTGCAGATAGTCCGGTCCCGATCATACTCGGAAGACCGTTTCTTGCAACTTCCGGCTGCATGGTCGATTGCAAGAATGGAAGACTCGCTTTTGATATTGGAGAAGAGAAAGTGGAATTCGTTCTTTCCACTCTAGTAAAGGAGCCAATCTTTGATGAGGATATTTACGATATCCAAGATGAAGAAGGTTTGTCTAGAGAAGAGGTAAGTGCGATTCTCGTTAACGATCCTTTACAAAAAGTTATTACTATGAGTCTAACAGATGTAGGGGAAGAAGAAGAGTGCAATGAGGCAATTGAAGCCTTAGAAGCACAAGAAGAGATGCATGAAGTTGAGTTTGAGAAACTCCACGATGAGGTTGAGAATATTAGAATCCACGGTCACACCCTATATTCCACGACCGTGGATTTCACAACCAAAATCGACCTCCATTCCAGTGGATTACACGGTCGTGGAACATCTGGAGGGCCCGTAATTTTGGCCGTGGAAGAGGGTGATCGACATACTTCTTCAACTTCTTTTAATTCTTCTCCAACTCACTGAACACCCTTAGAAACATCTAAGGAAACGTCGGATGCTCTTCAAGGATCATTGGAAGCTCCGAAAGTGATGGAACTCAAACCACTTCCTACTCACCTAAGGTACGCTTTTCTTGGATCTAATTCTACCTTTCCGGTTATTGTTAGCTCCGAACTAAGCATAGATGAACATGAATAGCTCATGATTGTCCTTAGGAAACATAGAAGAGTCATAGGCTACACTATCGAGGACTTAGTAGGAATTAAACCCTCCCTATGTATGCATAAGATACTAATGGAGGAGGACTTTAGAACTTCAAGACAACCTCAAAGGCGGTTGAATCCGACCATGAAGGAGGTTGTCAAGAAGGAAATTCTTAAACTTCTTGATGCAGGTATCATCTATCCTATCTCCGATAGCAAGTGGGTGGGTCCAGTTCAAGTAGTTCCGAAGAAGGGAGGAATGACGGTCATCACCAACAAGAACAACAAACTCATTCCTACCCGAACCGTGACTGGATGGCAAATGTGCATAGACTACCGCAAGCTCAAAAACGCAACGCGGAAGGATCACTTTCCATTGCCATTCATCGATCAAATGCTTGAAAGGTTAACACAACATTCACATTTTTGCTACCTTGACGGTTATAGTGGTTTCTTTCAGATTCCGATACATCCGGATGATCAAGAGAAGACCACATTCACGTGCCCTTGGGGTACGTTCGCCTATAGGAGAATGCCGTTCGGGCTTTGCAACGCCCCAGCCACCTTTCAACGGTGCATGATGGCCATCTTCTCCGAATACGTAGAGGAAATCATGGAAGTCTTCATGGACGACTTCTCCGTATACGGTTCCTCTTTTAACGATTGCCTTTCTAACCTTTCTCTTGTTTTGCAAAGATGTGAAGACACTAACCTAGTTCTTAATTGGGAGAAGTGTCAATTCATGGTTAAGGAAGGAATTGTATTAGGTCACTTAGTCTCTAGTAGAGGGATAGAGGTAGATAAGGCTAAGATAGAGACCATAGAGAAACTTCCTCCCCCAATTTCGGTGAAAGGGATAAGAAGTTTCCTAGGACATGCTGGATTTTATAGACGTTTCATTAAAGACTTTTCTAAGATATCAAAACCTCTCACTAATCTATTGATGAAAGATGCGGTTTTTGAGTTTTCGCAGGAATGTTTAGATGCGTTTAACACCATTCGGCAAGCTCTAATTTCAGCACCAATTATCCAACCTCCGGATTGGACTCTACCCTTTGAGATTATGTGCGACACTAGTGACGTAGCTATTGGAGCTGTTCTTGGACAACGAAAGGAAGGGCGAACCCATGCCATATACTATGCTAGCAAGACGCTAGATGAAGCGCAGCTCAACTACGCCACTACCGAGAAAGAGTTTTTAGCCATTGTCTATGCTATTGACAAGTTTCGCTCTTATCTTGTAGGTGCAAAGGTGATTGTCTACACGGATCATGCTGCGATCCGGTACCTCCTTGCGAAGAAAGACGCGAAGCCAAGGCTAATAAGATGGATTCTTCTGCTACAAGAATTCGATCTTGAGATCCGCGACAAGAAAGGTTTAGAAAATTCTGTTGCGGATAATTTGAGTCGTCTAACACATCTAGAGGACGACCATCTACCCATTGATGACTCCTTTCCGGACGAACACCTACACATCATAGAGGAGTGCATCAACGTGATCTCCAAAGGTAACGAACCATGGTTTGCTGATTTTGTTAACTATTTGGTTTGCCAGGAGATACCACCCGGACTATCCTACGCACAAAGGAAGAAGTTCTTTAAGGACGTCCGGGAATACTATTGGAACGAGCCTCTCCTCTTCAAGAGAGGTCCGGATGGCATCATTCGGCGATGTGTGCCGGAAGATGAGATGCAAAGTGTCATCCGCCATTGTCATTCACTACCTTGTGGAGGACACGCTAGTTCAAACAAGACTAGCGCAAAGGTATTGCAATCTGGATTCTATTGGCCTACTTTATTTAGAGATGTGCAATCCTTTGTTTCTTGCTGCGATGCTTGTCAAAGAACAGGCAATATTTCTAGAAGGAACGAGATGCCCCTCAACAACATCCAATAGGTGGAGATTTTCGACGTTTGGGGAGTCTATTTCATGGGACCATTCCCATCTTCTTGTGGAAACCAATACATACTATTGGCGGTAGATTACGTTTCTAGATGGGTGGAAGCAATTGCCTCTCCCACAAATGATGCCATGGTGGTGGTTAAGTTCTTCAACAAGACCATCTTCCCGCGATTTGGGACACCAAGGACTATCATTAGTGATGGAGGTTCTCACTTCATAGCCCGTCGCTTTGAAGCTCTTCTAGCTAAGTATGGGGTTACTCACAAGATCGCTACCCCTTACCATCCACAAACAAGTGGACAAGTTGAGATCTCAAATAGGGAGATCAAAGGAATTCTAGAGAAGACGGTTTCAAGGACTAGGAAGGATTGGTCCTTGAAGCTAGATGATGCGTTATGGGCGTACCGGACTGCGTACAAGACTCCCATAGGAACCACACCGTACAACCTTGTGTATGGGAAGTCTTGTAACTTGCCGGTGGAGCTGGAGCACAAAGCGTTTTGGGCTATCAAGTGGCTGAATTACGGCATGAAGGAAGCGGGAGAGAAGCGTCTCCTAGACATCAACAAGCTGGATGAACTTCGCTTGAACGCCTATGAAAACGCCAAGATCTACAAGGAAAGAGCAAAGCGTTGGCATGATAAGCATATCATTCCAAAGGACTTCAAAGAAGGAGATCAAGTTCTCCTCTTCAATTCGAGACTTCGCCTCTTTCCAGGTAAGCTTAAATCCCGTTGGACCGGACCTTTTCTAATAAGCGTATTTTCCCCCATGGTGCAGTTGAAGTATGGGGTGAAGCTAGCGGAAGTTTTAAGGTGAACGGCCAACGACTCAAGAAGTATACGCCGGAACTCCAAGCTGAGGAGTTTGCGCCTACAGCACTCGAATAAGTGCGAGATTGGTCTAGCTACGGACCTTAAACAAAGCGCTTCTTGGGAGGCAACCCAAGGTATCGCATTTTCGTTTTTGTTTTCGATTCATAGTTTAGCTTAGAATAGACGTTTTTGCTTTATTTTACCTCGATTTCTTCCGGTATGTTCGTGTTTTTGGTTGTAGGATCAATGGAAAAGGAAAAAGGGAGAATAATGTCGAAGAAGAGTGACGAAATTTGGACTTTGAAGCTTTACAGAAGGTTCCACGGTCTAAATTACGGTCGTCATAGCTAAAGTGGCCGTAATTCTCAAAAGCCTTTGAAAAATCACCAAAACCACGGTTCCGTACACTTCCACGGCCGTGGAACACCCCGACAGACCGTGATTTTCGAAATTTTGCTTGCGACTATATAAGCCACATTCTTCACAAACTCATCCCAAAAATTTCCCCTTTCCACGACCTAGACGCCGAAACCCCACGACCTCCTCCAAATCTTCGTTTTCTAATAGTTTTCAACGATTCTTCATCCTAAACTGCAGCAAATCCAACCACGAACAAGATCCAAGCGACAAACCGAGCGGAAATCCATCAACAAACGCGCATTTCGGGTTTTTCAATCCGAAAAAGAGGTTTAGTCTTTCTTCTTGATTTTCGCGGATTTGGTTCGTTTTTGCTATAGATTTTTAGGAAGAATTGACAAAGACTGGAAGGAATTAGATTAGGACTGCTTGTTGTGGTGATTGTTGGTGAATTTGCTGAGATTCGTGAAATTCTGAAACGAATCACGGTCTCTGGGTAAACCACGGCCGTAATTTCTCAAGAACAGACCGTAATTTTGGTACAGAATGGATTTCGTAAGGAGAGTGGCGGGAAGGATAAAAGAGAAGAAGGGAGAGCAGAATAAGAAAAGGAAAGGCAATCCCTCCACCTCTAGGGCACCACCACCTTCATCTCCTACACCTCCATCTTCACCTTCACCTCCATCCTCACCTCCTCACCCTAGAGTCCCGACTATACACGAGGACCATCTTGATGCACTTGACCGGATCAAGGAGAGGGCAGTGATTGGCCCTAGGTATTTGTTGTTGGAGAATCTACATCCTCTAAACATAGTTGATGACCTTACGTGGCTCTTGGATAGAGCCGGATTAGTTATCTTCTCGGCTATCCGAGAAGACGCCTATGAGGAGATCATCCGGGAGGTTGTGACGTCTTTCGAGCACAACCACGTCGATAGGACCGTCTCTTTCCGGCTCATGGAAAAAGACTATCATTTGAGTATTGTTGAGTTTGGGACCATTTTCGGGTTCCATGAGACCTTTAATGGTCGATTTCCGAGTGGAGTTTACCCCAAGAACTTTTGGGAGGAAGTTGCGATGATATACGCCGACGAGGACCGTTGGCAACCCGCCGATACCAAGGCTAGATTGATGTACCATCTAGCCTTGAAGATAGCTCACCGTGTCCTTTCGGAGTGTCTCTTTCCTAGGACGGAGACGCCCCAAAAGATCAAGACGGATGAGCTATTCTTGCTCTACTGTATGCTTTATGGACGCCGTGCAAATTGTGCTACTCTCTTGGCTGCTACGATGAGCAAGCTCAAGAACAAGAAGAAGGGGAACATTGGATATGGTGGGATAGTTACCCACATTGCTAGGAGTTTTGGTGTGGATTTTTCTACTTGCACCCGCATACCGGCCGTTCCCTTAGGGCTACATGCTTTCATGGTTAGGGGTCTCATTTTTCCCACACATAGAGGTCCGCCTTATGCGGTCATGCCTTGGGAGACCAGGACGGGCAGGGGTATAGAGTGGTTGCCGGAGTACTCCATTATGGCGGGACGCCATAATTGGAAGGAGACGTTCGCTGCGATGCATGCGAACAGGATAGTAGCTCCCCTTTACGTCCCACCACCGGTTGTAGAGGAGGAGGATATGGGAGATCAGTTGGAGAGTGGAGGAGGAGCGGAGCAGGAGTTTGGCACGTTTCCGGATCAGCCGGAGGTGGCCCCAGATGTACCTAGACGCTCTCCACGTCCAGCTAGAGCATCAGGCTCGTCATCTCGCCGCGCTAGCGTGAGTGAGAGGCCCACGTGGATAACCACACCTCCCACATGGTATGCTACCCCACCTCCTTGGTCCACGGAGCAGCCAGCAGCACCACCACCAGCACCAGCACCCTCCGACGCCCCCGCATGGTACAGTCACGCCCCGGGATGGTACGAGCAGATGCCAGATTGGGCTACCGGACTTTCAGAGAGAGTTGGAGCGTTGGAGATCCGGGCCGACGCTAGAGACGGACGCCTCGACGACCTCGACCACATGATGAGGGACGTCTACCGCCAGTAGTTTGGGCGGCACTACGACTCCAGCTTCTCCCCATTCCCACCTCCGCCGGCGCCGCAGTGATTCGATTCATGACCGTTCGTTTTAGACATTCCCGCCACCACTTTGTGAGTTTCTTTTTCTTTTCTTTCTTTTCTTTCTTTCTTTTGAACATTAGGGACAATGTTCGTCCTAAGTATGGGGTGGGATGTACTAAAAAGTTTGTAATAACTCTACTTACTATGTTCGCTTTCATTTGAGACTATCGTTGCATGTTCATTATGTGTTGCATGTTTCCTTATTGCATTGCATGAAAAAGAACCTTGAAAAACCCATAAAAATTGAAAAATTTTGAAAATTTTGTGCTCCTAATGAATTGAGATGATTTCCATGATAATCACTACTTGTGAATTGAGTTTGATGACAATTGCATGCTTAAAAGGATTGTGAATTGAAAAGAACTTGAATGAATGAATTTTACCTCTTTTGCAAGTTTTATAATGTGAAAATATTACCTAAATCATGCTACGAAATTGAAGTTGAAATCACGTTATAAGTTCCTATACTTCTTGTTGAAATGATTAAGGCAATTCGATACTTTCTTTCTTCTTTCTTTGATCATCTAGCTCCTCACTGAAATATTAGCCTCCTTTACCTATCCGGGAATTTGGAGAAGTGAATGAGAAAAAGGCATGTTTGATGTGGGAGGGCCATGAGAGCAATTATTTGCAATCAATTGAATAGAAATAAATTGTAGGTTTGGGGAAGTCAATCATAACGATGAGTAACTCGGCACCATTCACATAGCCGGGTGTTTGTGTCTTGCCAAAGTCGGATTGAGCGATATTCCTAGCGGATTATGGTATGTGCACTAAGGGTTTGAGGCATTTCTTGAAAATTTGAGAAACGCCGATCTCCTAGGCTTCGGTTTTTGTGCACCTCTGTCCATAACTCCAAAAGTAAAGTCGAAAAATGAAAAGAAGAGAGCGAAGCTCTAAGTTAAAGTGTTGCGGGAACCGCATAAGAAGAAGAAGGTAGTTGTCCACTTTCCCGGATTTATGCACCACTTTCCCTTAAAGTTTTCCCTTCCCTTCCGTATTCTAGACCTTTTCTTTGGAAGTCCTTAAGATCAAAAGAATGTTATATGACTTGGTGATCTAAATTGAAGTTTCTTGTGATTGATTTTGATAATGTTTGAAGGTTATAATGCTTGTTTTGAAGTTAAATTGGTTCATGAATTTTCTTTGCCTTTTACTCTTCAATTAAGTGTGTGAAAGTTTGATAAACGATTGAAGCAAGGTTTGAGAATGATCTATTCTTTAGGAGTCACATTCATCCAAAGGAAGGTACACATATTTCATCCTAACTCTTGATTAAAGCTTTTTGAAAGACCTTGCTTAGGGACAAGCAAGTGTTAAGTATGGGGTTATTTGTTAGCATGAAATATTGTGATATTTTAGGCACGTTTTGTAAACGTATTTGATTCATATTGATAGTCTTTGATTGAACTTTGTGCATATGTGAGCTAGTATTACCTATATTGTCGATATGGATGTCTACACTAGTTCTATGTTGATTATAGGTGATTTGGAGCTATTTCCGAACGGAATCGAGCTAAAGAGGAGTTGATTGAGTATGTCCATAGATTGAGGACATTCTTTGGAAGCAAATTGGAGTTTTAGCTTGAGGAATGCACGAGGCTAGGGAAGAATTACGTTCTTGCCCTAAACCACGCTCTAAAATACGACCGTATCACGTTCCACGTTCAATTCCACGACCGTGGATTTGGAGTCAGAAATTGAAGTTCATTCCAGTGGATTACACGGCCGTGGAACATATGGTGCAAACCGTATTTATATCCACGCTCTAAATTACGGCCGTGGAATACTTCCACGACCGTGATCTTGGCGAATCTTTTCGCCACACTTTGAAGCCACGATCTTTTGAAGATTGGGCAGGGCCGATATTTTGTCTTGCCCTATAAAAAGAGGGACGAAGCAAGAATCCATCATCACTGCTTATCACCGCTTAGGCTTACATACACCCGTCATCCGCGCTAAGGATCGTTGAGCCCTTGCTTGGAAGCATCGACATCTCTTTGGAGATCGAAGTTCGTGTTTGGGAATTGCTCTAATCTCGCACTTTTGGTGGAGATTGCTGTTGAGATCTCCGGATTGGCGGAAGATCGAAGTTTTGGAAGATTTTGCAAGAAGATCTCTCTTCTTGTTTAGGTTTGATTTGGAAAACGGATTGACATCCCGTTTTCTCTTCTTTCCTAGGGTTAAGATTGTTTGTTTTACTGTAAGTCTTTTGATAACATTCGTTCTTGATTGTGACTTTGAGATTGGTTTGAAGATTATTGAAAGTTCTTGAAAATTTTCATCTTTTTATCTTTTAATTCTTGAATTGATATCAACATGAATGTTATTGGCTAAAAACCCTTAACAATTCTAAGGTGAAGGGTTGATAGTTGTGGCTTAGATAATGATAGATCGATCGCAAACAGATTAGACCCTGAGAGTTAGAGAGAATCGCCGACAACCCTAAATTACGGCCTGTTCTTGAGTCCACGGCCATGGAACCTCAAGAACTAACCGTGATTTCCTTTAAGTCCACGAGCCTGCTTTTACTTTAATCTAAAGTTAAAGATTTGCTTTAGCTTAGTTTAGACTTGTCTTTTCTAGGTGGTAGTGAAGCCTCAACAACCTCTACCTCGATTGTGAGTGTCACAACCTCAAACGGCTAAGTTAGTCTTGATCCTTGGGTTACAAGTTTGGGTATTTGACACTAATTCTCACCTTTAGAATCTTTCTATATTGAGCCTCAACAACCTGTGTAGAGAGTGCCTTGTAGGTGAGTTATATAAGGTTTTTGGAACTTCACCGTACGATTACCTTACATTAGTATACCTTCGCATATCTCAACTCTGTCTTTACATCATTAAGTATATCTTGAATTGATTGCCACAGCTGGATACTTGGATCTTTAGGATTGTTGTTTTCCCAATATTTGCAAAACTCTCATATTTACTCACTTGATAACCTGCAATCGAGTTCGTTCCCACCCAAATCCCTGTGTTCGATACTCTGGAATTCTTGCTTAGCTACGTCGATCCGTACACTGCGGGTTCGCTGCTTGATTCTAGTTTTATAAATTTAAAGCTTGTTTGCACACACCTTTAGGGGCGAACAACCTCCCGCTTCTCTACTCCTGCCTTCCACAGAGGGAGAAGGTGATAAATTGGCCATCCCTTTTCCTTGCCGCTTTGAAGCGGATTAGGAGGGACAAGCCGAGGGACATTGTTGGCGGTGGGGTGATCTCCTTGATCGCCTCACAGGTGATGGACCTGTCCGAGTTAGAGGACGGACTGGAGGCTCCTCTCTACACTGAGGGGATGTTTAGGAGGTGCAAGCTTCTCTAGCGGGACGGGGAGAACCTATTTTGGATATCCCTTGCATATGGGAGCCACCTCACCTATCTCCCTTGGCCTCTACCATTAGGAGATGAGCTCTCCGAGTTCTAGATTCCGGCAGACCCCTTCGTGCCGAGGAGGCCACTAGTGGCCATTATGGACAGGCATGCCGCTAGCTCCAGCCGGGCTCATCAGGAGGAGCACCTGCCCATCCCAAATGACGAGGAGATGCCCACTGCGGTACCAGAGGAGGATCCGTCCCTTGCGAGCCTTCAGGCTCTGATGGCGGCTATGACCACCCAGCACCGGACATGGCAGTCCGATTATCAGCGGACTATGCTAGAGCAGCAACAGAGCTGGCAAACCAGCTTTGCCACCTCCATGACCTCCCACTTCGACCGCCGTCAGGAGGGTTGGCAGGCAGCCCAACAGCACCACATGGAGGCTCAGCAGCTGGCTTGGCAAGCCAGCTTTGAGACATCTTTTGGTCGTCGGATGACAGCTCAACAGGACCGCATAGATGACATCTACCGCCGTTAGGAGCACTTCTTCCGCCACTTTCCTTACCCACCGGAAGAGGGTCCAGGTGGTCCATCCGGACCATCCCATTGAGGGGTACATTTCTCTTCCTTTTCCCACATTTATGTTTGACTCATTTCCACACTTTGAGGGCAAAGTGATCTTCAAGTATGGGGGAGGGACATATCATTGCTTGTACAGTTCATTTGAGTTTTGAGTTGTTTTGTTTTGTGTTTAAGTTGTTTTGAATTCAGTTTGAAATTCACAAAAAAAAAAGGAAAAAAGCCAAAGAAAATGAACAAAAGGGGCATGAAAATACTTGGATAAACCGAAAACCCGAAAGGGCGGTTTAGGCAAAAAAAAGGTAGTCCGACCAACCTTACGTTGGTGAAAAACTAGACTTGAGGGATGTGAGTTAAAGTGAGATCATCAAAAGAAGAAGAGTGGCAAGGTGAAAACCCGAAAGGGCGCCTTGGCAAAATGAGCGACACCGAGTGTAGGTTTCCCTTCCGACGTTTGGCGACATAAGAAGGGGAGTCATATGGAGGTTGTCCGGGTAGGCCACTCTTGGAGCAATAAGGATCGTAGTTTCTTCCTTTTTCTCACATCTCCTCTCTTTTCCTTCTTTTTTCTTGGCTTTTCTCTTGTTTTCATTGTCTTTCTTGCTTACCCATGCTTCCTGAGACCTTTGAGTCTAATTGTTATCATATGTTTTACTCGGGACGAGTAAAAGGTCTAAGTATAGGGGTGTTTGATAATGATGGAATCACTATCATTTAGGATAGTTTTTAGAGTCTTTTTATTGCATTTGTGTCGGTTTATGCTACTAACTCTTTGGTCCAGAAGAAGAAGACTAAAAGAAGCTAAGGAAGGAGTTTTAAGCACTCAGGAGTGAAGATCAATCACGAAGAAAAGCTTATGTTGCCTCACCGCCCAAGCGGAGCCTTGCCACCGCCCGTGCGGGTGACGCCTTACATCGGAGCGCTCCCTGCGCCTTCACCAGTGCCGGCCATGAAGTGTGTCACCGCCCCTACGCCACTCCTTGGCGCCCCTGCGGTGACCTGCCCTGAACAGACGAAAACTAGCTCCCCTGCGCCTTCCACTGCGCCCCTATCTGCGCCTCAACATGGGAGCTCGAAGACGAAGAGGCTGTGTCACCGCCCCTGCGTTGACATAGGGACGCCCCGGCGGCTTGACATCAAAAACGTCAGGAAGTCGAAGGGTCAGACGTTTGAAGAGCATTGAAGATCCGCCCCAGCGGAGTTTCCTAGCTGCCCCTATGACCATGAAGAAGATCAATCGTTTTTGCCTTCACCGCCCCTGCAGACCTAACGGCCGCCCCTGCGGTTTAACGTCAGAAGCTTTACTCTGGCTGTTTACACCACCTTTATGGCATTAAAGGTGGTTGTTTTAGGCCGGCCATTTACTCCTATTTAGTGTCTTTTGTAGTATAAATAGTCCTTGGTTGATTTCTAGAATGATCCATCTTGTTAGCCAACAAAATTATCCACTTAGATTATCTTGCTACCTTTGTAATGAGTTGCTAACTCCCTTGCTACATTGGATTGGTTTGAAGCTGCGTTGTTACTTTGGTTGTAAGTTCCTTTTAAAATAAGTTTTTATTCAGTAATGCTTTGTGTTTCCTTGATCTCCACTGTCTAATTGCATGTTTACTATTGCTTGAGATTGATCACCTTAGGTTCTAAAGTGCATGCAAATAACTAGGATTAATAGGTTCCGGGTTCGGGTCTTTAATCTAGTAGCAACTTTAAGTAATAACGGGTTGTAATTACTTAAAGAAATGGAACACAAATATAAAGATAAGTTTAACGGTTTTAATCTTCCCTTTATATCCCTTAGTCTTTGTTTGAAAACTAACTTGTTATTTGTTCTTGTAGGTTTACGGAACACTAACTTGTTAAGTTGTGTTGATGCCGGTTGGCTCAACACATATATATAATCGAGACGGGAGATTACTTGAAAACTTGTAAAAGGAACTCACCAAAGTAGATATTGCATTCTTAGAATCAACCTAGTGTAGATTCACCCATCATTGTCTTACTTGTTGCATTGCTCGTTTTCATAAGTTTTTGTGTACATCAATTCAACCAAACCCCCCTTTGTTACTTGTTACTATAATCGATAATTCCATCTAAAACACCTTAACTCTCTTGGGTTTGACCCTTACTTAACCACTATACTTGTTTTTAGTGCTAAGTCGGGATTTACTTTTGATTGGGTATAGACGACCATTGAAATACCTTCAGTCAGTTTGCCTTCTACCGAGGTAGGAGAACTTTGAACGAAATCAATACGACGGTATGAAAATGGTAGATGCATTGCACCAGTGTCAAAGGATTTTTCAAGAAGGAAATTTTACAGACAACAACAACGGAGGAACTTGATGTTAGAGAATGTTCTTAGTGAACTCAAGAGTACAAGTTAACCTTTCACTTTACACAGAACTTAAGTTACCAACACACACGGACCATACAAGAGGAGTTATAAGGGGGTGATAAATAAGATAAAAGAAATCGCAGCGACGAGCTTAAAAGTCATCGTGCAAAATTTGGATGTACTATTGATGCTAGACGAATGACATAGTTAGACTTGAGAAATGGATTTAGCTCCCAGTGGAACCGGAAGTGTGGAATATAAAACGAGCTAAACAAGTATAAATGGATTAACCCGAGTAAGTGGTGCTCAAAAGGAAATATAATGTTACAAGAGGTATGAGAAGAACTAGCCCGGGAGTTTGAGGTATGTCAACTATAGACTGACCGGCGGCAACGAGGACGTGCAAATGTTGATATGGGATTGACAAGTTTTCTGTCGATACGAAGAGTTTATTGTGACTAAGAAATTTGGAGGATTTCCTCACGTAGTTAACGGCGATCCTCTTAGGTCCACTAAAGGTATAAAGAGAATCGTGCTAGAGGTTTCTTACAAACTCGTTAAGAACAAACTGCCGTTTGAGTAAGAGATTGTGGATCCGTGTAAAGAAGAATTAAGAGAGTAAGAGGGAGAGGTTATTTTCCCACCGTTATCTTATTTCAATAAAGGCAAGTAAGGAGGGTACTTGTCAATCCTTCCAGATAGAATGATGGTGTGTTTTGACGATAGAACTTTGGGTCAATCATTTTGGACTCACGGAATATGCCCCTATGATTAATGGGTGAAAAACGAGTAATCGGAGTATCGCAACGGAAGCGTGGTGGTCCCTAACCCACAAAGTAGGAAGTTCAATGGTACACAAAGGTGATCTGTCGAGTTTAAGGCGATGATAGTTGGAGAAATGCATTTCGTTTGGAATGAACATGAGTAGGTTATGTGGAGTAACTGTAAACATAGTATGGAAACTATATCACCCATGAAGGTAGATAGGAAAGTATGTGCATAAAGAGGTTATAGAAAGAGAGTGGTACCCTATTATGGACATAAGTGAAGCATGACAACTTCGTCTCACGTCGATAGATGAGTAGTTTTTGAATTTAATACCTAATGGAGTACTCTAGAGTCATTTATTCTGATAGATTGAGAGAAGATTTGATGACGTAATAAATGTATTGTGCAGGGTCTGCACTAGGAAGCTCAAAGTGCGTAACTATTATACTGAGTCAAAAAATCAGAGTATACTTGCAACCTACTATCATTGCGTAGAGAAAGTAAAATATCGGAGTAGAGTTTACGTATAATGTTATATCGGAATGGAGCTAGGTTGCGTTTTGAGTTAGAGTGATATCATTGGGTTGATAACCGTGATGGATAAATTAGTGCAATGCATATAGTATTTTAGCATTTTTGAATAGTTATGACCAAATGACGGTGATGTGAGATCACCTTGTATCTACTACCGTCATTCCGGCCATATTCTGTAACATCCCAAAATCCGCAGGACTCGGGGCGCTATGGTTAGGCCCTCACAATGGATCCCGACCTTTAGCTTGGCAACAATTTCACCGGATCTTGCAACTAGGCAAAAATAAAAGGCAAAACCCAAATAGTTTTAATGCAACAATGTCATGGTCTAAATACAACAAAACAAAGACTCCCAACCAAGTTCTTACAACAATAAAAGGAACATGCGACAACAATAACATAAAGACCCAATCCCGTCCTATAATGGACGGGAACCCTGGCTGCCCACTCCTCCGAGTCACTCGGCAACATCCCTTACTTGTAGGGCATCTACAACATCCGTTTAAAAAAGTTAGCTAAAATTCTAACAATTAGAATAACATTAAAGGCACATAAACACATAAGGTACAATAAACACACTAGCATTCTTGCACACAATCCGTTTATTATCTTTATTAAGTCATCCCTTATAATTCCAATTTATACTTGTGGCACGAGGAGTGTACGACTCTCACCTCGGTCTCCATATAACGAACAAGATTGGTTCGCGCACCTCCTTGTTTACCATGTGGAGTGTTTTAGTTACCTCCCCGTATAATATGTATTGCCTAATCAGTGAGAACCTCCTAGTCTCCCGATGCCACCGCCCGGTTAATATATATATATATATATATATATATATATATATATATATATATATATACTTGGCCCAACAATATACAAGATCAACCTAGTCTATTTTATTGTTATACGATAAATAAGTACACACTACCATCACGCGTCAATCTAATACATAAAAGCTAGCTAAGTAAGTCCAGGAACATGGACTCCGCTTCCCAGAAGAAGATACTCTAAGCCTTCCAAACAAGGGACACGATGAACACCTCTCTCACATGCTAGGAGTCCTTAGACTACTAGTTCCAACGACTTCTACAAGATCTTACAACCCAAAATATAGACATTAATTCATGTTATCAACATACCCCATACTTAGCCCTTGCTTGTCCCCAAGCAAGTTCCGCATATAAAATACAAGATAGAATGGATTATAAGTCATAAAGATCAATGAAAAAGTCTTTCAAAAAACATTTTAATTGTGTGCTACAATCATAGATCACTCTAAGAGAATACTTCATGGATTTAAAAATCGAAATATGAGCAAAACATTATATAAATATAGGAAAGTTGTTCATCTTTGCATAAAATCATAGAATGCATAATAAATCATAATCATCGAAATTAATCATGTATAATCCAGTTTAAACCGCTAAGTAAATCAACAAGCTCGAGGTCTCAAGGGCTTCCCAAAAGAAAGGTCAAGAAACGTGTAGGGTAGGGATGTATATGAGGTAATGTGGTGCTAGAATCCGGGAAAAGGATAACTTCACTTTCACTTTCAACATCTTCCACCAATAAGCTTTGCTTATTTCACACTTTTTCTTTTTACTTTACTTTTTGGGATGCATGGACAGAGGTGCACAATAACCGAACCCTAGGAAATCAGCAATCATCAATTTCTTGAGATGCATCAAACCCTTGATGCACATACCATGACCCGTTAGGAGTATCGCTCAATCCGACTTTGGCAAGACACAAACACCCGGCTATGTGAATGGTGCCGAGTTACTCATCATCATGATTGACTTCCCCAAACCTATTTATTTCTTTCTAACACTTTCACTTCCAGCCAACTTCTCAACTTTTACTTTACTTGCTTTCAACACTTTGCTTGCTTCCGAATTCCCGGATAGGTAAAGGGAGGCAAAAATGTATATGAGGGGCTAAGCATGATCAAGAAGAAGAAGAGAGAAGAATGAATTGCCTTGGTCTTTCCAGGAAGAAAGTGAGAGAACTTACCTTGCGGTGTCAACCTTCAAATTCAACATAATTTGGATAAAACCAAAGTATTAAACATGCCAAAAAATTTTAAACAAAGCATTTAGCAACTTAAACATTTCACAAAACCTTTTAAACACATAAAGATTTCAAAACCAGTCAGCAAACAAGATCTTCACTCAGATCATATCCAGATAAGAAGCACAAAACGTTGTTTCGAAAACTCTCAGTTAAACCACCTCGGTCGAGGTGTTCTTAGGTCAACCGAGGTGAAGTACTTCGTTCGGCCAGAACTGCCCCGGTCGAGGTCAAATTTTTTTTTTCAGTCAAGTTTCGACGTTTTTCTCAATCAAAAACCTGTATGTATGCATGCAGTCTCAGATAAAATCATAGAAGCAAACTGAAGCATAAATATCCAATAATATAGAGTCATACATCACATAAGTCATAAATATCATAATCACCCCATACTTGGGACACACTGTCCCAGTGGGTCAAAATAAGTCTAAAGGAAATAAAGTACTCACCGGACATAAAGTTGAGCTGCATAATAAATAAATAAAGAAAATCCTGCTAGCTCTTAATAATCCTGATCCGGTGGTAGTGGTGGTGGCACATAGGGGTACTGAGATGGGTCAAACGGATAACCCATAGCCTACTGAAACTGGATCTCCATCATCCGGCGCTAATAGTGCTGACCCTCTAGCATCTGATGAGTCTAGTGATCGAGGCGTCGGTCCTGAGCGTCAAGTCTCTGCTGCATGTCTACAGTCATGGCAGCATAAGAGTCTATCATCTGATTTGTCAGATCATCGATCCGACGGTGAGCCTCTAGATCTCTGTGCCGGCGTACTCTACGCCTAGCAGGTCTCACAGGTGATGTGGCTGGTGCAGGCTCAGTATCATCATCGTCATCAATATCAATAACCGGCGCACTCGTCCCAGCAGTATCTGTCCCTGTATCCATCGGGACTCCACCATCCATGTCATCACCAGTCTCCTCATCTACCTCCTGCTCCTCAGCTGGTGCAGCTGCTGCCTCTCTATAGTCCTCCATCAGTGGGGCCCAAGCGGTCTGCCAGTAATGAGGGTCATAAATTGTAAAGTGGGCTCACCACCTAATCCCCTGTGGTGCAGTCAGCTCCCATGGCATCGCCACATATGGCGTAGTCAGTCCTCGGGGAACCAGAATCCGCCGAGTAATCATCTCCTGCAGCCCTAGCGGCTTGGCAGCATCCACCATAGTGCAAGCGCTGAGATCCATATCTTGATAGTTGGCGATGTGGGTCAGAAGTCCTCCGCAACAGATGTCCCCTTTCGCCTTGGCCTTGATTTTGTGCAGGTCCTCTGCCAACATCAAGCCAAAGTCGGGGATCCCTCCAGTCACCATGCAATATAGGCTAAAAAGCTCCCCTTGTCGGACCTTCTAGGGCGTCTCAGTACGGGCTAGAAGCGTCTCGTTGAAAATACGGTGGGCTAACCTAAAAGCTAGGTGAAAAATAACCTTCTCCCTCGAGTCTCTAGGGCACCACCTGTCTGCGTGCTCAACTACATGAACAATCTGACCCCAAAACTCTCTAGCTACAGTCCGGGAAGGGAAATCTACAGCAGTCGGGGATGGGAAACCAAAAATGTCCCTCCAATACTCTAATGGAACTATAAAGTTCCGGTTCATCAACCGGTACTTCACAGAACGCTCTGTGGTGAGTTAGGTAAAGGAGCTAACAAACTTTAGGGTATGCTCTAGATAGGCGGGTGCGCGGATCTTAGTAAACTGATCCAATCCTACCGTCGATATCATACGTCTAAGGTCTCCATCCACATGGAGACAGTCAAAGGTTGATACGCATAGGAAGCGAGGTGCTATCACTGGACGGGCTGCAATACGGTCGTAATCGAACCGGTGTTGCTTGTGGATCACGGGTCGATAAGGTATGGAAGAAGAAGAGGAAGGGGAAGGGGAGGATCTATTTTCAAAACTCTCTCTGTCAGGTCACCTCGGTCGGTCTGACAACACTGAAGAATAAACTCGGCCGAGGCACAGCTCGACTGGACCGAGGCGTAAAACTGTTTCGGCGATTTCCTCAAAAATCTAGTTATTTTCCCCCAAAATCACTACAACTAGTTCCTATGGGGTACTTAGTATGTTCCTCAGCAAATGTAAGGCAATCCAAGCTCAAAACGAAGCAAAAATAGCGAGGTTAGGGTTTTCTTCTATTTTACCTCGTTCGGCCGTTTCGGTTCAATTTCTTTGCAGATCGACGTTGCACTGGGATCCTCTACGCTTTAATCGCAGTTTGGAAGCGAAAATCTTTGAAAACGAGCAAGAATCAAAGAGGCGAAGTGGAAGGGCTGCCGCGGTCGAGGAGGTTTAGGTAAAGTAAGGAGAGAGAAATTTCTCCCCTTTTATACCCTTTATGGAACTGCTGTCACCTCGGTCGAGGTGGTCTCGACTGGACCGAGGTGGTACGGACCGAGGTGGGTCTTCAGAAACCCTAGTCGCCTCGGTTACTCAAGAATCATCTCGGTCGAGGTGCTTTGACAGCAACCGAGATGTGCCTCAGTCAAACTTCGTCTTCTCAATTCTCGAACTTCTGTCCTTCCAGTTATGCTCCTAGTTTGTATTCTTTCCTTAGATGTCACCTGTTGCCTGTCTAGAACGCCAAAAACAAAACAAAGCAAAGCAAAAGCAAACTATCTAAGCTAGACTAGAAAAAGGGAAAAGAAAGCAATACCTTGGGTTGCCTCCCAAGAAGCGCTTGATTTAAGGTCGCTAGCTGGACCATGCGGAATCTCTATATGTGATGGGAGGTGCCCTCACCCCATACTTCACCTCCATCGTGGGGTGAAGTAAGTAAGTCTATCAAACGCTCCAACAAGTGCAAGTGCTCATCGGGGAATGAATCATCTATGGGTGGGTCGTCCTTCTCGCGTGAAGATGTACGTAGCCGGCTGAGGTGATCCGCAACAGAATTTTTGGATCCCTTCTTATCGCGGACCTCTAAGTCAAACTCTTGAAGCAAGAGAATCCATCGAATAAGGCGTGGCTTGACATCTTTCTTAGCTAGCAAGTAACGGATGGTTGCATGGTCGGTGTAGACAATGACTTTCGCCCCTACTAAGTATGAACGAAACTTCTCGAAAGCATATACAACCGCCAATAACTCCTTTTCAGTGGTAGCGTAGTTGCGTTGTGCTACATCTAGCGTCTTGCTAGCGTAATAAATGGCGGTGGTCCGGCCATCCTTTTTCTGTCTAAGCACCGCTCCTACGGCTACATCACTAGCATCACACATGATCTCAAAGGGCAAGGTTCAATCCACAGGTTGGATAATGGGAGTGGAGATCAACGCTTCCCTAATCCTGTAAAAAGCATCAAGACACTCGTGCGAAAACTCAAAAACAACATCTTTATTCCAGAGGTTAGTTAGAGGTTTAGAAATCTTAGAGAAGTCCTTGATGAATCTCCTTTAGAAACCTGCATGCCCGAGAAAACTCCTCACACCTTTAACAGAACAAGGGGGAGGGAGTTTCTCAATAGTCTCGATCTTAGCACGATCGACCTCCATGTCTCGATTAGAAACGAGGTGTCCTAGTACAATGCCTTCATTAACCATTTAATGACACTTCTCCCAATTCAGAACAAGATTAGCGTCTTCACATCTTTTCAGCACTAGAGAAAGGTTAGATAGGCAATCATCAAAAGAGGAACCATATACAGAAAAATCATCCATAAATACCTCCATGATCTCCTCTATGGTACTCGGAAAAGATAGCCATCATGCATCACTGGAAGGTAGTGGGTGCATTGCACAATCCAAATGGCATCCTCCTATAAGCAAATGTCGCCCATGGACAAGTGAAAGTGGTCTTCTCCTGATCATCCGGATGGATAGGAATCTGGAAGAATCCACTGTAGCCGTCTAAGTAGCAAAAGTGTGAATGCTGGGCCAACCGTTCGAGCATCTGATCAATGAAAAGAAGTGGAAAATGGTCCTTCCGAGTCGCTGTGTTCAGCTTCCTATAATCAATGCAAACCCTCCAGCCCGTGACGGTCCTAGTTGGGATCAACTCGTTGTTCTTATTTGTCACAACGGTCATCCCTCCTTTCTTCGGAACTACATGCACCGGGCTAACCCATTTGCTGTCCGAGATAGGATATATGATACCTGCATCCCACAACTTAAGAATTTCCTTCTTCACAACCTCTTTCATGATCGGATTTAACCGTCTTTGAGGTTCCCGTGAAGTCTTATGATCGTCCTCCATTAGAATTCTATGCATGCAGAAAGAGGGCTTAATGCCAATAAGATCATCTATAGTATAACCCAAAGCCTTTTGATGCTTTCTCAGGACATGCATTAGTCTAGATAATTCAGATTCGGAGAGGGAAGCACTAACAATAACGGGATAAGTAGAATCCGGTCCAAGAAAGACATACCTCAAGTGACTAGGGAGTTGTTTAAGCTCCACAACTGGGGGTGCTTTCTAAGGAGGATCCTTGCTTCCTCCTTCCAGTGGAGTAGATCCAGAAACTGGACCTTCGGAAGTCTTAGTTG
Source organism: Fagopyrum homotropicum (assembly GCA_033239125.1). Classification (NCBI taxonomy): domain Eukaryota; kingdom Viridiplantae; phylum Streptophyta; class Magnoliopsida; order Caryophyllales; family Polygonaceae; genus Fagopyrum; species Fagopyrum homotropicum. Next base: position 117,778,339 of record BSWB01000003.1, read on the forward strand.
AAATTGTCTCGCCATCGACCTCGGTCGAGGCGCAGAGGCGTTGACCGAGATGTTCTTCAGTCGCCTCGCTTGGTCCAGAAAGTGCCTCAATCGAGGTAGTGTAACTGGAACCGAAACTGGAGATCTTCGTCTCCTGGAGTAGTTTCTCAGTTTTAGCTCCTGGATCTTCTTCCAGTGCCTTCAAGCTCCGTATATCTGCATCACAAGAAGCATCTATACCTTCCTCCATTAAACTGAAACTAATAACTCTTTCAAGTGGATCGTTAGTAAGGATAGAGCTCACCAATTCTGTTGATTGTTCTTCATCATAGATGTTGAAGATATCATCGCTGAGTTGCTCTCCTTTCATTGCAGCAAGCAATGCAAACTCCACTTCATCACCACCAATGTCGAATTTCAACTTGGCGTTCTTACAATCCATGTTGCAACCCGAAGTTGCTAGAAATGGCCTCCCGAGAATGATTGGAACAGGATAATCTGCGGGAATATCAAGTACTACAAAGTCTACAGGTAAATAGAAGTTACCTAACTTGACCGGAACGTCTTCCAAGATGCCCACGGGATGGGTGATGGAACGATCCACCATGTATAACCGAATCTTAACCGGCTTGGGCTCTCCAAGTCCGATCTTCACACAAAGCTCCAGCGGAACGATGCTCACGCTGGCTCCTAGATCACATAAGGCTTCACAAGTGACATCCCCAACTTGAATGGGAATGCAAAATGAGCCGGGATCTCTCAATTTAGGTAGCATCTTCTCCTTCATGATTTGAATAAGCTCCGAGGATTTAGATGTCATCCTAACTTCACCAAAATCTTCCAGTTTCCTCTTCCTTGATAGGATCTCTTTCAAGAACTTCCCATAGGCGGGCATCCCTAGAATAGCATCAAGGAAAGGGATGTTAATGTGTAGTTTATTCATCAAGTCAAGGAACTTACCGAAGTGCTTGTCTAGATGTGCTCTGGCCCTTGACTCGGGGAATGGAAGTGGTGCTTTGTATGCAGGAAGTGGAACATAAACTTCAGTTTTCCCCTCCGCTTTCTGTGGCTCCACCTCGGTTGGCATCTCGGCCGAAGTGTTCTTCGACTGCACCTGGACCGAGGTGGTCTGCGTCGACCGAGGCACTGGATCTGCATTATTGAGTCCACTCCTCGTTGTTATGGTCATGATCTGGCCCTTAGGGTTGCTTTCCGTCCTTGCTGGAAGCTTCCCTGGATCTCTTGGCGCTTCATTCGCCCTACTAGCAAGTTGTTGTTCAAAGGCTTTTTGGGCCTTCAAAAATGAAGTTATAGAAGTCTCCATAGCATTAAGCTTGATCAAGATGGCCTCCAGCACTGCGTCTTTCTTGTCCGGCTGGGACGAACTTGATCCTTGCCCCTGGCTCTTTAATGGAGTAGAAGAAGAAGAAGGGGAAGAAAGGAAAGTATTAGAGGAATCGTTAGAATTGGAGTTAGAATAATTGTTACCAGAATTTTGGTTGTTTTGATTGTTTGCCCTCCAATTGTTGCTATTGGATCCTCTATTGTTGTTGTTGTAGTTGTTGTTCCGGGAACCGTTGTTGTTGTTACGGTATCCATTGTTGTTGTTCCTTGATCCTTGTTCTTCCTTCTTGGTTTGAGCAACCAAGAGTTCCTTCAATTGCTTCACGTCGTTCTTCAAAGACGTGAGTTGATTGTTGTTAGGTTGAGTCTCCTGAAAGTTGACTCTTTTAACTCCACCTTAAGCTCCTTGGTGGGTGTATTTCTCCATATGCAAAGCTTGCTTCTCTATAAAGTCCCAAGCTTCGTCAATCGCCATGTCCATGAATGTACCGGCGGAAAGTAGTTGGAGGTTGAACTGGGTGCTTCCGTCCAGTCCCTTGAAGTATATCTCCAACAACTCTATCTTTGGAATCCCATGATGTGGGCAATCCAAAAGAATGTCTTTAAACCTCTCCCAAGACTTGGACAAGCTCTCCTTGTCCTTCATAATGAATGCAATGATCTTCCCTCTCATTTCAGCGGTCTTTGAGGGGGGAATGAATTTGGTCAAGAATTCCGTAGTCATCTCCTCCCATGTGCTGATTTTTCCTGGAGGAAGAGATTGATACCAAGTAAGAGCTCTATCTTTAAAAGAAAAGTAAAAAGGTCTTAGCTTGTAGTTGTTATTTTCAATTCTGGAAGGTCTCAGGGTCTCCATCAAGATCTCGTAGTTTTGCAGATGTTGATGCAGAGATTCCTTCTCTAGCCCTCTAAATTGGCATTTGCGAATCATGGAAAGAACTTGCGGTCGAAGTTCGTAATCATGGTCCGTTGGATCTCCTAGGTTGACTCCTGGACGCCTCAGTTGTTGATTGGGGTCCATCCTCTGCCCTAAGGTTTATGGGATTCCTGCAAGAAGAACATCTCGGACTGGCATCCAAGGTGGAAGTACCTCGGCCGGGGCATTAGGAACTGGGACCTTCCTCGGTCGAGGGTCTGCTAGTGGGACTTGCATCGGTTTGGGATCGGGAACTGGGACCTGCATCGGTCGAGGTAGATATTGGTCTCGTAAAGCCGCCATATCTGCTTCGATCGCCTCAGTCCTTGCGCGAGTTTCTTCCTTCTCCCGTCTCAGTTCTTCTTGGCTGAGGCGTAGTTGTTCCAACGCCTCCTTCAATTCGGCCACAAGATCTCGATCGTCTTGGTTGGCCATCTTCGCTTCTCTCAAGCGTCGTTTATATGTCTTTTCTGGTTCGGGATCGTAAGGAACGATTTCCTTCCCAGCATGGGTTCTTCGCATAAACCAAAGAAAGAACTTGCCAAAAGTCACTGAAGTAGAGTGGTTAGTAGACACGGGGGCAAGTGCCCCAAAAGCAAACCGCAACCGGCTCGGTCTAGACCAAGTCCCCGGCAACGGCGCCAAAACTTGTTCGCTCCAAACGGTGTGTGCAAGCTTTAAATTTATAACCCTAGAATTAAGCTTAAAACAAGGATGCGAACCGGCAGTGTACGGGTCAATCGTAGTAAAAAGCAAAGAATTCCAGGGGTCGATCACAGGGACTTAGTGAAACAAAGTCAATCACGGTAAGCTTTAGCAATTACTAACCACAAAAGCAATTAAAACAATCAAAGATGATAGAAGTCAATAAAGGAAATATGCAATTCTAGGGATTAAAGCATCTAGTTGTGGTTCCAACTCAAGATCTCAAGGTAAAGCGGACAAAGCTGAGGTTTTTGCATAGGGAAGGTGTTTCTAAAGTGGAATAGATAACCGGGTAAGTCTACCTATTCACTAATCCTCAACCGTAACTCCTATTACCGGGTAAGTCTCAAGGAATTAAGATAAAGAACTATATCCTCAAACCAACACACCACCTAAGGGAATAAAATCAACCTTTACCGGGTAAGTCTTAGGCTAACTCACAAAGGTGGAATGAAAGCACACTCAAACCCCAATAAAGGATAAACCTTTATTACCTACACTTATGATCTTAGGTAAACAAACAAAGGAATTACCGGGTAAGTCTCATCCTATGCTTGCATTGAACCAGGAAGGGTGTAATAAGAATAGGATTTTGCAAACTCTAACACTTAACTCTCAGTTTCGGATCAGATAAGTCACCTCGGTCAGAAGAATTCCACCCCGGCCGAGATGTTCATCAACTGAGCGAGATGCTTAGGGTTAAGGTTAAAGACTCGAACATTCAGGGTCCTACTGCGATTAAGATGATTCTATCATTGTTTTTCCCACAACCTTCAGCCAATCACCCTAGAATCACACAAAGAGATTAGCCACTCATCATCATGAAAGTATTAATCAAATATATGGGAAGAGAGTGAATATTTGAAAAAGAAGAATTTAATGAAAAGACTTCAATAACTGAATCAAATATCACAACAAAGCGTTCTTTGGATAGAAATCCAACAAGACAAGACAACAATGAAGGGAATCTAAGATGATCTTACAAAAACCCTTCAAAAAGCTATAAAAGCTATAAACTTCCTTTAACCTTCAAAAAGGTTCTTCAAATCTCCCAACTAGAGTATGGGTGCAGCGGTGGATGCACGATCTCGTCGTATGCGGGATTGTATGCAGGATGTTGGATTTGTGGAAATCCAACCCTTTTTATGGGAAAATAACTCTCCAAAGATAAGATATCTTAGAAAGATCTCTTCCCATAAAAATAGGTAAAATATATGATTTGATTTATCTTCTTCCTTCCAGGAGCCAAGCCCAAAAATATAAGATCCTCTTTCCAAAAATAAAAGATCTCAGCCAAGAATAAAATATTCTCGCCGCGTCCCAAGTGTTCGCCTCGGTCGAGTCGATTTCTCTGGATCACCTCGGTCGAGGTGACACTGTAGTCAATTGAGGTGAATCACAACTGAATGTGAGATCTCTCTAAACTAGTCGAAAGTGAATCTTTAATCCATGGCTATGCTTCCTGGATGTTTCCTTATGTTCCAGAATGTAGCTCCAATGACTCCATAGCTCCTTTAGCTCCTTTTTTTTGACGCAAAACGTGCCATTTTACCTACGATTACAACAAAACTAGGTGTAGACCTCGATTCCCGCAAAGGTAGATGAAATGGTAATATAATCACATAATGTACATACAAACATGCAGATTATTGAAGATAAAACGTCTAAACAAACCCCAAAATATAGACAATAATACATGCTATCAAAAACCATAATAACAACAACATCTGATACAAAAGATCCTAACCCACGCATCCTAATGTACAGAAGTCCTCGGCTGGTCACACCATCTGGCTCACTCTGCAATCTTCCTAACCTGCAGATCATCTACAACACGGTATACACCGTTAGCTACAGCAATAGATAAGCATGATAGTAATATCACAAACACACAACAACATCTCATACATGCAATGTCACACACATTCATTTATTATCTTTTATTATGTTATTCCATTACTAATTCAACTTCTTTTGTAACATGAGGAGCCTCAAGAACCCCGTCCCATACAACGTAACACAGGAGTTTTGCGTGGCGTGACCTTCACTCGTCCCCTCCTGTGAGTTCATCTTCAGGGCACCTCCTCCTAACCATCAAGCAGAGACCGGTGGTTACCGCCCGTTATAATACACTTGGGCCATATAAATGTAATGAATGGTCATCCTAGTTCGGTTTAGGTTATAAATGCACAAGTATATGAACACACACAACCATTAAAATCATACAATCCACAACCGTACGCTAAGTAAGTCCTATGGACTTCCCTGATACACTTGTATCCTCTACCATGTCACAACTTCCCGTCGGGGAAGAAACCAACGCCTGCAAGAGCAAGGCACACAACATCACAACCTGAAAGGGTTAGGAGACTCGTCTCCATAACCAAAATCAACCTACAACCTAAAGATCATAACAAGACCACATATGCCTATGGCATCACCTCAACATCAACACAAGTACCTAAGGCACATCTCTATCATACAACTCATCCTAACCATCCTAACCTAGCTATCAACTAAGCCAAGGCTAAAAGAAAGGAAGGAAGGAAGACATACCAACGAGGTATGCACCAACAGAAGCAAGAACACACCAACCGGTCCAGTGAGGCGCAGGGGCGGCTCACCAAAGGCGCAGGAGCGGCTCCACACCAGGCGCAGGTGCGGCTCACAACAGGCGCAGGGGCAGCCAACTGTGTAGAGAGTTGGTCCCGACTTCTCTTCGACCCCTTTCTCGATTGTCTTCACGTCTTCAACACACCACATCAGCACATATGTATATATACACACATATGATCATCAAGATAGCCAAGAAAGGATCCAACAGAAGCCTAGTTTGTGATCCTAAGCTATAAGGAAGAAGAAAGAAGCAAGGATGAAGGAAAGAAGAGAGAAGAAGAGAAAGAGCTTACGACACCAACCTAGGTTGCACTAAGGAGCAACAACACAACTCTGAGACTCAACACAACAGAAACAACCCTCAGCAACGTCCAGAAGAGCAACCAAGGCCAAGAACACACTCAAACTCTCATGAACTCACTCACAAAAGCAAGGAGGGATCAAAGAAGATCCAAGGAGAAGAAAGGAGAAGAGGAAGACCGTGAGGAAGAAGATGAAGTTGAAAAGAGGTAAGGAAACCCCTCATCTGAAGTATTAGGAAGCTTATAGAAGAAGCCAGCCGCAAAGCACGGTCAAGAGTCAACAAAAGCGGTTGCACCAGCCACAAAGCCGCAGGGGCGGCTAGCCTGAGGCGCAGGGGCGCCTAGATATAGGGGCGGCCTCCCTGGTCTGCTAGGGCAGCTGACTGGGTCAAGCTAACACACACTCTAGCTCATCTAGTCTCCAAAGACTAAGGCTCTTACATCTCAGCCCCCTAAAAACAAGTTTCGTCCCGAAACTTTTAGAATCCCAAAGCCTCTCGGACTTCTAAGCCGAGGTAACACACTTTCCTCAAGATCGTCAGGTCATAACCTTTAATATTCTATATCCTCAACACATCATGGAGGAATCACAACTCCAGCTTAACAACTCTATATAAGGCCTAGAGGAAGATCATCTCTAACCAAACACTAACCACATCACAAAAGCATGGAGGAAAGAACCATCTCCAGCTATACATATCCTGTACTAGCAACCAGATCGAACAAATCATATTCACACACAACTAGCACGGAAACACAACATATTACATAAGCACATAGCATACAAGCACTCACCAAGAAGACACTAAGATCTACTCGTGGATTCTATTGGTGCCTCTAACTCAGCGTAAAACTCTGAATAGTTCCTTTGGATACTATCCCCTGTCTCTCAGGTAGCCTCATCTGGTCCTCGTCTAGACCACTGTATCTTCAATATAGGAATGTCCTTCGAACGAAGGCGTCTCACACCTCGCTCTAGGACTGCAATAGGGTGCTTTGCAAATGTGTGGTCCGGCTCAACCACCAGATCATCATAACTCACGATGTGCCTCGGACCTGGTATGTACTCCCGCAGCTGAGACACATGAAACACGGGGTGAACACCCTCTAGCTCGGAGGCAAGGCTAATCTGTAAGCTGCTCGCCCAACTCTATCTAGTTTCTCAAAAGGACCGACATATTGGGGATCAGCTTCCCCTTTATGCCAAAGCGTCTGACGCCTCGCGTTGGAGATACTCTCAACCAGACATGAGCTCCTACCCTGAACTCTAGAGGTCGACGCCTCTTGTCTGCATATGACTTCTAGAGACTCTGTGCAGCCAGCATCCTCTCTCTGATCAGCGCTACTCGAGCCATATTAGCCTGAATCTGCTCAGGCGCTATCCCACTGATACTTCTAGGCTTATCCCAGCATAAAGGTGTATTACATCTATGTCCATACAATGCCTCATAGGGAGCCATCCCTATAGATGCATGCTAGCTGTTGTTGTATGGGAACTCAACTAGTGGGAGGTAATCAGACCATCCATGTCCCCAATCCAACACACAGGCTCGCAGCATGTCCTCTAGGGTCTAGATGGTCCTCTTTGACTGACCATCTGTCTGGGGGTAAAACTCAGTCATGAAGTGTAGACTCGTCACCAAAGAAGTCTGAATCTATTGCCGAAACCTCGATGTAAATCATCCATCACGATAAGAAATGATCGTCCTCGGTATACCATGCAGTCTCACTATCTGTCTAGTGTACTCCTCGGCTAATCTACTCACGGCCCACGTCTCTCTGATGGGAATGAAACGTTCCGTCTTCGTCAATGGAGACGTCCTTCAACTTCCACTACGGTACTGGTAGTGGATGGAGCTCACCTCCAGGCCTGAAATGCTCTATCTTGACCTGCTGACAGGTCGCACACTGAGCCACAAATCTGGCTACACCCACCAAAATGAACGTCTCACATCATGGTTCATCTTACTCGTACTAGGGTGTACTATGTAAGGTGTACAGTGAGCCTCCTGTAATATCCGTTGTCTGAACTCTGCATCTGCAGGAACACAGATACGATCATGTCGCCTCATAACTCCATGTGCCCCAATAGTGAACTAGGGAGCCTCTCCACGAGACATCCTATCTCTGATCCTCACCAAGGTCGGGCAGGTCCCCTGCTTCTGTTGGATCTCATCCAACAGACTAGGTAGAACCTCTAACGTAAACAATTGGGCATCCTCATGAGGAAACTGGATATCCATCTCTAGCCAGGCTAGATCCCTTTGAAGCTGAGGCTGTACACTAAGTTTGGAAATCGCCTTCTCTCGAGGCGGCTTCGTGTTGAAGGCGTCAGCTACAACATTCTCCTTGCCAAGATGATACAAAATTTCAAGGTCAAAGTCCTTGATCAACTCAAGTCATCGACGCTGGCGGTTATTCAATTCTCATTGTGTGAAAATATACTTCAAACTCTTATGGTCTGTGAAGATCTGACATGTAGCACCATACAAGTAATGTCTCTAGATCTTCAAGGCATGAACTACCGCTGCCAACTCCAGATCATGAGTCGGGTAGTTTTCCTCACACGTCTTCAGCTTTCGAGACGCATATGCAATCACTTTGCCCCTCTACATCAGCATACATCCCAAGCCCAGCTTGGATGCGTCATTGTAGACCACAAAATTATCAGAACCCTCTGGCTGTCCCAAGACAAGAGCAAAAGTCAAACGCCTCTTCAACTCCTCAAAACTCTGAGCACACTGGTCGGTCCATACAAATCTGGTAGTCTTCCTCAAAAGACTAGTCAGTGAACGGACAATCACAAAAATCCCTCCTCAAAGTGTCCGTAATAACCGGCTAAGCCAAGAAAGCTACGCACTTCCTTGACGTTCGTCGGTGTCGTCCATGTAGCAACAGACTCGATCTTCGCCGGATCAACCATGATCCCATCGGCGGAGACTATGTGTCCGAGAAATGCAACCTCAGACATCCAAAACTCACACTTAGAGAGCTTGGCATAAGGCTCTTTATCCCTCAAAATCTGCACAACCGTCCTCAAGTGTCCCGCATGCTCCTCTCTACTACGAGAGTATACCAAAATGTCATCAATGAAGACCACCACAAACTGATCCAGGAAGTCAATGAAGATGTTGTTCATCAACTCCATGAAAACTGTTGGAGCATTCGTAAGCCCAAATGGCATCACTACAAACTCGTAGTGTCCATAACGGGTACGAAATGTCGTCCTATGCACATCCTCCTCTCTCACCCTCAGTTGGTGATATCTTGGTCGCAAGTCAATCCTAGAGAAGATTGTCGCTCCCTGCAGCTGATCAAGTAGATCATCAGTACGAGGTAGTGCATACTTGTTCTTGATGGTCACCTTGTTCAGCTCTCTGTAATCTATACACAGTCTCAACGATCCGTCCTTCTTCCGCACGAAGAGGACCGGTGTACCCCATGGTGAAACACTAGGGCGTATGAAGCCCCTCTCAGCCAACTCCTCGAGTTGCTTCTTCAACTCCAACATCTCGACAGGTGCCATACGGTATGGGGCCTTCGAGATGGGTTACGTGCCAGGCTCTAAGTCAATGCCAAAATCTACGCTCCTCTGAGGTGGCAAGCTAGATGGCTCTGCAAATACGTCTGTGAACTTACAGACCACGGGTATGTCCTCCAAAGATAGACTCTTTCCATCCTTCATGGCGTAGCATCAGAAGGCATCACATCCCTGTGTAATCAGTCTAGCTGCTCGTACTGCACTGATGACAAATCCTCTCTTCCCAAGGTCCCAACCTCGGAAGACCTCTATCGGACCTAAGTCGGTAGAGACTGTAACAGTTCTCTTACCCACATCTAACACCGCACGGTGTCTACGCATCAAATCCATACCTAATATGACTTCTTCATGCATCAAGGTATGACTGAGAAGTTAACAAGTAGTACACGAGTCCCTAAGCGTAGGGGACAACTACATATCTCCTTGGTACCTCTGACCCTACTACCATCAGGTAACCCTATAGTAAAGGGTGCCCCCTCTACGGTAGACAAACTCAAACACTCGACACAAGAAGCATAAATAAATGAATGCATAGCACCAGTATCAAATAAAACTCTAACAGGTAAACCATGTAACAGAATGCTACCTGTAGCAGCTGGTGCTGGCGGCTCCTCAGCGCTCCTCAACTAAAAAGCACAGCCTCGAACTCCTCGGGCATCACTAGTGCCAGCCTCTCTACCTCAACCCCTACTCGGTCTAAGAGCTGAACCCTGAGTAACAGGTGTCCCTGGGACCCTCTGTTGTCCCTGATGTTGAGGCGGTCTCTACCAACCTCCTGCTGCACCTGCAGGGGAAGAACCCTATTGTTATGGCGCCTTGCCCTGACGGCAAAACATAGCTATATGTCCTGGCTTCCCGCACGAGAAGCAAGTCAGCGGTGCTCTAGGGCAATCAGCCCTCATGTACCCATAGGCCCCGCAGTTGTAACACTGTCGGCCTCTCTCAGTTGTCTGTGCAGACATTGGCTAACTCCCATGTATGGTTACCCATAATTGAGCCCATCTCCTCTTAGATTGCTTCCTTCCAAAAGGCAACATCTTGAGTCTTCATGGCCTCGTCAAATGTCTTTGGATCCTCATCTATATGAAAGTAAGAGTGACGATCCATTGCATTATCCCTTGACCCTTCAACCAAGAACACTTGGAAAATCGATTTTTGGGACAAATTAGTGCTCATAGGAGCAATATCTGGCAAGTCAAGCCTGTGGGATGCTTGTCGGGATTCATCTTGAATCCTATGATGCTTGTTTGGGTATTCCTCATCTAAGGTCATGTTGATCACTTCCCTAGGCCTAAGAGCCGAGGTGAAGCGATCTTCATCAAAGATGGCATCCCTAGACTCTATTGATAGCATGAATTATTGTCTATATTTTGGGGTTTGTTTAGACGTTTTATCTTCAATAATCTGCATGTTTGTATGTACATTATGTGATGATATTACAATTTCATCTACCTTTGCGGGAATCGAGGTCTACACCTAGTTTTGTTGTAATCATAGGTAAAATGGCACGTTTTGCGTCAAAAAGGAGCAAAAGGAGCTATGGAGTCATTGGAGCTACATTCAGGAACATAAGGAAACATCCAGGAAGCATAGCCATGGATTAAAGATTCACTTTGGACCAGTTTTGAGAGATTTCACATTCAGTCACCTCGACCGAGGTGATCCAGAGAAGTTGACTCGACCGAGGCGAAGACCTGGGACGCGGCGAGAATATTTTATTCTTGGCTGAGATCTTTTAATTTTGGAAAGAGGATCATATATTTTTGGGCTTGGCTCCTGGAAGGAAGAAGATATTTCAGATCATACATTTTACCTATTTTTATGGGAAGAGATCTTTCTAAGATATCTTATCTTTGGAGGGTTATTTTCCTATAAAAAGGGTTGGATTTCCACAAATCCAAGAGGCTGCTTACATCCGCTATACACCGTTTAGGGTTGCGAGATCGTGCATCCACCGCTGCAGCCATACTCCAGTTGGGAGATTTGAAGAACCTTTTTGAAGGTTGAAGAAGGAAGATTGTAGCTTTTATAGCTTTTGAAGGGTTTTTGTAAGATCATCTTAGATTCCCTTCCTTGTTGTCTTGTCTTGTTTGGACTTCTATCCAAGGAACGCTTTGTTGTGATATTTGATTAAGTTATTGAAGTCTTTTCATTAAATTCTTCTTGTTCAAATATTCACCTTCTTCCCATATATTTGATTAATACTTTCATGATGATGAGTGGTGTCACGCTCAGGATGTGTGTAGTACGCAATAAGCTTTAAATTTATACTCGTTATATTTCTCCTAACTCCTAGCGAACCCGCAGTGTACGGGACGTTTGTAGTAGGGATAGTATTCCGAGGTCGAACACAAAGACTAAGGTGAGATTGATTCGATTAGTGATTAAGTTTAGTGAAGACCTAGGTTAAGAAAAGAGGAAGAAATAAAGAAATGAAAATCTCAATGTTTTTGGTGGGTTTTTAGGTGATCGATCAAAGATCACAAATCATGGGAAATAATCAATCAACTAAGCTAACAAATCAACACAAACAAACAAGCTAAAACGAGATATGAATCAAGAAAGAAAAGAGGATTCTAGAGGTTGGAAATTCCGGTTATGGCATAGAACTCGAGCTAACTAATCATTCTTTGGATTAACTATGATATGTTGGGAGTGAGTGTTTCTAGATTGGGATCAATCACCGAGTAGGTCTCATGGTCCACTAGTCCAATCCTAAGGTCTTATCACCGGGTAAGTCTCAAAGAGCCGAAGGAACGGAATTCTACTCAAACCGGATTGTCACCTAGGGATCTAACCTATCCTAACCGGGTAAGTCTCAGAAGGGTAAGTCCTAAAAAACTATCCTAGCACACTTAGTCCAATGGCGGCTTATGAGGCTCACCACTACCTAGAGTTTGTCATCTTTGAAATCTAAGAGTAAGAATCACCGGGTAGGTCTCTTCTAACACTTAGTTGCTAACACTAGGTCACCCTAGGATAGATTTAACTCAAGAAACACTAGGATTTCAACATTATAACATTCTGGAACTTAGACCTATCAAACCAAACGAACCAGACAAACCACGGTCTGTTCTACCATTTCCATGGCCGTGGACTGGCAAGAACAATCCGTGGACTCCAACAGAGGCTTCGTTCAAGTAAACAAGTCATCCAAAGGCAAATCTAAGTCCATCCTATCATAGTCCTAGCCATAAGCATCCTTTCCTTGTCCTAGAATCGCATCTATTTAGCCTACAACATTCATCATAACAATTGAAATCATCAAACATAAAATCATGGTTTCCATTTGCAAGGTAATGAAGAGAAAGAGATGAACAAGTGAAGCAAGCAAAACCAAGCTGAAAATAAGATTAGAAAGACTCACAACCCTTCCAAAAGAAGGTTTAAACGGTTCTTACAACTCTAGAAATCGATTCCGAAAATCTTCACTACAAAACCTATCAAAGTCTAACAATGGTGTCTTCTTCTCTTCTCCTCCAATGGAGCTCCTCTCCTCTTCCAATGGTAGCTCTCTTGTTGAGAGAATCTTCTTGTTGAGAGAGTATTAGAGAGTGTGGATTTTGATTCTGAAATTTGATACCCCTCTCAACCTTGCAGGACCACTTTTTATACACAACTTTGCAAGAGTTGACCATGAGATCGTGGCACAGCTGTCACAACCGTCTGGCAAAAACCACAGTTGGTTTCCACGGCCGTGGTCTTGCTAGTGACCGTGGTTTGGTGCTTCAGCTTTGCCTTGGATCATTAACCTTTGATTTGGTGCATGGCTTGTGTTGGCAAGGTTCCATGAGTCCTCCTTAGCCCTTAGCTTGCATCCTAATGAGTCCGAGGGTGTGTCATCTTGATGAACGATCCTCAAACGTATCGATTAAGCTCCTAAATCTCCCAAAATCCCTACAAAGCAATGCAAAAGTCCATGTAGACGTCTATCTTGACAAAATACATGATTTGAGTACAAACATCGTGAACTAATGCTAGACCATGCATGAATGAGTGGAAAATCTATCTAAATGAGTGTCTAAACCTAAGTCATAAATTGTGTTATCAAGTGGCTAATTTCCTTGTGTGATTGTAGGGTGATTGGCTGAAGGTTGTGGGAAAAACAATGATAGAATAATCTTAATCGCAGTAGGACCCTGAAATTTCGAGTCTTTAACCTTAACCCTAAGTATCTCGCTCAGTTGATGAACATCTCGGCCGGGGTGGAATTCTTCTTACCGAGGTGACTTATCTGATCCGAAACTGAGAGTTAAGTGCTAGAGTTTGCCAAATCCTATTCTTATTACACCTTTCCTGGTTCAATGCAAGCTTAGGATGAGACTTACCCGGTAATTCCTTAGTTTGTTTACCAAAGATCATAAGTGTAGGTAATAAAGGATTATCCTTTATTGGGGTTTGAGTGTGCTTTCATTCCATCTTTGTGAGTTAGCCTGAGACTTACCCGGTAAAGGTTGATTCGATTCCCTTAGTTGGAGTTCTAGTTTGAGGATACAATTCTTTATCTTAATTCCTTGAGACTTACCCGGTAATAGGAGTTACGGTTTAGGATTAGTGTGTAGTGAGACTTACCCGGTGATCTATTCCACTTTAGAAACACCTTCCCTATGCAAAAACCTCAGCTTTGTCCACTTTACCTTGAATTCTTGAGTTGGAACCACAACTAGATGCTTTAATCCCTAGAATTGCATATTTCCTTTATTGACTTCTATCATCTTTGATTGTTTTAATTGCTTTGTGGTTAGTAATTGCTAAAGCTTACCGTGATTGACTTTGTTTCACTAAGTTCCTGTGATCGAACCCTGGAATTCCTTTCTTTTTACTATGATTGACCCGTACACTGCGGGTTCGCATCCTTGTTTTAAGCTTAAGTCTAGGGTTATAAATTTAAAGCTTGCACACACCGTTTGGAGCGAACAAGTTTTTGGCGCCGTTGCCGGGGACTGTTCTTGCTTTTTCTATTGATTTTTCTGCTTGAGTGTTCTTGCAGATTTGTGTTCTTAAGTACATTTGAAGTTCTCGTTCCAGCAACGGAACAGAGTTTTGCCAAAGAACAAGTTTTTGGCGCCGTTGCTGGGGACTTGGTCTAGACCGAGCCGGTTACGGTTTGCTTTTGGGGCACTTGCCCCCGTGTCTACTAACCACTCTACTTGAGTGATTTTTGCAGGTTCTTTCTTAAGTTTATGCAAAGAACCCGTGCTGGGAAGGAAATCGTTCCTTACGATCCCGAACCAGAAAAGACATATAAACAACGCTTGAGAGAAGCGAAGATGGCAAACCAAGACGATCGAGATCTTGAGGCCGAATTGAAGGAGGCTTTGGAACAACTACGCCTCAGCCAAGAAGAACTGAGACGGGAGAAGGAAGAAACTCGCGCAAGGACTGAGGCGATCGAAGCAGATATGGCGGCTTTACGAGACCAGTATCTACCTCGACCGATGCAGGTCCCAGTTCCCGATCCCAGACCGATGCAGGTCCCAGTCGCAAACCCTCGACCGAGGCAGGTCCCAGTACCAGACGCCCCGGACGAGGTACTTGCATTTCGGATGCCAGTCCGAGATGTTTTTCTTGCAGGAATCCCAAAAACCCTAGGGCAGAGGATGGACCCCAATCAACAACTGAGGCGTCCAGGAGTCAACTTAGGAGATCCAGCGGACCATGATTACGAACTTCGACTGCAAGTTCTTTCTATGATTCGCCAATGCCAGTTCGGAGGACTAGAGAAGGAATCTCCGCATCAACATCTGCAAAACTATGAGATCTTGATGGAGACCTTGCGACCTTCTAGAATTGAAAATAACAACTAAAAGCTAAGACCTTTTTACTTTTCTTTAAAAGATAGAGCTCTTACTTGGTATCAATCTCTTCCTCCAGGAAAAATAAGCACATGGGAGGAGATGACTACGGAATTCTTGACCAAATTCTTTCCCCCCTCAAAGACCGTTGAAATGAGAGGGAAGATCAATGCTTTCATTATGAAGGACAAGGAGAGTTTGTCCAAGTCATGGGAGAGGTTCAAGGACATTCTTTTGGATTGCCCACATCATGGGATTCCAAAGATAGAGTTGTTGGAGATATACTTCAAGGGACTGGACGGAAGTACCCAGTTCAACCTCCAATTACTTTCCGCCGGTACCTTTATGGACATGGAGATTGATGAAGCTTGGGACTTTATTGAAAAGCAAGCTTTGCATATGGAGAAGTACACCCATCAAGGTGCTGAAGGTGGAGTTAAAAGAGTTAACTTCCAAGAAACTCAGCCCAACAACAATCAACTCACGTCTTTGAAGAATGACGTGAAGCAATTGAAGGAACTCTTGGTTGCTCAAACCAAGAAGGAAGAGCAAGGATCAAGGAACAACAATAATGGATACCGTAACAACAACAATAGTTTCCGAAACAACAACTACAACAACAACAATAGAGGATCCAATAGCAACAATTGGATGGCAAACAATCAAAACAACCAAATATCTGGTAACAATTATTCCAACTCCAATTCTAAGAATTCCTCTAATCCTTTCCTTTCTTCCCCTTCTTCTTCTTCTACTCCATTAAAGAGCCAGGGGCAGGATCAAGTTCGTCCCAGCCGGACAAGAAAGACGCAGTGCTGGAGGCCATCTTGATCAAGCTTAATGCTATGGAGACTTCAATGACTTAATTTTCGAAGGCCCAAAAAGCCTTTGAACAACAACTTTCTAGTAGGGCGAATGAAGCATCAAGAGATCCAGGGAAGCTTCCAGCAAGGACCGAAAGCAACCCTAAGGGCCAGATCATGGCCATAACGACGAGGAGTGGACTCAAAACTGCAGATCCAGTGCCTCGGTCGATGCAAACCACCTAGGTCCAGGTGCAGTCGAAGAACACTTCGACCGAGATGCCAACCGAGGTAGAGCCACAGAAAGCGGAGGGGAAAACTGAAGTTTATGTTCCACATCCTGCATACAAACCACCACTTCCATTCCCCCAGTCGAGGGCCAGAGCACATCTAGACTAGCACTTTGGTAAGTTCCTTGACTTGATGAATAAACTACACATTAACATTCCTTTCCTTGATGCTATTCTAGGGATGCCCGCCTATGGGAAGTTCTTAAAAGAGATCCTATCAAGGAAGAGGAAACTGGAAGACTTTGGTGAAGTTAGGATGACATCTAAATCCTCGGAGCTCATTCAAATCATGAAGGAGAAGGTGCCACCTAAATTAAGAGATCCCGGCTCATTTTGCATTCCCATTCAAGTTGGGGATGTCACTTGTGAAGCCTTATGTGATCTAGGAGCCAGCGTGAGCACCATTCCGCTGGAGCTTTGTGTGAAGATCGGACTTGGAGAGCCCAAGCCGGTTAAGATTTGATTATACATGGCGGACCGCTCCATTACCCATCCCGTGGGCATCTTGAAAGACGTTCCGGTTAAGTTAGGTAACTTCTATTTACCTATAGACTTTGTAGTACTTGATATTCCCGCAGATTATCCTGTTCCTATCATTCTCGGGAGGCCATTTCTAGCAACTTCGGGTTTCAACGTGGATTGTAAGAATGCCAAGTTGAAATTCAACATTGGTAGGGATGAAGTGGAGTTTGCATTGCTTGCTGCAATGAAAGGGGAGCAACTCAGCGATGATATCTTCAACATCTATGATGAAGAAGAATCAAGAGAATTGGTGAGCTCTATCCTTATTAACGATCCACTCGAAAGAGTTATAAGTTTCAGTTTGATGGAGGAAGGTATAGATGCTTCTTGTGATGCAGATATACGGAGCTTGAAGGCACTAGAAGAAGATCCAGGAGCTAAAACTGAGAAACTACTCCAGGAGACGAAGATCTCCAGTTTCGGTTCCAGTTACAATACCTCGACCGAGGCACTTTCTGGACTGAGCGAGGCGACTGAAGAACATCTCGGTCAACGCCTCTGCACGTCGACCGAGGTCGAAAGCCAGATGATGTCAACTGAGACTGCAGAAAATAACAAACTTCTTACTTCTTTCTCTGACATTCATCCTCAGTTGGTGGAACATTCTATTCACCAACTTTTTGATAATAAAGGACCTTGGTATGCTGATATTGTGAATTATCTTGTTTGCCAGGAAATACCGCCCGGATTGACGTACTCTCAAAGGAAGAAATTCTTCAAGGACGTACGCCATTACTACTGGGATGAACCGCTGCTATTCAAGCGCGGGCCGGATGGGATGCTTCGAAGAAGCATTCCGGAAGATGAAGTTAATAGCGTCATACGGCATTGTCATTCACTTCCTTGTGGAGGACATGCTAGCACCGATAAGACATGTGATAAGTTGAGATATGGGGCGAAACGAGTGGAAGCTTCAAGGTTAATGGTCATAGACTTAAGAAATACAAACCGGAAGTTCCGGTCGAGGAGGTTGCACCAATATACCTTGCATGAGGGATTCCGTATGGTCCAGCTAGCGACCTTAAACCAAGCGCTTCTTGGGAGGCAACCCAAGGTATTGCTTTCTTTTCCCTTTTTCTAGTCTAGCTTATATAGTTTTGCTTTTGCTTTGCTTTGTTTTTGGCGTCCTAAACAGATAACAAGTGACATCTAAGGAAGGAATACAAACCAGGAGCATAACTGGAAGGACAGAAGTTCGAGAATTCGAGAAGACGGAGTTTGACTGAGGTATATCTCGGTTGCTGTCAGAGCACCTCGACCGAGATGATTCTTGAGCAACCGAGGCGACTAGGGTTTCTGAAGAGCCACCTCGGTCCGTACCACCTCGGTCCAGTCGAGACCACCTCGACCGAGGTGACAGCAGTTCCAGAAAAGGTATAAAAAGGGGAAAAAATTCTTTTTCTTCTCTTTACCTACCCCCTCGACCGCGGCGCTCCCTTTCACCTCGCCCTTTGATTCTTGCTCGTTTTCGAAGATTTTCGCTTCCAAATTGCGATTAAAGCATAGAGGATCAAGTTGCAAGTGCAAATCTGCAAAGAAATCGAACCGAAATGGCCGAACGAGGTAAAAGTGAACAAAACCCTAACCTCTATGATTTCGCTTCGATTTGAGCTTGGATTGCACTGCATTTGTTGAGAAACGGATTAAGTACCCCATAGGAACCAGTTGTAATGATTTTGGGGGAAAAGAACTGGATTTTTGAGAGATTAGATCGCACAGTTTTTCGCCTCGGTCCGGTCGAGTTGTGCCTCAGCCGAGGTGATTCTTTAGTGTTGTCAGACTGACCGAGGTGCCCTGACAGAAAGAGATTTGAAATGAGTTCTGACCGACGTCTTGCCATTAGGGATAGATCCTCCCCTTCCCCTTCCTCTTCTTCTTCTAGACCTTATCGACTGATGATCCAGGAGCGACACCAGGTCGATTACGACCGTATTGTAGCCCGTCCAGTGATAGCACCTCACTTCCTGGACGGATCAGCCTTTGATTGTCTCCATGTGGATGGAGACCTTACACGTATGATATCGACGATAGGATTGGATCAGTTTACTTAGATCCGCGCACCTGCCTATTTGGAGCCCACCCTAGAGTTTGTTAGCTCCTTTACCTACCTCCTCACAGAGCGTTATGTGAAGTACCGGTTGATGAACCGGAACTTCTTAGTGCCATTAGAGTATTGGAGGGACATTTTTGGCTTTCCTGCCCCGACCGCTGTTGACTTCCCTTCCCGGATAGTAGCTAGGGAGTTTTGGAGACAGATTGCTCACGTGGTTGAGCACGCAAACAGGTGGCGCCCTGGAGACTCCAGGGAGAGGGTTATTTTTCATCTTGCTTTTAGGTTAGCCCACCGTATTTTTAGTGAGACACTTCTGGCGCATACTGAGACGCCCCAAAAGGTCCGACAGGGGGAGCTTTTTAGCCTATACTGCATGGTGACTGGAGGGATCCCCGACTTTGGCTTGATGTTGGCAGATGACCTGCACAAGATCAAGGCCAAGGCGAAGGGGGACATTTGCTGCGGATGACTTGTGACCCACATTGCCAGCTATCAGGATATGGATCTCAGTGCTTGCACTATGGTGGCGGCTGCCAAGCCGCTAGGGCTGCAGGAGATGATTACTCGGCAGATTCTGGTTCCCAGAGGACTGACTACACCATATGTGGCGATGCCATGGGAGTTGACTGCACCGTAGGGGATAAGGTGGTCAGCCCAGTTTACAGTTTATGAACCTCATTATTGGCAGTTCGCTTGGGCCCCACTGATGAAGGATTATAGAGAGGCAGCGGCTGCACCACCTGAGGAGGAGGAGGTAGATGATGAGGAGACTGCTGATGACAGGGATGGTGGAGTCCCGATGGATATAGGGACTGATACTGCTAGGACGAGTGCGCCGGTTATTGATCTTGATGATGATGATGATACTGAGCCTACACCAGCCACATCTCTAGTGAGACCTGCTAGGCGTAGAGTACGCCGACACAGAGATCCAGAGGCTCACCGTCGGATCGATGATCTGACGTATCAGATGATTGATTCTTATGCCGCTCTATCACTGGATATCCGCGAGATGCAGGAGAGGCAACATTACCAGCATATGATGGCTCAGATTCAGTGTGAGCACATCATGGGCTACCCGTTCGACCCATCTCAGTATCCGTACGTGCCACCACCACCACCACCGGATCATAATTATTGAGAGCTGCAGGATTTTCTTTCTTATTTTTATGTAGTTCAACTTTATGTCCGGTGAGTACTTTATTTCCTTTAGACTTATTTCGACCCACTGGGACAGTGTGTCCCAAGTATGGGGTATTTATGTATTATTTGACTCATGGATGTATGACTTGACCTTCTACGATATTTATGCTTTATTTTGCTTCTATGATTTTATTTGAGACTGGATGCATACATACAGGTTTTTGATTGAGAAAAACGTCGAAACTGAAAGAAAAAACTGGTTTTAAAAAAAAAATTTGACCTCGACCGGGGCAGTTCTGGCCGAACGAGGTGATTCACCTCGGATGACCTAAGAACACCTCGACCGAGGTGGGTTAACTAAGAGTTTTTGAAAACGATTTTTGTGCTTCTTATCTAGATATGATCTCAGTGAAGATCTTGCTTACTGACTGGTTTTGAAATCTTTATGTGTTTGAAAGGTTTTATAATATGTTTAAGTTGCTAAATGCTTTGTTTGAAATTATTGGCATGTTTAATACTTTGTTTTTGTCTAAATTATGTTGAATTTGAAGGTTGACACCGCAAGGTAAGTTCTCTCACTTTCTTCCTGGGAAAACCAAGGCAATTCATTCTTCTCTCTTCTTCTTCTTGATCATGCTTACCCCTCATATACATTTTGCCTCCCTTTACCTATCCGGGAATTTGGAAGCAAGCAAAGTGGTGAAAGCAAGTGAAGTAAAAGTGAGAAGTTGGCTGGAAGTTAGAAAGCATTAAATAGGTTTGGTGAAGTCAATCATGATGATGAGTAACTCGGCACCATTCACATAGCCGGGTGTTTGTGTCTTCCCAAAGTCGGATTGAGCGATATTCCTAACGGGTCATGGTATGTGCATCAAGGGTTTGATGCATCTCAAGAAATTGATGATTGCTGATTTCCTAGGCTTCGGTTATTGTGCACCTCTGTCTATGCATCCCAAAAAGTAAAGTAAAAAGAAAAAATGTGAAATATGCAAAGCTTATTTGTGGAAGATGTTGAAAGTAAAAGTGAAGTTATCCTTTTCCCGGATTCTAGCACCACATTACCTTACATACATCCCTACCCTACACGTTTCTTGACCTTTCTTTTGGGAAGCCCTTGAGACCTCGAGCTTGTTGATTGACTTAGCGGTTTAAACTAGATTATACATTATTAATTTCGATGACTATGATTTGTTATGCATTCTATGATTTTATGCAAAGATGAACAACTTTCTTATATTTATAAAATGTTTTAATCATATTTTGCTTTTAAAATCCATGAAGTATTCTCTTAGAGTGATCTATGATTATAGCAAACCATAAAATGTTTTCGAAAGACTTTTTCATTGATCTTTATGACTTATAATCCATTCTATCTTGTATTTTATATGCGGAACTTGCTTGGGGACAAGCAAGGGCTAAGTATGGGGTATTTTGATAGCATGTATTATTGTCTATATTTTGGGGTTTGTTTAGACGTTTTATCTTCAATAATCTGCATGTTTGTATGTACATTATGTGATTATATTACCATTTCATCTACATTTGCGGGAATCGAGGTCTACACCTTGTTTTGTTGTAATTGTAGGTAAAATGGCACGTTTTGCATCAAAAAGGAGCAAAAGGAGCTATGGAGTCATTGGAACTACATTCAGGAACATAAGGAAACATCGAGGAAGCATAGCCATGGATTAAAGATTCACTTTGGACCAGTTTTGAGAGATTTCACATTCAGTTGTAATTCACCTCGGTTGACTATAGAGTTACCTCGACCGAGGTGATCCAGAGAAATCGACTCGATCGAGGCGAACACCTGGGACGCGGCGAGAATATTTTATTCTTGGCTGAGATCTTTTAATTTTGGAAAGAGGATCTTATATTTTTGGGCTTGGCTCCTGGAAGGAAGAAGATATTTCAGATGATATATTTTACCTATTTTTATGGGAAGAGATCTTTCTAAGATATCTTATCTTTGGAGACTTACCCGGTAATTTCTTAGTTTGTTTACCGAAGATCATAAGTGTGGGTAATAAAGGTTTATCCTTTATTGGGGTTTGAGTGTGCTTTCATTCCATCTTTGTGAGTTAGCTTGAGACTTACCCGGTAAAGGTTGATTCTATTCCCTTAGTTGGAGCGCTAGTTTGAGGATATAGTTCTTTATCTTAATTCCTTGAGACTTACCCGGTAATAGGAGTTATGGTTTTAGGATTAGTGTGTAGTGAGACTTATCCGGTGATCTATTCCACTTTAGAAACACCTTCCCTATGCAAAAACCTCAGCTTTGTCCACTTTACCTTGAGATCTTGAGTTGGAACCACAACTAGATGCTTTAATCCCTAGAATTGCATATTTCCTTTATTGACTTCTATCATCTTTGATTGTTTTAATTGCTTTGTCGTTAGTAATTGCTAAAGCTTACCGTGATTGACTTTGTTTCACTAAGTCCCTGTGATCGACCCCTGGAATTCCTTGCTTTATACTACGATTGACCCGTACACTGCGGGTTCGCATCCTTGTTTTAAGCTTAAGTCTAGGGTTATAAATTTCTAAAGTGGATTAAAACAACCGCCCGATTAATGATTCGCCTTGCCTGATTTGCCATTTTACATTGTGAGTATCTTTTCCATCTTTTCTTTTCTTCACATTGGGGACAATGTGAGTTTTAAGTATGGGGTGGAGGTATTTGCAATACCATTTGCATGTTTTATGTCTTGCATCATATGATTTTGAAATTTTTTAAAATTTTTAAAAAGTTTTGTGCCTTTAGGATGGATATGATTTCTATGATAACATTTGTTTGGTGAAATAGCTATGATGATTCTTATATGTTTGAATTGATTTATGACATATTTGGGATTTGAATACTTTATTAGAATTTCATGCATGTTTGATAATTCTCTTTCATTCTAAATCATGTTGAGTGTTGAAGGTTGAAACCGCAAATAAGTTCTTACACTTCTTATTGAAATGATTAAGGCAATTCAATTTTCTTTCTTCTTTCTTTGATCATTTAGCCCCTCAATGAAATAATTGCCCCCTTACCTATCCGGGAATTAGGAGGAGTTGTGTTTTGGCATGTTTGATGTGGGAGGGCCATGAAAGCAATTATTAGCATTCAACAAATAGAAATTATAGGTTTGGGGAAGTCAATCATGATGATGAGTAACTCGGCACCATTCACATAGCCGGGTGTTTGTGTCTTGCCAAAGTCGGATTGAGCGATATTCCTAACGGATTATGGTATGTGCATCAAGGGTTTGAGGCATCTCGAAATTGAGAAACGCCAATCTTCTAAGCTTCAGTTTTTGTGCACCGCTGTCCATAACTCCAAAAGTAAAGTCGAAAAATTATGTGCAAAAAGTAAAGAGCAAAGCTCTAAGTTTGTGGATGGTTCAAGTAAAAAGAAAAAAAATTATGTTGTTCCTTCTTCCCGGATTCATACATCACATTCCTTTACAAATTTTCCACCCTTTCCGCACTCTAGACCTTACTTGAAAGAACTTAAGATCTTTGAGTATGTTGTTTGGCTTTGTGGTCTAAATTGGATTCCTCGTGATTGATTTTGATATATTGCAAGTTATGATGCATGTTATGATTTTCTTCCAAAGTGTCATTATCCTTTTTTATGATATAATTCCTTTTGATCATATGATGATTTTTATTAACTATGAAGCAACCATTTGAGGGTGATCTATGAATAGAAGCACAACCAAAATATTGTGGTTTTTCTTTATTTTTTCATATTCATAATCCATATCATCTTGTATCTTAAGTTTAAACCTTGTTTGGGGACAAGCAAGAGGCAAGTATGGGGTATTTTGATGACATGTATTATGACCTATTTTTTGTCATGTATTTATATAGATTTTCCCTTTATTTTGCATGCATAGACATACATTCATGGCATTTATGGTTATATTCACCTACTTTGCAAGAATAGAGGTCTACACAGATTTTTATTGCATTTGTAGGTAATTTGGCGAATTATGGAGCAAAAATGGAACATTTAAAGATTAAGCCTTGAAGCTGGACAAAAAGGAGCATAAAAGGAATTTAGGATGCGCCAAAGTATCTTCTGATACCGTCTGACGCGCCAAAGTATTTTCTGATACCTTCGGACGCGGCCCAATGTATTTTCTGATACCTTATGACGCGGCCCATAGTATCTTATGATACCGTCTGACGCACCAAAGTATTTTCTGATACCTTATGACTCGGCCCAGAGTATCTTATGATACCGGCGGATTCGACTTCTTTTCAGCCCAAATATTTAGGGTTTTATCTTTAAACCCTAGATAGATCCGTACCTATATTCGATAGCATTCAACATTGAAGGGAGAGTCAAAACCTCCAAAAAGGGGAATCAATTTCTCCAAAGGGAGAGTAGAAGGAGCGAAAATCTCCAAGAGGGAGACTTAGGACGGTGACAGCCCCAGGATTTGGACCCCCAAAGAGAGGGAGGCTTGAAGACTTTATTGCGTACAGGGAAGATTTTGGGTAGGACCCAATTTCCTATTTTTGGAGTTGGAAGATCTTAGAGTTTACATTTGAAGGCGGATTGACATCCCGTTCTTCATTGCCCCTAGAAATTTTGTGAGGTTTTTCTGTTCCTTTGATTGTACATCCATTGAACGCGGTTTGCGATTATTGTGTTTGATTGACATTTGTTTTGAGTTTACTATTGAAATTTCAAGGTTTTACCTTTTCTCCCTTTCATATTTGATTATTGATATCATAATGATGATTATTGGCTAAAACTCTTTAGCAATTCTAAGGTGAAGGGTTTATAGTTGTGGCTTAGATGATGATAGATCGATCGTAATTTGATTGGACCCTGAGAGTTAGAGAAATATCGTCGACACCCTAAATCACAGCCTGTTCTTAGGTTTCCACGGTTGTGATTCTCAAGAACTACCCGTGATTTACTTCAGTTTACGAACCTTGCTTTTACTATAATCCAAAGTTAAAGATTTGCTTTAACTTAGTCTTGGCTTGCCTTTTCTAGGTAGTAGTGAAGCCTCAACAACCTCTACTTCGATTTTGAGTGTCACAACCTTAATCGGTTTAGTTAGTCTTGATCCTTGGGTTACAAGTTTGGGTATTTGAGATTAATTCTTGTCTTTAGATCCTTTCTATACTGAAGCCTCAACAACCTTTATAAAGAGTATTTCTAGATAAGTCATATAAAGCCTTGGAACTTCACCGTACATTGCTTTACCTTAGCATACCTTTGCAACTCTTAACTATGTCTTTAGTTCTTTAGTATATCTTGAATCGATTGCCACAATTAGATACCTGGATCTTTAGGGTTGCTGTTTTCCCAAAATATTTGCAAAGCTTATTACCTTTACTTGCTTGACAATTTACAAACTGAATTTGTTCCCCCCAAATCCCTATGTTCGATACTCTGGAATACTTGCTAATCTACGCCGATCCGTACACTGCGGGTTCGCTTGCTTTTATTATAGTTTTATAAATTTAAAGCTTGATTGCACGCACACTAAGTGGCGAACATATGGTATTAACCGAGATGAAGTCATTTGGTTCTACCACATAGAACCTATAAGCTTTGGAGTGTTCGGCATAGCCAATGAACACACACTCAACACCTCTTTCACCTAAAGTCTTGCGTTTGTTGTCATTTAGCCTTACTATGGCTCGACATCCCCAAACTCGTAAGTAATGTAGGTTTGGTTTCCTTTTGAACCATAGTTCGTAAGGAGTCTTCTTACTTTTTTTTTCGAACACGATTAAACAAGTAGTTTACCGTGAGCATAGCTTCACCCCAAATCGAATTCTTAAGACCCGAGTAAGACAACATGGCATTGACCATCTCTTTAAGCACTCGATTCTTTCGTTCGGCCACAACATTTGATTGTGGTGTGTAAGGTGTCGTGGTCTCATGTATGATCCCGACACTCTTAAAGTATTCCTTATCCATAAATTCACCACCACGATCCGTGCGTAGTCTTTTTATTAAGGTACCTTGTTACAACTCAGATTCATTCTTGAATACATAGAATTTGTCTAAGGCATCACTCTTTGCAAAGAGTAGATATATGTAACAATACCTAGAGTAATCATCTATGAATGTTACATAATACTTCTTCTTTCCTAATGAAGGAGTAGAGTGCAAGTCGCCTAGATCTGAGTGGACTAAGCCGAGCATTGATTGTTATCTTTCAACTCTAGGAAATGGAAGTCTTCTTATCTTGGTAAACATGCACATTTTACACTTGTCTTTTGGCAAGTCAAGTTTAGGTAAAATACCATCCTTAGTCATGTCATTCATACACTTAAAATGAACATGTCCAAGCCGTGCATGATGTTCGCCCCTAAACGTGCGTGCAAATAAGTTTTAATTTATAAAACTAGAATAAAAGCAAGCGAACCCGCAGTGTACGGATCGGCGTAGTTAAGCAAGTATTCTAGAGTATCGAACTCAGGGATTTGGGGATCAAATTCAGTTCACAAATTATCGAGCAATGAAAATAGAAGTTTTTGTAAATATTAGGGAAAACAACAACCCTAAAGATCCGGATATCAAATTGGGGCAATCGATTCAAGATATACTATATATATAAGGACGAGTTAAAACTTCCAAAGGTATACTAAAGTAAGGTTATGTACGGCGAAGTTCCAAAACCCTATATGTCTAACCAAAAGGTACTCTCTATAAAGGTTGTTGAGGCTGCAGTATCGAAAGGATCTAAGGACAAGAATTAATCTCAAATACCCATGCCCAAACCCAAGGAATCAAAGATAAACTAAAACGGTTAAGGCTGTGACACTCGAAACTGAAATAGAGGATGTTGAGTCTCACTACTACCTAGGAAAGGCAAGTCAAGGCTAGGTTAAAGCTAATCTTTAACTTTGGATTAAAGCAAAAGCAAAGGTCGTAAAACAGGTAAAATTACGGATAGTTCTTGAGAATCACGGCCGTGCAAACCAAGAACATCCCGTGATTTAGGGTGTCGACGATGTTTCTCACACTCTCAGGGTCCAATTTATTTACGATCGATCTATCCTTATCTAAGCCACAACTATCAACCCTTCACCTTAGAATTGCTAAATGGTTTTATCCAATAATCATCATTGTAAAATCAAATATCAAATATGAAAGGGAGGAAAGGTAAAACCTTGAAATCTCAATAATAAACTCAAAACAAATGTCAATCAAATACAATAATCACAAACCGCGCTCAATGGATGTAGAATCAAAGGAATAGAAAAATCTCACAAAATTTCTAGGGACAATGAAGAACGGGATGTCAGTCCGCCTTCAAATGTAAACCCTAAGATCTTCCAACTCAAAAAATAGGAACGTGCGTCCTTCCCATATCTTCCTTCAAAACCCAACGTCCAAGTCTTCAAGTTGGAGATTTCTGCTCCGTCTAAGTCTCCCATTTTGAAGATTTTGGCTCTTTCCAATCTCCCTTTGGAGAATTTGACTCCTTTCTAGTCTTCCTTTGAAGAAATTGACTTCTTCTAGTCTCCTTTGAAGAAATTGACTCCTTTTCGTCTCCCTTTGGAGAAATTGACTCCAAGTCCGGGCTGTCACCGTCCGCCCTTCAATGTTAAAGGCTCTCGAATATATGTAGGGATGAATTTTGGGTTTAAAGGTAAAACCCTAAATTTTTGGGCTGAAAAGAAGTCGAGTCTGCTAGTATCAGAAAATACTTTGGGCCGCGTCCTAACTTCCTTTTATTGCTCCTTTTTGTTCCGCTTCAAGGCTTAATCCTTAAATATGCTATTTCTCTCCATAATCCGTCAAATTACCTACAAATGCAATAAAACTCTATGTAGACCTCTATTCTTGCAAAGTAGGTGAATATAACCATAAATGTCATTAATGTATGTCTATGCATGCAAAATAAAGGCAAAATCTATATAAATACATGCCTAAAAATAGGTCATAATTCATGTCATCAAAATACCCCATACTTGCCTCTTGCTTGTCCCCAAGCAAGGTTTAAACTTAAAATAAAAGATGATATGGATTATGAATATGCAAAAATAAAGAAAAACCACAATATTTTGGTTGTGCTTCTATTCATAGATCACCCTCAAATGGTTGGTTTATAGCTAATGAAAATCATCATATGATCAAAAGGAATTATATCATGAAAAGAATAATCACACTTTGGAAGAAAATCATAACATGCATCATAACTTGCAATATATCAAAATCAATCATGAGGAATCCAGTTTAGACCACAAAGCCAAACAACATACTGAAAGATCTTAAGGTCTTTCAAGCAAAGGTCAAGAAACGTGAATAGGTGAGAACTTATAAAGGAATGTTGTGTATAAATCCGGGAAAAAGGAACAACACAAACTCTTTTTCTTTTTACTATTTGAACTAACCACCATTGAGAGCTTTGCTCTCCCTTTTCAACACAAAATTCTTTTTCGACTTTACTTTTTGGAAATATGGACAGCGGTGCACAAAAACCGAAGCCTAGGAGATTGGCGTTTCTCAATTTCGAGATGCCTCAAACCCTTGATGCACATACCATAATCCGTTAGGAATATCGCTCAATCCGACTTTGGCAAGACACAAACACCCGGCTATGTGAATGGTGCGGAGTTACTCATCATCATGATTGACTTCCCCAAACCTATTTTCTATACTTTGAATGCACAATTTTCTTTCATGGCCCTCCCACATCAAACATACCAAAATTCAACTCTTCCTAGTTCCCGGATAGGTAAGGGAGGAAACTATTTCATTGAGGGGCTGGATGAATAAAGAAGAAGCAAGAAAAATCGAGGTGTCTTAATCATAACAATAAGAAGTGTAAGAACTTATAATGCGGTTTCAACCTTCAATACTCAACATGATTTAGAATGAAAGCAAATTATCAAACATGCATGAAATTCTAACAAAGTATACAAATCCCACATATGTTATAAATCAATTCAAGCATACAAGAATCATCATAGCTATTCCACAAAACAATATTCATCATAGAGATTATTTCCATCCTATAAGCACAAATTTTTTTAAAATTTTTCAAAATTTTCAAATCATATGATGCAAGTCATATGTTCGCTCCAAACGGTGTGTGCAAGCTTTAAATTTATAACCCTAGACGTAAGCTTAAAACAAGGATGCGAACCCGCAGTGTACGGGTCAATCGTAGTAAAAAGCAAGGAATTCCAGGGGTCGATCACAGGGACTTAGTGAAACTAAGTCGATAACAGTAAGCTTCAGTAATTACTAACCACGAAAGCAATTAAAACAATCAAAGATGATAAAAAGTTAATAAAAGAAATATGCAATTCTAGCGATTAAAACATCTAGTTGTGGTTCCAACTCAAGATCTCAAAGTAAGCGGACAAAGCTGAGATTTTTTCAAGGGGAAGCTGTTTCTAAAATGGAGTAGATCACCGGGTAAGTCTCACTACTCACAATCCCAAACCGTAACTCCTATTACTGGGTAAGTCTCAAGGAATCAAGATAAAGAACTATAACCTCAAACCAACACACCACCTAAGGGAATAGAATCAACCTTTACCGGGTAAGTCTCAGGCTAACTCACAAAGATGGGATGAAAGCACACTCAAACCCCAATAAAGGATAAACCTTTATTACCTACACTTATGATCTTAGGTAAACAAACTAAGGAATTACCGGGTAAGTCTCATCCTAAGCTTGCATTGAACCGGGAAAGGTGTAATAAGAATAGGATTTGGCAAACTCTAACACTTAACTCTCAGTTTCGGAACAGGAAAGTTACCTCGGTCAGCAGAATTCCAACCCGGCCGAGATGTTCATCAACTGAGCGAGATGCTTAGGGTTAAGGTTAAAGGCTCGAACTTTCAGGATCCTATTGTGATTTAAGACTATTCTATCATTGTTTTTCCCACAACCTTCAGCAAATCACCCTAGAATCACACAAGGAAATTAGCCACTCATCATCATGAAAGTATTAATCAAATATATGGGAAGAAGCTCAATATTTGAACAAGAAGAATTTAAAGAAAAGACTTCAGTAACTGAATCAAATATCACAACAAAGCGTTCCTTGGATAGAAATCCAACAAAGACAATCGACAAAAGAAGGGAATCTAAGATGATTTTACAAAAACCCTTCAAAAAGCTATCAAAGCTATAAACTTCCTTCAACCTTCAAAAAGGTTCTTCAAATCTTCCAACTGGAATATGGCTGCAGCAGGTGTCTAAACACAATCTCCGTGTATAGCGGATGTGGGGGTGTATGCAGCCTGCTGGATTTGTGGAAATCTAGCCCTTTTTATAGGAAAATAACCCTCCAAAGATTAAATATCTTAGAAAGATCTCTTCCCATAAAAATAGGTAAAATATATGATCTGATTTATCTTCTTTCTTCCAGGAGCCAAGAATAAAATATTCTCGCCGCGTCCCAGGTGTTCGCCTCGGTCGAGTCGACTTCCCTGGATCACCTCAGTCGAGGTGACTCTGTAGTCAACCGAGGTGAATCACAACTGAATGTGAAATCTCTCAAAACTGGTCCAAAGTGAATCCTTAATCCATGGCTATGCTTCCTGGATGTTTCCTGAATGTAGCTCCGATGACTCCATAGCTCCTTTTGCTCCTTTTTGATGCAAAACGTGCCATTTTACCTACGATTACAACAAAACTAGGTGTAGACCTCGATTCCCGCAAAGGTAGATGAAATGGTAATATAATCACATAATATACATACAAACATGCAGATTATTGAAGATAAAACGTCTAAACAAGTCTCAAAATATTGACAATAATACATGCTATCAAAATACCCCATACTTAGCCCTTGCTTGTCCCCAAGCAAGTTCCGAATCTAGAATACAAGATAGAATGGATTATAAGTCATAAAGATCAATAAAAAAGTCTTTCAAAAACATTTTAATGGTGTGCTACAATCATAGATCACTCTAAGAGAATACTTCATGGAATTAGAAATCAAAATATGATCAAAACATTTTATAAATATAGGAAAGTTGTTCATCTTTGCATAAAATCATATAATGCATAATAAATCATAATCATCGAAATTAATCATGTATAATCCAGTTTAAACCACTAAGTCAATCAACAAGCTCGAGGTCTCAAGGGCTTTCAAGAGAAGGTCGAAGAAACGTGTGAGGGTGGGATGTATAGAAGGGAATGTGGTGCTAGAATCCGGGAAAAGGATCTTTTACTTTACTTCCTTTGAACTTCAACATCTTCCACCAATAAGCTTTGCTTATTTTTACTTTTTTACTTTTTGGGATGCATGGATAGAGGTGCACAATAACCGAAGCCTAGGAGATTAGCAATCATCAATTTCTTGAGATGCATCAAACCCTTGATGCACATACCATGACCCATTAGGAATATCACTCAATCCGACTTTCGCATGACACAAACACCCGGCTATGTGAATGATGCCGAGTTACTCATCATCATGATTGACTTCCCCAAACCTATTTGTTTCTTTCTAACTTTCAGCAAACATCTCAACTTTTCTTTCACTTGCTTTTCACTTTGCTTGCTTCCAAATTCCCGGATAGTTAAAGGGAGGCAAATATATATATGAGGGGCTAAGCATGATCAAGAAGAAGAAGAAGAGAAGAGAATGAATTGCCTTGGTCTTTCCAGGAAGAAAGTGAGAGAACTCATCATGTGGTGTCAACCTTCAAATTCAACATAATTTGGATAAAAACAAAGTATTAAACATACCAAAAATTTCAAACAAAGCATTTAGCAACTTAAACATATCATAAAACCTTTCAGGCATATAAAGATTTCAAAACCAGTCAGTAAACAAGATCTTCACTCAGATCATATCCAGATAAGAAGCACAAAAATCGTTTTCGAAAACTCTCAGTTAACCCACCTCGGTCGAGGTGTTCTTAGGTCAACCGAGGTGAAACACCTCGTTCGGCTAGAACTGCCCCTGTCGAGGTCAAAAAAAATTTTAAAAACTAGTTTTTTGACGTTTTCTCAATCAAATAACCTGTATGTATGCATGCAGTCTCAGATAAACACATAGAAGCAGAATAAAGCATAAATATCATAGAAAGTCAAGTCATACATCCATAAGTCAAGTCATACATAAATACCCCATACTTGGGACACACTGTCCCAGTGGGTCAAAATAAGTCTAAGGAAATAAAGTACTCACCGGACATAAAGCTGAATTGCAAAAAAATAAGAAAGAAAATCCTGCAGCTCTCAATAGTCACGATCCGGTGGTGGTGGTGGTGGCACATATGGATACTGAGACGGGTCGAATGGGTAGCCCATGATGTGCTCAAACTGAATCTGAGACATCATATGCTGGTAATGCTGCATCTCTTGCATCTCGCGGATATCCAGTGACAGAGCGGGATAAGAATCAATCACCTGATCCGTCAGTTCATCGATCCGACGGTGTGCCTCTGGATCTCTGTGTCGGCGTACTCTACGCCTAGTAGGTCTCACTAGAGATGTGGCCGGTGCAAGCTCAGTATCATCATCATCGTCAAGATCAATAACCGGCGCACTAGTCCCGGCTGTATCCGTCCGTGTATCCATCGGGACTCCATCATCCCTGTCATCAGCAGTCTCCTCATCATCTACCTCCTCCTCCTCAGCTGGTGCAGCCGCTGCCTCTCTATAATCCTCCATCAGTGGGGCCCAAGCGGTCTGCCGGTAATGAGGGTCATAAATTGTAAACTGGGCTGACCACCTGATCTCCTGCGGTGCAGTCAGCTCCCATGGCATCGCCACATATGACGTAGTCACTCCTCGGGGAACTAGAATT
Source organism: Fagopyrum homotropicum (assembly GCA_033239125.1). Lineage (NCBI taxonomy): Eukaryota > Viridiplantae > Streptophyta > Magnoliopsida > Caryophyllales > Polygonaceae > Fagopyrum > Fagopyrum homotropicum. Next base: position 117,811,100 of record BSWB01000003.1, read on the forward strand.
CGTCGAGTGATCATCTCCTGCAGCCCTAGCGGCTTGGCAGCCGCCACCATAGTACAAGCACTAAGGTCCATGTCCTGATAGTTGGCAATGTGTGTCACAATCCCTCCGCAACAGATATCTCCCTTCCCCTTGGCCTTGATCTTGTGCAGATCCTCTACCAGCATCAAGTCAAAGTCCGAGATCCCTCCTGTCACCATGCAGTATAGGCTAAAAAGCTCCCCTTGTCGGACCTTCTGGGGCGTCTCAGTACGCGCCAGAAGTGTCTCACTAAAGATGCGGTGGGCTAACCTAAAGGCTAGATGGAGATTAAACCCTCTCCCTGTTGTCTCCAGGGCGCCACCTGTCTGCGTGCTCAACCACGTGAGCAATTTGTCGCCAAAACTCCCTAGCTACAGTCCGGGAAGGGAAGTCAATAGCGGTCGGGGCAGGAAAGCCAAAAATATCCCTCCAATGCTCTAGTAGAGCTATGAAGTACCGGTTCATCAACCGGTACTTCACAAAATGCTTTGTGGGGAGGTAGGTGAAGAAGCTAACAAACTCTAGGGTAGGTTCCAAATAGGCAGGTGCACGGATCTCAGTAAACGAATCCAATCCTACCGTCGATATCATACGTCTAAGGTCTCCATCCACATGGAGATAGTCAAAGGCTGATATGTCCAGGAAGCGAGGTGCTATCACTGGACGGGCTGCTATACGCTCGTAATCTACCCGGTGTCTCTCATGGATCACCGGTCTATAAGGTCGGGAAGAAGAGGAAGAAAGGGAAGGGGAGGATCTATCCCTAAGGGCAAGGCGTCTATCAGAACTCATTTTCAAACTCTCACTGTCAGATCACCTCGGTCGGTCTGACAAACTGAAGAATCACCTCGGCCGAGGCACAACTCGACTGGACCGAGGCGAAAAACTGTTTCGGCGATTCCCTCAAAAATCCAGTTATTTTCCCCCAAAATCACTACAGCTGGTTCCTATGGGGTACTTAATTTATTTCTCAGCAAATGTGGGGCAATCCAAGCCCAAATCGAAGCAAAAGCAGCGAGGTTAGGGTTTCGTTCTCTTTTTACCTCGTTCGGCCGTTTTGGTTCGATTTCTTCGCATATCGACGCTTGCACTGGGATCCTCTACGCTTTAATCGCAGTTGGAAGCGAAAATCTTCGAAAACGAGCAAGAATCGGAGAGGCGAGGTGAAAGGGGCTGCCGCGGTCGAGGAGGGTAAAGATAGAAGAGAGAGAAAATAAATCCCCCTTTTATACCCTTTTCTGCAACTGTTGTCACCTCGGTCGAGGTGGTCTCGACTGGACCGAGGTGGTACGGACCGAGGTGGGTCTTCAGAAACCCTAGTCGCCTCGGTTGCTCAAGAATCATCTCGGTCGAGGTGTTGTGACAGCAACCGAGATGTACCTCTGTCAGACTCCGTCTTCTCAAATTCTTGAACTTCTTTCCTTCCAGTTATGCTCCTGATTTGTATTCCTTCCTTAAATGTCACCTGTTGTCTGTCTAGGACGCCAAAACAAAACAAAGCAAAAGCAAACTATCTAAGCTAGACTAGAAAAACGGAAAAGAAAGCAATACCTTGGGTTGCCTCCCAAGAAGCGCTTGATTTAAGGTCGCTAGCTGGACCGTACGGCATCTCTCATGCAAGGTATATTGGTGCAACCTCCTCAACCGGAACTTCCGGTTTGTATTTCTTAAGTCTATGACCATTGACCTTGATGCTTCCACTCGTTTCGCCCCATATCTCAACTGCACCATGAGGAAAAACATGTTTCACAACATAAGGTCCGGTCCATCTAGATTTCAGCTTACCTGGAAAGAGGCGGAGGCGGGAGTTGAGGAGTAGAACTAAGTCTCCTTCATTAAGCTCCTTAGGGATGATACGCTTGTCATGCCATCTCTTCGTTCTTTCTTTATAGATTTTGGCATTCTCATAAGCGTTCAATCGCAGCTCCTCCAGCTCATTGATATCCAATAGCCGCTTCTCACCGGCTTCCTTGATGTCGAAGTTTAGCCATTTGATCGCCCAATATGCTTTGTGTTCTAGCTCAACGGGAAAATGACAAGACTTCCCATACACCAAATTATAAGGGGTGGTACCAATGGGAGTCTTTAATGCGGTCCTGTAGGCCCAAAGAGCATCGTCCAATTTCATGGACCAATCCTTCCTCGTCCTAGAGACGGTCTTCTCCAAAATTGCTTTGATTTCTCTATTCGAGATTTCGACCTTTCCACTAGTTTGAGGGTGATAAGGGGTTGCTACCTTGTGGGTTACCCCATACTTCGATAGAAGTGCTTTGAACTTCCGGTTGATGAAATGCGTCCCTCCATTGCTGATGATGATACGTGGACTTCCAAAACGTGGAAAGATAGTCTTGTTTAAGAATTTCACAACCACCATGGCGTCATTAGTGGGAGAAGCAATGGCTTCAACCCATCTAGACACGTAATCAACTGCTAGAAGAATATAGAGGTTTCCTCCGGAGGATAGGAAAGGTCCCATGAAGTCTATCCCCCATACATCAAAGATTTGCACCTCTTGAATGTTATTAAGTGGCATTTCGTTCCTTCTAGATAAATTCCCTGTTCTTTGGCATGCATCACAAGAGACAACAAACGATTGCACATCTTTAAATAATGTAGGCCAAAAGAAACCGGAACGTAATACCTTAGCACATGTCTTATCGGTGCTAGCATGTCCTCCACAAGGGAGTGAATGACAATGCCGTATGACGCTATAAACTTCATCTTCCGGAATGCATCTTCGAAGCATCCCATCTGGCCCGCGTTTGAATAGCAGCAGTTCATCCCAGTAGTAATGGCGTACGTCCTTGAAGAATTTCTTCTTTTGAGAGTACGTCAATCCGGGCGGTATTTCCTGGCAAACAAGATAATTCACAATATCAGCATACCAAGGTCCTTTATTATCAGAAAGTTGGTGAATAGAATGTTCCACCAACTGAGGATGAATGTCAGAGAAAGGAGTAAGAAATTTATTATTTTCAGCAGTCTCAATTAACTTCATCTCGCCTTCGACCTCGGTCAAGGTGCATAGGTGTTGACCGAGATGTTCTTCAGTCGCCTCGCTCAGTCCAGAAAGTGCCTCGGTCGAGGTACTGTAACTGGAACCGAAACTGAAGATCCTCGTCTCTTGGATTAGCTTCTCAGTTTTAGCTCCTGGATCTTCTTCCAATGCCTTTAAGTTCCGTATATCTGCATCACAAGAAGCATCTATACCTTCCTCCATTAAACTAAAACTAATAACTCTTTCAAGTGGATCGTTAGTAAGGATAGAGCTCACCAATTCTCTTGATTCTTCTTCATCATAGATGTTGAAGATATCATCGCTCAGCTGCTCTCCCTTCATCGCTGCAAGTAATGCAAACTCCACTTCATCGCCACCAATGTTGATTTTCAACTTGGCGTTCTTACAATCCATGTTGCAACCCGAAGTTGCTAGAAATAGCCTCCCGGGAATAATAGGAACAGGATAATCTGCGGGAATGTCAAGTACAACAAAGTCTATAGGTAAATAGAAGTTACCTAACTTGACCGGAACGTCTTCCAAGATTCCCACGGGATGGGTAATGGAGCGATCCGCCATGTATAACCGAATCTTGACCGGCTTGGGCTCTCCAAGTCCGATCTTCACACATAGCTCCAGCGTAATGATGCTCATGCTGGCTCCTAGATCACATAAGGCTTCACAAGTGACATCCCCAACTTGAATGGGAATGCAAAACGAGCCGGGATCTCTTAACTTAGGTGGCATCTTCTCCTTCATGATTTGAATAAGCTCCGAGGATTTAGATGTCATCCTAACATCACCAAAGTCTTCCAGTTTCCTTTTCCTTGATAGGATCTCCTTTAAGTACTTCCCATAGGCGGGCATCCCTAGAATAGCATCAAGGAAAGGAATGTTAATGTGTAGTTTATTCATCAAGTCAAAGAACTTACCAAAGTGTTTGTCTAGATGTGCTCTGGCCCTTGACTGGGGGAATGGAAGTGGTGGTTTGTATGCAGGAGGTGGAACATAAACTTCAGTTTTCCCCTCCGCTTTCTGTTGCTCCACCTCGGTTGGCATCTCGGCCGAAGTGTTCTTCGACTGCACCTGGACCGAGGTGGTCTACGTCGACCGAGGCACTGGATCAGCAGTCTTTAGTCCACTCCTTGTCGTTATAGCCATGATCTGGCCGTTAGGGTTGCTTTCCGTCCTTGCTGGAAGCTTCCCCGGATCTCTTGGCGCTTCATTCGCCCTACTAGCAAGTTGTTGTTCAAAGGCTTTTTGGGCCTTCGAAAATGAAGTCATAGAAGTCTCCATAGCATTAAGCTTGATCAAGATGGCCTCCAGCACTGTGTCCTTCTTGTCCGGCTGGGACGAACTTGATCCTTGCCCCTGGCTTTTTAATGGAGTAGAAGAAGAAGAAGAGGAGGAGAGGAAAGGATTAGAGGAATCGTTAGAGTTGGAGTTAGAATGATTGTTACCAGAAGTTTGGTTGTTCGCCTCCAATTGTTGCTATTGGATCCTCTATTGTTGTTGTTGTAGTTGTTGTTCCGGGAACCGTTGTTGTTATTACGGTATCCATTGTTGTTGTTCCTTGGTCCTTGCTCTTCCTTCTTGGTTTGAGCAACCAAGAGTTCCTTCAATTGCTTCACGTCATTCTTCAAAGACGTGAGTTGATTGTTGTTCGAAGAGTCCTCTTGAAAGTTGACTCTTTTAAGTCCACCTTCAGCTCCTTGGTAGGTATATTTCTCCATATGCAAAGCTTGCTTCTCGATAAAGTCCCAAGCTTCGTCAATCGCCATGTCCATGAAGGTACCGACGGAGAGTAGTTGGAGGTTGAACTGGGTGTTTCCGTCCAATCCCTTGAAGTATATCTCCAACAACTCTATCTTTGGAATCCCATGATGTGGGCAATCCAAAAGAATGTCCTTAAACCTCTCCCATGACTTGGACAAACTCTCCCTGTCCTTCATAATGAATGCATTAATCTTCCCTCTTATTTCAGCGGTCTTAGAGGGGGGAAAGAATTTAGTCAAGAATTCCGTAGTCATCTCCTCCCATGTGCTGATTTTTCCTTGAGGAAGAGATTGATACCAAGTAAGAGCTCTATCTTTCAAAGAAAAGTAAAAAGGTCTTAGCTTTTAATTATTGTTTTCAATAATTACATAGCTCCTTTTGCTCCTTTTTGATGCAAAACGTTCCATTTTACCTACGATTACAACAAAACTAGGTGTAGACCTCGATTCCCGCAAAGGTAGATGAAATGGTAATATAATCACATAATATACATACAAACATGCAGATTATTGAAGATAAAATGTCTAAACAAGTCTCAAAATATAGACAATAATACATGCTATCAACATAAAACATGCAAATGGTATTTTAAATACCTCCATCCCATACTTAAAACTCACATTGTCCCCAATGTGAAAGACAAGAAAAGATGGAAAAGGATACTCACAATGTAAGATGGCAAATCAGGCAAGACGAATCATTCATTGAGCGGTAGTGGTGAGAATCTATAGAAGCTCAATAGAGAACTCCAAATACTCCAATCGGTGTCGAAGAATGAAGAAGGGGAACATCTTTCAGCCGAAACAAATTTTCGAAAAGAAATTTTTAAAAAAAAAAAAAAAAAAAATCGTCCGATTTTTCTGCCCGATTTTTTCGTCGGCCCGATTTTCTTCAATTTTCGCTCACTAAGGCAAAAAATCGACCGATTTTTTCTTAGGGGGTCGATTTTTTGGTCGATTTTTCCTCTTGTTGCCAAAAATCGACTTGCTCTGAAGCCTAAATCGACCGATCTTCTTTTGGTAAGTCGATTTCTTGCCTTTTGTTCCTTGAAAACGTCCTTAGGCACACTTGTATCGCCTTTTTCATCAATTCCTCAAGATTTTACCTAGTTCCTGCGAGCCATGACACAAACAAACCGAGAGCGCATCGAGGAGGGAAAAAAACAAAGCAAAAACAAACAAGCTAACTATCCTAAGAAAAAGAAAAAGGGAAAAAATACATTACCTTGGGTTGCCACCCAAGAAACGCTTGGTTTAACGTCGCTAGCTGGACCTATCTCCATAATTGATTCAATGCACCTTGAACATCTTGGATTGCTTATCAAATTCATCATATAATTCCTCAAAAAAAGTGCCGGTTACTAATTTCACCGGCAAGTGGTAAGATCTCCCACGTACAAGCTTGTACGGTTTGATTCTCACCGGAATCCTTCTAGCTCTCCTATGCTTTAATGGGACATAATTCAGCCTTGCGTCCCATCCTTTCCTAGATCGAGAAATCAGTTTCTCGACAATCCTCCTAGCTTCTCCATCTCCAGATTGGGGATGATGTATGGTCTTCGTCATGTGAGTGACCCCATACTTGAATAAGAAACACTTATTGACATTAGCGTTGAAGCGCTTGCCAAATTTACTCCTTGTAGTCCAAGGAGCATCTTCTTTCAGAAATTTCAATGGAGGCTTCATCCTCACCTTAGGAGGTTCTTTTGGAAGAGACCTCCAACTCTCCGGTGCATTCCTGAAAAAATTAGAAATTTTAATTGGAATTTCAAAAGAAGTAAGAGAATGTACCTTATAAAGTTCTTCAAGGCTTGGGAGAAGTTTCATGTTGGAATGATGATCCACACATGAAATATCTCCCAACTCAGTTGGATCCTCTTCAACCTTGACCACAGTTTCAGTAATTTGGTCAAGGTTCTCCACTTCTTCCTCTTCTTCAATGAGGACTTCAAGAGGGACTTCAAGTTCAAAAGGAGGAAGGCTTAAGACTTGGAATTCTTCCTCGCTGGATAAATGATTTTCCAAAGCTTTTTGAGCTTCAGAAATAGCCTTTATTCTGTCTTCCATCTTGTCCAACACTTTTAACATCTTTTCCAGCATCGTCTGTGTTCCATCCTCGGATGGTTGTTGTGGAGGCTGTGTTAGCATGAAATATTGTGACATTCTAGGCACGTTTTCTAAGTGTATTTGATTCATATTGATAGTCTTTGATTGAGCATTGTCGCATTTGTGAGCTAGTTTGCCTAAATTGTCGATATGGATGTCTAAACTAGCTTTATGTTGATTATAGGTGATTGAGAGCCATTTCCGAACGGAATCGAGAAAAGACGAGTTGATTGAGTATGTCCATGGATTGAGGACATCCTTAGGAGCAAAATGGATGTCAACTTCAGGAATGCACGAGGCTAGGGAAGAATCACGTTCTTGCCCTAAACCACGCTCTAAAATACGGCCGTACAATGAACCACGTTCAGTTCCACGGCCGTGGAACCCTACAGGAGAAGCGTGGTTTAATACAGAAGCTTTTACGGTCGTGGAATCCCTGGTTCAAACCGTGTTGATTTCCACGCTCTAAATTACGGTCGTGAAAGGTTCCACGACCGTGATCTTGGCGATCTTTTTCGCCACATTTTGAAGCCACGATCTTTTGAAGATTGGGCCGGGCCGATATTTTATCCTGCCCTATAAAAAGACGGACGAAGAGAGATTCCGTCACCTCCGCTTAGAGAATTTTACACCTCCGCTTAGAGAATTTTACACCTCCGCTTAGAGAATTTTACACCTTCGCTTAGACGCACTTTTGCGACCTTGCTTTACACTTTCGCCTACGCCGCGACTTGGAGATTTTGCGATTCTTGCAAAAGACGTAAATTGCGCTCATCCTTGGAGTTGCCCTAATCTCGCACTTTTGGTGGAGATTGCTGTGGAGTTTTCCGGATTGACGGAAGATCAAAGATTCGGAAGGTTATTTGCAAGAAGATTCCTCTTCTTGTTTAGGTTTGATTTAGAACACGGACTGACATCCCGTTCTTCCTTCTTATCTACGATTGTGTTTGTTTGCTCTATTCCGAATCTTGTGACGATATTTGTTCTTGATTGTGACTTTGAGATTGGTTTGAGGTTTATTAAAAGTTTTCGGAAGTTTTCATCTTTCAATCTTTTAATTCTTGAATTTGATATCAACATGACGGTTATTGGCTAAAAACCCTTAACAATTCTAAGGTGAAGGGTTGATAGTTGTGGCTTAGATGATGATAGATCGATCGTAACGGATTAGACCCTGAGAGTTAGAGAGAATCGTCGACGAACCCTAAATCACGGTTTGTTCTTGAGTTCCACGACCGTGGAATCTCAAGATCCACCCGTAATTTCCCTTAAGTTTACAAACCTGCTTTTACTTTAATCCAAAGTTAAAGATTAGCTTTAACTTAGTATTGGCTTGCCTTTTCTAGGTGGTAGTGAAGCCTCAACAACCTCTACCTCGATTGTGAGTGTCACAACCTTAATCGATTTAGTTAGTCTTAATCCTTGGATATCAAGTTTGGGTATTTGACATTAATTCTTACGTTTAGAACCTTTCTATATTGAAGCCTCAACAACCTGTATAGAGAGTATCTTGTAGGTGAGTCACATAAGGTTTTTGGAACTTCACCGTACGATTACCTTACATTAGCATACCTTTGCATATCTCAACTCTGTCTTATATCATTAGTATATCTTGAATCGATTGCCACAGCTGGATACTTGGATCTTTAGGATTGTTGTTTTCCCAATATTTGCAAAAACTCTCATATTTACTCGCTTGATAATCTACAATTGAATTTGTTCCCACCCAAATCCCTGTGTTCGATACTCTGGAATTCTTGCTTAACTATATCGATCCGTACACTGCGGGTTCGCTTGCTTGATTCTAGTTTTATAATTAAAGCTTATTTGCACGCACGTTTAGGGGCGAACAAGTTTTTGGCACCGTTCCCGGGGATTTGGTTTAGGCCGAATTCGGTTGCCGGCTGTCAAGCTTGGGAGCTTGCTCTCGTTATTGATATTACTTTGAGTGCATGCGCAGGTCTAGGAACACCGAAGATCTCTTACCTCTTGATCAAGAGCTAGAGAAAACTTTAAGGCAAAAGCGCAAGGAAAAGAAGATGGCTGAAGAACACGAACGCGATCTTCAGGCGGAGTTAGCGGAGAAAGAAGCTCAACTCCAATGGAATGAGAACATCCGCCGGGATGAAATGGATCGTCATCAATCCAAAGTTAACGATCTAAAAGATATGATGTTCCAGATGAGGATAGAGCTAAGCAACCTTAAGAATAAGGGAAGCAAGAAATCCTCAAGAAGGGCACTGATAACACGATTTATAGCATAGTTTTAGGTGCACATTTAGGTAGAATTCTCGCTCAAATCATGCATTATCTAGCACTAGTCCAATACGTTTTGCACTCAAAACATATATTTTGTCGAGATAGACGTCTACACGGACTTGTGTGCGTTTTGTAGGTATTTCGGGAAGTTTCGAGCTAAAACGAGGCGTTTGAGGGTCGCTCATTAAGGGGACACGTTTCCAAACTCATTGGAGCACAAGCCAAGGGCTGAGAAGGACTCAAGGAACCTTGCCAACACAGGCCATGCACCAAACCACAGCCTAATGATCCAAGGCGAAGTTTCTGCACAGAATCACGGTTCTCTGAAGAACCACGGCCGTGGAAATGACCGTGGATTTTGCCAGATTCTCGTGACAGCTGTGCCACGACTCTCATGGCCAGCTCATGAAGAATTGGTTATAAAAGTGGTCCTTGATAGTTGTTAGGGGCAGCTGGGATTTGGGTAGTTTGAGAGCAGCTCACATATTCTCCATTTTCTTTGACAAAATATATTCCAAGAAGAAGAGGGACTTTTTCTAGGAAGGAAGGTGCAAGAAGAAGAAGAGGGGAGCCATTGCCATTGAAGAGGAGAGGAGAAGACACACTTAGCTCTTGTATTTTCGGATTTACTTCTAGAAGTTTTTGAACTCTTGAACCTTCCTTTGGAAGGGTTGTAAGTCGTTCTAATTTCATCTTCAGATTTAGATTGTGTTTGAAGTTCATTTGTTCATCTTCTTCCTCTCATTTTCTTGCAATGGAGGTTATGAATCTATGCTTGTTTGTTTTGATTTCTAATATGAATGTTGTAGGCTAGATTGATGTGATTCTAGGGTAAGGAAAGGATGGTTATGGCTAGATCTATGATAGGACGAACTTAGATTTACCTTTGGATGATTTTTGTTTATGAACGTAGCTACTGTTAGAAATCACGGGTAGTTCTTGAAGAACCACGGTCGTGGTTTCTGTAGAACAAACCGTGATTCTCCCTGGTTCGAAGGATCTTACCTTAAGTTCATAAAATTGTTGAAATCCTAAGTTTTTGCTGAGTTAAACCTACCCTAGGGTGTCCTAGTGTAGCGACTAAGTGTTAGGAGAGACTTACCCGGTAATCCTTGCCCTTAGAATCTAAAATAGCAAAACCTTATGTAATGGTGAGCCTAATAAGCCGCCATTGGATTAAACGTGATAGGATAGTTGATTAGGACTTCCCTTTCCGAGACTTACCCGGTGAGGATAGGTTAGATCCCTAATTAGACAATCCGGTTTGTGTTAAATTCCTATCCTTAGGTTCTTAGAGACTTAACCGGTAATGAGACTTCAGGTGTGGATTAGTTGGATCATGAGACTTACCCGGTAATTGATCTCATTCTAGGAACACTTAATCCCAACATATCATAATCAATCCAAAGAATGAATAGATAACTTGAGTTTTATGCCATAACCGGAACTTCCAACCCCTAGAATCCGTCTTCCTTTTCTCTTGATCAACATCTCGTTCGATTTGTTTATTTGTGCCAATTTTCCGACTTAGTTTGATTTATAGTTTTCATGCATTTGATCCTTGAAGTGATCGCCTAAAAACAACCAAAACAAATTGAGATTTTCTTCCTTATTTGCATCCTTTTCTTAGACTTAGATCTTGCTAAATTCAATCACAACCTAATTCGATTTCACCTTAGTCTTTGTGTTCGACCTTGGAATACTTATCTTGCTACATACGTCCCGTACACTGCGGGTGCGCTAGAAGTTAGGATAATTATAACAAGTATAAATTTAAGGCTTATTGCGTGCACACACTCTTTAGCGTAACAGGCACCAAGATCTAGAAGAAGAAATCACTCATCCGTTGATGATAGTGATTCTTCCATGCCACCGCTAGAGGAAATTGATCCCACGATCAATGTGAATCCTTTCCATCCAAGGGGAGCTGCTAATCGCCGCATTCCACCTAGGAATGCGAGGATCGAACGTGTAGATGATGAGCCAAGAACTCTTGGCCAGCGGATGGATCCAATACAACAACCGCGCCGTTTGGGCGTGAACTTCGATGCTGAAGATGTAAAAGGGTTTAGCTTCAACCCTCAAGTTATTACTCTTGTTCGCCAAAACCAATTTGGCGGGACAAGCGCTGAATCTCCACACCAACACTTGCAAAACTTTGAGTGTATGATGGAGACAATGAGACTGAAGAATGCTACTACCAACAACTATAAGCTCAAGCCTTTCTTCTCCTCTTTGAAGGGGATAGCGTTGTCTTGGTACCAAGCTCTTCCTAGAGGGAAACTAGACACGTGGGAAGACCTTTCTGCGGAGTTCCTCACCAAATTCTTTCCGCCATCCAAAACGGCGGAACTTAGAGGTAAGATTAATGCTTTTTCCATGAGACCTAACGAAAGTTTGTTTTAATCTTGGGAAAGGTTTCAGGATTTGCTCTTGGATTGCCCTCATCATGGCATATCCAAATTTGCCTTGCTGGAGATTTACTATAAGGGGCTGGATGCGGGAACGCAATTCAACCTCCAATCCCTCTCATGTGGAACATTCATGGACATGAGAGAAGATGACGCTTGGGACTTCATAGAGAAGCAAGCAAGAGTCATAGAGAAGTATTCCTACCGGAAAGTGGAGGGAAATCGTGTGGAGCAAGGAGCAAAGCTCACACATGAAGCTCAAAATCAGATTTTCTCCCTCAACAATGAGATCAAAGAGTTCAAGGAGGCTATCATGACCAACTTTCCAAAGCAACAAGGGAAGGATGTTGGCTATTTGGGCAACAACAATGGCGGTGATAACACAAACCGCAACAACAACAACAATAACCGGAATAATTGGAATGGCAACAACAACAACAACCGGAACAACAATTGGAATAACAATAGGGGTTCAGGTAACAACAATTGGCGCTCGAATCAACAAAATTCCGGTAACTCTTATCCTTCCAAATGGAGGAAACACTTCGGGAAAGGAGAAGCCCGATCCCATGTTGGAAACGATTTTGGGAAAGCTTCAAGGGTTGGAGAACCGCATCATTAAGGTTGATGATCAAATTTATAAAGTTGATAAAGCTCAAAAGGTTTTAGAAAACCAAATGTTCAGCCATGCGGAGGAAGTTCCTAGGAATCAAGGGAAACTTCCAGGAAAGACGGAGGACAACCCTAAAGGAAGGGTGATGGCAATCACAACTAGGAGCGGAGTGACTACCACCGATCCGCAACCCAAGTTCGTTGAAGTCCCCGTAGAGAAAGACAAGGAGAAGGGGAAGGAGAAGGAAGATGTCTACGTTTCTCCTCCAGCTTACAAACCTCCCCTACCATTCCCTCAATCTAGAGCGAGAGCGCGCCTAGATAAACAATTCGGTAAGTTTATAGAACTCATGAGCAAGCTGCATATTAATATACCATTTATTGATGTTATTGTAGGCATGCCGGCTTATGGCAAGTTCTTGAAGGAGCTCCTCTCTAACAAGAGGAAGCTAGAAGATTTTGGAGAGGTTAAGATGAGTTCGGATTCTTCGGATCTCATCAAAACCATGAAGGAGAAAATGCCCCCAAAGTTGAAGGATCCGGGGTCATTTTGAATTCCCATAGGAGTGGGAGATGTCACATATTGTTCGCTCAAAAGGGTGTGCGTCAAAGTCTTAATATTTATATCTAGAACTCAAAAGCAAAGCGAACCCGCAGTGTACGGATCGGCTGTAGAAAGGTAAGAATTCCAGAGTCGAACTCAGGGATTTGGTGAGAAAAATTCCAATTTAAATTATCTAGCGAAAGTATAAAAGCTTTTGTGATATGATAAAGAGAGAAATGATTCCAAGGATTCAAGTATCCGATTTAGGCTTTCGATTCAAGACATTTCTATAGATATAGGACAGAATTTATATTGCCAAGATTATATGTTCAAAAAGTAGGATTCGTACGGTGAAGTTCCGAAACCTATATAACTAATCTAAAGATCCTTTCTATAAGGGTTGTTGAGGCTGCGATATAGAAAGATCCAAAGACAAGAATTATGTTCAAACTAACTATCTAAAACTCCAGGATATGACTCTCTAAAGTATAAATAGAAAGCACACTTAAAATCTTAATGAAGGATGTTGAGTCTCTTTATTACCCGAATCTTGCAATCTTAATTTATTAAATGTAGAAAACAGGTTTGAAGTGCAGTCATACATTCAATTAGAGGGTAAGAAGGTTAATCAAGATTGGGATTTAGGCAAAGATTAGTTTTGATTAAAGATTGATTTAATTAAAGTTCGTCAGAAAGATAAATCGCCCTGTTCATAGGAAAAATCGGCCGATTTTTCTCAAGAACAGTCCGATTTTCCTGTTTGTCGCAAACTAAGATCTAAATTCTCAGGGTCCTAATGTTTGAATGAGTTCAATCTATCATCATCTAAGCCTTAATCATCAACTATTCTCCCCGGAATCACAAGGTTTTTAGCCAACCATTTTCAAAATCGAATCAAATTAATTATTGAAGAAGATATCGCAAAGAAACCAAATCTTGAATGGAAAAATTCTATAACTCTCAAATCTGTAAAACAATCGTCAAGTCTGTTCAAAATATCTCTCGACAACTCAATTTCGTGTTCACAAACCACAAACAAAACAATGGAACAAAGAAATCTCACAATCAAAGATCAAGAATGACTTTCCGGCAAAAGCTCTTCAATCTCTCTCCAAGAATCGTTGATTTCTTCCAAACGTGTAAAGATTATCTGATGCGACCTCCTCGTCCTCGTTCGTAGGGTTCTCTTCTATAGTTTCTTGCAGGTGGGCCGTTTGGCAAAACTTCCATCTAGCCCAAATTAATTGGGCTTTATGTCGTCTTTTTATTTGGCCGAATCGTGAAGAAAATCGACCTAGTCGATTTAGGTGCAAAATCGTTCGATTTCATCCAATGAAAATCGTCCGATTTATATATCTGTTGGCACGATTTTCTTCAACAGAAAGTGTTCTTCTTTTGCTTCGTTTCCTATGCTTCTCCTTTGCAATTCCTAAGCTCTTTGTGATCCTTCAAAGGCTCCTTTAGCTTCCTTAACATCCTTGGATGCTTCTTGCTCCATTATTGCTTCCAATTCAACTCTATTTACCTGTAATTCATCAAAATCTCGTGTAGACCTCTATTTCCGACAATTGATTGAGTAGAACATAAAAGGTACGCAAAATCCCTCTAAATGCAGGGTAAATAGAGATAATATGCTGCAATATGCATGAATAAGATGATACATAATTCATGTCATCACATATGATGCTTTATGTGACTTAGGAGCAAGTGTGAGCATCATACCACTTGCATTGTGCAGGAAGATCGGTTTAGGCGATCCTAAACCGGTGAAGATGACGTTGTACATGGCGGATCGATACATCACTCGCCCCGTCGGTATTGTAGAAGACGTCCCGGTCAAGCTAGGTAAATTCTTTGTTCCCACTGATTTTCTCGTGCTTGATATTCCTGCAGATAGTCCGGTCCCGATCATACTCGGAAGACCGTTTCTTGCAACTTCCGGCTGCATAGTCGATTGCAAGAATGGTAGACTCGCTTTTGATATAGGAGAAGAGAAAGTAGAGTTCGTTCTTTCCACTCTAGTGAAGGAGCCAATCTTTGATGAGGATATATTCGATATCCAAGACGAAGAAGGTTTGTCTAGAGAGGAGGTAAGTGCGATTCTCTTTAGCGATCCTTTACAAAAAGTTATCACTATGAGTCTAACAAATGTAGGGGGAGAAGAAGAGTGCAATGAGGAAATTGAAGCCTTAGAAGCACAAGAAGAGATGCATGAAGTGGAGTTTGAAAAACTTCACGATGAGGCAGAAAACGTGAGAATCCACGGCCACACACTATATTCCACGGCGGTGGATTTCACAACCAAAACCGTGTCCCACTCCAGAGAGTTATATGGTCGTGGAGAAGATGTGACAACCGTATTTCCCTTCCACGCCCTAAACCACGGCCGTGGAGGACATGGGGAACCCGTAATTTTGGCCGTGGAAAGGGATGATCGAGACACTTCTTCAACTTCTTCTAATTCTTCTTCCACACACTCAACACCCTTAGAAGCTTCTAAGGAGACGTCGGATGCTCCTCAAGGATCATTGGAAGCTCCGAAAGCAATGGAACTCAAACCGCTTCCTACTCATCTAAGGTACGCTTTTCTAGGACCTAATTCTACCTTTCCGGTTATTGTTAGTTCCGAACTAAGCATAGATGAACATAATCAGCTCATGATTGTCCTTAGGAAACATAGGAAAGCTTTAGGCTATACTCTTGAGGACTTAGTAGGAATTAAACCCTCCCTATGCATGCATAAGATACCAATGGAGGAAGATTTTAGAACTTCAAGACAACCTCAAAGGCGGTTGAATCCGACCATGAAGGAGGTTGTCAAGAAGGAAATTCTTAAGCTTCTTGATGCAGGTATCATCTACCCTATCTCCGATAGTAAGTGGGTGAGTCCAGTTCAAGTAGTTCCGAAGAAGGGAGGAATGACGGTCATCACCAACAAAAACAACGAGCTCATTCCTACCCGAACCGTGACAGGATGGCGGATGTGCATAGACTACCGCAAGCTCAACAACGCAACGAGGAAGGATCACTTCTCATTGCCATTCATCGATCAAATGCTTGAAAGGTTAGCCCAACATTCGCATTTTTGCTATCTTGGCGGCTATAGTGGTTTCTTTCAGATTCCGATACACCCGGATGATCAAGAGAAGACCACATTCACGTGCCCATGGGGTACGTTCTCCTATAGGAGAATGCCGTTCGGGCTTTGCAACGCCCCAGCCACCTTTGAACGGTGCATGATGGCCATCTTCTCCGAATACATTGAGGAAATCATGGAAGTCTTCATGGACGACTTCTCCGTATACGGTTCCTCTTTTAACGATTGCCTTTCTAACCTTTCTCTTGTTTTGCAAAGGTGTGAAGACACTAACCTAGTTCTTAATTGGGAGAAGTGTCAATTCATGGTTAAGGAAGGAATTGTATTAGGTCACTTAGTCTCTAGTAGAGGGATAGAGGTAGACAAGGCTAAGATAGAGACCATAGAGAAACTTCCTCCCCCAATTTCGGTGAAAGGGATAAGAAGTTTCCTAGGACATGCCGGATTTTATAGACGTTTCATTAAGGACTTTTCTAAGATATCAAAACCTCTCACTAATCTATTGATGAAGGATGCGGTTTTTGAGTTTTCGCAGGAATGTTTGGATGCGTTTAACACTATTCGGCAAGCTCTAATTTCAGCACCTATTATCCAACCTCCGGATTGGACTCTTCCCTTTGAGGTTATGTGCGATGCTAGTGACGTAGCTATTGGAGCTGTTCCTGGACAACGAAAGGAAGGGCGAACCCATGCCATATACTATGCTAGCAAGACGCTAGATGAAGCGCAGCTCAACTACGCCACTACCGAGAAAGAGTTTTTAGCCATTGTCTATGCTATTGACAAGTTTCGCTCTTATCTTGTAGGTGCAAAGGTGATTGTCTACACGGATCATGCTGCGATCCGGTACCTCCTTGCGAAGAAAGATGCGAAGCCAAGGCTGATTAGATGGATTCTTCTCCTACAAGAATCCGATCTAGAGATCCGCGACAAGAAAGGTTCAGAAAATTCTGTTGCGGATCATTTGAGTCGCCTAACACATCTAGAGGACGACCATTTACCCATCGATGACTCCTTCCCGGACGAACACCTACACCTTATTGAAGAGTGCATCGATGTGATCTCCAAAGGTAACAAACCATGGTTTGCTGATTTTGTTAACTATTTGGTTTGTCAGGAGATACCACCCGGACTATCCTACGCACAAAGGAAGAAGTTCTTTAAGGACATCCGGGAATACTTTTGGAACGAGCCTCTCCTCTTCAAGAGAGGTCCGGATGGCATCATTTGGCGATGTGTGCCGGAAGATGAGATGCAAAGTGTCATCCGCCATTGTCATTCACTACCTTGTGGAGGACACGCTAGTTCGATCAAGACTAGCGCAAAGGTATTGCAATCTGGATTCTTTTGGCCTACTTTATTTAGAGATGTGCAATCCTTTGTTTCTTGCTGCGATGCTTGTCAAAGAACAGACAATATCTATAGGAGGAATGAGATGCTCCTCAACAACATCCAAGAGGTGGAGATTTTCGACGTTTGGGGAGTTGATTTCATGGGACCGTTCCCATCCTCTTGTGGAAACCAATACATACTATTGGCGGTGGATTACGTTTCTAGATGGGTGGAAGAAATTGCCTCTCCCACAAATGATGCCATGGTGGTGGTCAAGTTCTTTAACAATACCATCTTCCCGCGATTTGGGACGCCAAGGACTATCATTAGTGATGGAGGTTCTCACTTCATAGCCCGTCGCTTTGAAGCTCTTCTAGCTAAGTATGGGATTACTCACAAGATTGCTACCCCTTATCATCCACAAACAAGTGGACAAGTTGAGATCTCAAATAGGGAGATCAAAGGAATTCTAGAGAAGACGGTTTCAAGGACTAGGAAGGATTGGTCCTTGAAGCTTGACGATGCATTGTGGGCGTACCGGACTGCGTACAAGACTCCCATAGGAACCACACCATACAACCTTGTGTATGGGAAGTCTTGTCACTTGTCGGTAGAGTTGGAGCACAAGGCGTTTTGGGCTATCAAGTGGCTGAACTTGAGCATGAAGGAAGCAGGAGAGAAGCGTCTCCTAGACATCAATGAGCTGGATGAACTCCGCTTGAATGCTTATGAAAACGCTAAGATCTATAAGGAGAGAGCAAAGCGTTGGCATGATAAGCATATCAATCCAAAGGACTTCAAAGAAGGAGATCAAGTTCTCCTCTTCAATTCAAGGCTTCGTCTCTTTCCAGGTAAGCTTAAATCTCATTGGACCGGACCTTTTCTAATTAAGCGTATTTTCCCCCATGGTGCAGTTGAAGTATGGGGTGAAACGGGCGGAAGCTTTAAGGTGAACGGCCAACGACTCAAGAAGTATACGCCGGAACTCCAAACCGAAGAGTTCGCACCTACCGCACTCGAATAAGTGCGAGATTGGTCTAGCTACGGACCTTAAACAAAGCGCTTCTTGGGAGGCAACCCAAGGTATTGCATTTTTGTTTTCGTTTTCGATTCATAGTTTAGCTTAGAATAGACATTTTTGCTTTGTTTTTGCCTTCGATTCCTTCCGGTATGTTCGTGTTTTTTGATGTAGGAATGATGGAAAAGGAAAAGGGAAGGATAATGTTGAAGAAAAGTGATGAAATTTGGACTTTGGAGCTTTACAGAGAGTTCCACGGCCTAAACCACGGTCGTGACAGCTACAGTGACCGTAATTTCCAAAAGTCTTTGAAAAATCACCAAAACCACGGTTCCGTACAATTCCACGGCCGTGGAACACCCCGACAGACCGTGATTTTCAAAATTTTGCCTGTGACTATATAAACCACGTTCTTCACAAAAATCACCCACAAAACCCCTCTTCCACGACCTAAAAGCCGAATCCACGCCTCCTCCTCCAATTCCTCGTTTCTTAATCGTTTTTAACGATTCTTCTTCCCAAACTGAAGCAAATTCGGCCACCAACAAGATCCAAACAACGAATCGAGCGGAAATTCACCAAGGAACGTACAATTCGGATTTTTAAATCCGAAAAATAGGTTTTTCCACTCTTCTTGATCTTTGTCGATTTGGTTCGTTTTTGTTAGAGATTTTAGGAAGAACTGATTGAAATTGGAGGAAATTAGATTAGGGCTGCCTGTTTGTTGAGATTGAGTGCTGAATTCTGAGATTTGCGAATTTTTGAGACGAACCACGGTTCCTGGGAGAACCACGGCCGTGGAATTGCTAGAACAGTCCGTAATTTTTGACAGAATGGACTTTGTGAGGAGAGTTTCGGGGAGGATTAAGAAGAAGAAGAATAACCAGAACAAGAAGAAGAAGGGTAATCCCTCCTCTTCCTCATCCTCTAGAGCACCACCACCCTCTTCCCCTTCACCTCCATCATCACCTTCATCACCCTCACCTCCTAGCCCTAGAGTCCCGACCATTCATGAGGATCACCTCGATGCACTGGAGAGGATCCATGAGAGGGCTGTGATTGGTCCTAGGTTCCTATTGTTGGAGGATCTAGCTCCTCTCAACATTATAGATGACCTTACTTGGCTCTTGGATAGAGCCGGACTAGTTGTCTTCTCGGCTATCCGAGAAGATGCTTATGAGGAGATTACACGGGAGGTTGTGACGTCTTTCGAGCACAGCCATGTAGATAGGACCGTCTCTTTCCGTCTTATGGAAAGAGACTATCATTTTAGCATCCGTGAGTTCGGGACCTTCTTTGGGTTCCAGGAGACCTTTAACGGTCGATTTCCTAGTGGCATTTACGCCAAGAACTTTTGGGAGGAGGTAGCGATGATTTACGCCAACGAGGACCGTTGGCAACCTGCTGACACCAAGGCTAGGTTGATGTACCACCTAGCCTTGAAGATTGCTCACCGTGTTCTTTCGGAGTGTCTCTTTCCTAGGACGGAGACGCCCCAAAAGATCAAGACGGATGAACTCTTTTTGCTATACTCCATGTTGTATGGGCGCCGAGCTGACTGTGCCACCCTCTTGGCTGCTACTATGAGCATGCTCAAGAACAAGAAGAAGGGCAACATCGGATATGGTGGGATAGTTACCCACCTTGCTAGTAGCTTGGGTGTTGATTTCTCCGCGTGTACCCGTATACCGGCCGTTCCCTTAGGATTCCATGCCTTCATGACTAGGGGTCTCATCTTCCCCACACATAGAGGTCCGCCTTATGCGGCCATGCCTTGGGAGAGCAGGACAGGTAGGGGTATAGAGTGGCTACCGGAGTACTCCATTATGGCAGGACGCCATAATTGGAAGGAGACGTTCGCTGCCATGCATGCGAACAGGATAGCAGCTCCCTCATATATCCCACCACCAGTTGTTGAGGAGGAGGAGATGGGAGATCAGTTTGAGGGTGGAGGAGGAGCCGAGCAGGAGTTTGGCACGTTTCCGGATCAGCCGGATGCGGCCCCCGATGCGCCTAGACGTTCTCCACGTCCAGCTAGAGCTTCAGGCTCGTCTTCTCGCCGCGCTAGCGTGAGTGAGAGACCTACATGGATGACCACACCTCCTGCATGGTATGACCTTCCCCCTCCTTGGTCCACAGAACAGTCAGCAGCACCAGCACCAACACCAGCACCATCCGACCCTCCAGCATGGTACAGTCAGGCCCCGGGATGGTATGAGCAGATGCCGGATTGGGCTACTGGCCTTTCAGAGAGAGTAGGAGCATTGGAGATCCGAGCCGATGCTAGAGATGGACGCTTAGACGACCTCGATCACATGATGAGGGATGTCTACCGCCAGCAGTTTGGGCGGTTTGATGATCCTAGCTTCTCTCCATTCCCGCCTCCACCAACGCCGCAGTGATTGATTGCATGACCGTTCGCTTTAGCCATTCCACCGCCACTTTGTGAGTTTCTTTTTCTATTCTTTCTTTTCTTTCTTTCTTTTGAACATTAAGGACAATGTTCGTCCTAAGTATGGGGTGGGATGTACTACAAGTTTATAATAACTCTTACTCACTATGTTTGCTTCTATTCGAGACTATCATTGCATGTTCATTATATTGTTGCACGTTTCATTATTGCATTGCATGAAAAAGAACTTGAAAAACCCATAAAAATTGAAAAATTTTGAAAATTTTGTGCTTCTAAGGAATTGAGATGATTTCTATGATAATCACTACTTGTGAATTGAGTTTGATGATAATTGCATGCTTAAAAGAATAGTGAATTAAAAAGGAATTGAGTGAGTTGATTATACCTCTTTTGCAAGTTTCATAATGTGATGAATATTACCTAAATCATGTTGAGAAATTGAAGTTGAAATCAAACTATAAGTTCTTATACTTCTTGTTGAGATGATTAAGGCAATTCGATTTTTCTTTCTTCTTTCTTTGATCATCTAGCTCCTCATTGAAATATTGACCTCCTTTACCTATCCGGGAACTTGGAGAAGTGAATGAAAAAGGCATGTTTGATGTGGGAGGGCCATGAGAGCAATTATTTGCAATCAAAAGAATAGAAAGAAATTCTAGGTTTGGGGAAGTCAATCATGACGATGAGTAACTCGGCACCATTCACATAGCCGGGTGTTTGTGTCTTGCCAAAGTCGGATTGAGCGATATTCCTAGCGGATTATGGTATGTGCGCTAAGGGTTTGAGTCATCTCATAAAAGTTGAGAAACGCCAATCTCCTAGGCTTCGGTTTTTGTGCACCTCTATCCATAACTCCAAAAGTAAAGTCGAAAAATGAAAGGAAAAGAGCGAAGCTCTAAGTTGAAAGTGTGCGGAAACCGCAAGAGAAGAAAAGAAAAGAGTAGTAGTCCATTTTCCCGGATTTATGCACCACATTCCCTAAAAGCTTCCTTCCCTTCCATATTCTAGACCTTTTCTTTGAAAGTCCTTAAGATCAAAAGAATGTTATATGACTTTGTGGTCCAAATTGAAGTTTCTTATGATTGATTTTGATAATGTTTGAAGGTTATGATGCTTGTTTAGAAGTTTAATTGATTTATGAGTTTTCTTTGCTTTTTACTCTTTGATTAAGTGTATGAAAGTCTTATAAACGATTGAAGCAAGATTTGAGAATGATCTATTCTTTAGAAGACACATTCATCCAAAAGAAGTATTGCTTTGAGAAGGTACACATATTTCATCCTAACTCTTGTTTTAAAAGCTTTTGAAAGACCTTGCTTAGGGACAAGCAAGTTGCAATTATGGGGTTATTTGTTAGCATGAAATATTGTGACATTCTAGGCACGTTTTCTAAGTGTATTTGATTCATATTGATAGTCTTTGATTGAGCATTGTCGCATTTGTGAGCTAGTTTGCCTATACTGTCGATATGGATGTCTACACTAGCTTTATGTTTATTATAGGTGATTGAGAGCCATTTCCGAACGGAATCGAGCAAAGACGAGTTGATTGAGTATGTCCATGGATTGAGGATATCCTTAGGAGCAAAATGGATGTCAACTTCAGGAATGCACGAGGCTAGGGAAGAATCACGTTCTTGCCCTAAACCACGCTCTAAAATACGGGCGTACTATGAACCACGTTCAGTTCCACGGCCGTGGAACCCTGCAGGAGAAGCGTGGTTCATTCCAGAAGCTTTTATGGTCGTGGAATCCATGGTTCAAACCGTGTTGATTTCCACGCTCTAAATTACGGTCGTGGAAGGTTCCACGACCGTGATCTTGGCGATCTTTTTTGCCACATTTTGAAGCCACGATCTTTTGAAGATTGGGCCGGGCCGATATTTTATCTTGCCCTATAAAAAGACGGACGAAGAGAGATTCCGTCACCTCCGCTTAGAGAATTTTACACCTCCGCTTAGAGAATTTTACACCTCCGCTTAGAGAATTTTACACCTCCGCTTAGAGAATTTTACACCTCCGCTTAGAGAATTTTACACCTTCGCTTAGACGCACTTTTGCGACCTCGCTTTACACTTTCGCCTACGCCGCGACTTGGAGATTTTTGCGATTCTTGCAAAAGACGTAAATTGCGCTCATCCTTGGAGTTGCCCTAATCTCGCACTTTTGGTGGAGATTGATGTGGAGTTTTCCGGATCGACGGAAGATCAAAGATTCGGAAGGTTATTTGCAAGAAGATTCCTCTTCTTGTTTAGGTTTGATTTAGAAGACGGACTGACATCCCGTTCTTCCTTCTTATCTACGATTGTGTTTGGTTGCTCTATTCCGAATCTTGTGACGATATTTGTTCTTGATTGTGACTTTGAGATTGGTTTGAGGTTTATTGAAAGTTTTAGGAAGTTTTCATCTTTCAATCTTTTAATTCTTGAATTTGATATCAACATGACGGTTATTGGCTAAAAACCCTTAACAACTCTAAGGTGAAGGGTTGATAGTTGTGGCTTAGATGATGATAGATCGATCGTAACGGATTAGACCCTGAGAGTTAGAGAGAATCGTCGACGAACCCTAAATCACGGTTTATTCTTGAGTTCCACGACCGTGGAATCTCAAGATCCACCCGTAATTTCCCTTAAGTTTACGAACCTGCTTTTCCTTTAATCCAAAGTTAAAGATTAGCTTTAACTTAGTCTTGGCTTGCCTTTTCTAGGCGGTAGTGAAGCCTCAACAACCTCTACCTCGATTGTGAGTGTCACAACCTTAATCGATTTAGTTAGTCTTGATCCTTGGATTACAAGTTTGGGTATTTCACAATAATTCTTACCTTTAGAACCTTTCTGTATTGAAGCCTCAACAACCTGTATAGAGAGTATCTTGTAGGTGAGTCACATAAGGTTTTTGGAACTTCACCGTACGATTACCTTACATTAGCATACCTTTGCATATCTCAACTCTGTCTTATATCATTAGTATATCTTGAATCGATTACCACAGCTGGATACTTGGATCTTTAGGATTGTTGTTTTCCCAATATTTGCAAAAACTCTCATATTTACTCGCTTGATAATCTTCAATTGAATTTGTTCCCACCCAAATCCCTGTGTTCGATACTCTGGAATTCTTGCTTAACTATATCGATCCGTACACTGCGGGTTCGCTTGTTTGATTCTAGTTTTATAATTAAAGCTTATTTGCACGCACGTTTAGGGGCGAACAAGCTGCACTTGAGGAGGTTGCTCATAAAACGTATGAGGGGGATTAAGTTCATCCCAATATGCGAGCTCATCCTCAATGGCTTCCTCTCTTTCTCTTTCGTCACCAACAAAATAATAGGCATATTTCTCCTCCAAATATTCATAATGGTCCGCCCTAGCACATTGCCATGCTGTCCACGCTGGATCAAGTGCAGGTTCATAGCTCCATGCAGCCATTGGTGAACCTGAAAACTCAAAAACTCATACCGAAAAGATTAAAAGCAAAATGCTCTCAAGCCCGACAACCGAAAACCGAATTTGGCCTAAACCAAATCCCTGGCAACGACGCCAAAAACTTTTTCGCCTCTAAACGTGCGTGCAAATAAGTTTTAATTTATAAAACTATAATAAAAGCAAGCGAACCCGTAGTGTACGGATCGGCGTAGTTAAGCAAGTATTCTAGATTATCGAACTTAGGGATTTGGGGGATCAAATTCAGTTCACAAATTATCGAGCAATGAAAATAGAAGCTTTTGCAAATATTGGGGAAAACAGCAACCCTAAAGATCCGGATATCAAATTGTGGCAATCGATTCAAGATATACTATATATATAAGGACAGAGTTAAAACTTCCAAAGGTATACTAAAGTAAGGTTATGTACGGCGAAGTTATAAAACACTATATGTCTAACCGAAAGATACTCTCTTAAAGGTTGTTGAGGCTGCAGTATCGAAAGGATGTAAGGACAAGAATTAATCTCAAATACCCATTCCCAAACCCAAGGAATCAAAGATAAACTAGAACGGTTAAGGTTGTGACATTCGAAACTGAAATAGAGGATGTTGAGTCTCACTACTACCTAGGAAAGGCAAGCCAAGGCTAGGTTAAAGCTAATCTTTAACTTTGGATTAAAGCAAAAGCAAAGGTCGTAAAACATGTAAAATTACGGGTAGTTCTTGAGAATCACGGCCGTGGAAACCAAGAACATCCCGAGATTTAGGGTCTCGACGATGTTTCTCACACTCTCATGGTCCAATTTGTTTACGATCGATCTATCCTTATCTAAGCCACAACTATTAACCCTTCACCTTATAATTGCTAAAGGGTTTTAGCCAATAATCATCATTGTAAAATCAAATATCAAATATGAAAGGGAGGAAAGGTAAAACATTGAAATCTCAATAATAAACTCAAAACAAATGTCAATCAAACACAATAATCGCAAACCGTGTTTAATGGATGTAGAATCAAAGGAACAAAAAAACCTCACAAAATTTCTAGGGACAATGAAGAACGGGATGTCAATCCGCCTTCAAATGTAAACCCTAAGATCTTCCAACTCAAAAAATTGGAAAGTGCGTCCTTCCCAAATCTTCCTTCAAAATCCCAACGTCCAAGTCTTCAAGTTGAAGATTTCTGCTCCGTCTAAGTCTCCCCTTTTGGAGATTTTGGCTCTTTCCAGTCTCCCTTTGGAGAATTTGACTCCTTTCTAGTCTCCCTTTGAAGAATTTGACTCCTTGTAGTCTCCCTTTGGAGAAATTGACTCCTTTAAGTCTACCTTTGGAGAAATTAACTCCAAGTCCCGGGTTGTCACCGTCCGCCCTTCAATGTTGAAGGCTCTCGAATATATGTAGGGATGAATTTATGGTTTAAAGGTAAAACCCTAAATTTTTGGGCTGAAAAGAAGTCGAGTCTGCTAGTATCAGAAAATACTTTGGCACGTCAGACGGTATCAAAAGATACTTTGGGCCGCGTCAGACGGTATCAGAAGATACTTTGGGCCGCGTCCTAACTTCCTTTTATTGCTCCTTTTTTTCCCGCTTCAAGGCTTAATCCTTAACTATGCTATTTCGCTCCATAATCCGCCAAATTACCTACAAATGCAATAAAACTCTGTGTAGACCTCTATTCTTGCAAAGTAGGTGAATATAACCATAAATGTCATGAATGTATGTCTATGGTTATACTACAACGACAAAAAACTTGTTCCCTCGAAAGTGTGTGCGTCAAAGTCTTAAATTTATATTTAGAACTCAAAGCAAAGCGAACCCGCAGTGTACGGATCGGCTGTAGTAAGGTAAGAATTCTAGAGTCGAACTCAGGGATTTGGTGATAGTAAATTCAAATCCAATTATCTAGCGAAAATGCAAAAAATATTGTGATTAATAAAGGGGGAAATGATTCCAAGGATTCAAGTATCCGATTTCGGCTTTCGATTCAAGACACTTCTAAAGGATATAAGGACATAGTTTATATTGCCAAGATCATGTGTTCAAAGGTAGGTATCGTACGGTGAAGTTCCGAAACCTATTTATCTAATCCAAAGGTTCTCTCTATAAGGGTCGTTGAGGCTGCAATATAGAAAGATCTAAAGACAAGAATTATGTTCAAACTAACTATCTAAAACCCTAAGATATGACTCTCCAAGATAAAGAATAGAAAGCACACTTAAAATCTTAATAAAGGATGTTGAGTCTCTCTATTACCCAAATCTTGTAATCTTAATTTATTAAATGTAGAATCAAGTTTGAAGTCTCTTCATACACTCAAATAGAAGTTAAAAAGGTTAAACAAGGTTGGGATTTAGGCAAGGATTAGTTTTGGTTAAAGATTAATTCAATTAAAGTTCGTCAAAAGAATAAATCGTGTTGTTCATAGGAAAATCGGACGATTTTTTCTCAAGAACAGGTCGATTTTCCTGTTATCGCAAAACTAAAATCTAAACTCTCAGGGTCCAAATGTTTGAATGAGTTCAGTCTATCATCATCTAAGCCTCAATCATCAAGTATTCTCCCCAGAATCACAATGGTTTTAGCCAACCATTTTCAAAATCAAATCAAATTAAAAGATTTAGTGAAATAATTCAAATAAACCCGAATCTTAAATAAAAACTCAATAACCTTCAAATCTGTAAACCAATCTCAAAACCGGTCAATGTATCTCTCAATTAACTCAATATTGTGTTCAAAAACCACAAAGATTTCAATGGAACGAAGAAATCTCACAAAATAGAATCAATATTGACTTCCCGGGCAAAGTGCTTCAATCCTTCTCCAAGAATTTTCAATCTCTCACTAACGTGTAAATATTTCCCGCTGCGGCCTCCTCATTTTCGTTCCTAGGGTTCCAACCTATAGTTTCTTGCTAATGGGCCGTTTGGAAAAACCCTTCTCAAGCCCAAAATTAATGGGCTTTGTGTCGTCTTTACCATTTGGCCGAAAAGCAAAGAAAATCGGGCTGGCCGATTTACTCAGAAAACCGTTCGATTTTTAGTGATAAAAACCGTCCGATTTATATAGTAAATGGCACGATTTTCTTCAACAGAAAGTGCTCATCTTTTGGCTTGTTTTCTTCCTCTTCTTTGTGCTTCTTCTACGCAACTCCTTCGCTCTTTGTGATTCCTCTAAGACTTCTTTAGCTTCCCTAATGGCCTTAGATGCTCCTTGCTCCACTTTTGCTTTCGAATCATCTACATTTACCTATAATTCAACCAAAACTCGTGTAGATCTCTATTTCTGAAATATAATTGAATAGAACACAAAAGGTACACAAGTTCTCCCTAAATGCAAGGTAAATCGAGGTAAACCTCTACAATATGCATGATTATAATGGTATATAATTCATGTCATCAAAATACCCCATACTTGCCCCATGTTTGTCCCTAAGTAAGACTCAAATTTAAAATATAAGATGTCATGGATTATATATGTATGAAAACTCAAAAACTTTTCTTTTGAAAGTGCTTCTTCTTATTGGATCACCCTCAAAGTGATGTTTCAAAGCATAGGAAGGCAAGGCATGTATCAATGATAATAATAACATGGACTAACTCTCTTTTCTTTCTCAAAAACACAAATAAAGGACATGATAAAGATGTAGAGGTAATTAAAATCAAACAAGTCTAAGCCATGAAGTCTTAAATACATGTATAAAAGTCTCAAGGTCTTCTAATGAAAGAGAAGGTCTAAGAAACGTGTTAAGGGAGGAAATTCTTTTAGGCAATTGTGGTGCTAATCCGGGAAAGAGAAACAACATAACACCTTCAAGAACTTTACTTCACCGCACATGCTTTGCATGTAAAAGCTTTGCTTTCTTTATACTTTACTTTTTGAGAGTATGGATAGAGGTGCACAATAAGCGAAGCCTAGGAGATTGGCGTTTCTCAAATTCGAGATGCCTCAAACCCTTGATGCACATACCATATCCCGTTAGGACTTGTCGTTCAATCGAACTTTGGCAAGACACAAACACCCGGCTATGTGAATGGTGCCGAGATACTCATCCCCATGTTCAACGTCCCCAAACTTATGAATTGCTACACTTTCACTTAACACATTTTATTGGCCCTCCCACATCAAGCATGCCTTTTTTCAATCACTTATCCTAATTCCCGGATGGTAAAGGAAGGTCACATATTTCATTGAGGAGCTAGCATGAGCAAGATATGAAAAGAGAGAAGAAGTGAATTGCCTTGTTCATTCTTATATGATGTAAAAGAACTTGTAATATAGCTTCACTATTATCTCATTCTCTTATCAAAACATCTAAACCATATAACTTATTCCTGTGTTCAAGTAACAAAAGTAAGCTCATTCATGCTATGATTAAAATCTCAACATAACCAAGTCAACTTTTTGCCTATCCACATCACAATTCTCATCATAGAGGTCATTTCCATCATAAGAAGCACCAAAAAATTTTGAAAACTCATAGTAATTGAAAAAAAACATGCAAATGTGAATGTCAAAGTGGAAAGCAAATAGTGCAAGAGTTATTACAAGCCAAGTCATCAAAAGTAGTAAAAAGTGCATAGAGTTCTAAGATGAAGTAAAAAATATTGTAAGTACCCCAACCCCATACTTAACATCCACATTGTCCCCAATGTGAAAATCAAGCATAAGATGGAGAAAAATACTTACAATGTAAAAGAAGTGGAAGCTCAATCCTCTATCGGTGGTGGTGGAGGTGGAGGATACGGATACATCGGTGCACTAGGATCATAGAAGTGGCCGAACTGATGGTAGTATAAGTCTCTCATCTGGCCGTCGTAGGAGGAGTGCCTAGCGTCCGTCTCCTGCCGGTATTCCTTGAAATGAGTGTTCAAGGTGTCATAGTTGGTGTGGAGAGCGTGATAATCGGTGCGGAGGTTCTGGAAGCTAAAGACTAAGTCTCTCAAGTGGCGGCGAAGTCGACGTCCTCGTCCATGGCCTGGGGCATGTGCAAAAGAGTGGCGAGGTGGCTGCATGTCGTCCTCTGTCTCTTCAATGCCTCTACTAGTCCTTCTAGGTCCTGCACCATGAGTGTCGGTGTCCATGACATCCGTGGCGTGACCACTATAAGTGTCACTCTCGAACTCGAGCATGTTCCCCTGGTGTGCTCCATCCTCATCATCCTCCTCATCCTAAGTGTCACCTGAATCATCATCATCATAATACAAAGGAGGAGATATCTCCTCAAGCATCAATTTGAACGTCTCCTTCCAATTCCTCTTGTTCCGAATAGTGTATTCGGACTTCCAAATAATCTCGGATGGCTTCTTCTTTCGATCCTTTCCCATGGCATGGGCACATGAAGGTTTCCTCTCCCTCGAGGAGTCAAAACCTGTCGAGCAACTAATCTCTATGAACCTAAGGGCTGGGCACTCTCAACTAGAGTGCAACCCGAGAAGTCTAACCCCAATGCCTTAGCCACATGAGTGACAAGGCCTCCAACACAAATGTCACCCTTTGCCTTGTTGGATATCTTTCCTAGATAGTCAACAAGCATAGAGGTGATGTCGGGGACGGTGGTGCATGTCATACAATACAAGATGAAAAGCTCGTCAGCCTTGAGCTTCTGTGGGGTCTCTGTCCGGGCAAATAGGCACTCACTAAGGATCCTATGCACTATCTTAAAGGAGAGGTTTTACATACTAGTCTCCTTTGAATTCCCGGGTCTCCACTTATCCCGACCATACTCTCCCACTGAAATGGTCTCCTAGAAGGCACTAACACTAACTCCTCTCGCAAATGTGCCTGCATCAAAGTAAGGAAAACCAAACAAATCCCCAAAGGTATCAATAGACATAGCATGATTGTGGTTCATGAGGCGGAAGGTAACCATCCTCTCTCTAGGGTCATGCTCAAATGTGCTAAGGAACTCTAGGGTGATCTCGGTGTATGCATCCTCCCTAATCAAAGCAAACTGTCTCAGCCCAACTATATCGAGCATCATATCCACATCCTCTCGAACAAACAAAGAGTTTAAGTCGTCTAGCACAATGTATCGAGGAGGGCGAATGGGCGATCTAAGATACGTTCATATCTTTTCTTGTGCTTGGATAGGGGAGGGGGAAGCATTGGAATGGTTTGAGAGGGTGCTGGAGGTGGGGGAGGGGCTTTGGAAGAAGATCCCTTCTTCTTCCCCGCATTTCTAGTTATTCTCTTCAAGGCATCCATTTCTGTATCTAAAAATCGACCAGTTCTTGGGATAAATCGGACGATTTTCCTGGGATGGGTCGATTTTTCTGTCGATTTCAATGATTCTCAGAATTCTGTAAAGTTCTAACTAAACTATCACCACACACAGTTTCCTATAGCAATTCCTAAGCAAACCCCTCAATCAATCGCAGCAAACAAACAACTTCTAGGCAAGATTCAAATTCGAATGAGAAACTTAGGTTTCGGAATGAAAAACCTGAATTGCAGATGGAAGAGTCGATTTCCGAGCTTGGGTTGCTAGATCTTTGTTCCTTGTCAAAAATGCTTCAGTTTGGGGCCAAGAATCGTTCAAAACGATTAAGGAATGAGGAATTTAGAGGGTGGGCGGTTTTCGGATCTTTTGAGAGAAGGAAATCAGGAATGGAGGTTTTGTGGAATGAGGGAATCGAGTGTTTAAGTCTTTATATAGGCTTGAGTTTTAATGATGAAAATCGGACGATTTATCTGGGCGATTTATTCGTCGGGACGATTTTCTTTCATTTTCTCAGAATACAAGGAAAATCGGACAATTTAATTAGAGGGGGTCGATTTGGTGGGTCGATTTTTCTTCCTGTTGTCAAAAATCGACTTGCTTTGTTCCTGAATCGAACGATTCGCTTTGTGTAACTTGATTTCCTTCCTTGTTCTTCTTGAAAATTGAGATTTGAACTAATTTATGCTCCCTCACTTCATTGATCTCTCAAATTGGACCTAATTTCATGTGATTAATGACACAACAAACCAAAAGTGCATCGAGGAACAAACAAAAGCGAAAATAAACGAAACAAAGCAACTAAACTAAGCTAACTAAGTGATGAAAGAAGGGAAAAGTTATACTATCATCGGTTGCCTCCCAAGAAGCGCTTGATTTATCGTCTTTAGCTGGACGGTGTATGGTTTTATGTTCAATTGAGGAGGATAGGAGCTATCTCCTTAACCGGAGCTTCCGGTTTGTATTTCTTCAACCGTTGGCCTTTAACTTTGAAATTTCCGCTTTGTTCACCTCATACTTCAACTGCACCATGGGGGAAAATTCGTTTAATTACATAAGGTCCTGTCCAACGGGATTTAAGCTTACCTGGGAATAGTCGAAGCCTCGAGTTGAATAGAAGGACTTGGTCTCCTACTTTCAGATCCTTTGGAATGATATGTTTATCATGCCAACGCTTCGTCCTTTCCTTGTAGATCTTTGCGTTCTCGTACGCATTTAGCCGGATCTCATCCAGCTCGTTGATATCTAAGAGCCGCTTCTCTCCGGCTTCTTTCATGTCAAAGTTGAGCCACTTGATAGCCCAATATGCATTATGCTCTAGCTCTACAGGAAGATGACAAGATTTACAATAAACGATATTATATGGAGTCGTACCTATAGGTGTCTTAAAGGCAGTCCTGTATGCCCATAATGCATCGTCAAGCTTCATTGACCAATCCTTCCTTGTTTTAGAGACGGTTATCTCTAAAATTCCCTTGATCTCTCAATTGGATATCTCAACTTGTCCTCTAGTTTGCGGATGATATGGTGTAGCTATCTTATCGGTCACCCCATACTTAGCCAATAGAGTCTCAAATCGATGGGCTGTGAAATGCGTTCCTCCATCACTAATGATGGTTCGGAGAATTCCGAACCTTGGGAAGATCGTTCTATTGAAGAACTTCACCACTACCATTGCATCATTAGTAGGAGAAGCGATTGCCTCAACCCATCTTGAGACATAGTCTACGGCAAGAAGTATATATTGGTTTCCGCAAGAAGATGGGAAAGGTCCCATAAAGTCTACTCCCCATACATCGAAGATCTCTACTTCTTGTATGTTGTTGAGAGGCATCTCATTTCTCCTAGATATATTACCTGTCCTTTGACAAGCATCACAAGCAACAACATATTTTTGCACATCTTTGAATAGTGTAGGCCAAAAGAAGCCGGAACGAAGTACCTTAGCACAAGTCTTGTGGGAACTAGCATGTCCACCACATGGAAGAGAATGGCAATTGCGGATGACACTTTCCACTTCATCTTCTGGGATACATCTCCTGTATATGCCATCCGGACCTCTTTGGAATAGAAGAGGTTCGTTCCAATAGAAGTGCCGGACGTCCTTAAAGAACTTCTTTCTTTGAGCATACGAAAGTCCGGGGGGAATCTTTTGACAAACAAGGTAAATCACAATGTCAGCAAACCATGGGTCATTACCTTTTGAGATGTGTTGAAGACACTCTTCGATCTCATGTATGAAGACACTCTTCGATCTCATGTAGTTGCTCGTCAGGGAATGAGTCATCTATAGGAAGTTCATCCGTCTCGTCGGTGAGGTGTGGAAGACGACTAAGATGGTCAGCAACGGAGTTTTCCGACCCCTTCTTATCACGAATCTCCAAATCAAACTCTTGTAAGAGTAAGATCGATCTTAGAAGCGTTGCCTTCGCATCCTTCTTCGTGAATAAGTAGTGAATTGCTGAATGGTCTGTATAGACAATCACCTTTGCACCTACAAGATAGGAAACAAATTTTTCAAAAGCATAAACTACAGCTAGGAGTTCCTTTTCCGTGGTGGCATAATTTGATTGAGCCTCGTCTAGCGGCTTGCTAGCATAGTAGTTGGCATAAGTGCGGCCATCTTTATTCTGTCCAAGTACGGCTCCTATAGCGACGTCGCTTGCATCGCACATGACCTCGAAAGGAAGAGTCCAATCGGGTGGTTGGATGATTGGTGCTGAAATCAAAGCCTCTTTGATCCTGCAAAAAGCATCTAAACAATCTTTCAAGAATTCGAAAGTTGCGTCTCTCATTAAAAGATTAGTTAAGGGTTTTGAAATCTTAGAAAAATCCTTTATGAATCTCCTATAGAAGCCTGCATGTCCTTGGAAGCTTCTAATTCCTTTTACATAAGAGGGAGGAAGTAGCTTCTCAATAGTTTCTATCTTGGCTTTATCAACCTCTATTCCTCGTTGTGACACTAGATGACCTAACACAATTCCTTCAGTGACCATGAAATGACACTTTTCTCAGTTTAAAACTAAGTTAGTATCCTCACATCTCTTAAGAACTAATGAAAGCTAAGATAGACAGTTATCAAAGGAAGAACCATATACCGAAAAGTCGTCCATGAAGACTTCCATGATATTCTCTACGTATTCGGAGAAGATTGCCATCATACACCTTTGAAAGGTTGCAGGAGCGTTGCATAGACCGAACGGCATCCTTCTATAAGCGAACGTACCCCAAGAGTACGTGAAAGTCGTCTTCTCTTGATCATCGGGGTGAATGGGAATCTGAAAGAAACCACTATATCCATCTAGATAACAAAAGTAAGAGTGTTGGGCTAACCTTTCCAACATTTGATCAATAAAAGGAAGGGGAAATGGTCCTTCCTAGTAGCCACGTTCAGCTTACGGTAGTCGATGCACATTCGCCATCCCGTAATTGTCCTTGTGGGAATAAGTTCGTTGTTTTTGTTGGCAACAACGGTAATGCCTCCTTTCTTTGGTACTACATGTACTGGACTCACCCACTTGCTATCGGAAATAGAGATGATGATACCTTCATCAAGTAGCTTAAGGATTTCTTTCTTCACGACCTCTTTCATGACGGGATTTAACCGTCTTTGAGGTTGACGTGAAGGCTTGTAATCCTCTTCCATTAAAATTTTATGCATACATGGGGAAGTTTTTATGCCTACCAAATCATCAATAGTATAGCCTAATGCTCTCCTATGTTGCCTTAGAACATTCATAAGCTTCTCTAGTTCAACATCATCCAATTACGCATTAACTATAACCGGATATGTAGAATTAGTGCCAAGAAATGCGTACCTTAAGTGCGTAGGGAGGGGCTTCAATTCCAATGATGGAGGTGCTTTGACCGGTGATTCATGACCTTCTAATGTCATGGGAGAATCCTCTGAAGGTGGGGAAGATGCATCATCAGGGTTGAGAACAACTACAGTTAAGTTTGTAGAATCCGGAGAATTTCTCGCTGGATCGACCTCCCCTAAAGAAAATCGGACGATTTTTGGGTCGATTTTTCTTCTGGTTGTCATAAATCGACTTGCCTTTTCAAAAATCGAACGATTTATTTCGTGTAGGTCGATTTTTTTCACAATTTTCGGGGTTAATTCTAGCTCTTCAAATCCTGCTCCTGGTTCTTCCTCCACATCTTCTAATGCTTTCACATCATCGTCGCAATCATGTTCTACTCCTTCCTCCATGATGCTCATACTAAGAACCTTTTGAAGAGGGTCTTTCATTAGGATAGAACTTACTACCTCTCTAGAATCTTCTTCATCAAAGATGTTAAAGACATCTTCTCTCAAGGCTGGCTCCTTGATTAAAGAGGAGTGTACGAACTCCACTTTCTCTTCACCTATATTGAAGGATAGCTGGCCATTCTTGCAATCTACCATGCATCCGGATGTTGCAAGGAATGGTCTCCCAAGAATGATAGGAACTGGATAATCTGCAGGGATGTCAAGAATGACAAAATCTATAGGAATGTAAAACTTACCGAGTTTTACAGGAATGTCTTCTAATATCTCAACTGGCTTAGTGGTGGAACGTTTAGCCATGTAGAGTGTTATCTTCACCGGTCTAGGCTCTCCTAGACCAACTGCTTTGCATAAAGCAAGTGGTATGATGCTCACACTTGCTCCAAGGTCGCAAAGTGCATCATAAGTAGCCTCTCCCAAAGTGATGGGTATGCAAAATGATCTTGGATCACGTAGCTTTGGTGGCATATTCTCTGTCATAGTCTTGATGAGTTCGGATGACTCCATACTTATCTTAACTTCTCCAATGTCTTCTAATTTCCTCTTGTTAGAGAGGATTTTCTTGAGAAATTTCCCATAAGCTGGCATACCTAAAATTGCATCCATAAAAGGTATGCTTATATGCAGCTTACTCATAAGCTCAATAAACTTACCGAAGTGTTTATCTAAGCGTGCTCGCGCTCTAGATTGAGGAAATGGTAGAGGTGGTTTGTAGGCGGGAGGAGGAACATAGACATATTCCTTCTCTTTTTCCTCTCCTTCTTTGGTGGTGGTTTCAACTACTTTGGGTTGAGGATCGGTAGTTGTTACACCACTCCTAGTAGTGATCGCCATAACCCTTCCCTTTGGGTTATCTTCCGTCTTCCCGGGAAGTTTCCCTTCATCTCTTGGAACCTCTCCGGCTTTGCTAAATACTTGGATTTCCAAAGCTTTGTGAGCTTTATCAACTGAAGTTATATAGCTCTCCAATCCTTGTAGTTTCCATAGGATCGTCTCCAACATGGGATCGGGTTTGTTCGATCAGTTTGATGATTGTTCTTGGCTTTTCAAAGGAGTAGAAGAAGATGGAGCTGTTAGAGCTTTTTCAGCATGAGAATAAGGATTACCTGGATTTTGTTGATTTTGACCTCCAATTGTTGCTATTGGAGTTCCTATTGTTGTTATTCCAGTTAGACTTCTGGTTGTTGTTCCAGTAGTCATTCCTTTGATTGTTATCCCTTCCCATATAGTTGGCTTCCTGCTCCTTAGTCTTTTGAAGACTCATTTTGGTTACTTCCTTCAACTCTTTGATCTCATTGTTGAGGGAAAATATTTGTGTTTGAGAAGCATGATTTAACTTAGCTCCTGGATCGCCTTGATTCCGGATATTTGGGGTCCACCTTCCGGTGGGAATACTTCTCAATCACTTGGGCTTGTTTCTCAATGAAGTCCCAAGCGTCATCCTCTCTCATGTCCATGAATGTGCCACAAGAGAGAGATTGGAGGTTGAATTGTGTTTCAACATCCAATCCTTTATAGTAGATCTCCAACAATTCCAGCTTTGAAATACTGTGGTGTGAGCAATCCAACAAGAGATCCTTAAACCTTTCTTAAGATTGAAACAAACTTTCATTAGGTTTCATAGAAAAAGCATTTATCTTACCTCTCAATTCCGCCGTTTTGGATGGCGGGAAGAACTTGGTGAGAAATTCCGAAGATAAATCCTCCCATGTGGCCAGCTTTGCAGCTGGAAGTGTTTGGTACCAAGCTAGAGCTTTGTCCTTCAAAGAAAAGAAGAATGGTTTGATCTTGTAATTGCTTGTAAAATCCTTCTTTGGCTTCATACTCTCCGTGAGAATCTCGAAATTCTGCAAGTGTTGATGTGGAGATTCAGCACTTGCTCCACCAAACTGACTTTGGCGAACCATGGTGATAACTTGTGGTGAGAAGCTAAACTCCTGGATGTCTTCAGCTCCGAAATCCACATCTACACGGCGTGGTTGCTGAATTGGATTCATCCGTTGCCCCAAAGTTCGGGGTCCATCACCTTCATCAGCAACTCTCACATCCCTAGCTGGGAAGCGAGGAACAACCGGCGGTCTTGGGTTGTTCCCAACAGGATGGATCACTGGATTGATCTCTTCAAGTTCCGGCATGTCCGGGTCGAGTTCTTCATCATCGGATGAATCATTCCTAATGGACTTAGTCGGTGTCTTGACTTTCTTCTTCTTCATGGATTCGTTCAATTCCAATTGCATGTCCATCATCATTGCTTTGAGTTCATCAATTTTAAATTGATGACTCGTTTCAGCTTCTATACGGGCTTTCTCACTCAACCTTAGTTGATGTTAAGTTTCATCCAACTCAGCCTGGATGATTCTCTCGTTCTTTTCAGCCATTTTCTTTTCCTTCAACTTTCTTCTTAAAGTTTTCTCCAATTCGGGATCGAAAGGAACTAGATCTTTAGTGGATCTAGTCTTTCGCATATACCTAAAGAACTTGCAAAGATCACTCAAGTAGACTAATCAAATCACAAGAGCAAGAGCTCTCAAGCTGGACAACCGAAAACCGAATTTGGTCTAGACCAAATCCCCGGCAACGGCGCCAAAAACTTGTTCGCTCGAAAGTGTGTGCATCAAAGTCTTAAATTTATATCTAGAACTCAAAGCAAAGCGAACCCGCAGTGTACGGATCGGCTGTAGTAAGGTAAGAATTCCACAGTCGAACTCAGGGATTTGGTGAGAGTAAATTCAAATCCAATTATCTAGCAAAAATGCAAAAGCTTTTGTGATTAACAAAGGGGAAATGGTTCCAAGGATTCAAGTATCCGATTTTGGCTTTTGATTCAAGACACTTCTAAAAGATATAAGGACAGAGTTTATATTGCCAAGATCATGTGTTCAAAGCTAGGTACCGTACGGTGATGTTCCGAAACCTATTTATCTAATCCAAAGGTTCTCTCTATAAGGGTTGTTGAGGCTGCTGTTCGCTCCAAACGGTGTGTGCAAGCTTTAAATTAATAACCCTAGACATAAGCTTAAAACAAGGATGTGAACCCGCAGTGTACGGGTCAATTGTAGTAAAAAGCAAGGAATTCCAGGGGTCGATCACAAGGACTTAGTGAAACAAAGTCGGAATAGGTAAGCTTTAACAATAACTAACCACAAAAGCAATTACAACAATCAAGGATGATAAAAAGTCAATAAAGGAAATATGCAATTCCAAGGATTAAAGCATCTAGTTGTGGTTCCAACTCAAGATCTAAAGATAAGCGGACAAAGCTGAGGTTTTTGCATAGGGAAGGTATTACTAAAGTGGAATAGATCACCAGGTAAGTCTCACTACTCACTAATCCCAAACCGTAACTCATATTACCGGGTAAGTCTCAAGGAATTAAAGTAAAGAACTATAACCTCAAACTAACACACCACCTAAGGGAATAGAATCAACCTTTACCGGGTAAGTCTCAGGCTAACTCACAAAGATGGGATGAAAGCACACTCAAACCCCAATAAAGGATAAACCTTTATTAACTATACTTATAATCTTAGGTAAACAAACAAAGGAATTACCGGGTAAGTCTCATCCTAGGCTTGCATTGAACCAGGAAAGGTGTAATAAGAATAGGATTTGGCAAACTCTAACACTTAACTCTCAGTTTCGGATCAGATTAGTCACCTCGGTCAGCCAAATTCCACCCCGGCCGAGATGTTCATCGACTGAGCGAGATGCTTAGGGTTAAGGTAAAGACTCGAGCTTTTAGGGTCCTACTGTGATTAAAATTATTCTATCATTGTTTTTCCTACAACCTTTAGCCAATCACCCTAGAATCACACAAAGAGATTAGCCACTCATCATCATGAATGTAATAATCAAATATATGGGAAGAAAGAGAATAATTGAGCAAGAAAACCTTAAGAGAAAGGCTTCAATAACTGAATCAATTATAAAACTAACAAGCGTTCCTTGGATAGAAATCCAACAAGACAATTAACAAAGAAGGGAATCTAAGATGATCTTACAAAAACCCTTCAAAAAGCTATAAAAGCTATAGACTTTCTTCCTTCAACCTTCAAAAAGGTTCTTCAAATCTCCCAACTGGAGTATGGCTGTAGCGGTGTCTAAAACACAATCGGTGGTATAACGTAATATGGATTTGTGGAAAATCCAACCCTTTATATAGTAAAAATAATCTCCAAAGATAAGATATCTTAGAAAGATCTCTTCCCATAATAATAGGTAAAATATATGGTGTAACTTATCTTCTTCCTTCCAGGAACCCAGCCCAAAAATATAAGATCCTCTTTCCAAACATAAAAGATCTCAGCCAAGAATAAAATATTCTCGCCGCGTCCCAGGTGTTCGCCTCGGTCGTGTCGGCTCCTCTGGATCACCTCGGTCGAGGTGACTCTGTAGTCAACCGAGGTGAATCACAACTGAATGTGAAATCTCTCAAATCTGGTCCAAGGTGAATCTCTAATTCATGGTCATGCTTCCTGGATTATTCCTTAAGCTCCTGAATGTAGCTCCAATGACTCCATAGCTTCTTTTGCTCCTTTTTGATGCAAAACGTGCCATTTTACCTACAATTACAACAAAACTAGGTGTAGACCTCGATTCCCGCAAAGGTAGATGAAACGACAATATAATCACATAATATACATACAAACATGCAGATTATTGAAGATAAAACGTCTAAACAAACCCCAAAATATAGACAATAATTCATGCTATCAAAATACCCCATACTTAGCCCTTGCTTGTCCCGAAGCAAGTTCCGCATATAAAATACAAGATAGAATGGATTATAAGTCATAAAGATCAATGAAAAAGTCTTTCAAAAACATTTCAATGGTGTGCTACAATCTTAGATCACTCTAAGAGAATACCTCTTGGAATTTAAAATCAAAATATGATCAAAACATTTTATAAATATAAGAAAGTTGTTTATCTTTGCATAAAATCATAGAATGCATAATAAATCGTAATCATCGAAATTAATCATGTATAATCCAGTTTAAACCACTAAGTCAATCAACAAGCTCGAGGTCTCAAGGGCTTCCCAAAAGAAAGGTCAAGAAACGTGTAGGGTAGGGATGTATATAAGGTAATGTGGTGCTAGAATCCGGGAAAAGGATATCACTTTACTTTCACTTTGACTTTCAACATCTTCCACCAATAAGCTTTGCTTA
Source organism: Fagopyrum homotropicum (assembly GCA_033239125.1). NCBI lineage: Eukaryota > Viridiplantae > Streptophyta > Magnoliopsida > Caryophyllales > Polygonaceae > Fagopyrum > Fagopyrum homotropicum. The sequence continues at coordinate 117,850,769 of BSWB01000003.1, forward strand.
TTTCACACTTTTTCTTTTTTACTTTAATTTTTGGGATGCATGGACAGAGGTGCACAATAACCGATGCCTAGGAAATCAGCAATTATCGATTTCTTGAGATGCATCAAACCCTTGATGCACATACCATGACCCATTAGGAATATCGCTCAATCCGACATTGGCAAGACACAAACACCCGACTATGTGAATGGTGCCGAGTTACTCATCATCATGATTGACTTCCCCAAACATATTTATTGCTTTCTAACACTTTCACTTCCAGCCAACTTCTCAACTTTTACTTCACTTGTTTTCACCACTTTGCTTGCTTCCAAATTCCCGGATAGGTAAAGGGAGGCAAAAAATGTATATGAGGGGTTAAGCATGATCAAGAAGAAGAAGAGAGAAAAATGAATTGCCTTGGTCTTTCCAGGAAGAAAGTGAGAGAACTCATAATGTGGTGTCAACCTTCAAATTCAACATAATTTGGATAAAAACAAAGTATTAAACATGCCAAAAAATTCAAACAAAGCAGTTAGCAACTTAAACATATCATAAAACCTTTCAAATATATAAAGATTTCAAAACTAGTCAGCAAACAAGATCTTCACTAAGATCATATCCAGATGAGAAGCACAAAACGTTTCGAAAACTCTCAGTTAAACCACCTCGGTCGAGGTGTTCTAGGTAAACCGAGGTGAAGTACCTCGTTTGGCCAGAACTGTCCCGGTCGAGGTCAATATTTTTTTTTCTGTCCAGTTTTTGACGTTTTTCTCAATCAAATAACCTGTATGCATGCATGTAATCTAAGAAAAACCATAGAAGCAGAATAAAGCATAAATATCCGATAAAGTCGACTCATACATCACATAAGTCAAATAATACATAAACACCCCATACTTGGGACACACTGTCCCAGTGGGTCAAAATAAGTCTAAAGAAAATAAAGTACTCACCGGACAATAGCTGAGGTGCATAATAAATAAAGAAAGAAAATCGTGCAAGCTCTCAATGATCACGATCCGGTGGTAGTGGTGGTGGTGCGTACGGATACTGGGATGGGTAAAATGGATAACCCATAGTCTGCTGAAACTGGATCTCCATCATCCGGCGCTGATAGTGCTGGCCCTCTAGCATCTAATGAGTCCAGGGATCGATCTCTCGGCGTTGGTCAGCAAATCTCTCATGGATGTCCACAGTAAGGGCAACATAGGAGTCTATCATCTGATCCGTCAGATCATCGATCCGACGGTGAGCCTCTGGATCTCTCTGTCGGCGTACCCTACGCCTAGCAGGTCGTACTGGTGATGCAGCCGGCGCGGTCTAAGTCTCGTCATCGTCCAAATCAATGACCGGCGCACTAGTCCCAGCAGTATCAGTCCCTGTATCCATAGGAACTCCACCATCATCAGCATCATCAACAACCTCCTCAACCTCATCCTTCTCAGCTGGTGCAGCTGCTGCCTCTCTCGAATCCTCCATTTGTGGGATCCAAGCAGTCTGCCAATAGTACGGATCATACACTGAGAACTGGGGTGACCATCTGATCCCCTGTGGTGCAGTAGGCTCCCATGGCATAGCTACATACGATGTAGTGAGTCCTCGGGGAACCAGTATACTCCGAGTAATCATCTCTTGAAGTCCTAGCGGCTTAGCAACCGCCACCATGGTACATGCGCTGAGATCCATATCCTAGTAACTCGCTATGTGAGTTACAATGCCTCCGCAGCAGATATCGCCCTTCGTCTAGGCCTTGATCCTGTGCAGATCCTCTACCAGCATCAAGCCAAAGTCTGTAATCCCTCAAGTCACCATGTAGTAATGGCTGAACAGCTCCCCCTGTTTGACCTTCTGGGGCATCTCAGTACGCGCCAAAAGAGTCTCACTAAAAATCCTGTGAGCTAACCTAAATGCTAGGTGAAAAATAATACGCTCCTTGGAGTCTCCAGGGCGCCATCTATCTGCGTGCTCAACTACATGAGCAATCTGTCCCCAAAACTCCCTAGCTACAGCTCGGGAGGGAAAATCAGCAGCAGTCGGAGCCGGGAAACCAAAGATGTCTCGCTAGTACTCTAAAGGAACTAAGAAGTTCCGGTTCATCAACCGGTACTTCACAACACGCTCTGTGGGAAGGTAGGTGAAGGAGCTAACAAACTCCATAGTCGGCTCTAAGTAAGCGGGGGCGTGGATCTCAATGAGCTGATCTAGCCCCACCATAGAAATCATTCGTCTCAAATCTACATCCACATGGAGACAATCAAATGCTGATACGTCCAGGAAATGAGGTGCAATCACTGGACGGACCGCGATGCAGTCATAGTCGACCTGGTGTCTCTCGTGGATCACCGGTCTCGTGCGGCGGGTAGAAGAAGAAGAAGGGGAAGGAGAGGATCTGTCCCTCAGGACCAGCTGTCTATTTGAACTCATCTTTTCTGAAAACTATCAGACTACCTCAGTCGGCCTGACAACTCTATAGAACACCTAGGCCGAGGCACAGGCCGACTGGACCAAGGCGAAAATCTGCGCGACTGATTTCTTCAAAATTCCAGTTCTTTCCCCCAAAATCACTACAACTGGTTCCTATGGGGTACTTAATCTGTTTCTCAGCAAATGCAGGGGCAACCAAAGCCCAATTTGAAGTAAAACAGTGAAGAAGAGCGAGGTTTGGGTTTTTTCGATATTTACCCCGATTCGGTCGATTCAGTTCATTTTTTTCGCAGATTAGCACTTGCACTGTGATCCTCTACCCTTTCTTAGCGGTTTGGAAGCGAGAATCGTCGAAAACGAGCGATGAATGGCAAAGCGAGGCGAAGGGAGTGCAGCGGTCGAGGAGAAGGTAAAGGAGGAGAGAGAAATCTCAGCCCCCTTTTATACCCTTTTCTGGAACTGCTGTCACCTCGGTCGAGGTGGTCTCGACTTGACCGAGGTGGATCTTCTGAAACCATAGTCGCCTCGGTTGCTCAAGAATCATCTTGGTCGAGGTGCTGTGACAACAACCGAGATGTGTCTCAGTCAAACTCCGTCTTCTCAAATTCTCGAACTTTTGTCCTTCCAGTTGTGCTCCTTGGTTGTATTCCTTCCTTAGATGTCACATGTTGTCTATCTAGGATGCCAAAAACAAAAAAAAGCAAAGCAAAAGCAAACTATCTAAGCTAAACTACAAAAAGGGAAAAGAAAGCAATACCTTGGGTTGCCTCCCAAGAAGCGCTTGATTTAAGGTCGCTAGCTGGACCGTACGACGTCTCTATGCGTGATGAGAGGTGCCCTCACCCCATACTTCACCTCCATCATGGGGTGAAGTAAGTAAGTCTATCAAACGCTCCAACAAGTGCAAGTGCTCATCGGGGAATGAATCGTCTATGGGTGGGTTGTCCTTCTCGCGTGAAGATGGAGGTAGCCGGCTGAGGTGATCCGCAATAGAATTTTCGGATCCCTTCTTATCGCGGATCTCTAGGTCAAACTCTTGAAGTAAGAGAATCCATTGAATAAGGCGTGGCTTGGCATCTTTCTTAGCAAGTAAGTAGCGAATGGCTGCGTGGTCGGTGTAGACAATGACTTTCGCCCCTACTAAGTAAGAACGAAACTTCTCGAAAGCATATACAACCGCCAATAGCTCCTTCTCGGTGGTAGTGTAGTTGCGCTGGGCTTCATCTAGCGTCTTGCTAGCATAGTAAATAGCGGTGGTCAAGCCATCCTTCTTCTGTCCAAGCACCGCTCCTACGGCTACATCACTAGCATCACACATGATCTCAAAGGGCAAGGTCCAATCCAGAGGTTGGATAATGGGAGCGGAGATCAACGCTTCCTTAATCCTGTAAAACGCATCAAGACACTCCTGCAAAAACTCAAAAACAACATCTTTATTCAAGAGGATAGTTAGAGGTTTAGAAATCTTAGAGAAGTCCTTGATGAATCTCCTGTAGAAACCTGCATGCCCGAGAAAACTCCTCACATCTTTAACATAACAAGGGGGAGGGAGTTTCTCAATAGTCTCGATCTTAGCGCGATCGACCTCAATACCTCGATTAAAAACGAGGTGTCCTAGCACAATGCCTTCATTAACCATAAAATGTCACTTCTCCCAATTCAAGACAAGGTTAGTGTCCTCACATCTTTGTAGCACTAGAGAAAGGTTAGATAGGCAATCATCAAAAGAGGAACCATATACTGAAAAATCATCCATAAATATCTCCATGATCTCCTCTATATACTCGGAAAAGATAGCCATCATGCATCGCTGGAAGGTAGCGGATGCATTGCACAATCCAAATGGCATCCTCCTGTAAGCGAATGTCCCCCATGGACAAGTGAAAGTGGTCTTCTCCTGATCATCCGGATGGATAGGAAACTGGAAGAAACCACTATAGCCGTCTAAATACCAAAAGTGTGAATGCTAGGCCAACCGTTCGAGCATTTGATCAATGAAGGGAAGTGGAAAATGGTCCTTTCGAGTGGCCGTGTTCAGCTTCCTATAATCAATGCAAACCCTCCAGCCCGTGACGGTCCTGGTTGCGATTAACTCGTTGTTCTTATTCGTCACAACGGTCATCCCTCCTTTCTTCGGAACTACATGCACCGGGCTAACCCATTTGATGTCCGAGATAGGATATATGATACCTGCATCCAACAACTTAAGAATTTCCTTCTTCACAACCTCTTTCATGATCGGATTTAACCGTCTTTGAGGTTCCCGTGAAGTCTTATGATCGTCCTCCATTAGAATTCTATGCATGCAGAAAGAAGGCTATATGCCAATAAGATCATCTATAGTATAACCCAAAGCCTTTTGATGCTTTCTCAGGACATGCAATAGTTTAGACAATTCAGATTCAGAGAGTGAAGCACTAACAATAACGGGATATGTGGAATCCGGTCTAAGAAAGACATACCTCAAGTGATTTGGGAGTTGTTTAAGTTCCACAGCTGGGGGTGCTTTCTGAGGGGGAACCTTGCTTCCTCCTTCCAGTGGAGTAGATCCGGAAATTGGACTTTCGGAAGTCTCAGTTGAAATCATCTCGCCTTCGACCTCGGTCGAGGCGCAAAGGCGTTGACCGAGATGTTCTTCAGTCGCCTCGCTTGGTCCAGAAAGTGCCTCGGTCGAGGTACTGTAATTGGAACCGAAACTGGAGATCTTCGTCTCCTGGATTAATTTCTCAGTTTTAGCTCCTGGATCTTCTTCCAGTGCCTTTAAGCTCCGTATATCTGTATCACAAGAAGCATCTATACCTTCCTCCATTAAACTAAAACTAAGAACTCTTTCAAGTGGATCGTTAATAAGGATAGAGCTCACCAATTCTCTTGATTCTTCTTCATCATAGATGTTGAAGATATCATCTCCTAGCTGCTCTCCCTTCATGGCCGCAAGTAATGCGAACTCCACTTCATCTCCGCCAATTTTGAATTTCAACTTGGCGTTCTTACAATCCACATTGCAACCCGAAGTTGCTAGAAATGGCCTCCCGAGAATGATGGTAACAGGATAATCTGCGGGAATATCAAGTACAACAAAGTCTATAGGTAAATAGAAGTTACCTAACTTAACCGTAACGTCTTCCAAGATTCCCACGGGTTGGGTAATGGAGCGGTCCGCCATGTATAATCGAATCTTCACCGGCTTGGGCTCTCCAAGTCCGATCTTAACACATAGCTCCAGCGGAATGATGCTCACGCTGGCTCCTAGATCACATAAGGCTTCACAAGTGACATCCCCAACGTGAATGGGAATGCAAAATGAGCCGGGATCTCTCAACTTAGGCGGCATCTTCTCCTTCATGATTTGAATAAGCTCCGAGGATTTAGATGTCATCCTCACTTCACCAAAGTCCTCCATCTTCCTCTTCCTTGATAGGATCTCTTTTAAGAATTTCCCATAGGCGGGCATCCCTAGAATAGCATCAAGGAAAGGAATGTTAATGTGTAGTTTATTCATCAAGTCAAGGAACTTACCAAATTGCTTGTCTAGATGTGCTCTGGCCCTTGACTGGGGGAATGGAAGTGGTGGTTTGTATGCATGAGGTGGAACATAAACTTCAGTTTTCCCCTCAGCTTTCTGTGGCTCCACCTCGGTTGGCATCTCGGCCGAAGTGTTCTTCGACTGCACCTGGACCGAGGTGGTCTTCGTCGGTACTGGCACCGACCGAGGCACTGGATCTGCAGTCTTCAGTCCACTCCTCGTCGTTATGGCCATAATCTGGCCCTTAGGCTTGCTTTCCGTCCTTGATGGAAGCTTCCCTGGATCTCTTGGCGCTTCATTATCCCTACTAGCAAGTTGTTGTTCAAAGGCTTTTTGGGCCTTCGAAAATGAAGTCATGGACGTCTCCATAGCACTAAGCTTGATCAAGATGGCCTCCAGCACTGCGTCTTTCTTTTCCGGCTTGGACAAACTTGATCCTTGCCCCTAGCTCTTTAATGGAGTAGAAGAAGAAGAAGGGGAAGAGAAGAAAGGATTAGAGGAATCGTTAGAATTGGAGTTAGAATGATTGTTACCCGAATTTTGGTTGTTCGCCCTCCAATTATTGCTGTTGGATCCTCTATTGTTGTTGTAGTTGTTGTTCAGTGAACCGTTTTTATTGTTATTGTATCCATTGTTGTTGTTCCTTGATCCTTGATCTTCCTTCTTGGTTTGAGAAACCAAGAGTTCCTTCAATTGCTTCACGTCATTCTTCTTAGACGTGAGTTGATTATTTGAGGAATCCTCTTGAAAGTTTACTCTTTTAACTCCACCTTCAGCTCCTTGGTGGGTATATTTCTCCATATGCAAAGCTTGATTCTCTATAAAGTCCCAAGCTTCGTCAATCACCATGTCCATAAAGGTACCGGCGGATAATAGTTGGAGGTTGATTTGGGTGCTTCCGTCCAGTCCCTTGAAGTATATCTTCAACAACTCTATCTTTGGAATCCCATGATGTGGGCAATCCAAGAGAATGTCTTTAAACCTCTCCCATGACTTGGACAAGCTCTCCTTGTCCTTTGATAACACGATTTATGACTTAGGTTTAGGTAATCATTTAGATAGATTTCTCACTCATTCATGCATGGTTTAGCACTAGTTCACGACGTTTGCACTCAATTCACGTATTTTGTTGAGATAGACGTCTACACGGACTTTTGCATTGCTTTGTAGGTATTTCGGGAGATTTAGGAGCTTAATCGATACGTTTGAGGATCGCTCCTCGAGATGACACACTTTCGGACTCATTGGAATGCAAGCTAAGGGTTAAGGAGGACTCATGGAACCTTGTCAACACAAGCCATGTACCAAATCGAAGCTTAATGATCCAAGGCAAAACTAAAGCACCAAACCACGGTTGCTGGCACTTCCACGGCCGTGGAAACCAACCGTGGTTTTTGCCAAACGGTTGTGACAGCTGTGCCACGATCTCATGGCCAACTCTAGCAAGGTTGTAGTATAAAAGTGGTCCTGCAAGGCTGAGAGAAAAACGAATCTTTCATCCACTACACACCTTCCAATCCTCAATCTCTCATCATCCAATCAAAACACACACTCTCAACAAGAAGATTCTCTCAAGAGGAGAGCTACCATTGGAGGAGGAGAAAAGCTTCCTTAGACAAGAAGAGAAGAACACACCATTGCTAGTCTTTGATAAGTTTTGTAGTGAAGATTTTCGGAATCGATTTCTAGAGTTGTAAGAATCGTTTAAACCTTCTTTTGGAAGGGTTGTGAGTCTTTCTAATCTTATTTTCAGCTTAGTTTTGCTTGCTTCACTTGTTCATCTCTTTCTCTTCATTATCTTGCAAATGGAAGCCATGATTTTATTTTTGATGATTTCGATTGTAATGATGAATGTTTTAGGCTAAATAGGTGTGATTCTAGGGTAAGGAAAGGATGGTTATGGCTAGGACTATGATAGGATGGACTTAGATTTGCCTTTGGATGACTTGTTTACTTAAACGAAGCCTCTGTTGGAGTCCACGGTTTGTTCTTGCCAGTCCACGGCCGTGGAAGTGGTAGAACAACCCGTGGTTTGTCTGGTTCGTTTGGTTGATAGATCTAAGTTTTAGAATGTTAGAATGTTGAAATCCTAGTGTTTGTTGAGTTAAATCTATCCTAGGGTGACCTAGTGTTAGCAACTAAGTGTTAGAAGAGACCTACCCGGTGATTCTTACTCTTAGATTTCGAAGATGACAAACCCTAGGTAGTGGTGAGCCTCATAAGCCGCCATTGGACTAAGTGTGCTAGGATAAATGTTTAGGACTTACCCTTCCGAGACTTAGCCGGTAAGGATAGGTTAGATCCCTAGGTGACAATCCGGTTTGAGTAGAATTCCGTTCCTTAGGTTCTTTGAGACTTACCCTGTGATAAGACCTTAGGATTGGACTAGTGGACCATGAGACTTACCCGGTGATTGATCCCAATCTAGAAACACTCGCTCCCAACATATCATAGTTAATCCAAGGAATGATTAGATAGCTTGAGTCCTATGCCAAAACCGGAATTTCCAACCCCTAGAATCCGCTTTTCTCTTTTTGATCTCGTATCTCCTTTTAGCTTGTTCGTTTGTGTTGATTTGTTAGCTTAGTTGATTGCTTATTTCGTATGATTTGTGATCCTTGATTGATCACCTAAAAACCAACCAAAAACATTGAGATTTTCATTTCTTTAATTCTTTCCCTTTTCTTAACCTAGATTTTCACTAAACTTAATCACTAATCGAATCAATCTCACCTTAGTCTTTGTGTTCGACCTCGGAATACTATCCCTACTACAAACGTCCCGTAAACTGCGGGTTCGCTAGGAGTTAGGAGAAATATAACGAGTATAAATATAAAGCTTATTGCGTGCACACGTTCTTAGAGTAACAAGTTTTTGGCGCCGTTGCCAGGGACTTGGTCTAGATTGAGTCTTTTTGTGATTGTTTATAGTGTCGGTCTTTCTTGTTGCTTTTGATCTCTTTTTGATTTGTGTCTTTGCTTTTCAGGACATCTCTCACTCTTTAGGTGTATGCGAAGATCTCGTGGCAAGGAATTAGCTCCATTCGATCCCGAACCGGAGAAAACCCTTAGATCTAGATCCAAGAGCATTAGAAAGGGAAAAGAGATGGCCGGAAGAGATCTCCAAGCTGAGTTGGATGAGGCTTTAGAGCAAATTAGGATAAGGGATGAAGCTTTGGAGAATGAAAGGAGACTTGCCAATGAGAGGCAAGAGGCAACTAGGAGGCAGATTGAGGAGATTAGGCAAGCTCTTGTGCAAAGAGAGCTTAACCGTCAACAACCTCCTCCACCTCCACCACAACCACAGCCGGCGGTTAATATTCGGGTTGTGCCCATTGCTATGGAAGAGCCACAAACGTTAGGGCAACGTATGGATCCGGCACAAAGAGCACACCTTCCGGGTGTGAACTTAGGAGATCCCGCAGCCCATGATTACGAGCTCCACCCTCAAGTTCTACAAATGATCCGGCATAATCAATTTGGAGGGATGGAAGAGGAGTCTCCTCATCAACACTTGATGAATTATGAGATCTTAATGGAGACTCTTAGACCGCCTAGATTGGAGAGCAACAACCATAAGCTTAGGGCTTTCTCCTTCTCACTTAAGGATAAAGCCTTGGCTTGGTATCAATCTATTCCACAAGGGCGAGTTGGTACTTGGGAGGAAATGACAACCGAGTTTTTGACTAAGTTCTTCCCACCTTCCAAGACTACCGAGTTAAGAGGGAAGATTAATGCCTTCGTGATGAAGGATAGAGAGAGTTTGTTCAAGTCTTGGGAGAGGCTCAAAGATCTTCTCCTAGATTGTCCACACCATGGTATACCAAAAATTGAGCTATTGGAAATCTACTTCAAAGGACTTGATGAAGATAGCCAATTCAAGCTCCAATCTCTTTCCGGTGGGACTTTCATGGAAAAGCATGTGGATGAAGCTTGGGAGTTTTTAGAGAAACAAGCTATAGTGATTGAGAAATACTCCCATAGGAAGAGTGAAGGGAGAAAGGCGGGAGCATATGAGGTGAGTGAACTCACCATGAGCAATTTCAAGCTTGACGCCATCAACAACGAGCTAAAGTCTTTGAGGGAGTTGTGTGCTACAACTTTGAAAAACCAAGCAACTCCTCAAGTGCAAGTGCAAGCAAATTTATCTTCCAAGGAGGAAGATGTGAACTACATGGGAAGGGGCAACTACAACAATTATCAAGGCCCAAGGAACTTCAACAAGAACCGGCAATTCAACAATTACCGGCCAAACCACAACCATCCCGGGTTTTCCTATTCTAACCCGGATGGAGCCTTGAACCCTCCCGCTTCCACAAGCGCAGATCCACCACCAAAGGCATCTCAAGAACCTCCACCCGGATTTACTCAACCTCCAAAGGATAGAACCGAAATGATGTTTGAGCAATTGCTCGGAAGGTTGAGTGGTCTTGAGAGCACGGTGACTTCCATTTCTAAAGCTCAAAAGGTGTTGGAAGCACAAGTGTTCCAAAAGGCGGGTGAAGCTCATACAGATCCGGGAAAGCTTCCCGGAAGAACCGAAGACAACCCAAGAGGCCAAGTGTTGGCCATTACAACGAGGAGTGGGTTGAGTATGAAGGATCCCTTGCCCAAGGAAAATGCTAAGGGAAAGCAAGTAGTGGTAGAAGAAGAGGCATTGCAAGAGGATGGAGGCAAGAGCAAGGATGTTGAGCCAACATATGTGGCAACACCTCCATACAAGCCACCACTACCGTTCCCACAATCACGAGCAAGAGCTCGCTTGGACAAGCACTTTGGTAAATTCCTTGAACATATGTCTAAATTGCATATTAACATTCCGTTCATGGATGCTATCTTAGGTATGCCGGCATATGGCAAGTTCTTGAAGGAAATACTCTCCATCAAAAGGAAGTTGGAGGAGTATGGGGAAGTGAGGATGACAAAGAGGTCCTCGGAATTGATCCAAACGATGAAGGAGGAAATGCCTCCTAAACTAAGAGATCCGGGTTCCTTTTGTGTCCCAATTGTATTGGGAGAAGTGAAGTATGAAGCCCTTTGTGATCTTGGGGCAAGTGTAAGCATCATACAGCTTGCACTTTGCAACAAGGTTGGGCTAGGAGAACCAAAACCGGTCAAGATGACCCTCTACATGGCGGACCGTTCTATCACTCACCCGGTTGGGATCTTGGAGGACATTCGGGTGCAACTAGGGAAGTTCTATGTGCCGATTGATTTTGTTGTCTTGGACATTCCGGCGGACTATCCGGTTCCCATCATCTTAGGGAGACCTTTCCTAGCCACTTCCGGATGCTTGGTAGATTGTAAGAATGGAATTCTCTCCTTCAACATTGGAGAAGAGAACATCAAGTTCAAGCTGTCCACAATGATGAAAGGGCCAACCCTTGATGAAGATGTATTCAACATTGTTGAGCAAGAGGAGTCTAGAGAAGTTGTGAGCTCGATCTTGATCGAGGACCCCTTGGAGAAGGTTCTTAGCTTAAGTTTGATGGAGGAAGGTGTTGAGGAGGCTTGCAATGAAGAAATCAAGGCCTTAGAAGCATTAGAAAAGGAGACAAGAGCTGAAATTGAAGACCACGAGAGTATGCTGAGTTCCTGTAGGAACCACGGTCGTGGAAGGTGTTCCACGGCCGTAGAACTCTCTGGAAAGCTCCGAAGAGCAAGCTTGGCAACTTCCACGGCCGTGGATGTGCCAGGATCCGTGGAGCCAACCGTGGTTTCCCCAAAAGAAGCCCTTGATGATGATCAAGCTTCAAGGAGCCTTGAAGAGCCTTCATTTGCTTTGGATTCATCTCAACTAACATTATTTGGATCGTCTCCACTCGATAAAGGTCCTCCTAAACTTGAACTTAAACCCCTCCCATCTCATTTGAAGTATGCTTTTCTTGGTAATAACTCTACATATCCTGTGATTGTGAATGCATGCTTGAATGATGATGAACTTGCTAAGTTGTTGCGTGAGGTAAGATTGCATAGGAAAGCCATTGGCTATACTATTGATGATTTAGTTGGCATTAAGCCCTCTTTGTGCATGCATAAGATATTGATGGAAGATAACTATAAACCCTCTATTGAACATCAAAGAAGATTGAATCCTATAATGAAAGAGGTAGTCAAGAAGGAGATCATTAAGTTGCTAGATGCGGGAATAATCTACCCTATTTCGGATAGTAAGTGAGTTAGTCCCGTGCATGTAGTTCCTAAGAAGGGTGGGATGACCGTAGTGACTAATGATAACAATGAACTAATCCCAACTAGGACTGTTACGGGTTGGAGGATGTGTATTGACTATAGGAAATTGAACATGGCCTCTAAGAAAGATCACTTCCCTCTTCCTTTCATTGACCAAATGCTAGAGAGGTTAGCTCAACATTCTCACTTTTGCTACTTAGATGGCTATAGTGGATTCTTCCAAATCCCTATCCACCCCAATGACCAAGAGAAAACCACATTTACATGTCCATGGGGAACTTTTGCAGATAGGAGAATGCCATTTGGGTTGTGTAATGCACCTGCCACCTTCCAAAGGTGTATGATGGCTATATTTTCTGAGTACATTGAGAATATCATGGAAGTGTTTATGGATGATTTTTCTGTTTATGGTTCTTCCATTGATAATTGCTTAGCTAACTTGTCATTAGTACTTAAGACATGTGAGGAGACAAATCTTGTCTTGAATTGGGAAAAATGCCACTTCATGGTAAGTGAAGGTATTGTGTTGGGACACTTGGTGTCCAACCGTGGCATTGAGGTTGATAGAGCCAAGATTGAAATGATAGAGAAGTTGCCACCACCTACCTCGGTGAAGGGGGTAAGGAGTTTCCTAGGGCATGCCGGTTTTTACCGGAGGTTTATTAAAGACTTCTCTAAAATTTCTAAGCCTCTTACTAACCTACTAATGAAATATGTTGAGTTTTTTTTCTCCAAGGATTGCCTTGATGCTTTTTGTAGGTTAAAGAACGCCTTGATCTCCGCAACTATCATGCAACCTCCGGATTGGAGTTTACCGTTTGAGATCATGTGTGATGCAAGTGATGTAGCCGTTGGGGCTGTTTTGGGGCAAAGGAAAGATGGGTGCACACATGCCATTTATTATGCTAGCAAGACGCTAGATGATGCCCAACTCAATTATTCTACCACCGAGAAAGAGTTGCTAGCGGTCGTGTATGCATTTGAGAAGTTCCGCTCATATCTTGTTGGAGCGAAGGTCATTGTGTATACGGATCATGTTGCGATCCGTTATCTCCTTACAAAGAAGGATGCCAAGCCTAGGTTGATTCGGTGGATCCTTCTTCTTCAAGAGTTTGATTTGGAAACCCGGGACAAGAAGGGGTCTGAAAATTCTGTGGCGGATCACCTTAGTAGACTCCCACCATTGGAGCGTGAGAGAGATGACATCCCGATTGATGACTCGTTCCGGGATGAGCAATTGCAAATGATGGAGGAGTGCTTGTTCCAAGTGTCTAGAGGAAGTGAGCCATGGTATGCCGACATTGTGAACTATCTTGTATGTGAGGAAGTGCCTCCCGGATTGTCATACACCCAAAGGAAGAAGTTCTTCAAAGATGTGAGGCACTACTATTGGAGTGAACCACTTTTGTTCAAGAGAGGGCCGGATGGAGTCTTTAGAAGATGCATACCGGAGGATGAGGTGGAGAGTGTGATCCGCCATTGTCATTCCTTGCCATATGGAGGGCATGCTAGCTCACACAAGACATGTGCGAAGGTGTTGCAATCGGGCTTCTTTTGGCCAAGTTTGTTCAAGGATGTGCAAGGCTTTGTGCTAGCTTGTGATGCTTGCCAAAGGACGGGCAACATCTCAAGGAGGAATGAGATGCCCTTGAACAACATACAAGAAGTGGAGATATTTGATGTATGGGATGTAGACTTCATCGGACCATTCCCCTCTTCTTGTGGCAACCTCTATATCCTATTGGCGGTTGACTATGTTTCAAGATGGGTGGAAGCCATAGCTTCTCCTACAAAGGGTGATCATAAGTGATGGAGGGAAGCACTTCACTAATAGGAATTTTGGGGCACTTTTGGCTAAGTATGGGGTGACTCATAAGGTGGCAACACCTTACCATCCCCAAACTAGTGGCCAAGGGGAGATCTCCAACCGGGAGATAAAGGGAATTCTTGAGAAGACGGTCTCTAGGACGAGAAAGGATTGGGCTATGAAGCTCGATGATGCCTTGTGGGCATATAGAACCGCTTTCAAGACACCAATTGGCACCACTCCTTAGAAGCTAGTCTATGACAAGTCTTGCCACCTTCCGGTAGAGATGGAGCATCGAGCTTATTGGGCCATTAAGTGGCTAAACTTTGACCTCAAGGAGGCCGGTGAGAAGAGATTGCTTGATATAAACGCTCTTGAGGAGATCCGATTGGATGCCTATGAGAATGCCCGGATCTACAAGGAGAGAACCAAACGGTGGCATGACAAGCGCCTCATCCCGAAGGAGTTGAGTGAAGGAGACCTTGTCCTTCTCTTCAACTCAAGGCTGCGGCTCTTCCCCGGAAAGCTAAAGTCAAGGTGGACCGGTCCTTATGTGGTGAAGAACATCTTTCCCCATGGAGCAATTGAGATAGGAGGGGAGCATTGTGGAGATTTTAAGGTGAATGGGCACCGGTTGAAGAAGTATATCCCGGAAGCTCCGGTGGATATGATTGCCCCACTTCACCTAGAATGAGACGCCCCCGAGTTTGGTCAAGCTAATGACCTTAAAGAAGCGCTTGATGGGAGGCAACCCATTGGTAACGTTTTTCCTTTTTCGTTTTTGTTTTTGTTTTTGATTTTTCTGTTTTTGTGTGTTTGGTGTGCTTTGTGTGTGTGCTAGAGTCTTGGTAACATGAAAGCCTTGCATGGCATGTGAATGATGATGATGAACCCCTCATCAATTATGGGTGGAGCGGACGCAGAACTTGGACGGCTAGCGGTGCCTAGCGCGGGTCCCGACTCCTTGATGAACACTTAGAGCTCTCTACCATCGTTGATAGGATCATCCACCTTCAATCCACTTGAGTAATTCCAAATACCGAAGCAAACCATTTTTACATTGTGAGAACCCTCTTTCACTCTTCTTTACTTCATTTACACATTGAGGACAATGTGTTTCTAAGTATGGGGTGGGGCTTGCATAATCTTTTGCATGATTAGCATCTAGGGTAGTTTAATATTATCACATGTCTTGCATTGTATATACTCATTTCGAAAAATCCAAAAAAAAAATCAGAAAATTTAAATATTTTTGTGCTTTCTAGGCTTGGATATGACCCTAATGATGAATCTTGTCTTGTGGATTGGCTATGGATGGCCTTATGTGTTACATTTATGAATTGCATATGTGGACTTGAAGTATTTATATTGAATCCCATGATTGGATTGTGATCATGATGTTTGCCTTGATTAGATTGAGTATTGAAAGTCGAAATTACATGCTAGTTTTTGCACATCATCTAGGAATGAATGAGGCAATTCATGTTTCTCTACTTCTCATCTTGATCATGATGTTTGAACACCTCAATTGATATAAATTTAACCTCTTTTGACCCATCCGGGAATAGGAGCATGTTAGTGTGTTGATGTGTGTGAAAAGCAAGTGTGGGGTGAAGATGTTGATGAAAGAATGTCATGAATAAAATGCTGAATTGTTGTGAAAGTGTAGACAAAAATATAGGTTTGGGGACGTTGGTTTAAATGACGAGTAACTCGGCACCATTCACATAATCGGGTGTTTGTGCCTTGCCAAAGTCAAATAAACTAATAGTCCTAACGAGCTTTGGTATGTGTGCCCGGTGTGGATGCACCTCGAAAAATAGAAAAAGCCCGAGGACGGCTAATCACCAAGGTTTCGGCTTTTGTACACCAATGTCATTGTCTCAAAAATAAGTGAAAGAAAAGAAAAGAAAGAAAAGATGGAGAAAATATACACTTGTGGGAAGTTGATCAAGGACAAAATTGTGGAGTTAGTTCCATTCCCGGATTAGCATCACATAACCTAGAAAAATCCCCACCTAATCACAAAGTTTTTTGGCCTTTTATCTCACAAGCCCTTGTGACCTATTTGCATGTGTGTAAGACTTAGTAATTTAGACTGGATATACTCTTGATCATCTTGACTTCTTCATTTTTACATTTCATGCATGTTTTCGAGTTAAGTACAATTGTCTTTCCGTGCCTTCATTTGTTTGATACATGATTGCTTATCCATTGCCATGAAACATGACTATGAAGGTGATCTAATATTAGAAGCACAACTCCAAAAAGATTTTGCCATTTTTCTGTATGCATAAATTATGTCATCTCTTACTCTATAGTTGAGAATTTGCTCGGGGACGAGCAAACCTTAAGTAAGAAGTATTTTTGATAACACGATTTATGACTTAGGTTTAGGTAATCATTTAGATAGATTTCTCACTCATTCATGCATGGTTTAGCACTAGTTCACGACGTTTGCACTCAATTCACGTATTTTGTCGAGATAGACGTCTGCACGGACTTTTGTATTGCTTTGTAAGTATTTCAGGAGATTTAGGAGCTTAATCGATACGTTTGAGGATCGCTCCTCGAGATGACACACTTTCGGACTCATTGGAATGCAAGCTAAGGGGTAAGGAGGACTCATGGAACCTTGTCAACACAAGCCATGCACCAAATCGAAGCTTAATGATCTAAGGCAAAGCTGAAGCACCAAACCACGGTTGCTGGAACTTCCACGGCCGTGGAAACCAACCGTGGTTTTTGCCAGACGGTTGTGACAGTTGTGCCACGATCTCATGGCCAACTCTAGCAAGGTTGTAGTATAAAAGTGGTCCTGCAAGGCTGAGAGAAAAAAGAATCTTTCATCCACTACACACCTTCCAATCCTCAATCTCCGATCATCCAATCAAAAACACTCTCTCAACAAGAAGATTCTCTCAAGAGGAGAGCTACCATTGGAGGAGCAGAAAAGCTTCATTGGAGAAGAAGAGAAGAACACACCATTGCTAGTCTTTGATAAGTTTTGTAGTGAATATTTTCAGAATCGATTTCTAGAGTTGTAAAAATCGTTTAAACCTTCTTTTGGAAGGGTTGTGAGTCTTTCTAATCTTATTTTCAGCGTAGTTTTGCTTGCTTCACTTGTTCATCTCTTTCTCTTCATTATCTTGCAAATGGAAGCCATGATTTTATGTTTGATGATTTCGATTGTTATGATGAATGTTGTAGGCTAAATAGGTGCGATTCTAGGGTAAGAAAAGGATGGTTATGGCTAGGACTATGATAGGATGGACTTAGATTTGGCTTTGGATGACTTGTTTACTTGAACGAAGCCTCTGTTGGAGTCCACGGTTTGTTCTTGCCAGTCCACGGCCGTGGAAGTGGTAGAACAACCCGTGGTTTGTCTGGTTCGTTTGGTTGATAGATCTAAGTTTTAGAATGTTAAAATGTTGAAATCCTAGTGTTTGTTGAGTTAAATCTATCCTAGGGTGACCTAGTGTTAGCAACTAAGTGTTAGAAGAGACCTACCCGGTGATTCTTACTCTTAGATTTCAAAGATGACAAACCCTAGGTAGTGGTGAGCCTCATAAGCCGCCATTGGACTAAGTGTGCTAGGATAGTTGTTTAGGACTTACCCTTCCGAGACTTACCCGGTGAGGATAGGTTAGATCCCTAGGTGACAATCCGGTTTGAATATAATTCTGTTCCTTAGGTTCTTTGAGACTTACCCGGTGATAAGACCTTAGGATTGGACTAGTGGACCATGAGACTTACCCGGTGATTGATCTCAATCTAGAAACACTCACTCCCAACATGTCATAGTTAATCGAAGGAATGATTAGATAGCTTGAGTCCTATGCCAAAACAGGAATTTCCAACCCCTAGAATCCGCTTTTCTCTTTTTGATCTCGTATCTCGTTTTAACTTGTTCGTTTGTGTTGATTTGTTAGCTTAGTTGATTGCTTATTTCGTATGATTTGTGATCCTTGATTGATCACCTAAAAACCCACCAAAAACATTGAGATTTTCATTTCTTTAATTCTTTCCCTTTTCTTAACCTAGATTTTCACTAAACTTAATCACTAATCGAATCAATCTCACCTTAGTCTTTGTGTTCGACCTCGGAATACTATCCCTACTACAAATGTCCCGTACACTGCGGGTTCGCTAAGAGTTAGGAGAAATATAACGAGTATAAATTTATAGCTTATTGCGTGCACACGTTCTTAGCGTAACATCCTTCATAATGAATGCATTAATCTTCCCTCTCATTTCAGCGGTCTTAGAGGAGGGAAAGAATTTAGTCAAGAATTCCGTAGTCATCTCCTCCCAAGTAGTGATTTTTCCTGGAGAAAGAGATTGATACCAAGTAAGAGCTCTGTCTTTTAAAGAAAAGTAAAAAGGTCTTAGCTTGTAGTTGTTGTTTTCAATTCTTGTGGGCCTCAAGGTCTCCATCAAGATATCATAGTTTTGCAGATGTTGATGCGAAGATTCCTTCTGTAGCCCTCCAAACTGGCATTGGCGAATCATGGAAAGAACTTGCGGTCGAAGTTCATAGTCATGGTCTGCCGGATCTCCTAGGTTAACTCCTGGACGCCTCAGTTGTTGATTGGGGTCCATCCTTTGACCTAGGGTTTGCGGGATTTCTGCAAAAAGAGCGCCTCGGACTGGTATCCGAGGTGGAAGTACCTCGGCCGGGGCATCTGGTACTGGGACCTGCCTCAGTCGAGGGTCTGGAACTGGATCCTGCATCGGTTGAGGATCGGGAACTAGGTCTTCCCTCGGTCGAAGTAGATACTGGTCTCGTAAGGCTGCCATATCTGCTTCGATCGCTTCAGTCCTGGTGCGAGTTTCTTCTTTCTCCTGCCTCAGTTCTTCCCTGCTAAGGCGTAGCTGTTCTAACGCCTCCTTCAATTCGGCCTCAAGATCGCGATCGTCTCGGTTGGCCATCTTCGCTTCTCTCAAGCGTCGTTTATATGTCTTTTCAGGTTCGGGATCGTAAGAAACGATTTCCTTCCCAGCGCGGGTTCTTTGCATAAACCTAAGAAAGAACCTGCGAAAGTCACTCAAGTAGAGTGGTTAGTGGACACGGGGGCAAGTGCCCCAAAAGCGTACTACAACCACCTCGGTCTAGACCAAGTCCCCGGCAACGGTGCCAAAAACATGTTCGCTCCAAACGGTGTGTGCTAGCTTTAAATTTATAACCATAGACATAAGCTTAAAACAAGGATACGAACCCGCAGTGTACGGGTCAATCGTAGTAAAAAGCAAGGAATTCCAAGGGTCGATCACAGGGACTTAGTGAAACAAAGTCGGAATAGGTAAGCTTTAACAATTACTAACCACAAAAGCAATTAAAACAATCAAGGATGATAAAAAGTCAATAAAGGAAATATGCAATTCTAGGGATTAAAGCATCTAGTTGTGGTTCCAACTCAAGATCTAAAGATAAGCGGACAAAGCTGAGCTTTTTGCATAGGGAAGGTATTACTAAAGTGGAATAGATCACCGGGTAAGTCTCACTACTCACTAATCCCAAACCATAACTCCTATTACCGGGTAAGTGTCAAGGAATTAAAGTAAAGAACTATAACCTCAAACTAACACACCACCTAAGGGAATAGAATCAACCTTTACCGGGTAAGTCTCAGGCTAACTCACAAAGATGGGATGAAAGCACACTCAAACCCCAATAAAGGATAAACCTTTATTACCTATACTTATGATCTTAGGTATACAAACAAAAGAATTACCGGGTAAGTCTCATCCTAGGCTTGCATTGAACCAGGAAAGGTGTAATAAGAATAGGATTTGGCAAACTCTAACACTTAACTCTCAGTTTCGGATCAGATAAGTCACCTCGGTCAGCCAAATTCCACCCCGGCCGAGATGTTCATCGACTGAGCGAGATGCTTAGGGTTAAGGTAAAGACTCGAGCTTTCTGGGTCCTACTGTGATTAAAATTATTCTATCATTGTTTTTCCCACTACCTTCTGCCAATCACCCTAGAATCACACAAAGAGATTAGCCACTCATCATAATGAAAGTAATAATCAAATATATGGGAAGAAAGAGAATAATTGAACAAGAAAACCTTAAAAGAAAGGCTTCAATAACTGAATCAATTATAAAACCAACAAGCGTTCCTTGGATAGAAATCCAATAAGACAATCAAAAAAGAAGGGAATCTAAGATGATCTTACAAAAACCTTTCAAAAAGCTATAAAATCTATAGATTTTCTTCTTTCAACCTTCAAAAAGGTTTTTCAAATCTCCCAACTAGAGTATGGCTGCAGCGGTGTCTAAAACACAATCGGTTGTATAGCATCATCTGGATTTGTGGAAAATCCAACCCCTTTTATTGGAAAATTACTCTCCAAAGATAAGATATCTTAGAAAGATCTCTTCCCATAAAAATAGGTAAAAATATATGGTCTAACTTATCTTCTTCCTTCCAGGAACCTAGCCCAAAAATATAAGATCCTCTTTCCAAAGATAAAAGATCTCAGCCATGAATAAAATATTCTCGCCGCGTCCCAGGTGTTCGCCTCGGTCGAGTCGGCTCCTTTGGATCACCTCGGTCGAGGTGACTCTGTAGTCAACCGAGGTGAATCACAACTGAATATGAAATCTCTCAAATCTGGTCCAAAGTGAATCTCTAATTCATGGTCATGCTTCCTGGATTATTCCTTAAGCTCCTGAATGTAGCTCCAATGACTCCATAGCTCCTTTTGCTCCTTTTTGATGCAAAACGTGTCATTTTACCTACGATTACAACAAAACTAGGTGTAGACCTCGATTCCCGCAAAGGTAGATGAAACAACAATATAATCACATAATATACATAAAAACATGCAGATTATTGAAGATAAAACGTCTAAACAAACCCAAAAATATAGACAATAATTCATGCTATCAGCTGCAATATAGAAAGATCTAAAGACAAGAATTATGTTCAAACTAACTATCTAAAACCCCAGGATATGACTCTCCAAGATAAAGAATAGAAAGCACACTTAAAATCTTAATAAAGGATGTTAAGTCTCTCTATTACCCAAATCTTGTAATCTTAATCCATTAAATGTAGAATCAAGTTTGAAGTCTCTTCACACACTCAAATAGAAGTTAAAAAGGTTAAAAAGGTTGGGAGTAAGGCAAGGATTAGTTTTGATTAAAGATTAATTCAATTAAAGTTCGTCAGAAGAATAAATCGTGCTGTTCATAGGAAAATCGGACGATTTTCTCAAGAACAGGTCGATTTTTCTATTATCGCAAAACTAAAATCTAAACTCTCAGGGTCCAAATGTTTGAATGAGTTCAGTCTATCATCATCTAAGCCTCAATCATCAACTATTCTCCCCAGAATCACAATGGTTTTAGCCAACCATTTTCAAAATCAAATCAAATTAAAGATTGAGGGAAATAATTTAAATAAACCCGAATTTTAAATAAAAACTCAATAACCTTCAAATATGTAAACAAATCTCAAAACCGATCAATGTATCTTTCAATTAACTCAATATTGTTTTCAAAAACAACAAAGATTTCAATGGAACGAAGAAATCTCACAAAATAGAATCAATATTGACTTCCGGGCCAAAGTGCTTCAATCCTTCTCCAAGAATCTTCAATCTCTCACTAACGTGTAAAGATTTCCCGCTGCGGCCTCCTCGTTTTCGTTCCTAGGGTTCCAACCTATAGTTTCTTGCTAATGGGCCGTTTGGCAAAACCCTTCTCAAGCCCAAAATTAATGGGCTTTGTGTCGTCTTTACCATTTGGCAAAAAAGCAAAGAAAATCGGGCTGGCCGATTTACTCAGAAAACCGTTCGATTTTTAATGATAAAAATCGTCCGATTTATATAGTAAATAGCACGATTTTCTTCAACAGATAGTGCTCGTCTTTTGGCTTGTTTGCTTCCTCTTCTTTGTGCTTCTTCTACGCAACTCCTTCGCTCTTTGTGATTTCTCTAAGACTTCTTTAGCTTCCCTAATGGCCTTAGATGCTCCTTGCTCCACTTTTTCTTTCGAATCCACTCCATTTACCTATAATTCAACCAAAACTCGTGTAGATCTCTATTTCTGAAATATTATTGAATAGAACACAAAAGGTACACAAGTTCTCCCTAAATGGAAGGTAAATCGAGGTAAACCTCTACAATATGCATGATTATAATGGTATATAATTCATGTCATCACATGCCATTTGACAAAATCACAATTAGAAGAAGAAGAAGACAATGTAAACAAACGATTCTTGTTTATATTAGTATTAGAAAGTTTATTACATAAAGAAAGAAAAAACATATTATTGTTCCAATGGCCAAAGCCTACAAATGTTCCTCTTCTAGATAATACATAGCGGTCGGCTTCTATAACTTGTTTGAAGCCAAGCCTATTGAGTATACCACCAGAAACCACATTCTTTCTAATGGCCGGTGCATGTAGTACATTTGACAAGACTAGAGTCTTGCCACTTGTGAAGTATAGATCAACCCGTCCTCTTCCCAGAACGGGGGTGGTAGACTCGTTTCCCATATGTATGAGTCTCCATCGTTAGCAACAACGTATGTCTTGAACCAACGCCGATCTTTGCAAACATGAGTTGTTGCACCCGAGTCCACCCACCATGCAAGGTCACCATCCTGCATGGACAAACATTCAAAAGTCAATGACACATAATTCAAATCAAAGTTTATATCAAAGTTAGAATCAAGACTCATAAGTGAGTCATCTTGGTTTGAGGGGTTTTGGCCACTTTGGCCTCCACCTTTGGATCCATTGTCCTTAACCTTGCAATCCCGTTCGAAGTGGCCAGACTTTCCACAATTCTAACAAGAACCTTTTGGTTTCTTGTCAATATTATCCTTCTTGGACTACTTGGACTTATTTCCCTTGTCCTTGTCTTTGACCTTTCCTTTGAACCTCTTCCTTTTACCCTTACCATCCATCATGTTGGCCTCGTGTGAAGTAGAAGTGTTATCCTCCTTCTTGAGTCCCCCTTCTTGTGCCCTAAGGCCTTGTTCAATTTGAAGGTGAGAGCCAAGTTCCACCAACGTGAGTTCTTCCTTCTTGTGCTTTAGCACATGGCGGAAGTCCTTCCACGAAGGGGGGAGCTTATCCATTAAAGACGAAACCGCAATGGCCAGATCCATATGCATGGTATGTTGAGTGAACCTCCCAAGAATCCGGAGTAATTCATTGTATTGTTCCATTACCGGCCTTGAGTCCACCATTTTATATGAGTTAAAATCCGAGACTAAGAATTTGCGAGATGAAGCATCCTCCGCCATGTACTTAGACTCCAGTTGATCCCACATTGATGTTCATGACTCTACACTTTGGTAGACATCAAACAATGCATCACTCATGCCATTGAGAATATGACCACGGCATATGTAGTCATCATTATCCCATTTGCTCCTTCGTCGGACAACCTCTATCTTCTCCACCATATCATCAACCGGCTCGGCCAGTCTAGGTGTAGTGAGTACATAAGCGACTTTTAGTGTAGTCAAGAGGAAGTGCATTTTCTTTTGCCACCTCCTAAAGTCTACACCCTCAAACTTATCCAACTTCCCAAAACGAGAAGTCATTTTTGTCATTCACGTCATACTCATTATTGATCATTCCAATCCAACAAAACAATTAACAATAAATACACATAGAAGATTGTTGGAATTTCGGTGTCCGGTTTTAGACCAAATGGCCGTAGTATCACTTAAGTGAGTAGCGGTTGTCCCAATTGCCAATCAAATTAATATAATTTATCTTGAAGTGAAATAATTTATTAAACAAGGGTTTGTAATCTCCACAAAGGAGTAGACAAAACCCAACCAAGAGTTTGTAATCTCCAAAAAGGAGTAGACTAAACTCTAATAGAAATTAAGTTCAATTGCAAGTCTTAAAAACCGATTGTTATATGTTAAAACATTGACTTGGATTATGTAATGAATCATTCATTCATGAATTTTCCTTCTAAGTGTATTCTCCCCTACACCGGGAATATCCAAATACCTTAGTGGGATAAAACGTTACACGTTACAAAGACTAAGTAAGAGACTTACTTGTCTTACTTTGTAGAAAGGGTATTCCTAGGTTTTGTCAATACAAAACCAAACTAAGATGGATGCCTATCCTTTGTCAATACAAAGGAACTATACTGATCTTTCGAGTTTGGCAAACAAGCTTATAAGAAGGCCTATCCAATGTTAATACAATGGAACTAAAAGCTTTATTGTTGCAACAACGAATGTTTAATCAAGTGCAAATGGCTCTCCCTTTTATAGGCATAGGGGGCCACGGTTTTGGGGAGTTAAAAGAGGTTGAAATCGGTTATGGAAGTTACGTGGAAGTTACTTGGAAGATTGGCCTTGAAGCCCTAGAAAGCCCGAGGCCCGAGGCCCACACAGGGAGCCCAAAACCGCTCTCCGGAGCTAGCTTAGAGCTAGCTTATTTTTCTTGGTCCAAACACTTCCAACGAGCTTCATTCACTTTAATATAGCTAGGGTAAGCTCCAAGATCCTCAAACACTCAATATCTTAGCTCAAGCTAGTGTAGCTCCTTAAGAAGCTCACTTGCTGCTTCATTGACATTCACTAAGCATTTGAGCTTGGATTGCTCCCAATTTTTAACCACATATTCTTTAGCCAATATAAGGCCTAAGAACCAAATGTGTGCCGATAAAATGTGGCTAAAAAGCCCCAAACGTCGGCCTTCTAAAAGCTAGCACAAGTTGACCTTGTCGTGAATCACCTTGCTTTGATTCGACTCCCCTTATAATACTAGTTGTTCTTAGTGTCGGTCACTTGTCTTGCCTCCCGCAACCCGGACCATAGTGACACACATGTGAACAACTTATTGCACCTTGTCTCAAGACAAGCTCAACGGTTACAATGAAGACTTAGCCCAAATCTCCAATAGTCTGTAGGACTTACTTAGCTGCCATCCTTATATTGGGTGTTTGCATGAGTGGTGTGTGATTTGTATGTTTGCTATGATATCATGAGATGTCGTTTATACCGATCTATGTTTTATTGATTGTCCCGTATGCGTGGTTGTGATAACCTTTCTCTTTCATCCCGCTGTGGAGTTTAGGAGGTTCTTTGATGTCAGGCCACTCTGACTTTACAGGAAGGGCACAATCCACTCCCACAGGGTACACGGATTGTGTGACCGATACTTGTGCATCTGGCTAGCAGGCTCAGAGGCGAGGATGTATTGGTCCTCGTGTCACATAGTTTCGTATATACTTATATATACGATTGAGTGAATGACCATTATTATTAAGATGATAAAATGGGAAAATGTGTGAAAGCATGATGATGTGTTAATCTTTCCTTGATTGTGATTGTGCTTATGGATTACTCTATATATGTATGGATAGCTAATAGTTTATTACCATGTTGTAGATGCCCCACAGGATAGGCATACTGCTGGGTGATCTAGCAGAATGGCAGGCCGAGGACGTCTCGTACATAGGTTGTTGTGGGCTTTTGGGTTTGTCTACCTTTACCCTCCTACGTGAGGATGATCTTTTGTTACCTCCTGTGTGAGGACGTTATGGTTTATACTCGACTATGTTGTCTTACCTTGTGGTTGTACAGTTTTACAATTTTATGTATTTGTTTTTATATCTGTCAGTGCCATGTTGTAAGGTCTAGTGAACTTGTTGTCAAGCTAGGGTCAGGAACCATTGTGAGATCCTAGCCCAATGTGGCACTCCGAGTCCCACGGATTTGGGGTGTTACAAAGTTGGTATTAGAGCCTTAGGTTGACAACAATGGCACTTGCTACCTGCAATGAGGTTTAATAGGTAAAATAAACAGAACCCACATGGGGTCTGACGTTTTAAAAAAGTTTTTGGTTTAAAATGTGGTTTTCGGTTAGATGTACGAGAAGGCGCCACTTCTGCTATGGATCTCTGCAGTATAGTTATGCATATATGTATTATGGTTTTTCTATGTGTATGTGTTGAGTATATATATATATATCTATATATATATGTCCTATATAGAGCCTTACAAGTTAGGTTTGTATACCCCGCAGATGGCTCGGACTAGACCTACAACCGCTGTAGGCAGAGGTAGAGGTAGACCACCGCGTCCTCCGGGTGTGGTAGGTGAGGGACCAGTTCCCGCTGCTGATCCACAAGTGGTGGAGGGGATACATGAGGAGGTTGCAAAGAGCGTCGTCCAAAAGACGAGGAGTGGTGGATCTATGAGACATCATTCACATCGAGCTCCGTCTATTGACGTTGATCGTGTCTCCATGGGAGGACCGGAGTTTAGAGAGTACCTCCAACGTTTTGAGCATGACAACAGGGCTGGCAGACGGGCCCCAAATTTACTAGTTCATGAGGGATCTTTTGAGAGATCTCAAGGAGCAACACAGGTGCCAACTGCACCTGAATGTGTTGTTGTGCCAGTTCGAGCTGTGGAGGAGATTCGAGGGCCTCGACCAGATGCCTGTTGAAGGCATTTCATCAGCAAGGAGTGACACACTTCTCAGGAGAGAATGGTTTATAGACTGAGGTGTGGATAGGGTATGTATACTCATCTTTAGAGTCTATCAAATGCCTTGAGGATAGACGGATAGAGTTGGTGCAGTCTCTATTCCGTGACCTTGCACACCAGTGTTGAAGGACTGTACAGACCAGAGCCACCAATTATGATCACATAAGGAGCATGATTAGGAAGCAGTAGTGCCCTGCCTCACTACGGAGGGAGAAGCTGCATGATTTCGTGGAGGCTGGTTTTGAGGAAGTGCCTATTGCTGACGCCATCCGCCGCTTCTAGACCGAGTTAGCTTTGTTGGTCCAGCTGCACCATCAGAGGACCAGCATGTGTATCTATTCTCTTGTCGTTTGCGGGAGAGCACACGTTCATATATGACGGGATTTTATTGTGAGTCTGATAGGTGATGGAATCACTATCATTTAGGGTAGTTTTTAGAGTCTTTTTATTGCATTAGTGTCGGTTTATGCTACTAACTCCTTGGCCCAGAAGAAGAAGATCAAAAAAAGATAAGGAAGGAGTTATAAGCACTTAGGAGTCAAGATCGATCAAGAAGCAAAGTTTATGTTGCTCCACCGCCCCGCGGGCCCTTGCAGCCGCCCCAGTAGGTGACACTTCCCACTGAAGCGCTCCTAGCACGTTCACCAGCGCCGGCCAAGATGCAGATCACCGCCCCTGCGCTACCCATCGTCGCCCCTACGGTGACTTGTCCGGCCAAGATGAAGACCAGCTCCCCTACGCCTCCCACTGCGCCCTACCTGCGCCTCACCTTGGGAGCTGGAAGGCGAAGAGTCTGTGTCACCGCCCCTGCATTGGCGTTAAGGCGCCCCTGCGCCTTGACATCAGAAACGACAGGAAGGCGAAAGGTCAGACGTTGAAGTGCATTAAAGATCCGCCCCAGCGGAGCTGTGTAGCCGCCCCAGCGGTTATGAAGAAGATCAACCGATTTTGCCTAAACCGACCCTGTGGGTCCTGAAGGCCACCTCTGCGGTTTAACGCCAGAAGCTTTACTCCGGCTGTTTACACCACCTTTATGGCATTAAAGATGGTTGTTTTAGGCCGGCTATTTACTCCTAATTAAGTGTCTTTTGTAG
Organism: Fagopyrum homotropicum; assembly: GCA_033239125.1. Taxonomy (NCBI): domain Eukaryota; kingdom Viridiplantae; phylum Streptophyta; class Magnoliopsida; order Caryophyllales; family Polygonaceae; genus Fagopyrum; species Fagopyrum homotropicum. The sequence continues at coordinate 117,878,287 of BSWB01000003.1, forward strand.
TATAAATAGTCCATGGCATATTGCTAGAATCATCCATGCTTTTCCTCACAAAATCCACTTTTAGACTTGAGTTTTCCATTGTAATGAGTTGCTAACTCCCTTGCTACATTGGGTTGGTCTGAAGCTGCTTTTTTACTTTGGTTGTAAGTCCTTTTAATATAAGTTTTTATTCAGTAATGCTTTGTGCTTCCTTGATCTCCATTGTTTAATTGCATTTTAACTATTACTTGAGATTGATCACCTTAGGTTCTAAAGTGCATGTAAACAACTAGGATTAATAGGTTCCGGGTTCGGGTCTTTAATCTAGTAGCAACTTTAAGTAATAACGGGTTGTAATTACTTAAATAAAAGGAACACAAATATAAAGATAAGTTTAACGGTTTTAATCTTCTCTTTATATCCCTTAGTCTTTCTTTGAATGCTAACTTATTATTTGTTCTTGTATGTTTACGGAACTTTAATAGGTTAAGTTGTGTTGATGGCGTTTGGCTCAACACATATGTACGATCGAGACGGGAGATTACTTAAAAACTTGTAAAAGGAATGCACCAAAGTAGCAATTGCATGCTTAGAACCAACCTAGTGTAGATTCATCCATTATTGTCTTATTTGTCGCATTAATCGTTTTCATAAGCTTTTGTGCATCAATTCAACCAAAATCCCCCCCTTTGTGTCACTTGTCATTATAATCGATAATTGCATCTAAAACACCTCAACTCTCTTGGGTTCGACCCTTACTTAATCACTATACTTGTTCTTAGTGCTATGTTGGGATTTACTTTTGATTGGGTATAGACGACCATAGAAATACCTTCTGTCAAATTTTGGCACCGTTGCCGGGGAGTTTTTGTGTTTTATTGTTATTATTGATTATTGGTTTGAACCATTTTATGGTTCAAACCCGTGCTACTAATTCCGGCTTTGCTTCTTTTGATCCAGAAATTGAGAGGACGCACATCTAGCAACGAAGACAACAATAACTACAACAAGAGATGGCTGACCGTACTCTTCGTCAACTTACGCAACCCACTTTGGCTCAAAACCCTCTTGCGGTAGCTATACCGGCACTAGGGGAAGGAGTCAACTTTGAGCTCAAACCAGGCCTTATTCACTTACTTCCATCCTTCCATGGGCTAAGTGGTGAAGACCCCATCAAGCACCTTAGGAAGTTCCACACCGTTTGTATGAACATGATGCCGGCCAACATTACCGAAGAACAGATCAAGATGAGGGCATTCGGCTTCACACTCAAGGATTCGGCGGATGATTGGTATTACCACCTTCCATCCGGGAGCATTGACACTTGGGAAAACCTTCACAAAGCGTTTTTGGAGAAATACTTTCCAACTAAAAAGGCGAATAGCTTGAAGAAAGCTATAAGCAACATCGAGCAAGAGGCAACCGAAACTCTCTATGAGTACTTCAAAAGGTTTGCACGCCTCCGATCCAGCTGTCCTTTCCACGGATATTAAACGCAAGATTTAGTCTTGTACTTATGCAATGTCTTGTTAGACAATGAAAGGAGGATCGTCGATGCGGCTTGCGGAGGTAATATTCTTAACTCTACTCCTGACCATGCTTTGGAAAAGATACAGGAACTAGCGGAAGGGACTCGGAACATTGGAAGGACCCCGGCTAAGAAAGGAGTTCATGCCATGAGTTCGGGAGGTTTCCACCGAGCTAGCGGAACTGAAGGAAATGGTGAAGAGGCTAACACTTATGGGAACACCGGAACACCTAAAATCTTGTGGAGTTTGTGCTGACCCATATCATTCAACGGACATGTGTCCACAAGTTCAAGATGACGATGCTGAAGTAAACGCAATGGGTTATGGACAACCACAACAACAAAGACCTAGGAACGATCCCTATGCACAGAATTTCATGCCTAATTGGCGTGACCAACATAATTTTCGTTGGAGGGATCAAAAAAACCAACAACAGCAGCCCCGCCAAGGTAAGTACCACTCAACTGAAGATATGTTGCAGGTTTTGACTAAACACTTTGCTACTCATGTCCAAACAACAGAATTAAGCATCAAGAGCCTTGAGAAGCAAGTTGGTCAAATGGCGGAAGCTATTTCAAGGACCGAATCAAGGCTTTCCGGGGGATTGCCTTCCTAAATGTTTATAAACCCCAAGGAGAATGTTAGTGCCCTAACATTAAGGATTGGGAAGCAAATTTGACAAGAACCACGAAAGAGCCATAAAGCGAACCCTCTGTCGTTATTTCCGCACCCACAGCCGCCCCTGCGGCTGCAGCTGCGCCAAGCCCCGGAGAAAGGATGCCCTTGCGGATGGCTGCCTCCGCCCCTGCAGTAACAGCCCCTGAGCCGCCCCTGCGCCTTCAAGCTGACGCCCCTGTGGAAAACCCAGCACAAGGTCCTGCTGAAAAGGATACTTACGTCCGACCAAACTTTCCACCACTGTACTCCGAAAAGCCACCAACTCCTTTTCCTGAAGCATTAAAGGAGCGAAGAATCATAGAGGACAAAGACTTTTTTGAGACTTTCTCTAAATGCGAGGTAAACATTCCTCTCCTTAACCTGGTGAAAAGCATCCCTAAGTATGCTCGTTTTTTTATGGAACTTTGCACTATCAAAAGAAATCAAAAGCTAAAGGGGAAACAGAAAGTGCAAGTGAGTGAGCATGTGTCGGCAGTTTTCCAAAGGAGAATGCCCAAGAAATGCAACGATCCGGACATGGTAAGCATTCCTTGTGTTATAGGGGAAACCCGCTTTGACAAAGCAAAGCTTGATTTCGGTGCTTATATTAATGGCTTGCCATATTCAATTTACAAAATCCGTTGGCCTTGGGCCACTAATGGGAACTAGGATTGTAGTACAACTTGCTGATAGATCTAATGTGTACCAGAAAGGGATAATTGAAGATGTATTGGTGATGGTAGACAACCTAATTTTTCCTGTTGATTTCTTTGTAATGGATATGGAAAATTACTCGCATGTTGCACCCATTCTGTTAGGAAGACCATTTCTAAAAACGGCTAGGACTAAAATTGATTATGTTAGTGGTAAATTGACCATAGAGTTTGATGGAGAAGTAGTGGAATTTGACATTTATGATGCAATGAAATTTCCAAGCGATGATCATTCTCTATGTGCTATTGACATTATTGAACCTTTTGTGCAAGATGTTTTTGATAACTCTGATGTGGATGAATTGAGAAATGTGATTGAGCATGACATTGATGGTTTCAAATCAGATTATGTGCTAACATCTAGCATGAAAGAGGTCCTAGCCCAATTAGATGGGCATAAAAGGCTACCTATCTCCAATTTGGCCATTGGGCCCACTTTACTAACCCCGAGCGAAAAGCTTGTTCCGTCCATAGTGCAGGCACCGGAAATAGAATTGAAGGATCTTCCGTCACACCTCAAGTATGTTTTCCTTGGAGCACACAATACCTTGCCGGTGATCATCTCCAATAAGTTGACCACCTTACAAGAAGATAAGTTGGTAAACGTACTAAAGGAGCACAAGACGGCCGTCGGATGGACTATTGCGGACATCAAGGGGATAATTCCTTCCACTTGCATGCATAGGATTTTACTTGAGGACGAAGCCAACCCCTCTAGGCAACCTCAAAGGAGGTTGAACCCACCAATGATGGATGTGGTCAAAAAGGAAGTGTTGAAACTCCTCCAAGCGGATATGATCTTTCCTATCTAGGATAGAACTTGGGTTAGCCCAACTCAAGTAGTTCCAAAGAAGGGAGGCATCACCTTGGTGGAAAATCAACATGGAGAGATGGTCCCGAGCAAAACACAAACCGGATGGAGAGTTTGCATTGACTACCGCAAGCTCAATAAGGTAACACGAAAAGACCATTTCCCATTACCTTTTATTAATCAAATGTTGGAACGTCTTGCAGGTCATAAATACTACTGTTTCCTGGATGGATATTCGGGCTATTTCCAAATAGCCATCGCACCAGAAGATCAAGAGAAGACGACGTTCACTTGCACATTTGGCACTTTTGCATATCGCAGAATGCCCTTCGGACTTTGCAACGTTCCGGGCACTTTCCAACGGTGCATGATAAGTATTTTCTCTGAATACATAGAAAATTTCATTGAAGTCTTCATGGATGATTTTACCATCTATGGAGACAGTTTTGACGCATGTTTAGGGCATTTAAAACTTGTTCTTGAAAAATGTGTTGAAACCAACTTAGTTCTTAATTCGGAAAAATGTCATTTCATTGTCGAACAAGGAATTGTGCTAGGACATGTAATATCCTCAAAAGGGATAGAGGTAGATAAGGCAAAGGTTGATGTTATTCAAAATTTACCTTATACTACTAATGTTCGGGAAATCCTATCTTTTCTTTGTCATGCAGGTTTCTACCGACGATTCATCAAAGACTTCTCAAAGATCTCAGCTCCCCTGTGTGAATTGCTCAAGAAAGATGTAACCTTCATAGTGGATGAGGAATGCAATAAGGCTATTGACACTTTGAAGTCATGTCTCACCACCGCTCCGATCATCCGTTCTCCTGATTGGGAAAAGCCTTTTGAAATCATGTGTGACGCCAATGACTATGCTGTCGGAGCTGTCTTAGGACAAAAAGACGGAAGGGCCTCTCATATGATCCATTATGCGTCTATGACACTAAATGGAGCACAAAGGAATTACTCCAGCACCGAGAATGAGATGTTGGCACTAGTTTTTGCCCTTGAGAAGTTTAAGCAATACTTACTCGGGGTAAAGGTAATTATTTTCACTGACCATGCAGCTCTTAGGTACCTTGATAGCATGAATTACTGTCTATATTTTGGGGTTTGTTTAGACGTTTTATCTTCAATAATCTGCATGTTTGTATGTATATTATGTGATTATATTTTCGTTTCATCTACCTTTGCGGGAATCGAGGTCCACACCTAGTTTTGTTGTAATCATAGGTAAAATGGCACGTTTTGCATCAAAAAGGAGCAAAAGGAGCTATGGAGTCATTGGAGCTACATTCAGGAGCTTAAGGAAGAATCCAGGAAGCATTGCCATAGATTAGAGATTCACTTTGGACAAGATTTGAGAGATTTCACATTCAGTTGTGATTCACCTCAGTTGACTACAGAGTCACCTCGACCGAGGTGATCCAGAGGAGCCGACTCGACCGAGGCGAACACTTGGGACGCGGCGAGAATATTTTATTCTTGGCTGAGATCTTTTATCTTTGGAAAGGGGATCTTATATTTTTGGGTTGGGTTCATGGAAGGAAGAAGATAAGTTAGACCATATATTTTACCTATTTTTATGGGAAGAGATCTTTCTAAGATGTCTTATCTTTGGAGAGTAATTTTCCTATAAAAAGGGTTGGATTTTCCACAAATCCATATTATGCTATACCAGCGATTGTGTTTGGACATCCGCTATCACCCGGAACAGCCTGCATACATCCGAATACACCGCTGCAGCTATACTCCAATTGGGAGATTTGAAGAACCTTTTTGAAGGTTGAAGGAAGAAAGTCTATAGCTTTTATAGTTTTTTGAAGGGTTTTTGTAAGATCATCTTAGATTCCCTTCTTTGTTGATTGTCTTGTTGGATTTTTATCCAAGGAACGCTTGTTTGATAATTGATTCAGTTATTGAAGCCTTTCTCTTAAGGTTTTATTGTTCAATTATTCTCTTTCTTCCCATATATTTGATTAATACTTTCATGATGATGAGTGGCTAATCTCTTTGTGTGATTCTAGGGTGATTGGTTGAAGGTTGTGGGAAAAACAATGATAGAATAATCTTAATCACAGTAGGACCCTGAAAGTTCGAGTCTTTACCTTAACCCTAAGCATCTCGCTCAGTCGATGAACATCTCGGCCGGGGTGGAATTTGGCTGATCGAGATGACTTATCTGATCCGAAATTGAGAGTTAAGTGTTAGAGTTTGCCAAATCCTATTCTTATTACACCTTTCCTGGTTCAATGCAAGCCTAGGATGAGACTTACCCGGTAATTCCTTTGTTTGTTTACCTAAGATCATAAGTATAGGTAATAAAGGTTTGTCCTTTATTGGGGTTAGAGTGTGCTTTCATTCCATCTTTGTGAGTTAGCCTGAGACTTACCCGGTAAAGGTTGATTTTATTTCCTTAGGTGGTGTGTTAGTTTGAGGCTATATTTCTTTACCTTAATTCCTTGAGACTTACCCGTTAATAGGAGTTACGGTTTGGGATTAGTGATTGGTGAGACTTACTCGGTAATCTAATCCACTTTAGTAACACCTTCCCTATGCAAAATCTCAGCTTTCTCCACTTATCTTTAGATCTTGAGTTGGAACCACAACTAGATGCTTTAATCGCTAGAATTGCATATTACCTTTATTGACTTTTTATCATCTTTGATTGTTTTAATTGATTTTGTGGTTAGTAATTGCTAAAGCTTACCTATTCCGACTTTGTTTCACTAAGTCCTTGTGATCGACCCCTGGAATTCCTTGCTTTTTACTACGATTGACCCGTACACTGCGGGTTCGCATCCTTGTTTTAAGCTTACATCTAGGGTTATAAATTTAAAGCTTGCACACACCGTTTGGAGCGAACAAGTTTTTGGCGCCGTTGCCGGGGACTTGGTCTAGACCGAGCCGGTTGCGGTTGGCTTCCGGGGCGCTTGCCCGTGTTTCTACTAACCACTCTACTTGAGTGACTTTTGCAGATTTGTGTTCTTAGGTACATACGAAGCTCTCAACGGAACAGAGTTTTGCCAAAGAACAAGCATTCCTATGAGTTTTGTAGTTTTCAGGATATCCGATGACTACATTTGATCCAGCCTGGATAGCAAGACAAAGTGCTAGGGCGGACCATTATGAATACTTGGAAGAGAAATACTCCTTCTATTGGTTTAACAATGAAGGGGAAAGAGAAAAGGCCATTGAGAAGGAGCTTGCGATATGGGATGAGATGAATGTCCCTAGAAAGATTTATGAGCAACCTCTTGAAGATTCTCTTGAATCAAGATGGGAGAAGTTGTTGAAGAAGGTGGAGGAGCTCAAGGAAAGCACCCTTTCCTATGCTAAGCCAGAAGAGGAGCATAAGGAAGTGCTGCAAGTTTCAGGCATTCCTCCAATCAAACCAGAAGTTTCTCTTGAAGCTTTTGAGGAAGAGGAAGATGTGGAAGATCTCGATCCAACTGTTGAGACTTCGGCCGAGGTGAAAGAGAGATCAGCCGAGGTGGAAGAGAGATCGGCCGAGATGGAAGAAGAATATGTAGAACTGGAAGTGGAAGATGCAGAGAACCTTGGCCAAATTACTGAGACTGTGGCGAAGGTGGAAGAAATATCGGCTGAGTTGGGAAAGATTTCATGTGTGGATTATCACCCTAACATGAAACTTGTCCCGCTATTTGAAGAACTTTATAAGGTACTTGCTCCTACTCCCTTTAAAGTTCTAGATTTCTTCCGGGATGCACCGAAGAGTTGGAGGTCTCTTCCGAAAGAACCTCCTAAAATCAAGATGAAACCTCCCTTATATTTGCTAAAAGAAGATGCTCCTTGGACTGAAAGGAGTTGAGCTAGCAAGCACTTCACCGCTAAGGCAATGAAGTGTTATTTGTTCAAGTATGGGGTCACTCACGTGACAAAGACCTTGTACTATCCCCAAGCTGAAGATGGGGAAGCTACTGGAATCCTCGAGAAGCTGTTTTCTCGATCAAGGAAAGGATGGGACGAAAGACTAAGTTATGTCCCACGGAAAAAGAGGAAGACCGGTAGGATTCCGGTGAGGACCAAACCGTACAAGCTTGTACGTAGGAGATCCTACCATTTGCCGGTGAAATTAAGAACCGGAACCTTTTTGGAAGAGTTTTATGATGAATGTGATGAGCACTCCAAAGTATTCGAGGTACATTGAGTAATTCCTAGGAGAACGGTCCAGCTAGCGACCTTAAACCAAGCGCTTCTTGGGAGGCAACCCAAGGTATTACTTTCTTTTTCCTTTTCTAGTCTAGTTTTAAATAGGTTGCTTTTGCTTTGCTTTGCTTTGCTTTGTTTTTGGCGTCCTAGACAGAAACCAGGTACTTCCAAGGGAAGGAATACAACTTAGGAGCAGGACTGGAAGGACAGAAGTCGAGAATTTGAGAAGACGGAGTTTAACTGAGGTACATCTCGGTTGCTGTCACAGCACCTCGACCGAGATGATTCTTGAGCAACTGAGGCGACTAGGGTTTCTGAAGATCCACCTCGGTCCGTACCACCTCGGTCCAGTCGAGACCATCTCGACCAAGGGGACAGCAGTTTCAGAAAAGGGTATAAAAGGGGGATCGAATTCTCTCTCATCCCTCTCTCACCTTCTTGACCGCGGCACAATTTCACCTCGTTATCCCGTTCTTCGATCGATTTCGATGATTCTTGCTTCCAAACTGCAAAGAAAGAGTAGAGGATCGGACTTCAAGCACTTCAGCTATGTCCCGTGAGTACTCTATTTTCCAGACTTATTTGACCCACTGGGACAGTGTGTCCCAAGTATGGGGTGTTTATGTATTATTTGACTTATGTGATGTATGACTCGACCTTATCGGATATTTATGCTTTATTTTGCTCTATATGTTTATCTGAGATTGCATGCATGCATACAGGTTATTTGAGTGAGAAAAACGTCAAAAACTGGACAGAAAAAAAAAAAATTTGACCTCGACCGGGACAGTTCTGGCCAAACGAGGTACTTCACCTCGATTGACCTAGAACACCTCGACCGAGGTGGTTTAACTGTGAATTTCTGAAACGTTTTGTGCTTCTGATCTGGATATGATCTCAGTGAAGATCTTGTTTGCTGACTGGTTTTGAAATCTTTATATGTTTGAAAGGTTTTATGATATGTTTAAGTTGTTAAATGCTTTGTTTGAAATTTTTGGTATGTTTAATACTTTGTTTCTATCCAAGTTATGTTGAATTTGAAGGTTGATGATAACACGATTTATGACTTAGGTTTAGGTAATCATTTAGATAGATTTTTCGCTCATTCATGCAAGATCTAGCATTAGTTCACGACGTTTGCACTTAAATCATGTATCTTGTCGAGATAGACGTCTACGCGGACTTTTGTTTGCTTTTTAGGTATTTTGGGAGATTTAGGAGCTTAATCGATGTATTCGAGGGTCGCTCCTCGAGATGACACGCTTTCGGACTCATTGGAATGCAAGCTAAGGGCTAAGGAGGACTCATGGAACCTTGCCAACACAAGCCATGCACCAAATCGAAGCTTAATGATCCAAGGCAAAGCTGAAGCACCAAACCACGGTCACTGAAGGTCCACGGCCGTGGAACCAACCGTGGTTTTTGCCAGACGGTTGTGACAGCTGTGCCACGATCTCATGGCCCTCTCTAGCAAGGTTGTAGTATAAAAGTGGTCCTGCAAGGCTGAGAGAAGGCATCCCCCATCATCCAATCAAATCCACATTCTCTCACACACTCTCAACAAGAAGATTCTCTTGGAGAAGCTACCATCGGAGAAGGAAGAAGAGCTCCATTGGAGAAGAAGAGAAGAACACACCATAGCTAGACCTTTGATAAGTTTTGTACAGAAGATTTTCGGAACCGATTTCTAGAATTGTAAGAATCGTTTAAACCTTCTTTTGGAAGGGTTGTGAGTATTCCTAATCTTAATTTCGGCTTGGTTTTGCTTGCTTCACTTGTTCATCTCTTTCTCTTCATTATCTTGCAAATGTAAGGCATGATTTTATGCTTGATAATTTTGATTGTTATGATGCATGTTATAGGCTAAATAGATGCGATTCTAGGGTAAGGAAAGGATGGTTATGGCTAAGACTATGATAGGATGAACTTAGATTTACCTTTGGATGACTTGTTTACTTGAACGAAGCCTCTGTTGGAGTCCACGGTTAGTTCTTGCCATTCCACGGCTGTGGAAGGTGTAGAACAACCCATGGCTTCCCTGGTTCGATGGATCTAAGCTTTAGATTGTTAAAATGTTGAAATCCTAGTGTTTGTTGAGTTAAATCTACCCTAGGGTGACCTAGTGTTAGCAACTAAGTGTTAGAAGAGACCTACCCGGTGATTCTTACTCTTAGATTTCAAAGATGACAAACCCTAGGTAGTGGTGAGCCTCATAAGCCGCCATTGGACTAAGTGTGCTAGGATAGTTTTTTAGGACTTACCCTTCCGAGACTTACCCGGTGAAGAAAGGTTAGATCCCTAGGTGACAATCCGATTTGTGTAGAATTCCATTCCTTAGATTCTTAGAGACTTACCCGGTGATAAGATCTTAGGAACGGACTTGTGGACCATGAGACCTACCCGGTGATTGATCCCAATCTAGAAACACTCACTCCCAACACATCATAGTTAATCCAAGGAATGATTAGATAGCTTGAGTCCTACGCCATAACCATAATTTCCAACCCCTAGAATCCGCTTTTCTCTCTTTGATCTATATCTCGTGTTTAGCTTGTTTGTTTGTGTTGATTTGTTAGCTTAGTTAATTTTTCATTTTGCATGATTCGTGATCCTTGATTGATCACCTAAAAACCCACCAAAAACATTTAGATTTTCATTTCTTTATTCCCTTCTCTTTTCTTAGGCTTAGATCTTCACTAGACTTAATCACTAATCGAATCAATCTCACCTTAGTCTTTGTGTTCGACCTCGGAATACTATCCCCACTACAATCGTCCCATACACTGCGGGTTCGCTAGGAGTTAGGAGAAATATAACGAGTCTATAAATTTAAAACCTATTGCGTATCACACACATCCTTAGCGTAACAAGTTTTTGGCGCCGTTGTCGGGGACTAGGTCTAGATTGAGTCTTTTGTGATTGTTTATAGTGTAGGTCTTTCTTGTTGCTTTTGATCTCTTTTTGGTTTGTGTCTTTGCTTTTCAGGACATCTCTCACTCTTTAGGTGTATGCGAAGATCTCGTGGCAAGGATTTAGCATCATTCGATCCCGAACCAGAGAAAACCCTTAGATCTAGATCCAAGAGCATTAAAAAGGGAAAAGAGATGGCCGGAAGAGATCTCCAAGCTGAGTTGGATGAGGCTTTAGAGCAAATTAAGATAAGAGATGAAGCTTTGGAGAATGAAAGGAGACTTGCCAATGAGAGGCAAGAGGCAACTAGGAGGGAGATTGAAGAGATTAGGCAAGCTCTTGTGCAAAGAGAGCTTAATCGTCAACAACCTCCACCTCCACCACAACCACAACCGGAGGCGGTTAATATACGGGTTGTGCCCATTACCATTGGAGAGCCACAAATGTTAGGGCAACGTATGGATCCGGCACAAAGAGCACACCGCCCGGGTGTGAACCTAGGAGATCCCGCAACCCATGATTATGAACTCCGCTCTCAAGTTCTACAAATGATCCGGCATAATCAATTTGGAGGGATGGAAGGAGAGTCTCCTCATCAACACTTGATGAACTATGAGATCTTGATGGAGACTCTTAGACCACCTAGATTGGAGAGCAACAACCATAAGCTTAAGGTTTTCTCCTTCTCTCTTAAGGATAAAGCCTTGGCTTGGTATCAATCTATTCCACAAGGGCGAGTGAGTACTTGTGAGGAGATGAAAACCGAGTTTTTGACTAAGTTCTTCCCACCTTCTAAGACTACCGAGTTAAGAGGGAAGATCAAAGCCTTTGTAATGAAGGATAGAGAGATCTTGTTCAAGTCTTGGGAGAGGTTCAAAGACCTTCTCCTAGATTGTCCACACCATGGTATACCGAAAATTGAGCTATTGGAGATCTAGTTCAAAGGACTTGATGAAGATAGCCAATTCAAGCTCCAATCTCTTTCCGGTGGAACTTTCATGGAAAAGCATGTGGATGAAGCTTGGGAGTTTGTAGAGAAACAAGCTTTAGTGATTGAGAAGTACTCCCATAGGAAGAGTGAGGGGAGAAAGGCGGGAGCATATGAGGTGAGTGAAGTCACCATGAGCAATTTCAAGCTTGACGCCATCAACAACGAGCTAAAGTCTTTGATGGAGTTGTGTGCTACAACTTTGAAGAACCAAGCAACCCCTCAAGTGCAAGTGCAATCTAACTTATCTTCCAAGGAGGAAGATGTGAATTACATGGGAAGGGGCAACTACAACAACTATCAAGGCCCAAGGAACTTCAACAACAACCGGCAATTCAACAATTACCGGCCTAACCACAACCATCCGGGGTTTTCCTATTCAAACCCGGATGAAGCCTTGAACCCTCCCGCTTCCACAAGCGCAACTCCACCACCAAAGGCTTCACAAGAACCTCCACCCGGATTTACTCAACCTCCAAAGGATAGAACCGAGATGATGTTTGAGCAATTGCTTGGAAGGTTGAGTGGTCTTGAGAGCACCGTGACTTCTATTTCTAAGGCTCAAAAGGTGTTGGAAGCACAAGTATTCCAAAAGGCAGGTGAAGCCCATAGAGATCCGGGAAAGCTTCCCAGAAGAACCGAAGACAATCCAAGAGGCCAAGTGTTGATCCAAACAATGAAGGAGCAGATGCCTCCTAAGCTAAGAGATCCGGGATCTTTTTGTGTGCCAGTCAGAGTGGGAGAAGTGAAGTATGAAGCCCTTTCTGATCTTGGGGCAAGTGGGAGCATCATACCGCTTGTGCTTTGCAACAAGGTTGGGCTAGGAGAGCCTAAACCGGTCAAGATAACCCTTTACATGGCGGACCGCTCTATTACTCACCCGGTTGGGATCTTGGAGGACATCCCGGTGCAACTAGGAAAGTTCTATGTGCCGATTGATTTTGTTGTCTTGGACATTCCAGCAGACTATCCGGTTCCCATCATCTTAGGAAGTCCTTTCCTAGGCACTTCCGGATGCTTGGTGGATTGTAAGAATGGAATTCTGTTCGCTCCAAACGGTGTGTGCAAGCTTTAAATTTATAACCCTAGACTTAAGCTTAAAACAAGGATGCGAACCCGCAGTGTACGGGTCAATCGTAGTAAAAAGCAAGAAATTCCAGGGGTCGATCACAGGGACTCGGTGAAACAAAGTCAATAACGGTAAGCTTCGCGAATACTAACCACAAGAGTAATTAACACAATCAAAGATGAATAAGAAGTCAATAAAGCAAACATGCAATTCTAGGGATTAAAGCTTCTAGTTGTGGTTCCAACTCAAGATCTAAAGATAAGCGGACAAATCTGAGATTTTTGCAAGGGGAAGGTGTTACTAAAGTGGAGTAGATCACCGGGTAAGTCTCACAACACACTAATCCAAAATCGTAACTCCTATTACCGGGTAAGTCTCAAGGAATCAAGATAAAGAACTATAACCTCAAACTAACACACCATCTAAGGGGATAGAATCAACCTTTACCGGGTAAGTCTCAGGCTAACTCACAAAGATGGGATGGAAGCACACTCAAACCCCAATAAAGGATAAACCTTTATTACCTACACTTATGATCGTTGGTATACAAACTAAGGAATTACCGGGTAAGTCTCATCCTAAGCTTGCTTTGAACCAGGAAAGGTGTAATAAGAATAGGATTTGGCAAACTCTCAGTTTTAGGATCGGATAAGCCACCTCGGTCAGCCAAATTCCACCCCGACCGAGATGTTCATTGACTGAACGAGATGCTTAGGGTTAAGGTTAAAGACTCGAACTTTCTGGATCCTACTGGAATCTAAGATTATTCTATCATTGTTTTTCCCACAACCTTCAGCCAATCACCCTAGAATCACACAAGGAAATTAGCCACTCATCATCATGAAAGCAATAATTAAATATATGGGAAGAAGGTGAATATTTGAACAAGAAGAATTTAATGAAAAGACTTCAATAACTTAATCAAATATCACAACAAAAGCGTTCCGTAGATAGCGATCCAACAAGACAAGACAACAAGGAAGGGAATCTAAGATAATCTTACATAAACCCTTCAAAAAGCTATAAAAGCTATGATCTTCAATCTTCCTTCAACCTTCAAAAAGGTTCTTCAAATCTCCCAACTTGGAGTATGGCTGCAGCGGTGTATAAACCTTGATCGGTGTAAGCGGGATGTATGCGAGATGCAAGCGAGATGTTGGATTTGTGGAAATCCAACCCTTTTTATAGGAAAATAACCCTCCAAAGATAATATATCTTAGAAAGATCTTTTCCCATAAATATAGGTAAAATATATGATCTTCTTCCTTCCTGGAGCCAAGCCCAAAAATATAAGATCACCTTCCAAAGATAAAAGATCTCAGCCAAGGATAAAATATTCTCGCCGCGTCCTAGGTGTTCGCCTCGGTCGAGTCGGCGTCTCTGGTTCACCTCGGTCGAGATGAATCTCTGGTCAACCGAGGTGAGTCATAACTGAATGTGAAATCTCTCAAAACTGGTCCAAAGTGAATCTTTAATCCATGGCTATGCTTCCTGGATGGTTCCTTATGCTCTTCAATGTAGCTCCAATGACTCCATAGCTCCTTTTGTTCCGTTTTGATGCAAAACGTGACATTTTACCTACAATTACAGCAAAACTAGGTGTAGACCTCGATTCCCGCAAAGGTAGATAAAATGGTAATATAATCACATATTATACATGCTAACAAGCAGATTATTGAAGATAAAACGTCCAAACAAACCCCAAAATATAGACTATAATTCATGCTATCAAAATACCCCATACTTAGCCCTTGCTTGTCCCCAAGCACGTTCCGCATATAGAAGATAAGATAGAATGGATTATAAGTCATAAAAATCAATGAAAAGTCTTTCAAAAACACTTTTATGGTGTGTTACAATCATAGATCACTCTAAGAGAATACTTCATTGGAATTTAAAAACTCAATATGCTCAAAACATTTTATAAATATAGGAAAGTTGTTCATCTTTGCATAAAATCATGGAATGCATAATAAGTCATAATTATCGAAATTAATCATGTACAATCCAGTTTAAACCACTAAGTCAATCAACAAGCTCAAGGTCTCAAGGGCTTCCCAAAAGAAAAGGTCAAGAAACGTGTAGGGTAGGGATGTATGTAAGGTAATATGGTGCTAGAATCCGGGAAAAGGATGAACTTCACTTTCACTTTGACTTGCAACATCTTCCACCAATAAGCTTTGCTTATTTCACACTTTTCTTTTTACTTTACTTTTTTTGGGATGCATGGACAGAGGTGCACAATAACCGAAGCCTAGGAGATCCGCAATCATCAATTTCTTGAGATGCATCAAACCCTTGATGCACATACCATGACCCGTTTGGAATATCGCTCAATCCGACTTTGGCAAGACACAAACACCCGACTATGTGAATAGTGCCGAGTTACTCATCTTCATGATTGACTTCCCCAAACCTAAAATTACTTTCTAACACTTTCACTTCCAGCCCACTTTTCAACTTTTACTTGCTTTCACCGCTTCGCTTGCTTCCAAATTCCCGGATAGGTAAAGGGAGGCAAAATGTATATTAGGGACTAAGCATGATCAAGAAGAAGAAGAGAGAAGAATGAATTGCCTTGGTCTTTCCAGGAAGAAAGTGAGAGAACTCATAACGTGGTGTCAACCTTCAAATTCAACATAATTTAGATAAAAACAAAGTATTAAACATGCCAATAATTTCAAACAAAGCATTTAGCAACTTAAACATATTATAAAATCTTTCAAACACATAAAGAATTTAAAACCAGTCAGTTAGCAAGATCTTCACTGAGATCATATCCAGATAAGTAACACAAAAGTAATTTTCGAAAACTCTCAGTTAACCCACCTCGGTCGAGGTGTTCTTGGTCAACCGAGGTGAAACACCTCGTTCGGCCAAAACTGTCCCGGTCGAGGTCAAAAATTTTTTTTTTTTTTTTTAAAACCATTTTTTTTTCAGTTTCGACGTTTTTCTCAATCAAATAACCTGTAAATATGCATGCAATCTCAGATAAACATATAAATGCAGAAGTGAAGCATAAACATGAAATATCCGATAAAGTATGAGTCATACATCAAAGTAATCAAATAAGTATATAGAGTCGTCATCAAATAAGTACAACAAATACCCCATACTTGGGACACACTGTCCCAATGGGTCAATATAAGTCTAGAAATAAGAGTACTCACCGGATAAATAGCTGAACTGCATAAAAATATAATAAAGAAAATCCTGCAGCTCATCAATAGTCGCGATCCGGTGGTGGTGGTGGTGGCACGTATGGATACTGAGTCGGGTCGAACGGATAACCCATGACACGCTCGAACTGAAGCTGGGCCATAATATGCTGATAATGTTTCCTCTCCTGCATCTCGCGGATATCCAGCGACAATGCAGCATATGAATCAATAACCTGATCCGTCAGGTCAACGATCCGTCTGGGGGCATCTGGATCCCTCACTCTGTGCCTCCTGCGTCTAGCAGGTCTAACTGGAAAGGTAGCAGGTGCGCGCTCAGTCTCATCATCATCATCCAGATGTATGATCGGCGGCGCGCTCGTCCCTGCAGTATCTGTCCCTGTATCCATCGGGACTCCACCATCTCTCTCATCCACTGTATCCTCGTCATCAGCCTCCTCCTTCTCCTCAGCTGGGGCAGCTGCTGCCTCCCTATAATCCTCCATCAGTGGAGCCCAATCGGTCAGCCAATAGTGTGGGTCATAAACGGTGAACTAGACAGACCATCGGATCCCCTGTGGTGCAGTCAGCTCCCACAGCATAGCAACGTAGGGTGTAGTCAGACCTCGGGGAACTAGAATCCGCCGAGTGATCATCTCCTGCAATCCAAGCGGCTTGGCAGCCGCCACCATCGTACACGCACTGAGGTCCATGTCATGAAAAGCAGCTATGTGCGTGACAAGCCCTCCGCAGCAGATGTCTCCCTTCGCCTTGGCCTTGATCTTGTGTAGGTCCTCTACCAAGATCAAGCCAAAGTCCGGGAAACCCCCGGTAACCATACAGTACAGACTGAAAAGCTCGCCCTGTCGGATCTTCTGGGGCGTCTCAGTACGCGCCAGAAGTGTCTCGCTGAATATCCTATGGGCTAACCTAAAGGCTAGGTGGAAGATGACCTTCTCCCTGGAATCTCCAGGGCGCCATCTATCTGCGTGCTCAGCAATATGGGCAATTTGCCCCCAGAACTCCCTAGCTATAGATCGGGAGGGGAAGTCAGTGGCGGTGGGCTCAGGAAAGCCGAAGATGTCTCTCCAAATCTCGAGCGGTACTAAGAAGTTCCGGTTCATCAACCGGTACTTCACAGACTGCTCTGTGGGAAGGTAGGTGAAGAAGCTAACGAACTCTAGGGTCGGCTCCAAGTAGGCTGGGGCTCGGATCTCAATAAACTGATCCAGCCCAACTGTGGTAATCATCCTCCTAAGGTCTCCGTCTATCCCTAGGCAATCAAAAGCGGACACGTCAAAGAAACGTGGAAAGAAACAAAAAAAACAAAGCAAAAGCAAACTCTATCTAAACTAGGCTAGAAAACGGGAAAAGAAAGCAATACCTTGGGTTGCCTCCCAAGAAGCGCTTAGTTTAAGGTCGCTAGCTGGACCAAGATGCGTCTCAAACGTGATGGGAGGTGCCTTAACCCCATACTTCACCTCCATCATGGGGTGAAGTAAGTAAGTCTATCAAATGCTCCAATAAGTGTAAGTGCTCATCGGGGAATGAGTCGTCTATGGGCGGATCGTCTTTCTCACGTAAAGATGCAGGTAGCCGGCTGAGGTGATCCGCAATAGAATTCTCGGATCCCTTCTTATCGCGGATCTCTAGGTCAAACTCTTGAAGCAAGAGAATCTATCGAATAAGGCGTGGCTTGGCATCTTTCTTAGCCAGCAAGTAACGAATGGCCGCATGGTCAGTGTAGACAATGACTTTCGCCCCTACTAGATAGGAGCGAAACTTCTCGAAAGCATATGCAACCGCCAATAACTCCTTCTCGGTGGTAGCGTAGTTGTCGTTGTGCTTCATCTAGCGTCTTGCTAGCATAATAAATGGCGGTGGTCCGTCCATCCTTTTTCTGTCCAAGCACCGCTCCTACGGCTACATCACTAGCATCGCACATGATCTCAAAGGGCAAGGTCCAATCCGGAGGTTGGATAATAGGAGCGGAGATCAACGCTTCCTTAATCCTGTAAAAAGCATCAAGACACTCCTGCGAAAAATCAAAAACAACATCTTTATTCAAGAGGTTAGTTAGAGGTTTGGAAATCTTAGAGAAGTCCTTGATGAATCTCCTATAGAAACCTGCATGCCCGAGAAAACTCCTCACACCTTTAACAGAACAAGGGGGAAGGAGTTTCTCAATAGTCTCGATTTTAGCTCGATCGACCTCAATGCCTCGATTAGAAACGAGGTGTCCTAGCACAATGCCTTCACTAACCATAAAATGACACTTCTCCCAATTCAAAACGAGATTAGTGTCCTCACATCTTTTAAGTACTAGTGACAGGTTAGATAAGCAATCATCAAAAGAGGAACGATATACAGAAAAATCATCCATAAATACCTCCATGATCTCTGTTCGCTCCAAACGGTGTGTGCAAGCTTTAAATTTATAACCCTAGACTTAAGCTTAAAACAAGGATGCGAACCCGCAGTGTATGGGTCAATCGTAGTAAAAAGCAAGAAAATTACAGGGGTCGATCACAGGGACTCGGTGAAACAAAGTCAATAACGGTAAGCTTCGTGAATACTAACCACAAAGAGCAATTAACACAATCAAAGATGAATAAGAAGTCAAATAAGCAAACATGCAATTCTAGGGATTAAAGCATCTAGTTGTGGTTCCAACTCAAGATCTATAGATAAGCGGACAAAGCTGAGATTTTTGCGTGGGGAAGGTGTTACTAAAGTGGAATAGATCACCGGGTAAGTCTCACTACTCACTAATCCTAAACCGTAACTCCTATTACCGGGTATGTCTCAAGGAATCAAGATAAAGAACTACAACCTCAAACTAACACACTATCTAAGGGAATAGAATCAACCTTTACCGGGTAAGTCTCAGGCTAACTCACAAAGATGGGATGGAAGCACACTCGAACCCCAATAAAGGATAAACCTTTATTACCTACACTTATGATCGTTGGTACACAAACTAAGGAATTACCGGGTAAGTCTCATCCTAAGCTTGCTTTGAACCAGGAAAGGTGTAATAAGAATAGGATTTGGCAAACTCTAACACTTAACTCTCAGTTATGGATCAGATAAGTCACCTCGGTCAGCCAGTTTCCACCCCGGCCGAGATGTTCATCGACTGAACGAGATGCTTAGGGTTAAGGTCAAAGACTCGAACTTTCAGGATCCTACTGGAATCTAAGATTATTCTATCATTGTTTTTCCCACAACCTTCAGCCAATCACCCTAGAATCACACAAGGAAATTATCCACTCATCATCATTATGAAAGTATTAAAATATATGGGAAGAAAGTGAATATTTGAACAAGAAGAATTTAATGAAAAGACTTCAATAACTGAATCAAATATCACAACAAAAGCGTTCCTTGGATAGCAATCCAACAAGACAAGACAACAAGTGAGGGAATTGAAGACAATCTTACAAAACCCTCCAAAAAGCTATAAAAGCTATAGACTTCAATCTTCCTTCAACCTTCAAAAAGGTTCTTCGAATCTCTCCCAACTGGAGTAGGTTGCTGCTGCTGGGTGATCTTCTCGTGTAAGCGGGATGTATGCGAGATCTAGCGGATGTCGGATTTGTGGAAAATCCAACCTTTTTATAGGAAAATAACCCTCCAAAGATAATAAATCTTAGAAAGATATTTTCCCATAAATATAGGTAAAATATATGATTCTGCATATCTCCTTCCTTCCAGGAGCCAAGCCCAAAAATATAAGATCACTTTCCAAAGATAAAAGATCTCAGTCAAGAATAAAATATTCTCGCCGCGTCCTAGGTGTTCGCCTCGGTCGAGTCGGCGTCTCTGGATCACCTCGGTCGAGATGAATCTCTGGTCAACCGAGGTGAGTCACAACTGAATGTGAAATCTCTCAAAACTGGTCCAAAGTAAATCTTTAATCCATGGCTATGCTCCCTGGGTGTAGCTTCAAATGACTCATGACTCCTTTTGCTCCTTTTTGATGCGAAACGTGCCATTTTACCTACGATTACAACAAAACTAGGTGTAGACCTCAATTCTCGCAAAGGTAGATGAAATGGTAGTAAAATCACATAATATACATACAAACATGCAGATTATGAAAGATAAAACGTCCAAACAAACCCCAAAATATAGACTATAATTCATGCTATCAAAATACCCCATACTTAGCCCTTGCTTGTCCCCAAGCAAGTTCCTCATATAAAAGTCAAGATAGAATGAATTATAAGTCAAGAAAATCAATGAAAAGTCTTTCAAAAACATTTTATGGTGTGCAACTATCATAGATCACTCTAAGAGAATACTTCATGGAATTAAAAACTCAATATGCTCAAAACATTTTATAAATATAGGAAAGTTGTTCATCTTTGCACAAAATCATAGAATGCATAATAAATCATAATTATCAAAATTAATCATGTATAATCGAGTTTAAACCGCTAAGTCAATCAACAAGCTCAAGGTCTCAAGGGCTTCCCAAAAGAAAAGTCAAGAAACGTGTAGGGTAGGGATGTGTGTAAGGTAATGTGGTGCTAGAATCCGGGAAAAGGATGAACTTCACTTTCACTTCGACTTGCAACATCTTCCACCAATAAGCTTTGCTTATTTCACACTTTTTCTTTTTCTTTTTACTTTTTTGGGATGCATGGACAGAGGTGCACAATAACCGAAGCCTAGGAAATCTGCAATCATCAATTTCTCGAGATGCATCAAACCCTTGATGAACATACCATGACCCGTTAGGAATATCGCTCAATCCGACTTTGGCAAGACACAAACACCCGGCTATGTGAATGGTGCCGAGTTACTCATCTTCATGATTGACTTCCCCAAACCTAAAATTGCTTTCTAACACTTTCACTTCCAGCCACTTCTAAACTTTAACTCCACTTGCTTTCACCACTTCGCTTGCTTCCAAATTCCCGGATAGGTAAAGGGAGGCAAAATGTATATGAGGGGCTAAGCATGATCAAGAAGAAGAAGAAGAGAATGAATTGCCTTGGTCTTTCCAAGAAGAAAGTGAGAGAACTTAACCTGCGGTGTCAACCTTCAAATTCAACATAATTTGGATAAAAACAAAGTATTAAACATGCTAATAATTTCAAACAAAGCATTTAGCAACTTAAACATATTATAAAACCTTTCAAACACATAAAGGATTCAAAACTAGTCAGTAAACAAGATCTTCACTGAGATCATATCCAGATAAGTAACACAAAATCGTTTTCGAAAACTCTCAGTTAACCCACCTCGGTCGAGGTGTTCTTGGTTCAACCGAGGTGAAATGCCTCGTTTGGCCAAGACTGACTCGGTCGAGGTCAAAAAATTTTTTAAAACCATTTTTTTTTCAGTTTCGACGTTTTTCCCAATCAAATAACCTGTAGGTATACATGTAATATCAGATAATCATATAAATGCAGAAGTGAAGCATAAATAAAATATCCGATAGAATGTAATACATCAAAAGTAGTCAAATACATCAAGTAGTCAAATAAGTACAAACACCCCATACTTGGGACACACTGTCCCAGTGGGTCAAATATAAGTCTGAAAATGAGAGAACTCACCGGATAAATAGCTGAACTGTATAAAAAATATAATAAGAAAATCCTGCAGCTCCTCAGTAATCCTGATCCGGCGGTGGTGGTGGTGGCACATACGGATATTGTGTCGGGTCGAACGGATAGCCCATAGTCTGCTGGATCTGTAGCTCCATCATCCTACGCTGATAGTGTTGCCCCTCTAACATCTGCTGAGTCCAGCTGTCAAGGTGTCGGTGCTGGGCGGCAAATCTCTCATGCATGTCCACAGTAAGGGCAGCATAAGAGTCTATCATCTGATCTGTCAGATCATCGATCCGACGATGAGCCTCAGTGTCTCTATGACGGCGTGTCCGACGCCTAGCAGATTTAGCAGGAGGTGCAGCAGGTGCAGGCTCAGTATCCTCCTCATCATCCAAATCTATGATCGGTGGTGCGCTCGTCCCTGCAGTATCCGTCCCTGTATCCATAGGGACTCCACCATCTCTCTCATCCACCGTCTCCTCGTCGTCGTCATCCTCCTCCTCCTCAGCCGGGGCAGCTGCTGCCTCTCTATGATCCTCCATCAGTGGAGCCCAAGCTATCTGCCAGTAATGCGGATCGAAAACTGTGAACTGAGCAGACCAGCGGATCCCCTGTGGTGTAGTCCGCTCCCAAGGCATAGCAACATATGGAGTGGTCAAACCACGGGGAACCAAAATCCTCCGTGTGATCATCTCCTGTAATCCAAGCGGCTTCGGAGCCGCTACCATCGTGCAAACACTGAGGTCCATCCCGTGATAGGTAGCAATATGGGTGACTAGACCTCCGCAGCAAATGTCTCCCTTCGCCTTGGCCTTGATCCTGTGCAGGTCCTCTGCCAAGATCAAGCCAAAGTCTGGGAAACCCCCTGTGACCATACAGTAGAGGCTAAAGAGCTCGCCCTGTCGGATCTTCTGGGGCGTCTCAGTACGCGCCAGAAGTGTCTCGCTGAATATCCTATGGGCTAATCTGAAGGCCGGGTGGAAGATGACCTTCTCCCTGGAATCGCCAGGGCGCCATCTGTCTGCATGCTCGGTAATATGGGAAATCTGCCCCCAGAACTCCCTAGCTACGGATCAGGAGGGGAAGTTGGTGGCGGTGGGCTCAGAAAAGCCGAAAATCTCTCTCCAAATCTCTAAAGGAACTATGAAGTTCCGGTTCATCAACCGGTACTTCACAGACCTGTCTGTGGGGAGGTAAGAGAAGGAGCTAACAAACTCTAAGGTCGGCTCCAAATAAGCTGGGGCTCGGATCTCAGTAAACTGATCCAGCCTAACAGTGGCAATCATCCTCCTAAGGTCACCATCTAACCCTAGGCAATCGAAAGCTGACACGTCCAGAAAACGTGGTGCGATAACTGGACGGCTAGCTATGCGCTCATAGTCTACCCGGCATCTCTCGTGGATAACCGGGCGGTAAGGACGGGAAGAAGAAGAAGAAGGGGAAGGTGAGGATCTGTCTCTGAGGGCTAGGCGACGATCGGAACTCATTTTCACTCAAAACTGTCAGACCACCTCGGTCACTGACAAGGCTCAGAAATCACCTCGGTCGAGATGCAGTTCGACCGGACCGAGGCGCAGCAGTTACGATTCCAATTCTCAGAAATTCAGTTCTTTTCCCCCAAAAATCACTACAATTGCTTCCTAAGGGGTACTTAAGCCTTTTCTCAGCAAAATCAGGGGCAACCAAAGCCCAAATCGAAGAAAATGAACGAGTTAGGGTTTCGACTGTTTTTACCTCGTTTCTGTCGATTCGCTCGATTTCTTTGCAGATCTGTTGTTGCAATCGGTTCCTCTACCCTTCAATCTCAGTATAGAAGCGGAAATCTTCGAAAACAAGCAAGAAATGAGAGAGAGCGAAGTGGACTGTCGCCGCGGTCGAGGTGAAGAAGGTAAAAAAGTGAAAAATAAATTTGTCCCCTTTTTATACTGTTCCTCGATCTGCTGTCACCTCGGTCGAGATGGTCTCGACTGGACCGAGGTGGTACGGACCGAGGTGGTTCTGCAGAAACCCTAGTCGCCTCGGTTGCTCAAGAATCAACTCGGTCGAGATGCTCTGACAATGACCGAGATGCTTCTGTCTTCTCAAAATCTCGAACTTCTGTCCTTCCAGTTATGCTCCTTCCTTAGATATTCCCTGTTGTCTGTCCAGAACGGTAAAAAAAAAGCAAAGCAAAGCAAAAACAAAAACTATCTAAGCTAGACTAGAAAACGGGAAAAGAAAACAATACCTTGGGTTGCCTCCCAAGAAGCGCTTGGTTTAAGGTCGCTAGCTGGACCATGATGCGTCTCAAATGAGGTATATTGGTGCAACCTCCTCAACCGGCATTTCCGGCTGGTATTTCTTAAGTCTATGACCGTTGACCTTGAAGCTTCCGCTAGTTTCGCCCCATATCTCAACTGCACCATGAGGGAAAACATGTTTCACAACATAAGGTCCGGTCCATCTAGATTTCAACTTACCTGGAAAAAGGCGGAGGCGGGAGTTGAAGAGTAGAACTAAGTCTCCTTCGTTAAGCTCCTTTGGGACGATATGCTTGTCATGCCATCTCTTCGTCCTTTCCTTGTAGATTTTGGCATTCTCATAAGCGTTCAAACGCAGCTCCTCCAGCTCGTTGAGCTCCAATAGTCGCTTCTCGCCAGCCTCTTTGATGTCGAAGTTCAACCATTTGATCGCCCAATATGCCTGGTGTTCCAATTCAACGGGCAAATTGCAAGACTTCCCATATACCAAATTATAAGGAGTGGTACCTATGGGAGTCTTGAATGCGGTCCTGTACGCCCAAAGAGCATCATCCAACTTCATGGACCAATCCTTCCTCGTTCTAGAGACGGTCTTCTCCAAAATTGCCTTGATTTCTCTATTCGAGATCTCGACCTGTTCACTAGTTTGAGGGTGATAAGCAGTTGATACCTTGTGGGTTACCCCATACTTCGATAAAAGTGCTTTGAACTTCCGGTTGATGAAATGCGTTCCTCCATCACTAATGATGATACGTGGAGTTCCAAATCGTGGAAAGATAGTTCTATTCAAGAACTTCACAACCACCTTGGCGTCGTTAGTGGGAGAAGCAATGGCTTCAACCCATCTAGAGACATAGTCAACCGCAAGAAGGATATAGAGGTTTCCTCCGGAGGATGGGAAAGGTCCCATGAAGTCAATCCCCCATACATCGAAGATTTCCACTTCTTGGATGTTGTTAAGTGGCATCTCGTTCCTCCTTGACAAGTTCCCTGTTCTTTGGCATGCATCGCAAGAGACAACAAAAGCTTGTACATCTTTAAATAATGTGGGCCAAAAGAAACCGGAACGCAATACCTTAGCGCATGTTTTATCGGTGCTAGCATGTCCTCCGCAAGGAAGCGAATGGTAATGCCGTATGACGCTATTAACCTCATCTTCCGGGATGCATCTTCGAAGCATCCCATCCGGTCCGCGCTTGAATAGCAGCGGCTCATCCCAGTAATAATGTCGTACTTCCTTGAAGAATCTCTTCTTTTGAGAGTACGTCAATCCGGGCGGTGTTTCTTGGCAAACAAGATAATTTACAATGTCAGCATACCAAGGTCCGTTCTTATCAGAAAGTTGGTGGATAGAATGTTCCACCAACTGAGGATGAATATCAGAGAAGCGAGTAAGAAGATTATTATTCTCAGTAATCTCAGTTGACATCATCTCGCCATCGATCTCGGTCGAGGCGCAGAGGCGTTGACCGAGATGTTCTTCAGTCGTCTCGCTCAGTCCAGAAAGTGCCTCGGTCGAGGTGCTGCTACTGGGACCGAGACTGGAGATCTTCGTCTCCTGGATTAGCTTCTCAGTTTTAGCTCCTGGATGCTCTTCCAGTGCCTTCAAGCTCCGTATATCTGCATCACAAGAAGCATCTATACCTTCCTCCATTAAACTGAAGCTAATAACTCTTTCGAGTGGATCGTTAATAAGGATAGAGCTCACCAATTCTCTTGATTCTTCTTCATCGTAGATGTTGAAGATATCATCAGTTAGCTGCTCTCCTTTCATGGCTGCAAGTAGTGCGAACTCCACCTCATCACCACCAACGTTGAATTTCAACTTGGCGTTCTTGCAGTCCACGTTGCAACCCGAAGTTGCCAGAAATGGCCTCCCAAGAATAATAGGAACAGGATAATCTGCGGGAATGTCAAGCACAACAAAATCTATAGGTAGATAGAAGTTACCTAACTTGACCGGAACGTCCTCCAAGATGCCCACGGGATGGGTAATGGAGCGATCCGCCATATAAAGTCGAATCTTGACCGGCTTGGGCTCTCCAAGACCGATCTTCGTGCATAGCTCCAGCGGGATGATGCTCACACTGGCTCCTAGATCACAAAGGGCTTCGCAAGTGACATCCCCAACTTGAATTGGAATGCAAAACGAGCCGGGATCTCTCAACTTAGGTGGCATCTTTTCCTTCATGATCTTGATAAGCTCCGAAGATTTAGATGTCATCCTAACATCACCAACATCCTCCAGCTTCCTCTTCCTTGATAAGATTTCTTTTAAGAACTTCCCATAGGCGGGCATACCTAGAATAGCATCAAGGAAGGGAATATTAATATGTAGCTTATTCATCAAGTCAAGAAACTTACCAAAGTGCTTGTCTAGATGTGCTCTGGTTCTGGACTGAGGGAATGGAAGTGGTGGTTTGTATGCAGGAGGTGGAATATAAGTTTCAGTCGTCCCTCCTGCTTTCTGTTGCTCCACCTCGGTTGGCATCTCGGTCGAGGTGTTCTTCGACTAGATCTGGACCGAGGTGGTCTGCGTCGAACGAGGTACTAGATCTGCAGTTTTAAGTCCACTCCTCGTTGTTATGGCCATGCACTGGCCCTTAGGGTTAGTTTCCGTCTTTGCTGGAAGCTTCCTTGGATCTCTTAGCGCTTCATTCGCCCTACTAGCAAGTTGTTGTTCGAAGGACTTTTGGGCCCTCGAAAATGAAGTCATAGAATTCTCCATAGCGCTAAGCTTGATCAAGATAGCCTCCAGAACTGCGTCTTTCTTTTCTGGTTGAGACGAACTTGATCCTTGCCCTTGGCTCTTTAATGGAGTAGAAGAAGAAGAAGGGGAAGAGAGGAAAGGGTTAGAGGAATCGTTAGAGTTGGAGTTTGAATGATTGTTACCGTGATTTTGGTTATTCGCCCTCCAGTTGTTGCTATTGGATCCTCTATTGTTGTTGTTGTAGTTGTTGTTTCGGGGACCGTTGTTGTTGTTACGGTACCCGTTGTTGTTGTTGTTCCTTTGCCCTTGCTCTTCCTTCTTAGTTTGAGCCATCAAGAGTTCCTTCAATTGCTTCACGTCATTCTTCAAAGACGTTAGTTGATTGTTGTTGGATTGAGTCTCTTGAAAGTTGACTCTTTTAACTCCACCTTCAGCTCCTTGGTGGGTATATTTCTCCATGTGCAAGGCTTGCTTCTCAATGAAGTCCCAAGCCTCATCAATCGCCATGTCCATGAAGGTACCGGCGGAGAGTAGTTGGAGATTGAACTGGGTGCTTCCGTCCAGTCCTTTGAAGTAGATCTCCAACAACTCGATCTTTGGAATCCCATGATGTGGGCAATCCAAAAGGATATCCTTGAACCGCTCCCAAGATTTGGACAAGCTCTCCTTATCCTTCATAATGAAAGCGTTGATCTTCCCTCTCATTTCAGCGGTCTTTGAGGGGGGAAAGAATTTGGTCAAGAATTCCGTAGTCATCTCCTCCCATGTGCTAATTTTTCTTGGAGGAAGAGATTGATACCAAGTAAGAGCTCTATCTTTTAAAGAAAGTAAAAAGGTCTTAGCTTGTAGTTGTTATTTTCAATTCTGGAGGGTCGCAAGGTTTCCATCAAGATCTCGTAGTTTTGAAGATGTTGATGTGGTGACTCCTTCTCTAGCCCTCCGAATTGGCATTGGCGAATCATGGATAGAACTTGTGGTCGAAGTTCGTAGTCATGATCCGCTGGATCTCCTAGATTCACCCCTGGACGCCCCAGCTGTTAATTAGGGTCCATCCTTTGACCTAGGGTTTGTGGGATTCCTGCAAGAAGAACATCTCAGACTGGCAACCGAGGTGGAAGTACATCGGCCGGGGCGTCAGGTACTGGAATCTGCCTCGGTCGAAGATCAGCCACTGGATCCTGCATCGGTCGAGGATCAACAGGAGGATCTTCCCTCGGTCGAAGTAGAATCTGGTCTCGTATGACTGCTATCTCAGCTTCGATTGCTGCAGTCTTGGTGCGATTCTCTTCTTTCTCTTGCCTAAGTTCTTCCTTGCTGAGGCGTAGCAGCTCTAGCGCCTCTTTCAATTCGGCCGCAAGATCGCGATCGTCTTGTTGGGCCATCTTCGCTTCTCTTAAGCGTCGCTTGTATGTCTTTTCCGGTTCGGGATCGTAAGGAACGATTTCCTTCCCAGTGCGGGTTCTTCGCATATACCTAAGAAAGAACCTGCAAAAGTCACTCAAGTAGAGTGGTTAGATGACACGGGGCAAGCGCCCCAAGAGCAAACCGTACCGGCTCGGTCTAGACCAAGTCCCCGGCAACGGCGCCAAAAACTTGTTTGCTCCAAACGGTGTGTGCAAGCTTTAAATTTATAACCCTAGACTTAAGCTTAAAACAAGGATGCGAACCCGCAGTGTACGGGTCAATCGTAGTAAAAAGCAAGAAAATTCCAGGGGTCGATCACAGGGACTCGGTGAAACAAAGTCAATAACGGTAAGCTTCGTGAATACTAACCACAAAGAGCAATTAACACAATCAAAGATGAATAAGAAGTCAAATAAGCAAACATGCAATTCTAGGGATTAAAGCATCTAGTTGTGGTTCCAACTCAAGATCTATAGATAAGCAGACAAAGCTGAGATTTTTGCGTGGGGAAGGTGTTACTAAAGTGAAATAGATCACCGGGTAAGTCTCAATACTCACTAATCCTAAACCGTAACTCCTATTACCGGGTAAGTCTCAAGGAATCAAGATAAAGAACTACAACCTCAAACTAACACACTATCTAAGGGAATATAATCAACCTTTACCGGGTAAGTCTCAAGCTAACTCACAAAGATGGGATGGAAGCACACTCGAACCCCAATAAAGGATAAACCTTTATTACCTACACTTATGATCGTTGGTACACAAACTAAGGAATTACCGGGTAAGTCTCATCCTAAGCTTGCTTTGAACCAGGAAAGGTGTAATAAGAATAGGATTTGGCAAACTCTAACACTTAACTCTCAGTTATGGATCAGATAAGTCACCTCGGTCAGCCAGTTTCCACCCCGGCCGAGATGTTCATCGACTGAACGAGATGCTTAGGGTTAAGGTCAAAGACTCGAACTTTCAGGATCCTACTGGAATCTAAGATTATTCTATCATTGTTTTTCCCACAACCTTCAGCCAATCACCCTAGAATCACACAAGGAAATTAGCCACTCATCATCATTATGAAAGTATTAAAATATATGGGAAGAAAGTGAATATTTGAACAAGAAGAATTTAATGAAAAGACTTCAATAACTGAATCAAATATCACAACAAAAGCGTTCCTTGGATAGCAATCCAACAAGACAAGACAACAAGTGAGGGAATTGAAGACAATCTTACAAAACCCTCCAAAAAGCTATAAAAGCTATAGACTTCAATCTTCCTTCAACCTTCAAAAAGGTTCTTCGAATCTCTCCCAACTGGAGTAGGCTGTTGCTGCTGCGTGATCTTCTCGTGTAAGCGGGATGTATGCGAGATCTAGCGGATGTCGGATTTGTGGAAAATCCAACCCTTTTTATAGGAAAATAACCCTCCAAAGATAATAAATCTTTGAAAGATATTTTCCCATAAATATAGGTAAAATATATGATTCTGCCTATCTCCTTCCTTCCAGGAGCCAAGCCCAAAAATATAAGATCACTTTCCAAAGATAAAAGATCTCAGCCAAAAATAAAATATTCTCGCCGCGTCCTAGGTGTTCGCCTCGGTCGAGTCGGCGTCTTTGGATCACCTCGGTCGAGATGAATCTCTGGTCAACCGAGGTGAGTCACAACTGAATGTGAAATCTCTCAAAACTGGTCCAAAGTAAATCTTTAATCCATGGCTATGCTCCCTGGGTGTAGCTCCAAATGACTCATGACTCCTTTTGCTCCTTTTTGATGCGAAACGTGCGATTTTACCTACGATTACAACAAAACTAGGTGTAGACCTCGATTCTCGCAAAGGTAGATGAAATGGTAGTAAAATCACATAATATACATACAAACATGCATATTATGAAAGATAAAACGTCCAAACAAACCCCAAAATATAGACTATAATTCATGCTATCAATCTCCTCTATGTACTCGGAAAAGATAGCCATCATGCATCGCTGGAAGGTAGCGGGTGCATTGCACAATCCAAATGGCATCCTCCGATAGGCAAATGTCCCCCATGGACAAGTGAAAGTGGTCTTCTCCTGATCATCCGGATGGATAGGAATCTGTAAGAATCCACTATAGCCGTCCAAGTAGCAAAAGTGTGAATGCTGGGCCAACCGTTCGAGCATTTGATCGATGAAGGGAAGCGGAAAATGGTCCTTCCGAGTCGCCGTGTTCAGCTTCCTATAATCAATGCAAACCCTCCAGCCCGTAACGGTCCTAGTTGGGATCAACTCGTTGTTCTTATTCGTCACAACGGTCATCCCTCCTTTCTTCGGAACTACATGCACCGGGCTAACCCACTTGCTGTCCGAGATAGGATAAATAATACCTGCATCCAACAACTTAAGAATTTCTTTCTTCACAACCTCTTTCATGATCGGATTTAACCGTCTTTGAGGTTCCCGTGAAGTCTTATGATCATCCTCCATTAAAATTCTATGCATGCAGAAAGAGGGCTTAATGCCAATAAGATCATCTATAGTGTAACCCAAAGCCTTTTGATGCTTTCTCAAGACATGCATTAACTTAGCTAATTCAGATTCGGAAAGGGAAGCACTAACAATAACGGGATAAGTGGAATCCGGCCCAAGAAAGACATACCTCAAGTGATTTGGGAGTTGTTTAAGCTCCACTACTGGGGGTGCTTTCTGAGGACGATCCTTGCTTCCTTCTTCCAGTGGAGTAGATCCAGAAACTGGACTTTCAGAAGTCTCAGTTGAAATCATCTCGCCGTCGACCTCGGTCGAGGCGCAGAGGCGTTGACCGAGATGTTCTTCAGTCGCCTCACTCATTCCAGAAAGTGCCTCGGTCGAGGTACTGCTACTGGGACCGAAACTGGAGATTTTCGTCTCCTGGATTAGCTTTTTAGTTTTTGCTCCTGGATCCTCTTCCAGTGCCTTTAAGCTCCGTATATCTGCATCACAAGAAGCATCTATACCTTCCTCCATTAAACTGAAGCTAATAACTCTTTCGAGTGGATCGTTAATAAGGATAGAGCTCACCGATTCTCTTGATTCTTCTTCATCGTAGATGTTGAAGATATCATCAGTTAGCTGCTCCCCTTTCATGGCTGCAAGTAGTGCGAACTCCACCTCATCGCCACCAATGTTGAATTTCAACTTGGCGTTCTTGCAATCCACGTTGCAACCCGAAGTTGCTAGAAATGGCCTCCCGAGAATAATAGGAACAGGATAATCTGCGGGAATGTCAAGCACAACAAAATCTATAGGTAGATAGAAGTTACCTAACTTGACCGGAACGTCCTCCAAGATGCCCATGGGATGGGTAATGGAGCGATCCGCCATATAAAGTCGAATCTTGACCGGCTTGGGCTCTCCAACACCGATCTTCGTGCATAGCTCCAGCGGGATGATGCTCACGCTGGCTCCTAGATCACAAAAGGGCTTCGCAAGTGACATCCCCAACTTGAATGGGAATGCAAAACGAGCTGGGATCTCTCAACTTAGGTGGCATCTTTTCCTTCATGATCTTGATAAGCTCCGAAGATTTAGATGTCATCCTAACTTCACCAACATCCTCCAGCTTCCTCTTCCTTGATAAGATTTCTTTTAAGAACTTCCCATAGGCGGGCATACCTAGAATAGCATCAAGGAAGGGAATATTAATATGTAGCTTATTCATCAAGTCAAGAAACTTACCAAAGTGCTTGTCTAGATGTGCTCTGGTTCTGGACTGAGGGAATGGAAGTGGTGGTTTGTATGCAAGAGGTGGAATATAAGTTTCAGTCGTCCCTCCTGCTTTCTGTTGCTCCACCTCGGTTGGTATCTCGGTCGAGGTGTTCTTCGACTGGATCTGGACCGAGGTGGTCTGCGTCGAACGAGGTATTGGATCTGCAGTTTTGAGTCCACTCCTCGTCGTTATGGCCATGCACTGGCCCTTAGGGTTGCTTTCCGTCTTTGCTAGAAGCTTCCCTGGATCTCTTGGCGCTTCATTCGCCCTACTTGCAAGTTGCTGTTCGAAGGACTTTTGGGCCCTCGAAAATGAATTCATAGAAGTCTCCATAGCGCTAAGCTTGATCAAGATAGCCTCCAGAACTGCGTCTTTCTTTTCCGACTGAGACGAACTTGATCCTTGCCCCTGACTCTTTAATGGATTAGAAGAAGAAGAAGGGGAAGAGAGGAAAGGGTTAGAGGAATTATTAGAGTTGGAGTTAGAATAATTGTTACCAAGATTCTGGTTGTTTTGATTGTTCGTCCTCCAATTGTTGCTATTGGACCCTCTATTGTTGTTGTTGTAATTGTTGTTCCGGGAACCGTTGTTGTTGTTACGGTATCCGTTGTTCTTGTTCCTTTGTCCTTGCTCTTCCTTCTTGGTTTGAGCAACCAAGAGTTCCTTCAATTGCTTCATGTCATTCTTCAAAGACGTGAGTTGATTGTTGTTGGATTGAGTCTCTTGAAAGTTGACTCTTTTAGTTCCACCTTCAGCTCCTTGGTGGGTGTACTTCTCCATATGCAAGGCTTGCTTCTCAATGAAGTCCCAAGCCTCGTCAAACGCCATGTCCATGAAGGTACCGGCGGAGAGTAGTTGGAGATTGAGTTGGGTGCTTCCGTCCAGTCCTTTGAAGTAGATCTCCAACAACTCGATTTTTGGAATCCCATGATGTGGGCAATCCAAAAGGATGTCCTTGAACCGCTCCCATGACTTGGACAAGCTCTCCTTGTTCTTCATAATGAAAGCATTGATCTTCCCTCTCATTTCAGTTGTCTTTGAGGGGGGAAAGAATTTGGTTAAGAACTCCGTCGTCATCTCCTCCCATGTGCTAATTTTACCTGGAGGAAGAGATTGATACCAAGTAAGAGCTCTATCTTTTAAAGAAAAGTAAAAAGGTCTTAGCTTGTAGTTGTTATTCTCAATTCTGGAAGGTCGCAAGGTTTCCATCAAGATCTCGTAGTTTTGAAGATGTTGATGTGGTGATTCCTTCTCTAGCCCTCCGAATTGGCATTGGTGAATCATGGATAGAACTTGCGGTCGAAGTTCATAGTCATGGTCCGCTGGATCTCCTAGGTTGACTCCTGGACGCCTCAGTTGTTGATTAGGGTCCATCCTTTGAACTAAGGTTTGTGGGATTCCTGCAAGAAGAACATCTCGGACTGGCATCCTAGGTGGAAGTATCTCGGCCGGGGCGTCAGGTACTGGAACCTGCCTCGATCGAGGGTCAGCTACTGGATCCTGCATCGGTCGAGGATCTACAGGAGGATCTTCCCTCGGTCGAAGTAGATTCTGGTCACGTATGACCGCCATCTCCGCCTCGATTGCTTCTGTCTTGGTGCGAGTTTCTTCCTTCTCTCGCCTTAGTTCTTCCTTGCTGAGGCGTAGTAGCTCTAACGCCTCTTTCAATTCGGCCTCAAGATCGTGGTTGTCTTGTTGGGCCATCTTCGCTTCTCTTAAGCGTCGCTTGTATGTCTTTTCTGGTTCGGGATCGTAAGGAACGATTTCCTTCCCAGTGCGGGTTCTTCGCATATACCTAAGAAAGAACCTGCAAAAGTCACTCGAGTAGAGTGGTTAGATGACACGGGGGCAAGTGCCCCAAGAGCAAACCGTACCGGCTCGTCCTAATCCAAGTCCCCGGCAACGGCGCCAAAAACTTGTTCGCTCCAAACGGTGTGTGCAAGCTTTAAATTTATAACCCTAGACTTAAGCTTAAAACAAGGATGCGAACCCGCAGTGTACGGGTCAATCGTAGTAAAAAGCAAGAAATTCCAGGGGTCGATCATAGGGACTCGGTGAAACAAATTCAATAACGGTAAGCTTCACGAATACTAACCACAAGAGTAATTAACACAATCAAAGATGAATAAGAAGTCAATAAAGCAAACATGCAATTCTAGGGATTAAAGCTTCTAGTTGTGGTTCCAACTCAAGATCTAAAGATAAGCGGACAAAGATGAGATTTTTGCAAGGGGAAGGTGTTACTAAAGTGGAGTAGATCACCGGGTAAGTCTTACTACACACTAATCCAAAATCGTAACTCCTATTACCGGGTAAGTCTCAAGGAATCAAGATAAAGAACTATAACCTCAAACTAACACACCATCTAAGGGGATAGAATCAACCTTTACCGGGTAAGTCTCAGGCTAACTCACAAAGATGGGATGGAAGCACACTCAAACCCCAATAAAGGATAAACCTTTATTACCTACACTTATGATCGTTGGTATACAAACTAAGGAATTACCGGGTAAGTCTCATCCTAAGCTTGCTTTGAACCAGGAAAGGTGTAATAAGAATAGGATTTGGAAAACTCTAACACTTAACTCTCAGTTTTAGGATCGGATAAGCCACCTCGGTACGCCAAATTCCACCCCGGCCGAGATGTTCATTGACTGAACGAGATGCTTAGGGTTAAGGTTAAAGACTCGAACTTTCAGGATCCTACTGGAATCTAAGATTATTCTATCATTGTTTTTCCCACAACCTTCAGCCAATCACCCTAGAATAACACAAGGAAATTAGCCACTCATCATCATGAAAGCAATAATCAAATATATGGGAAGAAGGTGAATATTTGAACAAGAAGAATTTAATGAAAAGACTTCAATAACTGAATCAAATATCACAACAAAAGCGTTCCGTGGATAGCGATCCAACAAGACAAGACAACAAGGAAGGGAATCTAAGATAATCTTACAAAAACCCTTCAAAAAGCTATAAAAGCTATGATCTTCAATCTTCCTTCAACCTTCAAAAAGGTTCTTCAAATCTCCCAACTTGGAGTATCGCTGCAGCGGTGTATAAACCTTGATCGGTGTAAGCGGGATGTATGCGAGATGCAAGCGAGATGTTGGATTTGTGGAAATCCAACCCTTTTTATAGGAAAATAACCCTCCAAAGATAATATATCTTAGAAAGATCTTTTCCCATAAATATAGGTAAAATATATGATCTTCTTCCTTCCAGGAGCCAAGCCCAAAAATATAAGATCACCTTCCAAAGATAAAAGATCTCAGCCAAGAATAAAATATTCTCGCCGCGTCCTAGGTGTTCGCCTCGGTCGAGTCGGCGTCTCTGGTTCACCTCGGTCGAGATGAATCTCTGGTCAACCGAGGTGAGTCATAACTGAATGTGAAATCTCTCGAAACTGGTCCAAAGTGAATCTTTAATCCATGGCTATGCTTCCTGGATGGTTCCTTATGCTCCTCAATGTAGCTCCAATGACTCCATAGCTCCTTTTGTTCCGTTTTGATGCAAAACGTGCCATTTTACCTACAATTACAGCAAAACTAGGTGTAGACCTCGATTCCCGCAAAGGTAGTTGAAATGGTAATATAATCACATATTATACATGCTAACAAGCAGATTATTGAAGATAAAACGTCCAAACAAACCCTAAAATATAGACTATAATTCATGCTATCAAAATCTCTCCTTCAACATTGGAGAAGAGAATATCAAGTTCAAGCTGTCCACAATGATGAAAGGGCCAACCCTTGATGAGGATGTATTCAACATAGTCGAGCAAGAGGAGTCTAGAGAAGTTGTGAGCTCGATCTTGATCAAGGACCCCTTGGAGAAGGTTCTTAGCTTAAGCTTGATGGAGGAAGGTGTTGAGGAGGCTTGCAATGAAGAAATCAAGGCCTTAGAAGCATTAGAAAAAGAGACAAGAGCTGAAATTGAAGACCACGAGGTTATACTGAGTTCCTGTAGGAACCACGGTCGTGGAAGGTGTTCCACGGCCGTAGAACTCTCTAGAAAGCTCCGAAGAGCAAGCTTGGCAAGGTCCACGGGCGTGGAAGTGATGGGATCCGTGGAACCAACCGTGGTTTCCCAAAAGCAGCTCTTGTTGATGGTCAAGCTTCAAGGAGCCTTGCAGAGCCTTCATTTGCTTTGGATTCATCTCAACCAACGTTATTTGGATCGTCTCCACTCGATAAAGGTCCTCCTAAAAATGAACTCAAACCCCTCCCCTCTCATTTGAAGTATGCTTTTCTTGGTGATAATTCTACATATCCGGTGATTGTGAATGCATGCTTGAATGATGATGAACTTGATAAGTTGTTGCATGAGCTAAGATTGCATAGGAAATCCATTGGCTATACTATTGATGATTTAGTTGGCATTAATCCTTCTTTGTGCATGCATAAGATATTGATGGAAGATAACCATAAACCCTCTATTGAACATCAAAGAAGATTAAATTCTATAATGAAAGAGGTAGTCTAGAAAGAGATCATTAAGTTGCTAGATGCGGGAATCATCTACCATATCTCGGATAGTAAGTGGGTTAGTCCCATTCATGTAGTTCCTAAGAAGGGTGGGATGACCGTAGTGACTAATGAGAACAATGAACTAATCCCAACTAGGACAGTCACGGGATGGAGGATGTGTATTGACTATAGGAAATTGAACATGGCCTCTAGGAAAGATCACTTCCCCCTTCCTTTCATTGACCAAATGCTAGAGAGGTTAGATCAACATTCTCACTTTTGCTACCTAGATGGCTATAGTGGATTCTTCCAAATCCCTATCCACCCCGATGACCAAGAGAAAACCACATTTACATGTCCATGGGGAATTTTTGCATATAGGAGAATGCCATTTGGGTTGTGTAATGCACCCGCCACCTTTCAAAGGTGTATGATGGCTATCTTTTCGGAGTATATTGAAAACATCATGGAAGTGTTTATGGATGATTTTTCTGTTTATGGTTCTTCCTTTGATGACTGCTTAGCTAACTTGTCTCTAGTGCTTAAGAGATGTTAGGAGACTAATCTAGTCTTGAATTGGGAAAAATGCCACTTCATGGTAAGTGAAGGTATTGTGTTGGGACATTTGGTGCCCAACCGCGGCATTGAGGTTGATAGGGCCAAGATTGAAACAATAGAGAAGTTGCCACCACCTACCTCGGTAAAGGGGGTAAGGAGTTTCTTAGGGCATGCCGGTTTTTACCGGAGGTTTATTAAAGACTTCACTAAAATTTCTAAGCCTCTTACTAACCTACTAATGAAAGATGTTGAGTTTGTTTTCTCCAAGGATTGCCTTGAAGCTTTTTGTAGGTTGAAAAATGCTTTGATCTCTGCACCTATCATGCAACCTCCGGATTGGAGTTTACCGTTTGAGATCATGTGTGATGCAAGTGATGTAGCCGTTGGGGCTATTTTGGGGCAAAGGAAGGATGGGCGCACACATGCCATTTATTATGCTAGCAAGACGCTAGATGATGCCCAACTCAATTATGCTACCACCGAGAAGGAGTTGCTAGCGGTTGTGTATGCATTTGAGAAGTTCCGCTCATATCTTGTTGGAGCGAAGGTCATTGTTTATACGGATCATGCTGCGATCCGTTATCTACTTACCAAGAAGGATGCCAAGCCTAGGTTGATTCGGTGGATCCTTCTTCTTCAAGAATTTGATTTGGAAATCCGGGACAAGAAGGGGTCCGAGAACTTTGTGGCGGATCACCTTAGTAGACTCCCACCATTGGAGCTTGAGAGAGATGACATCCCGATTGATGACTCATTCCGGGATGAGCAATTGCAAATGGTGGAGGAGTGCTTGTTCCAAGTGTCTAGAGGAAGTGAGCCATGGTATGCCGATATTGTGAACTATCTTGTGTGTGAGGAAGTGCCTCCCGGATTGACATATGCCCAAAGAAAGAAGTTCTTCAAAGATGTGAAGCACTACTATTAGAGTGAACCACTTTTGTTCAAGAGAGGTCCGGATGGAATGTTTAGAAGGTGCATACCGGAGGATGAGGTGGAGAGTGTGATCCGCCATTGTCATTCCTTGCCATGTAGAGGGCATGCTAGATCACACAAGACATGTGCGAAGGTGTTGCAATCGGGCTTCTTTTGGCCAAGTTTGTTCAAGGATGTGCATAGCTTTGTGGTAGCTTGTGATGCTTGCTAAAGGACGGGCAACATCTCAAGGAGGAATGAGATGCCCTTGAACAACATACAAGAGGTGGAGATATTTGATGTGTGGGGTGTGGACTTCATGGGACCATTCCCTTCTTCATGTGGCAACCTCTACATCCTATTGGCGGTTGATTATGTTTCGAGATGGGTGGAGGCAATCGCCTCTCCTACAAATGATGCCAAGGTGGTGGTGCGGTTCTTCAACCGAGTGATCTTTCCTAGGTTTGGAACACCAAGGGTGATCATAAGTGATGGAGGGAAGCACTTCACTAATAGGAACTTTGGGGCACTTTTGGCCAAGTATGGGGTGACTCATAAGGTGGCAACACCTTACCATCCCCAAACTAGTGGCCAAGTGGAGATCTCCAACCGAGAGATCAAGGCCATCCTTGAGAAGACGGTGTCTAGGACTAGAAAGGATTGGGCTATGAGGCTCAATGATGCCTTATGGGCATATAGAACCGCCTTCAAGACACCAATTGGCACCACTCCCTACAAGTTGGTCTATGGCAAGTCTTGCCATCTTCCGGTAGAGATGGAGCATAGCGCTTATTGGGCCATTAAGTGGCTAAATTTTGATCTCAAGGCGGCGGGAGAAAAGAGATTGCTTGAATTGAATGCCCTCGAGGAGATCCGGTTGGACGCTTATGAGAATGCCCGGATTTACAAAGAGAGAACCAAAAGATGGCATGCCAAGAGGATCATCCCCAAGGAGTTGAGTGAAGGAGATCTTGTCCTTCTCTTCAACTCAAGGCTAAGGCTCTTTCCCGGAAAGCTCAAATCAAGATGGACCGGGCCATATGTGGTGAAGAAGATCTTTTCCCATGGAGCCATTGAGATAGGAGGGGAACATTGTGGGAACTTTAAGGTGAATGGGCACCGATTGAAGAAGTATATCCCGGGAGCTCCGGTGGAGATAATTACCCCACTTCACCTTGAGTAGACGCCCCCCGAGTTTGGTCAAGCTAATGACCTTAAAGAAGCGCTTGGTGGGAGGCAACCCATTGGTAACGTTCTTCCCTTTTCCTTTTCGTTTTTGTTTTTGATTTTTCTGTTTTTGTGTGTTTTCGTGATTTGTGTGTGTGC
Organism: Fagopyrum homotropicum; assembly: GCA_033239125.1. NCBI lineage: Eukaryota > Viridiplantae > Streptophyta > Magnoliopsida > Caryophyllales > Polygonaceae > Fagopyrum > Fagopyrum homotropicum. The sequence goes on from BSWB01000003.1 coordinate 117,917,194, forward strand.
TAGAATCTTTGTAGCATGGAAGCCTTGCATGGAATGTGAATGATGATGATGAGTCCCTCATCAATCGTGGGTGGAGCGGACGCGGAACTTGGACGGCTAGCGGTGCCTAGCCCGGGTCCCGACGCCTTGATGAACACTTAGAGCTCTCTACCATTGTTGATAGGATCATCCACCATCAATCCACTTGAGTAATCCCAAATACCAAAGCAAACCATTTTTACATTGTGAGAACCCTCTTTCACTCTTCTTTACTTCATTTACACATTGGGGACAATGTGTTTCTAAGTATGGGGTGGGGTTTGCATGATCCTTTGCATGATGAGCATCTAGGATAGCTTAATATTATCACATGTCTTGCATTGTGTATACTCATTTCGGAAAAATCCAAAAAAATCAGAAAATTTAAAAAATTTTGTGCTTTCTAGGCTTGGATATGACCCTAATGATGAATCTTGTCATGTGGATTGGCTATGGATGGGCTTATGTGTTAAATTGATGAATGCATATGTGGACTTGAAGTACTTATCTTGAATTCCATGAATGATTTGTGATCATGATGTTTGCCTTGATTGGATTGAGTATTGAAAGTCGAAATTACATGCTAGTTCTTGCACATCATCTAGGAATGAATGAGGCAATTCACCTTTCTCTAATTCTCATCTTGATCATGATATTTGAGCACCTCGATTGATATAAATTTAACCTCTTTTGACCCATCCGGGAATAGGAGCATGTTAAGTGTGTTGAGTGTGTGAAAAACAAGTGTGGGGTGAAGTTGTTGATGGATGAATGTTATGAAATAAAGTGCTGAATTTGTTGTGAAAGTGTAGACAAAAATATAGGTTTGGGGACGTTGGTTTAAATGGCGAGTAACTCGGCACCATTCACATGATCAGGTGTTTGTGCCTTGCCAAAGTCAAATAAACCAATAGTCCTAACGAGCTTTGGTATATGTGCCCGGTGTGGATGCACCTCAAAAAATAGAAAAAGCCCGAGGATGGCTAATCACCAAGGTTTCGGCTTTTGTACACCAATGCCATTGTCTCAAAAATAAGTGAAAGAAAATGAAAAAGAAAAGATGGAGAAAATATACACTTGTGGGAAGTTGATCGAGGACAAAATTGTGGAGTTAGTTCCGTTCCTGGATTAGCATCACATAGCCTAGAAAAATCCCAACCTAATCTCAACGTTTCTTGGCCTTCTATTTCACAAGACCTTATGACCTATTTGCATGTGTGTAAGACTTAGTAATCTAGATTGGATATGCTCTTGATCATCTTGACTTCTTCATTTTTTACATTTCATGCATGCTTTCGAGTTAAGTACAATTGTCTTTCCATGCCTTCACTTGTTTGATGCATGATTGCTTGTCCATTGCCATGAAACATGACTATGAAGGTGATCCAATATTAGAAGCACAAACTCAAAAAGATTTTGCCATTTTTTTGCATACATAAATCATGTCATCTCTTAGTCTATAGTTGGGAATTTGCTCGGGGACGAGCAAACCTTAAGTATGGGGTGTTTTTGATAACACGATTTATGACTTAGGTTTAGGTAATCATTTAGATAGATTTCTCGCTCGTTCATACATGATCTAGCATTAGTTCACGACGTTTGCACTTAAATCATGTATCTTGTCGAGATAGACGTCTACGCGGACTTTTGTTTGCTTTTTAGGTATTTTGGGAGATTTATGAGCTTAATCGATGCATTTGAGGGTCGCTCCTCGAGATGACACGCTTTCGGACTCATTGGAATGCAAGCTAAGGGCTAAGGAGGACTCATAGAACCTTGTCAACACAAGTCATGCACCAAATCGAAGCTTAATGATCCAAGGCAAAGCTGAAGCACCAAACCACGGTCACTGAAGGTCCACGGCCGTGGAACCAACCATGGTTTTTGCCAGATGGTTGTGACAGCTGTGCCATGATCTCATGGCCCTCTCTAGCAAGGTTGTAGTATAAAAGTGGTCCTGCAAGGCTGAGAGAAGGCATCCCCCATCATCCAATCAAATCCACATTCTCTCACACACTCTCAACAAGAAGATTCTCTTGGAGAAGCTACCATTGGAGGAGGAAGAAGAGCTCCATTAGAGAAGAAGAGAAGAACACACCATAGCTAGACCTTTGATAAGTTTTCTAGAGAAGATTTTCGGAACCGATTTCTAGAGTTGTAAGAATCGTTTAAACCTTCTTTTGGAAGGGTTGTGAGTATTCCTAATCTTAATTTCGGCTTGGTTTTGCTTGCTTCACTTGTTCATCTCTTTCTCTTCATTATCTTGCAAATGGTAGCCATGATTTTATGCTTGATGATTTCGATTGTTATGATGCATGTTGTAGGCTAAATAGATGCGATTCTAGGGTAAGGAAAGGATGGTTATGGCTAAGACTATGATAGGATGAACTTAGATTTACCTTTGGATGACTTGTTTACTTGAACGAAGCCTCTGTTGGAGTCCACGGTTAGTTCTTGCCATTCCACGGCCGTGGAAGGAGTAGAACAGCCCGTGGCTTCCTTGGTTCGATGGATCTAAGCTTTAGATTGTTAGAATGTTGAAATCCTAGTGTTTGTTGAGTTAAATCTACCCTAGGGTGACCTAGTGTTAGCAACTAAGTGTTAGAAGAGACCTACCCGGTGATTCTTACTCTTAGATTTCAAAGATGACAAACCCTAGGTAGAGGTGAGCCTCATAAGCCGACATTGGAGTAAGTGTGCTAGGATAGTTGTTTAGGACTTCCCCTTCCGAGACTTACCCGGTGAAGAAAGGTTAGATCTCTAGGTGACAATCCGGTTTGTGTAGAATTCCATTCCTTAGATTCTTAGAGACTTACCCGGTGATAAGATCTTAGGAACGGACTAGTGGACCATGAGACCTACCCGGTGATTGATCCCAATCTAAAAACACTCACTCCCAGCACATTATAGTTAATCCAAGGAATGATTAGATAGCTTGAGTCCTACGTCATAACCGGAACTTCCAACCCCTAGAATCCGTTTTTCTCTCTTTGATCTATATCTCGTGTTTAGCTTGTTTGTTTGTGTTGATTTGTTAGCTTAGTTAATTGTTCATTTTGCATGATTCGTGATCCTTGATTGATCACCTAAAAACCAACCAAAAACATTTAGATTTTCATTTTTTTATTCCCTTCTCTTTTCTTAGGCTTAGATCTTCACTAGACTTAATCACTAATCGAATCAATCTCACCTTAGTTTTTGTGTTCTACCTCGGAATACTACCCCCACTACAAACGTCTCGTACACTGCGGGTTCGCTAGGAGTTAGGAGAAATATAACGAGTCTATAAACTTAAAACCTATTGCGTATCACACACATCCTGAGCGTAACAGTTGACGCCACAAGATAAGTTCTCTCACTTTCTTCCTGGAAAGACCAAGGCAATTCATTCTTCTCTCTTCTTCTTGATCATGTTTAGCCCCTCATATACAGATTTGCCTCCCTTTACCTATCCGGGAATCTGGAAGCAAGCAAAGTGGTGAAAGCAAGTGAAGTAAAAGTTGAGAAGTTGGCTGGAAGTGAAAGTGTTAGAAAGCAATAAATAGGTTTGAGGAAGTCAATCATGATGATGAGTAACTCGGCACCATTCAAATAGTCGGTGTTTGTGTCTTGCCAAAGTCGGATTGAGCGATATTCCTAACGGGTCATGGTATGTGCATCAAGGGTTTGATGCATCTCAAGAAATTGATGATTGCTGATTTCCTAGGCTTCGGTTATTGTGCACCTCTGTCCATGCATCCCAAAAAGTAAAGTAAAAAAGGAAAAGTGTGAAATAAGCAAAGCTTATTGGTGGAAGATGTTGAAGTTCAAGTAAAGTGAAGAAAGATCCTATTCCCGGATTCTAGCACCACATTACCTTATATACATCCCTACCCTACACGTTTCTTGACCTTTCTTTTGGGAAGCCCTTGAGACCTCAAGCTTGTTGATTGACTTAGTGGTTTAAACTGGATTATGCATGATTAATTTCGATAATTATGATTTATTATGCATTCTATGATTTTATGCAAAGATGAACAACTTTCTTATATTTATAAAATGTTTTAAGCATGTTTTGATTTTAAATTCCATGAAGTATTCTCTTAGAGTGATCTATGATTGTAGCACACCATTAAAATGTTTTTGAAAGACTTTTTCATTGATCTTTATGACTTATAATCCGTTCTATCTTGTATTTTTTATACGGAACTTGCTTGGGGACAAGCAAGGGCTAAGTATGGGGTTTTTGGATAGCATGAATTATTGTCTATATTTTGGGGTTTGTTTAGACGTTTTATCTTCAATAATCTGCATGTTTGTATGTATATTATGTGATTATATTGTCGTTTCATCTACCTTTGTCGGAATCGAGGTCTACACCTAGTTTTGTTGTAATCGTGGGTAAAATAGCACGTTTTGCATCAAAAAGGAGCAAAAGGAGCTATGGAGTCATTGGAGCTACATTCAGGAGCTTAAGGAAGAATCCAGGAAGCATGGCCATGGATTAGAGATTTACTTTGGACCAGATTTGAGAGATTTCACATTCAGTTGTGATTCACCTCGGTTGACTACAGAGTCACCTCGACCGAGGTGATCCAAAGGAGCCGACTCGACCGAGGCAAACACTTGGGACGCGGCGAGAATATTTTATTCTTGGCTGAGATCTTTTATCTTTGGAAAGAGGATCTTATATTTTTAGGCTGGGTTCCTGGTAGGAAGAAGATAAGTTAGACCATATATTTTACCTATTTTTATGAGAAGAGATCTTTCTAAGATATCTTATCTTTGGAGAGTAATTTTCCTATAAAAGGGTTGGATTTTCCACAAATCCATATTATGCTATACCACCGATTGTGTTTGGACATCCGCTATCACCCAGAACAGCCTGCATACATCCGAATACACCGCTGCAGCCATACTCCAGTTGGGAGATTTGAAGAACCTTTTTGAAGGTTGAAGGAAGAAAGTCTATAGCTTTTATAGCTTTTTGAAGGGTTTTGTAAGATCATCTTAGATTCCCTTCTTTGTTGATTGTCTTGTCGGATTTTATCCAAGGAACGCTTGTTTGATAAATGATTCAGTTATTGAAGCCTTTCTCTTAAGGTTTTCTTGTTCAATTATTCTCTTTCTTCCCATATATTTGATTAATACTTTCATGATGATGAGTGGCTAATCTCTTTGTGTGATTCTAGGGTGATTGGCTGAAGGTTGTGGGAAAAACAATGATAGAAAAATCATAATCACAATAGGACCCTGAAAGTTCGAGTCTTTACCTTAACCCTAAGCATCTCGCTCAGTCGATGAACATCTCGGCCGGGGTGGAATTTGGCTGACCGAGATGACTTATCTGATCCGAAACTGAGAGTTAAGTGTTAGAGTTTGCCAAATCCTATTCTTATTACACCTTTCCTGGTTCAATGCAAGCCTAGGATGAGACTTACCCGGTAATTCCTTTGTTTTTTACCTAAGATCATAAGTATAGGTAATAAAGGTTTATCCTTTATTGGGGTTTGAGTGTGCTTTCATTCCATCTTTGTGAGTTAGCCTGAGACTTACCCGGTAAAGGTTGATTCTATTTCCTTAGGTGGTGTGTTAGTTTGAGGTTATAGTTCTTTAGCTTAATTCCTTGAGACTTACCCGGTAATAGAAGTTACGGTTTGGGATTAGTGATTGGTGAGACTTACCCGGTAATCTAATCCACTTTAGTAACACCTTCCCTATGCAAAATCTCAGCTTTGTCCACTTATCTTTAGATCTTGAGTTGGAACCACAACTAGATGCTTTAATCCCTAGAATTGCATATTTCCTTTATTGACTTTTTATCATCTTTGATTGTTTTAATTGCTTTTGTGGTTAGTAATTGCTAAAGCTTACCTATTCCGACTTTGTTTCACTAAGTCCCTGTGATCGACCCTTGTAATTCCTTGCTTTTTACTACGATTGACCCGTACACTGCGGGTTCGCATCCTTGTTTTAAGCTTACATCAAGGGTTATAAATTTAAAGCTTGCACACACCATTTGGAGCGAACATACCTCATGGCAAAGAAGGAGGCGAAACCATGATTAATCCGTTGGGTGCTCCTTCTAAGCGAATTTAACCTAGAAATAAGGGACAAAAAGGGAGCTGAGAACTTGGTGGCAGATCATTTGAGCTGACTAGTGCAAGAGGAGGAAGAACCAGGAAAAGAAAGAGAGATAGCTGGAAGTTTTCCAGACGATACATTTTACACAACTCTCTGTTGTGTAACCGCCCCCGCGCCTCACACCAGCCGCCCCTGTGGCCAGCCGCCCCTGCGGCTATGTCTAGGCGCCCCTGCGGAATTGTCGACAGAGGTTTGTCTTAAGCTTCAATCTTTTAAGCCTTGGTTTGCTGACATTGTGAACTTCATTGTCAGGAAAGAATATGCTCCAGACTTCACCAAGGCACAACGAGAGAAAGTTAAAGTTGAGGCTCGACACTACGTTTGGGACGATCCTTACCTTTGGAAACATTGTAGTGATCAAGTGATCCGGCGTTGCATTCCGGACAATGAGGTACAATCTGTCCTAACTTTCTGTCATTCTGAAGCATGTGAGGGGCACTTTGAAGCAAACAAAAACTGCAAGAAAAGTTTTGGATGCCGGTTTCTTTTGGCCACACATTTTTCGAGACGTTTTGCGTTTTGTAAAGTGTGTGATAGATGCCAAAGGGTGGGAAATATTTCAAGGAGACATGAAATGCCCCAAACCTCTCTTATATTTTGTGAAATATTTGACGTTTGGGGAATTGATTTCATGGGGCCATTTTCTATGTCATTTGGGAACACATATATTTTGCTTGCGGTGGACTATGTTTCCAAGTGGGTGGAAGCAAAGACCACAAAAACTGATTATTCAAAAGTGGTTGCAGCATTTCTTAAGGAAAATATCTTTGCTAGATTTGGAATAACGAAAGCCTTAATCAGTGATAGGGGTACCCACTTCTACAACAAGACGATCATGGCTCTCCTTAAGAAGTACCATGTTCACCAACAAGTATCAACAACCTATCATCCTAAAACAAACGGCCAAGCGGAAGTATCCAACCAGGAAATGAAGACCATCCTTGAAAAGACGGTTTCTCCCGGGCGGAAGGATTGGAGTGCAAGGCTAAATGACGCCCTATGGGCATATCAGACAGCCTACAAAACTCCCATCGGAATATCTCCTTTTAGGCTCGTGTTTGGGAAAGCTTGTCACCTACCGGTGGAGTTAGAGAACAAGGCTTGGTGGGCGGTGAAGAAGTGCAACATGAACATAGACGAGGTAGGAGAATTCCGGAAACTACAATTGCAAGAGTTGGAGGAACTAAGGCTAGATGCATATGACCATGCTACCACATACAAAGAAAACACGAAAGCATGGCATGACTGGAACATCCTCCGGAAGGACTTCAAGGTAGGTAATAAGGTACTTCCCTTTGAATCCCGTTTGAAACTCTTTGCAGGTAAGCTGCGTTCAAGATGGACAGGGCCGTTCATAGTTGCCAAAGTATACCCTCACGGGGCAGTGGATCTCTATGACCTGCAGACGCACAAGGTGTTTAAGGTGAACGGCCAAAGGCTAAAGCTTTACCTTGAAGGAGTCAAGGACGATCCGATTGACGAGATGGTACTAGAGGAGGCACAGTCAGAGAAGTAGAGATCTTACGTCGAGCCAACGACGTAAAACAAAGGCGCTTCTCGGGAGGCAACCCGAAGGAATAAGAAGAGGAGCTTCTATCAAGAAACCCGCCATTGTGGTTTGATACACCGCCCCTGCGGTGACACTCAGGCTAGCACTGCCCCCAGCGCTTGGCCTGCGCCTGCAACACGCTTGTCACCGCCCCCGCGGTGACATCCCCACGCCCCTACGGCGGCCACCTTTGACACAAATTCCCAGCGCCGCCCCCGGCGCTAGGCCTGCGTGCCCCAGCAGTTTCCAACCCCCGCCCCTGCGGGTTTACCCAGAAAAGAAAAAAAATAGGATCACGAAAAACGCCTACACCTACCACCCACCAACCTTCTTCACCATACACACATACTCCCCAAACACTTCTCCTTCAGAAACTCTCTCACGCCCCTACGCCCTCTACCACCCAACCACCCTCTCCGACGCCCCTACGCCGCCTCCGACAGCTAGCCACCAGTCGAAACGCGCCTGCGCCACCCTCTCCCACTGCCCGTTCACTCTCTAACAGCCCTACGGCCCTCTCTCTAAACAACTTCACACATCCCACTCCAGCTACACCTCCGGCGAGACTGAACCAACAAGGACGTCACCGGAGCAGCCTCAACAACACCCTTTCCATCGCTCCCCGAAAATTGCCTCTGTACTTCTCTCGCACCAGCGCCTTCAAGCACCCGCACCTGCGCCTCACCGCCCCTGCTCCTGCTTCATCCGCCCCTGCGGAAAACACAACAGAAGGTCGACTTCTTTCTCTGTTTTTGGAAATTACTCATCTTTTACCCTACATTACACTAGGAAAATAGAATCCAAGATGTCAAAGACAGAGAAGGAGCGTTATAGGATTGTGCAGGATCGAGATGTGTATGCAACTCGATTTCTACATGCTCCTACCTTGGAGAAACTCGGCATGCTAGAGAACATGCAGTCCTTTTTTGTAAACGTTAGGCTCGGAGAATTCCTACACCGGAATGCCCCGACATATCCAAAGCTCAGCAGACAGTTCATCTCCATGTTCACAATGGAGAAGGAGGATCATGTGTGTACCGGCCTCACCTTCCAGTTCAACATAGTCCACTTGAACGCAGCTTACCTGCAAAGAGTTTCAAACGGGATTCAGGAGGCCTTTGGGGTGACTTTAAACCCTTCTGAGAGCTGGTGGGAGACTGTTCCTACCCCGGATCTATGTGAGTTTTGGCAGGCGGCTCCCCGGTCAGAATTCCATGCTGGGGTGAGTACTCCAACAAGCTCACTCACCCCTCCTTGAGGCTCCTTTCCAAGATCCTGATGAGTGTTTTCTGTGGACACAAAGAGGAGAACAAGGTCGCCCTCAAAGACCTCCCTATACTCTACTCCTGCCTTCCTCAAAGTGAGAAGGGGATGGATTGGCCGTACCTCTTCCTTGCCGCTTTAAAGAGGATTAGGAGGAACGAGCCAAGGGACTTCGTCGGACGTGGGGTGATCTCCTTGATAGCCTCACAGGTCATCGATCTGTCCGACCTAGAGGATTGGTTGGAGGCTCCCCTTTACACAGAGGGGATGCTGAGGAGGTGCAAGCTCCTCCGACGCGACAGGGAGAACCTATTCTAGATCTCCCTTGCTGATGGGAGCCACCTGATGTACCTCCCCGGCCTTTACCATTAGGGGAGGAGCTCTCCGAGCTCAACATACCGGCAGATCCTTTCGTGCCGAGGATGCCACTAGTGGCCATTGTGGAGAGGCATGCCGCCAGCTCCAGCCGGGCCCATCAAGAGGAGCACCTGCCCGTCCCAGATGACAAGGAGATGCCCACAACGGCACTTGAGGAGGACCCGGCCCTTGCGAGCCTTCAGGCTCAGATGGCGGCCATGATGACCCAGCACCGGGCTTGGCAGTCCGACTACCAGCGGACTATGCTGGAGCAGCAGCATAGCTGGTAGGACACCTTTGCCACCTCCATGACCTCACACATTGACCAGAGGCAGGAGGCATGGCAGGCAGCAGCAGCTAGAGGCTCAGCAGCTGGCTTGGCAGGCAAGTTTTGAGACCTCCTTTGGTCGCCGGATGACTGCCCAGCAGGACCGCGTCGATGATATCTACCAGCAGCAGGAGCACTTCTTCCGCCACTTCCCTTACCCGCCGGAGGAGGGTCCTGGTGGTCCATCCGGACCACCCCAGTGAGGGGTACCTTTCTTTCCCTTCTCCCACATTTATCTTGGATAAATCAAAAATCCGAAAGCGCGGTTTAGATAAAAAGAAGGTAGTTCGACCAACCACAGGTTGGTGCAAAAGTGGACGTGAGGGATGTGAGCTTAAGAGAGAAAAGAAGAAGAGTGGCAAGGTGAAAACCCGAAAGGGCACCTTGGCAAGATGAGCGACACCGAGTGTAGGTTTCCCTTCCGGCATTTTGGCGACATAAGAAGAGGAGTCATAAGGAGGTTGTCCGGGTAGGCCACTCTTGGAGCGATAAGGATGGTAGTATCTTCTTTTTCTCACATATCCTCTCTTTAACTTTCTTTCTTTCTTGGTTTTTCTCTTGTTTTCCATTATTTCTCTTTCTTTCCCTTGCTTCCTGAGACCTTGAGTCTAATGGCTGTTATTTGTTTTACTCGGGACGAGTAAAAGGTCTAAGTATGGGGGAGTTTGATAGGTGATGGAATCACTATCATTTAGGGTAGTTTTTAGAGTCTTTTTATTGCATTAGTGTCAATTTATGCTACTAACTCCTTGGTCCAAAAGAAGAAGATCAAAAGAAGCTAAGGAAGGAGTTATAAGCACTTAGGAGTAAAGATCGATCAAGAAGCAAAGTTTTTGTTGCTCCACCGCCCCCGCGGGCCCTTGCAGCCGCCTGAGCGGGTGACACTTCCCACTGAAGCGCTCCCAGCACCTTCACCAGCGCCGGCCAAGATGCAGATCACCGCCCCTGCGCCACCCATCGGTGCTCCTACGGTGACTTGTCCGGACAAGACGAAGACCAGCTCCCCTGCGCCTCCCACTGCGCCCTGCCTGCGCCTCGCCTTGGGAGCTGAAAGGCGAAGAGTCTATGTCACCGCCCCTGCGTTGGCCTTAAGTCGCCCCTGCGCCTTGACATCAGAAACGACAGGAAGGCGAAAGGTCAGACGTTGAAGTGCATTAAAGATCCGCCCCAGCGGTTATGAAGAAGATCAACCGATTCTGCCTATACCGCCCTTGCGGGTCCTGAAGGCCGCCCCTGCGGTTTAACGCTAGAAGCTTTACTCCGTCTGTTTACACCACCTTTATGGCATTAAAGGTGGTTGTTTTAGGCCGGCTATTTACTCCTAATTAAGTGTCTTTTGTAGTATAAATAGTACATGGCTGATTGCTAGAATGATCCATGCTTTTCCTCACAAAATCCACTTTTAGACTTGAGTTTTCCATTGTAATGAGTTGCTAACTCCCTTGCTACATTGGGTTTGTTTGAAGCTGCTTTGTTACTTCGGTTGTAAGTCCTTTTAATATAAATTTTTATTCAGTAATGCTTTGTGTTTCCTTTATCTCCATTGTTTAATTGCATGTTAACTATTACTTGAGATTGATCACCTTAGGTTCTAAAGTGCATGTAAACAACTAGGATTAATAGGTTCCGGGTTCGGGTCTTTAATCTAGTAGCAACTTTAAGTAATAACGGGTTGTAATTACTTAAAGAAAAGGAACACAAATATAAAGATAAGTTTAACGGTTTTAATCTTCTCTTTATATCCCTTAGTCTTTGTTTGAATGCTAACTTATTATTTGTTCTTGTAGGTTTACGGAACTTTAATAGGTTAACTTGTGTTGATGCCGGTTGGCTCAACACATATGTACGATCGAGACGGGAGATTACTTAAAAACTTGTAAAAGGAATGCACCAAAGTAGCAATTGCATGCTTAGAACCAACCTAGTGTAGATTCATCCATTATTGTCTTATTTGTCGCGTTAATCGTTTTCATAAGTTTTTGTGCATCAATTCAACCAAAATCCCCTCCTTTGTGTCACTTGTCATTATAATCGATAATTGCATCTAAAACACCTCAACTCTCTTGGGTTCGACCCTTACTTAAATACTATACTTGTTCTTAGTTCTAAGTTGGGATTTACTTTTCATTGGGTATAGACGACCATAGAAATACCTTGGGTCAGAGTCCCTAGCTGATTATCAGAACCAGGCTTCTGCTTATCAGAGAGAGCGAGCCAGTCAGAGGAGAGCTTCTCAGATAGGACAGTCTGAGAAGAGGCAGCACACTGGGCAGACTAGCGGGGTTGGAGGAGCATCTGGTTCTAGACGAGACCAGAGACGTCAGAGTTACCCCTTGTCTGCACCGACTGCAAATAAGAGACGACAATGTTACAACTATGGTGACCTTGGCCATCTGAGGCCAGATTGTCCTAAACCAGTTGTGACTTGCTCTACCTGTGGTAGACCAGGCCACAGAGCTGCCTTCTGTAGGCAGGGTGGAGTTGCATCTTAGAAGGGTTCTTCCCCTACTAGTGAAGCGGGAGGTGGTCAAAGGACACCTCAACAGTAGACACGGGGACAACAGAGTGTCCCAAAGCATCCCTCTACTCAGGATTCTGCTCTAGGGCCGAGTAGAGGCAGAGGCAAAGATATTGGCACCAGTGATGCCAGAGGAGCCTGAGGGCGAGCTTTTGAGTTGAGGAGTGTAGAGGATCCACCTGCACCGGCTGCTATAGGTACCAGTCTGCTTCATGGTTTACTTGTTAGAGTCTTATTTGATACTTGTGCTACACATTCATTTATTTCTGATACATGTGTTGAGCGTTTGAGTTTAGCTACCATAGAGGGGATACCCTTTACTATAGGATTACCTGATGGTAGTCGGATCAGAGGTACCCGTGAGATACGTAGTTGTCCCCTTCGTTTAGGGACTCGTGTTTTGCTTGTTGACTTCTTAGTCATGACATTGATGCATGAAGAAGTTATATTAGGTATGGATTGGATGCGTAGACACCATGCTGTTCTGGATGTTTGTAGACGGATTGTTACAGCCTCTACCGAAGTTGGTCAGATTGAGGTCTTCCGGGGTTGGGACGTTGGGAAGACGGGTTCTGTCATCAACGCCGTACGAGCAGCTAGTTTGATTGCACAGAGATATGATGCCTTCTGGTGCTACGCCATGAAGGATGGAGAGAGTCCAGCTTTGGAGGACATACCCGTGGTCTGCGAGTTTGCAAACGTATTTGTTGAGTCGTCGAGTTTGCCGTTTCAGAGGATTGTAGACTTCAGCATAGAGTTAGAACCTGGTACGAGACCCATCTCGAAGGCCTCATACCGTATGGCACCTGTCGAGATGTTGGAGCTGAAGAAGCAACTCGAGGAGTTAGCTGAGAAGGGCTTCATACGCCCTAGTGTTTCACCATGGGGTACACATTTTCTCTTCATGCGGAAGAAGGACGGATCTTTGAGGTTATGCATTGATTACAGAGAGCTGAAGAAGGTGACCATCAAGAACAGGTATCCATTGCCTCGTGTTGATGATCTACTTGATCAGCTTCAGGGAGCTGCAGTTTTCTCCCGGATTGATTTGCGCTCAGGTTATCACCAGTTGAGGGTGAGGGAGCAGGATGTACACAAGACGGCATTTAGTACCCGTTATGGACACTATGAGTTTGTATTTATGCCATTCAAGCTGACGAATGCCCCAGCCGTTTTCATAGAGTTGATGAACAATATCTTCATCGACTTCCTTGATCAGTTTGTGGTGGTTTTTATTGATGACATTTTGGTATACTCTCGTAGTAGAGAGGAGCATGCCGGTCATTTGAGGACGGTGTTGCAGATTCTGAGAGATAGAGAGTTGTATGCTAAGCTCTCTAAGTGCGAGTTCTGGATGTCCGAGGTTGCTTTCCTTGGACATATCGTCTTCCGCCGATGACATTATGGTTGACCCGGCGAAGATTGAGTTTGTTGCTACTTGGACGACACCGACGAACGTCAAGGAAGTGCTAGCTTTCTTGGCCTAGCTGGTTATTATAGACGCTTTGTGGAGGGATTTTTTGTGACTTCCCGTTCACTGACGAGTCTTCTGAGGAAGACTACTAGGTTTGTGTGGACCGACCAGTGTGCCCAGAGTTTTGAGGAGTTGAAGAGACGTTTGACTTCTACTCTTGTCTTGGCACAGCCAGTGGGTTCTGTTGATTTTGTGGTTTATAGTGATGCATCCAAGCTAGGCTTGGGATGTGTGTTGATGCAAAGAGGCAGAGTGATTGCTTATGCGTCTAGACAGCTGAAGACGTATGAGGAGAACTACCCGACACATGATCTGGAGTTGGCAACGGTAGTTCATTCTTTGAAGATCTGGAGACATTACCAATATGGTGCTACATGTCAGATCTTCACAGACCATAAGAGTCTGAAGTATATTTTCACACAGCGGGAGTTGAATAACCTCCAGTGTCGATGGCTTGAGTTGATCAAGGACTTTGACCTTGAGATTTTGTATCATCCTAGCAAGGCGAATGTTGTATCTGATACCTTGAGCAAGAAGACGCCTCGAGAGCAGACGATTGCGAGATTGACAATACAACCTCAGCATCAGAGGGATCTAGCCTGGCTAGAGTTGGACATCCAGTTTCCTGATGAGGATGCCCAATTATATGCTTTAGAGGTTTTACCTGGTTTGTTGGATGAGATCCAACAGAAGCAGGGGACCTGCCCGACCTTGATGAGGATTAGACAGAGGATGTCTCAGGGAGAGGCACCACAGTTTTCTGTTGGAGCAGATGGAGTGATGTGGCGAAAAGTTCGCATCTGTGTTCCTGCCGATACAGAGTTGAGATAGAGGATCTTATAGGAGGCTCAATGTGCACCTTACTCTGTACATCCAGGTGTGAGTAAGATGTACCATGATGTGAGACGTTCATATTGGTGGGGAGGGCTGAAGCCCGACGTAGCCAGATTTGTGGCTCAGTGTGCAACTTGTAAACAGGTCAAGATAGAGCATTGCAGACCTGGAGGTGAGCTCCATCCACTATCAGTGCCGCAGTGGAAGTTGGAGGACATCTCAATGGACTTTGTGACGGTATTGAGGCCTAGTAGGAGTTTTGATGCTATCTGGATTGTTATTGATTGATTGACGAAGACGGCACGTTTCATCTATATCAGAGAGACATGGCCAGTTAGTAGATTGGCTGAGGAGTACACTAGACAGATAGTGAGACTCCATGGTGTACCGAGGACGATCGTCTCTGATCGAGATGGACGATATACCTCGAGGTTTTGGCAGTAAATTCAGACTGCTTTGGGGACGAGTCTAAACTTCACGACTGTGTTTCACCCCCAGACCGATGGTCAGTCTGAGAGGACCATCCAGACTTTAGAGGATATGATGCGAGCTTGTGTGTTGGATTGGGGACAGGGATGGTCTGCTTACCTCCCACTCGTTGAGTTCTCATACAACAACAACTGGCATGCATCTATTTGGATGGCCCTTTGTGAGGCACTGTATGGACGTAGATGCCGTACACCTTTATATTGGGATAAGCCTATCAGTATCAGTGGGATAGCGCTAGAGCATATTCCGGATGATATGGCTCGAGTAGCGTTGATTAGAGAGAGGATGTTGGCTGCACAGGGTCGTCAGAAGTCATATGCAGACAAGGGCGTCGGCCTCTAGAGTTCAAGGTAGGAGCTCATGTCTGGTTGAGAGTATCTCCGACGCATGGCGTCAGACATTTTGGCATAAAGGGGAAGCTGAGTCCCCGATATTTCGGTCCTTTTAAGATACTAGATAGAGTTGGGAGGGCAGCCTACAGATTAGCTTTGCCTCCGCGGTTAGAGGGTGTTCACCTTGTGTTCCATGTGTCTCGGTTGAAGGAGTACATACCAGATCCGAGGCATATTGTGAGTTATGATTATTTGGTGGTGGAGCCAGACCACACCTTTGTTGAGCATCCTTTTGCAGTCCTAGAGCAAGGTGTGAGACGCCTGCGTTTGAAGGTCATTCCTATGATGAGGATATAGTGGTCTAGACGTGGACCTGAGGAGGCTACATGGGAGACTGAGGATAGTGTCCAGAGGAACTATCTAGAGTTTTATGCCGAGATAGATGCGCCTAGGGTCGATGAGTAGATCTTAGTGCTATCTTGGTGAGTATATGATTATTTGCTTATGTGCTTACATGTCTTGATGCGTTTATTCCATGCTAGTTATGATGTACTTTATGATCTTATTAGATCTTGCTATGCTAGCATGATGTATGTTTATAGTTGGAGATGATTATTCCCTCCATGCTATTTGAGTATGATACATGTTTATAGTTGGAGATGGCTCTTTCCTCCATACTATTTGAGTTGATTAGGATTTAGCTGGAGATGGTTCTTTCCTCCATGCTACCTTGATGGACATATTTTCAGGTGAGATGTGATTCCTCCATGCGATATATATATGTTTATGGTTTGGCTAAAGACTTATTTCCTCTATGCATGTGTTATGTTTTGGCTAGAGATGTGATTCCTCTATGTCTTGTGATGTGGTATGGCGAGAGATGTGATTCATCTACGCCTTTGGGTAAAGTTATGACCCTGTTTTCTGGAGATGACGATTCCTCCAAGTTAGTGACGTTTGAGGTTATAGATTTGTTATAGGTTATGACCTTTTGAGCGAAGATGCGATACCTCCGATAGAAAGAGCAAGTTTTACCTCAGCTTGTGGGTCTGAGAGGTTTTGGGATCTTGCAAGTTTCGCGACGAAACTTCTTTTTAGGGGTTGAGATATAAGAGCCTAGTTGCTGATTTGCTAAGAGAGTGAGCAGAGGGCCAGGAATTAGCCTAGACCGCCCCTGCGTGACCTTGGAACCGCCCCTGCGGTTTGCCTGGGCCGCCCTTGTGGCTCACAGAGTCCACCCCCGCGGCTCTGTGTACTGCAGCCGTCTTCTTTGACCTGTGCTTTACCCTTTTTACCTCCTTTATATACTTCATCTTCTCCCTTTGATGAGGCATTACCATTCTCAACCCCATATCTCTCTCCTTACGCACATCTTCTTCTCTCTTCTGCACACCAGCCGCCCCTGCACCTGTCTTAAGCCGCCCCTGCACCGGCCAGTGATCCGCCCCTGCGCCACCAGTGAGCCGCCCATGCGCCACCTGCATCAACAAGGGTCTTCTCTTGGTTCTGCAGGTAAGTATGTGTTCCTAGGCTCTCCTTAGGATGTCTTTGTTCCCTCCTTTCCTATTATGAGAGTATAGGATCATGCTAGAGGTGTGAGGATGTGTTTGGTTGAGGTTATAATGGTTTATGCCTTGTATGGCTTTAAGGACTTAGGTTGATGTTAGTTGAGGTTTTAAGGTTGAGCTTGATCCCTATGGATCCCTTTGGGTCTAGGTGTGACCCTTGTGTTGTTAGGAGATTAATATATCTCTTTATGTCCTGTTTATAGGCTATGTTGTCCCTCTAGTGTAGAGGTGATTGTGGTTGAGTTTGATCGAGGTTGAGGTAAGTCCGTAGGACTTACTTAGCTGCCATCCTTATATTGGGTGTTTGCATGAGTGGTTTGTGATTTGTATGTTTGCTATGATAGCATGAGATGTCGTTTATACCGACCTATGTTTTATTGATTGCACCGTATGCGTGGTTGTGATAACCTTTCCCTTTCATCCCGCCGTGGAGTCTGGGAGGTTCTTTGATGTCAGTCCAGACTGACTTTACAGGAAGGGCACAATCTACTCCCATAGGGTACACGGATTGTGTGACCGATACTTGTGCAGCTGGCTAGCAGGCTCAGAGATGAAGATGTATCGGTCCTCGTGTCACATAGTTTCATATATACTTATATATACGATTCAGTGAATGACCATTGTTATTGAGATGATAAAATGGGTAAATGTGTGAAAGTCTGCTGATGTGTTTATCTTTCCTTGATTGTGATTGTGCTTATGCATTACTCAATATATGTATGGATAGCTAATGGTTCATTACCATATTGTAGATGCCCCACAGGATAGGCATGCTGCTGGGTGATCTAGTAGAGTGGTAGGCCGAGGACGTCTCGTACACAGGTTGTTGTGGGCTTTTGGGTTTGTTTACTTTTCCCTCCTGCGTGAGGATGATCTTTTGTTACCTCTTGTGTGAGGACGTTACGGTTTATACTCGGGTATCTTGTCTTACCTTGTGATTGTACAGTTTTACAGTTTTATGTATTTGTTTTTATATTTGTCAGTGTCATGTTGTAAGGTCCAGTGAACTTGTTGTCAGGCTCAGGTCAGAAACCATTGTGAGATCCTAGCCAAATGTGACACTCCGAGTCCCGCGAATTTGGGGGGTTACATAAGCATCTCACTAGATGTTTGAAAACTAAGCATCTCACCTAGAATTCGGGTTTTGTTTTAAGGCAAACAGCAACTTTGAAAGCACAAAGGCTAACTTACTTCATTTAACATGACTTGTCTTACAATGGGAGGACACAAGGCTTTATATAGCCACAAAACTCAGCCTATAAACTCCCTAATTAAGTGCTAGAAATATAAAAGATTTATCAAAAGGAAATGCAAGAAATTCAAGAGTTTTTCTAGGAAATTCAAACACATAAATGGCCACGTTTGGCATTTATTCAAAGATGACTCTGGATCTTATTCTCTTCACTTGGACCACATATCAAGAAGGGTAAAATCATGTCTTGGACGTCCATATTGAAGGAGAAGAAGACCATTGAACTAACATGACCTCCATTCAATGTATATTTGTAAAGATGCCTTCAATGTTTGATTGAATGTTGACTTGTTGACCTTCGCAAGATTAATACATAAATTCATGCATCATATATGAATAACATGTGTCTGGTGTGCTGCATGAAATATGTATTGGTTAGACATGCATATGTTTTGTATAACCATCTTTCATGCCTCCATGCATGATCTTGCCCAACAATCCATACAAATATCGTAGTTGCTGCAATGTAGGGTCATTTTCACACTCTTCCTCTTGCAATCTAGACGTGGTGTAAAGTAGAAAGTTGTAGATATTAAAAATATCTTTCAAAGTAGTACTTATGGATAATTTAATTCCAAAAATTGCCTCATTTATAGGCCTTTTACTGAGAGTGCACAAACAAGACAACTTAGCCGGAAAGAGTGAAAATTGGCTTGCATTGGGCATGCTCGGTGGAAGCATTTTTGGTTTGATTTCAATAGGTTTTGGCTCAGCTTTAGGCATGACCTCCATCACATAATTATTGATTTTGGTAGGTGTCGGCTAAGTTTTGACTTGGACGGTTGGTGGCAAAAAGATTGGTTCCTGCATATTGACGATGATTTCTTTTTCGGTGAGGATCACATTATTGTCTAACATTAGGCGTATACGCTCCTGGCGTCTCTAATCTACACCAATAAGATTGCCTAATGTCCTGGTATATTTAACCGCTCTCGAAGGAAAACCTAAAATTTGCTCTCTTAACTCCATATACCGGATCTTCCTCAAAATCGGACAACTCTCTTGCTTTTGTCGGATCACTCCAGACATATCAAGTAACATCTCTAAAGTGGACAAGTGTTGGTCCACAAGAGTGCAATTGTCGGTCCCTCTCATATGCCGAGGCTCGCTCCTAGTAGTCCACCAGGGAGTCACAATGAAAACCCGCCACATAAGCAAGACTAGACTCCCTCAACCTCCTAGAAAAAATGTACAGGTGTTGGTCCACAAGAAGTGCGGCGGAACCCAACAGTGCCAACTCATTCTGGAACCTCCTGATCGTGTCCGAGATGGGCACGTCCTCGAATCCAGCTTCTAAAAAGTACTACAATATCTCCCTCCTCAGCGCTGCAGGGCAAAATCTCTCACGTATGAGGCTCCTCATCTAATCAAACTCCGTGAGTCCACCGCGAGCCGTCCTCCACCAATATTGTTCCTGATCCCAAAATAAAGTCTAGATGAACTCCACTCATCGATCCTCTGGACACCGTGTTACGCTATAAATTGGAGTAACAAATTCGAAGCAAGAATGCCAAAGAACTTGTTCGCCCAAAACATGCACACAAAAGTCTTAAATTTATACCTCGACAAAACCTCCTAAACTCCTAGCGAACCCACAATGTATGGGTTGTTCGTAGCATGGAAATATTCCGAGGTCAAACACAAAGACTAAGGTGAAATTGAGTCAAGCAATGATCATGGATAGTATGAGTCTAAGATAAGAAAACAGAATGGAATAAGGAAATGAAAATCATATGTTTTTGGATGGTTTTATGGTAATCAAGCAAAGATCACAATCATGCAATAGTTATCAAATAAAAAGCAACACAAACACGGAATATAAGATCAAGGTGGGTAAAGCGGAATCTAGAGATTAAGATTTCCGGTTATGGCAAGGACTCAAGCTTCTAATAAACAAAGGATAAAATGCGGTATGTTGGAAAAGATTGTTTCACTAATGGGAGGAATCACCGGGTAAGTCTCATGCTCGACTAATCCTACACCAAGGTCCTATTACTGGGTAAGTCTCTAGGAACCTATGGTTGGGAATTGTACACAAACCGGATCAATAGCTCATGGTCAAACCTCTCCTTACCGGGTAAGTCTTGGAAAAGGAAAGTCCTAGACAACAATCCTAGCACACTCAATCCAATAGCGGCTTACGAGGCTCACTACTACCTAGAGTTCGTCATCTTCTATACCTAAGAGCGAGAATTACGGGGTAAGTCTCTTCCCTCATTTAGTTTACTAACCTAGGTCACCCTAAGGCTAGATTAAGCTCAACAAACACTAGGATTTCAACTTTCAAACTTCCTAACATGCAAATATGTCACTATAAGTTCAAAAGCCCATACATCTCGGGTTGATCGTGATCATCTCGGCCGAAATGGATGAAGAACAGACGGTGATGCTAGACTAAGCTACGGTTCGAGCAAGACATGCTATCCTAAGGTACATGAAGTCTATTCTATTATCATCCTAGTCATAACCACTCATCCATCACCCTAGAACCATATGCTTACTTAGCCAACAATATTTATTCTAAATCATTCATCATATTAACACTCATGCAAGCCATAACTAGATAAAGATAAGAAATGTAAATTAAATCAAGATCTAAGATGAATAAGTAGTTGAAACAAGCTTACAAGTCTTCTAAAGTTGCTCCAAAACATATCCAGTAAGTTTTGCTACAAGCTTCCTCACTAAAAGTCTCTCTAACTCACTCTAGATCTATCTAGTGTTGTGTTCTTCCTTCCTTCTCCCAATGAGTGTTCTTCCTTCCTTCTCCCACATAATGGCCTTTCAAACAATAATGAGGATCCCCCACCCAAAGTGTTTCTGCAACAATACAACCCCACACTCCACTAAGAAAATCAATGGTCGGAAATAAGAATCATGTGCCAAGTGTCCAGGCTGAAGTGTACAGCAAGCTCGGTTGAACCTTCGCCATCTCGGCCGAGATGGGTCTCATTTGGACCGAGATGAGTGGATGCACAGCTTGGATCAAGGCTTAGTCAAGAGGTGGTGCATGGCTCGCACCAGCAGAGGTCTTTTCGTTGTTCTTTCTTCGAAGCTTGCTTCATTGGGACCTCGAATTCGAACTGCCATGAGGCTTTATCCTTGGATATGATCAATAATGTCTAAAAGCTCATAAAAGGACCTAATCATCGACAAATGCTCATGCAAACGTCTATTCCGACAATATGAGTCGATTAATCGTAAACTTCACGAACAAGGGCAAAACTATGCATGAATGAAGTGAAAAAATATCTAATAGAGTGTCTAAATATGTTTCATAAATCATGTCATCAAATAACCCCATACTTGCTATTTGCTCGTCCCCGATAAAGGTTCAAACCTAAGCTACGAGATGGAATGAGTTATGAATGCTAAAAAACAGAAAATCTTTTTTGGATTTGTGCTTCTAAAAATGGATCACTTTCATAGTGATGTTTCATGGCAATGGATCAACAATCATGCATCAAAGAATCAGAAGCACGGAAAGACAATCATACTTAACTCGGAAACATATATGAAAAGCAAATCGATGAAGTCAAATCTAAATCAATAAGTCAAGACACATATGGAAATAGGTCTTAAGAACTTACGAAAGAGGAGGTCATGAAACATGTCAAAGGTGGGAATTATTTTTGGTCATGTGGTGCAAATCCTGGAAAGGATCTAACCAACCACAACTTCATTTTTTATCAACATCCACCAAACATCGACAAATGCTCGTGCAAACGTCTATTCCGACAATATGAGTCGATTAATCGTAAACTTCACGAACAAGGGCAAAACTATGCATGAATGAAGTGAAAAACTATCTAATAGAGTGTCTAAATATGTTTCATAAATCATGTCATCAAATAACCCCATACTTGCTATTTGCTCGTCCCAGAGAAAGGTTCAAACCTAAGCTACGAGATGGAATGAGTTATGAATGCTAAAAAACAGAAAATCTTTTTTGGATTTGTGCTTCTAAAAATGGATCACTTTCATAGTGATGTTTCATGGCAATGGATCAACAATCATGCATCAAAGAATCAAAAGCACGGAAAGACAATCATACTTAACTCGGAAACATATATGAAAAGCAAATTGATGAAGTCAAATCTAAATCAATAAGTCAAGACACATATGGAAATAGGTCTTAAGAACTTACGAAAGAGGAGGTCATGAAACGTGTCAAAGGTGGGAATTATTTTTGGTCATGTGGTGCAAATCCGGGAAAGGATCTAACCAACCACAACTTCATTTTTGATCAACATCCACCAAAGTGTAATTTTTCTCATTCTATTCCTTTTCTTTTTCTTTTTATTCACTTGAGACAATAGCATTGGTGTACAAAAGCCGAAACCTTAGTGATTAGCGATCCTCGGGATTTTTCCGAGGTGCCTCACACTAGGCACACATACCAAGGCTTGTTAGGACAATCGATTAGTCCGACTTTGGCAAGACTCAAACACCAGATTGTGTGAATGGTGCGGAGTTACTCGTCATCAAAACAAAAGTCCCCAAACCAATATTTTTTTACACTTTTTTTTCACAACACATTCAACTTCTTCATTCACCACAATCATTCACTTCACATCACCCCACACTTGCTTTTTGCACACAACACACTAACATGTTCCTATTTCCGGATGGGTCAAAAGAGGTCAAATTTTCATATCAAGTGAGGTGCTCAATCAACATGATCAAGATGAGAAGAAGAGAGATGAATTTCTTAATCATTCCTAGATGATGTGCAAGAACTAGCATGTAATTTCGACTATCAATTCTCAATCCGATCAAGAGAAACATCATCTTCACAATTCAAACATAGGATTCAAGAGAACTATTCAAGTCCACATATGCATGCATTTATTAAACACACTAGGCCATCCATAGCCAATCCACAAAACAAAATTCATCATTAGAGTCAAATCTAAACTTAGAAGCACGAAAATTTTTAATTTTTTCGTTTTTTTTGAAATTTTGACATAAGTATATACAATGGAAAACATGATGGGAAACGTGTGACAATAAATTGAAACTATCCTAGATGCGATCATACGAAAGATCATGAAAACCACCCCCTACCCCATTCTTAAAACCACATTGTCCCTAATGTGTAAATCAAGTAAAGAAGAGTGAAGGAAGTCCTCACAATGTAAAATGTCGGAATGTCGGTATTTCGGTTCACTCAAGTGGAGTGGTGGCGGACAGAGATGAAAGCGCAAACTGCATCTTGAATAACGGGCACAGACCAAGGAAAACTATGGCCCAACAAAGAGATCTCAGACCACTATCACACCTAGACCGAGGTCCAGGTCGAGGTGACCTTCTGCTTAGGGCGATTTCGGATGGCTTTGAGCCATTTTGGTCTAGACCACATTCAACTCCTCCCTTGTCTTAGTGCTCGGATCTTGCTCTTCACTCCAATGAACACATGAGGTTCACACTAAGCATGTCCACGGGTGACAGGTCACCCGTGACCCGGCGGGTTCTGACCCGGCGGGTACGGGTAAGGGTCATGAGATCCTTATCCGTCGACCCGCCGGGTCGACCCGGGTAACGGGCAAAATTAAAAAAAATTAAAAAAATAAAAATCCCAACGGCTATATAGCCGTTGGGTAAGCCATTGTAACGGCTACATTATAAAAAAAAATTTTAAAAATAATAAACTATAATAAATCAAACACAAAAACATTTCTATAAATACCCCAAACCCAATTCATTTCATCTCACACCAATTCTCATTCAATCATCTATTCACTCTCTCAATCTCTCCATAATTTCCAACTCTTACATTCAATTACTCTCCTAATTTCATATTCTCATTCTCTTATTTTGTTATTAATTTTTCATTTTACTACTCTTACTACTACATTCTATTATTCAAAAAAATGTCTAGCCGAGGAAGACGTTCCGTGAGCGGTGCCGGTCCTTCATCCGGCGGAGGTGTTAGCCGAAGACGTCATTCCGTTAGCGGTCCTCCAACCGGTTCGGATTTAAGGCGGGGCTTATTAAGTGGAGATCACGAGATCCTCGAGGAGGAGGATATCAACATGGAATCACCTCCTTTTCCCAACACCCAAGAATCCGAGACCCATTTCCCGGAGGAGCCGGAGGAGCCGTCGTTGAACAACACTCAACTAACGGCGGCGGTCTTCCGATTTTGGTTCAGAAAAGGTGCTCCCGATGCCAACGGGGTTTACTATGCCAAATGCGATTTTTGTTCGGCACAATACAAGCACAAAAAGGGAGAAGGCTACGGGAACTACAAGAGGCATATTCGGAACAAGCATCCCGAAAAAATGGGATTTGCATGAAGGCAAACACAACTTACAGGGTACGCATCTACCTCTAACCAACCTTCTTCTTTATTTACATATGATCATGCTTCTTCTATGGATGCATGTTCGGAAATGTTAGCCGTAGATTCTTTGGCATTTAGTTTTGCACAAAATATTGGTTTTATTGATTGGATGCAAAATCATGCTCAACCCGCATATAAACCGATTTTTTGTCAAACCGCTAAAAGAAAAATGATGCATAAATATAAAATTCGTAAAGAAGAATTGATTAAATATTTTATGGAAAACGGTGATATTCAAGTTTCTATTTGTAGTGATATTTGGACCGACGGTTTTCAAAAAAATTCATATATGGGTATTACTTGTCATTTTGTTGATAAATTTTGGATTTTAAACAAAAGAGTTTTAGCATTACGAGTTTTCAACGAACAACACACCGCCCAAAATATTGCCCGTTTGATTGCAAATGTTTTGGAAGAATATAGATTAGTTTCACGAGTTTTTTCCATTGGTTTTGAAAACGCTCCGCTAACACGGCTTCCATTACAGATTTAACCAACTATTGTAAGCCAACGATTGGAGGTAAGTTTTTCACAATAACTGTGCCGCTCATATTTTAAACTTGTGTGTTCAAGAAGGTTTAGCATACGTTGGAGATTTAGTACAACCTATTCGAAAAATTCTTAATGAACTTTGGTCTAAAAAAAGTATACGTACTAAATGGTATGCATATTGTAAACCAAATGGCGTTTATCCAAAAAAAATTCCAAAAGATGTTTGTACAAGATGGAACTCTACTTATAAAATGATTTCGGAATCATATGACTATCGAAATCTTTTAAGTGGTTTTGCCGCACAACATATTGACGGAGATTTTGTTTTCGGTGAATCTTGGGTTTTAGCAAGAGATGTAATGGAGGTTTTTAAATATTTTTATGATCCTACTAATACTTTTAGGTATGTTTATACACCAACTTCAAACATATTTTGTTATGTAGCAATTAATATTGCATTTGCACTTCAACAAGGTCTTTTAATTGATAATATTTCACAAGCTATTTATACAATGCGAACTAAATGGTTAGATTATTATACAACTATTCCCGATGTTTTTCTTGTTGCATCTGTGTTAGATCCTAGACGTAAAATGGATGGTTTAAAACAATTTTTAGAAAGTTATTAACAAAATCCCGATTGTAATGTTTCTACCATAATTGCTAGAGTTTGAAAATTATTTGAAGAATTATTGGTTCAATATTGTGTTTCCGATCAAGGTCAAAATTCTCAACCCCCTCCTCGTCCTTCATCTTCAACTTCATTTAAATTTAAATCAATTGCTAGAGATTTGTTTGGCCCGAAAAGGGCAAAAACAACGTCAAGTTCCCATTCGGAACTCGACGAGTATCTAACCATTTCTTTTGAGTTTGTCAATGATGCAGAAGAAGAGGATTTCAACATATTAGAATGGTGGAGCCGACCGGAGAGAATGAGGTTCCCTACCCTCTCAAGGATCGCGGCACAAATTCTCGCCGTTCCCAACGGTAGCGGTTGAGCAAACCTTTTGCCGCAGTGGAAAGGTGCTCGATCCGACGAGATCAAACATGTTCCCCGAGACGTTGGAGGAAAAAGTCCTACTAGCCGATTGGAGGACAGCGGAAATGCGAACACAAAAAACAACATCTCGGCAGAGGAAGGCGACGAAGATGACGACGAGCGACAACAAACGCCATCGGATGTATCGGCGGGAGAGTCCGACGACTAAGGTAAGTGCCAATCGGGGAAAAAACAAAGGTAATAGAACTACATGGGCTTTGATTCCTCCTCCCCGAGAGGATACGTAGGCAGCCGGGATTCCGGTTCAAGCCCAATTCTTCCCTTTTTTTATTAAAGTTCAAGCACAATAACATTTCTCCTCTCTTTATTTTCTTTTTTTTTCAAGTTTAAGTCCAATTGTTTCTATTTTTTATTTTTTTAAGTTGAGGTAGCCGACCCGCAGACCCGTCGGGTCTGACCCGTGACCTGGCGGGTTGGCCATTTATACGGGTTTGGGTCCGAGTCACCCTTCCCGGACCCTTGACCCGGCAGGTCGGACCCGGCGGGTCGGACCCATGGACATGCTTAGTCCACACATGGCCTCCAACAACATCAGCACTCATCACAACTCCTATATCCTATCATCAAAACCAAAAGAAAATATAAACACAAACACAAAAACGAAAACAAATGCAAAACGAAAAGGGAAAGATATATACTCTTGAGTTCTCCTAAGAAGCGCTTCTTTAAGGTCATTACCTTAACCAAATTCCGGCTCCTATTACTCGAGGTGAATTGAGGCAAATACATCAACCTGAGCATTCCGGATGTACCTCTTCAACCGGTGTCCATTCACCTTAATGTTTCCACAATGCTCTCCTCCAGCCTCTACCGCTCAATAAGGAAAGATCTTCATCACCACAAACGGGCCAGTCCACCTCGACTTTAGCTTTCCGGGAAAGAGCCGCAGCCTTGAGTTGGAGAGGAGGACCAAGTCTCCTTCACTCAACTCCTTCGGTATGAGGCTCTTGTCATGTCACCGCTTAGTTCTTTCTTTGTATATTCGGGCATTCTCGTAAGTGTCAAGTCTAAGCTCCTCAAGTGCAATAATGCCAAGCAACCTCTTCTCGCCGTCCTCCTTGATGTCAAAGTTTAACCACTTGATGGACCAAAATGCTCTATGCTCCATTTCGACCGAGAGGTGGCATGACTTGCCACAAAACAAACTTGTACGGGGTTGTTCTAGTTGGTGTCTTGAAGGCAGTTCTATATGCCCACAAGGCATCATCGAGCCTCATGGACCAATCATTTCTAGTCCTTGACACCGTCTTTTCTAATATCCCCTTGATCTCCTAGTTGGAGATTTCAAATTGCTCACTTGTTTGGGGGTGATAAGGTGTGGACACATTGTGAGTCACCCCATACTTGGCCAACTGTAACACCCCAAATTCTGAGAACTCGGGGAGCTACTGGTTGGGACCTAACAATGGGTCCCGACCTTAGTTTGACAACAATTTAACTTGGATCTTACAACAAGGCACAAAAGTATTTAAAACATTTGAAAACTTTAAACAATATATACATGAAGAATATGTATCAGCCTTACAAAGCAAAGGTACCAAAACGACATATATGAAGAACATAAGACATTCCCGTCCCAAACTAAATGAGTACGTGGACCCGGCTGACCATTCCCTCCGGATCTCTCTACAACTGTTTTAACCTGTAAGACATCTACAAGCGGTATAAAACCGTTAGCTAACATTCTATGCATAAGTATAAAGGTAAAAGTACAAACACAGAACATACACAATCAACATGCAACACTCAATCATTTTATCATCTTTAATTAGGTGATAGGTTATTACTAATTATACTTATTTTGTGACACGAGGGATTCCCAAACCTCACCCCTGTCCCCGTTTACCAACGCGGAATGGTACTAATGCATTTGACCGTCTACCGGACTGGGCTGGTCGCAGGGAACCTCCTAGACTCTCGCAAGAGCTAGGCAGATGATGTCACGACCCGTTATCATACACTTGGGCCAGTTATGTAAATAATAAAGTCAGCCTAATCCGGTTTCGTTGTTTATCATAACTAACAAACACCACTCATACACATTACACTCATACAAGAAGCCAGCTAAGTAAGTCCGTGGACTTACCTGAATCAGATCTCGACTCTCTTAATCACAACTCAATCTGTAACTGTATAACTCGGTTGCCTGTCTAAGGAGGCAAGTGTGTCAGCACACTTTCTTGGTAATTAGAAGTCTAAGACTTCTAAGGTAGTAGGTCCTATTAAAACAGAATTTAATACAGTACCAATTTATGGTAAAATGACTATTTTACCCTTGGTCCCGGAATTTCCAAAAACTCGGAATATGTACTTAAATTATAATTTGAGGCTAACTAACCATATTCTACTACCTAGGATGATTTTAGGTAACAACTAGAAAAACTACCCGTTTTCTATTTCCCGAAAAGTCACTAAAGTGCAACTACAGCTTCAAATATAAAATTCGAATAATCTTATAAAAATTCAGAAATAATTCCCTAGGTCATCTATGATATCTTATCTACTCGTAGGAGAAAGAATTTCTTAAAACTGTTAAAGCATCGCTTCTACAAAAATTTCTAAAGTTGGGTACAACACTTAACAAGTAACACATTGTCTTAACTTTGAAAAATCATAACTCCTAAACTACTCGCTGGATTAATCCCAAATTTTGATATGTTCTACAGTAAAATCTTATCTATAATATATCCAAAATTTAGCCGCAAAGGACATCAAAATCCTATTTAAAACTATCTCACAAAACCGAATTTCAGCACAACAGAAAAACTGCTTACGACTCAATCTTGGAAAAATCATAAATCCCAAACCACTCGCTGGATGCCTCTCAAATTTTAATATGTTCTACAACAATATGTCAACTATATCATATCCAAAATTCAAGCCCAACGGAGATCAAGAGCTTATTCAAAACCATCTCACAAAACAGCATCACTTGCTGTTTTCCCCAACACCCAGCACATATATACAAAACACAATAACTCTCAAACCGTAACTCCGATTCCTCTAAAATTTTAGTATGATTTACTCTGCAATACCGTCTATGACATATCTGAAAACCAGTCAAAAATAATCAGTTTAGCATACCTAAATCTGGTCATCAAGCTGGCTGTATTTCGTGACAATGTGCTTGCTGTTGCTGTTGTTGTGGCGCAGTTCGTGACAGGAGCATAAGCAGTGAAGGCTGGGCTGCTTTGGCTCAACAGCAGTGGCTTAGGGACAGCTGGGTGTGGATCACGTGGTGCAGTCGAGTTAAGTATCCATTCGGCATAGAGAAGAAGGAGTATGTGTGTTCCGGTGATTAGTATAAACGCAGATGGAGGGAGGGAGAGAGCGGAAAGGTATGAACGTATAGGGAAAAGAGAGAGCGAGAGAGATCCAGAAGTCAACTTACTCAGGAGTCTGTGTGCAGAAAGTTGAAGGTTGTTCGTCTCTGGAGTGGTGGTTGCGAGTCTCCGGTTTGTAGCTGGCAACTTGGTCCGGAGCAGTTTGGGTCGATCTTCTGTACGCAGTAGTGAAGAAGGAAAGAGGGAGGATTCTTCAGATGTTAAATGGTAAGCGGTTTCTCCTACTCCCTTAGTTGTTACGTGAGTGAAGGCCATCAAGGGAGGGCATTGATTGCAGCCGTTACGTTCAGCATTCACAAGGGCAGAAGAGTGGTTGCATCATCCGTTTGTACTCCTGGGCTGCGAGAAGAGCTGTGCATACTGGGCTGGAGTGCAAAGGATGTTGGGGCTGCTGTGGGCTATGCAGAAGCTGGGCTGAGAAGGAGCTGTGTGGTCCGCCTGAAGGAGCTGTTAATGGGCTCGTAACCAGGCTCTTCTGGGCTACTGCTGGCTTGGCTCGAAGTCACACTGCTGGGCTGTTGTGGGTAAGCGAACTGGGCTGCTTAAGGTAGGAACAGTGGGCTGAAACATGCAAGAAAGGTGGGCTGAATTACTTGTCAAAAATCTGTCAAAACTCGTCATGGCCTTATCAGGCCCATGAATGAGTTTGTCACAGATTTGTCGGGCTTTGTCATGGCCTCGTCTCAGCTTAGTCCTGAACTCGTCACAGCTTGTCATGATCTCGTCTCAGCTTAGTCATGATCTCGTCACAGCTTGTCATCGATAAGAATGAATTATAATAACTAGGGTTTGATATAAATCTATCATTTTATGTGAATTAAATTCTATATAAAATAATAGATAATTATAAGGATTAGAGTTTGATATAATTTTATCATTTTATGTGAATTAAATTCTACATAAACTAATGGATATTTCTAAGGATTAGAGTTTGATATAATTTCATCATTTTATGTGAATTAACTTCTACATAAAATAATGAAATTTGTGAAGGAAGAGATACTAGATAGAATGGGAAACCGTCAACGGCGTAATTAGACGGAATAAAAATTCCGGATATTACATCAGTACCCCCTTAAAATAAGTTTCGTCCCGAAACTTAGGACAAGGTACTTAATTAAACGACATCCATAAATAAACTGGTATGTCCTAGTCTCACTAAAATGTAATTTCCTTTTCTAAACTTCTCTAACCCTGTTAAAGCGTAACGAAAAAAAATCCGGTCGTTATATCATATCCCCCTCAAAATAAGTTTCGTCCCGAAACTTAGGGTAAGACAATCCTGATCGGCCTTTAAGGCACCAACTGGGTGTGTTTGATCAATATGCAAAAGTCTCGTCGTTTCGACATCTAATTATCTCGCACATCAAGGTTACCAAAAGAACACATCACTAACTAACACTCAATCATGAAATAAACAAGCAGTCAAGCAATATCAAACATACAAGGTCAAGCCCTAACTCGTCACTCCCGAGGTTACAACTATCGCTACATGGGTCTTTGAAAGGTTACGTCTCTTACTATCTCCAATCTTAGGTAGCCTTATCGGATTTTCATAAAACCACTAAATCTTAAATCTTTTCAGGTACTTAGATCACAAGCGTATGTTACCACGTTCTATAGTGGTTACCGGATATCTCACCGGTATCATCCGGCTCAACTGTTTGATCCTCTAATATGATAACCTAACTTGTGTCTGGTAGGTATCTCCCTCCTGAAATTCACAAACTCAGTTCCCAAACTTAGTCTCCGTGGAAAACTGAAGCTACCCTCTCCAATAGGGTGAGGAAAACTAGTCCATCAGTCACTTTTAAACCGCTTTAAAACTTCCAATGGTTTTCCTTACACAAATCACTTCTAGACCCTTTGATGACCCTACGGAAAAAATGATCTATTCAACTTTCTTCCCTCTGTTATGACCACTTGCTTCCGGCCTTCTGAAAAGGTTCTGACTACTCAATAATTGTTAACATACCATCAGCAGTGCACTCTTTTCTCCACCATGGTTATCAGACCGATAATATCCCTCTGACTCAAAACGCAACTATGCTCTGTTCCGATATAATATTACACATAAAATCTCCTCCGAGATCATCCTTTCTTTCAGCACGGTTACTAGGTTGCAAGTATACTCTTGTCGTTTCTCTTTCTTATGTATCTATGACTCAGAATGGTAATTACTCACTTTGAGCTTTCTAGTGCAGACCATGCACAATACTTTTATTACACCGTTAATTCTTTTCTCAATTCATCAAGAAACTCACTCTAATGTACTTCGTTAGGTATAAAATTCCAAAACTACTTGTCTAGCAACATGTAACAAAGCCATCACTCTTCACTCGGATCCATACTAGGGTACCAGCCTCCTTCTTTTACCTCTACATGCACATAAATTTCCATACAATATTTTCAGTAACTCCACATAGGCTATCTCACGTTCCTTCCAACTAGAATACATTTCACCAACTATCACCATCTTAAACTCGACACGACATCCATCAGTACCCTTGAGCTTCTTGTTTGTGGGTTAGGACCCACCACACTTCCGCTACTCTGCTTCTCCTGTTGTCACTTATTAATCCTAAGGACCTTTTCTGTAATACAAAATGATTGACCTCAAAAGTCTTTCTCCCAATTACACCATGAGTCGTATACGGATGAAGTACCAAGTACCTTCTTTACTTGCCTTAAGAAAATAAAACAACGATTGGAAAACAACTTCTTCCGCTTACTTTCTTAATTCTTCTACCACGGACCCAAACTCTCTGAATTGACCGGAGTTTGATCTTAACTGGCCAAGAGGTAACCCTTAAAACGTTTCTATTTATACCTTTAATTCATCCAAGAAGGTTGTAGTTGCCTACTTGAGGGAATCCTCTAAGGCGTCGGTAAAGCTACTCCATAGATCCACAGTCACAAATATCTCTTTTTAACGGCATATAACTCGTCAATATCCAACAATACTTGCACGTTCTTGGTTGACATCGGTCAGTCTATAATTGACTTATCTCAATCTCATATCTCTACTGGTATTAAACTTTTGGTGCACATCACCTACTAGATTAAGACTTTTATCCTTCTTTAGTTCGTCTTATCTTTCACTCTTCTTCTTCCTTTGGGACCACTTTCTTTCTCAAGTCTCACTGTTCCATTCGACTGACGTTAAAAGTTGTTCCTAACACTCCACGATAGATGGTAAGCGTGTTGTAGTTCCGATGACTTTTAATTACCTCCCAATTGTAGTCCCTTTACAGGGACCGTCTATGTTGATGACCTATGTTCTGTTATAAATGGGGTTACCTTAGACTCTTTAGTCCACCACACAATTCTCACAAGCACAGGTTCCTTAATCGGCGTTGTTTGTAATATTTCCTTCCAAATCTCTATTGACTATGTTACCGGGCTTCGATCCTTTTGATACTGGCGTTGTGATTCTTCTTAGAATTCTTATCTTGAAAGAAGACAAAACGTCTCCCGGCTTGTGAAGTCTATCTTTCGCTCTTACATTAAGTTGTAAGTCTTCAGTCCATGTTAATTGTGATCTGGCAAAATTTCCTTAGCTAGTAGGTAAACAGTTGCTCACAATAATCCTTTTATACTTCTTTAGTTCGTTCTACCTTCCACCCTTCGGCTTCTTATAGCTAACTCCATTTCTCTAGTCCGATTGTGTCATTCATCTGGCATAAATAGTCGTTTCAAGTTTCCACGATAGCTTGCAACCGTCTTTGAAATTATTATGGCCGAAATGATCATCCACTTGTAGACCTTTTGCATGGACCATCTGTGTTGGTGGTTTAGGTCTCGTGATAATTCGGGTTACCCTGGACTCTCGAGTCTAGCAAGGTCGTTCTCCCATACAGATTTCTTCACTGGTGTTGGTGGTAATATCGCCTTCCTGAACCTCCGTTGACCTTGCTACAGGCTTCCATTCTTTGGATATTGGCGTCGCGGTTTCTTTCAAACTTCTTATATCCCTGAGGAGGTCAAAACCTCCCCACGCTGGTGGGGTCTACCTTTTCGCTTTTACACTCAATTGTAGGTCTTCATTCCGTGCACCTTAGATTCTCACACCCGGATTGACACTTTGTCTCTTCTGGTTTCTCATGCCCCTAATGGTCTATGGGGCATCCGCCTCGATTATAATGTCCTTGATTCCGTAATCTTGGTTGTACTCAATTCTACTTGTCCTGTTCCAATATCGTTATCTCTACTCCACACTCTTGTAGTCTCTTGCATGGTTCTTCTAGTTCCGTCTTTCGGCCTCGTATGCCTGAGTTCCTTGTACGACCTTCTATTCCTTCTATCTGAGTTGACTCGGGATTTCTCCTCATTTGATTGTACTTATGGTCAAAATTAACTCCACATCTTTACTTCTTCGCCTATTAGTTCTTTGGATGGTTAACAAGGGTTACTAGGACGCTCATCCGAGTATAATATTTGATACAAGGTCCGAGTCCTTTGTCTCGTGTTGAAAACTCTTCAAGTCTGCTACCGATTTATCATGAGGCGATAATCGTTTCAAGATATCACAACTAAAGGATATAATATATCCTTTAGGATACTAACATATTACACATACACATACATATAACATACATTAATACTCATCATAATAAATCCATATGCTAACTCATATCGATCCAAGTTGTAGAGATCCACGGAGAGCGATGGTGGTCCAACGTACTACTAACCCAACAACCCGACTATGCGCGCGTGTGAAAACATAAATCCGTTTTGAAAATTTTAGACCCCTTTCGGGTTCTAGTTATTTTATACATTTGGTCTTTCAGAAGATTTCAAGTGCCATTGTTGCCAACCCAGAGCTATGATACCATATTGTAACACCCCAAATTCTGAGAACTCGGGGAGCTACTGGTTGGGACCTCACAATGGGTCCCGACCTTAGTTTCACAACAATTTAACTTGGATCTTACAACAAGGCACAAAAGTATTTAAAACATTTGAAAACTTTAAACAATATATACATGAAGAATATGTATCAGCCTTACAAAGCAAAGGTACCAAAACGACATATATGAAGAACATAAGACATTCCGTCCCCAACTAAATGAGTACGTGGACCCGGCTGACCATTCCCTCCGGATCTCTCTACAACTGTTTTAACCTACAAGACATCTACAAGCGGCATAAAACCGTTAGCTAACATTCTATGCATAAGTATAAAGGTAAAAGCACAAATAC
The DNA here is from genome assembly GCA_033239125.1 of Fagopyrum homotropicum. NCBI lineage: Eukaryota > Viridiplantae > Streptophyta > Magnoliopsida > Caryophyllales > Polygonaceae > Fagopyrum > Fagopyrum homotropicum. The sequence goes on from BSWB01000003.1 coordinate 117,951,743, forward strand.
ACAACATACACAATCAACATGCAACACTCAATCCTTTTATTATCTTTAATTAGGTGATAGGTTATTACTAATGATACTTATTTTGTGACACGAGGGATTCCCAAACCTCGCCCCTGTCCCCGTTTAACAATGCGGAATGGTACTAATGCATTTGACCGTCTACCGGACTGGGCTGGTCGCAGGGAACCTCCTAGACTCTCGCAAGAGCTAGGCAGATGATGTCACGACCCGTTATCATACACTTGGGCCAATTACGTAAATAATAAAGTCGGCCTAGTCCGGTTTCGTTGTTTATCATAACTAACAAACACCACTCATACACATTACACTCATACAAGAAGCCAGCTAAGTAAGTCCGTGGACTTACCTGAATCAGATCTCGACTCTCTTAATCACAACTCAATTTGTAACTGTATAACTCGGTTGCTTGTCAAAGGAGGCAAGTGTGTCAGCACACTTTCTTGGTAATTAGAAGTCTAAGACTTCTAAGGTAGTAGGTATTATTAGAACAGAATTTAATACAGTACCAATTTATGGTAAAATGACTATTTTACCCTTGGTCCTGGAATTTCCAAAAACTCGGAATATGTACTTAAATTATAATTTGAGGCTAACTAACCATATTCTACCAACAAACCCTCGATGTTCCTAGCGGTAAAGTGCTTCCCTCCATCACTTATAATCACTCTCGGCCTTCCGAACCTTGGGAAGACACTTGGTTGAAGAATCTTACCACAACCTTGGTGTCATTTTTGGGAGTGGCGATTGCTTCCACCCACCTTTATTCGTAGTCCACCGCCAAGAGAATGTAGAGGTTGCCAAATAAAGAGGGAAGTGGACCCATGAACTCCACAAACAGAACGCCAAATATCTCCACCTCTTGAATATTTTTCAACGGCATCTCGTTCCTTCTTGAAATGTTGCCCGTCCTTTGACAAGCGTCGCATGCCATGAAAAAATTCTGCACATCACGAAACAAATTAGGCCAATAAAAATCGGATTGCAATACCTTAGCACAAGTTTTATGTGAGCTTGCGTGTCCTCCACATGGGAGAGAGTGGCAATGCCGGATCACGCTCTCCATCTCATCTTCCGGGATACACCTCGAGAATCCTCCATCCGGTCCTCTCTTTAACAAGAGAGTCTCCCTCCAAAAATAGTGTCTCACGTCCTTAAAAATTTCTTTCTTTGGGCAAAGGACAAACCCGGAGGCACTTCTTCACCAACCAAGTAGTTAACTATATCCGTAAACCATGGCTCTTTTCTTCTAGACATAAGAAATAGACACTCTTCCATCACTAGCAATTGCTCATCCCGGAATGAATTGTCAATTGGGATCTCATCTTTCTTAATATCCAAGGGTGGAAGTCTACTAAGGTTGTCCTCTACGCAGTTTTCGGACCCTTTCTTATCTCGAATATCCAAGTCGAATTCTTGGAGGAGAAGGATCAACCGAATCAAGCGAGGTTTGACATCCTTCTTTGTGACTAAATAAGGGATTGCATCATGATCCATGTACACAATCATCTTGGCTCCTACTAGGTATGACCGGAACTTCTCAAAGACATACACCAACGGTAGCAACTCCTTCTCGGTGGTGGCATAGTTGAGTTGGGCCTTGTCTAGCATCTTTCCAGTGTAGTAGATGGTATGTTTAAACCCATCTTTCTTTTTTCCTAGCACGGCCCAACAGCCATGTCACTCGCATCACACATCACCTCAAAAGGTAGACTCCAATCCGGAGGTTGCATAATCGGGGGGTGATTAAAGCGTCCTTCAACCTACAAAAAGCCTCAAGGCAATCCTTTGAAAACACAAACTCAACATCTTTTATTAATAGGTTAGTAAGAGGCTTACAAATTTTAGAGAAATCTTTAATGAACCACCGGTAAAAACCGGCATGCCCCAAGAAACGCCTTACCCCTTTCACCGAGGTAGGTGGTGGCAACTTCTCTATTGTCTTAATTTTAGCTCTATCAACCTCAATGCCTCGGTGGGAAACCAAATGTCCTGCAACACAATACCTTCACTCACCATGAAATAACATTTCTCCCAATTCAATACAAGATTAGTTTCCTCACACCTCTTCAACACCAATGACAAGTTAGCAAGACAATGATCAAATGAAGAACCATAAACCGAGAAATCATCCATAAAACTTCCATAATATTCTCAATGTATTGATAAAAATAGCCATCAAACACCTTTAAAAGGTGGCGGGTCCATTACACAACCCAAATGGCATCCTCCTATATGCAAATGTTCCCCATGGACAAGTGAATGTGGTTTTCTCTTGGTCATCCGGGTGAATAGGAATTTCGAAAAACCCACTATAACCATCAAGATAACAAAAATGATAATGTTGAGCTAACCTCTCTAGCATTTGGTCAATAAAGGGAAGAGTGAAGTGATCTTTCCTAGAGGCAACATTAAGCTTCCTATAGTCGATACACATTCTCCAACCCGTAACCGTCCTAGTCGGGATAAGTTCATTATTCTCATTAGTTACTATTGTCATCGCACCCTTCTTAGGCACTACATGTACGGGACTATCCCACATACTATTTGAAATCGGGAAAATGATTCTCGTATCTAGGAATTTTAAGATCTCTTTCTTGACTACCTCTTTCATAATAGGGTTCAATCTCCTTTGAGGTTCAATATATGGCTTATGATTGTCTTCCATTAAGATTTTCTGCATGCACAACAATGGAATACCAACTAAATCATCAATGGTGTAACCTATAGCTCGCCTATTCAATTTCAATTCAGTCAAAACCTTCTCAAGCTCATCATCATTCAAACATGCATTCACAATAATAGGATATGTAGAATTATCACCAAGGAAAGCATACTTTAAATGAGAAGGGAGAGGTTTGAAATCAAGTTTAGGAGGACCATTCTCAATGGGATGTGCTCTATATAGCTCAACATTAGATGACTCCAAAGCCATTGAAGACCCCTCAAGAGACCTTGAAGCTTCATCAACAACAAATGGAAACCCTTCTTGAAGTTTAGGGATTTCGGTTGGCTCAGGGGCATTTTGGTCGAGATGCGAACCGAGGTGAGGTTCTGTTTTGTTCACCTCGGTTGGTCCTAATCTCATCTCGGTTGAGATGACCTATTTCAACCAAGATCAAGGTCAGTTATGCTCCTCTCTCCAATTTCAGCACTTGGTTCCTCCTCTAGTGCTTCAAATTCAGCACTTGATTTTTCTTCTAGTGCATCCAAGGCTTGGATTTATACATTACAATGCTCTTCTAGACCTTTCCCTATGATGCTTATGCTAAGAACTTTTTCTAAGGGTCCTTAATCAAGATGGAACTCACAATTTCCCTAGACTCCTTTTCTTCATCGATGTTGAAGTCATCTTGACCCAAAGTTGGCCCTTTTACCATTGTGGATAGTTTGAACTTGATGTGCTCCTTTCCTATGTGGAATGAGAGGGTCCAATTCTTGAAATCTACAAGACATCTGGATGTGGCTAGAAATGGCCTTCCCAAGATGATGAGAACGGGGTAGTCCGCCAGGGCACATAGAACCTTCTGAGCTACACCGAGATATCTTCTAGTATTCCCATCGGATGGGTGATGGATCGGTCTGCCATGTACAGTGTCATCTATACCATCTTTGGATCACCTAGCCCAACCTTTTTGCATAGTTCAAGCGGGATTATGGTTACACTAGCACCAATGTCACAAACGGGTTCATATTGCACATCTACAACACCAATCAGGACACGAAATGAACCCGGATATCGTAGCTTCAGAGGCATCTCCTCTCTCATGGTTTGTATCAACTTGGAAGATCTCTTTTTCATCCTCACTTTACCATACTCTTCCAACTTGTTGTTGTTGGAGAGTGTCTTCTTCAAAAACTTTCCACAGACCGGCATACCTAATATCACATCTATGATGGGAATGTTAATATGTAACTTAGACATAAGTTATAGGAATTTACCAAAATGTTTGACCAATCGAGCACTTGCTCGTGATTGAGGAAATGGTAGATGTGGCTTGTATGGAGTAGGTGGCACATAGATAGGCTCAACTTCTTTGCTCTTGCAACCTTTGTCTTGCTTTGGTTCTTCTTCCACCATCACCTTCTTCCCCCATTCAACACCCGTGGGCAAGGGATCATTTGTGATCAGCCCACTCATAGTGGTGATAGCTAACACTTGCTTTCTAGGGTTGTCCTAGGTTCTTCCGGGAAGCTTCCCCGGATCTCTTTGTGTCTCACCCATCTTTTACAACATTTGTGCTTCTAGCACCTTATGAGCCTTGGTAAGTGATGTGAGGGTGATCTCAAATCCGTTCATCTTTCCTGTAAGTTGTTCAAGCAATACCTCGGTTCTATCTTTTGGTGGTTGAGTGAAACCGGGTGGGGGTTCTTGTGAAGCCTTAGGTGGCGGGGCTGTGCTTGTAGAAGCGGGAGGTTTCAAGGCACCATATGGGTTAGAATAGGAGAACCTGGGATGATTGTGATTAGACCGGTAATTGTTGAAATGCCGGTTGTTGTTGTTGAAGTTCCTAAGGCCTTGGTAGTTATTGAACTTGCCCCTTCCCATGTAGTTAACATCCTCCTCCTTGGAAGCCAAATTGGCTTGCACTTGCGCTGAGGACTTGCTTGACTCTTCAAGGTTGTGGCACACAACTCCCTCAAGGACATAAGCTCATTGTTGATTGCATCAAGTTTGGAGTTGCTCATGATGACTTCACTTACTTCATATGCTCCCTGTTTCCTCAGGGCGAGGACGATGAAATAGGAGAAAAAGATGCAGCAACAATGGAGTTGTCTGATTTTCCATGAACACCGTCTGTTGTTTGCTTAAAAACCACAATTTTCTAGGCATCCATAATCTCGTTGGGGCCCCTAAACCCAATTGTTGAATATAAAACATTGGTGAGAAGAATCAAAGCAAAGTTCTGATGGGTTGTCACCTTTAATGGCAATTTCATCAAGTTCAGAGAACAAACTCAAATAATTCAGAATTACAAATGTCAATTCTAGTATTGATCTCCTCATATTGCAACATTCATGATTCGTTATGGCTAGTAATGGCCTTTTGTACAAATTCAAAGTACAAACCGTAAATAATGATTCTAATATTGATGGAATATAATATAAAAATAAGAATAATCATCACTAAAGATTTTAGGATCAGATTTGAAGTTGGAGTTATAAATGTTGATACAAAGAAGTGATGTGTTTGGCAAAATTCATGACAAATTAATACTATAAATGGCATTTTGATCGGAATAAACCAAATTAACATTCTAGATCACCACTGATGCATAGGATTTCATCTACTCCCTTTGCCTTGAGCTTATTTGCCCTCTCAATGAACCCGGGTACATGCTTCAAATTGATACTGACCGGTAAGCCAACAACAATGTTTAGCAACACGATCCTGTTCAATCCTTCCCATAGAGTAACATGCCTATTAAATCTAAACCGTTTGTTCTGCCTAGTTCCGTAAGCAGATCTTGGACTCAAGATGTTTGTAAGGATCATACATCATAACCACTAATGTTGATCTAAATAATCTTTTTTTTTGGGTTTAGTTTTAAGTTTAAAAAATTACCTAAAAGTTGTCCATTGATGAAGACATTAAGAGCATGCCTAGTTGAATCTACAAAGAGAGTTGGAGCTTTTCCTCCATGTAAAAATGATTTCGATGAGCTGATTTTGACAATGAGGTACACAAGAATGAAGACAACAAATAATAAATAACCATGATATTTTCAGATAATGCTTATATTAAGGTAGAAAAATACAAAATGCAATGTCTTACAAATCTTACCTGGTTGTGTACGAAAGATAGTCAATATTGTCTCTTCTAACATTGAGTTGATGAAGAAGACCAACAACAATAACTACTAGAAAAGCGGGTCTAAAGCGACACTTTTAATAGCATTTAGCGACACCTTAAGGTGTCGCAAATGTAACACCCCGAATCTACGGGACTCGGAGTGCCACATTGGGTTAGGATCTCACAATGGATCTTGACCCTAGCCTGACAACAAGTTCACTAGACCTTACAACATGGCACTGACAGATATGAAAACAAATACATAAAACGGTATAAAACTGTACAACCCAAAAGATAAGACATCATAGCCGAGTAAGAAACATAACTTCCTCACACAGGAGGTAACAAAAGACCATCCTCACGCATGAGGGAAAGGTAACAGACTCAAAAGCCCACACATCTTAATGTACGAGACGTCCTCGGCCTGCCACTCTGCTAGATACCCCAGTAGCATGCCTATCCTGCAGGGCATCTACAACATGGTAATAAACCATTAGCTATCCATACACATATATAGAGTAATGCATAAGCACAACCACACATAAGGAAAGATAAACATATCAACATGCTTTCACTCATTTATCCATTTTAACATCTCAGTAATATGGTCATTCACTCAAATCGTATAGATATAATATATATGAAACTATGTGACACGAGGACCGATACATCCTCGCCTCTAAGCCTGCTAGCCAGCCGTACTAGTATCGGTCACACAATCCGTGTACCCTATGGGAGTGGATTGCGCCCTTCTTGTAAACCGGTCTAGCCTGACATCAGAGAACCTCCCAAACTCCTCGGCGGGATGAAAGGGAAAGGTTATCACGGCCACGCAATGGGGTAATCAATAAAACATAGGTCAGTAAATACGACATCACATGCTATCATAGCAAACATATAAAGCACACACCACTCATACAAACACCCAATATAAGGATGGTAGCTAAGTAAGTCCTACGGACTTACCTCAACCTCGATCACAACTCAACCAAGATCACCTCTACACTGGACGGATAGCACATCCTATAAACAAGGCATAAGGAGATATATCAGACTCCTAACCATATAAGGGTCACACCTAGACCCAAAGGGATCCAAAGGATCAACCTCAACCTCACTCACAATCTAACAAACCTCAAAAGCCATACAAGGCATAAACCGATCATAAACATCATCAAACTCAACCTCACACATCTAGCATGATCCTAAGCACTCATATTAGGGAAGGAGGGAACAAAGGCACCCAAAGGAAGGCCGAGAAGCGACACACACCTGCAAAGCCAAAGGAAACACCAAGCTGGTGCAGGCAGGCGCAGGGGCGGCACTCTGGTGGTGCAGAGACGGTGCACAGGCCGGCGCAGGGGCGACTACAAGGCAGGCGTAGGGGCGGCTGGTGTGCAGAGGACACCACTTCAGCTCCTTCTTCACTTCTACTCTCGACTTTCTAATCTTCTTCACTCCAGCAACCACATACATGTGTGACATACATATATATGCATCAACATAAGACAAATCATGGCTAAACAAGAATCCATCTTAAGGGAAGCTAAACTAAGCTAAGGAAAGGAAGAAAAGAAGAAGAAAGGAAGAAAGAAGGTAAAGAAGCCATGGAAGCTTACCAAAGCTCTCCAGGAAGTCACACAACAACAACAACACCTCAAGTTGGCTCCATAAGGCGCAGGATCATCAGCAAAATCCAAACCAACCAAAGCTAGCAAGATCTCTTGCCAAAAGCTCACAACTTTAACAAGATCAACCAAGAATCCAAGGGAGAAGAAGAAGAGAGGAGAAGTACGTAAGGAGAAAGAGAGAGATCTGAAACTATAAACCCTCATCAAGAGGAGAAGAAGAAGTATAAATAGGATGGTAAAGGGCAAAGTACGAGTCAAAGCAGTCAAAGAAAGCGGCTGCAGCACACAGAGCCGCAGGGGCGGGCTCTGTGAGCCGCAGAGGCGGACCAGGTGAGGCGCAGGGGCGCCCCCTAGGTCACGCAGGGGCGGCTCAGGCATAACCTGGCCCCTCTGCTCCCTCTCTTATCTCCCAGCAACTAGGCTCTTACATCTCATCCCCCTAAAAACAAGTTTCGTCCCGAAACTTGCAAGATCCCAAGTCCTTCCGGTCCCATAAGCCGAGGTATAACTCACTCTCTCTATCGGAGGTATCATATCTCCGCTCAGAAGGTCATAACCTATAACAGATCTATAACCATAAATATCAACATGGAGGAATCATCCACTCCAGAGAACAGGGCCATAACGCTACCCAAGGCATAGAGGAATCACATCTCTCGCTATATCACATCACAGGGCATAGAGGAAGCACATCTCTAGCCAAACATAACACAAGCATAGAGGAAATACGTCTCTAGCCGATCCATAAGTATATACATCCTATGGAGGAATCACATCTCCATTGAAACTATGTCCCTCAAAGTAGTATGGAGGAAAGAACCATCTCCAGTTGAATCCTAATCCACTCAGATAGCATGGAGGAAAGAACCATCTCCCACTATAAACATACGTCATACTCAAATAGCATGGAGGGAATAATCATCTTCAGCTATACATACATCACGCTAGTATAACAAGATCTAATAAGATCAGAAAGCATAACATCACTAGCATGGAATAAACACATCAAGGCATGAAAGCACATAAGCACATAATCACATACTCACCAAGATAGCACAAAGATCTACTCATCGACCCTAGGTGCATCTATCTCGGCATAAAACTCTGGATAGTTCCTTTGGATACTATCCTCAGTCTCCCATGTAGCCTCCTCAAGTCCACGTCTCGACCACTATATCCTCATCATGGGTATGTCCTTCGAACGCAGGCGTCTTACACCTCGTTCTAGGACTGCAATAGGATGCTCAAGAAAGGTGTGGTCTGGCTCTACCACCAAATCATCATAACTCACGATGTGCCTCGGATTTGGTATGTACTGTCTCAGCTGAGACACATCGAACACAGGGTGAACACCCTCTAATCTCGGAGGCAAAGCTAATCTGTAGGCTACCCTCCCAACTCTGTCCAGTATCTCAAAAGGACCGACAAATCGGGGACTCAACTTCCCCTTTATGCCAAAACGTCTAACGTCACGCGTCTAGGATACTCTCAACCAAACATGAGCTCCTACTTTGAACTCTAGAGGCCGACGCCTCTTGTCTGCATATGACTTTTGGCGACTCTATGCAGCCAGCATCCTCTCTCTAATTAGCGCTACTCGAGTCATCTCATCACGAATCTGCTCTGGCGCTATTCCACTGTTACTGCTAGGCTCATCCCAGCATAAAGGTGTACGGCACCTACGTCCATTGAGTGCCTCATAGGGGGCTATCCCAATAGATGCATGCTACTTGTTGTTGTATCAAAACTCAACAAGTGGGAGGTAATCAGACCATCCATGTCCCCAAACCAACACAGAAGCTCGCAGCATATCTTTCAAAGTCTGGATGGTCCTCTCTGACTGACCATCGGTCTGGGGGTGAAACGCAGTAGTAAAGTGTAGACTCATCCCCAAAGCAGTCTAAATCTGCTGCCAAAAGCTCGAGATGAATCGTACATCTCGATCAGAGACGATCATCCACGGTACACCATGGAGTCTCACTATCTGTCTAGTGTACTCCTCAGCCAATGTACTCACTGGCCACGTCTCTCTAATAGGGATGAAACGTGCCGTCTTCGTCAGTCTATCAACAATAACCCAAATGACTTTAAAACTCCTACTAGGTCTCAAACCAGTCACAAAATCCATGACGTCCTCCCACTTCCACTGCGGTACTGGTAGTGGATGGAGCTCACCTTCAGGCTTACAATGCTCTATCTTGACTTGCTGACAGGTTGCACACTAAGCCACGAATCTGGCTACATCGGGCTTCAGCCCTCCCCACCAATATGAACGTCTCACATCATGGTACATCTTACTCATACTTGGATGTATACAGTAAGGTGTACAGTGAGCCTCTTGTAAGATCCTCTGTCTCAACTCTATATCGACAAGAACACAAATGCGATCATGTCGCCTCATCACTCCATCAGCTCCAACGGAAAACCGTGGTGCTTCTCCACGAGTCATCCTCTCTCTGATCCTCATCAAGGTCGGGCAGGTCCCCTACTTCTGTTGGATCTCATCCAACAGACCAGGTAAAACCTCTATGGCATACAACTGGGCATCCTCATCAAGAAACTGGATGTCCATCTCAAGCCAAGCTAGATCCCTTTGAAGTTGAGGTTGTACCGTCAGTCTCACAATCGCCTTCTCTCAAGGCGTCTTCTTGCTCAAGGCGTCAGCAACCACGTTCGCCTTTCCAGGATGATACATAATCTCAAGGTCAAAGTCCTTGATCAACTCAAGTCATCGACCCTGGCGGTTGTTCAACTCTAGCTGCATGAAAATATATTTCAAACTCTTATGGTCTGTGAAGATCTGACATGTAGCACCATACAATTAATGTCTCCAGATATTCAAAGCATGCACTACCGCTGCTAACTCCAAATCATGAGTTGGGTAGTTCTCCTCATACGTCTTCAACTGTCGAGACGCATATGCAATCACCATACCTCTCTACATCAACATACAGCCCAAGCCTAGCTTGGATGCATCACTGTAGACCACAAAATCATTAAATCCCTCTGGCTGTTCCAGGACAGGAGCAGAAGTCAAACGTCTCTTCAACTCCTCAAAGCTCTGAGCACACAGGTCGGTTCACGCAAACCGGGTAGTCTTCCTCGGAATACTCGTCAGTGGATGGGTGATAGCATGAATTATAATCTATATTTTGGGACCTGTTTAGACATTTTATCTTCAATAATCTGCATGTTTGGATGTATATTTTGTGATTATATTGTCGTTTCATCTACCTTTACGGGAATCGAGGTCTACACCAAGTTTTGTTTTAATCGTAGGTAAAATGGCACGTTTTGCATCAAAATGGAGCTAAAGGAGCTAAGGAGTCATTGGAGCTACATTCAAGAGCTTAAGGAAGAATCCAGGAAGCATGGAATTGAATTAAAGATTTACTTTGGACCAGATTTGAGAGATTTCACCTTCAGCTGAGAGTCACCTCGGTCAGCTACAGTATCACCTCGACCGAGGTGATCTAGAGGAGCGCCCCGACCGAGGCGAACACTCAGACGCGGCAAGATATATTTTATTTGGCTGAGATCTTTTATTTTTGGAAGGAGAAATCTTATATTTTTGGGCTGGATTTCTGGAAGGAAGATAATATATTTTAGGGATCTATTTATGAGATATGGATATATTTTATTAGGAAATTATCTTTTTAAGATATTTTATCTTTGGAAGATAATTCTCCTATATAAAGGATTGGATTTTCCACAAGTTCAAGCATGCTTAGAGGGCTGATAGCATCCAGCAATTAAGGGATTTTTTTCCAGAGTGTTGAAGGAAGGAAGATTGAAGATCAATCTAGGAAGGATTGATAGCTTGTTATAGCTTTTGTGAAGGGTTTTGTAAGACTTTCTTAAATTCCCTTTTGTTTGATTTATCTTGTTGGATTTATTATCCAAGGAACGCTTATTTGTTTGATATTTGATTCAGTTATTGAAGCCTTGTTCTTAAGGTTTTTGTGTTCAAATATTCATTCCCTTGCCAATTATTTGATTATTGCTTTTATGATGATGAGTGGCTAATTTCCTTGTGCAAATTCTAGGGATTAAAGCATCTAGTTGTGGTTCCAACTCAAGATCTCAAGATAAACGGACAAAGCTGAGATTTTGCAAAGGGAAGGTGTTACTAAAGTGGAATAGATCACCGGGTAAGTCTCACTACTCACAATCCCAATCCAAAGAACTTATCACCGGGTAAGTGTCAAGGTACTAAGAAAAGGAATTATAGTCTCAAACCAACACACCAACTAAGGGAATAAAATCAACCTTTACCGGGTAAGTCTCAGGCTAACTCACAAAGATGGAATTGAAGGCATACTCAAACCCCAATAAAGGATAAACCTTTATTACCTACACTTATGATCTTGGGTAAACAAACAAAGGAATTACCGGGTAAGTCTCATCCTAGGCTTGCATTGAACCAGGAAAGGTGTAATAAGAATAGGATTTGGCAAACTCTAACACTTAACTCTCAGTTACGGATAAGATAGGTCACCTCGGTCAGTCAAGTTCCACCCCGGCCGAGATGTTCATCGACTGAACGAGATGTTCTAAGGTTAAGGATAAAGACTCGAGCTTTCAGGGTCCTACTGGAATTTAAGATTATTCTATCATTGTTTTTCCCACAACCTTCAGCCAATCACCCTAGAATTGCACAAGGAAATTAGCCACTCATCATCATGAAAGCAATAATCAAATAATTGGAAAGTAAATGAATATTTGAACACAAAAACCTTAAGAACAAGGCTTTAATAACTGAATCAAATATCAAACAAATAAGCGTTTCGTGGATAATAAATCCAACAAGACAAATCAAACAAAAGGGAATTTAAGAAGGTCTTACAAAACCCTTCACAAAAGCTATAACAAGCTATTAATCCTTCCTAGATTGATCTTCAATCTTCCTTCCTTCAACACTGTGGAAAAAAATCTCTTAATTGCTGGATGCTATCAGCCCTCTAAGCATGGTTGAACTTGTGGAAAATTCAACCCTTTATATAGGAGAATTATCTTCCAAAGATAAAATATCTTAAAAAGATAATTTCCTAATAAAATATATCCATATCTCATAAATAGATCCCTAAAATATATTATCTTCCTTCCAGAAATCCAGCCCAAAAATATAAGATCTGTCCTTCCAAAAATAAAAGATCTTAGCCAAATAAAATATATCTCGCCGCGTCAGAGTGTTCGCCTCGGTCGGGGCGCTCCTCTAGATCACCTCGGTCGAGGTGATACTGTAGCTGACCGAGGTGACTCTCAACTGATGGTGAAATCTCTCAAATCTGGTCCAAAGTAAATCTTTAATTCAATTCCATGCTTCCTGGATTCTTCCTTAAGCTCCTGAATGTAGCTCCAATGACTCCTTAGCTCCTTTAGCTCCATTTTGATGCAAAACGTGCCATTTTACCTACGATTACAACGAAACTTGGTGTAGACCTCGATTCCCGTAAAGGTAGATGAAACGACAATATAATCACAAAATATACATCCAAACATGCAGATTATTGAAGATAAAACGTCTAAACAAGTCTCAAAATATAGATTATAATTCATGTTATCAAAATACCCCATACTTGTCCCTTGCTTGTCCCTAAGCAAGTTCCAAATCTTAAGTACAAGATAGAATGGATTATAAGTCATAAAGATGAATGAAAAGTATTTCCAAACATTTTTTGTGGTGTGCTACACTCATAGATCACTCTAAGAGAATGCTTCATGGTAATTAAAATCAAAATATGATCAAAACATTTTATAAATATAAGGAAGTTGTTCATCTTTGCATAAAATCATCGAATGCATAATAAATCATAATTATCGAAACTAATCAAGCATAATCCAGTTTAAACCACCAAGTGAATCAACAAGCTCGAGGTCTCAAGGTCTTTTCAAATGAAAGGTCAAGAAACGTGTGAGGTGGGATGTATATAGGGAATGTGGTGCTAGAATCCGGGAAAAGGATCTTCACTTTATTTGCTTTGAACTTCAACATCTTCCACCAATAAGCTTTGCTTATTTTTACTTTTTTACTTTTCTTTTTGGGATGTGTGGACAGAGGTGCACAATAACCGAAGCTTAGGAGATCAACAATCATCAATTTCTCGAGATGTCTCAAACACTTGATGCACATACCATGACCCGTTAGGAATATCGCTCAATCCGACTTTGGCAAGACACAAACACCCGGCTATGTGAATGGTGCCGAGTTACTCATCATCATGATTGACTTCCAGCCAACATCTCAACTTTTTTTTCACTTGCTTTTCACTTGCTTGCTTCCAAATTCCCGGATAGGTAAAGGGAGGCAAATATGTATATGAGGGGCTAAGCATGATCAAGAAGAAGAAGAGAAGAGAATGAATTACCTTAATCATCCCAAGAAGAAAGTGAGAGAACTCATCATGTGGTGTCAACCTTCAAATTCAACATAATTTGGATAAAAACAAAGTATTAAACATGCCACAAATTACAAACAAAGCACTTAGCAACTTAAACATATCATAAAACCTTTCAAACATATAAAGATTTCAAAACCAATCTGCAAACAAAATCTTCACTGAGGTCATATCCAGATAAGTGTTCGCCACTTAGCGTGCGTGCAAATAAGCTTTAAATTTATAAAACTAGAATCAAGCAAGCGAACCCGCATTGTACGGATCGACGTAGTTAAGCAAGAATTCCAGAGTATCGAACACAGGGATTTGGGGGGAACAAATTCAGTTTGTAAATTGTCAAGCAAGTAAATGTATGAGCTTTGCAAATATTGGGAAAAAAGCAACCCTAAAGATCCAGGTATCTAATTGTGACAATCGATTCAAGATATACTAAAGAACTAAGGATAGAGTTAAGACTTGCAAAGGTATGCTAAGGTAAAGCAATGTACGGTGAAGTTCCAAGGCTTTATATGACTTATCTATAAACACTATCTATAAAGGTTGTTGAGGCTTCAATATAGAAAGGATCTAAAGACAAGAATTAATCTCAAATACCCAAACTTGTAACCCAAGGATCAAGACTAACTAAACCGATTAAGGTTGTGACACTCGAAATCGAAGTAGAGGTTGTTGAGGCTTGACTACTACCTAGAAAAGGACAAACCTAGACTAGATTAAAGCTAATCTTTAACCTTGGATCAAAGTAAAATTAAAGTTCGTAAATTAGGGAAAATTACGGGCAGATCTTGAGTTCCACGGCCGTGGAAACTCAAGAACAGACCGTGATTCGGTTCGTCGACGAGATCTCTCTAACTCTCAGGGTCCAATTTGTTTACGATGCATCTATCATCATCTAAGCCACAACTATCAACCCTTCACCTTAGAATTGCTAAAGGGTTTTAGCCAACAACAGTCATTATGATATCAAATTCAAGATTTAGAAGAATGAAAGATGAAAACCTTCGAAAACCTTCAATAAACTTCAAATCAATCTCAAATCCACAAAAAATGGTATAATGTATATCAAATTTGGAATAACACAAACCAATCACAATCCTTGATAAGAACGAAGAGCGGGATGTCAATCCATCTTCTAATCAAACCTAGGAACAAAAGTGCAACTTCCAAATCTTCAAGCCTTCGTAAATCTCCGTTGCAAAATTGCAATCCTCCGCACGTCCAATGAAACCCTAGGCACGTGCAAGCGAGCATAACTGAAGTTGCCCTAAGCGAGAGTGCCGTCTTCTCCCTTCTCCAGTCCTTTTATAAGGAAGGATAAAAGTAACCGTCCGGCCCATTGTGTAACAGATCGTGGCTTTAATTAGTACGTCAAAAGATTGCCTAAATCACGGTCTGGAGGAGTTCCACGACCGTGGTTTAGAGCGTGGATTCCATTACAGTTCTTCATGATTTCCACGACCGTACTTTTGACCGTATAACTCTCTGGAATGCTCTACGCTCATGATGTCAAGTTCCACGGCCGTGGTTTTGGGCGTGAACTTCATTACGACCGTATTTTAGAGCGTGGAAGCATAGATTACTCGTAGTTTCCTTTGTTTCGTGCCATTCCTCATCCTAACATCTTCCTAGGCTTCTTTGTGGTGTCCTCAATCCTTGGATGTGCTCAACTCATCTCCATCCTCTCTTAATTTGTTCGGTTTTAGCTCTTATTTGCCTATAATCAACACAAAGCTTATGTAGACCTCTATATCGACAATATAGACAAACTAGCTAACAATTGCTTCAATGCCTTATCAATGAACACTGTAATGGATGAAAAACATCTAGAAAACGTGCCTAAAATATCACAATATTTCATGCTAACAAAATACCCCATCACAAAAATGTAAGTGCAATACCTTGGGTTGCCTCCCAAGAAGCGCTTGTTTAAGGTCCGTAGCTAGACCAGATTCTCACTTATTCGAGTGCGGTAGGCGTGAACTCTTCAACTTGGAGTTCCGGCGAATAATTCTTGAGTCGTTGACTGTTCACCTTAAAGCTTCTGCCCTTTTCACCCCATACTTCAACTGCACCATGGGGAAAAACACATTTAATTAAATAAGGTCCGGTACAACGAGATTTAAGCTTACCTGGGAAGAAACGAAGTCTTGAATTAAAGAGGAGAACTTGATCTCCTTCTTTGAGGTCCTTTGGAATGATATGCTTATCATGCCAACGCTTCGCTCTTTCTTTGTATATCTTGGCGTTTTCATAGGCGTTCAAGCGGAGTTCTTCAAGTTCGTTAAGGTCTAGAAGACGTTTCTCTCCCGCCTCCTTCATGCCGAAGTTCAGCCACTTTATTGCCCAAAACGCTTTGTGTTCTAGCTCTACCGGCAAGTGACAAGACTTCCCATACACAAGGTTGTATGGTGTCGTTCCTATGGGAGTCTTATATGCAGTCCGGTACGCCCATAATGCGTCATCTAGCTTCAAAGACCAATCCTTCCTTGTCCTTGAAACCGTCTTCTCTAGGATCCCTTTAATCTCCCGGTTCGAGATCTCCACTTGTCCACTAGTTTGTGGATGATAAGGGGTGGCGATCTTGTGGGTCACCCCATACTTAGCTAATAGAGCTTCGAATCGTCGGGCAATGAAGTGAGAACCTCCATCACCTCATACTTAGCTAATCAGCAAACCATGGTTCATTACCTTTACTAATCTTGCCGATGCACTCCTCTATGATGTGTAGTTGCTCGTCTGGAAAGGAGTCATCTATGGGTAGATGGTCGTCCTCTAGATGTGGTAGACGACTCAATTGATCCGCAACAGAATTTTCCGATCCCTTCTTGTCGCGGATCTCTAGATCGAATTCTTGTAGGAGAAGAATCCATCTAATTAGCCTTGGCTTCGCTTCTTTCTTTGCAAGTAGATATCGGATTGCAGCATGATCCGTGTATACTATCACCTTTGCACCTACAAGATAAGAGCGAAATTTGTCAAATGCATATACAATTGCTAAGAATTCTTTTTCTGTAGTGGCGTAGTTGAGCTGCGCTTCATCTAGCGTCTTGCTAGCGTAGTAGATAGCGTGGGTTCGTCCTTCTTTCTTTTGCCCAAGAACAGCTCCTATAGCTACGTCACTTGCATCACACATAACCTCAAAGGGAAGATTCCAATACGGAGGTTGAATGATCGGGGCTGAGATTAGAGCTTCCCGAATTTTATTGAACGCATCTAGGCATTCCTGTGAAAAATCAAATACTGCATCCTTCATCAATAGATTAGTAAGAGGCTTTGATATCTTAGAGAAGTCCTTTATAAAGCGTCTATAAAATCCAACATGTCCTAGAAAACTTCTTATCCCCTTCACCGAAGATGGAGGAGGGAGCTTTTCTATTGTCTCTATCTTAGCTTTGTCTACTTCAATCCCTCTACTAGAGATCAAATGTCCTAATACAATGCCTTCTTTCACCATAAATTGACACTTCTCCCAATTAAGAACTAGGTTAGTGTCCTCACACCTTTGTAACACAAGAGCAAGCTTAGAAAGACAATTGTCAAAAGAGGAACCATAAACGGAGAAGTCATCCATAAAAACCTCCATGATTTCCTCTATATATTCTGAGAAGATGGCCATCATGCACCTTTGAAAGGTGGCTGGGGCGTTGCAAAGCCCGAACAGCATTCTCCTATAGGCAAACGTACCCCACGGGCACGTGAATGTGGTCTTCTCTTGATCGTCCGGGTGTATCGGGATCTAGAAGAAACCACTATAACCGTCAAGATAACAAAAATGTGAGTGTTGTGCTAACCTCTCAAGCATTTGGTCGATGAAGGGTAATGGGAAGTAATCCTTCCTCGTCGCGTTGTTTAGCTTGCGGTAATCTATGCACATCCTCCATCCCATCACAGTTCGTGTAGGAATGAGCTCATTATTTTTGTTGGTGATAACCGTCATTCCTCCTTTCTTTAGAACCACCTGTACGGGGCTCACCCACTTGCTATCGTAAATAGGGTAGATGATACCTACATCAAGTAGTTTAAGAATTTCCCTCTTGACAACCTCCTTCATGGTCGGATTTAACCGCCTTTGAGGTTGTCGCGAAGTTCTAAAATCTTCCTCCATTAGGATCTTATGCATACATAGTGAAGGTTTGATTTCTACTAGATCCTCTATAGTATACCCTAGGGCTTTCCTATGTTTCTTAAGAACAACCATAAGCTTACTATGTTCATCGATACTCAAATCGGAACTAACGATTACCGGAAAGGTAGAATTAGATCCTAGAAATGCGTACCTTAGATGTGTGGGAAGTGGCTTCAATTCCATCACCATAGGAGTCTCTAATGGTTCTTGAGGAGTGTCCCATGCTTCCTTAGAAGTATCTAAGGGTCTAGAAGTTGTTGGAGAAGAATCAAGAGAAGTGGTGGAAAGAACACAATTGTCTTCAGATTCACCCAAAATTACGGAACCCTTGACTTCTCCACGGCCGTGGTTTTGGGCGTGGAAATCAATTACGGTACCTCGGTTTGCTCCACGGCCGTGGTTTTGGCCGTGTAACTTACTGGAGTCCTCTGAATAAGTGATTACGGTCATGTTGGTAGAAACCACGGCCGTGGAATAGCATGTCTGGCCGTGATTTCTCACGTTTTTTGACCCATCGTATAGTTTCTCAAACTCCTCTTCATGCACTTCCTTTTGCTCCTCCAAAGCTCTAATTTCTTCATTGCATTCCTCTTCTTCACCTATATCCATAATGCTCATAGAGATCACCTTTTGCAAGGGATCCTTAAAGAGAATCGAACTTACCTCCTCTCTAGATAGCTCCTCGTCATGGATATTGAATATATCATCTTCAAAAGCTGGTTCTTTCATCAAAGTGGAAAGAACAAACTCTACCTTCTCTTCTCCTATGTCGAAGGCGAGTCTAGCATTCTTGCAATCGACCATACAGCCGGAAGTTGCAAGAAACGGTCTTCCGAGTATGATCGGGACCGGACTATCTGCAGGAATGTCAAGCACAACAAAATCTATAGGAACATAGAACTTACCAAGCTTGACCGGAACGTCTTTGACTATACCGAATGGACGAGTTATGGATCGATCCGCCATGTATAATGTCATCTTCACCGGTTTAGGTTCGCCTAAACCGATTTTTCTGCATAAGGCAAGCGGAATGATGCTCACGCTTTCTCCTAAGTCACATAATGCATCATATGTGACATCTCCCAATCCTATGGGAACACAAAATGACCCCGGATCCTTCAATTTTGGGGGCATCTTTTCCTTCATAGTCTATGAGATTTGAAGAATCTGAACTCATCTTGACTTCTCCAAAATCCTCTAGTTTCCTCTTATTATAGAGGATTTCCTTCAAGAACTTTCCATAAGCGGGCATACCTACAATTGCATCAATGAAAGGTATATTAATATGCAGTTTACTCATGAGTTCAATAAACTTACCAAATTGTTTGTCTAAACGCGCTCTTGCTCTAGATTGTGGGAATGGTAGGGGAGGTTTGTAAGCTGGAGGAGGAACGTAGATGTCTTCCTTCTCCTTCCCCTTTTTCTTCTCTTTCTCGACGGGAAATTCTACAAACTTAGGTTGCGGATCGGTGGTTGTCGCTCCGCTCCTAGTTGTGATAGCCATGACCCTTCCTTTTGGGTTATCCTCCGTCTTTCCTGGAAGTTTTCCTTGATTCCTAGGAACTTCCTCAGCATTGCTAAACATTTGGTTTTCTAAAACCTTTTGGGCTTTATCAACCTTAGTAATAGCGCTATCAACCTTAGTGAGATGACTCTCCAATCCTTGAAGTTTTCCCAAGATTGTTTCCAACATGGGATCGGGCTTCTCTTTCCCCGAAGTGCTTCCAATATTAGATGTTTGCCCCGGGCTTTTCAAAGGAGTGGAAGAAGAAGAAGGTGGAGTTAGTGAATTTCCTGAATTGGGATAAGAATTACCGGAATTTTGTTGGTTAGAACGCCAATTGTTGTTGTTTGAACTCCTATTGTTGTTCCAATTGTTGTTCCGGTTGTTGTTGTTGTTCCAATTATTCCGGTTGTTGTTCCAGTTATTGCGATTGGTATTCTCATTCCCATTGTGGTTATTGTTGTTTCCTAAATAACCGACATCCTTCTCACTAGACTTTGGAAAGCTAGCCTTTATGACTTCCTTCAACTCTTTAATCTCCGTGTTGAGAGAAAAGATTTGAGTTTGAGCGGCTTGTGTTAGCTTTGCTCCTTGCTCCACATAATGTGCTTCTACTTTCCAGTGGGAATACTACTCTATGACTCGGGCTTGCTTCTCAATGAAGTCCCGAGCATCATCTTCCCTCATGTCCATGAATGCGCCACATGAAAGGGATTGGAACTTGAATTGTGTTTCCACATCCAGCCCCTTGTATTATATCTCTAATAGCTCCAACTTGGAAATGCCATGGTGTGGGCAATCCAATAGTAAATCCTGAAATCTCTCCCAAGATTGAAACAAACTTTCGTTAGACCACATAGAAAATGCATTAATCTTACCTCTCAACTCCGCCGTTTTGGATGACGGAAAGAATTTGGTGAGGAACACCGAAGAAAGATCCTCTCATGTGTCAAGTTTTCCATTTGGAAGAGCTTGATACCAAGATAAAGCTTTCCCATTCTAAGAGAAGAAGAACGGCTTGATCTTGTAGTTGTTGGTGGTTGCATTCTTTGGCTTCATCGTCTCCATCAAGATCTCATAGTTTTGTAAATGTTGATGTGAAGAGTTTTCAACACTCGTTCCCCCAAACTGATTTTGCCGAACGATGGTAATGACTTGTGGGTTGAAGCTAAACCCCTGCATATCATCAGCATCAAAGTTCACACCTAGACGCCGTGGTTGCTGAATTGGATCCATCCTTTGGCCAAGAGTTCTTGGCCTTTCATCTACACGTGTGGCTCTCGCGTTCCCAGCTGGGACACGATAATTGGCAGCCGGTCTTGGAACAAATGGGTTCATATTGATCGTCAGATCAATATCATCTAGTGGCGGCATGGAGGAGTCACTATCCTCATCGGATGAGCTGGCCCTAATTGATCTTGACGATTTCCTCTTCTGCTTCTTCTTCTTGAGGTCGTTTATTTCCAGTTTCATTTGAAACATCATATCCGTTAGATCATCAACCTTCGATTGATGATGTTCGGATTCTTCCTTGCGAGTTTTCTCGCTCCACCTAAATTGAGATTCGGACTCCGCTAACTACGCTTGATAATCTCGTTCTCTTTCTTCATCCATCTTTCTTTCCTTGATCTTCTTCCTCAAAGTCTTCTCAAGCTCTTGATCAAGAGGTAAGAGGTCTTTGTTGTTTCTAGACCTGCGCATATACCTAAAGTAACCTGCAAATATCACTCACAAAAGATATCAAATAACAAGAGCTAAGCTCCCAAGCTTGACAACCGGCAACCGAATTCGGCCTAGACCAAATCCCCGGCAACGGCGCCAAAAACTTGTTCGCCACTTAGCGTGCGTGCAAATAAGCTTTAAATTTATAAAACTAGAATCACGCAAGCGAACCCGCAGTGTACGGATCGACGTAGTTAAGCAAGAATTCCAGAGTATCGAACACATGGATTTGGGGGGAACAAATTCAGTTTGTAAATTGTCAAGCAAGTAAATATATGAGCTTTGCAAATATTGGGAAAACAGCAACCCTAAAGATCCAAGTATCTAATTGTGGCAATCGATTCAAGATATACTAAAGAACTAAGGATAGAGTTAAGAGTTGCAAAGGTATGCTAAGGTAAAGCAATGTACGGTGAAGTTCCAAGGCTTTATATGACTTATCTATAAACACTCTCTATAAAGGTTGTTGAGGCTTCAGTATAGAAAGGATCTAAAGACAAGAATTAATCTCAAATACCCAAACTTGTAACCCAAGGATCAAGACTAACTAAACCGATTAAGGTTGTGACACTCGAAATCGAAGTAGAGGTTGTTGAGGCTTCACTACTACCTAGAAAAGGACAAACCTAGACTAGATTAAAACTAATCTTTAACCTTGGATCAAAGTAAAATCAAAGTTCGTAAATTAGGGAAAATTACGGGCAGATCTTGAGTTCCACGGCCGTGGAAACTCAAGAACAGACCGTGATTCAGTTCGTCGACGAGATCTCTCTAACTCTCAGGGTCCAATCTGTTTACGATCGATCTATCATCATCTAAGCCACAACTATCAACCCTTCACCTTAGAATTGCTAAAGGGTTTTAGCTAACAACAGTTATTATGATATCAAATTCAAGATTTAGAAGAATGAAAGATGAAAACCTTCGAAAACCTTCAATAAACTTCAAATCAATCTCAAATCCACAAAAAATGGTATAATGTATATCAGATTTGGAATAACACAAACCAATCACAATCCTTGATAAGAACGAAGAGCGGGATGTCAATCCGTCTTCTAAACAAACCTAGGAACAAAAGCGCAACTTCCAAATCTTCAAGCCTTCGTAAATCTCCATTGCGAAATTGCAATCCTCCGCACGTCCAATGAAACCCTAGGCACGTGCAAGCGAGCGTAAGCGAAGCTGCCCTAAGCGAGAGTGCCATCTTCTCCCTTCTCCAGTCCTTTTATAAGGAAGGATAAAAGTAACCGTCCGGCCCATTGTGTAAAAGATCGTGGCTTTAATTAGTACGTCAAAAGATAGCCTAAATCACGGTCTGAAGGAGTTCCACGACCGTGGTTTAGAGCGTGGATTCCATTACGGTTCTTCATGATTTCCACGACCGTACTTTTGACCGTATAACTCTCTGGAATGCTCCACGCTCATGATGCCAAGTTCCACGGCCGTAGTTTTGGGCGTGAACTTCATTACGACCGTATTTTACAGCGTGGAAGCATAGATTACTCGTATTTTAGAGCGTGGTTTTGGGCGTGAACTTCATTACGACCGTATTTTAGCACACTTAATCCAATGGCGGCTTATGAGGCTCACCACTACCTAGGGTTTGTCATCTTTGGGATCTAAGAGCAAGGATCACCGGGTAAGTCTCTCCCAACACTTAGTTGCTAACACTAGGTCACCCTAGGATAGATTTAACTCAACAAACACTTAGGATTTCAACATTCTAACAATCTAAGACTAGATCCATCGAACCAGGTAAGATCACGGTTTGTTCTACCTTTCCACGGCCGTGGTTTGGCAAGAACTGACCGTGATTCCTAACAGAAGCTACGTTCATGCACACAAGTCATCCAAAGGTAAATCTAAGTCCATCCTATCATAGCCCTAGCCATAACCATCCTTTCCTTACCCTAGAACCACATCTATTTAGCCTACAACATTCATAATAGAAATCGAAATCATCAAACATAAAATCATGGCATCCAATTGCAAGATAATGAAGAGAAAGAGATGAACAAGTGAAGTAAACAAACCAAGTTGAAAAATAGAATTAGAATGACTCACAACCCTTCTTAAAGAAGGTTCAAATGGTTCATACAACTCTAGAAATCGATTCCGAAATTCTTCACTACTAAGCTATCAAATCTATCAATGGTGTGTTCTTCTTCTTCTCCAATGAAACTCTTCTCCAATGGTAGCTTCCTTCTACCTCCTTCTCAAAGAATCTTCTTGTTGAGAGAGTATTTTGATGATAGTGGATAATGGAGAGCTGCTCCAAGATGCTTCTCTCAGCCAATGCAGGACCACTTTTATACTACAACTTTGCAAGAGCTGGCCAAGAGATCGTGGCACAGCTGTCACGAAAACCTGGCAAAATCCACGGGTAGAATCACGGCCGTGGAGTGTCAGTGAACCATGATTTTGTGCTTCAGCTTTGCTTTTGATCATTAAGCTTCGATTTGGTGCATGGCTTGTGTTGGCAAGGTTCCATGAGTCCTCCCTAGCCTTTAGTTTGCATCCTAATGAGTCCGAGGGTGTGTCATCTTGATGAACGATCCTCAAACGTATCGTTTTAGCTCCTAAATCTTCCCAAAATACCTACAAAGTAATGCACAAGTCCGTGTAGACGTCTATCTCGACAAAATACGTGATTTGAGTGCAAACGCCATGAACTAATGCTAAACCATGCATGAATGAGTGAGAAATCTATCTAAATGATTACCTAAAACTAAGTCATAAATCGTGCTATCAAAATACCCCATACTTAAGTGCTCGTCCCCGAGCAAATTCTCAACCATAGACTACAAGATAACATGATTTATGTATGCAGAAAAATGGCAAAATATTTTTGGATTTGTGCTTCTACTATTGGATCACCTTCATAGTCATGTTTTATGGCAACGGACAAGCAATTATGTATTAAACAAGTGAAGGCATGGAAAGACAATTGCACTTAACTCGAAAGTAATGCATGAAATGTAAAGATGAAGAGGTCAAGAAGATCAAGAGTATATCCAATCTAGATTACTAAGTCTTACAAACATGCAAATAGGTTATAAGGTCTTATGAAATAAAAGGCCAAGAAACGTTGTGACTAGGTGGGGATTTTTCTAGGTTATGTGATGCTAATCCGGGAATGGAACTAACTCCACAATCTTGTCCTCGATCAACTTCCCTCAAGTGTATATTTTCTCTATCTTTTCTTTCTTTTCTTTTTCTTTGACTTATTTTTGAGACAATGGCATTGGTGTACAAAAGCCGAAACCTTGGTGATTAGCCATCCTCGGGCTTTTTCTATTTTTCGAGGTGCATCCACACCGGGCACACATACCAAAGTTCGTTAGGACTATTGGTTTATTTGACTTTGGCAAGGCACCAACACCCGATTATGTGAAGTGTACCGAGTTACTTGTCATTTAAACCAACGCCCCCAAACCTATATTTTTGGCTACACTTTCGCAACAAATTCAGCATTTTATTCATGACATTCTTTCATCAACATCTTCACCCCACACTTGCTTTTCACACACATCAACACACTAACATGCTCCTATTCCCGGATGGGTCAAAAGAGGTCAAATTTATATCAGTTGAGGTGTTCAAACAATCATGATCAAGATGAGAAGTAGAGAAAGATGAATTGCCTCATTCATTCCTAGATGGTATGAAAGAACTATCATGTAATTTCGACTTTCAATACTCAATCCATTCTAGGCAACATCATGATCACAAATCATTCATGGGATTCAAGAGAAGTAGTTCAAGTCCACATATGCATTTATCAATGCAATACATAAGGCCATCCATAGCCAATTCACAAGACAAGATTCATTATTAGGATCATATCCAAGCCTAGAAGGCACCAAAAATTTTTTTAAATTTTCTGAATTTTTATGGGATTTTCGAAATGAATATATACAATGCAAGACATGTGAAAATTTTAAACTATCCTAGATGCTCATCATGCAAAAGATCATGCAAACCCCACCCCATACTTAGAAACACATTGTCCCCAATGTGTAAATGAAGTAAAGTAGAGTGAAAGAAGGTTCTCACAATGTAAAAATGGTTTGCTATGGTATTTGGGATTCTCAAGTAGAATTGATGTTGGATGATCCTATCAACAATGGTAGAGAGCTCTAAGTATTCATCAAGGCGTCGAGACCCGCGCTAGGCACAGCTAGCCGTCCAAGTTTCGCGTCCGCTCCACCCATAATTGATGAGGGGTTCATCATCATCATTAACTTGTCATGCAAGGCTTCCAATGCTACTAAGGCTCTAGCACACACACAAAGCACACAAAACACACACAAAAATAGAAAAAATCTAAAACGAAAACAAAACGAGAAAGGGAAAGTGTTACCAATGGGTTGCCTCCCACCAAGCGCTTCTTTAAGGTCATTAGCTTGACCAAACTCGGGGGCGTCTATTCAAGGTGAAGTGGGGCAATCATGTCCACCAGAGCTCCCGGGATATACCTCTTCAAACGGTGCCCATTCACCTTAAAGTTTCCACAATGCTCCCCTCCTATCTCAATAGCTTCATGGGAAAAGATCTTTTTCACCACATATGGCCCGGTCCATCTTGATTTTAGCTTTCCGGGGAAGAGCCGCAACCTTGAGTTGAAGAGAAGGACAAGGTCGCCTTCACTCAACTCCTTTGGGATGAGGCGCTTGTCATGCCACCATTTGGTTCTCTCCTTATAGATCCGGGCATTCTCATAAGCTTCCAACCGGATCTCCTCAAGGGCGTTTATATCAAGCAACCTCTTCTCTCCCGCCTCCTTGAGGTCAAAATTTAGCCACTTAATGGCCCAATAAGCTCTATGCTCCATTTCCACCGGAAGATGGCAAGACTTGCCATAGACTAATTTGTAAGGAGTGGTGCCAATTGGTGTCTTGAAACCGGTCCTATATGCCCACAAGGCATCATTGAGCTTCATAGTCCAATCCTTTCTAGTTCTAGATACCGTCTTCTCGAGAATGACCTTTATCTCCCGGTTGGAGATCTCCACTTGGCCACTAGTTTGGGGATGGTAAGGTGTTGCCACCTTATGAGTCACCTCATACTTAGCCAAAAGTGCCCCAAAGTTCCTAATGGTGAAGTGCTTCCCTCCATCACTTATGATCACCCTTGGTGTTCCAAACCTAGGAAAGATCACTCGGTTGAAGAATCGCACCACAACCTTGGTGTCATTTGTAGGAGAAGCGATTGCCTCCACCCATCTTGATACATAATCAACCGCCAATAGGATGTAGAGGTTGCCACATGAAGAAGGGAATGGTCCCATGAAGTCCACACCCCATACATCAAATATCTCCACTTCTTGAATGTTGTTCAAGGTCATTTCATTCCTCCTTGAGATGTTGCCCGTCCTTTGGCAAGCATCACAAGCCGCCACAAAGCTTTGCACATCCTTGAACAAACTTGGCCAAAAGAAGCCCGATTGCAACACTTTAGCACATGTCTTGTGTGAGCTAGCATGCCCTCCACATGGAAAGGAATGACAATGGTGGATCACACTCTCCACCTCATCCTCCGGTATGCATCGTCTAAACATTCCATCCGGCCCTCTCTTGAACAAAAGTGGTTCACTCCAATAGTAGTGTCTCACGTCCTTGAAGAACTTCTTCCTTTAGGCATATGTCAAACCGGGAGGCACTTCCTCACACACTAAGTAATTCACAATGTCGGCAAACCATGGCTCGCTTCCTCTAGACACTTGGAACAAGCATTCCTCCACCATTTGCAATTGCTCATCCCGGAATGAGTCATCAATTGGGATGTCATCTCTTTCAAGCTCCAATGGTGGGAGTCTACTAAGGTGATCCACCACGGAGTTTTCGGATCCCTTCTTGTCCCGGATTTCCAAATCAAACTCTTGAAGAAGAAGTATCCACCGAATCAACCTTGGTTTGGCATCCTTCTTTGTAAGTAGATAACGGATCGCAGCATGATCCGTATAAACTATGACCTTCGCTCCGACAAGATATGAGCGGAACTTCTCAAATGCATACACAACCGCTAGCAACTCCTTCTCAGTGGTAGCATAATTGAGTTGGGCATCATCTAGCGTCTTGCTAGCATAATAAATAGCATGAGTGTGCCCATCTTTCCTTTGCCCCAAAACAGCCCCAACGGCTACATCACTTGCATCACACATGATCTCAAACGGTAGACTCCAATCCGGAGGTTGCATGATAGGTGCGGAGATCAAGGCGTTCTTCAACCTACAAACAGCCTCAAGGCAATCTTTGGAGAAAACAAATTCAACATCTTTCATTAGTAGGTTAGTGAGAGGCTTAGAAATTTTAGAGAAGTCTTGAATAAACCTCCGGTAGAAACCGGCATGCCCTAAGAAACTCCTTACCCCTTTTACCGAGGTAGGTGGTGGCAACCTCTCTATCGTTTCAATCTTGGCCCTATCAACCTCAATGCCACGGTTAGACACCAAGTGTCCTAACACAATACCTTCATTTACCATGAAGTGGCATTTTTCCCAATTCAAGACAAGATTTGTCTCTTCACATCTTTGCAATACTAATGACAAGTTAGCCAAGCAATTATCAAAGGAAGAACCATAAACAGAGAAATCATCCATAAACACTGGCATGATATTTTCTATGTATTCCGAAAAGATAGCCATCATGCACCTTTGGAAGGTGGCGGGTGCATTACACAACCCAAATGGCATTCTCCTATAGGCAAAGGTTCCCCATGGACATGTAAATGTTGTTTTCTCTTGCTCATCGGGGTGGATAGGGATTTGGAAGAATCCACTATAGCCATCTAGGTAGCAAAAATGAGAATGTTGAGCTAACCTCTCTAGCATTTGGTCAATGAAGGGGAGAGGGAAGTGATCTTTCCTAGAGGCCATGTTCAACTTCCTATAATCAATGCACATTCTCCACCCCGTAACCGTCCTAGTTGGGATTAGTTCGTTGTTCTCATTGGTCACTACGGTCATTCCACCCTTCTTAGGCACTACATGAACGGGACTAACCCACTTACTATCCGAGATAGGGTAGATAATCCCCGCATCTAGCAACTTAATGATCTCCTTTTTTACTACCTCTTTCGTTATAGGATTCAATCTTCTTTGATGTTCAATAGAGGGTTTATGATTATCTTCCATCATTATCTTATGCATGCACAAAGAAGGTTTTATGCCAACCAAATCATCAATAGTATAGCCAATGGCTTTCCTATGCAATCTTAGTTCATGCAACAACTTAGCAAGTTCATCATCACCCAAGCATGCATTCACAATCACCGGATATGTAGAATTATCACCAAGGAAAGCATACTTTAAATGAGAGGGAAGGGGTTTAAGTTCAAGTTTAGGAGGACCTTTATCGAGTGTAGACGATCCAAATAAGGTTGGATGAGATGAATCAAAAGCAAATGAAGGCTCTCCATGGCTCCTAGAAGCTTGATCACCATCAAGAGCTGATCCAGGGGAAACCACGGCCAACTCCACGGTTTGCTCCAAGTCCACGGCCATGGAAGCTACTAAGCCTTCTTCCCAGAGTTGTCCAGAGAGTTCTACGGCCGTGGAACACAAATCTCGACCGTGGAACCCACAGGTGTTTAGCACTTCTTTGTGGTCTTCGAATCCAACTCTTGTCTCCTTTTCTAGTGCTTCCAAGGCCTTGATTTCTTCATTGCAAGCCTCCTCAACACCTTCCTCCATCATACTTAAGGTAAGAACCTTCTCCAAGGGATCCTTGATCAAGATCGAGCTCACAACTTCTCTAGATTCCTCTTGCTCGACTATGTTGAAGACATCCTCATCAAGGGTTGGCCCTTTCATCATTGTGGACAACTTGAACTTGATGTTCTCTTCCCCAATGTTGAAGGAGAGAGTCCCATTCTTGCAATCCACTAGGCATCCGGAGGTGGCTAGGAAAGGTCTTCCTAAGATGATGGGAACCGGATAGTCCGCCGGAATATCCAAGACAACAAAATCAATTGGCACATAGAATCCTCCTAGTTGCACCGGGATGTCTTCTAAAATCCCCACCGGATGAGTGATAGAACGGTCCGCCATATAAAGGGTCATCTTGACCGGTTTTGGCTCTCCTAGCCCAACCTTGTTGCAAAGTGCAAGCGGTATGATGCTTACACTTGCTCTAAGATCACAAAGGGCCTCATACTTCACATCTCCCACTCCAATTGGGACACAAAAGGAACCCGGATCTCTTAGCTTGGGAGGCATCTCCTCCTTCATTGTTTGGATCAATTCCGAAGATCTTTTGGTCATTCTTATCTCCCCATACTCTTCCAACTTCCTTTTGTTGGAGAGTATTTCCTTTAAGAACTTGCCATACGCCGGCATACCTAAGATAGCATCCATGAACGGAATGTTAATATGCAATTTAGACATTAGTTCAAGGAACTTACCAAAGTGATTGTCCAAGCGAGCTCTTGCTCGTGATTGTGGGAATGGTAGTGGTGGCTTGTATGGAGGCGGTGCCACATATGTTGGCTCAACATCCTTGCTCTTGCCTCCATCTTCTTGCAATTTTTCCTCTTCTACCAATACTTGCTTCCCCTTAGCATTGTCCTTGGGCAAAGGATCTTTCATACTCAACCCGCTCCTTGTAGTAATGGCCAACACTTGGCCTCTTGGGTTGTCTTCGATTCTTCCGGGAAGCTTTCCCGGATATCTATGTGCTTCACCCGCTTTTTGGAACACTTGTGCCTCCAACACTTTTTGAGCCTTAGAAATTGAAGTGACCGTGCTCTCAAGACTACTCAACCTTCCAAGCAATTGCTCAAACATCATTTCGGTTCTATCCCTTGGAGGTTGAGTAAATCCGGGTGGAGGTTCTTGCGAAGCTTTTGGTGGTGGAGTTGTGCTTGTGGAAGCGGGAGGGTTCAAGGCTCCATCCGGGTTAGAATAGGAAAACCCGGGATGGTTGTGGTTGGGCCGGTAATTGTTAAATTGCCGGTTGTTGTTGAAATTCCTTGGGCCTTGAAATTGTTGTAATTTCCCCTTCCCATATAATTCACATCCTCCTCCTTGGAAGATAATTTAACTTGTGGAAGCACTTGGGGAGTCGCTTGGTTCTTCAAAGTTGTAGCACACAACTCCCTCAAGGACTTTAGCTCGTTGTTGATGGCGTCAAGCTTGAAATTGCTCATGGTGACCTCACTCACCTCATATTCTCCCGCCTTTCTCCCTTCACTCTTCTTATGGGAGTATTTCTCAATCACTAGAGCTTGTTTTTCTACAAACTCCCAAGCATCATCCACATGCTTCTCCATGAAAGTCCCACCGGAAAGGGATTGAAGCTTGAATTGGCTATCTTCATCAAGTCCCTTGAAGTAGATCTCCAATAGCTCAATTTTCGGTATGCCTTGGTGTGGACAATCTAGGAGAAGGTCTTTGAACCTCTCCCAAGACTTGAACAAACTCTCTCTATCCTTCATCACGAAGGCATTGATCTTCCCTCTTAACTCGGTAGTCTTGGAAGGTGGGAAGAACTTAGTCAAAAACTCGGTTGCCATCTCCTCCCAAGTACCAACTCGCCCTTGTGGAATAGATTGATACCAAGCCAAGGCTTTATCCTTAAGTGAGAAGGAGAAAGCCCTAAGCTTATGGTTGTTGCTTTCCAAACTAGGCGGTCTTAGAGTCTCCATCAAGATCTCATAGTTCATCAAGTGTTGATGAGGAGACTCTCCTTCCATCCCTCCAAATTGATTATGCCGGATCATTTGTAGAACTTGAGGGCGGAGTTCGTAATCATGGGCTGCGGGATCTCCTAAGTTCACACCCGGACGGTGTGCTCTTTGTGCCGGATCCATACGTTGCCCTAACGTTTGTGGCTCTTCCATAGCAATGGGCACAACCCTAATATTTACGCTCAGGATGTGATACGCAATGGGTTTTAAATTTATATTCTCGTTATATTTATCCTAACTCCTAGCGAACCCGCAGTGTACGGGACGTTTGTAGTAGGGATAGTATTCTGAGGTCGAACACAAAGACTAAGGTGAGATTGATTCGATTTATGATTGAGTTTAGTAAAGATCTAGGTTAAGAGAAGCGAAAGAAATAAAGAAATGAAAATCTCAATGTTTTTGGTTGGTTTTTAGGTGATCAATCAAGGATCACAAATCATGCAAAGTAAACGATCAACTAAACTATGAATCAACACAAACGAACAAGCTAAATACGAGATATAGATCAAAGATAGAAAGGCGGATTCTAGGGGATGGAAGTTCCGGTTATGGCCTAGGACTCAAGCTATAATCATTCCTTGGATTAACTATGATATGTTGGGAGTAAGTGTTTCTAGATTGGGATCAATCACCGGGTAGGTCTCATGGTCCACTAATCCATTCCTAAGGTCTTATCACCGGGTAAGTCTCTAAGAACCTAAGGGACGGAATTCTACACAAACCGGATTGTTACCTAGGGATCTAACCTATTCTTACCGGGTAAGTCTCGAATGGGTTAGTCCTAAACAACCATCCTAGCACACTTAATCCAATGGCGGCTCATGAGGCTCACCACTACCTAGGGTTTGTCATCTTTGGGATCTAAGAGCAAGGATCACCGGGTAAGTCTCTCCTAACACTTAGTTGTTAACACTAGGTCACCCTAGGATAGATTTAACTCAACAAACACTTAGGATTTCAACATTCTAACAATCTAAGACTAGATCCATCGAACTAGGTAAGATCACGGTTTGTTCTACCTTTCCACGGCCGTGGTTTGGCAAAAACTGACCGTGATTCCTAACAGAAGCTACATTCATGCACACAAGTCATCCAAAGGTAAATCTAAGTCCATCCTATCATAGCCCTAGCCATAACTATCCTTTCCTTACCCTAGAACCACATCTATTTAGCCTACAACATTCATAATAGAAATCGAAATCATCAAACATAAAATCATGGCATGCAATTGCAAGATAATGAAGAGAAAGAGATGAACAAGTGAAGTAAACAAACCAAGCTGAAAAATAGAATTAGAATGACTCACAACCCTTCTTAAAGAAGGTTCAAATGGTTCATACAACTCTAGAAATCGATTCCGAAATTCTTCAATACTAAGCTATCAAATCTATCAATGGTGTGTTCTTCTTCTTCTCCAATGAAACTCTTCTCCAATGGTAGCTTCCTTCTACCTCCTTCTCAAAGAATCTTCTTGTTGAGAGAGTATTTTGATGATAGTGGATAATGGAGAGCTGCTCCAAGATGCTTCTCTCAGCCAATGCAGGACCACTTTTATACTACAACTTTGCAAGAGCTGGCCAAGAGATCGTGGCACAGCTGTCACGAAAACCTGGCAAAATCCACGGGTAGAATCACGGCCGTGGAGTGTCAGTGAACCGTGATTTTGTGCTTCAGCTTTGCTTTTGATCATTAAGCTTCGATTTGGTGCATGGCTTGTGTTGGCAAGGTTCCATGAGTCCTCCTTAGCCTTTAGTTTGCATCCTAATGAGTCCGAGGGTGTGTCATCTTGATGAACGATCCTCAAACGTATCGTTTTAGCTCCTAAATCTCCAAAAATACCTACAAAGTAATGCACAAGTCCGTGTAGACGTCTATCTTGACAAAATACGTGATTTGAGTGCAAACGCCGTGAACTAATGCTAAACCATGCATGAATGAGTGAGAAATCTATCTAAATGATTACCTAAAACTATGTCATAAATTGTGCTATCAACGCCATCGTCCTCCTCATCCTCATCCTCCTGCACTGGAGCTCCTGTCACCTCGGTCGAGGTGCTGTGACAGCAACCGAGATGTGTCTCAGTCAAACTCCGTCTTCTCAATCTCTCGAACTTTTGTCCTTCCAATGTTGCTCTTGGGTTGCATTCCTTCCTTAGAGATTACCTACTTTCTGTCTAGGACGCCAAAAACAAAGCAAAGCAAAGAAAAAGCAAACTATCTAAAGCTAGACAAGAAAAGGGAAAAGAAAGCAATACCTTGGGTTGCCTTCCAAGAAGCGCTTGGTTTAAGGTCGCTAGCTGGACCGTACAGCATCTCTAAACATGCGGGAAGGTGTCCTCACCCCATACTTCATCTTCATTGTGAGGTGAGATAAAGAAATCTATCAAACATTCCAGCAAGTGCAAGTGCTCATCGTGGAATGAATCGTCTATGGGTGGTTCGTCCTTCTCGCGTGGAGAGGGAGGTAGCCGGCTGAGGTGATCCGCAACAGAGTTTTCGGATCCCTTCTTATCGTGGATCTCTAGGTCAAACTCTTGAAACAAGAGAATCCATCGAATAAGACGTGGTTTAGCATCCTTCTTAGCAAGCAAGTAACGAATAGTTGCATGGTCAGTGTAAACAATAACTTTCGCTCCCACTAAGTAAGATCGAAATTTCTTAAAAGCATATACAACCGTCAATAGCTCCTTTTCGGTGGTGGCGTAATTACGCTGAGCTTCGTCTAGCGTCTTGCTAGCGTAGTAAATGGCGGTGGTCCGGCATCTTTCTTTTGTCCAAGCACCGCCCCTACTGCCACATCACTCGCATCACACATGATCTCGAAGGGCAAAGTCCAATCCGGAGGCTGGATAATGGGAGAGGAGATTAGTGCTTCCTTAATCCTGTAAAATGCATCAAGACATTCCTGCGAAAATTCAAAAACAACATCCTTATTCAAGATTTTAGTTAGTGGTTTAGAAATCTTCGAGAAGTCCTTGATGAATCTCCTATAAAAACCTGCATGCCTCAGAAAACTCCGCACACCCTTAACAGAACAAGGGGGAGGAAGTTTCTCAATAGTCTCGATCTTAGCTCGATCGACCTCAATACCTTGGTTGGAAACGAGGTGTCCTAGTACGATGCCTTCATTAACCATAAAGTGACACTTCTCCCAATTCAAGACGAGATTAGTGTCTTCACATCTTTGTAGCACTAGAGAAAGGTTAGATAGGCAATCATCAAAAGAGGAACCATATACTGAAAAATCATCCATAAATACCTCCATGATCTCCTCTATATACTCGGAAAAGATAGCCATCATGCATCGGTGGAAGGTAGCGGGTGCATTACATAATCCAAATGGCATTCCTCCTATAAGCGAATGCCCCCCATGGACAAGTGAAAGTGGTCTTCTCTTGATCATCCGGATGGATAGGAATCTGAAAGAAGCCACTATAACCATCTAAATAGCAAAAATGTGAATGTTGGGCTAACCGTTCGAGCATCTGATCGATGAAGGGAAGTGGAAAATGGTCCTTCCGAGTGGCTACGTTCAGCTTCCTATAATCGATGCACACCCTCCAGCCCGTGATGGTCCTAGTTAAGATCAACTCGTTGTTCTTATTTGTCACAACGTTCATCCCTCCTTTCTTCGGAACTACGTGCACTGGGCTCACCCACTTGCTGTCCGAGATAGGAAATATAATACCTGCATCCAACAACTTAAGAATTTCTTTCTTCACGACCTCTTTCATGATCGGATTTAACCGTCTTTGAGGTTCCCGTGAAGTCTTATGATCATCCTCTATTAGAATTCTATGCATGCAGAAAGAAGGCTTAATGCCAATAAGATCATCAATAGTATAACCCAAAGCCTTTCGATGCTTTCTCGGGACATGCATTAGTTTAGATAATTCAGATTCGGAGAGGGGAGCACTAACGATGACGGGATAAGTAGAATCCGGTCCAAGAAAAACATACCTCAAGTAACTCGGGAGTTGTTTAAGCTCCACAACTAGGGGTGCTTTCTGAGGGGGATCCTCGATTCCTCTTTCCAGTGGAGTAGACTTAGATCGAAGGACTGGACTCTCAGAAGTCTTAGTTGACATCATCTCGCTTGCGACCTCGTTCGAGGTCTAGAGAGGGTGACCGAGATGTTCTTAAGTCAAGAACACCTCGCTTGGTCCAGAAAGTGCCTCGGTCGAGGTACTGCAAGTGGGACCGAAACTGGAGATTCTCTTCTCCTGGATTAAATTTTCAATCTTAGCTCCTGGATCTTCTTCCAGCGCCCTTAAGCTTTGTATATCTGCATCACAAGAAACATCTATACCTTCCTCCATTAAGCTAAAACTAATAACTCTCTCAAGTGGATCATTAATAAGGATAGAGCTCACCAATTCTCTTGATTCTTCTTCATCATAGATGTTGAAGATATCATCTCCCAGCGACTCTCCTTTCATTGCCGCAAGCAATGCAAACTCAACTTGATCACCGCCAATGTTGAATTGCAACTTGGCGTTCTTACAATCCACATTGCAACCCGAAGTTGTTAGAAATGGTCTCCCGAGAATGATAGGAACGGGATAATCTGCGGGAATGTCAAGCACAACAAAGTCTATAGGTAAATAAAATTTACCTAACTTAACCGGGTGATCTTCCAAAATGGCCACTGGATGGTTAATGGAGCGGTCCGCCATGTATAATCGTATCTTCACTGGCTTGGGCTCTCCAAGTCCGATCCTCACACATAGTCCAGCGGAATGATGCTCACGCTGGCTCCTAGATCACACAACGCTTCACAAGTGACATCCCCAACTTGAATGGGAATGCAAAACGAGCCGGGATCCCTTAACTTGGGTGCCATCTTCTCCTTCATGATTTGAATGAGCTCGGAGGATTTAGATGTCATCCATACTTCACCAAAGTCCTCCAGCTTCCTCTTCCTTGATAGGATCTCTTTTAAGAACTTCCCATATACGGGCATCCCTAGAATAACATCAAGAAAAGGGATATTAATATGTAGTTTATTCATCAAGTCAAGGAACTTACCAAAGTGCTTGTCTAGATGTGCTCTGGCTCTTGACAAGGGAATGGAAGTGGTGGTTTATATGCAGGAGGCGGGACATAAACTTCAGTTTTGTCCCGCGCTCTCTGAGGCTCCACCTCGGTTGGTACCTCGGCCGAACTGTTCTTCGTCTGTACCTGGACCGAGGTTTCTTCACTAGCATCGACCGAGGCACTGTATCTGCAGTTTTCAATCCACTTCTCGTCGTTATTGCCATGATTTGTCCTTTAGGGTTGCTCTCTGTCCTTGCTGGAATCTTCCCTGGATCTCTTGGCGCTTCATTCGCCTTATTAAAGAATTATTGTTCTAAGGCTTTTTGTGCCTTCGAAAATGAAGTCCTGGACGTCTCCATAGCATTGGGCTTGATTAAGATAGCCTCCAGCACTACATCTTTCTTCTTTGGTTGGGACGGGCTTGATCCAAGCTCTTGGCTCTTCAATGGAGTAAAAGAAGAAGAAGAGAGGAAGGGATTAGAAGAGTTGTTTGAATTGGAGTTAGAGTAAGAGTTACCAGAATTTTGATTATTTGGCCTCCAATTATTGTTGTTGGATCCTCTATTGTTGTTGTAGTTGTTGTTCCGGGAGCCATTGTTGTTGGATCCTCTATTGTTGTTGTAGTTGTTGTTCCGGGAGCCATTGTTGTTGTTCTGGTAACCATTGTTGTTCCTTGAGCCTTGATATCCTTCCTCTTCTTTCTTGGTGTGAGCAACCAAAAGTTCCTTCAATTGCTTCACATCATTCTTGAGGGATGTAAGTTGATTATCATTTAATGGAGCTTCTTGGAAATTAACTCTCTTAACTCCATTTTCAGCTCCTTGGTGCGAGTACTTCTCCATGTGCAAAGCTTGTTTTTCAATGAATTCCCAAGCTTCATCAATCGGCATGTCCATGAATGTGCCGGCGGATAGTAGTTGAAGGCTCTCCTTGTCCTTCATGTTGAAGTACTTCTCCATGTGCAAAGCTCTCCTTGTCCTTTAATGGAGCTTCTTGTTGAAGTAAATCTCCAACAACTATATCTTTGGAATCTCATGATGTGGGCAATCCAAAAGAACATCTTTAAATCTCTCCCATGACTTGGACAAACTCTCCTTGTCCTTCATGATGAATGCGCTAATCTTCCCTCTCATTTCGGCTGTTTTGGAGGAGGGGAAAGAATTTTGTCAAGAACTCCGTCGTCATCTCCTCCCAAGTGTTGATCTTTCCGGGAGGAAGAGACTGGTACCAAGTAAGCGCCCTGTCTTTCAAAGAAAAGTAAAAAGGCCTTAACTTGTAATTATTATTTTCCACTATTGAAGGTTTCAAGGTCTCCATCAAGATCTCATAGTTTTGTAGATGTTGATGTGAAGATTCCCTTTCTAGACCTCCGAACTGGAATTGGCGAATCATGGAAAGAACTTGCGGTCGAAGTTCATAATCATGCTCCGCTGGATCTCCTAGGTTGACTCCTGGACGCCTCACTTGCTGGTTTAGGTCCATCCTCTGCCCTAGGGTCTGTGGAATACCTACAAAAAGAACATCTCGGACTGGCATCCGAGGTGGAAGTATCTCGGCCGGAGCAACTGGAGCGGGGTCCTACCTCGGTCGAGGATCTGGTCGATGCAGAATCTGAGCTCGCAACTCAGCCATAACATAGCTTCAATCTCTGCAGCTCGGGTGCGATTTTCCTCACTTTCGCGCTGCCGTTCATCCCTATTGAGGCGCAGTTGTTCCATTGCCTCCTTCAATTTGGTCTCAAGATCGCGATTGTCTTGGTTGGCCATTTTCGTTTCTTTCAAGCGTCTCTTATATGTCTTTTCTGGTTCGGGATCGTAAGGAACGATTTCCTTCCCAGCACGGGTTCTTCGCATAAACCTAAGAAAAAGAACCTACGAAAGTCACTCAAGTAGAGTGGTTAGTAATAACAGGGGCAACAGGACCGAAAGACAACTACAACCGGCTCGGTCTAGACCAAATGGTGTGAGCAAGCCTAGCTTGGATGCATCACTATAGACCACAAAATCATCAGATCCCTCTAGCTGTGCCAGGACAGGAGCAGAAGTCAAACGCCTCTTCAACTCCACAAAACTCTGAGCACACTGGTCGGTGCACGCAAACCGGGTAGTCTTCCTCAAAAGACTCGTCAGTGGACGGGCAATCACAGAAAAACCCTGCACAAAGCGTCTATAGTAACCGGCTAAGCCAAGAAAGCTACGTACTTCCTTGACGTTCGTCAGTGTCGTCCATGCAAAAACAGACTCGATCTTCGCCGGGTCAACCATAACCCTATCGGCGGAGACGATGTGCCCAAGGAAAGCCACATCGGACATCCAGAACTCACACTTAGAGAGCTTAGCACACAACTCTCTATCCCTCAAAATCTGCAAAACCGTCCTCAGATGACCGGCATGCTCCTCTCTACAACGAGAGTACACCAAAATATCATCAATAAAGACTACCACAAACTGATCAAGGAAGTCGATGAATATGCTGCTCATCAACTCCAGAAAGACCGCTGGGGCATTCGTCAGCCCGAATGGCATCACTACAAACTCATAGTGTCCATAACGGGTACGAAATTTCGTCTTGTGTACGTCTTGCTCTCTCACCCTCAACTGGTGATATCCTAAGCGTAAATCAATCCGGGAGAAAACTGTTGTTACGCTCAGGATGTGTGATACGCAATGGGTTTTAAATTTATATTCTCGTTATATTTATCCTAACTCCTAGCGAACCCGCAGTGTACGGGACGTTTGTAGTAGGGATAGTATTCCGAGGTCGAACACAAGGACTAAGGTGAGATTGATTCAATTTATGATTAAGTCTAGTGAAGATCTAGGTTAAGAAAAGGGTGAGAAATAAAGAAATAGAAAACACAATGTTTTTGGTTGGTTTTTAGGTGATCAATCGAAGATCACTAGTCATGCACAATAAACAAATCAACAATGCTAACAAGTCAACACAATCAAACAAACTAAACAAGATAAAACGAGATATAGATCAAAGATAGAAAGACGGATTCTAGGGGTTAGAAGTTCCGGTTATGGCATAGGACTCAAGCTATCTTATCTCTCCTTGGATTAACTATGTTATGTGTTGGGGTTAAGTGTTTCTAGATTGGAATCAATTACCGGGTAGGTCTCATGATCCGCTAGTCCATTCCTAAGGTCTCATTACCGGGTAAGTCTCTAAGAACCTAAGGATAGGAATTCTACACAAACCGGATTGTTACCTAGAGATTTAACCTATCCTTACCGGGTAAGTCTCGGAAGGGTTAGTTCTAAACAACCATCCTAGCACACTTAATCCAATGGCGGCTTATGAGGCTCACCACTACCTAAGGTTTGTCATCTTTGAGATCTAAGAGCAAGGATTACCGGATAAGTCTCTCCTAACACTTAGTTGCTAACACTAGGTCACCCTAGGATAGATTTAACTCAACAAACACTTGGGATTTCAACATTCTAACAATCAAAGGCCAGATCCCTCGAATTAGGTAAGATCACGGGTTGTTCTACCTTTCCACGGCCGTGGTTTGATAAGAACTAACCGTGATTCCTAACAGAAGCTACGTTCATGCACACAAGTCATCCAAAGGTAAATCTAAGTCCATCCTATCATAGCCCTAGCCATAACCATCCT
This sequence comes from Fagopyrum homotropicum, assembly GCA_033239125.1. NCBI lineage: Eukaryota > Viridiplantae > Streptophyta > Magnoliopsida > Caryophyllales > Polygonaceae > Fagopyrum > Fagopyrum homotropicum. The sequence continues at coordinate 117,991,284 of BSWB01000003.1, forward strand.
TTCCTCACCCTAGAACCACATCTATTTAGCTTACAACATTCATAATAGAAATCGAAACAATCAAACATAAAATCATGGCATCCATTTGCAAGATAATGAAGAGAAAAAGGTGAACAAGTGAACTAAAACAAAACCAAGCTGAAAATGGAATTAGAATAACTCACAATCCTTCTTAAAGAAGGTTCAATGGTTCATACAGCTCTAGAAATTGAATCCGAAATTCTTCACTACAAAAGCTCTCTAGGTCTATCAATGGTGTGTCTTCTCCTCCTCTTCTCAAGCTCTTCTCCAATGGTGGTTTCCTTCTACTTCCTCCTTCCAAAGAATCTTCTTGAGAGAATATTTTGATTAGATAATAGTGGATAATGGAGAGCTGCTCCAAAAAATATTGCCTTTCTCGGCCATTGAAGGACCACTTTTATAACAAATTTTGCATGAGCTGGCCATGAGAGTCGTGGCACAGCTGTCACAAGAATTTGGCAAAATCCACGGGTAGAATCACGGCCGTGGAATGTGCCAGTGAACCGTGGTTTGCTACAGAAACTTCGCCTTGGATCATTAAGTTGTGATTTGGTGCATAGCTTGTGTTGGCAAGGCTCCATGAGTCCGGAGGTGCGTCATCTCGAGGATTGATTCTCGAATGCATCAATTAAGCTCCTAAATCTCCCAAAATACCTATAAAACACGCACAAGTCCGTGTAGACGTCTATCTCGACAAAATACATGAATTGAGTGCAAAACGTTGTGAACTAATGCTAAACCATGCATGAATAAGTGAGAAATCTATCTAAATGATTACCTAAAAGTAAGTCATAAATCGTGTTATCAAAATACCCCATACTTAAGGTTTGCTCGTCCCCGAGAAAATTCTCGACTATAGACTACGAGATAACATGATTTATGTATGCAGAAAAAATGGCAAAATCTTTTTGGGTTTGTGCTTCTACTATTAGATCACCTTCATAGTCATGTTTCATGGCAAAGGGTAAACAATCATGCATCAAACAAGCGAAAGCATGGAAAGACAATTGCACTTAAGTCGAAAGTATGCATGAAATGTAAAGATGAAGAAGTCAAGAAGATCAAGAGTACATCCAATCTAAATCACTAAGTCTTACAAACATGCAAATAGGTCATAAGGTCTTGTGAAATAAAAGGCCAAGAAATGTAGTGACTAGGTGGGGATTTTCTAGGTTATGTGATGCTAATCCGGGAACGGAACTAACTCCACAATCTTGTCCTCGATCAACTTCCCTCAAGTGTATATTTTCCACTATCTTTTCTTTCTTTTCTTTTTCTTTGACTTATTTTTGAGACAATGGCATTGGTGTACAAAAGCCGAAACCTTGGTGATTAGCCATCCTCGGGCTTTTTCTATTTTTCGAGGTGCATCCACACCAGGCACACATACCAAAGCTCGTTGGGACTATTGGTTTATTTGACTTTGGCAAGGCACCAACACCCGATTATGTGAAGTGTACCGAGTTACTTGTCATTTAAACCAACGTCCCCAAACCTATATTTTTGGCTACACTTTTCACAACAAATTTAGCATTTATTCATGACATTCATTCCTCAACACCTTCATTACACACCTTGCTTTTCACACACATCAACACACTAACATGCTCCTATTCCCGGATGGGTTAAAGGAGGTCAAATTTATCTCAATTGAGGTGCTTAAACAATTATGATCAAGATGAGAAGTAGAGAAGATGAATTGCCTCATTCATTCCTAGATGGTATGCAAGAACTATCATGTAATTTCGATTTTCGATACTCAATCCATTCTAGGCAAACATCATGATTACAAATCATTCATAGAATTCAAGAGAAGTACTTAAAGTCCACATATGCAATCATCAATTTAACACATGAGGCCATTCATAGCCAATCCACAAGACAAGATTCATCATTAGGGTCATATCCAAGCCTAGAAAGCACAAAAATTTTTAAATTTTCTGAATTTTTATGGGATTTTCGAAATGAGTATATACAATGCAAGACATATGAAGATTTTAAACTATCCTAGATGCTCATCATGCAAAGGATCATGCAAACCCCACCCCATACTTAGAAACACATTGTCCCCAATGTGTAAATGAAGTAAAGAAGAGTGAAAGAAGGTTCTCACAATGTAAAAGTGGTTTTCTATGGTATTTGGGATTTCTCAAGTGAATCGATGTTGGATGATCCTATCAACCATGGTAGAGAGCTCTAAGTGTTCATCAAGGCGTCGGGACCCGCGCTAGGCACCGCTAGCCGTCCAAGTTCCGCGTCCGCTCCACCCATAATTGATGAGGGGTTCATCATCATCATTCCTATGTCAAGCAAGGCTTCCAATGCCACTAATGTTCTAGCACACACACTAAGCACACGAAACACATACAAAGATAGAAAAATCTAAAACAAAAACAAAACAAGAAAGGGAAAAACGTTACCAATGGGTTGCCTCCCACCAAGCGCTTCTTTAAGGTCATTAGCTTGACCATACTCGGGGCGTCTACTCAAGGTAAAGTGGGGCAATCATATCTACCGGAGCTCCCGGGATATACTTCTTCAACCGGTGCCCATTCACCTTAAAGTTTTCACAATGAGCCCCTCCAATTTCAATAGCTCCATGAGGAAAGATCTTCTTCACCACATATGGCCCGGTCCATCTTGATTTGAGCTTTCCGGGAAAGAGCCTTAGCCTTGAGTTGAAGAGAAGGACAAGATCTCCTTCACTCAACTCCTTGGGGATAATCCTCTTATCATGCCATCTTTTGGTTCTCTCCTTGTAAATCCGGGCATTCTCATAAGCATCCAACCGGATCTCCTCGAGGGCATTCAATTCAAGCAATCTCTTTTCTCCTGCCTCTTTGAGATCAAAATTTAGCCACTTAATGGCCCAATAAGCTCTATGCTCCATCTCTACCGGAAGGTGGCAAGACTTGCCATAGACCAACTTGTAAGGAGTGGTGCCAATCGGTGTCTTGAAGGCGGTTCTATATGCCCATAAGGCATCATTGAGCTTCATAGCCCAATCTTTTCTCGTCCTGGAGACCGTCTTCTCAAGAATGGCCTTGATCTCCCGGTTGGAGATCTCCACTTGGCCACTAGTTTGGGGATGGTAAGGTGTCTCCACCTTATGAGTCACCCCATACTTAGCCAAAAGCGCTCCAAAGTTCCTATTTGTGAAGTGCTTCCCTCCATCACTAATGATCACCCTTGGTGTGCCAAACCTAGGGAAGATCACTCAGTTGAAGAACCGCACCACCACTTTGGCATCATTTGTAGGAGAGGCGATTTCCTCTACCCATCTCGATACATAGTCCACCGCCAATAGGATGTAGAGATTTCCACATGAAGAAAGGAATGGTCCCATAAAGTCCACACTCCACACATCAAATATTTCGACTTCTTGGATGTTGTTCAAGGGCATTTCATTCCTCCTTGAGATGTTGCCCATCTATAAACAAGTTAGGCCAATAAAAACCGGATTGCAATACCTTTGCACACGTTTTGTGTGAGCTAGCATGGCCTCCACATGGTAAGGAGTGACAATGCCGGATCACACTCTCCACTTCATCTTCCGGTATGCATCTTTTAAACATTCCATCCGGCCCTCTCTTGAATAGAAGTGGTTCACTCCAATAGTAGTGCCTCACATCGTTGAAGAACTTCTTTCTTTGTGCATATGTCAAACCGGGAGGCACTTCCTCACACACTAAGTAGTTCACAATGTCGGCGAACCATGGCTCACTTCCTCTAGATACTTGGAACAAGCATTCCTCCACCATTTGCAATTGCTCATCTCGGAATGAGTCATCAATTGGGATGTCATCTCTTTCAAGCTCCAATGGTGGGAGTCTACTAAGGTGATCCGCCACCGAGTTCTCGGATCCCTTCTTGTCCCGGAATTCCAAATCAAACTCTTGTAGAAGAAGGATCCACCGAATCAACCTAGGCTTGGCATCTTTCTTGGTAAGTAGATAACGGATCGCAGCATGATCCGTATACACTATGACCTTCGCTCCAACAAGGTATGAGCGGAACTTCTCAAATGCATACACAACCACGAGCAACTCCTTCTCGGTGGTAGCATAATTGAGTTGGGCATCATCTAGCGTCTTGCTAGCATAATAAATGGCATGAGTGCGCCCATCTTTCCTTTGCCCCAAAACAGCCCCAATGGCTACATCGCTTACATCGCACATGATCTCAAATGGTAAACTCCAATCCGGAGGTTGCATGATAGGTGCGGAGATCAAAGCGTTCTTCAACCTACAAAAAGCCTCAAGACAATCTTTGGAAAAGACAAAATCAACATCCTTCATTAGTAGGTTAGTGAGAGGCTTAGAAATTTTAGAGAAGTCTTGAATAAACCTCCGGTAAAAACCGGCATGCCCTAAGAAACTCCTTACCCCCTTCACCGAGGTAGGTGGCGGCAACTTCTCTATCGTTTCAATCTTGGCTCTATCAACCTCAATGCCACGGTTAGACACCAAGTGTCCTAACACAATACCTTCACTTACCATGAAGTGGCATTTTTCCCAATTTAAGACAAGATTTGTCTCCTCACATCTTTGCAATACTAATGACAAGTTAGCCAAGCAATTATCAAAGGAAGAACCATAAACAGAGAAATCATCCATAAACACTTCCATGATATTTTCTATGTATTTCGAAAAGATAGCCATCATACACCTTTGGAAGGTGGCGGGTGCATTACACAACCCAAATGGCATTCTCCTATATGCAAAAGTACCCCATGGACATGTAAAGGTGGTTTTCTCTTGGTCATCGGGGTGGATAGGGATTTGGAAGAATCCACTATAGCCATCTAGATAGCAAAAATGAGAATGTTGAGTTAACCTTTCTAGCATTTGGTCAATGAAGGGGAGAGGGAAATGATCTTTCCTAGAGGCCATGTTCAACTTCCTATAATCAATGCACATCCTCCACCCCGTAACCGTCCTAGTCGGGATTAGTTCATTGTTCTCATTAGTCACTACGGTCATCCCACCCTTCTTAGGTACTACATGAACGGGACTAACCCACTTACTATCCGAAATAGGGTAGATAATTCCCGCATCTAGCAACTTAATGATTTCCTTTTTGACTACCTCTTTCATTATAGGATTCAATCTTCTTTGATGTTCAATAGAGGGTTTGTGGTTATCTTCCATCATTATCTTATGCATGCACAAAGAAGGCTTAATGCCAACCAAATCATCAATAGTATAGCCAATGGCTTTCCTATGCAATCTTAGCTCATGCATCAACTTAGCAAGTTCATCATCACTCAAGCATGCATTCACAATCACCGGATATATAGAATCAACACCAAGGAAAGCATACTTTAAATGAGAGGGGAGGGGTTTGAGTTCAAGTTTAGGAGGACCTTTATCGATTGGAGACGATCCAAACAATGTTGGATGAGATGAATCCAAAGCAAATGAAGACCCTCCAAGGCTCCTAGAAGCTTGATCACCATCAAGGGCTGATCCAGGGGAAAACACGGCTGGAACCACGGTTTGGTCCAAGTCCACGGCCGTGGTTCTTGCCAAGCCTGCTTCCCGGAGTTGTCCAGAGAGTTTGACGGCCGTGGAACACATTCCACGACCGTGGTTCCTACAGCTGTTCAACACCTCTTTGTAGCCTTCATCTTGAGCACTTGTCTCCTCTTCTAATGCTTCTAAGGCCTTGATCTCTTCATTGCAATCCTCCTCAACATCTTCCTCCATCATACTTAAGGTAAGAACCTTCTCCAAGGGATCCTTGATCAAGATCGAGCTCACAACTTCTCTAGATTCCTCTTGCTCGACTATGTTGAAAACATCCTCATCAAGGGTTGGCCCTTTCATCATTGTAGACAGTTTGAACTTGACGTTCTCTTCTCTAATGTTGAAAGAGAGAGTCCCATTCTTGCAATCCACTAGGCATCCGGAGGTGGCTAGGAAAGGCCTTCCCAAGATGATGGGAACCGGATAATCCGCCGGGATATCCAAGACAACGAAATCAATTGGCATATAGAATCCTCCTAGTTGCACCGGGATGTCTTCTAAGATCCCAACCGGATGAGTGATAAAACGGTCCGCCATGTATAGGGTCATCTTGACCGGTTTCGGCTCTCCTAACCCAACCTTGTTGCAAAGTGCAAGCGGTATGATGCTTACACTTGCCCCAAGATCACAAAGGGCTTCATACTTCACATCTCCCACTCCAATTGGGACACAAAAGGAACCCGGATCTCTTAGCTTGGGAGGCATCTCCTCCTTCATTGTTTGGATCAATTCCGAGGATCTCTTGGTCATTCTTATCTCCCCATACTCCTCCAACTTCCTTTTGTTGGAGAGTATCTCTTTCAAGTGTTGGAATTTCGGTGTCCGGTTTTAGACCAAAGGGCCGTAGTCTCACTTATGTGAGTAGACGGTTCTCCCAATTGCCAAAAAAATTATATAATTATCTTGAACTAAAAACTAGTTATTAACCAAGGGTTTGTAATCTCCACAAAGGAGTAGACAAAACCCAACCAAGAGTTTGTAATCTCCGCAAAGGAGTAGACAAAACCCAATCAAGAGTTTGTAGTCTCCAAAGGAGTATACAAAACTCAACTAAGAGTTTGTAATCTCCACAAAGGAGTAGACTAAACTCAATCAAGAGTTTGTAGTCTCCAAAGGAGTAGACAAAACTCAAGCAAGAGTTTGTAATCTCCAAAAAGGAGTAGACAAAACTCTAATAGAAGTTAAGTTCAATTATACGTCTTATAAACCGGTTGTTATATGTTAAAACCATTGACTTGGATAATGTAATGAGTCATTCATAAATGAATTTTCCTTCTAAGTGTATTCTCCCCTACACCAGGAATATCCAAATACCTTAGTGGGATAAAACGTTACACGTTACAAAGACTAAGTAAGAGACTTACTTGTCTTACTTTGTAGAAAGGGTATTCCTAGGTTTTGTCAATACAAAACCAAACTAAGATGGATGCCTATCCTTTGTCAATACAAAGGAACTATACTGGTCTTTCGAGTTTTGCAAACAAGCTTATAAGAAGGCCTATCCAATGTCAATACAATGGAACTAGAAGCTTTATTGTTGCAAAAACGAATATCCAATCAAGTGCAAATGGCTCTCCCTTTTATAGGCATAGGGGGGCACGATTTAGGGAAGTTAAAAGCGGTTAAAAGCGGTTAAAAACGGTTATGGAAGTTACTTGGAAGTTACTTGGAAGATGGGCCTTGAAGCCCTAGAAAGCCCGAGGCCCGAGGCCCACATAGGGAGCCCAAAACCGCTCCCCGGAGCTAGCTTAGAGCTAGCTTAGAGCTAGCTTATTTTTCTTGGTCCAAACACTTCCAATGAGCTTCATTCACTTTAATATAGCTAGGGTAAGCTCCAAGATCTTCAAATACTCAATATCTTAGCTCAAGCTAGTGTAGCTCCTTAAGAAGCTCACTAGCTGCTTCATTGACATTCACTAAGCATTTGAGCTTGGATTGCTCCCAGTTTTTAACCACATATTCTTTAGCCAATATAAGGCCTAAGAACCAAAGGTGTGCCGAAAAATTGTGGCTAAAAAGCCCCAAACGTCGGCCTTCTAAAAGCTAGCACAAGTTGTCCTTGTCGTGAATCACCTTGCTTTGATTCGACTCCCCTTATAATACTAGTTGTTCTTAGTGCCGGTCACTTGGCTTGCCTCCCGCAACCCGGACCATAGTGACACACATGTGAACAACTCATTGCACCTTGTCTCAAGACAAGCTCAACGGTTACAATGAAGACTTAGCCCAAATCTCCAACATTCCTCCCCCATTTGAGCAAAGTCAAGAAACTTTTAATAGACATACATCCAAACAAAATATTCGCATAATCATAAATGTCTTTCGATTGAATTTATTGAATTAGTATAATTACACATTCTGCACTAAAGAATTGTGGTGTCCTAATGGATTGAACCACTTAACTTGTTTAAGTACATGAAGGCAACATACACGAAATTTACATTTCCTTTACAAATAAATGACACATTTAAAGGCTATTGTGTCCTAATCCTTTAATGAACATATAGGCGAGTCGACCATCTACTCCCTTGAAGAAGCCTTGACACTTCACGTTCACGTAGCCAACTCTCTTTTGATCTTGCATCTATAATTGAAATTTTTCAAAAGAGTTAGTTAAGAAATCACATATTTCAAACTATACATATTATATAGGCATAGAGCATTACCTTGGATGGACATATTATGCTCACAACTTCTTGGAATGGGCTTTCCTCATTGAATTCGGCTAAGGCATCAAGCCATAGGCGAATTGGGTGTCCCACGACAAGTCGTTATCAATTTAGGTCGTTAACCCCATCCCCTTGGCTGACTTTTGAACTAAGTCCCTAGCCAAGCTCTTGGTTAAGTGATCGGCTAGATTATTGTGTGTTCTCACAAAATCGACCGATATTATACCGTGAGTTATGAGCTCTCTAACCGAGCTATGTCTCACACCAAGATGTCTTGATTTCCCATTGTACGTTTGGCTATAAGCTTTAGCCAACGTAGCTGCACTATCACAATGAATCGAGATAGGAGAAACCGGTTTTGGCCATAGAGGAATTTCTAGAACTAAATTTCTTAGCCATTCAGCTTCCTTGCCGGCAGCGGCAAGTGCCACAAACTCGGACTCCATGGTCGATGTTGTAATGCACGTTTGCTTCTTTGAAGGCCATGAAATGGCACCACCACCTAACAAGAAAACCCATCCTGTGGTGGATGAGTGATCATCTAGATTAGTGATCCATGACGCATCCGAGTAGCCTTCTATCACTGAAGGATACTTACTGTACAAGATGCCAAAACCCATGGTCCCCTTGAGGTACCTAAGCACACGCCTTATTGCCTTCCAATGTTGTGAGCTAGGACAACTTGTGTATCTACTCAATTTACCAATAGCAAAAGCAATATCTGGCCTAGTGCTAGTCATTGCATACATGCAACATCCTATTACTTGTGCATACTCAAGTTGAGAGACAGCTGATCCTTGGTTGGGCATCAACTTCTCACTTGAGTCCATAGGAGTACTAACAATTGTACTTTTATCACATTGAAAGCGTTTGACAATCTTCTCAATGTAGTGTGATTGTGTGAGGCTTAAGCCTTCGGAATCACGTTTGATTCTTATGCCCAGAATCACATCCGCCTCACCTAAGTCTTTCATAGAAAACTTAGTGGACAAGAAATCCTTAGTGATATCTACTTGTCTTTGGTTTGTTCCAAAGATCAACATGTCATCAACATATAAGCATATGATCACACCTTGACCGGTATGATCAAACTTACTATAGACACACTTGTCAGCTTGATTTATCTTAAATCCATTTGATAATACAACATCATCAAACTTTTGATGCCATTGTTTTGGAGCTTGCTTTAGTCCATACAAGGATTTGACCAAGCGACATACTTTGTGCTCTTGTCCTTTTAAAACAAACCCTTCAGGTTGTCTCATATACACTTCCTCATCTAGATCACCATTAAGGAATGCTGTCTTGACATCCATTTGATGAATCACTAGATTATGTATAGCCCCCATAGCTATTAATAACCTAATGGTTGTAATCCTAGCCACCGGAGCATATGTGTCAAAGTAATCGACACCTTCCCTTTGTCTAAAGCCTTGGATGACCAAGCGTGCTTTAAACTTATCAATGGAACCGTCAACTTTCATCTTCCTCTTGAAGATCCATTTGCATCCCAAAGGTTTGCAACCGGAAGGAAGGTTGGCTAACTCCCATGTATGGTTACCCATAATGGAGTCCATCTCCTCTTGGATTGCTTCCTTCCAAAAGGCAACATCTTGAGACTTCATGGCCTCATCAAATGTCTTTGGATCCTCATCCATATGAAAGTAAGAGTGACGATCCATTTCATTATCCCTTGACCCTTCAACCAAGAACACTTGGAAAATTGATTTTTGGGACAAATTAATGCTCATAGGAGCAATCTCTGGCAAGTCAAGCCCGTGGGACGATTGCCAGGATTCATCTTGAATCCTACTATGCGTGTTTGGGTGTTCCTCATCTAAAGTCATGTTGATCACTTCCCTAGGCCTAGGAGCCGAGGTGAAGCGATCTTCATCAAAGATGGCATCCCTAGACTCTATTACGGTATTAACCGAGATGAAGTCATTTGGTTCTATCACATAGAACCTATAAGCTTTGGAGTGTTCTGCATAGCCAATGAACACACACTCAACACCTTTTTCACCTAAAGTTTTACGTTTGTTGTCATTGAGCCTTACTATGGCTCGACATCCCCAAACTCGTAAGTAATGTAGGTTTGGCTTCCTTTTGAACCATAGTTCATAAGGAGTTTTCTTGCTTCTTTTGTTTGGAACACGATTAAGCAAGTAGTTTGCCGTGAGCATAGCTTCACCCCAAAACGAATGCTTAAGACCCGAGTAAGATAACATGGCATTTACCATCTCTTTAAGCACTCGGTTCTTTCGTTCGTCCACACCATTTGATTGTGGTGTGTAAGGTGCCGTGGTCTCATGTATGATCCCGACACTCTCGAAATATTCCTTATCCATAAATTCACCACCACGATCCGTGTGTAGTCTTTTTATTAAGGTACCTTGTTGTAACTCAGATTCATTCTTGAATACATAGAATATGTCTAAGGCATCACTCTTTGCAAAGAGTAGATATACGTAACAATACCTAGAGTAATCATCTATGAATGTTACGTAATACTTCTTCTTTCCTAATGAAGGAGTAGAGTGCAAGTCGCCTAGATCCGAGTGGACTAAGCCGAGCATTGATTGTTCTCTTTCAACTCTAGGAAATGGAAGTCTTGTTATCTTGGTCAACATGCACGTTTTACACTTGTCTTTTGGCAAGTCAAGTTTAGGTAAAATACCATCCTTAGTCATGGCATTCATACGCTTAAAATGAACGTGTCCAAGTCGTGCATGCCATTTAACAAAATCACAATTGGAAGAAGAAGAAGAAGACAATGTAAACAAACTGTTCTTGTTTATATTACTATTAGAAAGTTTATTACATAAAGAGAGAAGAAACATATTATTGTTCCAATGGCCAAAGCCTACAAATGTTCCTCTCCTAGATAATACATAGCGGTCGGCTTCTATGACTTGTTTGAAGCCAAGCCTATTGAGTACACCACCAGAAACCACATTCTTTCTAATGGCCGGTGCATGTAGTACATTTGACAAGACTAGAGTCTTGCCACTTGTGAAGTACAGATCAACCCGTCCTCTTCCTAGAACGGGGGTGGTAGACTCGTTTCCCATATGTATGAGTGCTCCATCGTTTGCAATAGCGTATGTTTTGAACCAACGCCGATCTTTGCAAACATGAGTTGTTGCACCCGAGTCCACCCACCATCCAATGTCATCATCCTGCATGGACAAACATTCAAAAGTCAATGACACATAATTCAAATCAGAATTTATATCAAAGTTAGAATCAAGACTCATAAGTGAGTCACCTTGGTTTAATTGGTTTTGGCCACTTTGGCCTCCACCCTTGGATCCATCGTCCTTAACCTTGCAATCCCGCTTGAAGTGGCCAGTCTTGCCACACTTCCAACAAGAACCTTTTGGTTTCTTGTCAACATTATCCTTTTTGGACTTCTTGGACTTATTTCCCTTGTCCTTGCCTTTGTCCTTTCCTTTGAACCTCTTCCTTTTGCCCTTGTCATCCATCATGTTGGCCACGTGGGAAGTAGAAGTTTTATCTTCCTTCTTGAGTCCCCCTTCTTGTGCCCTAAGGCCTTGTTCAATTTGAAGGTGAGAGCCAAGTTCCACCAACGTGAGTTCTTCCTTCTTGTGCTTTAGCACATGGCGGAAGTCCTTCCACGAAGGGGGGAGCTTATCCATTATAGACGAAACCGCAATGGCCTCATCCATATGCATGGCATGTTGAGTGAACCTCCCAAGAATCCGGAGCAATTCATTGTATTGTTCCATTACCGGCCTTGAGTCCACCATTTTATATGAGTTAAAATCCGAGACTAAGAATTTGCGAGATGAAGCATCCTCCGCCATGTACTTAGACTCCAGTTGATCCCACATTGATGTTGATGACTCTACACTTTGGTAGACATCAAACAATGCATCACTCATGCCATTGAGAATATGACCACGACATATGTAGTCATCATTATCCCATTTGCTCCTTCGTCGGACAACCTCTATCTCTTCCACCATATCATCAACCGGCTCGGCCGGTCTAGGTGTAGTGAGTACATAAGCGACTTTTAGTGTAGTCAAGAGGAAGTGCATTTTCTTTTGCCACCTCCTAAAGTCTACACCCTCAAACTTATCCAACTTCCCAAAACGAGAAGTCATTTCTGTCATTAACGTCTTACTCATTATTGATCAATCCAATCCTACAAAACAATTAACAATAAATACACTTAGAAGATTGTTGGAATTTCGGTGTCCGGTTTTAGACCAAAGGGCCGTAGTCTCACTTATGTGAGTAGACGGTTCTCCCAATTGCCAAACAAATTATATAATTATCTTGAACTAAAAACTAGTTATTAACCAAGGGTTTGTAATCTCCACAAAGGAGTAGACAAAACCCAACCAAGAGTTTGTAATCTCCGCAAAGGAGTAGACAAAACCCAATCAAGAGTTTGTAGTCTCCAAAGGAGTAGACAAAACTCAACTAAGAGTTTGTAATCTCCACAAAGGAGTAGACAAAACTCAATCAAGAGTTTGTAGTCTCCAAAGGAGTAGACAAAACTCAAGCAAGAGTTTGTAATCTCCAAAAAGGAGTAGACAAAACTCTAATAGAAGTTAAGTTCAATTATACGTCTTATAAACCGGTTGTTATATGTTAAAACCATTAACTTGGATAATGTAATGAGTCATTCATAAATGAATTTTCCTTCTAAGTGTATTCTCCCCTACACCGGGAATATCCAAATACCTTAGTGGGATAAAACGTTACACGTTACAAAGACTAAGTAAGAGACTTACTTGTCTTACTTTGTAGAAATGGTATTCCTAGGTTTTGTCAATACAAAACCAAACTAAGATGGATGCCTATCCTTTGTCAATACAAAGGAACTATACTGGTCTTTCGAGTTTTGCAAACAAGCTTATAAGAAGGCCTATCCAATGTCAATACAATGGAACTAGAAGCTTTATTGTTGCAAAAACGAATATCCAATCAAGTGCAAATGGCTCTCCCTTTTATAGGCATAGGGGGCCACAATTTAGGGGAGTTAAAAGCGGTTAAAAGTGGTTAAAAACGGTTATGGAAGTTACTTGGAAGTTACTTGGAAGATGGGCCTTGAAGCCCTAGAAAGCCCGAGGCCCGAGGCCCACATAGGGAGCCCAAAACCGCTCCCCGGAGCTAGCTTAGAGCTAGCTTATTTTTCTTGGTCCAAACACTTCCAATGAGCTTCATTCACTTTAATATAGCTAGGGTAAGCTCCAAGATCCTCAAATACTCAATATCTTAGCTCAAGCTAGTGTAGCTCCTTAAGAAGCTCACTAGCTGCTTCATTGACATTCACTAAGCATTTGAGCTTGGATTGCTCCCAGTTTTTAACCACATATTCTTTAGCCAATATAAGGCCTAAGAACCAAAGGTGTGCCGATAAAATGTGGCTAAAAAGCCCCAAACGTCGGCCTTCTAAAAGCTAGCACAAGTTGACCTTGTCGTGAATCACCTTGCTTTGATTCGACTCCCCTTATAATACTAGTTGTTCTTAGTGCCGGTCACTTGGCTTGCCTCCCGCAACCCGGACCATAGTGACACACATGTGAACAACTCATTGCACCTTGTCTCAAGACAAGCTCAACGGTTACAATGAAGACTTAGCCCAAATCTCCAACATCAAGAACTTGCCATATGCCGGCATTCCTAAAATAGCATCCATGAACGGAATGTTAATATGCAATTTAGACATTAGTTCAAGGAACTTACCAAAGTGATTGTCCAAACGAGCTCTTGCTCTTGATTGTGGCAATGGTAGTGGTGGCTTGTATGGAGGCGGTGCCACATAGGTTGGCTCTACATCCTTGCTCTTGCCTCCATCTTCTTGCAACTTTCCCTCTTCTACCACTACTTGCTTTCCCTTAGCATTGTCCTTGGGCAAAGGATCTTTCATACTCAACCCACTCCTTGTTGTGATAGCCAACACTTGGCCTCTTGGGTTGTCTTCGGTTCTTCCGGGAAGCTTTCCCGGATCTCTATGGGCTTCACCTGCTTTTTGGAACACTTGTGCTTCCAAAACTTTTTGAGCTTTAGAGATTGAAGTCACGTGCTCTCAAGACCACTCAACCTTCCAAGCAATTGCTCAAACATTATTTCGGTTCTATCTTTCGGAGGTTGAGTAAATCCGGGTGGAGGGTCTTGTGAAGCTCTTGGTGGTGGAGTTGTGCTCGTGGAAGCGGGAGGGTTTAAGGCTCCATCCGGGTTAGAGTAAGAGAATCCGGGATGGTTGTGGTTGGGCCGGTAATTGTTGAATTTCCGGTTGTTGTTGAAATTCCTTGGGCCTTGGTAGTTGTTGTTGTAGTTGCTCCTTCCCATGTAATTCACATCCTCCTCCTTGGAAGACAAATTGGCTTGTGGAAGCACTTGAGGAGTTGCTTGATTCTTCAAAGTTGTAGCACACAACTCCCTCAAGGACTTCAATTCATTGTTGATGGCGTCAAGCTTGAAATTGTTCATGGTGACCTCACTCACCTCATATGCTCCCGCCTTTCTCCCTTCACTCTTCCTATGGGAGTATTTCTAAATCACTAGAGCTTGCTTCTCCACAAACTCCCAAGCTTCATCTACATGCTTCTCCATAAAAGTCCCACCGGAAAGAGATTGGATCTTAAATTGGCTATCTTCATCAAGGCCCTTGAAGTAGATCTCCAATAGCTCAATTTTCGGTATACCATGGTGTGGACAATCTAGGAGAAGATCTTTAAACCTCTCCCAAGACTTGAACAAGCTCTCTCTATCCTTCATCACGAAGGCATTGATCTTCCCTCTTAACTCGGTAGTCTTGGAAGGTGGGAAGAACTTAGTCAAAAACTCGGTTGTCATCTCCTCCCAAGTACCAACTCGCCCTTGTGGAATAGATTGATACCAAGCCAAGGCTTTATCCTTAAGAGAGAAGGAGAAAGCCCTAAGCTTATGGTTGTTGCTCTCCAATCTTGGCGGTCTAAGAGTCTCCATCAAGATCTCATAATTCATCAAGTGTTGATGAGGAGACTCTCCTTCCATCCCTCCAAATTGATTATGCCGGATCATTTGTAGAACTTGAGGGTGGAGCTCGTAATCATGGGCTGCGGGATCTCCTAAGTTCACACCCGGACGGTGTGCTCTTTGTGCCGGATCCATTCTTTGACCCAACATTTGTGGCTCTTCCATAGCAATGGGCACAACCCTAATGTTTACCGCCGGCTGCGGTTGTGGTGGAGGTGGAGGAGGTTGTTAACGGTTAAGCTCTCTTTGCACAAGAGCTTGCCTAATCTCCTCAATCTCCCTCCTAGTTGCCTCTTGCCTCTCATTGGCAAGTCTCCTCTCATTCTCCAAAGCTTCATCCCTTATCCTAATTTGCTCTAAAGCCTCATCCAACTCAGCTTGGAGATCTCTTCCGGCCATCTCCTTTCCCTTTTTAATGCTCTTGGATCTAGATCTAATGGTTTTCTCCGGTTCGGGATCGAATGGAGCTAAATCCTTGCCACGAGATCTTCGCATACACCTAAAGAGTAAGAGATGTCATGAAAAGCAAAGACACAAACCAAAAAGAGATCAAAAGCAACAAGAAAGATCTACACTAATAAACAATCACCAAATAGACTCAATCTAGACTTAGTCCCCGGCAACGGCGCCAAAAACTTGTTACGCTCAGGATGTGTGATACGCAATGGGTTTTAAATTTATATTCTCGTTATATTTATCCTAACTCCTAGCGAACCCGCAGTGTACGGGACGTTTGTAGTAGGGATAGTATTCCGAGGTCGAACACAAGGACTAAGGTGAGATTGATTCAATTTATGATTAAGTCTAGTGAAGATCTAGGTTAAGAAAAGGGTGAGAAATAAAGAAATAGAAAACACAATGTTTTTGGTTGGTTTTTAGGTGATCAATCGAAGATCACTAGTCATGCACAATAAACAAATCAACAATGCTAACAAGTCAACATAATCAAACAAACTAAACAAGATAAAACGAGATATAGATCAAAGATAGAAAGACGGATTCTAGGGGTTAGAAGTTCCGGTTATGGCATAGGACTCAAGCTATATATTCTCTCCTTGGATTAACTATGTTATGTGTTGGGGTTAAGTGTTTCTAGATTGGAATCAATTACCGGGTAGGTCTCATGATCCGCTAGTCCATTCCTAAGGTCTCATTACCGGGTAAGTCTCTAAGAACCTAAGGATAGGAATTCTACACAAACCGGATTGTTACCTAGAGATTTAACCTATCCTTACCGGGTAAGTCTCGGAAGGGTTAGTTCTAAACAACCATCCTAGTACACTTAATCCAATGGCGGCTTATGAGGCTCACCACTACCTAAGGTTTGTCATCTTTGAGATCTAAGAGCAAGGATTACCGGATAAGTCTCTCCTAACACTTAGTTGCTAACACTAGGTCACCCTAGGATAGATTTAACTCAACAAACACTTAGGATTTCAACATTCTAACAATCTAAGGCCAGATCCCTCGAATTAGGTAAGATCACGGGTTGTTCTACCTTTCCACGGCCGTGGTTTGATAAGAACTAACCGTGATTCCTAACAGAAGCTACGTTCATGCACACAAGTCATCCAAAGGTAAATCTAATTCCATCCTATCATAGCCCTAGCCATAACCATCCTTTCCTCACCCTAGAACCATATCTATTTAGCCTACAACATTCATAATAGAAATCGAAACAATCAAACATAAAATCATGGCATCCATTTGCAAGATAATGAAGACAAAAAGATGAACAAGTGAACTAAAACAAAACCAAGCTGAAAATGGAATTAGAATAACTCACAATCCTTCTTAAAGAAGGTTCAATGGTTCATACAACTCTAGAAATTGAATCCGAAATTCTTCACTACAAAAGCTCTCTAGGTCTATCAATGGTGTGTCTTCTCCTCCTCTTCTCAAGCTCTTCTCCAATGGTGGTTTCCTTCTACTTCCTCCTTCCAAAGAATCTTCTTGAGAGAATATTTTGATTGGATAATAGTGGATAATGGAGAGCTGCTCCAAAAAATATTGCCTTTCTCAGCCAATGAAGGACCACTTTTATAACAAATTTTGCATGAGCTGGCCATGAGAGTCATGGCACAGCTGTCACAAGAATCTGGAAAAATCCACGGGTAGAATCACGGCCGTGGAATGTGCTAGTGAACCGTGGTTTGCTCCAGAAACTTCGCCTTGGATCATTATGCTGTGATTTGGTGCATGGCTTGTGTTGGCAAGGCTCCATGAGTCTTCCTTAGCCTCTAGTTTGCATCCTAATGAATCCGGAGGTGTGTCATCTCGAGGATTGATTCTCGAATGCATCAATTAAGCTCCTAAATCTCCCAAAATACCTATAAAACATGCACAAGTCCGTGTAGACGTCTATCTCGACAAAATACATGAAATGAGTGCAAAACGTTGTGAACTAATGCTAAACCATGCATGAATGAGTGAGAAATCTATCTAAATGATTACCTAAAACTAAGTCATAAATCGTGTTATCAACTGTAGCTCCCAGAAGCTGATCGAGTAGACCGTCAATACGAGGCAATGGATACCTGTTCTTGACGGTCACCTTGTTCAACTCTCTATAATCTATGCATAGCCTCAAAGATTCGTCCTTCTTCCGCACGAAGAGGACAGGTGCACCCCATGGTGAAACACTAGGGCGTATGAAGCCCTTCTAAGCCAACTCCTCGAGTTGCTTCTTCAATTCCAACATCTCGACAGGTGTCATACGGTATGGGGCCTTCGAGATGGGTCGCGTGCCAGGCTCTAATTCTATGCTGAAGTCCACACTCTGCTGAGGCGGCAAACTCGACGGCTCCGGAAACACGTATGTAAACTCGCAGACTACTGGAATATCCTCCAGAGCTAGACTCTCTCCATCCTTCATGGCGTAGCACCAAAAGGCATCACAACCATGTGCAATCAACCTAGCTGCTCGTACGGCACTAATAATCGAACATGTCTTCCCAAGGTCCCAACCCCGGAAGACCTCAATCTGACCAACCTCGGTAGAGACTGTAACAGTCCGTCTATCCACATCCAAAATTGCATGGTGTCTACGCATCTAGTCCATACCTAATATGACTTCTTCATGCATCAATGGCATGACTAAGAAGTCAACAACTAAAACACGAGTTCCTAAACGAAGGGGACAACTACGTATCTCACGGGTACCTCTGACCCGACTATCATCAGGTAACCCTATAGTAAAGGGTATCCCCTCTATGGTAGCTAAACTCAAACGCTCAACACAAGTATCAGAAATAAAAGAATGAGTAGCACCAGTATCAAATAAAACTCTAACAGGTAAACCATGAAGTAAAATGGTACCTGTAGCAGCCGGTGCAGGTGGATCCTCTGCACTCCTCAACTCAAAAGCTCGCCCTCGGGCTCCTTTGGCATCACTAGTGCCAACATCTCTACCTCTACCTCTACTCGGTCCTGGAGCAGAACCTTGAGTAGATGGACACTCTGGGACCCTTTGTTGTCCCTGTATCTGCTGCTGAGGTGCCCTCTGACCACCTCCTGCTATACTGGCAGGGGAAGAACCCTGCTGGGATGCTACTCCTCCCTATCTACAAAAGGCAGCTCGATGTCCCTGTCGGCCACAGGTAAAACAAGTCACAACTGGTCTGGGACAAGCTGGCTACAGATGACCAGGGTCACCACAGTTGTAACACTGACGTCCCTTATCTGCAGTCTGTGTAGATGAGGGGTAACTCTGACGCCTGTAGTCTCGTCTAAAACCAGATGACCCTCCAACTCCACTGGTCTGCCCAGTGCGCTGCCTCTTCTCAGACCGTCTCATCTGAGAAGCTCTCTTCTGACTAGCTCGCTCTCTCTCAAAAGCAGAAGCCCGGTCCTGGTAATCAGCTAGGGACTCACAATGGAATCCTACCATATATGAACGAGTGCTCTCCCTCAAACGACGAGAGAACAGATACACATGCTGGTCCTCGGATGGTGCAGCTGGACCCAACAAAGCTAACTCGGTCTGGAAACAGTGGATGTCATCAGTAATGGGCACATCCTCAAAGCCAGCCTCCACAAAGTCTTGCAGCTTCTCCCTCCTCAATGAGGCAGGGCAGAACTGCTCTCTAATCATGCGCCTCATGTGGTCATAACTAGTAGCTTTGGTCCGGACAGTCCTCCACCACTGGTGTGCGAGGTCACGGAATAGAGACTGAACTAGCTCTATCCGTCTGTCCTCATGACATCTAATAGACTACAAGGCTGAGTCTACATGCCCAATCCACACCTCAGTCTTTAAACCAATCTCCCCTGAGAAGTGTGGTACTCCCTACTGATAAAATGCCTTCAACCAAGCATCTAGTTGAGGCCCTCTGGTTTCCACTAGGACTCAAACAAGATCAACAACACGTGCAGGTGCAGTTGGCACCCAGGTCGCTCCCTGAGATCTCTCAGAAGATCCCTCAGGTACTGGTAAATCTGGGGCTCGCCTGCCAGCCCTAATATCCTCCTCAAAACGTCGGAGGTACTCTTTGAACTCCGATGCTCCCATGGAGACATGGTCAGCATCATCAGACTGAGCTCGATGTGCATGATGTCTCAAAGATATACTGCTCCTCGTCTCTGGGACGACGCTCTCTGCAACCTCCTCATGTATCTCCTCCACCACTGGTGGGTCAGCAGCGGGAACTGGTCCCTCTCCTACTACACCTGGAGGACGGGGTGGTCTACCTCTACCTCTGCCTACAGCGGCAGTAGCTCTAGTCCGAGCCATCGGCGGGGTATGCATACCTAACTTATAAGGCTCAATATAGGCCATAAGTATAGATATATATATATATACTCAACACAACACATACATAATCCGTCATACATATATACATATCATATCTACACTATAGAGATCCATAGCAGGAGTGGCGACTTCTCATACATCTAACCCAAAACCACATTTAAAACCAAAACCTTTGAAAACGTAATATCCCATATGGGTTCTGTTTATTTTACCTATCAGACCTCATTGCAGGTAGCAAGTGTTATTGTTGTCAACCTATGCTCTGATACCAACTCTGTAACACCCCGAATCCACGAGACTCGGAGTGCCACATTGGGTTAGGATCTCACAATAGATCCTGACCCTAGCCTGACAACAAGTTCACTGGACCTTAAAACATGGCACTGACAGATATGAAAACAAATACAAAAAACGGTATAAAACTGTTCAACCCAAAAGATAAGACATCATAGCCGAGTAAGAAACATAACTTCCTCACACAGGAGGTAACAAAAGAACATCCTCACGCAGGAGGGAAAGGTAACAGACTCAAAAGCCCACACATCCTAATGTACGAGACGTCCTCGGCCTGCCACTCTGCTAGATCACCCAGCAGCATGCCTATCCTACAAGGCATCTACAACATGGTAATAAACCATTAGCTATCCATACACATATATAGAGTAATGCATAAGCACAACCACACATAAGGAAAGATAAACATATCAACATGTTTTCACTCATTTACCCATTTTAACATCTCAGTAATATGGTCATTCACTGAAATCGTATAGATATAATATATATGAAACTATGTGACACGAGGACCGATACATCCTCGCCTCTGAGCCTGCTAGCCAGCCGTACTAGTATCGGTCACACAATCCGTGTACCCTATGGGAGTGGATTGCGCCCTTCCTGTAAACCGGTCTAGCCTGACATCAAAGAACCTCCCAGACTCCTCGGCGGGATGAATAGGAAAGATTATCATGGCCACGCAATGGGGTAATTAATAAAACATAGGTCGGTAAATACGACATCACATGCTATCATAGCAAACATATAAAGCACACACCACTCATGCAAACACCCAATATAAGGATGGTAGCTAAGTCCTACAGACTTACCTCAACCTCAATCACAACTCAACCAAGATCACCTCTACACTGGAGGGATAGCACAGCCTATAAACAAGGCATAAGAAGATATATCAGACTCCTAACCATATAAGGGTCACACCTAGACCCAAAGGGATCCAAAGGATCAACCTCAACCTCACTCACAACCTAACAAACCTCAAAAGCCATACAAGGCATAAACCGATCATAAACATCATCAAACTCAATCTCACACATCTAGCATGATCATAAGCACTCATACTAGGGAAGGAGGGAACAAAGGCACCCTAAGAAAGGCCGAAAAGCGACACACACCTACAAAGCCAAAGGAAACACCAAGCTGGTGCAGGCAGACGCAGGGGCGGCACTTTGGTGGAGCAGGGGTGCTCCACAGGCCGGCACAGGGGCGGCTACAAGGCAGGCACAGGGGCAGCTGGTGTGCAGAGGACATCACTTTAGCTCCTTCTTCACTTCTACTCTCGACTCTCTAATCTTCTTCACTCCAGCAACCACATACATGTGTGACATACATATATATGCATCAGCATAAGCCAAATCATGGTTAAATAAGAATCCATCCTAAGGGAAGCTAAACTAAGCTAAGGAAAGGAAGAAAAGAAGAAAGAAGGTAAAGAAGCCATGGAAGCTTACCAAAGTTCTCCAGGAAGTCACATAGCAACAACAACACCCTCAAGCTGGCTCCATAAGGCACATCATCATCAGCAACATCCAAACCAACCAAAGCTAGCAAGATCTCTTGCCAAAAGCTCACAACTTTAACAAGATCAACCAAGAATCCAAGGGAGAAGAAGAAGAGAGGAAAAGTACGTAAGGAGAGAGAGAGAGATATCTGAAACTTTAAACCCTTATCAAGAGGAGAAGAAGAAGTATAAATAGTATGGTAAAGGGTAAAGCACGAGTCAAAGCAGTCAAAGAAAGCGGTTGCAGCACACAGAGCCGCAGGGGCGGACCAGGTGAGACGTAGGGGGCCCCCTGGGTCACGCAGTGGCGGCTCAGGCATAACCTGGCCCCTCTACTCCCTCTCTCAACTCCCAGCAACTAGGATCTTACAGCAAATATGATCAACGATACGTTGACAAGGTGTCACAATTTCCGTCGTCACAATTGGTACATGTGCCAATTGCGACACCTTAACATGTCACAGTAAATTGCGACAACTTAAGATGTCACATATAGTTAATATTTTTGCGACATATATATATTTGTCATTGTTTTAAGACATTTGCGACACTCTACCATGACTCTCTTCGGTACTTGCTTTGTTTTGTAACACAACTATTTCTGACACTTCAAGGTGTCGCAATTTACAATTAAATTATGAAGAAAAAAAAATAATTTAAACAATACGGTTCCCTGTCTTCAACATCACTTGCAATAATATCAAAATGATATGTATATCAAAAAGAAGATAATGACCAATACTCAGTTGGTCTAGTGGGATGTGGTGCTAGACTCCTTAAGTGGTTAGCATGGAGATTCGAGTTCGAATCCTCCCGGCAGCATGTATGGAAAAACTGATAATGGGAGGGTATCCCCCAGCAATGGGCCACGATTTACTACCCGATCCGGACGTAGATCGGCAAAGCCGATCAAACCGGGTGTTCTAATTAACTCTTCAAAAAAAAAAAAAAGATAATGCTCCAATACATAAGATTTTCATATTGATTGCTTAAGTGGTTAGCATGGAGATTCGAGTTCGAATCCTCCCGGCAGCATGTATGGAAAAACTGATAATGGGAGGGTATCCCCCAGCAATGGGCCACGATTTACTACCCGATCCGGACGTAGATCGGCAAAGCCGATCAAACCGGGTGTTCTAATTAACTCTTCAAAAAAAAAAAAAAGATAATGCTCCAATACATAAGATTTTCATATTGATTGCTTCATAAGCTGATAAAAATAAAAGAAAATTTATTACATTAAGAATTCTTACAAAATAGTGTTAATCATATTTTTTAGATGATTAATGAAAAAAAGTCCTACTATTCTTCAAATAAATCCTTCCTTGCACTCTTGCTTCATGTCAAAGTCACAAATGGCTTCCTGAATTTCTTTGACTTTTGATGAAAGCATTTGTTAACAACCTGCAAAAAAAAAGTGAATTTTTGTTCATGAGTTCTAACTAGCTAAAACAAAACTATTCAAGAGCTAAAGCAAAACTATTCAAGAGAAACAACTTGCAGTTGCAGCCCAATCTGTCTTTACCATGGATACCATACTCGTGTAAGCTCCATTGTTCAAGTATGTGTATGTGCTTCCACTGTTAAAAGTGAATTTTCGGCTACTTACAACGGTCTTCCCATCCAAATGTAGTTCAGCTGGACCTACAATGTAGTAATTCCTGAAAAATGATCTTGTTAAGCTCATCAAAGTTCCTTTGATGGAGTTAAGGAATGAAATGATACAAGGAAGTTTACCCTGCCGAGCTATGCAACATCGGTACCCAAACAATGCCAGAAGAAGATGAGTATCTCCCAAAAAGAGATAGCCTCCTCCTTTACCACTAAAGCAGTGCCCCACAACGTTTCATATTACTCCTGCATCTTTAAGTTGTGACAAGATGCTTGATCAGCCATTGGCTAACCCAAAAATTCCATCTACAAAAGGGACGTGGGTTGATTTGGGTATCTCCTGATCATAGCTACATCTGTAAAGCATGGAACATTTTTAGAATCATTAATCATCTAGAATACACCTCACACAAGCATGGTCTTGCACTTTTAAAAAGAGGTTAACTCACCCAAACTTCAGAGATTGAACAAGGACTTATCTTTTAGCTAATTGTAGCTGGAAGGAGTCATTCATCATTACACCTAAAGACGAACCAAAATTGGCATAATCAATTTGATATTCGTACTAGTCTTCACGATTTACACAAGGGAGGTTTGGAGGATGTGGAACAAAGGAACAAATTGGATCTTTGCAGAATACTAGACTTTGGCTAAGTAGCCTAGCCTTATATAAGGAGCACGTGGAGCCTGCATTGAGGCATTAATTACATCATATAACAGTCATGAGTGACGACAAACGAAGATTAACAAAACTCTAGTTATATTATGGTTGGTACATTAACACAGTGGACACAAGGGGCATCACACTGAACCCAAGTAAGGTCACTACCAGTGTCGATATCAAGATAAAAAGGCTTGGGTGGTTGGGCTATGTTCAGGATTGCTGATAGCATGAATTATAGTCTATATTTTGGGGTTTGTTTGGACGTTTTATCTTCAATAATCTGCATGTTAGCATGTATAATATGTGATTATATTACCATTTCATCTACCTTTGCGGGAATCGAGGTCTACACCTAGTTTTGCTGTAATTGTAGGTAAAATGGCACGTTTTGCATCAAAAAGGAACAAAAGGAGCTATGGAGTCATTGGAGCTACATTGAGGAGCATAAGGAACCATCCAGCAAGCATAGTCATGGATTAAAGATTCACTTTGGACCAGTTTTGAGAGATTTCACATTCAGTTATGACTCACCTCGGTTGACCAGAGATTCATCTCGACCGAGGTGATCCAGAGACGCCGACTCGACCGAGGCGAACACCTAGGACGCGGCGAGAATATTTTATTCTTGGCTGAGATCTTTTATCTTTGGAAGGTGATCTTATATTTTTGGGCTTGGCTCCTGGAAGGAAGAAGATCATATATGTTACCTATTTTTATGGGAAAAGATCTTTCTAAGATATCTTATCTTTGGAGGGTTATTTTCCTATAAAAAGGGTTGGATTTCCACAAATCCAGGAGGATGCTATACCATCGATCAGGGTTTATAGCACCCAGCAGCCATACTCCAGTTGGGAGTTTTGAAGAACCTTTTTGAAGGTTGAAGGAAGATTGAAGATCATAGCTTTTATAGCTTTTTGGAGGGTTTTGTAAGATTGCCTTTGATTCCCTTCCTTGTTGTCTTGCTTGTTGGATTTATATCCAAGGAACGCTTTTGTTGTGATATTTGATTCAGTTATTGAAGTCTTTTCATTAAATTCTTCTTGTTCAAATATTCACCTTCTTCCCGTATATTTGATTAATACTTTCATGATGATGAGTGGCTAATTTCCTTGTGTGATTCTAGGGTGATTGGCTGAAGGTTGTGGGAAAAACAATGATAGAATAATCTTAGATTCTAGTAGGACCCTGAAAGTTCGAGTCTTTAACCTTAACCCTAAGCATCTCGCTCAGTCGATGAACATCTTGGCCGGGGTGGAATCTGGCTGACCGAGGTGACTTATCTGATCCTTTTCTGAGAGTTAAGTGTTAGAGTTTGCCAAATCCTATTCTTATTACACCTTTCCTGGTTCAAAGCAAGCTTAGGATGAGACTTACCCGGTAATTCCTCAGTTTGTGTACCAACGATCATAAGTGTAGGTAATAAAGGTTTACCCTTTATTGGGGTTTGAGTGTGCTTCCATCCCATCTTTGTGAGTTAGCCTGAGACTTACCCGGTAAAGGTTGATTCTATTCCCTTAGATGGTGTGTTAGTTTGAGGTTATAGTTCTTCATCTTGATTCCTTGAGACTTACCCGGTAATAGGAGTTACGGTTTTGGATTAGTGAGTAGTGAGACTTACCCGGTGATCTACTCCACTTTAGTAACACCTTCCCCTTGCAAAAATCTCAGCTTTGTCCGCTTATCTTTAGATCTTGAGTTGGAACCACAACTAGAAGCTTTAATCCCTAGAATTGCATGTTTGCTTTATTGACTTCTTATTCATCTTTGATTGTGTTAATTGCTCTTGTGGTTAGTATTCACGAAGCTTACCGTTATTGACTTTGTTTCACCGAGTCCCTGTGATCGACCCATGAAATTTTTTGCTTTTTACTACGATTGACCCGTACACTGCGGGTTCGCATCCTTGTTTTAAGCTTAAGTATAGGGTTATAAATTTAAAGCTTGCACTCACCGTTTGGAGCGAACAATTGCATACAAGTATCTACACAAGTAACAAATGACAATCAATCCTTCAAAGTTCCAATCATGGTAGAAATAATTCCAATTTCAAGCCTTTTATAATAATAATGCGCCATATGGAAAATAAAAGACGGTAGTTTGCAGATTCCTCTAAGGAGATTACATAGATACGACATTTTAGCCTTCATTTCCTCAAAAAGACCAATGAATTTACTGTCTAGGAGCAGTCTTCCAGCATAAGGAGATCATTGCAAAATTTGGATTATCTTAAAAGAGTCACCAAGAATAAGATCAAATAAGGAGGGTATGACTAATTGAGAATAAGCTTATTAGATTCAGTTTAAATGCAAGTATGTATTTCTGAAGCATCTACTAGTCAATTCTCATTCATCATCAATTTACAATGAAGCACCAATCTGGGCCGACTTCCATTATAAATGGTGTACATATAAATAAAGTTGATAGGTCTGCCTCAAAGCTTTGATTTGGGTAGAATCAAAAACCATATTGTCCAGATTCAAAACTTAAATTATATGTCTTCAAGAAATAGATGAAAGAAAAAATGCTCAAATGATAAAGAATAAAATTGATTTCAGATTTCTAATCAATGCCTTCAAAAGCACTGTTTGTACATTTAAGTAACAGATTTAGAGTGTTGAGAATGAGATTTGATGAAGGGCAAGGGATGACTGATATTATATCCACATTTTCTCATTGAACATATTCATGAATAAGAACATGAGAACCTCTAGTCTAATATTCTCTGGTTGGTATCTAACACAATGGACAAAAAGCTTGAAATGAAGTGGCAACTACACACAAAGTTGAATGCATATACGTAGCCCAAGTAAAGTCAACAAGAAAGTATCACTCTCAAACACTCAAAAATTAGCAGCTTGCATGAAATGAAGTGGCAACTACACACGTTGAAAAAGTTAACAGTTTGAAGCCGCCATACATATGTGAGAATTCAAAAATTAGCAGCTACAATGTATGACTAAACATGATTGATTAGTGTAACAATTACCGCAAACACTCACAATATGAATAAAAAGGATTTTTAATTTCAAGTTTCACTCTCAAACAACATAAACTAAGCCATCAAATAACAACTTCATGAATATCCCAATTTTGCGGTGAATTGAATTCCATTCATGACTATTTCGTTGCAAGTTACGAAAAATCAATCCAAATCAAGAGATAGAATGAGAGATATACATCAAAAAAAGCTGAATCCAAGTAGAAAATGTTGATTTCGACAAAATCTCTA
Source organism: Fagopyrum homotropicum (assembly GCA_033239125.1). Taxonomy (NCBI): domain Eukaryota; kingdom Viridiplantae; phylum Streptophyta; class Magnoliopsida; order Caryophyllales; family Polygonaceae; genus Fagopyrum; species Fagopyrum homotropicum. Next base: position 118,018,553 of record BSWB01000003.1, read on the forward strand.
GTGGTAGGAGCACCAGAAGCAAAAATGGCAATAACCGAAAATTTTAAATTCCGGTAAACCGAAATTAACCAAATCCCGATACGTCAATCTTAAATAAATAAATAAATAAATAAAATAAAACGAGTTTAAATGTTATCATTTTATGTGACTTTAAGTCACATAAAATGATGAAACTATGTAACCGGAAATAATTTTTACGCACCTTTAGAATACAATAATAATTTATAGAATATGTAATTTAGTTCCGTATTAACTAAAACGAGTAACGAGTTGCGTATCCGTGTTTAATGAGAAAGCAGGCCGGATGTGGCCCACTACGAGGCCCAATTATCAGCCCATCCCATAATCTAATCCTAACCCTAATTCCCTCTTAACCCTAATCCCATCTAATTACTCCTCTAAACACCTGCTGCCGTTCCCGTTTCTTCTCTCTTCTGGACACGATCGAACAGCGGCCGCCAACACAGCCTCCACCTCTATCTCCAGACGCCACCGGAGCCGCCACTGCACGCTTCTCGTCGACCGCCAAACACCACCGGAAGCCTGGTAAGCCCTCCGCCTTCTCCCTCCTCGTCACTCTTCTTCTCGGCGTTAATAGCGTTAACCATCGGCGCTGCTTCTCTTCGGCCTGCAGTAGCACCGCACCGCCGCTGGCGACCACCAAGGCACCACCAGGGAGCCACCTGTTCTATCTATCTCTCTCTGTTCCTCTATCTTGGTTCGAAGAGCAGCAAGGTCGGACCTGGGCAGTTGCGAGTCACGCTAGTGAATCCTTCGCCGCCCTCTGCTACTTCCTTCCCCTGTGCCGACGCCACACCCCATTGCACCCTCCTGGACCAGCGTAGCACTCCTCCGGTGACAAGGTGAGTCCGTCCGCCCGCTTAGACCCCTCCAGTCTCTTCCGTCCTATATAATGACAGACAACAGCTCACCTCCTCTAACCACTGCAGTGAATAGCCGAGCCCTGCAGTACACGGTGGTGAGTACACTCGAGTCAGCATACGAGCCGATCCAAGACGCCCCGCTGTCCCCTGCTGCACCCCAACAACCGAAGAAAAGAACGGACTGTTGTAGTGCGATAGGTGAGTCCAGTTCTTTGCACTACTGTACGGATTATAGGATTGTGGGGGGGGGGGTTTAAAGTGTACTGAATATATATAGGTATGTACGTAGGAGAGTACTGAAGGTTATGTAAGTATACACGGTTGAGCAGTAGAGGATAAGCATGTTTAGGCATGGTTAAGTATGATTAGGGTAGAGTAAGTATGCTGAGTATATATATATCTATAACCTATCATGTATTTATATACGTAATTATAGATTTTAAAGGATAAATAAGTGTATATAAATGTGGGAATAAGTAAAGGATATATACATGAGTATTTACTTAGAGAAGTAACGTTTTATACACGGATACATATATGTGTATGAGGGGAGTAATACCCGAGAAGGAAGTAATGTGGTTCTAGGTGACGAGTGGTTAAGATTAATAATATAACCTTTAGTAAACTATTCTGGAGTAATCAGATATTAGAAAAGCGTTCAAAAAGAAATATTAGAAGTTAAGAAGTGACTCGGAGAATTATCGACACTAAGGGTAAAACGGTCTTTTACCGTAAGAGAATTTTTCTTTCCGTAACCCCTTCGCATGAGGTTGGACATCGAGATGTGATTTTGATACACATGCCTTATTTGACAGGCGTTTGAGTTACCACGAGTACGGACTGTTTGAGACGTGTTAGAGTGTACTTTGACTCAGGTAAGTCCTTGCGACTTACTTAGCCAGTTTCTCTGAGTGATAGTGGTTGTGTGTGTTATGTGCGTGTTTTAATAAAAATAACTTGCTAGGACGACCGTTATTATTATGTTTAAGGCCCAAGTGTATGTATAACGGGCCGTGACATCACTGCCCAGCTCTGACAGGAGATTGGGAGGTTCTCTATACCCAGACCAGGCAGGTACAAGGTGAGATGCATCGGATCCATTCCTGATGGTTACACGGGGGCGGAGGCGAGGTTTGGGAATCCCTCGTGTCACAAAATAAGTATCATTAGCGTGAAAGAGTAACTTAACTCAATATAATAAAATGGACTTGTTTGAAAGCATGATGGGTGTTTATATTTTTATGTGTGTGTGTGTGCTACTATTATTCTTCTAATATTTAGATAACTAGTTAACGGTTCCTCTTGTTGTGTTTTTAGATTTACCGCAGGTTAGACCAGCAGCTGAGTGATCTGGAAGTAGTGGTCAGCCGGGTCTCCATACTCCTTAGAGTGGGGGTTGGGGTTGTGTTTGTCTTTTCTTTCTTTTGGTTAAGACAGGCGTTCGTTTCCTTTATTTAAGTACTTTAGGCTGCTAGACCGTGTTGCATTCATTACCTTAAAAATACTATTTTATGAATTTCGGTTTTCCTTATTTGTGTCTTGTTGCAAGATCCTAGTAATATTGTTGTCAAACTGAGGTCGGAACCCACTGTGAGGTTCTAACCAGTAATGTCCCGAGTTCTAAGAAGTCGGGGTGTTACAACATGGTATCAGAGGTCTAGGTTGGCAACAATCAGTGGCGGCCGCAGGATTTTGAAAGGGGGGCGGGATTTTATTTTCGATAAATATATCTATGAAAATAAAATAGCGATAAAAACAAAGCCAATATGTCATATACTTACAATAAACAAAAATACAAAAAAAAAAACATTACATTTAAAAGCGCGGTCGTAAACCGCGCCTATAAATTATTTAAAAAAAAAATAGATGCCCTATAGGCGCGTCTATAACCGCGCCTCTTTAGTTTTTTTTTCTTTCAAAAACGTTACACTATAGCTGCGGTCTAGGACCGCACCTCTATTTGTGTTTTTATTATCTTTGTCCTCGACAACGCGTTTTACAAATAATAGTGCGGTCTAAGACCACGCTTCTACTTCAAACAACAAATCTCGTGCATTTTGGTGAATTATTCCACCCCGAGCCTAAAACGGAAAATTCTTTTAAAGTTTCGTTTACTTCGGCGAAAGATCCAAAACAAGATTTAAACATAACACAATAATATTTATATTTAAAAATTAATAAATCGTAGAAAAATTTTTTATAAACGAGAAGCCACAACCCATTTTAAAACGATTTTTTTCAAAAGAGTGTGGGGCGGCTGCCTCACCCTGCCCCACCCAAGGGCCGCCCTTGGCAAAAATGGCACTTGAAATCTTCTGAAAGACCGAATAAGTTTTAAGTAGAACCCGAAAGGGGTTTGAGTTTTAAAAAGGGAACTTTTAGTTTTCAAATGCATGCATAGTCCGGTTGGGAATAGAATAGTACGGCTGACCACCACTACTACCGCGGATCTCAGTATGCTTAGTATGGACTTTAGGTTTTACTATAGACGAACTTTTGGACTTATTAGCTAGTTATATTTATAGTTGTTATTCCTCGTGCAGATGGCACGTACTAGAGCTACGCTAGCTACTGGTCGAGGTAGAGGTCGTCCACCTCTCCCTCCAGCTGGACCAGGTAGGGGAGATGGGACCCCTATAGTTAGAGGACGCGGCCGTGGAGGTAGACCTCCACTAGCCCGAGGTCGAGGTCGAGCTCCTCGAGAGGATCCACCAGCAATGATCATGCCAGAGGCTGGAGTGGAGGAGGTAGCTCAGAGTGTAGGTCCTGAGGTCAGGAATGAGACCATTGCTAGGTCTGGAGCACAGAGAGCACGTTCTACGGAGTCAGGATGTGTTTCCATTGGAGCAACTGAGTACAGAGAGTACCGAGCATAAGTTGAGCGTATGGAGGAGGCTGCTAGGACAGAGAGACTTACCCAAGTATCACCAGTACCGGCTAGATCTGTCCAGGTGACACAGGGAGTACCTCAAGTGCCAACTGTACTTGAGAGGAGAGTTGTGGCTGATAGAGCTCCTACTGGGTCTAGAGCACCGAGGCCGGATGAGTGGTTGAAGGCTTTCAACTCTCAGAAGGTCCCCTCATTTAGTGGAAAGATAGGACTGGAGGTGGAGCACTGGATTGGACAAGTAGACTGCGTTAGAGGCAATACGTTGCCCAGAGGATCGGCAGGTGGATTTGGTGCAGACATGCTTCACTGGGATGCTCATTCTTGGTGGCGGACCATGCGTAGTCGAGTCACCAGTTGGGAGCAGATGAGGGGCATTGTTAGAGACAGATACTACCCTGTCTCGTTGAGGAGAGAGAGGTTTCAGGACTTCATTGAGGGAGGATTTGAGATCATTCCGATCGCTGCTACCATCAAGAAGTTCCAGAAGGAACTGACACTGCTTGGACCAGCTGCACCTCCTGAGGAGAAGCATGTATATCTCTTTTCACGGAGATTGAGAGAGAGCACTCGTTCCTATCTGGCAGGATTTCGCTGTGAGACTCTGTTAGACTATCAGGATAGAGCGTCTGCATATGACAGAGACAGACCAGTGTCGAGGAGAGCTGCTCAGTCAGACAGGCCGGATAAGCGGCAGAGGACAGGTTATGCTAGTGGTAGTTCAAGAGTAGCTGTTTTTGGACGGGGACAGACTCAGGGGCGACATAGCCATACCACTACGGGTCAGACTTCAGCTGGTGGCTTACAGTGCCACAACTGTAGTGGTCATGGTCACATCCGATCGAACTACACGAAGCCGGCAGTGACCTGCTTCCAGTGCGGCAAGGTTGGACATAGAGCTGCATTCTGCCGCCAGGGCAAGGCTCCATCTCAGCAGGGTTCTTCTTCTGCAGGCCTATCAAGGAGTGTTAAGAGACCGCCACAGTACCGAGCTCCGAGTCAGCAGCAGCAGTACAGAGCTCCTGGTCAGCAGTAGTCTTACAGGGCTCCAGGACATACATCATCCCAGAGTTCTATGCAGGGATCAGGTCGGGGCAGAGGACGTGGTAGTGTAGCTGATAGTAGAGGAGCTCAGGCACGAGTGTTTGAGTTGAGAGATGTTGATCAGCCAAATGCACCGATTGCCACAGGTACGATCCAGATCCATGACTTACCCGTACGAGTTTTATTTGATACGGGTGCTACACACTCCTTCATATCTGATGCATGCGTAGATAGGTTTTCCTTAGCTACTGTAGAGGGGATACCTTTTATGATAGGCTTACTTGATGGGAGTAAGGTAAGAGGGACTAGAGAGATTTATTGATGTCCTGTTCGCATGGGAGATCGAGACTGGCTAGTCAATTTTCTAGTCATGCCCTTAGCTCATGAGGATGTCATTTTAGGGATAGATTGGATGAAGAAGCACAGAGCAGTCTTAGACATTGGTAGGAGGACAGTGACCGTTGCCACTGAGGAGGGCCATAGAGTGATATTCCGAGGTTGGGACCTCGGAAAGTCAAGCACATTTATCAGTGCAATGAGGGCAGCGAGACTGATAGCACAAGGTTGCGAAGCCTTCTGGTGTTATGCCATGAAGGAAAGCAAGAGCCTGACTATAGAGGAAATACCTGTTGCATGCAAGTTTGTAGAGGTATTCAGTGACGACCTGCCAGGACTACCCCCACAGAGGAGTGTTGATTTCAGCATTGACTTGGAGCCGGGCACGAGACCGATCTCGAAGGCTCCGTACCGTATGGCACCTGTAGAGCTGCTTGAGCTGAAGAAGCAGTTAGAGGAGCTAGCAAAGAAGGGTTTCATACGCCCTAGTGTGTCTACTTGGGGTGCGCCAATGTTATTTGTGAAGAAGAAGGACGGATCAATGAGGCTGTGCATAGCCTATAGAGAGCTGAACAAGGTAACCATCAAGAACAAGTACCCACTGCCACGCATGGATGATCTGTTGGACCAGTTGCATGGAGCGTCTGTGTTCTCGAGGATAGACTTGAGATCAGGTTACCACCAGTTGAGGGTGAGAGATCAGGACATACCTAAGACGGCATTCCGGACTAGGTATGGTCATTATGAGTTCGTAGTGATGCCATTTGGACTCACTAATGCGCCAGCGGTGTTCATAGAGTTGATGAATGGGATATTCATTGACTTCTTAGACCAGTTTGTAGTGGTCTTCATTGACGACATCCTAGTCTACTCTAGGAGTCGAGAGGAGCATGTCGGACACTTGAGGACAGTATTGCAGATTTTACAAGATAGCCAGCTGTATGCTAAGCTATCCAAGTGCGAGTTTTGGATGTCAGAGGTGGCTTTCTTACGTCACGTGGTGACTACTGAGGGTATTAAGGTCGATCCGGCAAAGATCGAGTCAGTATCTTCTTGGCAACCTCCTAAGAATGTCAAGGAGGTTCGCAGCTTTCTAAGGTTAGCAGGGTATTACCGCCGGTTTGTGAAAGGGTTTTCCTTGATTGCCCGACCACTTACTTGTCTTCTGAGGAAGACCACTCGGTTTGTCTGGTCTGAGCCGTGTCAGCAGAGTTTTGAGGAGTTGAAGAGGAGATTGACATCCGCTCCGATCTTGGCACAACCTGAGGGTACTAATGATTTTGTGGTATACAGTGATGCATCCAAGCTGGGCTTGGGGTGTGTTTTGATGCAGAGGGGTAAGGTCATAGCTTATGCGTCTCGATAGTTGAAGACGTATGAGGAGAACTACCCCACACATGATCTAGAGTTGGCTGCAGTAGTCCATGCTCTTAAGATCTGGCGTCACTATCTCTATGGGGCGACATGTCAGATCTTCACAGACCATAAGAGTCTGAAGTATATATTCACTCAGCGGGAGTTGAATAACCGCCAGAGGCGGTGGTTAGAGTTGATCAAGGACTTCGACCTTGAGATTCTTTACCACCCCGGGAAGGCGAATGTGGTAGTTGATGCTTTGAGCCGGAAGACGCCTAGGGAGAGGGCGATAGCCCGGTTGACACTAGAGCCACAGTTGCAGAGGGACTTGGCTTGGTTGGAGATAGAGATTCAGTTTCCCGATACTGATGGTCAGTTGGCTACCATGGAGTTACTTTCTGATCTGTTGGATGAGATCCGACAGAAGCAGGAGACTTGCCCAACTTTGATCAGGATCCGAGACAAGATGTCTCGAGATGAGGCCCCACAGTTTACTATTGGTGCAGATGGAGTGATGAGACGTCAGGACCGCGTTTATGTGCCGTCAGACAGTGAGTTGAGACAGAGGATACTAGGTGAGGCTCATGCTACCCCATACTCGGTACATCCGGGAGCGAGTAAGATGTACAAGGATGTGAGACGGTCCTTCTGGTGGGGTGGTTTGAAGCCCGATGTGACTCGGTATGTGGCTTAGTGTGCGACCTGCCAGCAGGTCAAGATTGAGCATCGTAGGTCTAGAGGAGAGCTCCATCCACTTCCAGTACCACAGTGGAAGTGGGAGGATATATCTATGGATTTTGTCACAGGCTTGAGACTCAGTAGAGGATTTGATGCAATTTGGGTAGTGGTAGACCGCCTGACAAAGACCGCACGTTTCATTCCGATTAAGGAAACGTGGCCGGTGAGTCGTCTAGCTGAGGAGTTCACCAGACACATTGTGAGACTCCATGGAGTACCGAGGACTATCGTCTCTGACAGAGATAGGCGTTTTACCTCGAGATTTTGGCAGCAGGTACATACTGCTTTGGGGACGAGTCTCCACTTTACCACTGCCTATCACCCACAGACAGACGGACAGTCTGAGAGGACCATTCAGATCTTAGAGGACATGCTTCGGGCGTGTGTACTAGATTGGGGACAGGTATGGCCAGATCATCTCCCACTGGTAGAGTTTTCGTATAATAACAGCTGGCACGCGTCTATTGGGATGGCTCCTTATGAGGCTTTGTACGGGTGGAGATGTCGTACACCATTATGTTGGGATGAGCCCAACAGAGTCGATGGAGTAGCTCCAGATCAGATACAGGATGACATCGCGCGGATTGCCCTAGTCCGAGAGCGGATGTTAGCAGCTCAGAGTCGTCAGAAGTCCTACGCCGACAAAAGGCGTCGGCCCTTGGAGTTTAGAGTGGGTGCTCAGGTGTGGTTGAGATGTCACCTACGAGAGGAGTCAAGCGTTTCGGCATTAAGGGGAACCTGAGTCCCCGATATGTCGGACCTTTTGAGATCTTGGAGAGAGTTGGAGAGGTGTCCTATAGACTAGCCTTACCGTCGAGACTAGAGGGTGTTCATCCGGTCTTTCATGTATCTCAGTTGAGAGAGTACATCCCGGATCCGAGACACGTCATCAACCATGAGGATCTAACAATTGAGCCTGGCCATACATTTGTAGAGTACCCAGTAGCTGTCTTGGAGCGCAGTACTAGACGTCTGCGGTCCAAGGATATACCTATGTTACGGATCCAGTGGTCTAGGAGAGGAGCTGATGAGGCCACTTGGGAGACTGAGGAGAGTATTAGACGTAACTACCCCGAGTTCTTTGCGGGGTTAGAGGTTACTCCTGTTTGACGAGTTAGTACTCGGATGTTGTGTTGTTTGACCTTTCAGGTTTTTATACTAATTTGAGTGATTACGTTTTATGTGACACATGTCTATTGTTGATGATTGAGTAGTTGCTTGTAGCCAACGAAAATGTCGAGAAAACTTAATATACCAAAGGAAATGCGCGATTAAGTGAATTATTCTAAGTTTCGGGACGAAACTTCTATTAAGAGGGCACTGATGTAATAACCGAAAATTTTAAATTCCGGTAAACCGAAATTAACCAAATCCAGATACGTCAATCTTAAATAAATAAATAAATAAAATAAAACGAGTTTAAATGTTATCATTTTATGTGACTTTAAGTCACATAAAATGATGAAACTATGTAATCGGAAATAATTTTTACGCACCTTTAGAATACAATAATAATTTATATAATATGTAATTTAGTTCCGTATTAACTAAAACGAGTAACAGGTTGCGTATCCGTGTTTAATGAGAAAGCAGGACGGATGTGGCCCACTACGAGGCCCAATTATCAGCCCATCCCAAAATCTAATCCTAACCCTAATTCCCTCTTAACCCTAATCTCATCTAATTACTCCTCTAAACACCTGTTGCCGTTCCCGTTTCTTCTCTCTTCTGGACACGATCGAATAGCGGCCGCCAACACAGCCTCCGCCTCTATCTGCAGACGCCACCGGAGCCGCCACTGCACGCTTCTCGTCGACCGCCAGTCACCACCGGAAGCCTTGTAAGCCCGCCGCCTTCTCCCTCCTCGTCACTCTTCTTCTCGGCGTTAATAGCGTTAACCATCGGCACTGCTTCTCTTCGGCCTGCAGCAGCACCGCACCGCCGTTGGCGACCACCAAGGCACCACCAGGGAGCCACCTGTTCTATCTATCTCTCTCTGTTCCTCTATCTTGGTTCGAAGAGCAGCAAGGTCGGACCTGGGCAGTTGCGAGTCACGCCAGTGAATCCTTCGCCGCCCTCTGCTACTTCCTTCCCCTGTGCCGACGCCACACCCCATTGCACCCTCCTAGACCAGCGTAGCACTCCTCCGGTGACAAGGTGAGTCCGTCCGCCCGCTTAGACCCCTCCAGTCTCTTCCGTCCTATATAATGACAGACAACAGCTCACCTCCTCTAACCACTGCAGTGAATAGCCGAGCCCTGCAGTACACGGTGGTGAGTACACTCGAGTCAGCATACGAGCCGATCCAAGACGCCCCGCTGTCCCCTGCTGCACCCCAACAACCGAAGAAAAGAACGGACTGCTGTAGTGCGATAGGTGAGTCCAGTTCTTTGCACTACTGTACGGATTATAGGATTGTGGGGGGGGGTTTAAAGTGTACTGAATATATATAGGTATGTACGTAGGAGAGTACTGAAGGTTATGTAAGTATACATGGTTGAGCAGTAGAGGATAAGCATGTTTAGGCATGGTTAAGTATGATTAGGGTAGAGTAAGTATGCTGAGTATATATATATATATCTATAACCTATCATGTATTTATATACGTAATTATAGATTCTAAAGGATAAATAAGTGTATATAAATGTGGGAATAAGTAAAGGATATATACATGAGTATTTACTTAGAGAAGTAACGTTTTATACACGGATACATATATGTGTATGAGGGGAGTAATACCCGAGAAGAAATTATGTGGTTCTAGGTGACGAGTGGTTGAGATTAATAATATAACCTTTAGTAAACTGTTCTGGAGTAATCAGATATTAGAAAAGCGTTCAAAAAGAAATATTAGAAGTTAAGAAGTGACTCGGAGAATTATCGACACTAAGGGTAAAACGGTCTTTTACCGTAAGAGAATTTTTCTTTCCGTAATCCCTTCGCATGAGGTTGGACATCGAGATGTGATTTTGATACACATGCCTTATTTGACAGGCGTTTGAGTTACCACGAGTACGGACTGTTTGAGACGTGTTAGAGTGTATTTTGACTCAAGTAAGTCCTTGCGACTTACTTAGCCAGTTTCTGGATATTAGTTGAGTGATAGTGGTTGTGTGTGCTATGTGCGTGTTTTAATAATAATAACTTGCTAGGACGACCGTTATTATTATGTTTAAGGCCCAAGTGTATGTATAACGGGTTGTGACATCACTGCCCAGCTCTGACAGGAGACTGGGAGGTTCTCTATACCCAGACCAGGCAGGTACAAGGTGAGATGCATCGGATCCATTCCTGATGGTTACACGGGGGCGGAGGCGAGGTTTGGGAATCCCTCGTGTCACAAAATAGGTATCATTAGCGTGAAAGAGTAACTTAGCTCAAGATAATAAAATGGACTTGTTTGAAAGCATGATGGGTGTTTATATTTTTATGTGTGTGTGTGTGTGCTACTATTATTCTTCTAATATTTAGATAACTAGCTAACGGTTCCTCTTGTTGTGTTTTTAGATTTACCGCATGTTAGACCTGCAGCTAAGTGATCCGGAAGTAGTGGTCAGTCGGGTCTCCGTACTCCTTAGAGTGGGGGTTGGGGTTGTGTTTGTCTTTTCTTTCTTTTGGTTAAGAAAGTTGTTCGTTTCCTTTGTTTAAGTACTTTGGGTTGCTAGACCGTGTTGCATTCATTACCTTAAAAATACTATTTTATGAATTTCGGTTTTCCTTATTTGTGTCTTGTTGCAAGATCCTAGTAATATTGTTGTCAAACTGAGGTCGGAACCCACTGTGAGGTTCTAACCAGTAATGTCCCGAGTTCTGAGAATTCGGGGTGTTACAAGCCAATTGCCGCTCCTTGTAGTACATTTGCGGTGCACTTCGAATTCCAATCCAACAACGAAATCAATCAATTCACCACAAAGCGGGAAAAACTAGGGTTTCGGGACGAGGAAATAAGATGAAACAAAAGAAATCGAAGTGTTCTGCTTACCACGAGATTAGAACTGACTTCGAAAGAGCAGTCAAGGCGATCTGGTTCACTAAGATCTAGATGTAGTACTTGGTCGATGAATGGATCAAAAAATTTGTACGGTAACTCTTGGATTTTGGTAGGTTCGTCTTGTTTGGGCTCTCTCATCAAATACCTCCTCAATGCCTCAGGATTCATTTTTTTCCCTTTTTTTTCCTCTACTTGCAAGACTGATTTGCGACGCATAAATGTGCCTATAAGAATGTCATTTGTGACACCTATATGCGTCGAAAAATTGAGGCACCTTAGGGTGTCGCAATTTAGTGAGAGTTTGACGGATGTAAATTTTTTGCGACACATCGGCATGTTGTCGGAAGAAAAGCGTCGCATATAACTCGTTTTTCTAGTAGTGAATCATTGATGACTTCTCCTCTAATGAAGAAAGATCTTCATCCTGACTCTCCCACGAACACAACTGAAAACTCGTGGGCAACATTTGCAACCGAGATGTTTGCCCTCCAACCTCTTGTATAAAAGAGAATCAAATGCTCAGATGCAAAATAGAGGTCTTTATCTAATGATAGTATGATAACTAGTAGAAGCAAAAACAAAATCTCAAAGTATATATAATATCAGTTGCAATAACAATATAAGAAGCTCGTGTCATGAACATCAAAGTAACAGACAAATAAGAAAGGAAACACAGAGATTATATATCAACCAGGTAAAACAATGTCATATTGCTTTGTTTTGTTAAGAATATCTACTTCACGAGAAATATCCTCCTGTTTCGCACCGCACGTCTACTCTACACCTTTGACCTCCAAGCGCCCACCTTCGGTTGGCAAAAGCCACTAAACTGGAAAAAAAATTAGTATACAAATCATTGACACAATTTCAAAGCAGTACCAAACCTTCTGTTTTTTTCGATAATTCATGAAATCGAAAAACAAAGAGAATACCTATCCAAATCAAAGGGGATATACTTCATGAGATTAACATAGTAATAAAACTCCAAAGACCAAATCATCGCGCCAATGTCTTTGATTGTAATTAGGGCTCTATGCACCAGTAAGCAATTGACTACTCACAAAAACAGAGAGAGAAAATCAGCATAAGGAGTAATGAGATGAAAATTGAGAAAGTATAAACAAAACTAAATAAATACCTTGGCAGACTCGCAATACTTGGAACCACAAATATCCATGCACTTCCGACACTCAAACACCTTTGCTTTGTTCAAATTCGAGAAAACATCAAAATATGAAGCCAAAGGCCGCAAATTAAAGGCGTTGACAGCTCCCCACATGGTTACACCACAGGTGCAGGAGGCGGTGGCACAGAGATTGGCTTGAAAGAGTTAGGCGCCGCAACGACCTTAACCCCAATAGAAACCCCATTCTCCACCGCCACCCTCGTCTCATCCACATCCTCCAAAGTAGAGGCAGAAGATAAATTGAAGTTGTGTGGGGCGTTTAGGAGGGAGAAAGGGGAAGCTAGGTTAGGGTTTACTGAGCACGTACGTACATTGGAAATTTGGACCAAATATTTTAATATTAGCATGGATTACAACATAAATCTTCGTCTTGACTTCTATGTCAGTACAATTATGGTCTAAAATTCATACAACTAAGCTCATAGCCACACTGAATTAGGCTCGTTCATTTCCCATATCCATCTGATATGGGATATGTGTATCGATATCACATGTCCGATATCCATGTTTCGTAATTAAGTATATGGATATCAAAGTGATATCTCATATATCAATACTTTACTCTTTTTTTTTTTTTATAGATTTTGATATCTTTAAAAACTGAGTGATATCACGTTCTTTTTTTTCTCACGTCTCTATACTTCATCATCTTGCCAAACACAAGTATCAGATATCAGATATCAATTTCATATCCATATCCGCGATATCAAGAAATCTGAAATACTCATATCCAGATATGGAAAATGAACAAGCCCATATTGTATTTGGTCCACGTTCAAGGCCGGTCTTTACTTTTTTCTGTGCTCCCAGTAACTTTATTTTTTGTGCCATTAATTAACATTTATCGATTTATAATTGGCGTCGTACTCAATTTTTTTGGGGTTTGGAATCAAATGGACAGCTCATCTCCAAATCGATTTTGTTAGATACAAAAATATCACCATGGACATAAAAACCATAACCCTGATCTATATACAAAAATTTTTAAAAAAAAGCAAAAGCAAATTATGACATACACATGATTAGACATGTTATTTGTGTGCGTCTCACTAATCACTAAGTCAATCTATACGGAATGTAAATCAAGTTGAGAATGAAGGGAAGTTTATATATATATAATTTTGATTTAGGAAGCGGGAAAATTATCTAAAAATTATTGTTAAAAAAAATTGAAAGATTACAAGAAAATAATGAAAAAACAATTAATTAACAGTGTGTTTTCAGATTAGGAAATCAAATATAACTAAACCTTTTTAAATCTAATTCTATTTAAAATAATTAATTAAATACTTTTATTCCTAACACTTCAATTCTTTCACTAGGAGAAACTCTAGGCATTTAGGAGACATTTATTACTTTACCTATAAGTACAACAACTTTATTTTAACTCATATATTTTTTTTATAGATTTGGTGCCCCCAAATTAAATGGGGCCTTGGGCTACGGCCCACATTGCCCAGTAACAGGGTCGGGCCTGTCCACATTAGAGAACATCTCGGAAGGGCTCGGGATTATTCATAGAGTATTTATAGTATGATGAAATAGGGGTCTCACCTCCGAGCATACAGCTCATCGGATCCCAGGATATTCTCTAGTAATTATAATATTTGATTTAAAAGTCTCCACAATTTCCTTCTTGTTTGGATTGTGTTGTGTTATTACAACAATTGAGGAGATGGGTATAAGAGAGAGAAGATGTGTGGATTAGGGCACTTGTTGATACCTTTATAATGGTTTTTAGGTATAAAACGATATTTTCTTTGCTGCTATACAAAAGAAATAGCATTTTGAGCTAGGTGAAGATTGATAGTACTGATATGGAACAATGATAGTTGTTTGGTTAGTGTTCTTGCTCAAAATTGCACTCTAAATTTCTTTTTTTAGTAAATTACATTTATTTGGAAAAACTTTGTACTTAAATAAAATAAGACCCAATGTTGTTTCCATACTTGATTTCTTGAGTCTGAGTCTAACTATTGACATACTTGCTCGTGCAAATTAAGAGAGAGATCTCTATCATGAAACTTGTTAGACATCCCCATGTTGTCCGTATGCACGAGGTAAAGACTCATAATGAATAAGTTGACATTTTTCATTTTTGTTATAAATTTTCATAAAGTGGATTTGACCGATTGTCCTCTAAATTGAGTGCAATTGCTTGTAGGTTCTTGCTAGCCGTACCAAGATCTATATAATACTTGAATTCATTACAGGAGGAGAACTGTTTGATAGGATAGCGAGTTTCTTCTGAAAGTGAAATAATCGGTACTCTTCAAAGGGAAGGAAATCGATAACAATGATAACTTATTCATATTGTAGATTCACAATGGGCGTCTTAGTGAAGCTGAAGCTCGTAGATATTTCCAGCAACTTATTGATGGCGTTGCCTATTGTCACAATAAGAGGGTCAATCACAGGGACCTGAAGGGGAGTTTTACTCTCTCAAATGAATAGCTTTTATGTTAATGTAAAGGTTTTTTGTTTAGTTATTCTATTTTTGCTTCACAACTTGAGAATCTAGTGCTAGACTCCCACGATAACATAAAATTTTCTAATTTTGGACACAGGGCAATGCCTCCAGAGGTAAGATTTTTTGTGGAAGTTTCACTATAGTTCGTTTCTTACTTTAGAAAGCGTTACAAATGTAATTTTTTTTTGGTTATTTTACATAGGATGTTAGTATCGTTAAGACAACTTGTAGGACTCCCAACAATGTAGCGCCTGACCAGCGGCAATGTAGAGATCAACGAGCTCATGCCCAAATGGAAAGGGCCAGGGCAAGTATAGCATATGGCTCCCGTCATGAAAGGAAGTCCAAAAGTGGTGCTCCTCTCAACACTCAACATCTTGCAGCGGCGAAGAAGGTGGAATCTGAAGAATGGTATCGCCAAGGGATCCTCTAAGACATACACATCCATGACATGTGCAGCAATGAGGGTGATGAACCCTCCTCCAACGATGTCCATGGGCCCGTTCTTCCTAAATCGTTTCAATCTGGTGAAGAAGAGTTGAATCCAATCCGACACCACCTCATAGTCCGGAATGCAGACGTACAACAATCAAAGGTCCTTGAAGCAACTTTGTTGTCCTCTTTGTGGCCACAGAATACTTTCATAATTACCTTGTTTAATAATATCAAACATAGGTGTGTGAGTTTGTTGTTGTACTCACTACCTACATGAAAATCTGAACCTCTGGTAGTAAACCAAAAGGCATACAAATCCCCCGTCGGATAGACATCCCACCACTCCTTAGATGGGACCTTAGTGACCCCGAATGCCTCTGTTAGTTGATCCAAATCGACAACATATATATTTCCGGTTCTGAAACTTGAATGTGAAACCTATCACCACATGATCTTCCAACTCAATTTGGAAGGTAGCCACAAACTACCGCACCAGTTTCGGGTATACTACAATATGCTTGTCAATGAATTCACCGAGCCCATCATACTAAAGGAACTACTGCATACATTCCATCATTCCCAAACTTTCCAAAGTCGGGATGTGCAAAAACCGTATTGCCAACACATCCCGTGCTTGCACAATCTTATATCTCTCAAGGTCCAGGTGGTTCATATTAGTTTTCCTTCCTCTTTCCATTCTAACACTAGTTTCAGGCAAATGGATCAGAATTCAACAAAAAACGAAGAAGAGATGACATTTTCGTTGTAGAGGCGCGGGGGCGGTAAGCAAGAGGCGCGGGTGCGTTTGTATGGAGGCACGAGGTAAGGCGCAAAGGCGGGTGCTTCCATGCGCGAGGGCGGGAGAGCATATCTAGGCGATTTGTCGAAGGAGACACAAGAATATTGGAGGTGGTTTGGTGTCGATATCGGTGGAGGTGGAGCCAAGAGGTGATGGTGACAGGTGGTTGGTGGTGGAGGCTAGGGTTTGTTGGTTGGAGATAGAAGTGGAGGTGAGGGAGTGTAGGTTGAGGGGTAAAGGAGATAAAAGAGGTGATAGTGGTGACAATGGGCGGCCAAAGGGAGTGTCGCAGTGGGGGTGGTGACAAAGGCGTGGTGGTTGCGGGAGCAGGGGCGTCTTGAGGGAGCGGTGAGTTTGAGCGTGAGAGAGATGTGAGTGAGTGGTGGGGATCGGGTAGGTGGTTAAAGATAAGGGGTATTTTTTTGTACATGTGTACCATAGGGGCAGGCCAATGCCGCCGTGGGTGCGGTGACATGGGTGCTCGGCCGCTGGCAAGGCCGCAACCCAACCCAGGGTGCAGGGTGCATCGGTCACCACGGGGGCGGTGACCCTTGGCCATGGGTGCGGGTTTTCTCACAAGACGCAAGGGCGACCTTCCTTAGTTGCAAGGGCGGCTTTACGACAGTGGTTGCCTACTTCTTATTAATTCTTCGGGCTACCTACCCGGCCCAAGCCCTATATTTATTTTGATTTGAGTTTTTCGTCTATTTTAGATTTTATGTCGTTGGCTCTACGTAATACCTTCATCACTGAGCTTGTGCTTCCTCTAGGACCATCTCGTCGATCATATTGTTGGATACTCCCTCATAGTACATTTTGAGTCTTTTCCCGTTGACTTTGAAAACCTTGTGTGATTGTGGACCATATAGATCCACAACACCATATGGATGTACTTCGGCAATGACGTATGAACCAGTCCATCTGGAGCGGAGTTTCCCTGCAAAAAGCTTTAATCGAGATTAAAAATAATAACTTTGTTACTTGGTTGGAAATCCTTTCGGAGGATGTTACGGTCATGCCCCACTTTGGTTTTCTCTTTGTATGTTGTGGCATGATCATACACATCAAGGCATAGTTCTTCTAGTTCTTGTAGTTGCAGCTTCCTAAATTCACCGACTTCATCAATTTGCATATTACACTTCTTCACCGGCCACCAAGCCTTGTGTTCTACCTCCACCGGTAGATGGCAAGCCTTGCCAAACACAAGTCTGAATGGTGACATACCAATGGGAATCTTATTGGTTGTTCGGTACGCCCACAAGGCGTCGTTGAGCTTTAGACTCCAATCCTTCCTTCTAGGCGTCACCGTCTTTTCGAGAATCATCTTGATTTCCCTATTGGATGCTTCCACTTGTCCATTGGTTTGAGAGTGATATGATGACATGAATTATATGCCATTATAATCATGCATATTGTGGAGGTTTTACCTCAATTTCCCTTATATTTGGAGAGATTTGTGTTCCTGTAAGACTTATTTCATTTATGTTCTAGAAATAGATATCTACGGAAGTTTTGGTTGAATTATAGGTGAATTCGGTGAAATTGGAAGCAAAAGTGGAGCAAATAGTATCTAAGGTGAATAAGGAAGCTTAAGGAACCTTAGAGGAGTCATGAAGAGCAAAGGAAGTGTGTAAAAGGGTCACTAAAGGAAGAAAGGAAACAAGTCAAGAGACGAGCACTTTCTGTTGAAGAAAATCGAGTCATTTACATGAGAAATCGAAAGATTTTCCATACAAAAATCGGACGGTTTTTATTTCATTTAATCGAACGATTTTCCTTCAGCTTTCGCCTAAAAATATTACGATCCAAAGCCCATCACTTGTGGGCCTGAGAAGTGATATGTCAAGCGGCCCATTGGCGAGAAAGTATACATTGGAACCCTAGGAACAAAAATCGGAAGTTCACAGCGTGGAAGATTTACCGGATTTTGCGGGATTGAAGGTTCTTCGAGAGAGGATTGAAGGAGAGAAACAAGAAGTAAAGATTCAAGAAGTTTGTGAGATCTTTTGTTTCCTTTCAGATTCTTGTCATTTGTGAACACATTATTGAGTGTTTTGAGATATTGTTTGAAAGATTTTGAGGTTTGATTATAGATTCGGAGATTATTTGGTTTTATTCATTCAATCTTGATTTTGATTTGAATATGAAAATGGTTGGATAAAAACCTTGTGATTCTGGGGAGAATAGTTGGTGATAAAGGCTTAGATGATGATAGACTAAACTCATTTAACCATTTGGACCCTGAGAGTTGAGATTTAACTTTACGATCACTGGAAAATCGACCTATTCTAAGGGAAATCGACCGATTTTACGAAGAACAACCCAATTTATTCTCCTGACGATCTTTAATTGATTTATCCTTTTACCAAAATAAACCCTTGCCTAAATCCTAACCTTGCTTATCCTTTTTAACCCCTATTCAAGTGTAAGAAGAGACTTCATCATTGATTCTTCACTTGATAGCCAAAGTTTATAAAATTCGGGTAATAGAGAGACTCAACATCCTCTATTAAAGTTTGAGTGTACTTTCCATCTTTACCTTCGTGAGTCATATCCTTGGGTTTGGGTGGTTAGTTTGAGTGTTGATCTTGTTCTTAGACCTTTCTATATTGCAACCTCAACAACCTTTATAGAGAGAGCCTTTGGGTTAGACATATAGGTTTTGGAACTTCGCTGTACAATACCTTCCTTCGAAACACATAACCTTGGCAACGCCAACTCTGTCCTTTGATTTTAAAAAATGTCTTGAATCGAAATCTGCAGTCGGATACTTGAATCCTTGGAATCATTTGTCTCCGTATTAATTACAAAAGATTTTGCACTTTGCCAGATAATTTGAAATCGATTTTATTCTCACCAAATCCATGAGTTCGACTCTAAAATTTCTTTCCTTACTACAGCTGATCCGTACACTGCGGGTTTGCTTTTGCATAAGTTCTAAATATAAATTTAAGACTTTGATACACACACTTTTGAGCGAACAAGTTTTTGGCACCGTTGTCGGGGATTTGGTCTAGACCAAATTCCATTTTCGGTTGTCTGGCTTGGGAGCTTTTGCTCTTGTGATTTGACCTATCTACTTGAGTGATTTTTGCAGGAATTCTTTTAGGTATATGCGAAGGTCCAGATCTAGCAAAGATCTCATTCCATTTGATCCCGAATTAGATAAAACTTTAAGGAGAAAACTAAGAAAGAAAAAGATGGCTGAAAATAATGAGAGGAACATCCAAGAGGAGTAGGATGAAACTCGAGCCCAAATCCAATTGAGTGAGAAGGTTTGCTTGAAAGAGAAAGAGCGTAATCAGTTTCAAATAGATGAGCTCAGGGCGATGATTCTGAACATGAAATTGGAAAGGAATGACACTAAGAAGAAGAAGAAGAAGGCTAAGCCATATAGCTAAATTATCCGATGACGATGAGATGCCGGAGTTAGAGGACATACTACCATTTAATCCTCGGGCTCATGTTGATCCTCTCCCTCATGCTAGAGAGGCGAGAACTGTTGATGTCGTGGCTGAACCATGAACCCTTGGGCAACGAATGGACCCAATTCAACAACCGGGCCGTCTAGGTGTGAATCTTGGAGAGCAAGATGATCATGACTTTGGGATGCGTCCACAAGTCATCACTATGATCTGCCAAAATCAGTTGGTGGAACTGAAGCTGAATCTCTGCATCAACACTTGCAAAATTTTGAGATTTTCATGGAAACTTTGAAACCTCAAAGGGTTAAGAACAACAACTACAAGTTGAGACCGTTCTTCTTCTCTTTGAAGGACAAAGCCTTAGCTTCGTATCAAGCTCTTCGAGCTACAATGCTCAAAACAGTTTAAAACTGATTGTTGTAGATGCACCGCAAGTTAGGGATGCCGCCGAGTGACTTGGAGGATTGGAAACCAGGGCTCCACTACATTATAGGACGGGGATGGGATTTATATTATACGTTATGGACGTATTTACTTTCGTTATGGATTTAGGTTGTTTTGAGGACTTGGCTAGAGTTTCCACTTTGTATTGTTAATTCTGAGATCTTGCACTTGCATTAAAATGTTTTTGGATTTGCCTTTATTTGTGCCTTGTTGGAAAGATCCGGTGAAATTATTGTCAAGCTAAGGGTTGGGACCCATTGTGAGGTCTTCGCCCGTAGCGCTCCGAGCCCTGCGGAATCGGGGTGTTATAGTCAGGATCCACTGTGAGATCCTAACCCGTAGTTCTCCGAGTCCCGTGGACTCGGGTTGTTACAACCTAGTGGGCTCTGATACCGCGGAGTGCATATGATACTGTTAGAGCGATCTTTGATACCAATGGGCTCAATTTCTTTTTCAGCCCAAAATTTTAAGGTTTATCTTTAAGTTGCAGTTTATCTCTAAGTTAGGGTTTATCTTTAAGTTGTGATCTATCTTTAAGGCTCATGCTTGTCAAATCCTAGATTTACCCCTATAAATATCCTATAGTCTTCAACATTGAAACGACCCCCAATGACAAGGAACATTGACGGCTGGATAGGAATTGACACCTCCTACCACGCTTAGATCCAGAAATCATCATGATCCGAGATCCAAGATTGAAGACATTAGTGAAGTTCTTTGAGTTTTCTTTAGTTTTTTATTCTTTTGTCTTTTGAACACAAGATATGAAGTTGTCTATTGATTTTTACTTAGTTTTTGAGATTGAAGAACCTTTGTTAAGGATTGTTTGCTTTTATTTCAAGATTCATCGTGTTCTTTATTTTCTTGATTCAATTGCTTTCTTGATTTTGATAATGTGTGTTATTGGCTAAAACCCTTGCGATTCTAGGGTGATTGGTTAAAATTGTGGTTAAGATGATGAAAGAGTGAACCTCACGTTGAGAATGGACCTTGAGAGTTGTGTTTTCCCTTTGCAGAGAAGAAAAATCGGGTTGTTCTTGGTGAAAAATTGGCCGATTTTTATACAAGAATAGGGTGATTTTTTTCTGTCGTACCTTTGATGCTTTATCCTTAAACTTTGGTTAAAGATTGCTTAAACCCTAGCCTTGTTGAACCTTTCTAACCTATATCCAAGATTCGGAAGAGACTTACCCGGTGGTTCCCTTTCTTGTTTGTCAAAGATGATGAGTTCTAGGTAATAGAGGACTCAACACCCTCTATTAAGGTTTGAGTGTGTCAATACCTTGCCTTTGAGAGTTAACCTGAGACTTACCCGGTGATGGTTAGTTCTATTCCATTAGGTTGAGTGGTTGGTTTGAGATTATAGTTCCTTTCCTTAAGTTTCCAACTAATAGAGGACTCAACACCTGTAACGCCCCAGATTTTTGGCGCGTTTACGATATTTATTTTTTCGGCTTTTATCGTTATTTTAATATCTTAAATATTATTACGAGTATTTTTACGTCGTAAATTAAATTCCACGAGTGTATATATATATATATATATATATATATATTATTACCCGTGTTTAAATCATTATATAATCTCGTAATGATTTACGAGGATGGTTTCTATATTGCAAAACATATTTTGCGAGTATATTTATATAATTGATCCACATATATTATTCCCTATATTATTTTATTTTATTCTTTTTTTTCCTTTTCTTTTTCCTTCCTCCACTCTTACCCATGGTCGCGGGTTCGAGCCTTGCATCGTGCATAAGCTTTTTACCCAGCCAATTTGAAACCCTTCATGAGCCATGTTTGAGATTATCCTTAAGCCACTACACACCCTTTCCGGACCCATGAGCACCACCACCCTCACTAGTGCATTGCACACTCAAGCCGGAGCTGACCCGGACCCCTTATTGGTGTCATCTATGTCCCCATCTGGGCCCTCTATCTTCCTTGTCGTCCAACCTACTTTCCTAGCCTGTGTTCCTAGCCAACTCTGCAGCCCTATATCTATGTACTCTCACCACCTAGGCCTGCAACTCTGACTCCCCACCAAGCTAGTGAGTCCACCTATCTAGCCCTGCAGAGGACCAGCCTGTCCTAGACCCTAGCTTGACCGTTGGTTCGCTCAAACTCAGCTCCTCCCCTACACTCTCATTTGACTCATTTTCTACTTGCTTCTAAACTGACTTCAACTTCAGACTTTTCTCCTGTCCACTCTCTTCTTCACCCCACAAGAAGCTCCAACAACTCCCTTGCACTGCATACTACACACCTGGAGCAAGCTCAACCTCCACCTCTCTTGTATCGATCCACAACGAAGCCTCCAAACCACCTTGGCGACCAGCCTGGACAAACACCGACAACAGCACCTTTCCTTATTCCCTTGTTCATCGCCACCCACCGGAGCCACCAGTAACCCTCCACCAGAAGTAGCACCACCTAAGGATAGCCCACACTTCAGACAACTCAAGGAATCCAAGGAAATGCAAGGACAGCCACCGGACAAGCAAAGAAACACCGCCAAACTTGCCCAGTCGCCACCAGTGGCCGCCTTCATTTCTTGGATCTTTTGAGAAGCCAACTTCAGACCACAACCACCACCCGATAGAGCAGTGTTGTCCCTATCCAGCAACACCAGTCGATAGCCGGTACTGCACTCTATCCAACGAAGTCAACCTTGTTTCCGGAATGTTACAGTGGTCTCCGGAAACCGGGTCCAAAACCCCCTAGTCGGCCACTTTTCCAACATCCGGTATTCACATGAAATGACCCATATTTGATATTTCAGTTCATGACCCCGCTTGTTGTAAATTATATTTTGTGCCCTTGTTAGTTTAATTTTGGATTATGACCCCAAAGATTTAGTTGCGGTTTTATTACCAAGTTTCTATTATTGTACTTTTTGCCCCAGAAAAGGTTTTAACGAGTTTTAAGCTTGGTTGTGAAAGCGAGTTTTCCTTAGATTAATATAACTTATCTTCCGTTCAAATTTAGCGTATAAGCTAAATTTGCTTAGCTTTGGTTTTAGGTCCGATACAACGAATCCATTCTCGATATCCGTAGATCGTCTTCCGCCTTTGACCTCGTGTGAGTACCTTCTTCCTCGATCTAGTTATGTTTAGTAGTATTATGCTAGGTTGGATCTAGCATAACTTAGAGTGAATGCCGAGTAGTGGCTTTGAACCTTATGTGAATAGTTGAGGATTGAGGTTTGTTCTTAAGCATGAAGTGTCGTTATATTTTGTGAGGTTGTTTATGGAATTGAGTATATGGTTGATCCTGTGAGATTCTTACGTGAGGTTGTATGTTTGTTGAGGTTGTAGCGACTAAGACGTGAGTATCCTTGCGTAGATTTACGATCGTTGAGACTAGGAATGAGTTGTCCAAGCATGTGAGTTGTACGACCTTGTAGAGGTCATTTGGGCTAGAAGTTTAAGGACTTCTAGCATGAGAGATAGATGCTGATGTTGTGCCTCGGTTGGTCAGGCTGAGAGTATCTTCATGTGGAAAGCGGAGTGCGGTATATTTTCGGGTTGAGCGTTTGGGACGAGGTAAGTCTCCGGACTTTCTTAGCTCGTGTTCTTTGCATTAGCGTTGATGCGTGTTTGGTGGTGTGTGTTTATTGTTTATGTTACAAAAATCAAACCGGAAATAGGACCACCGACATATATATATTATTGGCCCAAGTGTATGATAACAGGTGGTGACATCAATAACTAGCTCTTGCGAGAGCTAGGAGGTTCTCGGCGACTAGCCCGTGCGGGTAGACGGTCGGATGCGTCAATACCATTCCTTGCCGTTAATTAGGGACCGAGACGAGTTTTGGGAGATTCTCGTGTCACAAAAGAAGTTGAATTAGAACGGGATATGACTTAATAATAAAAAGATAATAAATTGAATTTATGTGCTTTGGAGTATGTTGTGTGTTATGATGACTTACGTGTGTTTGTGTCTTCACCTTGATTCTTATGGTTTGAATATTAGCTAACGGTTTTATACCGATGTTATAGTTGCTTTGCATGTTAGGAATGTTGCCAAGTGATCCGGAAGAGTGGGCAACCGGGGTTCCGTGCATTTTAGGAGGGGTTTGGTTGGAGTCGTGTTTGTGTATTCTATATTTTATATTGTTTTTCGAGTGTATGCCGTTTGGTCTTTGGAGTTGTATCTCGGCTGGAGTCTTTTGTTTGTATGATTTCGGGTTTCATTACATTGCATAAAAATATATATTTCTGTTTTTTACCTTTATTTGTGTCTTGTTGCAAGATCCGGTGAAATTATTGTCAAGCTATGGGTCGGGACCCATTGTGAGGTCTCCGCCTGTAGCATCCCGAGTCCCGCGGATTCGGGGTGTTACAACACCCTTATTAGGAGCCTTGGGTTTGGGATAGTGGATAGTGAGACCTCCCCTATGATCTATCCCACCTTAGAAACACATTTTCTTGGCAATCACAGCTTTGCCTATCAATATTTAGAAGTCTTGAATCGAAAACCACAAATTGATACTTTGATCTCTAGAACCTGCGCTTTCCCAATACTTGCATACAAACTCATTATTTGTCATTTATTTGCAATTTGTCTAAACTAGATTTCGTTATCGCTTGATTTCATTAAGTCCCTAAGATCGACCATGAAATATTTGCTTATACTGCGATTGATCCGTACACTACGGGTTCGCTATCGCTTTTTATTCTCATTATAAATTTAAGGCTTATTTTCACGGTTGAGATCTTATCTACAAAAGTTTTCGGGCCATCTCTGTGCCCAATGCCTATAGATATAGCCTGAATTCCTCGTAAGGACTAGGATTATCATAAGAAAGCACAATCGAAAAGAGAGAAAGTGTGGATTATCATTAGAAAGCACAATAGGAAAGAGAGAGCATTCTCTAGTACGCAATAATTCCAACGTCTCGGTTCCCAAGATCGACAAAGATACACAACAATTAGTTAAACATGAATTTCTCTCTTACTCTCATTCAGATACACGATAAAAAAAATACTCGTCTCCTCCTCTCATTTAGATACACAACAACAAAAATGTCTCCCTTTTGAATTCCTCGTTACTAAAGTTTCTGGAAGTCGTAATGGAACTTGAGTGGACCCAACACCACCAGTTCATTGTCGTCACGACCCAAATAGCCTAAGCCTAGGTTCGGCTCGCGTGCGGTTGGTCAACTACGCCCGCTCCCACTGAAAATGGATTATCATTAGAAAGCACGATACACAACAAAAAAACATGACTCCTCCTTGAATTCCTCGTTACTAAAGTTTCTAGAAGTCGTTACGGAACTTGAATGGTCAACCCAACACCACCAATCCAGTCCATTCTTGTCATGACCCAGATAGCCTAAGTTTAGGCTCGGTCAGCTACGTCCGCTCCCCATTGAAAATGAGTAGGGACCCAAAGGCCACAACCTTTAGGTAGGATACCCACCTTTTTGTCCTTTTTACCAAGTTTTGCATGCGTACACAAAACTTCGTGCATCATTATCTCATTCACCCGGATTCCAATTTTAGCAAATAAGTATACCAGGATTCAATGCTCGCGAAGGCCAAGTCAATGCTTCCGTTTTCTAGTGTTGGTGAATTGGCAATGGTCGGAGCCCAATGACAATTTGCCCCGAAAAACCCCGAAAAAATAAGGCACAAAATTTCTTAAAATATTGGTTCCAATATTGGTTTCAACACTCGCAACTTTCAAATCTATGAGAAAGTCATCCATCCTTATTTATCCTTCTCCGATTCAATTTGAAGCTTTGATTTATTTTTTAACTTTCTGATATTTAGGTAAACAATGGGGTTATCACGAAATTGACAATAGAGAAATTACCTATAACTGGTAACTCACTCAATAGCGGGGTATGTTTTCTATTTTACTTTAGCTTCCCTCTCAATCCCATTTATTTCTTATTAATCGTACACACTTTCTCTAATAAACTTATAAACACATCCTTTGAACTGCTTATATAAAACCAAAAAAAAAAGAAGAAGTCAATACCCCTTTTGAACATAAAAAAATGAAGGCAAAAAACAAGTACTCATTGACCAATCCATTATATAATATCACAAACATCGATCAGGCAATCTCAAGCTCCTTGACCGGATGCCAGACTCTGTTAAAGAACCACATCTTATCAGCTTCCACAGCTAACTCATCCTGGTTCCGATGCCACGCATAGTATGCATGTGTCCGGTTCTTGATCTCGAGTATCGCGTGTCCAAAACTTACTTCTCTGAACGCCGAATACTCCGGCTGTCGATACGTCATGCTGTCAAAACCCAAACAAAACTTTAAAGATAACAACAGACTTAAGTGTTAAATTGAAAATGTGAAACTGTTCAGCAGATAAAAACAAAAGCAACCTAATATGGAACCCCACTATACTTATTTGTCAAGCAGCTCAATTTAAAAAACAAATTATAAAATGCAGTAAGGAAAGATGAGATAAAAAATCAGTTTCATTTTGTGGTGAGTTATGTATGCTATCTTGCCATTTCTAAATCCAGTTTCATTTTGTGAAACCTCCAGGAAGCCATACATATAATATGATCCAAAAAGAGAGTTACTCTTATTATTGACAATTGGTTTTAGGATGAAACCCACTAAACTTATTTGTTGGACTCTGGCCTAAAGCCCGTGTGCACTCCTATGCACACGACACCTCTCTACGGTCCAGGTAGCCTCAATCAGCTCGCGATCCTAACATGTGGACAAGTGTCAGCTTGGTCTATACCCTAGTTGCACTTGTTTTGACATCGAAAGTTATGGACATTCCAAGTCTATTATATAAGGTCAGTGAGCTACTCCTCCTATTGTCAATTGGTTTTAAAATGAAACCCGCTAGGATTATGTGTTGGCTTGGGTCTAACACATATGGTCCCGCTCTACGGTCCGTATGTATCGGATTTTGATAGATATCTTCCTTTTATATCCTTTAAGACCTCTATTTGTATAACGATTAGTCCGTTTGATGATAAGTCTTACCTTTGGAAAACGTAAGTTAATGTGTATGATGCCTCATTATAATTTGGCTACACGGGAGATTTGCTTTTGATGAAGCACGTGAAAGTGACGCGCACTGCATCGAGTGGTGGGTATACTGGGTAGTGGCATGTCATAAAAGAGTGGCTGAATTAGCATATTGGGTCTTCTACACAAGAAAGTTGGAATATATGGCCCTCCTAAAATTAAGTTGAAAAAATGGGTTCCTATTTTGCAGGCTAATTTTTTCATAGTACAAAAAGGGGCTAAAAAGGGGTTGATTGATGACTGCTGACTGTTGTGCAGAAATTGGGTTGATTGATGACATAATTGATTGACATTTTTGGAGGGAATTGTTGGTCCAGATTGTTTTCCTGTAATTTTTTTTGAGTATGTACGTAGCTATTACCCAAAATGCATACAAATTCACATACTTAGGTTTGATAGGATTGTGTAAGTGTTTTGTAAGATATTGATATGTTTGGGTAAGTGGTTTGTTTGTATGGTTGTCAATGTAGTAATTTTTTGGGTATGTACGTAGTTACTACCCAAAATACATACAAATCTACATACTCAGGTTTGATATGATTGGGTAAGTGTTTTGTAAGATATTTATATGTTTAGGTAAGCGGTTTGTTTGTATGGTTGTTAGTGTAGTACATCGAACATGGTAAGTGCATATTCCAATATTGAAATCGAAATTTTGGATAATCAAACATAAATCGTAATACAACATACAAAAATATAGCACACCTAACATACCCAAAAAATAACAACCCAGTTTTGTTAACCAAAAGTGTGTTAACATTCTCACATAAGTTTCTACCCAAAAAAAACAACCTTACCCAGTGCAAGCTTACCCACCTATCCTGCAAAATATCTTCCCTACATACTTGGGTAAGATGGAAAAGACGACCGAGGCGACCATGGTGTTTGGTGGCTCTCGAGGGAGAAGACGACCGAGGAGCTTGGTGGTTGTTGGCTCAAATCCTGTGCTCACACATTACTCAAAAAACATTACTCAGAAAACATACCCAGCTCACACATTACTCAAAGTTCTCATACATACCCAAAATGCTCACACATTACTCATTTCAAAGCAATACCCAAAACACAGTAAATACATTCAGGGAGTAATCAAATACTCAATCCATACCCAAGAAACATATCCAAAGTGCTCACACGTTACTCAAAGTGCTCATACATACCCAAAGTCCTCATACATATTACATACCCAAAGGCTCATACATACCCAAAGTGTTCATACATACCCAAAGTGCTCACACATTTGATGGTACTCAAGGGTAGTATGACTTACCAATTCCTCATCAATGGCAGACTCGAACACTTTAGCCTCCTCACGAACTGTAGCCTCTCCGGAATCGGTGGCCATCCTACGTTCTTCTACCTCAATGACGGCATTAGTAAACCCTAGACTGAAAGAGGGCGCCGGAATCTGAGCAGAAGGGAGACTCGCCATTCTTCAAACTTTGTATTTTTCCTGGTTAATTTTCCAAGCATTCATCAACCTTGTAAGTTTAGAGAAGGACAGAGAGGCAGTTTCAGGGAAGGAAGAAAAACACGACGACGGTTTCAGGGGAGGAAGAAGAAGATGCCGACGGTTTCAAGAGAGGGAGAAGAAGAGGGCGACGGTCAGGGGAGGAAGAAGAAGAGGGCGACGGTAAAAGAGAAGGAGAAGAAGAGGGCGATGGTGGTTCAGAGGCAAGGAAGGTCGCTGGTGGTTCAGAGGCAAGGAAGGAGGAGGCAAAGAAGGAGAATAGTACTGTGGTGGTTGAAATCTTCCAAGCAGGATATTAAACCCTAATTCGTTTTTTTTAATAAAAGTGAACATCTAATCAGTCTAAGAACAGTATCCTACTTTCTAGTTTACAGACCTATTTTATCTTATTAGTCTATAGAGGCCCATTTTACAAAATGCCAATTTTAAGGGTCCTATTTCCCCAATTCTTTCTAAAAGAGTGCAGCTTTTTTCATGTTAAAAAGACTTAGAAAGGGACTCTTTTCAAATTACTAGTGTTCGAGCCCATGCGTAGCACGGAGTTCTTTTAATAAAATTACAAATAAAGACATAAATATTTGCTCAAACTCAAATCGTATCTTCTCGAACTTTTAAAAGTTGTTATAGTCAATCTAAATATTTACACCGCACAAGCCTATTTTAGGCATGGTGTCAACACTTCCGAGATGCCCTTAAGAATGTCCTTTCAAACATCGAAGGAGCTGAATGGCACGTACCGTCAAGGCGAATATACTTACCATGGAGAACCTTATACAACAAACCATCCATATTTTTAAACAAGAGTCACCCGAGCTTACCAACAAGGTCAAGATTAAGGGTTTTCATATCACACATCACAACTCCACCATGAATTTTAGGTTTACAAATTTCAGCCCAGAGGATAGTATGCATATGGCGCTTTCCATCTTCCCCAAATAAAATTATGACAAATATGGTCAACCTTCACACAAATGCCCTTTTGAAGCAAAAGAGATGTCATATTATACAGTGGAAGGGATGAAATAATAGACTTTGCGAGAGCTATCCGCCTTACAAAACTCAAAGTTTTACTTCTCCAACCATTCGGCGACCTTTAATAATTGAGATTTAAAAGTATCAAAAGATACTTTGGTTTGAAGAATGGGAACTCTCATATAGTTCTCTAAGTTACGAGCAACATCCACACCATTCATAACCTACAAACTATTACAAAGGTCCCTCGACACATTGGTGGAGAGATTAAATTTGGATTTCATCTAAGTTCACCCATTGATCGAAGGCTTCGTAAAAAAATGTCAATACACTTTGTAACAATCCTCATGTGAGACACAAAGGCTTCAGAAAGTAGGGTGTGTCATATGCAAAAAACATATGACTTGGATAACTAATTTGAGTAAATAGAACTTGTAATATAATTTGGGTATTCGAATAGAACTTGTGTATTATAACTTTATAAAAAATAAAATAAAATAACCGAGTTCAATTAATCCGAATGGTAAAAGGGTGAGTCTGTATGCCCACTCACCAAACTCACCCATTAGTCTTGTTGTATTATCAAAAGAAAACATTATATATTTATTAATGTTATACTCAATGAGAACACATGAAAATGACTATTTCAAAGTAAAAAATTACTCATTATAAAATAAATGTTGTATGGAATAAGTTCTTTTTGCTTGCTATTTGGTGGCTATGGAAGTGGCGCAACAACCGAACGTTCCGGGATTTTTCCATGGTCATGAATAAACTGGACTTCATTAGGGCCCGTTACAATGAAAATGAACGGGCCTTTGCTTCGAAAAAAGTCCTCGGAATGCTCCCACAGAAATCGGAAGTTATGGTGAGATGGTCAAGACCTTTGGAGGGATGGCTTAAGGTTAATACCGATGGTGCCTCTCGTGGCAATCCGGGGCTTGCTTCGGTTGGAGGGTTAATTCGTGATTGCCATGGGGAGTGGATATGTGGGTTTGCTGTTAATATTGGGTTTGCGACTGCACCACTTGCTGAGTTGTGGGGTGTTTTCTTCGGACTCGAGCTTGCGTGGAATAAGGGATTCCGGCGTGTTATGATTGAGGTTGATTCACTTGTTGTATTGCGTATTCTCAAAGAGGGTGTGGACTCCGTGCACCCTCTTTTTAGCCTGGCTCGTCGTGTCCAAGGTTTTGTTGCTCGAGACTGGATCGTTCGATTTGGTCATACCTTTCGGGAAGGTAATAGGGTTGCGGATTCGTTAGCTAATGTTGCCTTCTCCCTTTCTCTTGGTGTTCATGTTTTGGTTACTCTGCCGGATTGTGCTAGTGTTTTGTTGTTAGATGATGCACGTGGTGTGAGTATCTGCGTTTGACTCGTCTGTAATTGTTTTTCTTTTAGGGGGAGGGTTCCATCTTCTTTCTTTCACCAAAAAAAAAAAAGTTTATATAATTTCTCTAAGTTAACAAAATTAATCATAAAATGTGTCAACTCCTATACGTACTCACCCAATTCCTAAACAAATCATTTACTGCAAAAATTTATTATTTTCTTACGCCCTCATTTCTGGAATCGGTAGGAAGGAAAGGATGTTTAAAACTTTCACCTATGTAATTTTAAACATAGGAGGAAGAGTCTTAGGGCTACTCAGTATATCTCCAATTGGTTTTAGGATGGAACCTCGAAGGCTCATGTGTAGGTTCACTTTGACGTGAATCTCCTCCACGTATTAGACCCGGTGAATATAAAAGATAAATTAAAATGGTATCAGAGTAGGTCCGATCCGGGTCTTATTACTCTGAGTTTGGGTTGTGATTATCGATGTATGCTATCTGTCCGTTTGGCTAAGTCGGTCTTAAGGTACATACGGGAGATACAATTTCTTTGGGTTGTATACTTGAATCTATCTTGTTCTTGTCCTTGTAATCGCAAGCTTCTTTCGACACGAGGTTTATGTATAAGTGGTCGTCGATTCTTAATTATCATGGTATTGGATACTTGAAGAATCTATCTTGTCCTTGTAATCCCAAGCTTCTTTGGACAAAAGAAGAAACTACCACCAAGCTTATCTTAGCAAGATTCAGTTTAAAGTAAGTTATCCAAGTAGATTATTCCCATGGTTTAAACTCTACAGTCTACAACTCAACATCAGATTCCAGCAAATTCGCATAAACACAATCAATCCTCAGTATGTAATCACTAATCATACATCAGCAGAACTACTTCAAATTGCAGTACTGTGGATATGTATATTGGTAATCATAGTGTAGAAGAAATCATTACAAAACTTATAGAGTTGCAATGGTGCATATTGACCCTCCCTCACAACACTTATGACGTCTGAATTATCTAGTAGTGATTTTGAGAAAAATGGAATCAACGTGGATTGTAAGTGTGAAAGATCTTGTGCTTGGTGATATCATCCTCATAGCAGAATTCGATTTGGATAAAATCAAATACAAGAGGCATAGCTGGGGAGCTTTCCATGATGGACATCCGGAATTATACAAGGTCCTCACGGTGGACGGCAGCAACCTCTAACCATTTGAAACCCCTCTTATTTTATGCATTCAGTAACGCCCTGAATCACTGGATGGTGGCTCCAATTTAGACGGAACCCGTTGTAACTTTCTACTAATCTTATCTCAATAGGATATTTCATTGCAGCTTCTTGTTGCTTAGAATTATTCCTCTCTACATGGGGAAGTTCAACTTTGGATTTGAGGTTCAGATACTTGGAAACGTAGCCAAAACATTATACAACTTAAAATTTCAACTTCTCGTATATTACACAAATCGTTTTCAATATCCACAAAAACTCGAAGAAGCTATTAGAAATAAATAGCTTCAAACAAAACTTCAAGAATCTAATCTCCTAAATGAACTCCTATTCAACAAACATGTTGTTACGCTAAGAACGTGTCACGCAAAAAGCCTTAAATTTATACTCGATATATTTCTCCTAACTCCTAGCGAACCCGCAGTGTACGGGACGTTTTGTAGTAGGGATAGTATTCTGAGGTCGAACACAAAGACTGAGGTGAGATTGAATCGATTAATGATTAAGGATAGTGAAGATCTAGGCTAAGAAAAGAGAAAGGAATAAAGAAATGAAAATCTCAATGTTTTTGGTTTGGTTTTTAGGTGATCAATCAAAGATCACAAATCATGCGAAATCAACAATCAACTAAGCTAACACCACAAGTAAATAAGCAAATACGAAATATGTAATCAAAGGGAGAAAAGCGGATTCTAGGGGTTGGAAGTTCCGGTTATGGCATAGGACTCAAGCTATCTAATCATTCATTGGATCAACTATAGTATGTTGGGAGTGAGCGTTCTAGATTGGGATCAATCACCGGGTAGGTCTCGTGGTCCACTAGTCCATTCCTAAGGTCTCATCACCGGGTAAGTCTCAAAGAGCCTAAGCATAGGAATTCTACACAAACCGGATGGTATTCTAGGGATCTAACCTCTCTTTACCGGGTAAGTCTCGGGAAGGCAAGTCCTAAACACCTATCCTAGCACACTCAGTCCAATAGCGGCTTGTGAGGCTCACTACTACCTAAAGTTCGTCATCTTCGGTATCTAAGAGTAAGAATTACCGGGTAGGTCTCTTCTAAAACTTAGTTGCTAACACTAGGTCACCCTAGGATAGGTTTAGCTCAACAAACACTAGGATTTCAACAATCTAACATCCTAGCACTTAGATTCATCAAAACAAGCAAGTCAGTCAAAATCACAGGTTGTTCATCAAGAACCACGGTCGTGGAATGAATAGAACAAACCGTAGTTTACAACAGAGGCTAGGTTCAAGCAAACAATTCATCCAAAGGTACATCTAAGTTCATTCTATCATAGTCCAAGCCATAACCATCTTTTCCTTACCCTAGAATCGCATCTATTTAGGCTACAACATGCATCTTAACAATCAAACTCAACAAGCATAAAATCATAGAATCCATGGTAAGAAGATGAAATGAAAGATGGATTAAGCAAATGAAACAAGTAAAACAAGCTAAATCAAGGTTCAAGAAGGACTTACAACCCTTCAAAAGAAGGTTCAATCGATTCTTACAAAACCTTGCAAAACGTTTCACTCAAAATCACTCAAAAAGACTATGGAACTATGAACTAGTGTGCTTCTTCTTCTTCTCCAATGGAAGCCTTCCTTCTTCTCCAATGGAAGCTCCAATCCAATCTTCCAATGAGAGAATCTTTCTTGTTGAGAGTGTGGGAGAGAATGGGAGTGAGGGGTCTGTCCATAACAGCCTTGCAGGACCACCTTTTATCCTTCAAATTTGCAAGAGTCCGCCATGAAGATCGTGGGACAGCTGTCACGACTGTCTGGCAAAAACCACGGCCCATTTCCACGCCCGTGGAAGTCCCAGTGGCCGTGGTTTTGGTGCCTCAGCTTGTTTTGGATCATTAAGTCACGATTTGGTGCATGGCATGCATCAACAAGGTCTCATGTGTCATCCTTAGCCCCTAGCTTGCATCCCAATGAGTCCGAAGGTGTGTCATCTCGAGGAACGATCCTCGAATGTATCGATTAAGCTCCTAAATCTCCCAAAATACCTACAAAGCATGCAAAAGTCCGTGTAGACGTCTATCTCGACAAAATACACGAATTGAGTGCAAACGTCGTGAACTAGTGCTAAACCATGCATCAATGAGCGGAAAAACTATCTAAATGAGTAACTAAACCTAAGTCATAAATCGTGTTATCAAAAATACCCCATACTTAAGGTTTGCTCGTCCCCGAGCAAGTCCCAACTATAAACTAAGAGATGACATGATTTATGCATGCAGAAAAACAACAAAATCTTTTTGTAGTTGTGCTTCTAATATTGCATCACCTTCATAGTCATGTTCATGGCAATGGACAAGCAATCATGTGTCAAATAAGTGAAGGCATGGAAAGACAATTATACTTAACTCGAAGGCATGCATGAAATGTAAAAATGAAGAAGTCAAGATGATCATGAGCATATTCAATCTAGATCACTAAGTCTTACACACATGCAAATAGGTCACAAGGGCTTGTGAAATAAAAGGCCAAGAAACGTTGTGATTAGGTGGGAATTTTTCTAGGCTATGTGATGCTAATCCGGGAATGGAACTAACTTCACAACTTCACATTTTTATCAACTTCCCACAAGTGTATATTTTCTCCATTTTTTTCTTTCTTTTCTTTTCTTTTTCTTTCACTTATTTTTGAGACAATGGCATTGGTGTACAAAAGCCGAAACCTTGGTGATTAGCCGTCCTCGGGCTTTTTATTTTTCGAGGTGCATCCACACCGGGCACACATACCAAAGCTCGTTAGGACTATCGGTTTATTTGACTTTGGCAAGGCACAAACACCCGATTATGTGAATGGTGCCGAGTTACTCATCATTTAAACCAACGTCCCCAAACCTATATTTTTATCTACACTTTTCACAACAAATTCAACACTTCATTCATAACATTCATCAATCAACAACTTCACCCCACACTTGCTTTTCACACACTCAACACACTATCATGCTCCTATTCCCGGATGGGTCAAAAGAGGTCAAATTTATATCAATTGAGATGCTCAAACAACATGATCAAGATGAGAAGTAGAGAAAGATGAATTGCCTTAATCACTCCTAGATGATGTGCAAGAACTAGCATGTAATTTCGACTTTCAATACTCAATCCAATCAAGACAAACATCATGATCACATTCCATTCATGGGATTCAAGCTAAGTACTTCAAGTCCACATATGCATTCATCTATTCAACACATAAGGCCATCCATAGCCAATCCACACAACAATCTCATCATAAGGGTCATTCCCAAGCTTAGAAGCACTAAATTTTTTAAAATTTTCTGATTTTTTTTTTTGGATTTTTCAAAATGTGTATGTACAATGCAAGACATAATGAAGCATGTGACTAAAAGAAACTACCCTAGATGCTAGTCATGTAAAAGATCATGCAAACCCCACCCCATACTTAGAAACACATTGTCCCCAATGTGTAAATTAAGTAAAGAAGAGTGAAAGAGGGTTCTCACAATGTAAAAATGGTTTGTTTTGGTATTTGGGATTACTCAAATGGAGTGATGTAGGATGATCATATCAACGATGGTAGAGAGCTCAAGGTGTTCGTTATGTCATCGGGACCCGCGCTAGGCGCCGCTAGCTGTCCAAGTCCCGCGTCCGTTCCACCCACAATTGATGAGGGACTCATCATCATCAACATGTCATGCAAGGTTTCCATGCTACCAAGACTCTAGCACACACACAAAGCACACCAAACACACAAAAACAGAAAAATCAAAACAAAAACAAAAACAAAAAGGAAAAACGATTACCAATGGGTTGCCTCCCACTAAGCGCTTCTTTAAGGTCATTAGCTTGACCAAACTCGGGGGCGTCTTACTCAAGGTGAAGTGGGGCAATCATATCCACCGGAGTTCCCGGGATATACTTCTTCAACCGGTGCCCATTCACCTTAAAATCTCCACAATGCTCCCCTCCTATCTCAACCGCTCCATGGGGAAAAATCTTCTTCACCACATAAGGACCCGTCCATCTTGACTTTAGCTTTCCGGGGAAGAGCCGTAGCCTTGAGTTGAAGAGAAGGACAAGGTCGCCTTCACTCAACTCCTTCGGGATGAGACGCTTGTCATGCCAACGTTTGGTCCTTTCCTTGTAGATCCGGGCGTTTTCATAAGCATCCAACCGGATCTCCTCAAGGGCGTTTTCATAAGCATCCAACCGGATCTCCTCAAGGGATGAGACGCTCTATGCTCCATCTCTACCGGAAGGTGGCAAGACTTGCCATAGACTAGCTTGTAGGGAGTGGTGCCAATCGGTGTCTTGAAAGCGGTTCTATAAGCCCACAAAGCATCATCGAGCTTCATAGCCCAATCCTTTCTCGTCCTAGAAACCGTCTTCTCAAGAATTCCCTTTATCTCCCGGTTGGAGATCTCAACTTGGCCTCTAGTTTGGGGATGGTAAGGTATTGCCACCTTATGAGTCACCCCATACTTAGCCAAAAGTGTCCCGAAGTTCCTATTAGTGAAGTGCTTCCCTCCATCACTTATGATCACCCTTGGTGTTCCAAACCTAGGGAAGATCACTCGGTTGAAGAACCGCACCACAACCTTGGCATCATTCGTAGGAGAGGCGATTGCCTCCACCCATCTCGACACATAGTCCACCGCCAAGAGGATGTAGAGGTTTCCACATGAAGAGGGGAATGGCCCCATGAAGTCCACGCCCCACACATCGAATATCTCAACTTCTTGTATGTTGTTCAAGGGCATCTCATTCCTCCTTGAGATGTTGCCCTTCCTTTGGCAAGTATCACAAGCTACCACAAAATTCTGCACATCCTTGAACAAACTTGGCCAGAAGATACCTGATTGCAACACCTTAGCACATGTCTTATGTGAGCTAGCATGGCCTCCACATGGCAAGGAATGACAATGGCGGATCACACTCTCCACCTCATCCTCCGGTATGCATCTCCTAAAGACTCCATCCGGCCCTCTCTTGAACAAAAGCGGCTCACTCCAATAGTAATGCCTCACATCCTTGAAGAACTTTTTCCGCTGGGCATATGACAAACCAGGAGGCACTTCCTCGCACACAAGATAGTTCACCATGTCGGCATACCATGGCTCACTTCCTCTAGACACTTGGAACAAGCACTCCTCCACCATTTGCAATTGCTCATCCCGGAATGAGTCATCAATCGGGATGTCATCTCTTCCAATCTCCAATGGTGGGAGTCTACTAAGGTGATCCGCCACAGAATTTTCGGACCCTTTCTTATCCCGGATTTTCAAGTCAAACTCTTGAAGAAGAAGAAGGATCCACCGAATCAAACGAGGTTTGGCATCCTTCTTAGTAAGAAGATAACGGATCGCAGCATGATCCGTATACACTATGACCTTCGCTCCAACAAGATATGAGCGGAATTTCTCAAATGCATACACTACCGCTAGCAACTCCTTCTCGGTGGTAGCATAATTGAGTTGGGCTTCATCTAGCATCTTGCTAGCATAATAAATGGCATGTGTGCACCCATCTTTCCTTTGCCCCAAAACAGCCCCAACGGTTACATCACTCGCGTCACACATGATCTCAAATGGTAAACTCCAATCTGGAGGTTGCATGATGGGAGCGGTGATCAAAGCATTCTTCAACCTACAAAAAGCCTCAAGGCAATCCTTGGAGAAAACAAACTCAACATCTTTCATTAGTAGGTTAGTAAGAGGCTTAGAAATCTTAGAGAAATCTTTAATAAATCTCCGGTAAAAACCGGCATGCCCTAGAAAACTCCTTACCCCCTTCACCGAGGTAGGTGGTGGAAACTTCTCTATTGTCTCTATCTTAGCCCTATCAACCTCAATGCCTCGGTTAGACACCAAGTGTCCCAACACAATACCTTCACTTACCATGAAGTGGCATTTCTCCCAATTCAAGACTAGATTAGTCTCCTCACATCTTTTTAGCACTAGAGACAAGTTAGCTAAACAATCATCAAAGGAAGATCCATAAACAAAAAAAATCATCCATAAACACTGCCATGATGTTTTCAATATACTCAGAAAAGATAGCCATCATACACCTTTGAAAGGTGGCGGGTGCATTACAAAACCCAAATGGCATTCTCCTATATGCAAATGTACCCCAAGGACATGTGAATGTAGTTTTTTCTTGGTCATCGGGGTAGATAGGGATTTGGAAGAATCCACTATAACCATCTAAGTAGCAAAAATAGGAATGTTGAGCTAATCTCTCTAGCATTTGGTCAATGAAAGGAAGAGGGAAGTGATCTTTCCTAGAGGCAACGTTTAGTTTCCTATAGTCTATGCACATCCTCCATCCCGTAACCGTTCTAGTTGGAATTAGTTCATTATTCTCATTGGTTACTACGGTCATCCCACCCTTCTTAGGAACCACATGTACGGGACTAACCCACTTACTATCCGAAATTGGGAAAATGATTCCCGCATCTAGCAATTTAAGGATCTCCTTTTTGACTACTTCTTTCATGATTGGGTTTAGTCTTCTTTGAGGTTCAATTGAAGGTTTATGGTTGTCTTCCATTAAGATCTTATGCATGCACAAAGAAGGTTTAATGCCAACTAAATCATCAATGGTATAGCCAATGGCTTTCCTATGCAATCTCAACTCATGCAACAATCTATTCAACTCATCATCATTTAAGCATGCATTCACAATAACCGGATAAGTAGAATCATCACCAAGAAAAGCATACTTCAAATGAGAGGGGAGGGGTTTGAGTTCAAGTTTAGGAGGACCTTTATCGAGTGGAGACGATCCGTATAACGTTGGTTGAGATGAATCCAAAGCCATGGAAGACTCCTCAAGGCTCCTTGAAGCTTGATCAACAACCAATGCAGTTTTTGGGGAAACCACGGTCAAAATTACGGGCTCTGGCACAACCACGGCCATGGAACTTGCAAAGCTATCACTTCGGAGCACTCCAATAGGTTCCACGGGTAAAACCACGGGCGTGGTTCTTCCCCCCAGGCCGTGGTTCCTACAGGAATTCAGCACACCTTCGTGTGCTTCAAATTCAGCTCTTGTCTCCTTTTCCAATGCTTCCAAAGCCTTGATTTCTTCATTGCAAGCCTCCTCCACTCCTTCCTCCATCAAACTTAATCTAAGAACCTTCTCCAAGGGGTCCTTGATCAAGATCGAGCTCACAACTTCTCTAGACTCCTCTTGCTCGACAATGTTGAACACATCTTCACCAAGGGCTGGCCCCTTCATCATTGTGGATAATTTGAACTTGATATTCTCTTCTCCAATGTTGAAGGGGAGAATTCCATTTTTGCAATCCACCAAACATCCGGAAGTGGCTGGGAAAGGTCTCCCTGAGATGATGGGAACCGGATAGTCTGCCGGGATGTCCAAAACAACGAAGTCTATTGGCACATAGAACTTCCCGAGTTGCACCGGTATGTCTTCTAAGATTCCTACGGGGTGAGTGATTGAACGGTCCACCATGTAAAGGGTCATCTTGACCGGCTTTGGCTCTCCTAGCCCAACCTTGTTGCAAAGTGCAAGCGGTATGATGCTTACACTTGCCCCAAGATCACATAGGGCTTCATACTTCACTTCTCCCACTCCAATTGGCACACAAAAGGATCCCGGATCTCTTAGCTTAGGAGGCATCTCCTCCTTCATGGTTTGGATCAATTCCGTGGACCTCTTTGTCATCCTCACTTCCCCATACTCCTCCAACTTCCTTTTGTTGGAGAGTATTTCCTTCAAGAACTTGCCATATGCCGGCATACCTAGAATAGCATCCATGAATGGAATGTTAATATGCAATTTAGACATAAGTTCAAGGAATTTACCAAAGTGTTTGTCCAAACGAGCCCTTGCTCGTGATTGTGGGAACGGTAGTGGTGGCTTGTATGGAGGCGGTGCCACATATGTTGGCTCGTCTTCCTTGCTCTTACCTCCATCTTCTTTCAATGTCTCTTCCTCTACCACTACTTGCTTCCCCTTAGCATTCTCCTTAGGCAAGGGATCCTTCATGCTCAACCCGCTCCATGTTGTGATGGCCAACACTTGGCCTCTCGGGTTATCTTCGGTTCTTCCGGGAAGCTTTCCCGGATCTCTATGAGCTTCACCCGCCTTTTGGAACACTTGTGCTTCTAACACCTTTTGAGCTTTAGAAATGGAAGTCACTGTGCTCTCAAGACCACTCAACCTTCCAAGCAATTGCTCAAACATCATCTCGGTTCTATCCTTTGGAGGTTGAGTAACTCCGGGTGGAGGTTCTTGTGAAGCCTTTAGTGATGGAGCTGCGTTTGTGGAAGCGGGAGGGTTCAAGCCTCCATCCGGGTTAGAATAGGAAAACCCGGGATGGTTGTGATTAGGCCGGTAATTGTTGAATTGCCGGTTGTTGTTGAAGTTCCTTGGGCCTTGATAGTTGTTGTAATTACCCCTTCCCATATAGTTTACATCTTCCTCCTTGGAAAACAAGTTTGCTTGCACTTGCACTTGAGGGGTTGCTTGATTCTTCAAAGTGGTAGCACACAACTCCCTCAAGGACTTAAGCTCATTGTTAATTGCATCAAGCTTGAAGTTACTCATGGTGACTTCACTCACCTCATATGCTCCCGCTTTCCTCCCATCACTCTTCCTATGGGAGTACTTCTCAATCACCAAAGCTTGTTTCTCTACAAACTCCCAAGCTTCATCCACATTCTTTTCCATGAAAGTCCCACCGGAAAGAGATTGAAGCTTGAATTGGCTATCTTCATCAAGTCCCTTGAAGTAGATCTCCAATAGCTCAATTTTCGGTATACCATGGTGTGGACAATCTAGGAGAAGGTCCCTGAACCTCTCCCAAGACTTGAACAAGCTTTCTCTATCCTTCATCACGA
The DNA here is from genome assembly GCA_033239125.1 of Fagopyrum homotropicum. NCBI lineage: Eukaryota > Viridiplantae > Streptophyta > Magnoliopsida > Caryophyllales > Polygonaceae > Fagopyrum > Fagopyrum homotropicum. The sequence goes on from BSWB01000003.1 coordinate 118,059,433, forward strand.
AGGCATTGATCTTCCCTCTTAGCTCGGTAGTCTTGGAAGGTGGGAAGAACTTAGTCAAGAACTCGGTAGTCATTTTCTCACAAGTACTCACTCGCCCTTGTGGAATAGATTGATACCAAGCCAAGGCTTTATCCTTAAGTGAGAAGGAGAAAGCCCTAAGCTTATGGTTGTTGCTCTCCAATCTAGGCGGTCTTAGAGTCTCCATCAAGATCTCATAGTTCGTCAAGTGTTGATGAGGAGACTCTCCTTCCATCCCTCCAAATTGATTATGCCGGATCATTTGTAGAACTTGAGGGCGGAGCTCGTAATCATGGGTTGCGGGATCTCCTAAGTTCACACCCGGACGGTGTGCTCTTTGTGCTGGATCCATACATTGCCCTAACGTTTGTGGCTCTTCAATAACAATGGGCACAACCCGAATATTAACCGCCGGCTGCGGTTGTGGTGGAGGTGGAGGTTGTTGACGATTAAGCTCTCTTTGCACAAGAGCTTGCCTAATCTCTTCAATCTCCCTCCTAGTTGCTTCTTGCCTCTCATTGGCAAGTCTCCTTTCATTCTCCAATGCTTCATCTCTTAGCCTAATTTGCTCTAAAGCTTCATCTAACTCAGCTTGGAGATCTCTTCCGGCCATCTCTTTTCCCTTTCTAATGCTCTTGGATCTAGATCTAAGGGTTTTCTCCGGTTCGGGATCGAATGGAGCTAAGTCCTTGCCACAAGATCTTCGCATACACCTAAAGAGTGAGAGATGTCCTGAAAATCAAAGACACGAACCAAAGGAGATCAAAAGCAACAAGAAAGATCTACACTATAAACAATCACAAACAATGACTCAATCTTAACCTAGTCCCCGGCAACGGCGCCAAAAACTTGTTACGCTAAGAACGTGTCACGCAAAAAGCCTTAAATTTATACTCGATATATTTCTCCTAACTCCTAGCGAACCCGCAGTGTACGGGACGTTTTGTAGTAGGGATAGTATTCCGAGGTCAAACACAAAGACTGAGGTGAGATTGAATCGATTAATGACTAAGGATAGTGAAGATCTAGGCTAAGAAAAGAGAAAGGAATAAAGAAATGAAAATCTCAATGTTTTTGGTTTGGTCTCTTCTAACACTTAGTTGCTAACACTAGGTCACCCTAGGATAGGTTTAGCTCAACAAACACTAGGATTTTGTTCGCCACTTAGCGTGCGTGCAAATAAGCTTTAATTATAAAACTAGAAATCAAGCAAGCGAACCCGCAGTGTACGGATCGATATAGTTGAGCAAGAATTCCAGAGTATCGAACACAGGGATTTGAGGGGAACAAATTCAATTGTAGGTTATCAAGCAAGTAAATGTAAGAAGCTTTTCAAGTATTGGGAAAACAACAATCCTAAAGATCCAGGAATCCAGTTGTGGCAATCGATTCAAGATATACTAAGGATATAAGGACAGAGTTGAGATATGCAAAGGTATACTAAAGTAAGGTAATCGTACGGTGAAGTTCCTAAAACCTTATATGACTCACCTACAAGACACTCTCTATAAAGGTTGTTGACGCTTCAGTATAGAAAGGTTCTAAAGGTAAGAATTAATGTCAAATACCCAAACTTATAATCCACAGATCAAAACTAACTTAACCGATTAAGGTTGTGACACACACAATCGAGGTAGAGGTTGTTGAGGCTTCACTACCACCTAGAAAAGGGCAAGCCAAGACTAAGTTAAAGCAAATCTTTAACTTTGGACTAAAGTAAAAGCAAGTTCGTAAACTTAAGGGAAATCACGGTTGGATCTTGGGGTTCCACGGTCGTGGACTCAAGAACATACCGTGATTTAGGGTTCATCGGCGATTCTCTCTAACTCTCAGGGTCCAATCAATTTACGATCGTTCTATCATATCTAAGCCACAACTATCAACCCTTCACCTTAGAATCGCTAAAGGGTTTTAGCCAACAATAGTCATATTGATATCAAATTCAAGGTTTAAAAGAATGAAAGATGAAAACTTCCAAAAACTTTCAATAACTTTAAAGTCAATCTCAAATCCACAAATCAAGAACAATAATGTCAATAGATTCGGAACAATGCAAACAATCACAATCTTAGATAAGAACGAAGAACGGGATGTCAATCCGTCTTCTAAATCAAACCTAAAGATAAAACGTAACCTTCTTGCGAATGATCTTCCAAATCTTCAATCTTCCGTCAATCCGGAAATCTCAATAGCAATCTCCGCCAAAATGCGAAATTAGGGCAAATCCAAGGGTAAGCGCAAGCGAAAGTGTGTCTAAGCAGAGGTGACGGAATCTCTCTTCGTCCGTCCTTTTATAGTGTAAGATAAAGTATCGGCCCGGCCCAAATCTTGTAAAAGATCGTGGCTTAAAGTGTGGCAAAAAAGATCGCCAAGATCACGGTCGTGGAAGGGTTCCACGACCGTAATTTAGGGCGTGGAAAGTGTCACGGTTTGACACAACTCTTCCACGACCGTAGAAGTTACTGGAATGAACCACGCCTCCCTTGCCAAGGTTCCACGGCCGTGGAACTTAACGTGGAAAGTAGTACGGCCGTAATTTAGAGCGTGGTTTAGGGCTAGAACGTGATTCTCCCTTTCCTCGTGCTATTCTTCAAGTTAGCACATACTTAGCTCCTAGGGATGTCCTCAATTCATGGACATGCTCAATCAAACTCAATCCTTGCTCAATCCGCTCGGAAATAGCTCTTAATTACCTATAATCAACATAAAGCTTGTGTAGATCTCTATATCGACATTATAGACAAACTAGCTCACAATTGAATCAATGCTTAATCAATGACTATCAAAATGGATGAAATACACTTAGAAAACGTGCCTAAAATATCACTATATTTCATGCTAACAAATAACCCCATACTTGCCACTTGCTTGTCCCTAAGCAAGGTCTTTCAAAAGCTTTAAAACAAGAGTTAGAATGAAATATGTGTACCTTCTCAAAGCAATACTTCTTTTGGATGAATGTGCCTTCTAATCAATAGATCATTCTCAAATCTTGCTTCATTCGTGTATAAGACTTTCATACACTTAATCAAAGAGCAAAGAGTAAAGAAAGCTTATGAATCAATTAAACTTCCACACAAACATCATAACCTTCAAACATTATCAAAATCAATCATAAGAAACTTCAATTTAGATCACCAAGTCATATAACATTCTTTTGATCTTAAGGACTTTCAAAAAGGTCTAGAATGTGGAGAGGGAAGGAAAACTTTAAGGAATGTGGTGCATGAATCCGGGAAAGTGGATAACTACTTCTTTTCTTCTTCTCTTGCGGTTTCCGCAACACTTTCACTTAGAGCTTCGCTCTCTTCCTTTCATTTTTCGACTTTACTTTTGGAGTTATGGATAGAGGTGCACAAAAACCGAAGCCTAGGAGATTGGCGTTTCTCAATTTTTATGAGATGCCTCAAACCCTTAGCGCACATACCATAATCCGCTAGGAATATCGCTCAATCCGACTTTGGCAAGACACAAACACCCGGCTATATGAATGGTGCCGAGTTACTCATCGTCATGATTGACTTCCCCAAACCTACTATTTCTTTCTATTCTTTTGATTGCAAATAATTTCTTTCATGGCCCTCCCACATCAAACATGCCTTTTTATTTCAACTTCTCCAAATTCCCGGATAGGTAAAGGAGGTCAATATTTCAATGAGGAGCTAAATGATCAAAGAAAGAAGAAAGAAAATCGAATTTGCCTTAATCATCTCAACAAGAAGTATAAGAACTTATAGTGTGATTTCAACCTTATTTTCTCACATGATTTAAGTAACATTCTTCACATTATGAAACTTGCAAAAGAGGTATAATCAATTCATTCAATTTCTTTTCAATTCACTATTCGTTTAAGCATGCAATTGTCATCAAACTCAATTCACAAGTAGCGATTATCATAGAAATCATCTCTAACCTTAGAAGCACAAATCTTTCAAAATTTTTCAATTTTTATGGGTTTTTTCAAACTCTTTTTCATGCAATGCGATAATGAAACGTGCAACCATATAATGAACATGCAAGATAGTTTCAATAGAAGCAATCAAAGTGAGTAAGAGTTATTACAAACTTTTAGTCACACCCCACCTCATACTTGGAACAAACATTGTCCCTAATGTTCAAATAAAAGAAAGAAAGGAAAAGAAAGAAAGAAAAAAACTCACAAAATGGCGGTGGAGCGGCTAAACTGTCGGTCATGATCATCATCACTGTGGTGGAGGCGGGAATGGATGGAAGCTAGGGTCGTAGTACCGCCCGAACTGCTGGCGGTAGACGTCTCTCATCATATGATCGAGGTCGTCCATGCGTCCATCTCTAGCATCGGCTCGGATCTCCAATGCTCCCACTCTATCAGAAAGGCTAGTAGCCCACTCCGACATCTGCTCATACCACCCCGGAGCCTGGCTGTACCACCCCGGTGCATCTGACGGTGCTGGTGCTGGTGCTGGTGGTGCCTGTGCGGACCATGGTGGTGGAGCTCCGTACCATGCAGGAGGTGTCTCCATCCAAGTGGGTCTCTCGCTCACGCTGGCGCGGCGAGAGGACGAACCTGAAGCTCTGGCAGGTCGTGGAGAACGTCTAGGCACATCAGAAGCTATGTCCGGCTGATCCGGAAACGTGTCAAACTCCTGCTCGGCTCCTCCTCCTCCCTCAATGCCCCTCCCCGTGAAGCTTTGGCAGGTCGAGAGGACGAACCTGAAGCTCTGGCAGGTGGTGGGACATATGGAGGAGCTGCAATCTTGTTCGCATGCATAGCAGTGAACGTCTCCTTCCAATTATGGCGTTTAGCCATAATGGAATACTCCGGGAGCCACTCAATGCCCCTCCCCGTCCTGCTCTCCCAAGGCATGGCTGCATAAGGCGGACCTCTATGGGTGGGGAAGATGAGACCTCTAGTCATGAAGGCCTGAAGTCCTAGGGGTACGGCAAGAATGCGTGTACATGCAGAAAAATATACCCCTAGCATCCTAGCAAGGTGGGTGACTATCCCACCATATCCAATGTTGCCCGCCCTCTTGTTCTTTAGCTTGCTCATGGTAGCAGCTAAGAGGGTGGCGCAGTCAGCACGGCGTCCATACAGCATAGAATAAAGAAGGAAGAGCTCATCCGTCTTGATCTTCTGAGGTGTCTCCGTCCTAGGGAAGAGACACTCAGAAAGAACACGGTGAGCATCTTCAAGGCTAAGTGATACATCAACTTAGCCTTTGTATCAGCTGGTTGCCGGCGGTCCTCGCTGGCATAAATCATAGCTACCTCCTCCCAAAAATCTTTGGCGTAAACGCCGCTAGGAAAACGACCATTGAAGGTCTCGTGGAACCCAAAGAAGGCTCCGAACTCCCGGATGGAGAAATCATAGTTCCTTTCCATCAGACGGAAAGAAACTGTCCTATCAACGTGGTTGTGCTCAAAAGACGTCACAACCTCTCTCGTGATCTCCTCGTAAGCGTCTTCTCGGATAGCCGAAAAGACAACTAATCCGGCTCTATCCAAGAGCCAAGTAAGGTCATCTATGATGTTTAGAGGAGCTAAATCCTCCAACAATAGGTACCTAGGTCCTATCACAGCCCTCTTGTGGATCCTCTCTAATGCATCGAGGTGATCCTCGTGAATAACGGGTACTCTAGGGCTAGGAGGTGAATGTGATAAAGGTGAGGATGGAGGTGAAGGGGAGGAAGGTGGTGGTGCTCTAGAGGATGAAGAGGAAGAGGGGTTACCCTTCCTCTTTTTGTTCTTGTCCTTCTCATTTTTCTTTTCCTTAATTATCCCAGAAACTCTCCTAACAAAATCCATCACTGTTGAAAACCACGGTCTGTTCTTGGTATTCCACGGCCGTGGAAGTGACAGAGACCGTGATTCGTCTCGATTTTTCTCAAAACTCAGCAAACAACAGCCAAATTCAGCAATCAAGCAGTCCTAGGCTAATTCCTTCCAATTTCAATCAGTTCTCCTATAAATGCTAGCAAAAACGAACCCGAATTGACAAAGATAGAGAAGAGCGGAAAAAACCTAGGTTTCGGATTTTAAAATCCGAATTCTGCGTTCCTTGGTGATTTGCCGCTCGAATCGTTGCTTGGATCTCGTTGTTGGTTGGATTTGCTTCAGTTTGGGTCGAAGAATCGTTGAAAACGATTAACGAACGGAGAATTGAGGTGAGGGGCGTGGAATCGGCGAAAAGGGTCGTGGAATTGGGTTTTGTGATGTGTTTTTGTGAAGAACGTGGTTTATATAGTGGCCGGAAAAATTTTGAAAACCACGGTCTATCGGGGGGTTCCACGGCCGTGGAAGTGTACGGAACCGTGGTTTTGGTGATTTTTCAAAGCCTTTTGGAAATTACGGTCACTGTATCTGTCACGACCGTGGTTTAGGCCGTGGAACTCTTTGTAATGCTCCAAAGTCCAAGTTTCATCACTTTTCTTCAAAATTACTCTTCCCCTTTCCTTTTCCACTGTTCCTACATCCAAAAACACGAACATACCGGAAGGAATCGAAGGCAAAATAAAGCAAAAACGTCTAAACTAAGCTAAACTAAGAATCAAAAACAAAAACGTAAATGCAATACCTTGGGTTGCCTCCCAAGAAGCGCTTTGTTTAAGGTCCGTAGCTAGACCATATTCGCACTTATTCGAGTGCGGTAGGCGCGAACTCTTCAGCTTGGAGTTCCGGCGTATACTTCTTGAGTCGTTGACCGTTCACCTTAAAGCTTCCGCCCACTTCACCCCATACTTCAACTGCACCATGGGGGAAAATACATTTGATTAGAAAAGGTCCGGTCCAACGAGATTTAAGCTTACCTGGAAAGAGGCGAAGCCTTGAATTGAAGAGGAGAACTTGATCTCCTTCTTTGAAGTCCTTTGGAATGATATGCTTATCATGCCAACGCTTTGCTCTCTCCTTATAAATCTTGGCGTTCTCATAGGCGTTCAAGCGGAGTTCATCAAGCTCATTGAGGTCCAAGAGACACTTCTCTCCCGCTTCCTTCATGCTGAAATTCAACCACTTGATAGCCCAAAACGCCTCATGCTCCAACTCTACCGATAAGTGACAAGACTTCCCATACACAAGGTTGTATGGTGTTGTTCCTATGGGAGTCCTGTACGCAGTCCGGTACGCCCACAATGCATCATCAAGCTTCAAGGACCAATCCTTCCTAGTCCTTGAAACCGTCTTCTCTAGGATTCCTTTGATCTCCCGGTTTGAGATCTCAACTTGTCCACTAGTTTGTGGATGATAAGGGGTGGCGATCTTGTGAGTAACCCCATACTTAGCTAGAAGAGCTTCAAAGCGCCGGGCAATGAAGTGAGAACCTCCATCACTAATGATAGTCCTTGGCGTCCCAAATCGTGGGAAGATGGTCTTGTTAAAGAACTTAACCACTACCATGGCATCATTGGTGGGAGAGGCAATTGCTTCCACCCATCTAGAAACGTAATCCACCGCCAAGAGTATGTATTGGTTTCCACAAGATGATGGGAACGGTCCCATGAAGTCAACTCCTCAAACGTCGAAAATCTCCACCTCTTGGATGTTATTGAGAGGTATCTCATTCCTCCTAGAGATATTTCCTGTTCTTTGACAAGCATCGCAGCAGGAAACAAAGGATTGCACATCTCTAAATAAAGTAGGCCAAAAGAATCCAGATTGCAATACCTTAGCGCTAGTCTTGTTCGAACTAGCATGTCCTCCACATGGTAGTGAATGACAATGGCGGATGACACTTTGCATCTCATCTTCCGGCACACATCGCCGAATAATGCCATCCGGACCTCTCTTAAAGAGGAGAGGTTCATTCCAAAAGTATTCCCGGACATCCTTAAAGAACTTCTTTCTTTGTGCGTAGGATAGTCCGGGCGGTATCTCCTGACAAACCAAATAGTTAACAAAATCAGCAAACCATGGTTCGTTACCTTTGGAGATCACATCGATGCACTCCTCTATAATGTGTAGGTGTTCGTCCGGGAAGGAGTCATCTATAGGTAAGTGGTCGTCCTCTAGATGTGTTAGGCGACTCATATGATCCGCAACAAAATTTTCCGAACCCTTCTTGTCGCGGATCTCTAGATCGAATTCTTGTAGGAGAAGAATCCATCTAATTATCCTTGGCTTCACATCTTTCTTCGTAAGGAGGTACCGGATCGCAGCATGATCCGTGTAGACAATTACCTTTGCACCTACAAGATAAGAGCGAAATTTGTCAATAGCATAAGGCTAAAAATTCCTTTTCCATAGTGGCGTAGTTGAGCTGTGCTTCATCTAGCGTCTTGCTAGCATAGTATATGGCATGGGTTCGCCCTTCTTTTCTTTGTCCAAGAACAGCTCCTATAGCTACGTCACTAGCATCGCACATAACCTCAAAGGGAAGGTTCCAATCCGGAGGTTGGATAATAGGTGCTGAAATTAGAGCTTCCCGAATCATATTGAACGCATCTAAACATTCCTGCGAAAACTCAAAAACCGCATCCTTCATCAATAGATTAGTAAGAGGTTTTGATATTTTAGAGAAGTCTTTTATGAAGCGTCTATAAAATCCGGCATGTCCTAGAAAACTTCTTATCCCTTTCACCGAAGTTGGGGGAGGAAGCTTTTCTATGGTCTCTATCTTAGCTTTATCTACTTCTATCCCTCTATTAGAGATTAAGTGTCCTAATACAATTCCTTCCTTTACCATAAATTGACACTTCTCCCAATTTAGAACTAGGTTAGTGTCTTCACACCTTTGTAAAACAAGAGAAAGGTTAGAAAGGCAATTGTCAAAAGAGGAACCGTATACGGAGAAGTCATCCATGAAGACCTCCATGATTTCCTCAATGTATTCGGAGAAGATGGCCATCATGCACCTTTGAAAGGTGGTTGGGGCGTTGCAAAGCCCGAACGGCATTCTCCTATAAGCAAACGTACCCCACGGGCACGTGAATGTGGTCTTCTCCTGATCATTCGGGTGTATCGGGATCTGAAAGAAACCACTATAACCGTCAAGATAGCAAAAGTGTGAATATTGCGCTAACCTTTCAAGCATTTGATCGATGAAGGGTAGTGGGAAGTGATCCTTCCTTGTTGCGTTATTAAGCTTGCGGTAGTCTATGCACATCCGCCATCCCGTTACGGTTCGGGTAGGAATGAGTTCATTATTCTTGTTGGTGATGACCGTCATTCCTCCCTTCTTCGGAACTACTTGAACCGGACTCACCCACTTGCTATCGGAGATAGGGTAGATGATACCTGCATCAAGAAGTTTAAGAATTTCCTTCTTGACAACCTCCTTCATGGTCGGATTTAACCGCCTTTGAGGTTGTCTTGAAGTCCTAAAGTCTTCCTCCATTAATATTTTATGCATGCATAGGGAGGGTTTGATTCCTACTAAGTCCCCAATAGTATATCCTAAAGCTTTTCTATGTTTTCTAAGGACAACCATGAGCTTATTATGTTCATCTATGCTTAGATCGGAACTAACAATAACCGGAAAGGTAGAATTAGGTCCTAGAAAAGCGTACCTTAGATGAGTAGGAAGTGGCTTTAGTTCCATCGCTTTTGGAGCTTCCAATGATCCTTGAGGAGCATCCGATGCCTCCTTAGAAGTGTCTAAGGGTGTAGAAGGTGTGGGAGAAGAATCAAAAGAAGTTGAAGAAGTGGCTCGATCACCCTCTTCCACGGCCAAAATCACGGTCTCGCTGCATCCTCCACGGCCGTGGTTTAGGGCGTGGAAAGGAAATACGGTTGCTCTGTTTCCTCCATGACCGTGTAACCCTCTGGAGTGAGCCACGCTTTGGTTGGTGAAATCCACGGCCGTGGAATATAGTGTATGGCCGTGGATTCTCACGTTTTCTGCTTCGTCGTGGAGTTTTTCAAACTCCACTTCACATACTTCTTCTTGTGCTTCTAAGGCTTCAATTGCCTCATTGCACTCCTCTTCTTCCCCTACATTCATTAGACTCATAGTAATAACCTTTTGTAAAGGATCTTTGAAGAGAATAGCACTTACCTCCTCCCTAGACAACCCCTCTTCATCTTGGATATTGAATATATCCTCATCAAAGATTGGCTCCTTTACTAGAGTGGAAAAAACGAACTCTACTTTCTCTTATCCTATATCAAAGGCGAGTCTAGCATTCTTGCAATCGACTATGCAGCCGGAAGTTGCAAGAAACGGTCTTTCGAGTATGATCGGGACCGGACTATCTGCAGGAATGTCAAGCACAACAAAATCAATGGGAACAAAGAATTTACCTAGCTTGACCGGGACGTCTTCTACAATACCGACGGGGCGAGTGATGGATCGATCCGCCATGTACAACGTCATCTTCACCGGTTTAGGGTCGCTTAAACCGATTTTCCTACATAATGCAAGTGGTATGATGCTCACACTTGCTCCCAAGTCACATAATGCATCGTATGTGACGTCTCCCACTCCTATGGGAATGCAAAATGACCCCGGATCCTTTAGCTTTGGGGGCATTTTCTCCTTCATGGTCTTGATGAGATCCGAAGAATCCGAACTCATCTTAACCTCTCCGAAATCCTCTAGCTTTCTCTTGTTAGAGAGGATCTCCTTTAAAAACTTGCCATAAGCCGGCATACCTACAATAGCATCAATGAAAGGTATATTAATATGCAGCTTGCTCATGAGTTCTATAAACTTACCAAATTGTTTATCTAGACGCGCTCTCGCTCTAGATTGAGGGAATGGTAGGGGAGGTTTGTAAGCCGGAGGAAGAACGTAGACATCTTCCTTCTCCTTCCCCTTCTCTTTGTCTTTCTCAACGAAGACTTCAACAAACTTAGGCTGCGGATCGGTGGTAGTCACTCCGCTCCTAGTTGTGATTGCCATCACCCTTCCCTTAGGGTTGTCCTCCGTTTTTCATGGAAGTTTCCCTTGATTCCTAGGAACTTCTTCCGCTTGGCTGAACATTTGGTTTTCTAAAATCTTTTGGGCTTTATCAACCTTAGAAATTTGATCATCAACCTTAATGATGCGGTTCTCCAAACCTTGAAGCTTTCCCAAAATCGTTTCCAACATGGGATCGGGCTTCTCCTTCCCCGAAGAGTTTCCTCCATTAGATGCTTGCCCCTGGCTTTTCAAAGGAGTAGAGGAAGAGGAAGGTGGAGTTAGTGAATTCGAATTGGAAGGATAAGAGTTACCGGAATTTTGTTGATTGGAGCGCCAATTGTTGTTGCTTGAACCCCTATTGTTGTTCCAATTGTTGTTCCGGTTGTTGTTGTTGCCATTCCAATTATTCCGGTTGTTGTTCCGGTTATTGTTGTTATTGCGGTTCGTATTCTCACCGCCATTGTTGTTGTTGCCCAAGTAGCCAACATCTTTTCCTTGTTGCTTTGGGAAGTTGGTCTTGATAGCCTCCTTCAACTCTTTGATCTCATTGTTGAGGGAGAAAATCTGATTTTGAGCTTCGTGTGTGAGCTTTGCTCCTTGCTTCACACGATTTCCCTCTACCTTCCGGTGGGAATACTTCTCTATGACCCTTGCTTGCTTCTCAATGAAGTCCCAAGCGTCATCTTCCCTCATGTCCATGAATGTACCACATGAGAGGGATTGAAGTTTGAATTGTGTCTCCACATCCAGCCCCTTATAGTATATCTCTAACAATGCAAGCTTGGATATGCCATGATGAGGGCAATCCAAAAGCAAATCCTGAAACATTTCCCAAGATTGAAACAAACTTTCGTTAGATCTCATGGAAAATGCATTAATCTTACCTCTAAGTTCCGCCGTTTTGGATGGCGGAAAGAACTTAGTGAGGAACTCCGCGGAAAGGTCTTCCCACGTGTCTAGTTTCCCACTAGGAAGAGCTTGCTACCAAGACAATGCTTTCCCCTTCAAGGAGAAGAAGAAAGGCTTGAGCTTATAGTTGTTGGTAGTAGCGTTCTTCGGCTTCATTGTCTCCATCATACACTCAAAGTTTTGTAAGTGTTGGTGTGGAGATTCAGCGCTTGTTCCGCCAAATTGGTTTTGGCGAACAAGAGTAATAACCTGCGGGTTGAAGCTAAACCCAGCATCATCAGCATCAAAATTCACGCCCAAATGGCATGGTTGCTGCGTTGGATCCATCCTTTGGCCAAGAGTTCTTGGCTCATCATCCACACGTTCGATCCTTGCATTCCTAGGTGGAATACGTCGATTGGCAGCTGGCCGTGGAACGAATGGATTGACATTGATTGTTGGATCAATGTCCTCTAGCGGTGGCATGGAAGAGTCACTATCACCAGGGGATGAATGACTTCTAGCCGGTCTTGATGACCTTCTTGAGGATTTCCTGCTAGTCTTCATCTTAAGGTCGCTTAATTTCATCCTCATTTGGAACACAACATCAGTTAGATCATCAACTTTAGATTGATGATGATCCAATTCCTCTCTACGAGTCTTCTCACTCCATTGGAGTTGAGCTTCTTTCTCCGCTAGCTCCGATTGAAAATCACGTTCGTTTTCTTCAGCCATTTTCTTTTCCTTACGCTTTTGCCTTAAAGTTCTCTGAAGCTCTTGATCAAGAGGTAAGAGATCCTCGGTGTTCCTAGACCTACGCATGCACTCAAAAAGATATCAAATAACAAGGGAGAAGCTCCCAAGCTTGACAACCGAAAACCGAATTCGGCCTAGACCAAATCCCCGGCAACGGCGCCAAAAACTTGTTCGCCACTTAGCGTGCGTGCAAATAAGCTTTAATTATAAAACTAGAAATCAAGCAAGCGAACCCGCAGTGTACGGATCGATATAGTTGAGCAAGAATTCCAGAGTATCGAACACAGGGATTTGGGGGGAACAAATTCAATTGTAGGTTATCAAGCAAGTAAATGTAAGAAGCTTTTCAAGTATTAGGAAAACAACAATCCTAAAGATCCAGGAATCCAGCTGTGGCAATCGATTCAAGATATACTAAGGATATAAGGACAGAGTTGAGATATGCAAAGGTATACTAAAGTAAGGTAATCGTACGGTGAAGTTCCTAAAACCTTATATGAGTCACCTACAAGACACTCTCTATAAAGGTTGTTGAGGCTTCAGTATAGAAAGGTTCTAAAGGTAAGAATTAACGTCAAATACCCAAACTTATAATCCACAGATCAAAACTAACTTAACCGATTAAGGTTGTGACACACACAATCGAGGTAGAGGTTGTTGAGGCTTCACTACCACCTAGAAAAGGGCAAGCCAAGACTAAGTTAAAGCAAATCTTTAACTTTGGACTAAAGTAAAAGCAAGTTCGTAAACTTAAGGGAAATCACGGTTGGATCTTGGGGTTCCACGGTCGTGGACTCAAGAACAGACCGTGATTTAGGGTTCGTCGGCGATTCTCTCTAACTCTCAGGGTCCAATCAATTTACGATCGTTCTATCATATCTAAGCCACAACTATCAACCCTTCACCTTAGAATCGCTAAAGGGTTTTAGCCAACAATAGTCATATTGATATCAAATTCAAGGTTTAAAAGAATGAAAGATGAAAACTTCCAAAAACTTTCAATAACTTTAAAGTCAATCTCAAATCCACAAATTAAGAACAATAATGTCAATAGATTCGGAACAATGCAAACAATCACAATCTTAGATAAGAACGAAGAACGGGATGTCAATCCGTCTTCTAAATCAAACCTAAAGATAAAACGTAACCTTCTTGCGAATGATCTTCCAAATCTTCAATCTTCCGTCAATCCGGAAATCTCAATAGCAATCTCCGCCAAAATGCGAAATTAGGGCAAATCCAAGGGTAAGCGCAAGCGAAAGTGTGTCTAAGCAGAGGTGACGGAATCTCTCTTCGTCCGTCCTTTTATAGTGTAAGATAAAGTATCGGCCCGGCCCAAATCTTGTAAAAGATCGTGGCTTAAAGTGTGGCAAAAAAGATCGCCAAGATCACGGTCGTGGAAGGGTTCCACGACCGTAATTTAGGGCGTGGAAAGTGTCACGGTTTGACACAACTCTTCCACGACCGTAGAAGTTACTGGAATGAACCACGCCTCCCTTGCCAAGGTTCCACGGCCGTGGAACTTAACGTGGAAAGTAGTACGGCCGTAATTTAGAGCGTGGTTTAGGGCTAGAACGTGATTCTCCCTTTCCTCGTGCTATTCTTCAAGTTAGCACATACTTAGCTCCTAGGGATGTCCTCAATTCATGGACATGCTCAATCAAACTCAATCCTTGCTCAATCCGCTCGGAAATAGCTCTTAATTACCTATAATCAACATAAAGCTTGTGTAGATCTCTATATCGACATTATAGACAAACTAGCTCACAATTGAATCAATGCTTAATCAATGACTATCAAAATGGATGAAATACACTTAGAAAACGTGCCTAAAATATTACAATATTTCATGCTAACAGATTTCAACAATCTAACATCCTAGCAGTTAGATTCATCAAAACAAGCAAGTCAGTCAAAATCACGGGTTGTTCATCAAGAACCACGGCCGTGGAATGTATAGAACAAACCGTGGTTTACAACAGAGGCTAGGTTCGAGCAAACTATTCATCCAATGGTACATATAAGTTCATTCTATCATAGTCCAAGCCATAACCATCTTTTCCTTACCCTAGAATCGCATCTATTTAGGCTACAACATGCATCTTAACAATCAAACTCAACAAGCATAAAATCATAGAATCCATGGTAAGAAGATGAAATGAAAGATGGATTAAGCAAATGAAACAAGTAAAACAAGCTAAATCAAGGTTCAAGAAGGACTTACAACCCTTCAAAAGAAGGTTCAATCGATTCTTACAAAACCTTGCAAAACGTTTCACTCAAAATCACTCAAAAAGACTATGGAACTATGAACTAGTGTGCTTCTTCTTCTTCTCCAATGGAAGCCTTCCTTCTTCTCCAATGGAAGCTCTAATCCAATCTTCCAATGAGAGAATCTTTCTTGTTGAGAGTGTGGGAGAGAATGGGAGTGAGGGGTCTGTCCATAACAGCCTTGCAGGACCACCTTTTATCCTCCAAATTTGGAAGAGTCGGCCATGAAGATCGTGGGACAGCTGTCACGACTGTCTAGCAAAAACCACGGCCCATTTCCACGCCCGTGGAAGTCCCAGTGGCCGTGGTTTTGGTGCCTCAACTTGTTTTGGATCATTAAGTCACGATTTGGTGCATGGCATGCATCAACAAGGTCTCATGTGTCATCCTTAGCCCCTAGCTTGCATCCCAATGAGTCCGAAGGTGTGTCATCTCGAGGAACGATCCTCGAATGTATCGATTAAGCTCCTAAATCTCCCAAAATACCTACAAAGCATGCAAAAGTCCGTGTAGACGTCTATCTTGACAAAATACACGAATTGAGTGCAAACGTCGTGAACTAGTGCTAAACCATGCATGAATGAGCGGAAAAACTATCTAAATGAGTACCTAAGTCTAAGTCATAAATCGTGTTATCACATGTCGTTGTAGATTTTAAATTTTCGAGAACTCCAAAAATCCTCAATAATGCATAACGAACAAGGCAAACAGGCAATGAGCAAATTCAAATGATTTACTTCCATCATGAAAAATTATACTACAAGTCTTTGCAGTAAACAAACAGATTATCACACTAACAGAAAACCTACTAATTAGTGGTCATAGTAATGATTGTTACTTTTGCATGATGAGTGAGAATAAAATAGATGATCCCCAGCCAGTCACCAAAGAAGAGTAGGATTCAACATCGTCTTTGCTGCACCAATGAAATCACGAAACAAATTAGGGCAACAAACATTAGAAATTAGAAAACTAAGAAATCGAAGAAAACGATTAGAATAATACAAACTGGATAAACGTGAATAGATTGAAGAGGGTTTTAGAGACGGATTGAAATGGTAAAATGCCAATAAACATGAAGATTTCTTTAAGACATTTCATCGCCGAAATCTAAAGCAAGGTCCGTGCCAGCGGATTGACGATGGAATCGTTTGGGCCGAGACGATTTCTCTATCAGGGCCGACGGTCGCTCGTAGAAGAAAAAGAATGGAATAAAGTCTTACCCTGAAGAAGAAGAGGAGGAGGAGGAGGAGGTTGTCTAAGATCATTAGACAACATGCCACCAACGCTAATATCTTTGAGGCCGAAAGTCTAGTCGTAAGAACATGCCATCTCTCAATTACATTGTACAAAACGTCTCGCTTCTCATGTTCCCTGTTCACCTTCTTCTTCTTCTTCTTCCTACTCGTTTTCACTGTCATTATTGAAGTTTCCCTGGTAATTATTTTTTAATCGTTGGTGTTTTTCTTAGTTTTGTTTTAAAATCAACTTGTGTGTTGTATTTACGTGTTTGTTTTAGGCCGGAAAGGAAGGATCGTTGGTTGTAAATCGTAAGTAATCAACTTATCCGTGTAAGTTCATCATGGATCGATATGTATAACCTACGATCTTACGTATAGGTATTTGTATGGTTTTGTTCGAATGTGGCAGTGCATGCGACTATAGGTGCTCGGAAACTAGCCACAAAAAGCCGTGTTTGTTGTATTGCAACAAGTATTGTACAAAATGCTTGTGTGTGCCATCGGGGACTATGAAACAAGGAATAATGTCCATGCTACAATAACTCGAAGGCACATGGGGTCCTCCTAAATGCCCTTAATGTTTAAGCCTTTTACCTTTATTCAAAGAGTTTTACACTAAATATGAATATTCTATAAGATGGCCCTTTAATTTTTAATTATTTTTTTATACAAAGAAAAGGGAAAATCAATCTCTAGAGATGGATGAGAACATTAACATTACGCGGGGACGGGCCATCACAAGGAACAATGAGAAGTCGTAGAATGACAGCCGGTGCGCAACAAAATTGATTTCTTGAAAAATATGATGGAAATTGCAAGAAGAAAACTCAGAAAAAGAAGTAGTGATATCCGAAACAAGAAGGTCAACATCCCCCTGTGTTTCCAAGGGAAGTTGATTGAATTAATAAGAGTCAAATTGTCACCCTCAACCACGATGTCAGGAAATTCAAGGCATGCCGCCTTCAGGTAGCCCTTCCGAAGGGAAAAAGCTTCACCTTCAAGGACAGAGTTGGTCGTACACTTACCATAACCAAAAGCAAGAAGCTCAACAGAGCTATTTCTAATAATGTAACCAAAAGCATATTGAGCATTAACATGTCTTGATGCATCAAAATTAATTTTAACTGAGTTACCAGTAGGTCTTTGTCATTTGATGTTTTTAGTTTCCTTCCTTTATTAGCCGTTTTTTGTTTAGGTTTGTCCCGATTGTGATTAACATTATCCCACTCAGGGATAAGGTTCGTGACAAGAATGTTAAAATTTTATGGGCTTTTTGTTTGTTAAATATCATTTGATTCCTATGCATTAATAGAAACCACCAAAAGATAATAAGAAATCTAAATTCAGTATGTGAGATTATTCCTTTGATATCAACAATAATATCAATGACACATTGGTTGAGAGTGTAAGAGCTAGGATTTTTTTTATGAATCCTAATTAATGATCATTAAGTTAATCAGTAATTGCTCGCAAAGAGTGCGTAACTGATGAGTATGAGTCTCACCGTTATGTTCCTAGCGTAATTTTAGACTTATGGGGAATTTTTCACTTTTTCTCCGGGTAATTATTTTTACCCTCCGGTGTTATTTGTGTAACACCCCAAATTCTGAGAACTCGGGGAGCTACTGGTTAGGACCTCACAATGGGTCCCGACCTTAGTTTGACAACAATTTAACTTGGATCTTATAACAAGGCACAAAAGTATTTAAATCATTTGAAAACTTTAAACAATATATACATGAAGAATATGTATCAGCCTTACAAAGCAAATGTACCAAAACGACACATAAGAAGAACAAAATACATCCCGTCCCCAACTAAATAAGTACGTGGACCCGGCTGACCATTCCCTTCGGATCTCTCTACAACTGTTTTAACCTGCAAGACATCTACAAGCGGTATAAAACCGTTAGCTAACATTCTATGCATAAGTATAAAGGTAAAAGCACAAACACACAACATACACAATCAACATGCAACACTCAATCCTTTTATTATCTTTAATTAGGTGATAGGTTATTACTAATGATACTTATTTTGTGACACGAGGGATTCCCAAACCTCGCCCCTGTCCCCGTTTACCAACGCGGAATGGTACTAATGCATCTGACCGTCTACCGGACTAGGCTGGTCGCAGGGAACCTCCTAGACTCTCGCAAGAGCTAGGCAGATGATGTCACAACCCGTTATCATACACTTGGGTCAATTACGTAAATAATAAAGTCGGCCTAATCCGGGTTCGTTGTTTATCATAACTAGCAAACACCACTCATACACATTACACTCATACAAGAAAGCCAGCTAAGTAAGTCCGTGGACTTACCAGAATCAAATTTTGACTCTCTTAATCACCACTCATCGGTAACTGTAGGAATTCAGTAGCCTGTCAAAGGAGGCAAGTGTGTCAGCACACTTTCTAGGTAATTAGAAGTCTAAGACTTCTAAGATAGTAGGTCTTAATAGAACGGAATTGATTATAGTGTTAATTTATGGTAAAATGACTATTTTACCCTTGGTCCCGAAATTTCCAAAAACTCGGAATATGTACTTAAATTATAATTTGAGGCTAACTAACCCTATTCTACTCCCTAGGATGATTTTAGGTAACAACTAGAAAAACTACCCATTTTCTATTTCCCGAAAAGTCACTAAAGTCCAACTACAGCTTCAAATATAAAATTCGAATAATCTTATAAAAATTCCGAAATAATTCCCTAGATCATCTATGATATCCCATCTACTCGTAGGAGAAAGAATTTCTTAAAACTGTTAAAACATCGCTTCTACAAAAATTTCTAAAGTTGGATACAAGACTTAACAAACAACACACTGTCTTAACTTTGAAAAATCATAACTCCTAAACTACTCGCTGGATTTATCCCAAATTTTGATATGTTCTACTATAAAATCTTATCTCTAATATATCCAAAATTCAGACGCAAAGGAGATCAAAATCCTATTTAAAACTATCTCACAAAACCGAATTTCAGCACAACAGAAAAACTGCTTACGACTCAATCTTGGAAAAATCATAAATCTCAAACCACTCGCTGGATACCTCTCAAATTTTAAAATGTTCTACAACAATATGTCCACTATATCATATCCAAAATTCAAGCCCAACGGAGATCAAGAGCTTATTCAAAACCATCTCACAAAACAGCATCACTTGCTGTTTTCCCCAACACTCAGCACATATATACAAAACACATTAACTCTCAAACCGTAACTCCGATTCTTCCCAAATTTTAGTATGTTATACTATACAATATCGACTAAAACATATCCGAAAATCAACCAGAAAGGAAGATTCTAGCATACCCAAAAATGGACCTGAAGTTGACTGCTCCACACTTCCGAAAATTCTGGAAAACGCAAGAATTTGTACAGCTCTCCTACGGTTGTTCTGAGTAGGTTTAACAGACGAAACGGGTACACGTTAGGCAAGGAAAAGGTGGACTGAAGTGTAGTGTAGCAAGGGTTGAATGAAATTCACTTACACTACTCCGGCTTCTGGCGAGGCTTTGCAGCGAGCAACCCCAAAAGAGATAGACGACTAGCTGTTGTAAGTTCTCTCCTCTGATGGCTCCTTTCCTTGCAATTTCTTGTGGTTGGAATGTTGCTGAATGTGTGCAGAAGCCAGCTAGATGCAGCGTGAATGAGGGGCGTGAAATGGGAGCAAGGGTGCTGCAACTTTTTTTCTCTTTTGGCGTGAAAGTAGGGTTGTTACAGCAGCTCTTCTTCAATGCAGCAGCCGTTACAAGGTGAAGAGAAGGAAGGAGAAGGGCCGGCTGTTACTCCTCCCTGCTGGACGCAATCCAGGTTGTTGCACACGTAGATCACTGGGCTGGAGAGGGGCTGAACGCTGGGCTAGAGGGGGCTGAACGTGCTGGGCTGGAGGGGCTGTTAATGGGCTCGTAACCAGCCTCTCCTGGACTGCTGCAGGCTGAACGTGCTGGGCTGGAGAGGGTAAACAAACTGGACTGCTTAAGGTAGGAATAGTGGGCTGAAACATGCAAGAAAGGTGGGCTGAATTACTTGTCAAAAATCTGTCAAAACTCGTCATGGCCTTGTCAGGCCCATGAATGAGTTTGTCACAGATTTGTCGGGCTTTGTCATGGCCTCGTCTCAGCTTAGTCCTGAACTCGTCACAGCTTGTCATGATCTCGTCTCAGCTTAGTGATGGCCTCGTCACAGCTTTTCATCGATAAGAATGAATTATAATAACTAGGGTTTGATATAAATCTATCATTTTATGTGAATTAAATTCTACGTAAAATAATAGATAATTATAAGGATTAGAGTTTGATATAATTTTATCATTTTATGTGAATTAAATTCTACATAAAATAATGAAATTTGTGGAGGAAGGGATACTAGATAGAAAGGGAAACCGTCAACGGCGGAATTAGACGGAATAAAAATTCCGGATATTACATCAGTACCCCTTAAAATAAGTTTCGTCCCGAAACTTAGAACAAGATACTTAATTAAACGACTTCCATAAATAAACTGGTATGTCCTAGTCTAACTAAATTTTAATTTCGTTTTTTAAACTCCTGTAACCTTATCAAAGCGTAACGGAAAAAAAATGGTCGTTACATCAGATCCCCCTCAAAATATGTTTCGTCCCGAAACTTAGGGTAAGACAATCCTGATCGGCCTTTAAGGCACCAACTGGGTGTGTTTGATCACTATGCAAAAGTCTCGTCGTTTCCACATCTAATTATCCCGCACATCAAGGTTACCAAAAGAACACATCACTGACTAACACTCAATCATGAAATAAACAAGCAGTCAAACAATATCACACATACAAGGTCAAGCCCTAACTAGTCACTCCCGAGGTTATAACTATCACTACATAAGTCTCTGAAATGTTACGTCTCTTACTATCTCTAATCTTAGGCAGCCTTATTGGATTTTCATAAAACCACTAAATCTTAAATCTTTTCAGGTAGTTAGATCACAAGCGTATGTTACCACGTTCTAGAGTGGTTACCGGATATCTCACCGGTATCCTCCGGCTCAACTGTCTGATCCTCTAATCTGATGACCTAACTCGTGTCTGGTAGGTATCTCTCCAACTGAAATTCTCAAACTCAGTTCCGACCTTAGTTTCCGTGGAAAACTGAAGTTCTAGATTCTTTGATGACCCTACGGAAAATGATCTATTCAACTTTCTTCCCTTCGTTATGACCACTTGCTTCGGGCCTTCTGAAAATGTTTTGTCTACACAATCAGGTCAAAGGTCTTGGACATCCACCAACACTTACCAAGTGCTCAATGCTCTTCGTATCACGACCCACTTGGTCTTGTCTTTTAATATTACTCAGTCATCTTATTCCTCAGGTAAGGAATTGTCACCTTTACCCTTTTCAGGTCTAACACTCGAGACAACAAAAAAATCAAATCTAGTGATCATCTTCTCTGTTCACTTGGCATTATTATATTATTTATAGATCTCTAATATATTGTTAACTCAACCATAGACTTCTCACGAATTTTACAAGATCTTAAGTGACATAGAATATGTCCGAAATGACGGCATGTGATAATAACTACTCAATAACTGTTAACATACCATCATCAATGCGCCTTTTATCCACCATTGTTACCAGCCCGATAGTATTCCTCTGACTCAAAACGCAACTCGGATCCGTTCTGCTATAACATTACTCGTAAAATCTACTCCGAGATTACGCTTTCTTTAAGCACGGTTACTGGGTTGTAAGTATACTCCCGTTGCTTCTCTTTCTTATGTATCTTTGACTCAGACTAGTAGTTACTCACTTTGGCTTTCTAGTGCATATCATGCACAATACTTTTATTATATCGTTAATTCTTCTCTCAATCCATCCAGAACCCACTCTAACGTACTCCGTTAGGTATAAAATTCCAAAACTACTTGCCTAGCAACCTGCAACAACGCCATCACTCTGCACTCGGATCCATAATAGGGTATCAGTCTCCTTCTCTTACCTCTACATGCACATAAGTTTTCGTACAACATTTTCAGTACTCCACATAGCCTATCTCACGTTCCTTCCAACTAGAATGCATTTCACAAACTATCATCACCTTAAACTCGACACGACATTCCTCGACGCCCTTGAGCTTCTTGCTCTGCGGGTTAGGACCCACCACGCTTCCGTTGCGCTACTCTGATTATTTTGTTGTCACCCCGTAATCATAAGGGCGTTTTCTGTCAGTCCAAAATGATTAACCGGATGAAGTACCAAGTACTTTCCTTACTTTGTCTTCTTGAAATAAAATCATGATGGGAAAACAACCATCTTCCATTTATTTCTTTAATTCTTTTAACACGGATCCAAACTACTAGACTCGACCAAAGGTTGATCTTACTCAGCTAAGAAGTAACCTCTAACACGATTCTCTATACCCTTAGTTGTCTAAGAAGATTGTTGTTGCATACTTGAGGAAATCCTTCCAGGCGTCGGTAAAACTGCCCCATAAATCCACAATCGCAATTATCCTTTCTTAACAGTATATAACTCGTCAATACCAAACAACACTTACACATCCTCAGCTGACGTCGGTCAGTCTATAGTTGACTCATCTCAGTATCCCTAATTTACTCTTCTCATACCCCGTCTGGTATTAAAATTCTTTGGTAAGCATCACCTACTCAATTAGTCTTTTTATACTGCTTTAGTTTGTTCAATCATTCACACTTATCTAGCGTACATAGTTCTTTCCAGTCTTCCATGATAGCTTGTAAGCACTTCCTTGCGGTTCCTATGACCTTAATTATCCTCCATTTTATCGTTCTTCTGGTATGGATTGCGGGTGTTTATGACTTAAGACCTGTTATAATTTTCGAGGTTACCCCGTACTCTTGAGTCCACCACACTGTTCTCACATACACATGTTCCTTAATCGGCGTTGTTTGTAATACTTCCTTCAAAACTCTGTTGACTATGTTTCAGGGTTTCAATCCTTTCGATACTGGCGTTGTGATTCCGTTTAGAATTCTTATCTTTAAAGAAGACAAAATGTCTCCAGGCTTGTGAAGTCTACCCTTCGCTCTTACATTAAGTTGTATCTCTCCATTCCGTGTAAATTGTGATCTGTCAAAATTTCCTTAGCTAGTAGGTAAACAGTTGCTCACAATAATCCTTTTATGCTTCTTTAGTTCGTTCTACCTTCCACCGTTCCGCTTCTTATAGGCTAACTCCATTTCTCTAGTCCGATTGTGTCATTCATCTAGCATAAATAGTCGTTTCAAGTTTTCACGATAGCTTGCAAGCGTTTTCGAAATTCTTATGGCCGTAATGATCATCCTCTTGCAGTTTCTTTTGCATGGACCATTTGTGTTGATGGCTTAGGTCCCGTGATAATTCGGGTTACCTTGGATTCTCGAGTCTATCAAGGTCGTTCTCCCATACCGATTTCTTCACTGGTGTTGGTGATAATATCGCCTTCCTGAAACTCCGTTGACTCTGCTACAGGCTTCCATTCTTTGGATATTGGCGTCTCAGTTTCTTTCAAACTACTTATATCTCTGAGAAGGTCAAAACCTCCCCACGCTTGTGGGGTCTGCCTTTTCGCTTTTACACTCAATTGTAGGTCTTCATTCCGTGCACCTTAGATTCTCGCACATGGATTGACACTTTGTCTCTTCTGGTTTCTCATGCCCACAATGGTCTATGCGGAGATCAAGAGCTTATTCAAAACCATCTCACAAAACAGCATCACTTGCTGTTTTCCCCCACACTCAGCACATATATACAAAACACATTAACTCTCAAACCGTAACTCCGATTCTTCCCAAATTTTAGTATGTTATACTATACAATATTCGACTAAAACATATCCGAAAATCAACCAGAAAGGAAGAGTCTAGCATACCCAAAAATGGACCTGAAGTTGACTGTTCCACACTTTCAAAAATTCTGGAAAACGCAAGAATTTGTACAGCTCTCCTACAGTTGTTCTGAGTAGGTTTAACAGACGAAACGGGTACACGTTAGGCAAGGAAAAGGTGGACTGAAGTGTAGTGTAGCAAGGGTTGAATGAAATTCACTTACACTACTCCGGCTTCTGGCGAGGCTTTGCAGCGAGCAACCCCAAAAGAGATAGACGACTAGCTGTTGTAAGTTCTCTCCTCTGCTGGCTCCTTTCCTTGCAATTTCTTGTGGTTGGAATGTTGCTGAATGTGTGCAGAAGCCAGCTAGATGCAGCGTGAATGAGGGGCGTGAAATGGGAGCAAGGGTGCTGCAACTTTTCTTCTCTTTTGGCGTGAAAGTAGGGTTGTTACAACAGCTCTTCTTCAATGCAGCAGCCGTTACAAGGTGAAGAGAAGGAAGGAGAAGGGTCGGCTGTTACTCCTCCCTGCTGGACGCAATCCAGGCTGTTGCACACGTAGATCACTGGGCTGGAGAGGGGTTGAACACTGGGCTGGAGGGGGCTGAACGTGCTGGGCTGGAGGGGCTGTTAATGGGCTCGTAACCAGCCTCTCCTGGACTGCTGCAGGCTGAACGTGCTGGGCTGGAGAGGGTAAACAAACTGGACTACTTAAGGTATGAATAGTGGGCTGAAACATGCAAGAAAGGTGGGCTGAATTACTTGTCAAAAATCGTCATGGCCTTGTCAGGCCCATGAATGAGTTTGTCACAGATTTGTCGGGCTTTGTCATGGCCTCGTCTCAGCTTAGTCCTGAACTCGTCACAGCTTGTCATGATCTCGTCTCAGCTTAGTGATGGCCTTGTCACAGCTTGTCATCGATAAGAATGAATTATAATAACTAGGGTTTGATATAAATCTATCATTTTATGTGAATTATATTCTACATAAAATAATAGATAATTATAAGGATTAGAGTTTGATATAATTTTATCATTTTATGTGAATTAAATTCTACATAAAATAATGAAATTTGTGGAGGAAGGGATACTAGATAGAAAGGGAAACCGTCAACGGCGGAATTAGACGGAATAAAAATTCCGGATATTACAATTTGGAGCATTTGGAAGCTTCAATTAATAAAAATGCAATTGAGAGAAATGATCAGCACATCGGACATGTCCTAAATATAAAGTAAAATGGAAAGGCAAAACGGCCAAAAGAGTCGCTATTTCGTTTCTTAGCGGCTAATAAAGACGGCTTAGGAATACACGTTTTCCGAGGCAGTTGCGGAATAATTATCCCTACAATATTCCAGATTTATTATTCCAATTTCGAGAAGTTTGGAGAAGGAGGTTCAACCCGCCTTTAGATCGGTGAAAGGATAATTATCGTCTTCGCTATAAATAGCGGAAAATCGTTTATTATTTCATTTTCTTTCACATTTTCTCGTAAAAGATCTTATTTCTCTCAACCTTTAAACTCAAATCTACACTCCGTTCTAATCCGATTTCAATTCCGTTTGAGTGTCTGGATTCCTCTCTTCATTCTCTTCATATCGGTACCGAGTTTCTACGTTTCCGAGCTAATGAAAGATCTGGTTGAGCATATATGTCCCCAGGAAGGTTCCGTTGCTCAGATTCCGGTGAATTTAATCTTGTTCAAGCGTAGCCTGCGTCGTTGTGATTCCGAATCTTCTTTCGCACCGTCAATCGGGTTAGTAACGAATAAGTTATGAATTTATTCGTTTTCCGTATTATGATTTGGCATAAATTGACCTTAATCTTGTCAAAATGGATAATTGAAAATTCCATTATGTTTGTTATATTATTTTGGTTATTATGGGTTGTTTGTTTGATACAATCTGTTGACAGGAAGTTCAAAATTTGTCTACGGACAAAACGTTATTTTGGTGAAAGTTAATTTAATTAATTAAAGGTTAATTAATTAAATTAGGATTAGAATTGAGATTGAGGAATGTTGATTAGATGATACCTTGAGGGGGTTTGAGGAATTGTGAGATGTTGAGTTTATGGATTGATGGTTATGATCTTTGAGGATATTGATATTAAGGATTGTGCTATGGTTATGATCTTGCGAGATCTTGAAGAATAGGAGGTGGAATCTTCTAGCCTCTAGATTGTGATTGATATTTGTGTGCCTTTTTTATACAAGCACCGATCGTTTCCTCGAGGGGAAACCGTTACCACTGTTTAGGACTACCTTGTGACAGGTAAGTCCTTCGGACTTACTTAGCTGCGTTTATGTGTTTGAGTGATTGTGATAGTGGTGTTTGTGCATATGAATGTTGCTTTGATAACCTAACCGGACTAGGACGACAATATATGTATATTAAATGGCCCAAGTGTGTTATTAGGGGTCATGACAACTTGCCTGAAGCTCGTCGAGAGTGGGGAGGTTCTCTGCGACCGGTACTCAAGGTGGATAAGGCTTGATCCCCGATTCCAAACCTGTGTGAAAGGGGGACAAAGGCGAAGTTTTGGGTGTTCCTCGTCTCACAAAATAAGTTGAATTATTAATGGTATTGTAACACCCCGAATTCTCAGAACTCGGGACATTACTGGTTAGGACCTCACAATGGGTCCCGACCTCAGTTGGACAACAATTTTACTAGGATCTTGCAACAAGACACAAATAAGAAAAACCGAAATTCATAAAAATTACATTTGTAAAAGGATGAATGCAACAAAGTCTAACAGCCTATCATACTTAACAACGGAAAAGACTAACTGTCTTAACAAAAGGAAAGACAACAAAACAACAACCCACACCCCCACTCTAAGGAGTACGGAGACCCGGCTGACCACTACTTCCGGATCACTCAGCTGCTGTTCTAACCTGCTGTAAAACTAAAACCACAACAAAACAACCATTAGCTAGTTATCTAAACATTAGAAGAATAACAATAGCACACACACACATAAAATAAGAAACACTCATCATGCTTTCAAACAATCCATTTATTATCTTCATTTAAGTCATTCACTCTAATGATACTTATTTTGTGACACGAGGGATTCCCAAACCTCGCCTCCGCCCCCGTGTACCCATCAGGAGTGGATCCGATGCATCTCACCGTGTACCTGGATGGTCTGGGTATAGAGAACCTCCCAGTCTCCTGGCAGAGCTGGGCAGTGATGTCACGGCCCGTTATACATACACTTGGGCCTTAACACATAACAACAACGGTCGTCCTAACAAGTTGTTATTATAAACACACATCGCACACACCACCATTATCATTCAACTAACATCCAGAAACCGGCTAAGTAAGTCGCATGGACTTACCTGAGTCAAAAATGCTCTCTAACACGTCTCAACAGCCCGTACTCGGGGTAACTCAAGCGCCTGTCAAATAGGGCATGTGGACCAAAGTCTCATTCAGACGTCCAACCTCATTCAAAGGAATTACGGGAAAACTCTCTTACGGTAAAAGACTATTTTGCCCTCAGTCTTAACATTCTCAAGTTTATTCTAAAATTCTACTAATTTCTTTCTTATCTTGTTTTCCATAGATTATGTCTCTCGGGTAGCTACTTATAGGTTATAAGGTCAAACTCGAGACAAGTCGAACAAGGACAACATTCCTTCTCTCCGGTTACCAATTACGCTACTATATATATTATACCGTCAGCATGTTTTAACCTTTCTCCTCAACTCATTTATTTTTACATAGTTTCCTAACTCCAAACTCGTACTTATGTATTAACTCATATATTTATATAATCTACATTTATGCTTATAATTATATTCTTATATAAAAATTACATTCCTATTAATTCTATGCTTTTATTTAGTTTATTCATACACTCACTTTTACATTAATATATATATATATATATTCGTATTAATGTGCATTTACGTATTTATATATATAAATATATATCTCTATTGCGGTACCTCACTCTAATGTCTAATATATATGTATATATATACATCCGTACACAACTCTTCTCTTTCCACCTCCAGGTTAAAGTATATATACATATACTATCATATTACCACATTTCACATTACAGATGTATATACCTCCAACTTATACATTTATATATATATCCGTATCACTGTACATCTACATGATAACTTAACCATCCTCACATTCTCATCATCAAATACATATATATATACCTATTCAAACTTCTATTACTCAACTCCACTCATCTTTCATAATATATACTGCTTGCTGTAATTCCACTTTTAAAACAGAAGCAAGCTTCCGGAATGAACAGTACACTCACCTACAGCTTGGATCGGTCCGGTTCTACTACGATTCTCTGGACTGCAACAGTGAAGAGGAAGATCGGTGCTACACTGTACTAGGGACGAATAGTACCGTCCATCCAACATGAGGCGGTTCGCTGGTCACTGCAGGGTCCGAAGGGCCGGCTTCAGTTGTTACTCACACGGAATAGAATGAAGGGAGAGGAAAACGCTCGGGGTATGTTACCTTTGTTCCAACAGGTGCAAGCAGGAGACTGTCTTCCGGCGAGGCGTGCAGCGGCTCGTCACACGGTTCCGGCTAGAGGAGGCATCGGCGTAGCGGAAGAAGGCTCACTGCTGCGTCGGTCGGTCCACTGCGGTCAGGGAGGCAAACGCTGCTTCGTGACTGTTCTGGCCGGCTCGAGGCGGCAGCACCGGCAGCCCCCTATACCGTCGTCTTCAGCGAGGCGAGTGGTACACCGTCGTCGGTAGCGGCAGCGAGGCGAGGACGGAAGGGAGTAGCGAGAAGGCGAGGCTTACCGTGCGACTGGCTGTTGCAGCGGCGGCGGCTCTCCCTACCACCAGGCGTCGGCGGTGTCCTCTCTCTCTCTCGGTGGTCGCGGCTGCTGGTGGTTTTCGGGCTTACGATTGAGTCGATATTACAGCCTCCGCCGGTTGTTGCTGAAGAGAGAAGCGGCAGTACGAGAGTAAGGTAAGGTTAGAGAGTAATTAGATTAGGGTTAATCTAATTAGGTTAGGGTTAATATTTGGGCCAGAATTAGGTGTAAGGAAGTGGGTTGGCTGTAGGTGATTGGGCTTAGTGGTGGGCCAGATCCGGCCTGCCCTCCCATTAAAACAAGGGATACAGAAAACTCGTTACTCGTCCCGGATCGAAAGAAAAATTTGCGGGAATATTTACGGAATTATTTTCCGTATTATATAAGTTATTATTTTATTTTAAAGGTACAAAATTTATTTCCGGTTACATCATTGATCATTTTATGTGAATTAAGGTCACATAAAATGATAGAATTTACATCTAGTTCTTTCTTTATTTAAAGGCTAAAACTTGGCGGATCGGAATCCGGTCAAATTCAGTATTAAACGGAAATTAAATTTTTCGGGTATTACACCAGTGCCCCCTTAAAATAAGTTTCGTCCCGAAACTTAGAATAATGTATCTACTCAAATAACTTTCTTGTATAACTTGGTTTCATAAGTCCCGTTTTCTAACATGCAACTACTCAATCATCATACTCAGGCACACATCACATAAAATACAATTACTCACTCCAAGGTAAAACATGGAAAGTCAAACAAACAGCATCCGAATACTATCTCGTCGATACAAAAGTAGCGGCTAACTCCGTAAGGTACTCAAGGTAACCATTTCTAATGCTCTCCTCCGTTTCCTAAGTAGCCTCATCGATTCCTCGTCTAGACCATGGGAACTCTACAAAAGCATGAACCGACTAAAATTTCTGATCTCCGTAGCTGATGACGTGTCTCGGATTCGGTGGTTACTCTCTCAACGGTTTGGTCTTCTAAACTTGCTTCCAGCCCTTTTTTTTTTTTTTGAAAGTTCCCGACTATCAATTCTGAAATAATGATCTTAAACTTCTGTCGGCACTTTACTAAGTGCCTAATGCTCTTTGTAATACAAACTGCTTGGCTCGTTTTCCTCAATGTGACCTAATCGGGTCGTTCCTTAATTAGTGAATTTTCATCTACTTCTTGTCAAGCTTCCAAATTTATATAACTCAAAACAAATCACACTCCCAAGTGGAATTTTTCATATAGATCTCTAATTCCTTAACTTGAAAACATAGTTAACCTGACATTGATTTTCTTCATCTGTGGTTTATGGCCTACCACGCTTCTGGTGTAACACCCATTAGTCACAATGGCGTCTTTCTAAGGGTCAACATGATTTACCCAACTCCCGCCTATACTTTTCTTCTACTACCATCAAGATCCTCCTCAAACAGATCCTTACTCTCTTACTCACCCGTAGACTGTTCTTAACCAACTAGTAAGCAACCTTTAACCGATTCTCTATATATCTTTAGATCACCCCAGAAGGTTGTCGTTGCCTACTTGGGGATTCCTCCAAGTCATCGGTAAAGTTATCTCTTAAATTCGCAGTCACTAATATCTCTTCTTAACGGTACCTGCTCGTCAATACCAATCAACACTTATACTTCCTCAGTTGATGTCAGTCACTCTATAATTGACTTATCTCAATATTCCGGACCTGCTCTTCTCATACCTATACTGCGTTAAATTCTTGGTGAGCATCATCTGCTCGATTAATCCTTTCATGCTCCACTAATTCGTTTTCTATTCCACACTTCTGTTTCCTTAGGCTAACTCTACTTCTCGAGCTCAACTGGGTCATTCATCTTGACCTAAATAGTCATTCCAAGTCTTCAACGATAGCTGATAAGTGTCTTTGTAGTTCTGATGATTTTAGTTATCATCCCCTTGCAGTTCCCCTTGCACGGACCGTTGGTTTTGATGACTTAGGTCCCGTGATAATTGGGGTTACCTTGGACTTTCGAGTCCACCAAGGCCGTTCTTATATATATACATTCCTTCGCTGGTGTTACCGGCAACATTGCCTTCATGATACTCCTAAATACCGACATTGCGATTCCTTTCAAATTCCTATATTTTTGAGGAGGTTAAAACCTCTCCACACTTGTAAAGTCTACATTTTGCATCTGCATTCCATTGTAGGTATCCCTTCCATGCACCTTAGACCCTCATATCCGGTCGACATCTTATCTCTTTTGGCCTTACAAGCTTGTCTTGTGAACTCTTCTACTAGGTGACTCGTCTTATACATTTTTCTTCTCTGCATCGGTCTCTAACTGTCTGTTGATCATTACTACCCATTTTGTGTGGGAACTTCAGTTGCTTTGTACTCTTGCATAGATTTCCTAAGGACATCCTCATCTCAAAACTTTATTTAAAATTTATCATAACCCGCAATGTTGATACCTGACTTTCCTTCTCACTGGATAAGTTATACACTTGGTTTACACTAAATCCATCATAGTGTTATCAGTCTGTTGGTATGATTGTTATTAAACGTCCAATGGTACCATTTGTATACAACACATTAGGTGCATATGATTTTCCCTCCAATCAAATTTCTCGCATCGCATTTATTATATCTTCCTTATACTCATGTCGCTTTACCTTCTTTGATATTTACACTTCGTAAGATAGTTAAATCCCTTTTGAGTTTTCTCGTACACACTTTACAACTGCGTTGGTTGGTCTTATTACTTTCATCAACTCTTAGGTCATCAGTCTAGCTGAATTTTCAATGGAGTAGTTCCATTTCTCCTTAAATAACAGTCTTTAGTCCTTTCGGTAACCATCTTATTGGTGTGATACCGGATCCATATAACAACCTTTAGTCTTTCACTTTTACTCCTTCTCATGTCTATTTTAGTCAACCTGTAGATTCTATCTGCAATCACCTCACAACCCGACCACACATTTCACCAAGGCTTTACATCATACTCTTTATGTTTGTGCCGCATCAGAATTCCCAATTATTCTGTGTCACATCTTTAATCACATGGGTTTTCCCTATCAATCTAGACAGTCTGACCCTACTTTTTTCTTTTTTTCTTTTTTTTTTTTTTCTCGAAGGAGCACCATCAGTCTTACTTGTGTGGAATGCTAAGACATAGGACATGTTTCCAATCTTCTACTTCCTCTTAGTCTTCTAGTTCTTCTTACAGGGATCCCTTCATTCTAACTCTGATATGTATCTTTCGTAGTCAGTAGTAAGTAACTACTCCCAACAATTCCCTTTTCACCATTACTATCATCAAGGGTCATTACCGACCGTCAAGAGCTGCTCTTAAATTTTCTTTATTAGAGTTATCATATTGGACTCATTTAACGTTAACATCCAGGCTACTAGTACTTGTATTGATTTAACTTCACCATTTTCGTCGTGGATCTCCGAAAGAAATTCACTAGATGTCGATAAAATTCTTTTATAACCTTGTGGTTATTCTTCTTATCGGTTAACTAACCATCACTAGTTAACCCGCATATGTAACTTTTAAGTTGTCCAAATAGGATGTAGTTGACCTTCTACAACATCATAGACTTACTTTTCTTCCATCTCTTTTGAGGCTTGATATACTTGGTGAAATATATCTCCTCCAGTCTCTCTGTTTATTCTCCTTTAGCTCCTCCTACAATCTACACTTTTGTAAGATCGTTATACTCTTACGAGTCCAGTTGTATCATTCTTCTTCCATCAACAGACTTTTCAATCCTTCTAGGGTAGCTTGTAGGTACATCTCCGTGATTCTTTTACCTGAGTTATCGTCTATTTGCGGTTCTCTATTATGAACTTGTAGTGTTGTTATCTTAAATTCCTTTTGAATGAGAAGTTATTGGGGTCCCTCGGGTTCACCAATACTCTTCTCACACACTCTTTTTCCTTGGGTGTTGCTTGTAATGCTGCCTTTACAGAAGCTGGTTATTGTTGTATCCCGGTCTATGTTAGAATTCTCCTGTGTTCTACGAGATCACTCCACTTCTACGTTGGTGAAATCCATCTTTCCCTTTCTGACAATGCGTAAGCTTCCAAGTTGCAGCTCTTTAATTCTTTCTATTTGGATGGATAATGTATCTCGTGTTGACTTCCATACTTTTGACTGTCTCGGTTATCAATCTGGATTGTGGTGGCAATTAGCTTGTTGAGAGTGATCATACTTCGCCTTGCTTTTGGCATCAACTTTCACTTCCTAGTCTGTCAGTGAGTTTAAATTTTATGTCCCTTTTCTTGATCGCTACTATATCTCCCTTTTGACTTTCATGTCTATGGCAAATTTTCGACGTCATCCTCTTTGTTTGTGAAGTCACTTTACACAACTTGAAAGAGCCTCTCCATTGTCTTTCTCAATTCCCTAGTTGGCGATCATCTCTTGCTTCTCCGGAACTACTCTCTTGTATATCCTTCATTTGATCCCGTTGAGTTGATTCGGGATTTTCTTCTTGTCATCGTAATTGGTTTTGTCTTTGAGTCTTCACTTTTCCGTCTCGACGTTGCTCAACAAGCTCGAAGGAGTTGTCCGACGTTCGTCTACCCTAATGCACATAAGATGTGCATACTAATCCTCACGTTGACACCCTTCAAAATCTACTTAGATGTGTCCCCGGGGTGAGAAACTCATTATGTTATCTCCGTTAAGGACATAACATAACTACAATTTCTACTAATCTTCGGCATATACCTAGCTATATAACATATCTTTATAAACAAGCTAAAAGTCCAACTACAGTAAAACCTAAAGTCCATACTAAGCATACTGAGATCCGCGGTAGTAGTGGTGGTCAGCCGTACTTTTCTATTCCCAACCAGACTATGCATGCATTAAAAACCAAAAATCCTTTTTAAAACTCAGATCCCTTTTCGGGTTCTGCTCAAGTACTTATTCGGTCTTTCAGAAGATTTCAAGTGTCATTGTTGTCAACCTGGCTCTGATACCATGTTGTAACACCCCGAATTCTCAGAACTCGGGACATTACTGGTTAGGACCTCACAATGGGTCCCGACCTCAGTTGGACAACAATTTTACTAGGATCTTGCAACAAGACACAAATAAGAAAAACCGAAATTCATAAAAATTACATTTGTAAAAGGATGAATGCAACAAAGTCTAACAGTCTATCATACTTAACAACGGAAAAGACTAAATGTCTTAACAAAAGGAAAGACAACAAAACAACAACCCACACCCCCACTCTAAGGAGTACGGAGACCCGGCTGACCACTACTTCCGGATCACTCAGCTGCTGTTCTAACCTGTTGTAAAACTAAAACCACAACAAAACAACCATTAGCTAGTTATCTAAACATTAGAAGAATAACAATAGCACACACACACATAAAATAAGAAACACTCATCATGCTTTCAAACAATCCATTTATTATCTTCATTTAAGTCATTCACTCTAATGATACTTATTTTGTGACACGAGGGATTCCCAAACCTCGCCTCCGCCCCCGTTTGCCCATCAGGAGTGGATCCGATGCATCTCACCGTGTACCTGGATGGTCTGGGTATAGAGAACCTCCCAGTCTCCTGGCAGAGCTGGGCAGTGATGTCACGGCCCGTTATACATACACTTGGGCCTTAACACATAACAACAACGGTCGTCCTAACAAGTTGTTATTATAAACACACATCGCACACACCACCATTATCATTCAACTAACATCCAGAAACCGGCTAAGTAAGTCGCATGGACTTACCTGAGTCAAAAATGCTCTCTAACACGTCTCAACAACCCGTACTCGGGGTAACTCAAGCGCCTGTCAAATAGGGCATGTGGATCAAAGTCTCATTCAGACGTCCAACCTCATTCAAAGGAATTACGGGAAAACTCTCTTACGATAAAAGACTATTTTGCCCTCAGTCTTAACATTCTCAAGTTTATTCTAAAATTCTACTAATTTCTTTCTTATCTTGTTTTCCATAGATTATGTCTCTCGGGTAGCTACTTATAGGTTATAAGGTCAAACTCGAGACAAGTCGAACAAGGACAACATTCCTTCTCTCCGGTTACCAATTACGCTACTATATATATTATACCGTCAGCATGTTTTAACCTTTCTCCTCAACTCATTTATTTTTACATAGTTTCCTAACTCCAAACTCGTACTTATGTATTAACTCATATATTTATATAATCTACATTTATGCTTATAATTATATTCTTATATAAAAATTACATTCCTATATATATATATATATATATATATATATATATACATATATATATATATATATATATATATATATATATATATATTCGTATTAATGTGCATTTACGTATTTATATATATAAATATATATCTCTATTGCGGTACCTCACTCTAATGTCTAATATATATGTATATATATACATCCGTACACAACTCTTCTCTTTCCACCTCCAGGTTAAAGTATATATACATATACTATCATATTACCACATTTCACATTACAGATGTATATACCTCCAACTTATACATTTATATATATATCCGTATCACTGTACATCTACATGATAACTTAACCATCCTCACATTCTCATCATCAAATACATATATATATATATACCTATTCAAACTTCTATTACTCAACTCCACTCATCTTTCATAATATATACTGCTTGCTGTAATTCCACTTTTAAAACAGAAGCAAGCTTCTGGAATGAACAGTACACTCACCTACAGCTTGGATCGGTCCGGTTCTACTACGATTCTCTGGACTGCAACAGTGAAGAGGAAGATCGGTGCTACACTGTACTAGGGACGAATAGTACCGTCCATCCAACATGAGGCGGTTCGCTGGTCACTGCAGGGTCCGAAGGGCCGGCTTCAGTTGTTACTCACACGGAATAGAATGAAGGGAGAGGAAAACGCTCGGGGTATGTTACCTTTGTTCCAACAGGTGCAAGCAGGAGACTGTCTTCCGGCGAGGCGTGCAGCGGCTCGTCACACGGTTCCGGCTAGAGGAGGCATCGGCGTAGCGGAAGAAGGCTCACTGCTGCGTCGGTCGGTCCACTGCGGTCAAGGAGGCAAACGCTGCTTCGTGACTGTTCTGGCTGGCTCGAGGCGGCAGCACCGGCAGCCCCCTATACCGTCGTCTTCAGCGAGGCGAGTGGTACACCGTCGTCGGTAGCGGCAGCGAGGCGAGGACGGAAGGGAGTAGCGAGAAGGCGAGGCTTACCGTGCGACTGGCTGTTGCAGCGGCGGCGGCTCTCCCTACCACCAGGCGTCGGCGGTGTCCTCTCTCTCTCTCTCGGTGGTCGCGGCTGCTGGTGGTTTTCGGGCTTACGATTGAGTCGATATTACAGCCTCCGCCGGTTGTTGCTGAAGAGAGAAGCGGCAGTACGAGGGTAAGGTAAGGTTAGAGAGTAATTAGATTAGGGTTAATCTAATTAGGTTAGGGTTAATATTTAGGCCAGAATTAGGTGTAAGGAAGTGGGCTGGCTGTAGGTGATTGGGCTTAGTGGTGGGCCAGATCCGGCCTGCCCTCCCATTAAAACAAGGGATACAGAAAACTCGTTACTCGTCCCGGATCGAAAGAAAAATTTGCGGGAATATTTACGGAATTATTTTCCGTATTATATAAGTTATTATTTTATTTTAAAGGTACAAAATTTATTTCCGGTTACATCATTGATCATTTTATGTGAATTAAGGTCACATAAAATGATAGAATTTACATCTAGTTCTTTCTTTATTTAAAGGCTAAAAGTTGGCGGATCGGAATCCGGTCAAATTCAGTATTAAACGGAAATTAAATTTTTCGGGTATTACAGGTATAACGTAATGAAGATAATAAATAGATATGTGTTTGAGCATTGCATATTGTGATGTGATGATGTGTTGTATGCATTATTGCTATTATTCTTATTCATGAACTGTTAGCTAACGGTATTATATCGTGTTGTAGATATTCAGCAAGATAGAAAAAATGCAGAGTGATCCGGCTGGGTGATCAGACGAGAGATACCGTACATTAGGATGTGTGGGTTTTGGGGATGTTTATGTACACATATGTTTATGTTGTTGCCGTTTTGTACTCGGCTGTGACTTTGTATATGTTTTGATGAACGATCATACATTTTTATGTATTTGATTTTATATTTATTTGTGCATTGTTGTAAGATCCAGTGAGCTTGTTGTTAGGCTAAGGTCAGGATGCATTGTGAGATCCTAACCCGTAACGCTCCGAGTCCGGTGGATTTGGGGTGTAACAGAGAGTATCACAACTTTGTATACATTGGAGGATCTCATCATTATTTAAGGATTTTAGTATAGCATGATAATTAAAGAAGAGGTGTTTAGCACATTTAGCCTGATGATTACAAGTGCGTGACCACCGTAACTTTTTGTGAATCAAGATTTTCTTTAGAAGGAAGCCCGTCAAGGGAGAGTTTTCAAAGGAAGTTCTTGATTTTAGGCATAATATTCAGGTCTCAAATCCAAGTTTTATCTTGCGTAACACCAACCTTATTTTTTTGGATCAAATCAATAGCTGACTTTGTAGAGAACCAACACTTATCCTCATTGGACCAAATAAATTCTATCACGAATATCGTTTATTGTAGAATGTAATTTTTAATTTTCTCGATAATATAACTTGTAAGGGTAATTTAAAGTTGGTTAAGTAGTTGGGTGTTCCATTTACAGTTAGTAATGAAGTCAGCAACTAGAACATTTTCATTAGTCAAGGGGTCATTAGTTCTAAATTTCGATAAAGGTTGATTTGAAATCCAAAGGTCTTTTCAAAATTTGATAGTATTTTTCATGCCTGTCTCTCCATTTGATTTCAAGGTTGAATTCTTCCTTGAGCTTCATGAGTTTATTCCATTGTCAAGAAGTGGAGAAATCTCCAATGGTAATCCCATAAGCGAACACCTTTAAGGTATTTTTTTCAATAATTTTAACCCAAACATTTTCTGGCTCCTTCATAAGTTTTCACAAGAATTTCATTCAAAGTGCTTATTTTTATCCTCTGATATTCTGATTTTGGTTCCCCCAAGAGATTTTTGTTTACATATTTTGTCATAACTGATGAGTGGATGGTAATTTGGACTCTTGTTCCAAAAAAAATTTTTGTTAATTTGATTAACTTCCTTGTGGATACTTAACGGGAGTAGAAAAGCTTGTATAATATAACTTGGTTTAGCGTTTAAATTAGCTTTAATAAGAGAAATTCTTCCTTCTTGAGAGAGAGAAGATGCTTATCATTTATCAATTATTGTTTAGATTTTCGGATAACTGAGTTGAAAATGTCTCTATTGACTCTTCCGTTAATGATAGGGCAATCAAGATATTGTTCAAGATTTGTAGAAGCAAAGATTCCCAAATGCAATTGTATCCGTCTTTTATTTGTTGTTTCAACATTAGCGGTAGTTTGGAAAGCCGATTTGTGAAAATTATGACTTGTCCGGAAACATTACAATAGTCCTTAAGGATAGAAAAAATTTTATTACTAGCTTCAGGAGAGGTTTTAGTGAAAATAATAATTTCGTCAACAAAGACAAGAAAAGGGATGATGGTGCCACCTCTAGAGATAGGGTACCCAATAGATTTTGAAAAGCAATTACTAGTGATTTGAATATTCCTAACAAGTACATCCGCTCCAAGGTTGAAGATGAGGGGAGATAAATGATCACCTTGGCGTAGGAAGCGTTATAAAAGAATTGTCATTGTAGGGGAGTCATTAGGAAGGATTTAATAAGAGACCGTGGAAATACACTCTTCGATCCAATGTTTGAATTTTGTACAAAGCCAAATATTTTCAGAACAACTTTGAGGAAAGGCCATTCAACTTTATCAAATGTTTTTTCCATATCAAGTTTAATGACCATAAATCCCTCCTTGCCTTTTTTTTCTTTTGAACCAGTGAAAAATTCTGTGGACAATAAGAGCATTATCATGAATTGCTCTTCCTTGGGTAAATGCCCCTTGGAGGGGGTGAATAGGTTTAGGAAGGACAACACTTAGTCTTTTAGCGAGAATTTTTGCTAATATTTTTGAGTAAAAGAGGTAAGTAGGCTTTAATTTGTATAAATGTAGATAAAATAGGCCATTATGTTTCAATGTGAATTAACTAGACCCCTTGTAATTTTGAAAAAAGATAAAATCTAAAATAATTTAAGATACTTTCAAAAATAAAAAGATGTTGTCCCTTAATTTTTTAAAATAAAAAGAAAAATGAGAGTGGTCCCCTACGATTATTCAAAATTAAAAAGATTATCTCCCTTAATTTTTTTTAAATAAAAAAGAAAAATGAGAGTGGTCCCCTACAATTAAGGAATTAGTTTTAATATTAAAAAGATTTTCTCCTTTAATTAATATGGCTGTTTTTTAATTAAATAAAAAAAATGAGAGTGGTTCCCCTCAAATTCTGTACATAATTTCACACGTTAATTATGTACATAATTTCACACGCAACGTAAATTATGTACAGAATTTGAACTGTTTGTGAAAATTATCTACATAATTTGTGTTATGTGTGAAAATTATGTACATAATTTGTGTGTGAAATCATATACATAATTTGCGTGTGAAATTATGTACAAAATTTGTGGGGGACCACTCTCATTTTCCTTATTTAATTAAAAAATAATCATATTAATTAAAAAATAACCATATTAATTAAGGGAGATAATCTTTTAATGAGAGTGGTCTCCACAATTAATATTCAGTTATTTTTTAATTTAATTTATCTTTTTAATTTTTAATAGTTATTTATCCTCCTTAATAAAAGGCTCTTAAATAGATTCTTTTATTTAAAGAATTTTTAATTTCATTTACTTTTTATTTTTTGGCTAGAAAATGGAGGGGCCTAGATTGTATCTATGATACAAAAAAGGCTTCCCTACACCAATTTTCTCAATATTTTTTACATAGTCGAGCAAAGGCTTATTGGTATATAATTGGATGCAGTTGTTGGATTATAAATTTTTGGGATAACAACAATAAAGGTATGATTAATTTGTTTGAGAATTTCCCTGTTCTATAGAAGCTTTTAATATATCTAGAAACAACAAGATCAATGATATACAGGTATTTTTTTGATAGCAGTCAGCCATCCGAACCCGGAGATTTAGGGTCTGTTTGGTATCGTATGCGTATTCTTTTTTTAGATTCTTGGGGATGGAGATTCTTGAGATTCTTCAGGATTGTTGGAGATGGGTATTGTTAGAGATTGTTTTTTACGTAAAATTTTTCTGTTTGGTATCAGATTATTGTTATAGCTTCATTTAAATAAGATTACCAAAATACCCTCAAAATTTAACCCCAAATTTGTGTCTTCCTGCAACCCTAAAATCGATCTGAAGAGAAGAACGTCCATTGCGGTCGTCCATCTCCAATTTGGTGGCATTTCAGCACCATATGCCATTAGCTTGGATTTGATATCAGACCACGCCTAGTCTTCTTATCAGAACCATCTCTCATTAACTTGAGCTTGGATTTGCAGCAAGAGTAGTGATACGGGGAACGAGGAGGAGTAACAGCCGATCGAAAACCGAGAAGCGAAGGGAAGGAAGAGAATGAGATGGATTGAGGAAGAAGGGAAGGGGAAAATAAAAGAATTGGAAATTGGAATCTGCTGCTATTTTTCGTGCAGGACTATTCCATGGGCAATCCTGGTGTAGGTGCCAAGTCCCGATTCCAGTATACAAGAACACTGGTCATAAAATAGATACATGGTGAAGAGACATTGAAAAGAATTGAATCTAACCCAATGGAGGAAGCTTGCAATGGAGGAAGCAGTTAAGGAGATGGATGATGGTATCATTATCCCCAGAGGCCAGTTGTAAACCGAAGATCTGTGCACACTGAAGAAGAATGAAAGAGAGGAATGAACGAGAAAGGGCACAAGTGGAATTGAAAAGAATCTAACCCAATGAATCTCCAAGAAGCTTGGGTAGGCAAGCTTCTTTTTACGGGATTCTTTAGGCAAAAGAATCTCGTAAAAGAATACAATCCCGAAGCTCCAACTCATACCAAACGCTTCTATTTTTGCCATCTCCAAGAATCTCGTCAAAAAGAATCTAAATGAATCTCTAAGAAGCTAATACCAAACAGGCCCTTATTACTCTCTATATCAAAGGTTCCTTCTTTAATTTCCTTAGTAGTGAAAGGAGAGATTAAAGCGTTTTTATGATAGTCATTGACTTCAGTTTGAATAACGTCTAACTGTATTTGGATATCATGCATATCTGGGGATGTAGTTTTAAACCGTTGTTGATATTCATTGATGAACTCGATGTTATATCTTCTTCGTTCGAAAGGGTTTTGCCGTTATGTTTAGTAATTGTGGCAATGCTATTTCTATTTCGTCTTCCAGTTGCTTTCGTATGAAAAAAAA
The DNA here is from genome assembly GCA_033239125.1 of Fagopyrum homotropicum. Taxonomy (NCBI): domain Eukaryota; kingdom Viridiplantae; phylum Streptophyta; class Magnoliopsida; order Caryophyllales; family Polygonaceae; genus Fagopyrum; species Fagopyrum homotropicum. Next base: position 118,100,430 of record BSWB01000003.1, read on the forward strand.
TTAATATTTTTATCACCTAGGGAGAGGCTATTATTTATCTCTCGTTACATCGAATAATTGTGTTGATATCAAGGAAGCATTCACGTTTACGAGTAAGTTTATAATTTTGTCGTTTTGAGCTTGTTCATAACTTTAATAGTTATGTTTTTGGAGTAATTAAATTGCAATATCAACTTGTTTAAGTTGTTTATTAATGTTACAAAATTTCTCTCGATTCCATTTTTTAAAATTTAAATTTCACAACACTTAGTTTTTTTTTAACTAAGTTGAACATGTGTACCAGAAAATTGGGCTCTCCAAGTTTGTTTGATGAAGTTAGTGCAGTCAGGTCGTAATAACCACAGTGACTCAAATCTGAAGGGTTTATTTACACCCTTCCATGAAAACACTCCTCATTTCCGGTGCTCCTCTCCATATATATATATATATATGGACGTGCGCGCTACGCACGCGCGCCGTGAATTTGAAACGTGTTTGTTGTTCCGGATTAATAAGGGTGAAAGCTTCGTTCGCGAATAAACGATCAAAAGTTATAAATCTGATTAAAAAAAGAGGTTGATTATTCATTTGAATAAACTATTAAAATGAAGTATACGACTTGAAAACGGCCGTTACACAACTTGAATCTAATAAACTATAAAAATAATGAAGTATACGTCTTGATAACACACACGGTGTTTTTAATTTTGTATAATACTTGAAATTGAAAGGTGAACGAAGCAAAACTTATAACATGTAGACTCAAATACATTGTCCAAATGTCTTTCCACAGTGGTATACTATTCTATACTCCGGGAGTCGGCCTGTCTTCAAATTCTATAGTATGTACACAACACACTCTAGCTGTAATATCACTCATCTAACTTGTTACTCATAATCTAATTCTTATATCAATGAGATGTATTTGTCACGTCAAATGATCATGCTTGATTTATGATCTGATTGATATTATTCGGTGACCCAATTACATACATTTTGGATGGTGTAATCCAAATTTAGTAAATGTCTTTTCAAAAATCTTATCTTATATCTATTAAAGCAGAAGCCTCTATTGCTACGTGTCAACGTCATGTTTCTCGAAGCCTAAAAAATTATTTTGAAAAGTGATTTTTAAATGTTAATATAAATTAAAAATTGTTTCTAAAATTTTTTTTAAAAATATTTAAATATTTTTATAAATATATTTTTTAAATTTTTACAGATTTTTTTTTACCAACAAACATATCTTAACAAATCATTTTAAAAATATAATTAATTAAAAGAGATAAATACTTAAAAGAGAATTAAAAATCATAATAATGATTATAATTTCATTCTCCGAATTTTTATTTTATAAAAATATACATATTAATTTCTTAGTGTTAAATATTTATTAAAACTCAACCCGCACAAAGTGCGGGTAATACACTAGTATCTATTAAAGCATAAGCTTCTATTGCCACGTGTCAACGCCAGGTTTCTCGAAGCCTAAAAAATTATTTTAAAAAGTGATTTCTAAATGTTAGTATAAATTGAAAATTAATTTCTAAATTTTTAAAAAAATATTTAAATAAATAGTTTTATAAAAATATTTTTTAAACTTTTACGAATTTTTTTTACCAACAAGCATATCTTAACAAATTAATTTAAAAATATAATTAATTAAAAGAGATAAATACTTAAAAGAGAATTAAAAATCATAATATTTATAATTTTATTTTTCGGATTTTTATTTTACAAAAATATACATATAAATTTCTAAGTATTAAATATTTATTAAAACTGAACCCGCACAAAGTGCGAGTAATAATACACTAGTTAAGAACTATTAGGTTGTTTAAGGGGGAAAATCCACAGAAGTCACAATTTTGATATCCTAAGATTTGATCAGATTTGTTTCCATTTTTACATGACAGTTGCTAAATTAAGTCTGCTATAGTAACATCAGTCATTTAAATCAAGTTTTCAATCAAATATCAAGCAAAATTACAGACATTAGAATTAGAATATGCACCTTGTGCAGAAGAAAAGCAACATGTATCACTTATATAAGGAGATAGTAAGTTATGTTCCAAAAAACATATTGTCTCTAACATATTTTCTCAATGATGTTTTGTCACCACTTATGTTGGCATTTTATCAAGCAGGTGAAGTACAATTTCAATAAATTTGAAGAGTGTGACCATAGAATTCTAATTAGTTTTAGAAAGAAAGAAAACTGAATTTAGAGGTGAACCTAAATGCTGAAAAATAACATCTCCAAAAAAAAAACGTTGTTCTTGAAAGGACTTAATTCATAACTGAGCATAAAGTGATATCTTACTAGCCATAAAATGTCAATATGGGAAAGAGAGTAGCACATATCACTAAGGTGCATAAGCCAAGGGGCCATGACAATATCAGCAGGTAGATCAAGGAACCCATGCATGCCCTATTAATCGGGGAAATGGTTGAATCATCCTAAGCCGAGGAAGAACCTTGATTACACATGGCCGCATTCGTCTAGGGCTAGGGCTCGATCTGCTTAGTTCTGTTCCTCGACTGCAGCTTTGAAAAGCACAAACCTGCACCAAAGTAAAGCCGGTGATTAATCGGGGAAGATGGAAGAGAACAACAATTTCACATAATTTGAAACTCAAAATACATGAGAAATTAGCAAACTCGGTGGAAGAACGAAGAGTGCTTACCTGTGACAAGATGGCGGGGATTCGTTTGAGATGCGATCTGGGCTTTCCTACACCAAAACAAAGGACAACAATGGTTAATGATTCAAAAAACAATAATTTTCTTTGAAGTATTTTATCGAGCATTTGAGATGCGCGGATACCAACTCCTTAAATTCTGTAACAAATCGATCCATAGCAGCATAAATTAATCAGAACTGAAGAGAAATCTATGACAACTGAAGCTAAAACAAACGTAGCAGTTGGAAATTCCGACCAATCGGCCCAACTCCCTAATTACGAGCCTATAGCTTAATAACATCGGGTCCAGTCTACTGAGTCAATGTTCACCAATAAATGACACAAAGCAGTAAATCATCAGGGTGAATATAGCATGAGAAGCAAGATCAAGAGGCGTGGAGATACCTTGTGTTAAAGGACCTCACAAAGCACAGATGGCAAGCACGCAATAGGCTTCTCATCGAGTTCCTCCATGAATATCTTTAAGAGGACAGGAGAAGCATTCTCCAGGCATATCAGCAGTAGCTAATAATGTGTAAGGTCAAATCATAAGAAGGTGATTATAGAGAGCTAGCAACCTGCTTGTATTTCTTAATGACATTGCTTTTGGACTCTAGTGCATCTTGCATCTCTTCTTTGTAGATATTATAGTGATCCTCCCATGATATAATGCATGATAGAGGAACTTTAATATCAAGGCTTGAAAGCTTTCGCACTTTGAACAAGTAAAGAAACTGACCCAAAATATAAAATTATTGGGTAGTTTAGATTGAAGTCTCATAAATTCGCCCATAAATACTATATGCATTAGCGCTGCAGCTCGGGTGTTATGGGTTTAAACCTCAGCATGCACCACATTACATCTCTGGTGAGCTTCCATTTAGCTCCGTTGACGTGTAATCTATAGCCGATTGCAATCTAACTAATCTATTCATGAAAGGTGTATATGACCTTAAAGACTGACAATTCAGATGACAAGAGAAGAAAAAAAAACTTCAGCAAACTGCATTCAAAGAATCTCATTAATGAAATCAAATTTTTGGGCCAAAATATGATTACCTTTTGAACGTAATCTTTCTTCATCAGCAATTTTGTTTCCATCTGGATCAGTCACATTGTATACTGGATTTTGGAAAATTATAAAGATATTTTCATCATCAAATCAAATCATATAATGAGAATCACCAAAATCCTGTTCATCAAGGTTATCTGTGGTATGCTTTTCAGGGTGGACAACAGAACGTAGATTTAGCCAAATAAATCACAAGCTAAAATTGAAAAACCTTATTGTGTACAATAGAAGAACAATTAGTCAGTATACAAGCACATAAAACAGAAAACTAAATTGAAATGAAATCAAAAAAATTTGAGGACTGCTTCAAAATAAACACCAAAACAAAAGTCTCTGAATATGCCTCTTTAAAAACTGAGTTAACACTTACAGTTTACGCTCCCCATATATAATTCTGGATACATGACTTGGTTTAATGTGTGTTAAAGAATCCCAGGATTATTGTTATTACATTTATGTAGTATATTATATGTTTATCAAGTTTAAGGCTACCGTTACTAGTATTTTCCTATTTTACATTTTCCTAGTTGTATATATACATGTAATTATCTTATGAATAAAGCAAGCTATACTTTACACTCTCAAATATCTATTCCTTCATGGTATCAGAGCTTATATACGATCTTAAAATCTTAAACGCATCGTATCTAAAAGAAAAAACTCGACTCCGGCATGGCACTGACCATTGCTCTCGAAGTCACCAACCGATCTATTGTCGGCATCGAAGGTCATAAACCAACAGTTATTGCAGCACAATCTGCACCGATGGTTGGTGTGAGTCATGCGATTCAACACGCCCATGCCATTAATGCTGCAGTTTCTACATCCCTCACATTGCAAGATCGAATTAATATCGGATCTACTCTTACCGATTCGCAGTGGGCGGATCTTTTAGAAAAATTTAATAAGCTTCATGCTTCTTCTAACGAAACGCCAGGTAATGTATCTCTTACTTGGATCTTGGATAGTGGGGCGTCTTTCCACATGACAGGTAACCCGAATTTATTTTCTAAACTTTACAAAGTCGATTCTTATGTTATAAAAATGCCAAATGGGAATTTAAAATCTACTAATCAAGCCGGAACGGTTCTAATTGGATCTACATTTTTACTTTCACATGTTTTATATGTTCCAGGATTACATTGCAATTTAATTAGTTTATCATGTCTAACTTCACAATTAAAATGCAATGTTATTTTAACATCTAATTTATGTGTGATCCAAGACCAAGTTTCGCGGGTTGTGATAGGAGCGGGTGAACCAAGGGATGGAGTTTATTGGTTACGTTTTTGTCATCTCCCGGTTCAAACACCTACTGCCGCCCATGTCTCCGCTTTGCCTTATAAATTTTCACTATGGCATAACCGCTTGGGTCATCCCGCGTCTAAAATCGTAGCTTCTTTTCCAGGAATTTCCTCTATTGATTTAGTAAAAAATAAAAATTTACCATGTGACATTTGTCATCGGGCAAAACAAACCAGACTATCTTTTCCGATAAGCACTTCATATTCGAAATTAAATTTTGATTTGATACATTGTGATCTATGGGGTCCTTATCGTGTACCCTCTCGATGTGGGGCATCTTATTTTTTAACTCTAGTTGATGATCATTCTCGCATAACTTGGGTTTTTTTATTAACTTATAAACATGAAGTTTCACGTATAATACAAAATTTTTGTAAAATGGTACAAACACAGTTTTCTAAAACAATCAAAAAGTTTCGAACGGATAATGGATTGGAATTCGTGTCTTTAAAACGTTTTTTCGAAAATCAAGGTACTATACATGAAACTTCATGTACTTACACACCTCAACAGAATGGTAAAGTGGAAAGGAAACACCGACATATTTTAAATGTGACACGTGCTATTTTATTTCAATCTAATTTACCGTTACATTTTTGGGATGATGCTATTCTTACCGCTTGTTTTATTATAAACCGGACACCTACTAATGTTCTTAACAACAAAACTCCATTTGAAATGTTTTTCAATGAAAAACCAAAATACGAGTCTTTACGTGTTTTTGGATGTCTAGCTTATGCGTCGATATTACCCAAAGATTCAAATAAATTTAATTCCCGAAGTCGAAAATGCATTTTTATAGGCTATCCGTTTAATCAAAAAGGGTGAAAATTATATGATCTTGACTCAAAAACATCTTTTATAGCAAGAGATGTCTATTTTTATGAACATATTTTCCCATTTTCAACTAATTCACCTTCGTCAAATTCTGACAAAATTTTTAACAGTCAATTAGTATATGATGATTTTAATCCTCCCCTAATTTAACTCCTAATCTAACTCCTAATTTACATTCAACAGTCAACGTTAATTCTCCTAATCAATTGGTTTCTAGGGAGGGCCCCATTTCCTCAGAATCCGTGCCTATTTCTCTTCCAAATTTGACTGAAGATAATATTCAATCTCCTACTAATTCTCTTTACTTAATTAATAATCAATCTTCTCCTAATTTGTTAGTGAGATCTTCAGATTACGTCCAAATTCATGACGATCTCTTTCTTCCACGTATTGAGATTCCACCGGATCCCACACCTTCTTCTAATATTGATATATTGCCTCTTCCGTGCATTCAGCCTTCGGATATTTCTAATTCATCTGAAAATCAATCATCTTTATCTCCTACACTTAATCACCTCGATTCTCCTTCCGATCCAATAATTACAAATACCCAGCATTCTTCCCCCAATCAAACAGATCAACAATTTTCCGTTCGACGAAGCAGTCGGATACCTATTCCAAACTCAAAATACACCGATTACCTTTGTAACAATGCGCATAAAAGTGATATTATCCAAGGTTCACTCGATTCTAGTCAGTCGACAGGTAAGGTAATATATCCATTGTCAAAATATCTTGATTATTCTCATCTATCTCCTTCATATTTGTGTTATGTTAAGGCTACTAGTAACATTCAAGATCCAACATTGTACAAACAAGCTACTCAAGATCAACATTGGCGAGACGCTATGAGTGCTGAGATCGCGGCCTTAGAACGCAATAATACATGGACGATGGTTACTCTTCCTCCAGATAAGAAAGTCATAGGATGTAAATGGGTATTCAAGACAAAGCTCAAGGCCGACGGAACCATTGAACGGCACAAGGCGCGCCTGGTGGCTCTCGGAAATCGCCAAAAACAAGGTATCGATTACAATGAAACTTTTGCTCCCGTTGCTAAGATTGTCTCTGTGAAAATTCTCCTTGCAGTTGCATCAATAAAACGTTGGGAACTCCATCAAATGGATGTCCATAATGCGTTTCTTCACGGGGATCTCCAAGAGGACGTGTACATGAAACCACCTCCGGGATTCTACACGTCAAACTCGTCTCTTATTTGTAAATTACGGAAGTCTATTTACGGTCTAAAGCAGTCCCCTCGCAATTGGTTCTCAAAATTAAGTGCGGCCCTCAAACAAGTCGGGTTTGTCCAATCGTATGCGGATTACTCTTTATTTTCATACAATCGTCCAGGTACATCCTTCATATTCTAATTTATGTAGATGATCTTATCATTACAGGTAATAATTCTGCTTCTATTTTATCGCTTCAAATCTTACCTCAACTCCTGCTTTAATATGAAAAATTTAGGACAACTTAGATTTTTTCTTGGTATCGAGGTTACAACAACTCCCCATGGTTTGTTTCTCTCTCAACGTAAGTATACATTGGATATATTAACTGAGTGTGGACATTTAGGTTCTCGTCCCGTCACTTTTCCGATCAAGCCAGGCCATGCACTTTCCTTGGACAAATCGGCTCCCTTTTCTGATCCAGACCGATACCGGCGCCTCATTGGACGATTAATATATCTCACCATCACTCGCCCGGATCTAAACTACTCGGTTCATATTTTATCACAATTCTTACAACATCCAACAATCCAACATTGGAACGCAGGAATACGAGTTCTTCGATATCTAAAAGGCCATCCCGGTCAAAGTATTTTATTATCTAGTTCTAGTTCTTTGCAAATAAATGCCTTTTGTGATTCCGATTATGCATCTTGTCAGTTACCTCGTCGCTCTCTAACCGGGTTTTTTATTTGTCTTGGTGAGTCACCAATTTCTTGGAAAACAAAGAAGCAAATGACGGTCTCTAGATCATCCGCGGAAGCTGAATATAGAGCCATGGCTACAACTACTTGCGAGGTCAAATGGATAAAGTCACTGTTGCTTTCCCTTGGTATTGTCCATCACCAGCCAATCAAGTTATGGTGTGACAACCAAGCCGCCCTTCACATTGCAGCTAATCCGGTCTTCCATGAGCGCACCAAGCACATTGAAGTTGATTGTCACGTCATCCGAGATGAGGTTCAAAATCGTACCATCCAAACCCTACATGTTCGATCCGAACATCAATTGGCCGACATTCTCACCAAAGCGTTGGGTCAAACTCAATTTCATTACTTACTACGCAAGTTGGGCATTCGTGATATTTATGCGCCAACTTGAGAAGGAGTGTTAAAGAATCCCTAGATTATTGTTATTACATTTATGTAGTATATTATATGTTTACCAAGTTTAAGGTTACCGTTACTAGTATTTTCCTATTTTACATTTTCCTAGTTGTATATATACATGTAATTATCTTATGAATAAAGCAAGCTATACTTTACACTCTCAAATATCTATTCCTTCAATGTGTTTCTCCTCTTTACCAGATAACTATATCAAAACAGACTCATCCTGAAAAGCAACCAACAAAATCAGAATATAAATTCATTACAGTTACAGCAATTATCAATATCCCAGAAACATCTATATATACTACTAAACTAGACTACACTAATGCTGACATGTCATTCTCACAAATTTTGTAGGGTTAAATCTTTTTTAAAATAACTTATTAAACCATAAAATCTTTTTTATTAATCCAAAAATAAAACAAAATTTTGTAAAATTAACAAACAAGATCTCCTAAATATTTTAAAATAATTTGGTTTACGTAGTTCTTTTATTTTTTAAGCCTTCGAATTTAAGTAATCTTTTTATTAGGAAGATTTTTATTTTTTTTCTTAATTTATTTTTAAAAGATTATAAGTTCAATCTATTTAAGTTAAAAAAAATTCAGAGAATTCTTAATCCCACATCGATTATAAGTAAGTCTAACAGTTTGATAACTTGTATAAATAGAGGGTTTGAATTTTAAACAAATCACACATTTCTTGGCCTTTTGGCTAAGTTAAGTATAATTTCTATTCATAACGGATTAATATCTGTTTTGTGAGTCGTTGGCCTGCTGTTTTGTGGGTCATTGACCTACTGTTTTGTGGGTCACTGACCTACTGTTTTCTGGGTCGTTGACCTACTGTAATGTGGGTCGTTGACCTACTGTAAAGTGGGTCGTTGACCTACTGTAAAGTGGGTCGTTGGCCTACTGTAATGTGGGTCGTTGACCTACTGTTTTGTGGGTCGTTGGCCTACTGTTTTGGGAGTCGTTAAGTATTATCAGCGATTTTTTGTTAATTTTAATTATAATTTTTATTCATAAATTAATATCCGTATATTGGTCGTTGACCTACTAAAAGTAGAGGTTAATAACGGATATCTATATCTATATATACTACTAAACTAGATTACAATGATCCTGACGTGTCATTCTCACAAATTTTGTAGGGTTAAATCTTTTTTAAATAACTTCTTAAACCATAAAAAAAATTTTATTAATCCAAAAATAAAACAAAATTTTGTAAAATTAACTAACAAGATCTCCTAAATATTTTAAAAATAATTTGGTTTACGTAGTTCTTTTATTTTTAAGCCGTCGAATTTAAGTAATTTATTTATTAGGAAGATTTTTATTTTTTTCTTAATTTCTTTTTAAAGGATTATAAGTTCAATCTATTTACGTTAAAAAATTTCAAAGAAATCCCTATCCCACATCGATTATAAGTAAGTTTGACAGTTTGATAACTTGTATAAATAGAGGGTTTGAAGATTAAACAAATCACACATTTTTTGGCCTTTTGGCTAAGTTAAGTATAATTTTTATTCATAACGGATTAATATCTGTTTTGTAAGTCGTTGGCCTGCTGTTTTGTGGGTCACTGACCTACTGTTTTGTGGGTCGTTGACCTACTGTAATGTGGGTCTTTGATCTTCTATTTTGTTGGTCGTTGTCTACTGTTTTGTGGTCGTTGGCCTACTATTTTGGGGTCGCTTAGTATTTTCAACGATTTTTGGTTAATTTTAAGTATAATTTTTACTCATAAATTGATATCCGTTATATTGGTCGTTGTCCTACTATTGTATAAATAGAGGTTAATAACGGATAGCTATATCTATATATACTACTAAACTAGACTACACTAATGCTGACGTGTCATTCTCACAAATTTTGTAGGGTCTTTTTAAAAATAACTTATTAAACCATAAAATCTTTTTTATTAATCCAAAAATAAAACAAAATTTTGTAAAATTAACTAACAAGATCTCCTAAATATTTTAAAAATAATTTGGTTTACGTAGTTCTTTTATTTTTAAGCCGTCGAATTTAAGTAATTTATTTATTAGGAAGATTTTTATTTTTTCTTAATTTATTTTTAAAGGATTATAAGTTCAATCTATTTAAGTTAAAAATTTTCAGATAATTCCCTATCCCACATCGATTATAAGTAAGTTTGACAATTTGATAACTTGTATAAATAGAGGGTTTGAAGATTAAACAAATCACACATTTTTTGGCCTTTTGGCTAAGTTAAGTATTATTTTTATTCATAACGGATTAATATCTGTTTTGTAAGTCGTTGGCCTGCTGTTTTGTGGGTCACTGACCTACTGTTTTGTGGGTCGTTGACCTACTGTAATGTGGGTCGTTGACCTTCTATTTTGTTGGTCGTTGTCTACTGTTTTGTGGTCGTTGGCCTACTGTTTTGGGGTCGCTTAGTATTTTCAACGATTTTTGGTTAATTTTAAGTATAATTTTTATTCATAAATTAATATCCGTTATATTGGTCGTTGTCCTACTATTGTATAAATAGAGGTTAATAACGGATATCTATATCTATATATACTACTAAACTAGACTACACTAATGCTGACGTGTTATTCTCACAAATTTTGTAGGCTTAAATCTTTTTTTAATTAACTTATTAAACCATATAATCTTTTTTATTAATCAAAAAATAAAACAAGATTTTGTAAAATTAAGTAACAAGATCTCCTAAATATTTTAAAAATAATTTGGTTTACGTATTTCTTTTATTTTTAAGCCGTCGAAATTTAAGTAATTTATTTATTGGGAAGATTTTTATTTTTTTCTTAATTTATATTTGAAGGATTATAAGCTCAATCTATTTACGTTAAAAAATTTCACACAATTCCCTATCCCACATTGATTATAAGTAAGTTAGAAAGGTTTGATAACTTTTATAAATAGAGCATGAAGATTAAACAAATCACACATTTCTTGGCCTTTTGGCTAAGTTAAGTATAATTTTTATTCATAATGGATTAATATCTATTTTGTGAGTCGTTGGCCTGCTGTTTTGTGGGTCACTGGCCTACTGTTTTGTGGGTCACTGGCCTACTGTTTTGTGGGTCGTTGACCTACTGTAATGTGGGTCGTTGAACTATTGTTTTGTTAGTCGTTGCGGCTTACTGTTTTGTGGGTCGTTGGTCTACTGTTTTGTGGGTCGTTAAATCACTGTTTTGTGGGTCGCTAATTATTTTCAGTGATTTTTTGCTAATTTTAAGTATAACTTTTATTCATAAATTAATATATGTTATATAGGTCGTTGACGTACTGAAAGTGATGGTTTGAGAACTTGTATAAATAGAGGTTAATAACGGATATTGAAGATTAAACAAATGATACATTTTTTGTTCTTTTAGCTAAGTTTAGCTATAATTTTTATTCATAACGGATTAATATATGTTTTATGGGTCGTTGACGTACTGTTTGCTATCCCACGTCGATTGTCAAGTAAGACTAATACTTTGAGAACTTGAAAAGCGTTTATAATTGTCTAAATTAATACTAATTTATCCGTTATTGTATGTGATTTTGTTTAATTTTATATTATAGAATTTTTTATCGTTATCTATAATTATTTTTTAATTTAGAAATTTTTAGATTCTGAATTTTTTTAAATATAAATGATTTATTGAAAATGTATGTTTTTTAAATAAAAATATTAATCTACGGTATTCTTTTTTATCTAAGTATTGTGTTGTCCTATTATGTTTTTTAATCATAAAATACGGGTATTCTTTTTATATTACGTTGGTCGTTACAAGAATAAAATTCCACATTTTAAATTTCGTTCATACAATAATTTGTTTTTGCTTCTGTTTGTGTTTTTAAACTTTATTTCAAATTTTTGTGTATTTATTTTTAAAAAAATTTCAATTTTTATTTTATTATTTATCACATATTTCGTTTCAAATCCTTTTTTTTACAAAATTATATTTCGGGTTCCATTTAGATAATTACAATATATTAAAGTAATTTAGTTATAAGTCTATAACGGAGTTGTGCATTGTAATTTTTTTAAAAAAAATTGTGCATTGTATAAGGATTAAATTTAAGAAGTGTAGAATAATAAGAAGTTCTTTATTTGTGACTATTTTTTTGTTTTGAGAATAATCAAATCCGAATCATTATTATAAAATTTCATAAATATATCTTAAGTTCGTACAACTAATATTATAAAGATATCCGCACAAGGTGCGGGCTATAGACTAGTTTTACATTAAAGAAACCAACCCGTCAAACATGCTGGTTGCAACCTATTGTTTCAAATTTACAGACGTTGATTTCAATTCAGTCTTAATGCACAAAAAATTATAATAATCAAAACCAGATCGATAGAGCACCAAAGCAAATAATATATCAACAGAAAATCAAGATGTTTATTTACCTTGTGAGAGAGGTGTAGATCATTTGAGATTGGAGAAACCGGAGAGATTTATGGAGTGAGTAAACATATTGTTAGTGACGCTGAGAAATTGAAGGTTAGAAGAGGCTTAACAGCGTAAGATATCAACAACAATTGTAATAGAAGATGCGAAAATGTAGCAAATTAAAAATAAATTAGGGTTTGAGAGTTTAACCCAAATTAACATCCAGGGCCAAACCCAATTCTGGCACCATCAATGTCATAAACAACATCAAACCCTTTCTGTTGAACATTCCCCACAATAACGACATCAGAATCCTGTTTATTCCCCGCAAACGCTAAGCACGCCTGCGAAGCCTTAGTATGGTAGAGTATTCCGTTCGCCGGAAGATCAAGGACGACGCCGCCGGCGAAGTATAAGGTGACCTTGGGAATGAAAACAGGCTGGATGTTTGCGAAGTCGTAGCAAGTGTGGAAAATGGAGACATTAGGAGCTGTTGGGTATTTGGACATGTATTGCTTGAAGGCTGTGCTCAGGGCGGTGTAGGCCTGAGAAGGGAGCCGGGTAATGACGGTGCCGGAGTCGGTTATGGTTCCGGGCGTGCTGAATACGGTGGGAGAGATGGAAAGATCTTTGCCTCCGACGGAGATTGATTGTAGGTTGATGAAATAATGTTCAAAGCCGCTTGAGGTCGTCAATAATGGCGTGTAGCTGAAACTCGTAGCTTTCTGTTACAAAATATATAACAAATTTGTATTTAGAATTTCTTTTTTAAGAATTGATCGATAAATATTATTACAAGAGCTTACCACGCCGCCTTGGCCGAGCGTAAGGTGTCCGGTGGAGCTAGAGGAAGAAGGCAAGCAATACGAGAAATACTTGACATACGTACTGGTGGCCTGAGACACCAAAGAGAGCTTATCCCTTCCGAGTCCGATCAAGCCCGCAGATCCCCTAAATAGACCCTGGTTGTTCTCGCCGCATCTAAACAGGTATCCGTCTATGTAGTCACTTGAGGTGAGGCTCAATCTCTCCTTTGCAAAGAAACCGAGCGAGGTTGAGCCATCTCCGTACCCGGCCTTGTACACACACGTGGAGACCGAGCAACTAGGTGTGTACCCGGTGGCGGAGACTAGCTCCGTGCACACCGAGGACCCACATGAGATATTGACGTAAGACGACGACAACGATGGATCGAAGATCGGGTCGACTTGATTGTAGCATGATCCCGCGCAGGGCTTGCATTGTGTCCATGTTAAATCACTGCCTGGATTAGCAATAGGAATAGTGTACTCTTTCATCTCAGGCTTAGTGAAAATTTTACTTGCATAAAACATGTAAAAAAAACAATTTGCAATAGGATGAATGACTTTATATTTATACTAGTGTAAAACCCGCACATTGTGCGGGATTGTTTAAAAAAATATTTTAACCATATATCTTTAGGTTATGTTACTATTATGTGATGATAATTTATGTTTAATTTAATAATATATATTAAAACAGGTTACATAAATAATCATGTAATAAAAAAAAATTTATCATGTAAAAACACATTATTTTATTAAATATTATAGACAAAATAAATATTTTTCCTTAAAAAAAATCTAAAAAGTTTTGATTCCCTATACTCAAGATATTGTAAAAAAAAAATACTTTTTTATTTTGATGAAATGTAAAAAAAAAAAAAATACTTATGATTCCTTATTCTCAAATACTCTCAAATATTTTAACCATATATCTTTAGATGAAATGATTAGGTTTGTTAAACTTTTGAATTTAAAAATAGGTAATAAGATAAGCTTTGCAGATTAATATGAAGCAAGTTAGCAAATTCTAAAATAAGATAAAATAGATTTTAAAAAAAATATCTATGTTCAAAAAATTACAACTAACTAATTTTTTTAAAATGAATTTGCTGATATTTTTATAGGTGTATGGAACAGGAGAGATTTTAGACATAAAGATCTTACGTAGTTTAAAAAATTACTAACTAATTATTAAAAATAAATAATTTTTATTTATTTACTTTAATATTGTTAGTATCATGCCATTTTTTAACAATATTCGGTTACATTAATTATAAATTTAAAAATATTTTTGAAATTCCAAAAAATACTTTCACATATATTTTAATTATTCAAATTATTTAAATATTTAAATAGTGTTACCAAGTAAATTTTTTGAAATTCCCAAAAATACTTTCACATACATTAATTATAAATTTAAAAATATTTTTTGAAAAAATTACTGCTAAATAATTATTAAAAATAAATGGTTTTTTATTTATTTACTTTAATATTGTTAGTATCATGTCATTTTAATTATTCATTAAAATTATTTAAATTATTTAAATGTTTTTGCTGATATATTTATAGGTATATGGAATATGAGAGATTTTAGTAATTTTATCAAAGAAAAAATAAATTATTCAAATCTTCTAATTTTCAAAGTTGTTATGTAATTAACAATAAAAAATTATTTAAATATTGTTACCCAAGTAAATTTTTTAGATAAAATAAAATTGAATTTAATGGATATTCGATTAATAAAGAAGATACGAATCATTTTGGCTTTTTAAAAAATTATAAAAATTATTAAATTAAAATAATTTTCTGATTAAATAATCTTTATTTTAATTGTTGAATTAAAAATTTTGGTTGGGTTGAGGTTAATTTCTGGGAGGACACGTGGCAAAAATTGCTTCTCCCTTAATATAAATAAAATACTAGGTTCATATAGTTTTTTTTTTTGGATGGATAACTAGGTTCATATAGTATAGTCGACGTGGAAACAATTTCACATATCTCAACATAAATATTAAGATTTAGGGTTTAAATTGTTCTTCTTACGAATTTACGAGAAAAACCTAAATGAAATTTCATATAAATAGTTTATGTACGTACCGTGTCAAGGATAAGGGAGAGATCCTTTCGGGGAGTGCCGAGTCCAACAGTGACTAAGTAATTCCTGGTGCCAATAGAGGCGCCTGATCGAGCAGGCAAGTTGACCGATTTACCCTTCAACACAACTTCTTCTCCTGCTTGTGAGTGGCCGGAGATTCTAGCATGAATCAAGTCCACTGACTCCACTCGCTTCTGATCAAGTGATCAGTTTTTGGAGTATGATGGAGTTGTAGCCGAGATTAGCTTCGAACACGGTCCGTGTGTATGCACTACTTCTAGTGAAACCCCTTGCTTCATCTTTCCTGCTGCTACAAATTAATCTAAGTATGAAGGAAAAGTCGGGTCGTGTGCATACGAACACGGAAGAGAGTTGACATGAATTAGTCTAGATTTAAGAGAAATTAATGACCTTTGGAAGAGTGTTTGCATGTGAGTTCCTCCGTAAGAGAGTTGACATGAACCTCGATAGTTGCTGTGGTTTGTCTTTCTTTGTTCACGAGCTTGGCTCAAAGAGAGGAAACATAGAAACACAAGAGCGAAAGTAATTGAAGCTTGTTGATACAATTACAAAGCCTGCCTTTGTCTTATATATATAGTACAAGGCTTAAAAAAAGAAGTTTCAGAATCACGACTCACGAGTCAACTCACTCTCACATTTTTTATCCATTAATTAAACTTTAGTTGCCTCATCAATACGAAATGCAAATCTAGAAGCGAATGGACCGATTAGGTGTAGAACAAGACGAAAAACCGAAGAATCTCTTTGAAAAGAGCCTCGTCGCAAGGAATGGAGATTGGACCAGTTCGATTAATGAATACGTGCTCCTCCTCAACTTGATCTAGAAGCGAATGGAAGATCGGATGGTTCAGATGCGTAGCTCGGACAACGAATCAACGGCCTGAGTTTCGGGCAGTTACGACGATGTGTCCCGTGGGAAGATCAGAAGGGACGTATAGGCGTGATTCCGCCGCCTTCGGTCGCCAACGTGCATCAGATTGTATGAGGAGGAGGAGGAGGAGGCTTGAGTGAGTGGGCTGCTATTGTTTGTTGAATAAGGAGCGTCGATTCAAGTTGGCGAGATGCTAAGGTTGGGGTATTTTTTACTTAACTAAAAAATCAAGGACCTAGCTACTAAATATTTGAATGTTTAGTTCATATTACACAAACTAACGATTCATATTTTGTAACGCACAATTTATTTATTCATAATTCGTTACCGAAATGAACAGTTTTAATAATACTGACTATTTATTTATCGCATAAAACTATTTTAAAATGTTGAATTATCTCCTAAAGGGTGAGTTGTTTAAGTAGGTACATAACGTATTTTTGTGTACATAATAGGTATGTTTTGTAATGTGTAGACAAAGTAGGCAGTTAGAATTAAGTAGAAAAAGATTTAATTGAAAATAATGACATCTATTTACCTAATTTGGAGATATTCTCTCCCATAAAAACTTAAATGTTTTTCTAATAAATATTGTAACAGATTTGCTGATAGGTTATTATAGGAAATAGTTTTTAAAATTTTGCTAGAATCTCTCCTAATTGATTTGCTGTAAACATATACTAATATTGCGTATTATCTGAAGCTCTCCATTGTTAAGCGATATATATATATATATATATATATATATATATATATATATATATATATATATATATATATATATATATATATATATATATATATATATATATATATATATATATATAGGTAAATGTTCAGGTACGGTCGCTTTATTGCGGTACGGTCGTACGACCGTACGACAGGGCGACACGTGTCCCGAAAAATTTTTTTTTTTTTTTTTTCTCTTTTCTGGAACGATTTTTTTTTTTTTCCCGAAAACTAATGAAAATTTATTTGAACTACCATGTTATAATTTATGCACTATTATCATATAAACTTTGAACTATTCCCATATAATCCATGAACTATTACTTTTTAATATAATCCATAAACTATTCTATTATAATTCATGAACTATCCCATAATAAGTT
This sequence comes from Fagopyrum homotropicum, assembly GCA_033239125.1. Classification (NCBI taxonomy): domain Eukaryota; kingdom Viridiplantae; phylum Streptophyta; class Magnoliopsida; order Caryophyllales; family Polygonaceae; genus Fagopyrum; species Fagopyrum homotropicum. The sequence goes on from BSWB01000003.1 coordinate 118,117,937, forward strand.
TTGAACTATTACTTTCACTCTTTTATAAATTTTTGCACTTTAAACTATTCTATTATAATTCATGAACTATTCTATTATAATTCATGAACTATCCCATAATAAGTTTTGAACTATTACTTTCACTCCTTTATAAATTTTGCACTATGAATTATTCTATTATAATTCATGAACTATCCTTTTAGAAGTTATGAACTATTACTTAATAAGTTTTGAACTATTACTTTCAATTCTTTATAAATTTTACACTATGAACTATTCTATTATAATTCATGAACTATCCTTTTATAAGTTATGAACTATTCCATAATAAGTTTTGAACTATTACTTTTACTCGTTTAAAAAAAAAAACTCGTTCAGGAAAAAAAAAAAAAAAAAAAAAAAATTTTTTTCCGGGACACGTGTCGGCCGTACAGACGGCCGCACGGCCTTACCGGAATAATGGGCCTTACTTGATCAACAATGGAGGATTGTAGATGAAAGTCGGTGCTACATAAGACGAAAGTCGATGAAGATATGTTCTACATAACTCAACAAATTTATGTAGTAGATGTGTATTCCTTGTGGATCCGTTATGAATACATATTTTTTGTGACTTTTTACACAACTATTACAATTATGTGGTAAACATGGATAACATATCTTGGAGTGTAGAATATGTATGCCCAATGCATTTTATGTAGCTGATATTTGTGTTATATGTATTAACATTGTGTAATTGAAATTGTGTACGGACATTGTGTAATTGAAATTATGTATTAAAATTGTGTATTAATATTGTGTATCATCAAAAGAGTACACGAAGTTTGATTAGTATAACTGGTATAAGGGCGGGGTGGGGAACTCGTCCAGAGTTCGAATCCTATCTTTCACACAATCTTTTACTTATTATAATTAAGAGGAAAATTAAGAATATTTAGTTACCCGATTTAACAAAATTTAATTGAATATTAATAGGAGAGAGAATAATCAATTTCCTATAAAATAAAATGATTTATTTTTTGACATTTTTTAAACAAACTAGTATAGCCGCGCGCGCTTTGCGCGCATGTCGGGATTTATTTTCGATGCACATATGCGGTGAACATAAGTTATAGTACGGTCAAGCAGAAGTGACGTAACATAAATCAAGTGCATAAATACTTGTACAGAAACGATAAAATGAAATTACAATGGTAGCTATATGTTACAGACGCGAACGCAGAAAAAGTATACACATACGTACTATACATTACTCTGGCTCCTAATAACTTGAAAAGAAACGCTAATTTAAATTTACAACGTGGTTTTTTATCCACTGCAAATGAGAGACAGGGGATGAGGCACAAAATTTTCATTACAAAGACAATAGAGATGATAGATAAGGTAAGAACGTGGGAGAATTAATCCTTATACTTAAGTTTTCATACAATTCTTCAAATAAGATGAAATTTTTAGACTGCTCACCAAAAAGGAATTCATTCACAATGAAGTGCTTGAGAAGGATAATTAGGACTCCAAATCATTCATATGTAGCTCGGTCACGCATCATTAGAGATGCAGCTTCTCCGTTTAACGGGTCTGAAGAGTTGGCATACAAAAGAAAATGTGGCAGAAAAACTCAAAAACATTTACAAGTTTGTAGTGCACATCAATGACCCATGTAAGCTCAATTAATTTTGCGAAAACTGTAGCATTTAGTTATGTAGAAGGATTGTATTACCGAACATGGGGCTCCAAGTCTGAGTAATGACGTCCATTACTCAGTATATATGAATGTATACAGCATATAAGGAAGAAATGAACCATCCACTTGTGCATGGCCTCGTCAGTATAAGTATAGGAAACAAGAGCTTATGGACATATAAATATTAAAGAATTTGTCTCACAATCATGACATGATCAGCAAAGAACAAACAAACAACGCTTATTGTAAGCGGATCAAGCAAGATGTACTGCATTAGATGTATCATCACTAGTACAAAGAGGGGTTGTAGACCCCAGTTTTTTTGTACATGAGACCCCGTTTTTCAAAGCGTGGTTAACGGGAGCGAGGTAAATCTAATCCGACCTCACTAATAATTGTCACCGTGGTAACAAAATTTCGGACAAAGGTTATTTTAAATAACCGTGGTCCTAGTTCTATTTTTTTTAAAAAAAACACGTCGGACAACTGTTATTTTGAGTTCTTTTTCTAAATAAAAAAAAAACATCACGGTTCTTTAAAGAACCGTGGCTGCAAGTGTAAAAAATAACAATATTGCAAATGTTGTCATCTTGAACGATGACAAATCACTGATTGCTTAAAACCTTTAAAGAAGTGTTCAGTTTATCATGTCCCAACTACATTACAAAAGGGAAACAGTGAAGAACCTGAAAAATAACAAGATTGATACCCTCTAAAGTCTAAACCATCATTATTCATGTAAAAAACACATGCTCAACCATTACGATCCCTTTTTTACAACTCAAAATTACATATAGCTTTCTCATGGCTAAGATTTACATCCTACAGTGCAGCTCAAATTCTACCTCAAACACTTATAGAGGTTTCAATACTAAACTAGATACGTGCAAGCCATTAGACTACACAAATACAACCTCAACATGCCAATTGAACTATCTGTTCATTATCATAAGCCAGATGGATAACTCAAATATATAGTCTTACCTATCTATACGAGTTAAAATATTCTCCGATGACATAATCACCACGGGTATTTCCCTCAGAGCCGGCGATCCCTCAGATGGATCGTATTTTCATGTGATATTTGCAAATATTTTGGTGGGACCCTTCTTCCTCTTCCTCCTTCCCCACTTGTTTATTGTCCTTTCCTCTCCATGAATATGTGAATTGTGATTTCCAAAATTGTCTCCTATATAAAGATTTGGATATCACACAGTCTTGATTTATATATACAAAAAATCCAAACGATATTCAGATTCAGATTGATGCTTAAGTTCTACATACTCAGATTCAGATTCATGTTTAGACAAATTCATGCTTAGAAATATATATGACTCGTGATGATGCTCAGATTCAACAATATAGAACTCATGCTCAAATTCATGCTTGAAGTTTAACCTAACAGAACCAGTATAAGATAATTACTATACGTTAACCTAAATTCAGCAATATAAAAACTTTGATCGATTACTCACTCAAGCATTCAGTCAGACATAAATAAAGTCAACAATTTCGAAGTTGAAGATCTTATCTGCTGAATTGTTGAGTTGCTTCCTTGCTGGAAGAATGAAAATTGAAGAGGAGAAGAAGAACCGTTGGTCAAGCTGCTGATGAGACTGAGTGTGAGCAAATCGACTAGGACATAGTTCTCATCTCTTTTAAAAGTTTCAGCGTTGACCTGCAATAAATTCACAAATCCATAATACACATCAGGACATAGTTCTCATCTCTTCTCACCAACATATAAAAGAAGATCATAAAGTAACTCAAGAGGAATTTATGTTAACTAAGTTGATCCAAAACAAGATCATTTTATACTGGAAAATATACAATTCTTGAATCCTTTTCTACAAGAGCTCTGTTCAAGTTCATTACAAAAAATGCTCACCAGAAAAAAAAAAAAAAACTTTCTCAGCTCCATCATAAAACACAAGTGCAAAAAAAGAGTCCAACGGTCAATCAAACATAAAGATATTTGTTACTTAGCCATAAAAACATGCAAATAGTAATACGGTTACACAACGGAAATTACATCTTACTAATTCACTCGAATGTGGACAACTATCTCCAGAGATCAATCATTATTATTATTCAACATTGGAGGACATATAACAAACAGATTTATAATAAGCGCAACTTATTAGATCAAGGGAATTAGTTAACATAGCCCTTCTCAAAACTACCTTCTTTGGTTGCAACGGAGGATAAAAATCTCTGACTTGCGTTTCTCGACCATGCATTCCCTGAAAGAGAAGATTATGTTTAATTGAACATTGATTAAGAGGTAAAAAAAAACAGCAAGATGAAATCAGGCAAGCACGACCTGTGTAATAAAACATGCACAAGTACCTGTTCTCTAGGGAGATATACAGAACCCAATCCATTTTCATGCTCTTCATAGGGACTATTTCCTCTTTCTCCCATTGTATAGAGCTGATTCCTATCTTATCTGAAGGGGGGGAAGGAGATACAACCTGCATAACGCGAGGGACATTAAGCATGAACAATATTTTGGGCATATTCTTTTAAGGTAGTTTCAGACTTGTATATACCCAACCCAACTGCTTGGATGGATCTTAATAGTGACTTTCACCAAATGTGCAACATTGACACTCTATACTGTATATGTTTACAATAAATACATGACATCTTAATAGTATTGTAAATCATCCCTGTACAAAAAAAACTTACCGCAGCCACAACTGGAATACAAATTATCTTGTTCTCACCCTTGAATGGCACCATTTGAGCTACATGAACACACGCAAAAAAAAGAATGTAAACCCCAAATCGAAAACATAGAAGATACACTCAGTGCTTCAAGACAGTAGCAGCTCAAGACAATCGTAGACTTCACAATTGCCAGAAAACTTCAGAATCAAAGAAGATCTCCCTTGTCGAATCCCCAATTCGTCTCAAATACTTCAGAATCTCCCAAATCTAGAAAATCATCAATCAGTTGCCAAGCCTAACATGTTATATACCCCATCTGTAGCAAGAACAAAAAACTGATCACTCTCAGTGAGTGTCCTGTGAGTGAATTCAGGTTCAGAAATAACACCATATTCTTTCACACAAAAATCTCCAAATGCTCGAGCCATTGCTAGACCGGGAGCATCATACAATGGCAACCAAACTCTTGCCACTTCAGGTTCGTCTTCTAAACCAAACACCCTACCTTTACAACGTTTTATTCTTGCAGCTTCTCCTATAAGAAATCATACAAATAGCATCACTTAATTATTATAACAGGAGTAGAGGTATACTGAACTGATTGACACTTTTCACATACTCGGCAAATCTGGCTTCAAATCAACAGTCAATTGAATTGCAACCAAGGAGCCGTCTATATCTTTAGATCCCAATATTGCTCGTGAATCCCCGATGTTTCCCATAAAAAGGTTCTTACCCTGGAAATTAATCAGATAGCAAATAAGGATTACTGTGATTCTATAACCGAGGGAAAAGAGGAGAGGATTCGCCAATTCACCTGTTTGACAAAAGTAATTGTTGTGCTTCCGATGCAATAGTTGTTGATATTAGGAGAAGACTTGATCTCTTTATCCATTGCTTTGTATGATTTGAGGAAAGCTTCCTTCCATAACTCATTAATCTTATCCTCACACAACTCATTATGTACTGATGAAATTATCTAACCAATCAATACCTAATAGTTAAAAGACATATTAAGAAGAATAACCATGATTAATCAATCAGCTTTTTGCAAGCCCAGTGATTAATGAATGAAGCTAAGAATGAATAATGCTGAATCAAATAGACATACGAATGAGACGAACTCGGAGCGAAGGTCGAAGACTTAAGGGTAACACTGAAGAGGAGTGAGGAGAGGCGCCGATTGCCGAATTGCCGGTCTGTTTTGAACCAGTCTGTCGCACCTTCTTCGTCACAGTCGATCGCTGAAAAAAACCCCAAATCGATCAAAGACGATCCCCCTTGCAGCAACCCTAATCCGAATCGGAGGCTCCAAAACACACACGAAAGATGATAAGGATGAGAAACACTTCAACCGAACAAAAAAATGTTCGGCCAAAGAGAGCATCTCTCTCTCTAGATGGGTTGTGGTCGATCGAAATTTTGAGGTTGGGGTGATAGAGGTCTGAGGAGCGGGGATGTGTTCGAAACGGGGATGTGGTTGAAAGGTAACTGAGCATCTTTAGGGGGTATTTTTTAATTAAAACGGCATCGTTGGAAGGGCTTTTCTAATAATATATACCACGGTTATTAAATAACTGGGTTCCGAAAATGTTGTATTAATACAGTTCTTCATAATAACCGTGGTATTGTCCAAAAAATCAACATTATAACCCGGTTAGCTCTAATAACCAGGGTCCGAAAAAAAAAATTATAAAAAAATTCAATTGTACGCGGTTATAGATATAACCGTGGTCCGAAAATATCCCTGATCTCGGTTCTTCCAAACCGCTCCAACATAAGCGAGGTCTAGGGGGGCCTTTGTACTAGTACATATTCCTTTAGTATATACTTTGATGACAACATCATAGTTAGAAGAGCATCATAGTGTTGCTTTGAATTAAAAATATAAGTATGCCCCAGAGACATTCTCTTCCTGGTTTCTATTAAAGACTAAATGATATCGGTGCTAATAGAATGAAGTACTTGCAGCAAGATGATGTCTCTCTCAAAACATAGTCATATAAGTTACTTACAAGTGAACAATTAATGGATGTACAATGGAACAAACTGATGCTCATACATGCATGAAATTGACATATAAACTTGTGTTGGACAAAAAGAAGAAGATGAAGACATGATTAAACCAAAAAAGGAATGACTACCTGAGAACGGAGCATAGGAGTATCGTCTAGCTTGGAGATATTCATCTTCGAACTTGTAATGACTGCATACAAAACCCAAAAGATCCATCAGCAAACAAAATATCACGCTCTGTCATAAACGTGAATAACATAACTCCATAAAAAGAATGCTAAGAATGCCCTGTTACGTGCAAAAATGCCCAAACATTTATACATCAGATAGCATAGCAGAAATAAAATTGGATGTTCAGATTATTCTTCACCAACCAAATGTGATTTAAGATCCTGATCAAGTAACACTATACTCTTCTGACATTTGATGGGCCATTTCTAATTGTTTGATTCTGATAAAGACAGTAGTGTTTCCTTACATGTCTCATTTTCTAAACAAGAAGAATCACAAAATTCTGTCATCAAGAGAAGAAAAGATTTCAAAAACAATCAGCTAACATAAAAATTAGCAAGTAATTTACAGAAAAATAAAATGGAATTCAACATTGAAGATATAAAATTGATGAAGCAATTTACAGCAAAAAAAAACAAACACCAACACCGGAGATAAAAAAAAATTCAGGAGGCATTTTAGATCAGAAATTAATAATAATCATAATGTAGCTATACTTATGACATTAAGAATCAGCAATGAATGGGGCACATATTCAAAGAACATAAAGCAAGAATGTTAGACAAAGTCAGATAAACAAACATCAAGAATTTGAAGAATTAAAGAAAATTACTCGGCCAAGAGAAACAACTGAGTAATCAATTTCTAGGGTTCTTAAATATGAACTTGAATTGAAGACTAACCAAGGCAGTATAATACTGAGTCGGCAAGTACAACAACATCAAAACTCACAGTAATAAACAAAAATGAGAAAATATGAAACTAACCGTTGCTGGTTCAAGAAAGCAGCCCAAAAGATTGAAAATATCACTGAAAGAAGAGATAATCAATGAAGATAAATACGATGGTAATTTGGAAAATAGAAATGATTATACAACATACCCAGGACGATAATTGGGCCTATATGAACAAGAAAATGTAGAATCTTTCCTTTTCCAATTATTTTTTTATTGACATATTTCTACTTATTATACTGATCATAACTAACTCAAGAATCAAATTCTCCGACTTTCCTTATCCACTTTATTTGTAATCTTTCTATTTCTTGTCTTACTGGTCACAACCAACATCACGTGCTTTTTCAAAGGAACAATTTCAACCTCATGTGACCACTTGGAGCTGCTATGATTAACCATAGTGATTTCACTGGATTCTTATCTATGTGCATTATTAATCATATAATCACAACTTACTACTATGACACAATTCAAGCGGCTCAATTTGAAAAACAAATTATAAAATGCAGTAAGTAAAGATGAGATAAAAAAAATCAAAAGTTACTAATAATTGCTTCAATTAATCATGATAAGATACGAAGATAAAGTAATGCATTTTTTCTTCTAAATTGTCATGCATTTTAAGTGCAAGAAACATCTCTACAATCTAGGAATTGAACAGTCCATATATAAACCTGCTCAAATTAGAGTTAAATGAGATAAGAAATATGGTACCAAACAAAAAAAAAAACAGACCCTTGTCTTGAGAGCTAAGCTACCCATAAGCATCTGGGCAGCATTTCCTGCAATTAGTTGCCTCAATAAAACTGATGGTTGAGTTGATCACCACCGTCCTGCCAGTCTGGACCTTCGCCTTGAAATTCACGAAAATAACAGGCATGAGATAATTGATCATACTTTGATGAATCTATTGACTAAAATTCACAAAACAAAAAACGAAGAAAAATGTTTCATTCAACTTACGCCACCACTGGCCAGGACAAGGACCATGACAACAACGGCTTCCATGACCCATGATAGTTGATTCCACATGAAATTGAGAAATTTCAAGAATTTAATCTCCTGCAATCAACCAGTAATCAATCTATGTAAAAAAAAGAGTTTTGTAACATTGTGAATATGAGAAGTGGATTTGTGGCTACCAAATGAGTTGAAATCGTGGCCGTTCCCAAGTATAAGCTCGAAGACGCTGAAGGCGGTGGCGCTCACTGATGATTCCGGAAACTGTAGTCGCCCCAAACGGTCCGGGAAAATTTAGCTGAGAAGAAGATGAAGAGTAGAAGAAATCAAGATTAACATAACCGAGAAATTGCTTGGAAGAGAAAATTGAATAAAATGGAGCAAGAGAAGGTAAAGATGCAATCAAGTGACCGATGACCTGTTTGGGGCAGAGAATTCCGCGAACAGAAGGAATCAGGGTTAGGGTTTGTACAGATTCGGGCCACAAGGTTCTCACCTTGTGGCCCGAATTGGACTTGTCATCCGTCGAAGAAGAGGTCTCAGACGAAGCCTACAATCGAGAGCAAACATAATTACGAAAGTAAAATGAAAGAAGAAACCCTAGAAACGTAGAAGAACCCTAAAAAAAGCAGAAAAGGAGATGGCAAAAAGAATTAACCTTGGAGTTTACAATTGGGAAGAGGAGAGCTGAGAGGATGCTTAGAGGAAGAGGACCTTCGTCTCTTTCAGAATCGATTTGTTTTTGTTTAGAATTCCCCTTCACCTGATGCATATGAATGGAACTTTGTCAAATTTGGTTTCTCTTTATTCAGGGCTGTTTGGTATGATTAGAATGGAAATGGGTCTGTTTATGGGTGGAAGTTCCACTTCCACCAACAGTTCACTTTACTTAAACTCTCATCCACCCCGCCCAATATAGTAACTCAAATATAAATCTACTAAATTACGAAACATTATCCAACATTACAAACCAACGTGGAAAATGAATTCCAATTAGTACAAAACTATGCAAATAAACGCAATATTTTTGCATACAACAAACGTAAATCAACATATACTACAATCAAACTCCTAAAGAGCTCGATATAGCGATCCTGCAATCTTCCGCAAACAACATGGTAAAATGATAGCTACTATTGACCATCAGCCTGTCTACTCTCATATTCTGAAACGTCCGAAAATTTTGGAATGATATCATATATATAGACAATACGCACAAGTTTCCACAAGTTGTAATGAACTATCTTGCAAAGAAGTTGTCTTCATCCAAAACTATCAAACTAAAATAGTAATCCAAACACATGGTAAGAACTAAGATGTTTTGTATGTATTGTATAACTGACTAAACGCCTGAAGTGAGTGTTGTGTTGAGGGGAGTGTGTGGCTCCAAAATCATATATAGTAATGAGGAGAGGACGGAAAGAAGACACTAGTGAATATTTACTGAATATTTACTACCTATTGAGAGAATCAAGCTAGCGATGCGCAAAAGAGAGTGATCGAACGGGAAGGGAGTGTGTGGCTCAGCGGCGGTAAACTGAGGTAGTCAGGCACGACGATTTGGCGAAGGACCGAAGGTTTTAGCGAGTCTATCAACTAGCGAATTAGAGATCGATATTAAAAATTCAAATTGGGGAAGGGGTAAGGTGAATGGTGATGCAGGTGCACTCTTGTCTCTTGATAATTTAGGGTTTTTATGTTTTTATATTTTTAATAATTTTGATATGGGTAGAATTTAAGGTATTTTATTTTTATTTTTTATTTATACTTTATACGGGTGATGCGGGGTGGGTGGGGCGGGTGGTGGATGGTTCGGTTGGTGGGTGGTTGTACCTATACCCATACCCACCCACCATCCATCAATTTCACCCGTCGACCGCCCACCACCCGGAATTCTTCGGGTTTTCACCCACGAATTCAGGTCGGTTGACCGGTTGGATCGGGTGGTTGTGCACCCATTTCCATCCCTAGGTATGATTTACACAAACATTCATTTAGATTCTTTTTTACCGGATGGCAAAATTTGTGATGTTTGGTAGGAGTTGGAGATTGGAGATTGTATTTTTTTACGAGATTCTTTTGGCTAAAAAATCCTTAAAAAAAAGTTTGCCCATGCAAGCTTCTTGTGATTCATTAGGTTGGATTCTTTTCAATTTCACTCATACCCTTCTCCTTCATTCATCTCTTTCGTTCTTCTTTTCAATTTCAGGGATGAAGCAGCTCAAAGCTCTTTTTAACCTAATTGCAACATATCTCCAATTCTTTTGTCCTATTGTTTCCATCAATTTCAGGGATGAAGAAACTCAAACCAATTTTAGGAAACCAATTTCAGGGATGATGCAGCTCAAACAAATTTCAGACATGTTATCTGCTTCGATTGGGCCTCAGAGGCAAAGTAGTGGGAGTAGCTTCGGTGACAGTTCTTTCTCTGGCGACTGTTACATGCCTTCCTTCTCCCCCGCGACTAGTGATTTCGATGGTTTCAGCTATTTGCTAGATGTAGAGGGAGGCGCAGGACACCCGAGCTATCTGCTTCGATTAGGATTGCGAAGGGACCGGTGGTTTTGGAGGCGAGGTTCTTCGTCATCCAGATTTCTATCCTGCTTCTTCAACGGATTTCTATCTTGCTTCACTACTGTCATTGACTTCTTTCTAGTACAGCTGAATGTTGTTTGCAAGGATGACATATGTATAAAGGCCAACATTTCAACCCCACGGAAATAGAGCAGTAGTGTGCATTGACGGAAGTTTGGTGGAAGCAAGGAGAAGGCTGAATAACGTCCATGAATGTGATTCAATTTTTTAGTATAGATGGAGCAGCAATCTATAGATGGAGAAATCAATTACAGCAGCGTAATTGAGAATCGCAGCAGAGTGCCTTCTTCACAGCAGCGTAATTGAGAATCGCAGCAATGTATAGATGGAGTAGCAATCGATTTTTGAGAATCGCAGCAGCAGAGTGCTTCCTTCACAAACGCAGGTACGAGAATCAAATGCACGTACGAGATTGGATTATAGATGGAGAAGAAACAAAAACGGTACCTTCTTCACAAACGAAACAACACCCACAATCGTCCAAGGAGAAGGCTGAAGATGAATGTGAATGTTTAGGGTTAAAAATTAGGGGTATTCTAGTAAACTTTCTATTAACAATCTATCTAAGTAATCCAATATCAAACACGTGAAATAACCCAAAAAAAGAATCTTGTACAATCCCCATCGCTAACAATCTCAAGAATCTCCATCCCAAATAATCTAAAAAAACAATACCCATACGATACAAAACATGCCCTTAATTTTTTTTCAATGCAGGGATTCTCACTCCTTGTTGCTTATAAGAAAAAAGGTAAACAAAGAGATAAAATGAAATTTAAAAAATAAAAAATTATGAAAGAATAACAACTATTAGAAGTCAACAACGCGCTTTCCCACCAAAACTGACATGAAACCCGAAAATCCTAGCCTCCATCTGAAGAACGTGCTTCCCACGCGCTCAAAAAAACCTTCGCTGCTGCCGCCGCCATAAAAAAAACCCTACAAACCTCTCACCAACGCTTCTCTTCGATCTGAGGTTACTTCAGAGCTTCAATCCGTTCTCAGTCACGTAGACGATCTCTTGCGTCTCTCAATCCCTAACCTTCAAAATCCCTTTAATGGCAAACAAAAAGATGTAAAACCCTGCTGGTGTCGGGTTTACGGTTGTGACTGGCGGTGGCGCTATTCAAGGAAGTTGCGCAAGAAGCTTCCGTGGAGATCGTCGCTTTGGTTTCTGGTTGTTTCTGTGTGTTCTCGCCTTTTCAATGTCCCTGATCCTTCAAGTTTGATTCACTGCTTATGGCGGAATCAACTCTGTGGCCGAATCGTTAACGTGATTTTTCTGAATTTCTTCAGGTATGACTAAATCGAACCTACGTTTCATGACTAATATCCAAACTCTAATCTTGTTTCTGCGAGACCAACAAATAAAATCACTCTGGAAAGCTAGAAGAGAATGGATTCCCAACTTACTCTCCAAAAACGCTAAAAACCCTAACAACAAGATACATATGGTTCAACCAACAGAACATATACTTCCGTGCCTACAATATCATGTTACCAAATTACTGAAGCTCAAGTATGTGCTGCTACGCCTTACTTTCGTTTACGGTGGAAGACGGATGTTAACAATTTCTCCAGAATACAATGCCAAAATTCCCAAAACAACAAGAATTGGGCGGTTTGAAACAAAAATCAGGTGTTTTCTAACCCTTTTTCATCTCTTTGATGATTATGAATTAATCTCTCTCTATGCATTGAGTTTCTGTTTCAATCTATGGTGTACTGTTTTCTTCTCCTGTAGTCTTGATTTTTATAAAAGAACTCTCTCTAGTTACTGTCTGCTAATCTATCTCCATTAAAATAAATCAAATTACTCAACTCTCTTGCCTGGTGACCACTCAGTTTATTACTAGGCAAATCTCTCCCCATTTTTATTCTTCAACAATTTTAGTGACTCCTGTTTTTTCTGGATTAAGTTAAATGAATCTCCTTTGCATATGACGCATGTGTTGCTTTTAGAACCTGTGTGTGATGTGGTTTATTTGGTTCTTGCGTGCAACTTAACAACAACTCAAATTTTATACAAAATTGATCAATGTTTCGCGAAATCTTCTTATTTGACTCCCTTAGCTAAGCATATCTGCCATTTTTCCTTCTTTGGTCTTTTGCTGGATATTTTTAAACCTAAGAATTTCGACAATCTTTATCAATTATGGCGTAGGTTGTCATGTAGAGAATGCCTTTCTGCTAGACTTTCCGAATCCCTTCAGCTAATGGAAGCTTTATTTGTGTTCAGGTTGAACCTTGAAATTTTAACAAGAAGGGACAAATTGAAGCAGACACGCTGGTGATGAATGTCCATAACAACAACTTGAATCATATAGCCATAGAACAACAACTGTCTAGCAATTTGGGCTCTCACTCGAGACTACTCCATGCTCTTGAATCGATATGCATAGTGCAGAAAAAACAAACAAACTGGATGAAACAAGAACAAATGTTTCAATTAAATTACAGTGCTTCCCCTAATCTTTGTAAGGCTACGTGTACTGAGATAAAGGCTATTCCATCCACTGTTTTGTTGATACAAATTGAAGTGTTTGTCTACCTGTCTGACTGTGGCTTGCACCGTATAACAGTGGAGGAATACTATCTATTCGTAACAGTTGGTTATGATGACAATTTTAACTGTGAGAGTAATCACAAAGCTACTAAGGAAGTAGGCTCTATAAGATGTTCTTATGCACAGCTGAATCAATTAGTGTCAAAACTAACTCCAACTTTCAATCACTTTTTTATTTGGATTATTCCATGTGTCCATAATTTTTGGAGTAATCACGTTCTTAAGTTATACTGTTTGAAAGAAAATAGTGTGAAACGAGAAATAATGTTTGGAATAACGGGAGTTAAACACCCAATACTATATCAATGTGTAAAATGAAGATTGTCTTCTGGAACTATAGGGAATGAAGAAAAAGAATTTTTGGACAAATTTAAACATTACATGTAAGAATGAACACATTCAAATGGTTGTGTTGGCGGAGACTAAAACTAAAGACGAGCCTGAAGAAAAGATATGAAGAAGTGCGGGTTTCAATAAAATAGTCTTTATTCCGGCAATGGGTTTTGCGGGTGGATTATGTCTGCTTTGGAAAGAATACAAAATCAAAGGTGAAAAAATCGAGATTATTAAAACAGCTGAACGATACCTACTTATAAAACATACAAATACAAACACTAATTTCGAATCCATGATTATTTTCATTTACGCTCCACCAAACGAACAATTAAAAAACCCTTTCTGGTCTCAATTAAAAAATGAAATGATTAATATAAAAATTCCGATGATTATTATTGGTGACTTTAATGAGATATTGGAACCTACGGACAAGAAGGATGGAGTGACTCCAGCCAACTGTAAGTTTGAGAGATTGTTACAATTTTCGAGCCAATTTAGCCTAAGGGATTTACCCACTAAAGGAAATATATTCACGTGGAAAAAAAAAGAAAAAGGGAGATAATAACACGTATGAAAAACTTGATAGAGTGATGACTTCACTCAAAATCATCCAAGAATATCCAACTATACATACCAGAAACCATGCTTTTACAAACTCGGATCACCGCATGATATCTTTCTATATTCAAAATCTTAACACCAGTATTAAGAACAAGCCGTTTAGGTTTTTTCTTTTTTGAGGGAAAACAAGCCGTTTAGGTTTGAAACAATGTGGACGCTAAGACAAGATTGTGAAAATCTAGTTAAACATGTATGGAGAACCCAATACGAAGGTTCACACATGTTTAATCTCGCAATGAAAACAAAACTTCTCAAACAAAAATTTAAAATATGGAGTCGAGAAAATTTTGGTAACATTAACAGACAACTTCAAAAAGTAGATGAAAACCTAGAAGGGCTTCAGAAGCAAAGTTTTTCACAATTTGATCAAACCATGAATGACAAAATCGGTAGATTAAGTAAGAAAAGGGAATGCTTGGTGGAATATCAACATAAATATTGGATGCAACGAGCTAAAATAAAATTTCTCCAATTTGGAGATAAGAATACAAAATTTCACCATAGGAAAGCTACGGGCCGAAGAAATAAAAAAATTATCACAACAATCACCAAACATGATGGGACGGTGGTGTCAAAAGAGATGAACATCAATGAAGAATTCATAAACGATTACAAGAATCGCTTCAAAGCGTCTTCAATGGACATGAACAAAATGCAATGTCAACTACAAATTATTTACCAAGAAATATCTGATATAGATAACAATAATTTGGAAAGGTTGTTCTCCACATTGGAAATAAAGGAAGCAATTTTCAATATAGGAGCACACAAATCGCCGGGACCAGATGGAATGCGTGCAGGTTTCTACCAAAAGTATTGGCACATTGTTGGACCTGCTGTGACGAGGGCGGTCAAGAGCCTTTATAGAACCGGAAACATTCTCAAACAAATTAACCATACATCTATTGCTCTCCTACCAAGAAATGACAACCCAACATCAACGTCTCATTATAGACCTATTAGTTTAGTATCTACGGTGTATAAAATTATCTCGAAAATATTAGCAAAGCGATTAAGCCTAGTCCTACCAAAAATTATCCATCCATTACAAAGTGCTTTTATTAAAAATAGAGCAATTCAGGATAATGTCATCATTGCCCACGAAATATTCCATGGGTTCAAATTAAAAAAAGGAAATGAAGGGTACATGGCTATGAAATTAGACATGGAAAAAGCCTACGATAAAGTAGATTGGGAATTTCTAAAAGCGGTCTTAGAAAAATTCGAATTCGGGGGAAAATTTAGACAGTGGATGAATGAGTGTATCTCTACCGTCTCCTCTTCTATTCTTATTAAAGACTCAACCACTAGTATGTTCTGTCCACAACGTGGTCTCCGACAAGGAGATCCACTTTCTCCTCTTCTTTTCAATCTATGTTCGGAAGTTCTATCTCGAAATTTACAGAAATTATCCAATGAGTACCCAAAATCCATAGGATTCCCTATTTCAAAGAACGGGACCAGGATTCCTTTCTTAGCCTTTGCGGATGAAATTATAATTTTTTCTAAAACAACCACTCAAGCTAGTAATTTGGTTCTCACAGTGCTGAGAGACTATTGCGATATCTCCGGTCAAATAATTAACTACCATAAATCGGACTTTCAAACTACGGTTAACGTAGATCAAAGCAATAGAAGAAGAATCCATGGCCATTTAGGGATCAATTTATCGACAAATTTAGAACAATATTTAGGTTGCCCTATTATTAATGGGCGTGGAAACAAAGATACATTTAATTCAGTAATTATGAAAACAAAACACACAGTTAACCAAGTGAAAAGCATCTTCTTTGTCTCAAGAAGGAAGGATAACGCTAATCAAAGCTAATCTCAATGCAAAACCAAGCTACATCATGCAAGCGTTTATGCTACCAGTAAACATCCATACTGAATTGGACAAACTAAATAGAAGTTTCTTCTCGAATAAAGGTCAAAATTTTCATCCCTTGATTAGTTGGGATAAAATTTGTAAACCACGTTCTCTTGGCAGAACTGGTATTAGAAGATCAAAAGACATGAATAAAGAACTTCAAATGAAACTATTGTGGAAAATTTTGGCGGAACCAGATAATATTTGGGTTTTAATTGTAGAAGAAAAATGCCTTAGAGATACCCGACTCTGGACGTATAAATGTAGGACGAACGCATCATGGCAATGGAAGAAACTAATTAAGTTAAATGAAGAACTTACGTAAGGCCTCACTTGGAGAGTGGCGGACGGAAAAACAATCATATTCTGGAAGGAAAACTGGATACTAGATAAACCTTTGCAAGATGCGGTGACAAACACAAACATTTTAAATGATTTGGAACTTACTTCAATGTACATGAAGGATAATTCATGGGACATCCAACGAATCAACCAATTAAGTGCAATACTACCCCCGTACATTATCGAAAATATAAAAAAGTATAATCTTCCCAATAGTTATATCCGGGATAGTCTATACTGGTCGGGGAATGAAGAAGGATGGTACTCGACTAAATCACCTTTAGAATTTATTCAAAAACATAAGGTGGGGGTTACCACGAATATATCCTGGATCTGGAAAATGGACGTAATGCCCAAAATTAAAAACTTTTTATAGAAACTAGCTATAGATGGACTACCAACAAAGGAAAACCTCGACAAACAAAAGATCCACGTTGTAATGCATTGTGAATTATGTAATCATCATACTGAAAGTACCAAACACCTCTTCTTTCAGTGTCCCTTTATGATATCAACCATTAAAAATCAAAATATAACAACGATCTTAAAAAACTACGATTTTGACAATTGGAGAATCGCCGAGGCTCTCCATGACCTAAAAGAATTAATATCAACAAAAGAAATGAATCTCACTGTAGTCACTTGGTGGAATTTATGGATGGCAAGAAATCAATTCATTTTTAACAAAACAAAAATTCCGGAAAATATTAAAGTTTTAGCTTTGAATCAAACTGAAATGTGGAACAGAGCAAATATATGAATCAGAATAGGAATAACATAACAATTAAAGCACCACGAAGAAAAAAGAAAAATATCAAATGGAAAACACCCGAGAATGGTTTTCACAAACTTAATTTTGATGCTTCAAAAAACTCTGCCGGAAAATTTTCTTTTGGTTTTATCATCCGTAATCACTATGCCCTCCCAATCAAAATTGGAAGTGGTAGGTGTGATGTTGATTCTATTTTGGAATCAGAAGTTATTGGCTTATGAAATGACCTCCAAAAGGCCAAAGAGATTGGAATTAAATTCATTGAGATTGAAGGAGATAATCTGACGCTTGTCAATTCGATCAATCGTATCTAGAAACCACCTTGGGAACTTGATATGATTATCAACGATATATCAATTATCAACTCAGAGTTTACTATCTCCACACTCGACACATTTTTAGGGAAATTAATTTGGTTGCGGACAAGATAGCTTCACATGGACACAATACAGACTTGCACATTGAAGAGATTCCAGAAGACGTTCAAGACCTCATCCGCAAGGATGCCATATGCCGATTGGTTTCTAAAAACTGATCCACCTATTATCTTACCTATGTAAAAAAAAAAACTTTTAGAAGTCAACCGTCCTAAAATATTATTGCAGATGAAGTCTTCAACTTCTTGTGAAATGGTCCCGTCATCTGTGTTTGAACTGTGCCCAAGAGATGCGAGCTTGTCTCCAACGTTATTGATTTCCCTAAAAATATGTTGAACTTTGGCTTGATTGAATCTCGAGATCAAGTAAGAGATGTCGGATACGATCATATTTACTTTCCAAGGTGGTTTTCAAACTTGATTGATTGATTTAATGAACATTAAATTATATCATTCGATATCAATGGTTGGGAATCCTAGAATTGCGGCCTTTTGGAGACCCTCTCTTAGAGTATAAGCTTCTACTTCATCGACAAGGCATATTCAACTTCACATCTTTCATTGCCTGCATGAAGAGGGATGCCGTTATGGTTACGAATGATGTAACCAAAGACATATTGGTCCGTCGAGTTTGTAGATGCATCAAAGTTAATTCAGCAAAGCCATGTGTAGGTCTCTTCCATTTGATATTCTTTTTTTCCCTTTTATGTTTTGACGGTTGGCTGATGAGGTTGATGCTTTTTACATTAGCCTCATCCCAATCTTTGATGTGTTTTTCAATCATATTAGTGAGATCTGGTGGTTCACATCCTTTTGGATGGGAGCCGACTAACAAGTTGAGCCTCACATCCTTTTTGAATGGTAAAAGCAATTCTAGTCAAAATATAACAACCTGCTATACTCGGGAAGTCCTTTAGCATATGTATCCAATCTTTTAAGAAGCACCACAACATCATCTCCGAGGTCATCAAACATGGAAATAGAAAAAGGGAAGAAAGTGAAACCCCTTGGAACTGTAGATGTGAGCATATATCTTTCTTTTGTTTTCAGTAGCCACCTTCACAACTTTACCTGTGATGAAACCAATAAGGCCAGAAGAAGAGAAGGGGGACGAACCGGTGATGTCAATACATGTGTCATTGCCATGAAACCAATTATATAAAAGAATGCCAGCGGTCGGAGCTCCCCTCCATCACCATCAACCATGCCAGTAGGAGCCTCCTTCCAAACATAAACTCCTATCTTTAAGCACTCATCAAATAAGGCATCACGGACCTTGTTGTGCCGGTGCTTAACAACAATTTACGCAGCACAAGCCATAGCGTGGTCACCCCAAGCGTCCAAAATACATTTCTCACATGCAGGGCATTTGGAACACCCCTAAATATCTCAATACAAAGGTGATATTTAACGACAATCCGAAAGGTGGCCGGGTTTATAACTTGTCCAAGACCAGAGACCTATAACACCCCGAATTCTCAAAACTCGGGACATTACTAGTTAGGACCTCACAATGGGTCCCGACCTTAGTTTGACAACAATTTTACCAGGATCTTGCAACAAGACACAAATAAGAAAAAACCAAATTCATAAAATAGTATTTTAAAGAGATGAATGCAACAACGTCTAACAGACCACAATACTTAAACAACATAGAAGTCTAACTGTCCTAATATGAAGAAAGAAACAACAAAACAAACACCCAACCCCACTCTAAGGAGTACGGAGACCCGACTGACCACTACTTCCGGATCACTCACCTGCTACTCTAACTTGTGGTAAATCTAAACAACACAACATAACAACCGTTAGCTAGCTATCTAAACGTTAGGTAAATAAGAATAGCACACACACATCATAGCAAAAGTAAACACTCATCATGCTTTCAAACAATCCATTTATTATCTTTACTTAGGTCATTCACTCTTACTAATGATACTTATTTTGTGACACGAGGGATTCACAAACCTCGCCTCCGCCCCCGTGTAACCATCAGGAATGGATCTGATGCATCTCACCTTGTACCTGTATGGTCTGGGTATAGAGAACCTCACAGTCTCTTGTCAGAGTTGTGCAGTGATGTCACGGCCCGTTATACACACATTTGGGCCTTAAAATATAATAATATCAGTCGTCCTATCAAGTTATTATTATAAACACACATCACACACACAACTATTGTCATTCAACTAACATCCAGAAACTAGCTAAGTAAGTCGCAAGGACTTACCTGGATCCAATCACACTCTCTCAAATCTCAACTCGGTCTGCACTCGCGGTAACTCAAACGCCTGTCAAACAAGGCATGTGGATCACAATCACATCCCATACTCTTAGAATTTACAAACTTCTAAGTTGTACAATCTCATGAAGAGAATTTACGGAAAAGGTTCTCTTAAGTTAAAAAGACTATTTTGCCCCTGATCACGAAACTCAAAAAAAGTCTACCATTTAGTTCTAATATTCTATTCTAGGACCTATGTCCTAAATCTAGTTCTCATAGAAAGTTTTAGTGAGGATTTATAAGAGTTACACAAAATTCTAGATTTTCCTAAAAAGTCGTTAAGGTCCGACTTTGGGTTAAGATCCAAGGCTTGAATAAAAAATAAAAATTCCGGAATAAAATTTCTAGATCTTCTATGATATGCATACTAGACATAGGGGCAAAGATCTCTCACAAATTCTCAACCAACACTCCTACATAAATCTCTAAAGATGGTTTCAAAGTCTAGAAATCTATACTTAGCCAAAAATCTGAGAGATTTCACAAATGCTCAACCAGTCTACTTTGAGCTTCTATAGATCCAAATCCGACCGTTGCGGTCTCAACTCTTGAAACATAACAGTATGCAACTTAACCTATGTCATACTAAAAATTGAACGGTGGATGATACTTCTAAGGTATCGAATAACCAGTGTAAACATGACTACGACACACAGATTTTTCATAATGCTAACCTCTGTGATTCACTAGAAATCCTGTGTTTGATTTTATCTGGCCTCACCCTGGAAGTCGCTCTCTACTGTACACAAGCTTGCTGGTCACTGGATCGAACCTGTGTTTCAGGAGTATAGATTAACTCCTCTACTGAAGTATCTAGGAGGATAGAAACCGCTAAGGATAGCCTACCTTTCTCGCAACACTGGACTCATGTAGACTAGGCTGGTGACAGGCAGGCTGGGCTGGGTCCTTGTATGGGTTCGTTGGATCTACAACAACAACACTCAGCCCCTTGATGGACTCGTTGGATCTGCAGCAACGTGACAACGTTGGACTCCTTCTCACACAAAGAGAAAAACAAGTATGCAGAAACTTACCCTAGGTATGTGTAGTCGGCTGCAACTCGAGACTGCTCTTGCTAGGCGTCTGTAAGGGAGGTAGCGTCGGCCAAGGCTGCACTGATCTCTCGTCCTTCTTGCTGGCGGTGGCTACGCAGAGGAGCAGTGGAGACAGACGGGAAAGGGAGAAGAGGTAGAGGAGATTGTGAGCGAGAAATGCAGCGATCTTTGGAGTGTATCTTGACAGATCTAGATGGGGCTGGAAAGGAAAGATTGTCGTGGCATGATCTTCTGCGTGATCTCCGGCTCGTTACAAGGTGAAGGAAGAATGTAACTACTGCTCCCTGGGCTGAGAAACGACGAACAGACGGTCATTCCTCTTGCATCGCTTCCTGGGCTGCGCTGCTTCTCTTGCTGGGCTCCAAGGCAAATGGTGTAGGGTGAGACACGTACTAAGCGGCCCAAAAGAGGTGCAAGGCTGGACGACTTGGGCTGAGGTAAAACTGGCCTAAAGGGTTGGGCCAGAATGAGGACAGTGTTGCTGAAGGTTTAAAACAAAAGTGGGTTGGTTAGTCAAAACTTGTCAAAGCTTGTCCTATCATTGTCAAGCTCATGCATGGCCTCGTCGCAAGTTTGTCATGGCCTCGCCATAACTCGTCATGGTCTCGTCTTGATCTCGTCTCTAGGACGTCATGCCCTTGTCAACGACAAGTCATGTTATAAACTAGGGTTTTGGAATTCATCATTTTATGTGACTAAAAGAGTACATAAAATGATAGAATTTGTTTTAGTAAACCTTAAGTAGGGTTAGGAGAGTCAACCGATCGAAAGAAATCGCTTTGACTCGGACTCATCGGAAATAAAATTTTCCGGATATTACAAGACCGCGACGACTTTTAACCACTATTGAGCCAAAGGAAGTTTCATGTTTTCAATTAAGGCCTTCTACCTTACAAAAAGGTCAAACTCCCCCTAGAGACACTTATCCACAATATTGTAATAACTTTCAGTCATTTTCTTCATTAAATGGGGGATGACTAACAAGTTGGGCCCCACGTCCTTTTTGGATGGTAAAAACAATTCTAGTTAAATTATAACAAGTGCTCCTACTATATTCGGGAAGACCTTTAACATACGTGTGCAATCTTGTAAGGAGCTCCACCGCATCATCTCCGAGGTCAACAAACGTGGAGAAGGAAAAGGGAAGAAAGTGATACCCCTTGGAACTACAAATGTCAACATATTTCTTTCTTTTGCTTTCAATAGTCACCCTAACAACTTTACATGTGATGATACTAGAAAGGCCACATGAAGAGAAAGGGGACGAACCGGTGATGTCGACATAAGTGTCTTTGCCTTGAAACCAATTATAGAAAAGAATGTCAGCCGGGTGGAGCTCCCCTCCATCACCATCAACCATACCAGTAGGAGCCTCCTTCCAAACAAAACCCAAATATCTTTAAGCACTCATCAAATAAGGAATCATGGATCATGTTGTGTCGGTGCTTAACACTAATCAGCAGAACACAAGCTAAAGCGTGGTCACCCCAAGCGTCCAAAATGCCTTTCTCACATGCAGGGCATTTGAAACCCCCTTAAACATCTAAATACCAAGGTGATACTTAGCGACAATCCGAAAAGTGACCGGGGTCATAACTTGTCCAAGACCCGAGACTACGACAACTTTTAACCACTATTGAGCCAAAGGAAGTTTCAGGTTTTCAATTAAGGTCTTATGTCTTACAAAAAGGTCAAACCCTCTGGAGGAACTTATCCACAATGTTGTAATAACTTCCAGCCATTTTCTTCATTAAATGGGGGCTGGTCGTATCACACTCATGTCTAAGTCAACCTCCTTACAAAAGTTGACCCAATGAGCAACAACAGAATCAAAATCAGCACCATTGTTGTTGTTGTTATTATTATTGTTATTATTATTATTATTATTATTATTATTATTATTATTATTATTATTGTTATTGTTATTATTGTTATTATTATTGTTGTTGTTATTGTTGTTGTTGTTGTTGTTATTGTTATTATTGTTATTATTATTGTTATTGTTGTTATTATTATTGTTATTGTTATTATTGTTATTATTATTGTTATTATTATTGTTATTACTATTATTATTATTATTATTATTATTATTTATTTTTATTATTATTATTATTATTTATTATTATTATTACTACTACTAATACTACTTGGTTTTCCGATCTATATAGGTGCTTTAAAAATTATATTGACGATGTTAGATTTTCTATTTTAGAACCGAACTAGTTTCTTTGGAATTTGTGACGTGTTTTGTCATATGGTTAAACCAATCATAGATGATATTGGGAGGTTATCCCTTTCATTCCTTTTTACTAAATAGTAGGAGGAGCTTCGGGTTAATGCTTACCCTAAACATCAACCAACATCTTTTGACAAGAAAAAGAAAATACAAAAAGGAGAGAAAACAAAGCATTAATTCGAACTCTGAAGAAAAAAAATGTTTGAAGCTTCACTAGAAGTCTGATATCCGAAAAGAAAAGCAGACGAGAGGAGCCAATAGGTTGGAAAAAAAAATTCTTGTAAAGTTTGGAATGGGATTCAAAAATTTTATAAGAACAAGTGATCTAGTTTATTAACATATTTAATTCCCATCTAAATAGGAGGTTGAGAGTCATTCCACAATCTAAGTTATTATTTATGTGATCTATATTATTTCAAAGTAGCCCACCACGAGGCTTGGAGTGGGAATCCGGGCATGCGGTTAGGTGTGTCTATGAGGTGGGGAATTCCGATACCCATGAGAATTTATCCGTATATCCCAAAAGAAAAAAAAATTAAGTATCAAAAATTTATCCGTATAGCCCTATAAGAATGGAAAAATAAATGGCATTGGGAATAAGGATAGGGCAATTATCATTCTCACATAGATGGGGGTTTGGGATTATAGTAATTAGATATTTTGGATATTTCTTTTAAATTTGGAAGAGACATATTTTGCTTTCAATTCGGAAGATTTTAGTAAAAAAAAATTAAATAAATATAATCGGCTAAGAAGATGTTTTAATTTTGAGTTTACGTAAAAGTTCAATACAGATAGTCTATTGAACACATTTGCTCGGTGTGTTCCGTTGACATCATAAGTGTTTGCAACAACCAAACGCTGAGGAGTTTGTACAACCGTGCGGTCCGTGCTTTGAGAAGCAGCAACTTTTTTAGCAATACCATTGGTTGGTACTTGAGGCAAACCCATTTCCAAAAAGCTCAAAGTTCAAACTACTAATATAGACTAACCCAGTTATAACTATCCTATCCTTGGAGACTATAGACTAATGCAATGGTTTTCGGATTGAAGACTGAAAAAATTACTTCCCATAGAGTGATTGGAAGTCATATTTCACACCTATCACTGAAAAGGCGACTACAACTTAATCCTACATAATAACTATCGGTCAACCAATGTTATAATCTCCTTAAGCAGACATTGTCCAAGAGCGGGCTCTAATGGCTGACTAACAGGAAGACTCAAGTATGAGAGTTCGCCTTCGACACAGCAAGAGAT
The DNA here is from genome assembly GCA_033239125.1 of Fagopyrum homotropicum. Lineage (NCBI taxonomy): Eukaryota > Viridiplantae > Streptophyta > Magnoliopsida > Caryophyllales > Polygonaceae > Fagopyrum > Fagopyrum homotropicum. Next base: position 118,142,530 of record BSWB01000003.1, read on the forward strand.
AAGGTCAAAGTTGCACATTCTAGGAACCAAAGCCCAGTCCTGAAAAAACGAAAAAATCACATCATAACATGCCAATGGATGAAGGGATAATTATCACCTACTTATCAGAATGAGCCAAGCAAATTCAATATCGTCCTTAGAGAAAACTCCACCATATTCAAATTATTTTTTTTACCAAGAAACAAATGCTCACCAAGTTCTTATCAAACAAATCATTTAAACCTGAACATCATTTCTTTTGTAGTGTAACATACCACAGAGTTCAATATACAACATAGACAAGCTCACAGCTGCAACCAGCTAAAAAAATAAGTGTTTTATCATCAACCATCAAAATTAGGAGGTAAAGTGAATCTACCCAGGCAAGGCACCTCCACATCCATCATACCAAACAATCAATTAAACAAATGTACAAAAATAATTCAGGACCACAGTGATTCAAAGGATGAAGTTGATCAATAATCTGATATGTAAAATCCATCAAATTCACAGAAATCAAAACAAAACAGTCAGCAAAAGCTGATAATCAAACATCTACAAGGAAACAAAGGAGAAATCAAACACAATGATCAACAAATAGAGAAAATGAAAGACGCACCGTACCCCCAAAAGAAAGCTGAAACTAGCGATTGATCAAATGAACAGTTTTTTCTCAGTAAACCCTACTCGAATCTATCTCCAACATATATTATCGGAAAAAAGGAGAGTACTTTTTTTATGGGTTTTTGAGAGGAGAGAAACACGAAAACGAAAGATAATGAATTTGGGCAAAATGCTCTCCCCTCCTTGTATCTTATCTATGAGAGAGGGGGCTTTTAAAGCTTGGCTTCCTAAATCTTCTTGCTAGGTCTTGAGAATTCTTCTACACAAGCCCTTTGTTATTTTGTTTTTAATCAATTTATCTCGTGGTTGCTCGTAAATTCATCCATCTCTAGAGCCTGTAAACATCGCAATCCCTAATAAGAAGAAAGAGGGTGAGAAATGATGAATTGTCTCGATGGGTGAGTAGTGGCCAGGCCTCCCCACCCTTTTTCTTCTTTCAGTGGCTGAATCAATCCATTGAAAATTGGGTATATCAGTTTTTTATTTAATTTGAGAAGATAAAATTTTCGAAAATCACATTAACTACCTCTTTGGTTGAAACGGTGGAACGGAAACGAAATGAAATTGGATAAGGGTAAATAGAGGAAATAGAAATAACGTGATTAATTTCACGTGTAAAAAAAACTCCAACCAAACTTATTTTTTTTATTAAATCGGAATTATTCCGTTACCGGGAATGATTCTTTACGGTTCCAAACGAGCCCTAAACTTACACTAGTGTTTTATTAGGTGCGTTTTTGATACATGGGGTTATTTCGCCATAACTTTAGTTGAAGGGGCTCGTTGGAAAGGTGTATAATGTCGTCGTCCCCACGGCCACCAATTCTACGCCGGCGACTACTTCATGTCCACTCGGTCTATCTGTCTATCTCTCTCTATACATGTACATATGCGATATTTATTTTCATCTTTATGTACGGTTGGGGACTTTTGAACTTTGATGATATTATTCAATTGCATGTAGTCTGAGGGCTTCATATTTTTCCATGCTCTTGTTTTTTTTCTCAAGTTTTGAAAGTTTTGTGGTCTTTGACCTTTATTATTCCAATATTTGACAGTTGTGAGAAAATTTTTTAGAAAATTAAAGAGTTTTGAACTGTAGATTGAGATTCTATGAATTATCACTTTAAATGAAATTAGTTTCAATGTTAGTTTCTTTGGCATTGTGATCGTGTTGTAAGCATATTAAGTTGTTTTATGTGCTTTGATACATTCAGTTTGTAAAGATCATCTGCGTGCATATCTTATTGTTGTCTTCTGACTTCTGAGGGCGTTACTTTTAATTTAAGTGTCAATTATTCATTAAGAGCAATTGTTCTTTCCAAACCTTTTTTTTTTATTTTGCCCTAAGGAACGAAATGTGCCTATTATGATTCTAACTGACCTATTTTTTAATTTTATTTAGAGTATCAACCCATAATTCTGAAGATCATGTAGACCATGAAAATCTTCTCTTCTAATATGTCCCTCCACCAATATAATCTAGAACGAAATGTGGCCGAAATGGTTAATTTTGTTGAAATTCAATCCCAACCTCGACAATCGATTTATGTTGTCGACGATGAAAACACTTTGGAGTTTCTGGATTCACTTCAGGTTTGCGTTTATCACTCCTCCTTTTGTAGTTCCCGACACTAATTTTACTTGATTGTTGTTTCAATCCTTTGGTTTCAGGTGAAAACCACGAATCCAAAGAAGTATTGTGCTCGTCAAAATACCGGATTTATTCTCGAGTCTATGGAGCTTCATGTTTCTATTTGCTCATGAGTTTCACGTACTCTAATTTTTCCCTTTCATCTCTTGATTTCGAAAAACCCTAATTTTTCAGGTTAATTGCTTTAGGGAGAAGAAATTGATAGCCAGACCAACCACTATTTCTAGATCAATTGCAGCATCATCGTGGTTGTTTCCCTACTATACATCTTGGTAATTTACCTTCCAAATCATTCTCTTACTTTGAAATTGAATTTTGGCTTCCCATCTTCAAAAAACCAATTTCCGATTTTTTTAATTTAACTACTAAATTCAGGTATCCCCGTTTTTGGCTGCTTTTCTACTCCCCTACATCGAAATTTGAAGCTTGGCTTCACATTCTATCTGCATGTTATGTTCGAAATTGTAACCTGCTATTTTCGTTCGATTTTCTTCTTGCTCTCATCCTCTCATCAAAGCTTATTTTCTAAAATGTTTCTTCTTTGATTTATTTTATTGAATTCAAGTATTAATATACAAACTGGAGAGGAAGTTGGAATCAAATTGGTGGGTTATCATTTTGTTTACATTGATGGTTTTTGTATGCTGAAAGTGTTTTTAGTTTTCTTGGATGAACAATTGTTCTTATAAATTTGTTGATGGTTCATTTTTCTAGGAATCTGTGAAGAATAAGCACCCACAACTTCATTATGAATCAAATTGTACACGATTCTTCAAGGAGAAAGTAAGTTCCTTATCGTATTTGAAATCTCGTCACTATATAGATTTGGAAACATGAAAGTGATGATTTTTTGAATAAGAGTAGAAGATGATGCAAGTTAATTTTGTTTATTGGGTGAATTTTGTTTTATAGGAAGGTTTACTCTTCGGATGTCTTAGGTGAAATATCTTACTAGCTTTGGAACTTGATTGTAGTGATATTGATTCGAGTAATTAGGGCTTTGGGAGATGAACATGGAATTGGAACTTGGTTAAGCATGGCGCAATGCTCATATTGGTTGGGATATTTTTTTTTCCTTTTTTAATTATTCATGGTGTGATGAATGCATAACAAGATAGAACACTCAAAAAGAATACTTCAACGGAAGAATAGGGAACGGTCAAGCCAAAAGACAAGCAAAGAACGCCCTCTAGAACAAAAGTTCTCCTCTAGTGGGTCAAGACAAAACGCCAAGAACACTCACCGGAAATGACGGTCCAAGGCAAAATTGCAAAAACGGTTCCATGTATCCGTTAATTGTCAAATAAGAAACGAATAAGATGGAACATCAATCATGCAATAACACTTTGTTTAGGATTGTTGTATATCTTAATATACCAAAAAAAAAAACAATTATCATCCTTATATTTATGGATCGCTAATATGTATTACCTCTACAGAATTTATTACCTTTTATACTCCCGCTAAATCGATTCCGTGAGAGAAACAATTGTTGGAGAGAGCTCAAATTGCCTATACAATTAGGGATGCTTCCACTCAATCCATCCTGAGTAAGATCTAATAATTTCAAATTCTTCGAGATTGCATAATCCTGCATATACATAGAAGAACAAAAGACATAAAACGACTAGAGGAAAAAATTATAATCGAATAAACGTATAATTTCTGGTTTTGTTGATGTATAAGTTCGATTTTTTTTCTTTCAAGGTTTAAAGTTATAATCGAATAAACACGTAACAAATAAGAGATATATAAATAAAGTTATTCTATCGAATAAAGTTATTGCTTATAATATTATTACTTAAATAGATTTTATGAAATATCAAGATTTGTTAGAGACCTTAAGTTGCCAATATAATGAGAAATTTCACCATTTATATTATTATCCATGAGGTTTAAAATTTTTAGGTTTTTTAATTTACATAACAAGAAAAAAAATAAAATAAATATCTATGAATATTTAAATTTGTAGTTAAATGCATATAAAACATTGGTGAATATACCTTCATCTCGAACAAAACTTGTGATGAAGTTGACTAATAGGTCAAGGCTTTGTAATTTTTCAAGATCATGAAAAATGCTCATGTTAAACGGGTGAAATTTAGTTGATGGGATGATTCTTGGACTTCTACAACCCAAATTGAGATCTAGTAAGGAGCCTAGTGACAACTTTTTTATATGACATTTTACCCTCTCCCACAAATAACAATTTTCTATTTTATTCTCTTTCCATGAAGATAAGAGGTGCACATTTGAAAGAAAAGACATTGAGTTAAAGATTTTTTTAAATATCTAACAAAACAATTTTCTCTTTTTGAATAAGACCTTTGAATCTATAAGCTTGGACAATTAGTAAACAAAATAACCATTTGAAAACCAATGATTGGCCTATTGAAACTCAATCAAAAAAATAAGTAGGATGAGTTAAGGACTCTAATGTCCTTGTGTTGTATTTATAGAGATAGATCGTAAAGACTTCATAATAATTTTCAAGAGTACAAAAGGGTCAGAATAGATTTTAATTTTGTTTTGTTATACATGCTTGTAAAATTTCTTTATAATAATTTTTAAGAGTGAAAAAGGGTTACAATAAATTATTTGTGTATTAACTTCCAAATGCTATACGACAGTATGAAATTTCTTGAAAGATTGATTGAAAGTGTTTTATGTAAAAAAAGAATTTTCTTGTGTATTTACCTTTCGTTGTCTAAAAATTTATTTTTGAAGTATAATGTATAAAAAGTATTTATGAAAAAAACTATTACAATAAATTCTAAGGGTACAAAAGGGGTTAGAATAGATTTAAAATTTTTTTTATACATTTTTGTAAATTTCTTTATAATAATTTTCATAATTTTCGAGAGTGAAAAAGAGATTAGAATATATTATTCCTTTCAAATGCTATACTCTTGCATGTCTTTATACTGTTGTGATTACATATAATGACCATCTCACCAATCCAATTACGATAATAAGAGTTACAAACCATACTTAACCCAAATTCTACAATTACCAACACACAATTAAACAAGCCTAAAACCCACCAAAATCCCAAATTCTAGGGTTTAAGCCAAACAATCGGGGCACAGAATCGGGACTCACACTACTGAAATTGGTGGGGCAGTGGCGGTCGGTGAGGGCGAGACGCGGCAGGCTGGCGGCGGCAAGGCAGCCTTCTGCGGACGGAGACAGAGTCCTAGGCGGCCGGTTTGCAGCGGCGACGAAGGAAGGCCCTCGGCGGCCGGTTTGCAACAACGGCGAAGCTAGGAAGGCCCTCGGCGGCGAATCTCTTCGCATCACCCTTGTAGCAGACGGAGGCCGGTGCGTCGCGGTTGCCTGGGCGGCTCTTGCCGGACTGCTAGTGCGTGCGATAGACCGAAGAGAGGAGGCCGGCGTGAGGTTCGTCTGAGGCGGCACGAGAGAAGGTAAGGGAGGGAGGAGAGGGGTTCCGTGAGAGAAGTAAGGGAGAGGGAAGAACGGGAGAGGGAGGTGTGGCTGAGTTCCAAGGTGAGGGAAGAGGGTGTAGAATTTAGGGTCAATTACTTTCCATTAATAAATTTGTATTTTGAAACTTGAGCTTCCAATTCATATAGGATGACTAGCTGATTGGCTTTCACTTTACTTGCACACAGGAAATTGGTGAACTCTTGTACACAGAATTGAGAAAGAGACTCCGGGCTGTTGGTGTAAACACCATTTTGTGTTGGAGAGACAAAGAATCTGAAGTTTTCTTTTGGCAAAAACAGGTATTCACATATCTTTGCATGACTTTGTTGGGTTTTTTTTTTTTTGTATTATCAGAATATTAAATATGTCCCCATTCTCCAATATGTAATTTTGTTTTCACAAGGCTATCCTATTTATCAAAATTTTCTGCATGTTTTGCATCAAATAGGAATCAAGCACACCACAATATTTTGTAAACATGTAAAATTTAGTGGCTAAGCTGTCCTTTCTCGAAGAAGAAGTATAGTCACCCATATATGTAGTCAATATGTGATTGATATGAACGTTCTATTAGTTTTGCTTATTGTCTTTTATGGGCTGTTAGGTATTATATATATTCTTCTATTTTCTGATTAGTTAATCTAACGCCCATATTCTCACCTCCTACTTTGTAGGCACTTCCACATTTACTCCACGTTGTATTCCACCATTCCTAATTTTGTTATTAATTAGAATTTTATTATTTTTTCCTCTATTATAAAATGTGGAGCACGACTTGTGATTAGGAGACTTGATTATCAATTGAAATACAAAACTAAGGATTCTTGAAAATGTAGTGGATTATTGTTACATAGCCTTAGGAAGGTCATTAAAACTGAACCACCAGGAAAGCATAGCACCCAACGTATTTCAGCCTTCACAGGAGGCTTGTGAGCTTTGCCTTTGCTGTCCACTTCAGCAACAGCTGATATAGACCGCAATTTACTTGCTCATGAAGATAATAATGGTGTTGTGGTCTCCAAGGATCAAATTTCTTGCGGAGAAATACATTTGCAATCTCAAGTTCATTGTGAGCAGCCGAGAGCTAGCAGTCTCTCTGTAAGAGGGAACATACAATACAAAACTATTAGGGAACAGAGATGTTTAACTTCATTTATTGCCTCAGTACTGCTCATTTTTAAACTTTATATGCATGCATGCATGCACAATGGATCCAAATCTACCATCCTCATCCTGATAATACTGTGTACATACTGATATTTGAAGATAGGTGATTAAGTTAGAAGACGTTGATTAACAATTAATTAACAATCCCATGTATGAGAATGAGAGTGGATTTGATTGAAGAGCGGTAGTTAGGTAAAGTGGAGTGATGACCAAAGAAAGAATGTGAATGATATCAACTTCATTAATTTCCCTTTTCATTCTATGGTTGAGATTTTAGTGTTTAACTTGTACGTAGATTCATCATTAGTCTACAGTTTGAGTCTAATTTAAAAAATAAAATAAAGTAATTCATGATACTTTCAGTGCTTTCATATGGTTTCTCATATTGCATTTCTAAAATTTGTAATAAGCTCAATTTTGTTCGTAACTTTTGGTCTTGCATATGCGCAAGAGTAGATTTCTAATCAGCTCCCTTAAGAGTTGGAGGTTGTTGGAGGGAAGAAGTTGAAACTCACGACTTGGGGTACAAGCAGAATTGAAGAGGTTAGGGAGCTCTGAATACAATGATCCAAAAGTTGATGCTCTTGGTAATGCTCTCAAATCATTTCAATTCTAACTCGATAAAGAATATGACATATGAAACCTACTTTTTTTTTTTTTATTGATTTCCAACACTCTTTTCCAATTCTGCCATCCCAACTCCCAAGTTTGTTATGCAACAACTATATGTCAGCTGTTATTCTTATCAATGCTTTGAGATCATGCTTCTTCTTCTTCTTCTTCTTCTTCTTCTTCTTCTTCTCCTCCTCCTCCTCCTTCTCACGTGGAAGATTTCACCTCCTATAGGAAGAAAAAACAGACAATGAACTTCAAATGTCTTCCAACTCAGTCGCTCCTTCTATCAAAAACTCAACACGTTAGACAAAACAATTAGTGGGAAAAAAAATGAAGAGAAGAATTTTAATCTTAGGTGAGATTACCCAGGAGCCAAGTAAGAGACTGTTAATGTGAAATCAATTTAGGAAGTCCAAATTAGTGAAGAGCTTAATTCTTACATGCACCTTATTTGTAGGATTTCTTCTTTATTTCCTCTTTCTTTGCCTTCTTCAGATAGCTTAATTTTTACATGCACTGTCTTTGTAGGATTTCTTCTTTATTAGCTTCTTCAGTTTTTCATCAACAACTTCTTCTTTCAGTCTCTCCTCTCATTGCTGCTTCCTTTCTTTGCCTCTGAAGGTTCTTGCAATGACAAAAAAATGCACTCAATCAGTGAAGAGCTTCATTTTATAGCATTATGGAAGAAGCAAAAGAAACAAATGAGGAAAACAAATCATGTTCTTAATCCACTCTATAGTCTCCAAGGCTTGTGCCACTTCTACTGTGCTTAATCTACTCTAAAGCCTCCAAAGGCTTGTATCACTTCCACTTAATTATATAAGTGACTTTGCTGATGATATTCTAATTTTTTTTATGGCCAAAATGTAGTGAAGGATGGGTTTCAGTTACAGTCAAATATTATTCTTCAAATTTGTTTGTCCATCAAATGATTAATATCAATCACTTCTTATCCGGGTCTCTTAACATCAAAGTTTATATTAGATAGAAAATTTGTGAACCTCAACGGTATACTCACCGGCTTCAGAATCTGAGCCGCCCATTTCATATTCCAGAAAGTCTTCATCCATGTCATCTTCAATTTCGTCAATTTCAACAACATAATCCAAACCCTTTCATATAAACCAAGATGTAAATTTACAACTTAGCAGCCCTACAAAAGCGCTCCATATATGCACAGCTGCAATTGAGAATTATGATGTGCTGCAAATAACAGTCGATAATCGTTGAATTACTGCGTGGTGTATGTTCCGATTGAAATCGATTCGGCGCAAATCAAAATCAAAGGAGAGAAAGAGGCTTATGGGTAACTATGAAAGAAGCAAATATTGAATACTCGGTTGACCGCACGAGAATATCTGTCAAAGAAAGGCCAACAATGAAGGAGTAGGGACGACACTTTTACAATATACACAACAAAGGTTGTGTTTCTCCTCCAATTCTTACACTCTCTTCTCATTCCTCTTTAGTACCGGAATGTACGATCAAACAAAGACGAACGTTTAAGAGAAAGGCGGTGAGGGAGTAAGGAGAGAACTGATAAAACCAATGAGAACGTAACCTCACCTTCAACCTCTCCAGTAAGCAACCAACAAAAATAAGAAAACCCTCGGGACAAAGTAGGCAACACGTCCTCTAAATTCAACTGGTAATCGGATACATATATGATTTTAATGCATGTGTATCTTTTCTCTGCTTTGTCATGAATAGTTCATCTATTTCTATTTTTCTGTAATTATTATGATAACTCTCATAAATTTGCCTATAATTTTATATGATCAATTTGCCTCTATTAATTTCTTACAATTGAAGCAATTTACATCTATAATTTCATACAAGCAATTTACATCTATAACTCCCATAAATTTGTCTATAACTTTCCACTCCAATTCGTAGTGGATCGTTCTGGTATACTTCTCCTCCCTTCCTCAATTTTGCGATTATGGCTTCTCCTGTTTTGCCTTACAAGAAAATTACGGATGAAGCTCCAATATGTTGGGTGGTTGCTTGAACACTTATTAGTTTATATGCTGTTAGGATTTTGAACTGATATTGATAGGAGAGCTCTCTAATATTCCCATTGTTATCAACCAAAGCACTATTGACTTATGGATCAACATGAAATAGATATTTTGGTTCGAATTGGAATTATTTCAGGTTTTGTATGCTGGTTCAGTTGATGAAATTCACTGCTTCTGGAAAGCTTTTGATGGTCAAAAACTCATACAAGCTCCCTACTGCTACAAAGTCGGTCTCTTGCGAGCTTTTGGAAAATCTGGTTGCAAGGTATCCATCCTAAAATAATGACTTATTGAGCTGTTTCACACCGTACAAGAAACTATTTATTTAGGACAGGATTTGTACACTATAGGAATGTGGAGGATGAAATAGTTGCTTTCCAGATTTACAGCTTTGAAACTCTTTGAATTTTTGTAAGAAATAAGCATACGACAATGTTGTCCAAACTGACACTCATGTTGACGCCCCTGTCCACGTTTATGCCCACTACTGGTGTGTTTGTGCAAGCTGTTGGGTCTAGGTTATATGAATTAGGATAGACAATTTACTTCTCATTTGCATTAATTTGGCCTTGGTTTCTCTTTCTTGACAATGTTGTCTTTCCTGAGTTCATTTTAGGGTTGATATGTGTGCTCTTTAGCTTTATAATTGATTCCTACTTTGTTTACCGTGTAGGCCTATTGTTTATATTTGGGTTTAAAGTGATGTTTTCAATCCCATTTCCTATTTTATGTATGGTTGTTTATTTATTGAGGTGACTACCTAAAATTATATTTGAATTCCAGAGTTTCAAATAGGCCAAAGCTTTTCTGGGCATCACTCTTGCATATCCAGTTTTGCTACGAAGGAGCTTGGTTCAGTTGACGTATGGGTGAGTGATCATGAACTATCATCATTTTGTCTTAGTGTGTCGTATGATGGCATTTAAACGTATATAGCTTGATTACCATATGTGTTGCTTGGTGCTTTCTGCAACCTGTCGCCAGATTTATATCACAGTTGGTGGGGTCTTGTAGTTTATGTTGTGACTTGATTACTACAGTCAATTAAAGTGAATTCTCTTAGTGGATGAGGGATTGCAATATCATTCATTGTACTACACAAACTCATTCTTTAATAACTAGTTGACAAATTAAGAAAGCTGGAGCCACTAAATGTTTCAGATCCTTGCTGCAGTTCACTGATAGAGACATTGAACAAGTACACTAAAATTTTTCCTGCAAATGATCTTCTATATATTGACAGTATAGAAGTTGTAGTTCACTGATAAAGACATTGACTAGGTACACAAATTTTTTTTCCTGCAAACGAGCTTCTATGTATTGACAATATAGAAGTTGAAAAAAATTTTATGCTAGAATTCAAAAATTCTGCAGTCTCCAAACTTAAGTCTCCATGGTCATGAGTTGCCATTGCCGCCGAGAACAGAAGAATGACTAATACGAGATATTCTTTGAACACTTCGAGCAGGTAATTGGCTGTCTTACACTTCGGTTTCTTCATGTGCGAAATTGTGATATTTTGAATTGAATTCTCTATGTGGAATTTCTTTACAGAAAAGGCCGACTAGGGGAGCTTGTGGCAACACTTCGTGATTCTTATGGGGTATGGGTGGGTTCATCTTATCCTCGAGTCTTTTGCTAAGAAAGCTCCCACCATCCATTTTGAAGTAAGTGATATGTAAGTAAAATACTTGAGAAATTTATAGAATTCATTGCAGAACTCATTGTGTTTTCTCAATACTATGAGATTTGATTTCTCTTTTTCTCTCTAGGCTTTGCATTTCAGGGTTTTTTGTGCTATACCTGACACTTCCCGGTGAAGCTTCTATCGCAGATAAGGACCCAACTGTTTTCTTCAGTTGATCCATAAATGGGTACGTTTTTTGTGATCATTTTCTTTTTCTTGGCTCTGATGTTATATCTTACTAACATTTAGCTGGAAATAACCTTTTTTGGTTTCCAAAATTGAACCTGCAGGGGTATTAGTCCAAACAATTTCTTGGGCTCTTTGCCATGTGAGATTAGACACATACAGGTACTGCAGCAAATGTAAGTTCTCATCATACACTGACCTCTTCATGTCTAAACTTGAAGGGTGAAATGCTTCTTGGGATGGCAAATTGGCAGGTGGTCTAGGTTGTTAGGCGCAATATTGATAAGCTTATGGTATTAGTATGTCCTATTCTTTTGACTACCTATAATCTGCAGGAATTCAAATAGCAAAGGCCATCTCAAAAGCTTGTCGCAAAGGATTTGCATGGGGTAGAGTGGAAGTTCAGACACCTATATAGAGGTACACAAAAATATGGACAATTCAGATACGATGTTCATACATCTACCTTTCCATTTTGATATAGCTTTGATTCTTGCATTGTGTTGGACCAGGCCAACCGCGCAGGCATTTGCTGACTACAGGATGGAGTCCTTCTGTATATTAATTCTCCTCCCCCACTTTCTAACTTCCATTCGTTATCGTGTAATTTTTGTTGATATTCCTCGGTGTGAATCTCATTTTCTTTTTCAATTCCTGGGCTTGTTTTAGAGATTGTTGGGCTAAATTTTGTAGTACATAATCTTGCTTATGTCGTTGACGTAGAAGTTTTTAGTATGAATGTTCAATTCGTTTTGTGCACAAATATTTGTCATCAATTCCTGTATGTGTGCTTCTATCTTGTTCCCTTGCAAGCTTGCAAACAAAGCCGGAGAGAATGTAACCTTAGATTGTCTAAGATCTTCACTTGAGGGAAGTAGTCTGCTCAGCATATGAGATTGCACTCTTACTTATACTTTGAAATATCAGATCTTGTTTTTGATAACACTAAGGTGTAATACTCTATATACTTCTTTTCCTTCTGCTTCTGAAACGTGGAGGCAAATATATATCAAGTCCCGGACCGAACGGTTCAAACTCGTTCATACCCATATTTTTTTTCCAGACGGGTTAGCCCAGATCTATACATGTCTACTTAGGACTCAAGGGTGACACAAATATCGCACATCTTGATTTAGTTCCGGTCTCATCCATTTTAGACGGAATTTCATCAAAAAAACAATTTCATCCCATCCGACAAAAATACAGGAACGGGATACGGGCCGTAACTTTGTGACAGCTTAGACCGTCTGCCGATTTTTTTGACCTTTCGACCCACTAGACGGCACACCGTCTAATGGTTTCGGACCACTTTACAAAAAAAAAAAAAACATAATCCGTGGTTCAATTTAATCTCAACTTCTAAATTTGTATCCCAAAAGACTAAGGTTAGGAATCCAATTTCAAAAAAAAAATTGTCATCTTGTTCATGGCATGACTTCTCAAAATACTTAAATAAGCCTACAACGGTGATTTCATGATTATTCACTCCCACATTTATCCGTCGTTGCAAAATAGCGTTCGGTCTTCTTTCAACCATTTCCTCATCAAAGTATCCCCCTCTCATTTACTCATTCTCTTCACAAATCACAACATAAGTCCTAGAATCTTAGAGATTTTTGTTTAATCTAACCTAAGTCTACTAAGTGTTACTGGTTTTCAAGTTCTTTTTCCTGAAACATGAAAGAAAATAAGAGATATAATGGGGAAAGTAGGGACGGGCGCAAATTCTGCCAATCTCGATCCCGTCTCGGTCATATCCTGATCCCATCCTGATCCCCACAAGATTTCATCAAAAATTGAAATTCCATCCCGAACTCGTCCTGCCAAATATTATTCGGGGGAATATGGGTCTTAACTTCTTCATCCCTCTAGGCCCGTCCCATCACGTATATAAGATTATTTTCAATTTAAAATAATAAATATAAATAAAATTCCTAAACATCAGTGATATACTTATATTATATAGTTATGATTATATATTAAAAAATAAACCATGTTGATCAAACCATCAAAATTAACAAATGACTCAAATTCATTTAGATGTGTTTTATTATGGATATTTTGAATTTTTTTTGTAAAATGTGATATGTTAGTATACATATTTGAAAACTTTAATGTTTTTGTGTGTTTAAGTACGATATGTACGGACTTTTGTGGATAAAACGTAAAATTTAAACACAATAAATAAATTAATGGACAAGAAGGATTGGGCCCGTCACGTTTTGTCCCTCCCGATCCCAGCCAGGATAGGATCCGGTAGGATTCAATCTAAAATACTCAAGGCCCGTCCCAATCCCGTTCAAGGTAAAATAGTCAGGACGGGACTAGGATGACCTCAATCTCGTCTCACCCCGCCCCATGATTACCCCTAGAAAAAAGAGTAAGTTTGCAAAACCTTTCGATCAACTTATTTCATTTTTGTTGTTGATCGATTTTGTCATTGTTGTTAACTTCTAGAGGTTTTATTTGAACTTTAACAATCAACAATCGCCAATGAATTTAGATATTCGTTGGTTGATTTTGTATTGCACACAACACAATTCGTGAAAATGTCAATGAAAAATAACAATAGAGTTTGTCGGGTCTTGTTGTTGTTTAGTTCATCAATTTATTTTCTTTTAGGTCATCAATATGTGCATGTGTTTGCTAAAATGCATACATTACATATCCATTTTTAGATATGCATTGTATATGTTTGGTTGTCACTTATCTACAATAATCATACTAAAGCAATCAATTCATAATTTTATAATATTTCGTTCATATTCTAGTTTATATGGAATTCATTGTAAGTGGTTAATTTGTTTGGGTTATCTACTTATATATATGGATAACAATGCATATTAAAATTGTGTGTCCTTAATACATTTAGTTCATATTTTGTATCAATTCAGTTCATGTTCATTAACAGAAAACATAAAAAAACTTTAAACAATTCATAATCTATTTGTATTTAGTTCTTTGTAGATAAAGAACTTGTTATGACCATATCATAATAGTGGATACAAACATCAACTAAAACAATTTGCGTCCTTAATACGTTTAGTTTATATTTTGGTTATGTTTAATTTATATTCATTAAATGACTTGTATTTATTTAGCTAAAATGAAAAGAATACTAACTAACTAGGTTGAGACCGCGTCGCGGTTGTAATAATACGACGATGATATTTTTGTATTTCATCAAGGAAATTACTACTTAGTGGTACCGTGAGAGTGATCTTCGAATACAAGTGATTCTCTACATTTGTGCTTTTATTATCATTATTCAAACCAATACATATGTCTTGCATCATTAGGACTTTTGGTTTGAAGATAATGACACAAGATTGACCGAGTGAGTTAATATTGTAATTTAAGATTAAAGTACTCATAATGACAAAGGTAAATATTTAATTAAAATATGATATTGGTTTATTTAAGCGATATTTTTGCATCAATCAAAGTAATTAATGATAATAAGTTAATACTGCATAAAAATGTTAGAGAAGTTTGAGAGTTTGAAAACTTATTTATTTTTATTTAGGTCTATAAAAAATTTTGGCTCTAAAAATATAAAATATCATCATCAACTTGTTTATTTTTATTTATGTCTATACAAGTTTTGGACTCCAAAAATATAAAATATGTCACATAATATCAAATTTTAAAACCTCATCAAAGTTGACTATAAAAGGAGTATCTAATGACTCAAAAAGCCAAAATTATATTGTAGTAAGATAAAATATGTCACATAATATCAAATCGTAAAACCTCATCAACATGTTTATTTTTATTTATGTCTATACAAGTTTTGGACTCCAAAAATATAAAATATGTCACATAATATCAAATTTTAAAACCTCATCAAAGTTCACTATAAAAGGAGCATTTAATGACTCAAAAAGCCAAAATTATATTGTAGTAAGATAAGATGTTGGAGAAGTTTGAGAGTTTGAAAACTTGTTTATTTTTATTTAGGTCTATAAATTTTTTTTGCTCCAAAAATATAAAATAGGTCACATAATATCAAATTGTAAAACCTCATCAACATATTTATTTTTATTTATGCCGATTTTGGACTCCAAAAATATAAAATATGTCACATAATATCATCTCATCAAAGTTTACTATAAAAGGAGCATTTAATGACTCAAATAACCAAAATTATAGTGTAGTAATATAAATTTTTTTAGCTAAAAAATATAAAATAGGTCACATAATATCAAATTGTAAAACCTCATTAACTTGTTTATTTTTATTTATGTCTATTTCGGACTCCAAAAATATAAAATGTGACATAATATCAAATTTTAAAACCTCATCAAAGTTTACTATAAAAGGAGCGTTTAATGACTCAAAAAACCAAAATTATAGTGTAGCAAGATAAGATAAGGAAAACAAAACATATAAGCACTACAAACTGTTTAAATTCGTGGTTGCATTTAGTTCATTGTATATAATGAACTTCTTTCAGACATTTAATTATACTAGTCGGATGAGAACATTTACATTACGAGGGGACGGGCCATAACATTACGAGGGCGTAAATAATTAAAAATGAAATCCCTCGTTCTCAAAGCATCAACATAAATACGTGTGCAACTGACAACTTTCTAATGCTCTTTACTTTAGTTCTTTTGATTCCTCCGTTTATTAAGGTTCAATTTGGGATCTCCACCGCATATCATTTTCTCTAATATCCCATCTTTTTCGATGTGAATAGATTTTCGGCGAGGAATGACAAACCCTAAAGTTTTCCGTGTGTTGTTCTTTCTTTTACCCTATATAGTGCTCGATTTCGGTATGTTATTCATACAAATCAACAACCCATCAATTACAGGAAAGTCATCTAAGCCATAATCCTATATTGAAATAGAAATCAAAGGACCTGCCTGTGAAGACGAAGAGAAGTGGTGGGTAATTTCATCCCCAAGTCAAGTGTCCAAAGTCAGCAAAATTTGACTACAGATATCAACTTGCAGTGATATGTCAACAAAGGAACACAACAAATGTGATTTCATGCGATTAAATGAAATTACAGGCATCAACTACATGTTTCAGAAGCAGAAGCAAAAGAAGTATACAAAGTATTACAACTTAGTGTCATCAGAAACAAGCTATGATATTTCAGAGGATAAGTAAGAGTGCAATCTCATATGCTGAGCAGGACTACTTCCCTCAAGTGAAGATCTTAGACAATCTAAGGCTACTTTCTCCCCGGCTCTTTTTGCAAGCTTGCAAGGAAATAAGAAACAAGATAGAAGCATACATACAGGAATTGCTGACAAATATTTGTGCGGTTGGCATGGTCCAACACAATCCAAGAATCAAAGCTTTATCAAAATGGAAAGGCTGATGTATGAAATATCGTATGTGAATTGTCCATGTTTTTGTGTACCTCTATATAGGTGTCTGTACTTCCACTCTACCCCATGCAAATCCCTTGCGACAAATTCTTGAGATGGCCTTTGTTGTTTGAATTACTGCAGATTATAGGTAGTCAAAAGAATAGAACATACTAATACCATAAGCTTATCAATATTGCGCCTAACAACCTAGACCACCTGCCAATCTGCCATCCCAAGAAGCAGTTCACCCTTGAAGTTAGAAAAATAGAAAGTGAATCTCAAAATAATATTGTAGATTCACACTTTATACATGAAGAGGTCAATGGATGATGAGAACTTAAATTTGCTGCAGTACCCGTATGTGGCCAATCTCAGATGGCAAAGAGCCCAAGAAATTGTTCGTACTAATACCCCTGCATGTTCAAGTTTGGAAACCAAAAAAGGTTATTTCCAGCTATTCTTAGAACCGAAGTGAAGGGCTGCAGATCTACTATCCTTAGTGCCACAACCAATTTAGGAAACCTAATCCCCGTACACAATTCCGGAAGATCCAAAAAAAAAAAAAACATGGACAATTTAATGTATAAAAGTGAAGCAAATTCAAAATCAGCTTCAATGCATACATTTGATTGAACATAACATCACAAGACAACATTGATAATGCATCTTCAAACACAACGGACTATCATTAATTTAGTTAATAAACAAATGAAAAGGGGGAAATAAATTAAGAAATGATACAATAAATCATTTATGTTCAGCAGTATGAAAGTGAAGGTCTTGCCTTCTTCAAAACTTGAGAAGCGCTGCTCCTCTAGCAACCTTCAGTGCTAATGAAGAAGATCCTCTGAGTCACGCCTCTACCTCAAGCTCTGTGGTTACCAAGGTACAATTGATTCATAAAATAATAAAGATTTATTATCTTCTTTTGATGATGATATATCTAAGTTTGCTCTGCACAAAGCACGTTTTGCTTGATTGTATCCAGAGCGACGAGTGCATCGTTATTATGTTTAGATCAACAGAGTATAGAACTGATTGAAGCTGCACTTTCTGCATTTTAGATCTACAAAATTACTGCAGTTGTTTTAAATATATCCAAATCATATCCAATCACTGCACTCCCCAGTGTTATTCATACTTACCCTCAATGCCTCATTAACATCCTCCAAAGACCAGTGTGGTTCAAAACAAATTTGCTGACTACATCGTTCAATCAGAGGCACAAAATTCAATGGAATTTCTACAACTGAGAAAATGGTCTTTGTTTGTGCATGCATACAAAAGCAACATCAGCTTCTTTGTTTTGCAAATGCTCCTGAACTGAGGAGGAACTTGTTGACATGCAGCTACTATTTTGTAAGCATTTTGGTGGCTTCTCCCTGCTATCCAATAAAATTTGGCCCTGAAATTCAAAGATGCAAATTCGTGATTTTTAGATTTCTCAAAATCATAAAGAGTAATTATGGTCTCTGAAATATACCTAGACCATATTTTTTTCTGTTTTCTGGATGTGTATGAATAAAGATCCTACCAAAAAGACCATCACAAAGACGTGATTAGCAAAACCAACAATATACAATTTACGTTATTATAAAGCTTCTGTATGAAGATGTTATCACCATAAGTTTTATCAACTACTTAATCAGTAATGCTTGCATCACCAGTATACTATTAGAATGAGTACTATGGGACTATAATGTCAGTTTGTCAACTGCAAACGCCCAACCCTACTCAAAAAGTCCCAAATAATCAAGTTATCATATAACATCAACTTCATAGAACTTTTGCACCGTTTATAATCGATTGCTACATCCATCGATTAAATATACTTCAAGAATTGTACGTACGACTAAATATACTTCAAAAACTGTTTTATTAGATCCAAAATAAGGAAACAATAATAATTTGGCTTCGCCCGCCTACCATTAGAACATTGCTTCTTCTTCTTCTCCTTATCGACATCGACACTGACACCAAAATCATCAATTCCAACGACCGCCACAGGCGGATGCTGTTGCTCAGCAACAATTACCCCCATACTTCAACTTTCAAAGTTTACTCTCAAGAAAATCAAACTAAACTAACTGTTTCAGATCGAAAACTAAATGGCTTAACCTAAAATTCTAAGATTAATCTCTCTCCAAGTAACTATATTGAGTGCAAGCACACCTCATCACTTGACTGCAGCTACATGATTCAATAGGCATGAATAAATCGTTAACGCTATGGAATCAAGCTAAATAATCATAGTCACA
This sequence comes from Fagopyrum homotropicum, assembly GCA_033239125.1. Classification (NCBI taxonomy): domain Eukaryota; kingdom Viridiplantae; phylum Streptophyta; class Magnoliopsida; order Caryophyllales; family Polygonaceae; genus Fagopyrum; species Fagopyrum homotropicum. The sequence continues at coordinate 118,161,498 of BSWB01000003.1, forward strand.
TTAGATTGACACACTGAACATAAACTGTCATAAACAGGAGTTGATAAATCTATAAAGGCCTTTAAAAGAGTTGTAGCCACAAATCCTTCTTACATGCGGATATTAATAGGCATAGATTATCTCGATGATCCATATTATCGATCCATATTATCGATCCAAACCAGATCTAAAATGCCATTCATGCAACTTAAGGAGATCTAGCTTTCCAAGATCCGTATACCCTGTATAAATATAAAGAATGCCAATGAGTGACGGTCCCTCCATAAAACACTTAATAATATAAAAGATTGCTTCGGATAACAATAAAATGCAGGGAGCTAACCTTTGCTTTCGATAACTGAAAGAAAACACAAACATGACAAGCAAGCTGCTAGAAATATCAAATTTCAGTAATTTTACAGAAACTGAAGAGCGGGACTGGTTTGAATTTCTTTTTTCAGAATCAAACTTTAATTTTAAAAAGAAAGTTATTGCTTGATAAAGGTTCCATACCGTTGTCAAAATGTATATACTATAGTCCATTAGTATAATTAAGTTACTCACCCAAGAAGGAAAATGGACTCCATATGATGGCAAAAACTCCAGGGATTTCCCAGACAAATATAACCTCAAGAAAACAAGCCAAAATTTCCACAACCATGACGGAAGGTATCTCAATGTACTTGTTGAAGATGCCAAGGGCTCCATACACCTTCAAAGTGAAGAGTGTATGCATCGGACAAATATAATATAACAAATAGTCATTGTTGAGGTAAATATAGGCAAAAAACAAAAATAAGTTAAGTCGCCACATCATCTGCAAGAAATAGAAAACAAACACCATGGAAGTATCAATAGGCATACTCATCAGATCTATCAATCAAAAGCATTCTCTGGCTGACAAAATAAAAATAAGGGGATATAAAGGAAACAAGACAGACAGGATGAATTTGTGACCGAAGAGAAGAACGGTCTGCTACCTAAAAGTGTAAATAAAGCAAAACCAACCAACCAAGAGCTCAAGTAATTGAATGCTTCTTCATAGGAAGGGAAAATATGGAGCTAGCTTGACCAAAAAAAGTAAGAGACTATCGCCATGAACTAAGCAGAAAATAAATTTGAACTCTTAAACCTTTTTTTTATTGGGAGTAGTTCAAATCTGTTATTTATAAAGCTACTCTATAACCTAAGGAAAACCAGTATATAATGCAAAAAAATTTAAGAATAAACAAACTCAAGCAATTAAACAAGCTACTTATCACAAAAAACATCATGAATACAGTCCAATTAGACTATACATACTTGGCAGGGATGAACTATGTTAGTCTTTATCATTTCAGTTTATGCTACGCGATGCCAAAGACAGTTGATTTCCTGCTAAAAAAAGATAAGAAATTTAATTAGACACAATTTCCAAGTATTCATCCAAAAAAAGCAATTTTAACACCAATACCTAATACAATTGGAACACTATAGCCCCACCAATTGCTTGACCGCCTGTTGACAGTCTGCTCGACAGGAAGCTGTTGGAGACGAAGGTACTGCTGCAGAACCGAAGAGAGTGCATAAGAAAGCAGTGAAAAGACAACAGACTAAATCATCTCATAGGTGTACTAATCAAAGACATACAAACTTAAATGAATATATATGTTATACATAAATCAAAAACTCAAAACATCTACTTGGTAACAAGATATTAGACAAGAGCAATACATATTAAAACAAAGAAGTTGCTAGGATTTGTTCCCCAAATAGAAGCAAAGGACAACATTCAACTAAACATGAACTTAAATGGCATCACAAAGTGCAACCTACATGAAATATTTTCAGTTTCTTGAACCAGTTGCAGTTTAATTTTGCAGCAGCAATGATTTGACCAAGCGGATTCAGCTTGCAACAGGCCACGTACACAAACAATTTTGGCGGGATGTTTCTCTTTGTAATGCTTCCTGGAGACATCCTTGTTGTAAAGGATCACAAATTAGCTTTTAAAGGGACCTAAACTACAGCTAATAGAAACCAAAATTAAAAAAAATAAAATTACAAACCATTTAGGTTTGAGGTTCTGCTCGCCAGCAATGTGAGATGTTTTTGTCTGCGCACAAATTGCAAAAGGAGACCTTTAAGATACAAATTAGGCACATAGACAAAAAGAAAAAGAAAAAGCAAGCATAAAAGCATACATATCTATACCAATTCACAAATGAAGGAAGAACAACGGAAGCTTCGGCGAACATCACACCTTCAATTACGCTCCAGAAAGCGAAAGCTAACCCGTGGCATCTCTGTGAGTGAACCTGGTAAGAGAAAATTTGGGGGAAATTACTGTGCAAAACGTGGACAGAGGACCATAGATTTAAGGCGCGAGTCGAACGGAGATTAAGGCCATACCTGAGATCGAAATCGATAAACTCGATAGAAAGATCGAGAGAGGATGAAAGTTGAGGATGGAAGAAGAAGCCTCCACAGTCGGCCAGGGCTTTTTACGGAGAGCAAAATCATCGGAGGACGAAAAGAAGACACGTGAATCAAAATTATGACTCATCAAATAGGGGCAAAAAATGAAACCTAAAACAGGAAAAGGAGCAATTGTGAAAAAAGCTATGAAATTGAACAAACAAAAAAAGAAATTGTACCGATCAAACGAGGGAGATGAAACCCTGAGGCAATCGACAAGAAGAAGAGCTCCAAGCCCCGTAAGTCCCCACTATGTCGATGCCGATCTCGTTCCTCCTATCATCCGGAACGACGTCAGTCCCCGTCAGAGAAGATAATTGCGGGTGCTTGGAAGTCTTTAGGTTTTCTAATGTTGCTGAGAGATTCAGGAGATGAAATCAAAGGGAAGAGAGAAAGTATATCTGGATTAGAGATTCCATGACAAATCAGTTCCATAACCTGCCAAACGGCGATGAAGAAGCCGTGCTTCTTGATAGCTCCTGCGAGCTCAGGCGACCGACGGTTGACAGAGGTCGGAGAGCAGAAACGATGATAGTGCACTGGAGACGCAAACGGCGAGGAGGTGTAGGCGGAGAGAAGACGGTGCCGTGAGAGGAAGATCTGAAAGATTTTGGGGAGAGAAGAGGAGACAAAGAAGATTATCCGATAAGCTGTACAAAAGCGGTGGTGAAAACATCGGCTCGGTTGGTTGCACTACCGCTTATGCTACAAACCTTAGGTTCGTATGCTGAAGGTTAAAGGGACTACATTTATTGGTAAGTTTTTTTTATGTTTAACTCTTGCCTGAATATTTATTTTTCCCTATCATTAATCAATTTGAGAGACTGAAACTAAATGTGAAAAAGGCGGAATAAAGCAATACTTGATGATCATCTGGTCTAGTGTGACATGAACGACGTAGCTCGATTCCTCAATTCCTCTTCTTAGCATGAGGTTGAAAGTTTTTGAGTTAAAAATTAAAATTGAATTTTAACAAATGAAGAAGAAATTCAAATTTTGAATGACGTAGAGATAATTTGACCGTACATGTCACGTATAATTAGTCTGCAGATATTTAGATATCGTTAACCACAGAATTCCATAAACCTAATCTATACTGGAAGAACCGAACAAACAAGTCATCAATACAGCCGAGAAACTAAATGTAGGTCTATCATAAGCTGTTAATCTGAAATGTGAATATGGATATAATGGTTGGAATCAAGTGCGAGAATGACAAATATAGAATATTGAGCTTAGCATAGTGAAATCACCTATTCACACTTTGGAATGGTCTCTGCTAATCAAAATCAATTTGTTCGAAGAACCACAGTGTCCGGGTATGAAGGGTATCAAAGGTTACATGTTGGCTCTATTCCCACTTGTATTTCGTTGAAGAAAAGAAGGGGTTTGAGTTGAGTACCATATTCACACCATAGGTATATATATACATGTGCAAGGGTATCATATAATAGTACAATTGTCATATTTGGCCCAACTTACTTTACAATACTAATAACCAAATTGAAGCAGCATGATTGTTAATATGGTATTTAGATGCAATAGAGAACGTGAGACAATGAACATTACGCTTGGTAGCTTTGAATATAGTTTGAAAGTTCAGATAAATTATGAACAATTTAACACGAATATTTATAAGAGGGGTTTTATCGAATATTTCGAATCCACAATTTAATAAGTTCTTTAAGTATAGGTCAGATTGAATTAATATATCATACCTTCGAAATTAAGAAATTAGACAGTGTGATGCCGTCGGAGAGGTGAATGCTTCTTTTTTTTAATGCCCAACGATCTATACATAGTCCTACTCCCTTCCGATATCGGCAACCTAATCATATTTACTCGCCGCCTCGATGTTGAACACTACGTGCATTTTTTTGCCAAGTTTGATTACGGTTTCCGAAGAAGGTCTTTGATTCGGGCGTCGGAGATACTACCTTACCTCAAAAATCATTTCGTGAGTTTCCTTTGTATTATTGAACTTAGCGACACTGTAAGATTGAAAATAGGTGGTTTGTTCATCAAGTAACGAATGGTGAACTCGATCCGAAACTGAAAAATAAACCGGTTTGTAACCTTATTGTTCCCTTATAATATGTGAGGTTTAAAAAAAATGCATACTTCCCTATGAATTTCATACTTTGTAAACCCCTAAACCCCATAACAAGCCCAATAATCTCCTTAATGAGATTAGCTGTAATGACAATACTCTCAAACGACATTATTCAAGATTAAATAATTTTGTTACAACATATTTATCGTGGTGGCATTATGCATCACCATTGAAATGCGGAATAGGCAGATAAAATAGTTTATCCAATACTCTAGAAGGGGGGGATGAATAGAGTATGGAAACTTTTCGCAATCTTAGGATAGGTAAGACCTTATCGAAAGAGATAAGACCTTATCAATTGAGATAAAGTCTTACTCGTAATTATAAGACCTTACACGTTTCTCTAAGATTGGAATTAAGTGTAAAGATTTAGACAAACCAAGAATATAAAGAACAGTAAAGGACACGCGATATGTTAACGAGGTTCGGTCACCAACACGACCTAGTCCCCGCCTAGGATTGATTCAACCCTAGGATTCAAGTAGCTTTATTTTCCTTCTTCTTGACGAGTTCCAGATACAATCTTCAGAAGACCTTCCCTCTTCTAAACTCAGAAGTCTTACACTTCCTATCTAGCAACTCACTCACTCGAAAAGAAAAACTAAAGTACTCCAGATACAACACTCGTATCCAACGTGTCTAGAAATGATAACGGTTTGTATAATCCTAGTTGAATTGTACTATCAGCTCGAAAAAGATCTCACACTTCTTAGGGAAGTATAATGATGAAGCTTCGAATGTGAGATCGGCTCTTTGTGAGATAAGTAGAATTTATCACTCGGGTTTCGAAGTAGGCAATGAATGTGTATTTTGTTTCTCCTTCCTTGTCTCTTTAAATAGGCAAGCATATCAGCATTTTTGAGTTTAACGTTGAAGAAGATCTTGGCTGCATGATCTTAGGAGATCTTGGGTTGTTGAGATCTTGGGTTGTTGAGATCTTGGGTTGTTGAGATTTTGTTTGTTGAAGTCAAGCGGTCAAAGTCAAGCACGGTTTGTTGAGGTTGAGGAAATCTTCCAATTTTATCTTAAGAAGATTTTCCCTTAAATAACTCAACAAGAAGGAAAAGCCACTTGGACGTACGTAACTCAATTGTAGTTTTTGTCCAGTTTTGGTAAGGTCTTACCAGTTTATGTAAGGCCTTACTGAAACCTGGAAACCAAGGTTTTCTGTAATATGGTAAGGCCTTACCTGACACTGTGAAGACTTTACCAATACTTGTAAGATCTTACCAAAACCTGGAAACCAAGGTTTTGGCTTTCATCAACCATAAGTAATGTCTTATTTATCAAGGTGGAGTTAACAATCTCCCCCTTGATGAAAGACAAAACTTATGATCTATTTCCTGCATTTGAACAACACAACAACAAACAATATAACATAACATAAGCGCATATGTAGGATCAAATTTTGAAAACGATCGAATCAATGCAAGTTTTTCAAAAACTAAAAACAACCAAACCAAACCCCAAACCAAGAGTTTTCAAAACATTTCAAAAGACAAATATTCTCCCCCTTTTTGTCTTTCAGCAAGAAAAAGTTAGAGCTTGAAAAGATCAATCTTCATCATCCGAGACTTCAACCACTTCTTCAAACCATTGCCCATAATTTGAAGAAGAACTAGCTCGTTTGCCACGAAAACGAGCACGCACCTTTTCCCTCCATCTATCCTGTGCCTCACCAGTTGTGGTCCAAGCCATCAATTTTGCTAAGTGTTTTTCCTGCTCATTTCTGTACTTCTTGACTAAGCCATATTCCTCCACTGTCAAAACAGACGGCTCAGGTACGACGGGTCGAAGAATGCACCTTTTTAGCACCTTGCGTTCACAATTAATTACCACATTCTGACACACTTCTTGAATGTGTTCCACAGCATCCTCATCCAAAGGCATGATTGTAGTAGTTGCCCTATGAGCTAGAGATGTCAAAAACAATAACTGATTAAGCTTCTCATTGACCATTAAAAGCTTCTCATGAGTATCATCTTGTCTATCCACAATATCAGCTCTAGCAGTATTCAAATCTTTTCTCAAGGCATCCACTTCGGCCTCTAAATCTTGAATTCTCTGTTCAGAAGAAAGTGGAGCAGTTGATTGATGTTTCTTCAGAATCCATTCTCCAGATAAAGTTTTCTCAACTTCAAGCCTTCCCCAACAGTCCTCATCAATTTGACCCTTATGATAAACCTTATCCTCATCTGTAGTATCAATTTCAAAGAACTCGAAGATCTTTGGAAATAAGTTGGCATAAGGAAGAGGGGCTGTCAAAGGAGTGTTTACAGTATGCATCATATAGGATAGAATGAGGTTAGGAACATCAATAGCATACCCAGTAAGGACCAAATCCAGAATTTCTAAGAGATTGTCAGTTACAATCTCTCTGGAGTGCTTTCGTGGTAAGACACACCTAGCAAGCAAGGTGAATACAATTTTGGCCTCTAAAGTTAAGACATTATGGGTTTGTTTTTGCTTTGGCTTTGAGGAGGTAGCACCAGAAGGAATTGGTTTCTCAAAAAATGTTTTCTGGGCATGGGCAAGACATACATTTTTCGAAGGATGAGTTTTGGTGTCGATTTCCTCAGGAACTCCTAAAATAATTGCTAAAGAAGAAGCAGTTAGGGTAATTTGCCGTCCTTTAATCTGGGAATGAAGAGTCAAAATCCCCTTTTCTCGGTGTGCAGTGAGGTTGACAAAGAAGAGACGAGTAAGACGAGGAAATGCAAAATCACCCAGATTAAACAAACTCCATATATTAGAACATTTCAGCAGATTGACACACGGCAGATTCATAGACTCAAGAAATCGTTCATCAATATTTTCACAGAAACTCAGGGGACGATTAGCAAATCCATCTTTCCACATTCCCGCTTTAGTATAGTTCAAGAACCAAGAAAAAGGTTCTTCACTACTAACCTCAAATCCAGACGGTGGAGATCGAAGACGATGTTGAGGTGTCTCCTTTGCGGCTGGGGGATAAATGGGTTGAGCCACTTGCCGAGAAGGAGAGGGAGTAGACATCGAAGAATCGGAATCCGGATTGTACTCCTTTACAACAGCTTTGCCTTTTCTAGCCGCCGATCGCTGCTTCTTGGATGTTGGAGCAGAGGACTGAGTCGAAGAACGTTTGGGAGCCATCGTCGATTAGGGTTTGAGAATGAGAGAGACGAGAAGTCGGAGAGTTTAAAGAAGCGGAGAAGAGAATCCGAATAGAATATCTTTGAAGATTTTATATAAGACGGAGAGAGAGAGAAGAAAATCTTTGTAAAAGAAATCTTTGTAAAATTTTAAGTAATTTTAAAAGATTAAAATTATAACCGAAAGATTTTCAAAAATAAAATAATCTATTAGTTATATATCTATTGAGATAATAACTAAAAGATTTGATCCAATTTAATCTTTTAAACAAAAATCAAGAACATACTATTATTTAGTAAGGCCTTGAGATGTATTGTAAGATCTTATTCTAAAGAATAAGATCAGTGTTTGTAACACTATTGTAGTAAGACCTTGAAATGCATGTTAAGGTCTTAATGTAGGGAATAAGATCAATATTGTAAAACAATAATTGCTCCCCCTACATTTGTGCCTCCCTGTTAAGCATACCAAGTTCTAACCTTATGAAGTTGAATCTCTCTTCGGGTAAAGGTTTTGTAAAGATATCGGCCAGTTGTAGATCGGTAGAAATGAATGTCAAAGACACATCACCTTTTTCTACATGATCACGTATAAAATGGTGTCTCACATCTATATGTTTCGTTCTTGAATGCTGTACAGGATTTTTCGAGATAGAAATAGCACTGGTATTGTCACATTTTATTGGTATATCTTTAAAGTTGAATCCAAGATCCTGGAGTTGTTGCGCAATCCATAAGATTTGCGAACAACAAGCTCCAGCAGCAATATATTCAGCTTCGGCTGTTGAAAGAGCCACTGAATTTTGCTTCTTGGAATGCCAACTTATTAGTGAAGTACCAAGAAATTGACAACACCCTGAAGTGATTTTTCTATCCACTTTATATCCTGCAAAATCAGCATCGGAATATCCGATAAGACCGAAACTACTTTTTGTGGGATACCATAGACCTATATCTTTTGTACCATTAAGATATCTTAATATCCTTTTTACCGCAATGAGATGTGATTCCTTTGGGTTAGCTTGAAATCTAGCACACATGCAAACACTAAACATAATGTCAGGTCTACTAGCAGTAAGATATAGTAAAGATCCGATCATACCTCGATATTCTTTTTGATTTACTTGTTTGCCGGTAAGGTCTTGATCCAAAGAGAGAGTAGAGCTCATTGGTGTTTTGGCTATTTTTGATTCATTCATCTTAAACTTCTTTAGAAGGTCTCTTGTGTACTTTCCTTGATTGAGGAATATGCCCTTTTTGCTTTGATGTACTTGTAGTCCAAGAAAGAAGGTTAATTCACCCATCATACTCATCTCAAATTCCTTGCACATGATGTCAGAAAATTCCTTGCAAAGAGATTCATTAGTTGCTCCAAACAAGATATCATCCACATAAATTTGAACAACAAGAATATTCTTTCCATGAGTTTTAATGAATAAAGTTTTGTCGATCAACCCTCTTTTGAAGTTATTTTCCAGAAGATATTTTGAAAGTCGCTCGTACCAAGCTCTTGGGGCTTGCTTTAAGCCATAAAGAGCTTTGTCAAGCTTGAAAACATGATCTGGAAATTCATTACTTTCAAAGCCAGGAGGTTGAGCAACATAAACTTCTTCATCTAAATAACCATTCAAAAAGGCGCATTTTACGTCCATTTGAAAAAGTTTAATACTCATGTAAGATGCAAAAGCAAGAAGTATGCGAATGGCTTCAAGCCTGGCTACGGGAGCAAAAGTCTCCTCGTAGTCAATACCTTCCTCCTGATTGTAACCTTGAGCTACAAGACGAGCTTTATTTCGAATGACATTACCACTTTCATCAAGTTTATTTCTGAAAACCCATCTTGTCCCGATAACTGATTTGCCTTTGGGTCTTGCTGTAAGTGTCCATACTTTGTTTCGCTCGAACTCGTTTAGCTCATCTTGCATAGCAATAATCCAGTCGGGTTCTTGAAGAGCTTCAGTATATTTCTTAGGTTCTACAAGAGAAACAAACGCATGAAAAGCACACAAATCTTTTAATTTAGATCGAGTTTGTATTCCAGATGAGGGATCAGAAATAATATCCTGAGTTGAATGCGATGATGTATGTTTGAATTTCCTCCGGACATTTCTCTGATTATAAGCATCGGGTTCAGAATTTATAGGCAGTGGGGAAGATGGCTCTTGTTGCTCAGGTGGTGATGTATCTTCATGATTGGTTTCATTTGTAAGATCTTGAGGGGGTGCTTCAAGGTCTTGAGACCCATCTGTAAGATCTTGAGATGGTTCTGTAAGATCTTGAAATGGCTCTTGCATATTTCTGACGTTCTTATCAACTTCTTCTTCCTCTTTCTCGTGTTTATTTAGATCAAGATCTGCAAAGCTCTCACTCAAGATACCATTATCATTTTCATCAAACAAAACATGGATACTTTCTTCGACTACTTTGGTACGTTTATTGTATACTCGATAAGCCTTGCTTTGAGTCGAGTATCCGAGAAATGTACCTTCGTCGCTACGAGCATCAAATTTTCCAAGATTATCCTTCCCATTATTATGTACGTAACACGTACATCCAAATGGTTTAAAGTAAGATATACTTGGTTTTCTTCCTTTAAAAAGCTCATAAGGGGTTTTCTTTAAAATTGATCGAATCAAACATCTATTAAGAATGTAATTTGCTGTATTAACAGCTTCTGCCCAGTATGACTTAGGCAGATCATTCTCTAATAGCATTGTCCTAGACATTTCCTCTAGGGTGCGGTTCTTTCGTTCCACAACCCCATTTTGTTGAGGTGTTCTAGGAGCTGAGAAATTATGGGAAATACCATATTTCTCACAAAATGCATCAAAGTCTGATTGATCAAATTCTCTACCATGATCACTTCTAATAGAAACAATTGGTAGGTTTTTCAAAGTCTGTAATTCCTTACAAAGTTTTGAGAAGTATAAAAGTGCTTCAGATTTCATTTTTAAAAAGAAAACCCAAGTAAATCGAGAATAATCATCAACAATAACAAGAATATATTGCTTGCCTTTGGGAGATTTGACGCGCATAGGTCCACAAAGATCCATGTGGAGAAGTTCAAGAGGTCTAGTAGTACTTACCACTTGCTTCTTTTTGAAAGAACTACGAGTATGTTTACCTCTTGAGCAAGCATTGCATAATTCATCTACCTTGAACTTTAGGTCAGGAAGACCTCTTACAAGATCTTTTGATTTTAGTTTGTTAAGAGAATGTAGACTGATATGACCAAGTCGTCTGTGCCATAGTCTTGAGTCATCTGATAAGACCTTGAGACATTTTAGATTTGTCCCTGCAATTTGGTTAGTATTAACAGCATAAATATTATTATCCCTGTGAGTTGTTAGCACTAAATTTCCTGTCATCTCATCTCGAACTTCACACTTCCTCTTGTCAAAGCTAACACAATTTCCTTTATCACAAAGCTGAGAAACACTGAGAAGGTTATATTTTAAGCCATCCACCAAATAAACATCTTTAATATTATTATTTGAATTAAGACCAACATTACCGATACCAAGAATGTCACATTTTCCTTTGTCACCAAGAGTTATGGTGCCAGTGGTTTTCTTCTTTAGAGTATCGAAAAGAGATTCTTTCCCACTCATATGTCTTGAACAACCACTGTCCATTATCCATTTTTGAGTCTTGGTGATATCCTGCAAAACAGAAAATCATCCTTTCCGGCTTGACCAATAAACAGAGTTAGATCCATTATGGGGGTAGACCATGTTAGATGGCCTAGTCCCTTTGGGAACCCATATGTGTTTTACCCGTTCATTTAGACGTACAGGAAAGGTATTTCTAATGATGTATGGATCTGTTCTCCTATATGGACAGGTTTCTTTTACATGACCCTTTCTACAACAAAAGAAACACGTAGGAGATCTCCAATTTCCTTTTGCTTTAACGAATGTGGTAGTGGGTTTAGCAGGAAAATTCCTGTTATATCCTATTCCACTTCGATTTAAGGATAATTGTTGTTCTCCAAGCATTTTATCAAGAGTAGCTTTAGATTTAGTAAATTGCACAAGAGCTATTTGCTGTTCTTGACATTTTTCAGAAAGTTTCACTTTTTCAATCTCTAAGTCAGTATTACTGGTCTTAAGAGATGAGAGGTTTGCCTTTAAATCGGAATTTTCCAATCGTAAGGCCTTAACCTCAGTGTCAAGATCTGATTGTATGCTGTCAAGATCTTGAACTTTCAGCGAAAGCATTCTTATGCAAGTTTCCTGATCATTGAGCTTTTCTTGTAAAATGTTGATTTCTTTGCTGTAAGATTCTTCATTAGAAATCATGTTTTTCAGTACTTCTGATAAAACATCGATAGGACTAGATATAAGGTTTCTTACCATTCCATCCAAATGTTGATCTTGATTTTTGTCGGATTTTGCCATAAGACATAAGTTTGCATGATCATCTTCAGAATCTGAATCACTTGAGGAGTCCGAATCGCTCCAAGCTGCTACCATGGCTTTCTTGCCAAATTCCTTTTTCTTGAATTTGTTCTTCTTCTTTTGAGGACATTCTTTAACCAGATGATCTGTTTCACCACATTCATAGCAATTTAGAACACGATTCTTCTTCACGGGGTTAGAAGACTTACCTCTGTATTTAGAAGATCCAGCATTTTCTTTGTTTGAAAATTGCTTTTTCATTTTTAATATTCTAGCTAGTCCTCTTGTGATAAGAGCAAAAGGGTCTTCATCATCATCACTTTCAGAATCCTCCAGTGGTTCCTCTTTCTTTGCCTTGAGTGCCAGATTCTTAATGTTTGTTGGCACATCCCCATCGTCCTCATTGAGGATCAATTCATGGGTGATTAATTTGCCTAGCAAATCATCAAGAGCGAGTGTATTGAGGTTTTGGGCTTCTTCTATAGCCGTTACCTTGGGACCCCATTTTGCTTTAGGCAAGCATCTAAGTATCTTTCTGACTTTTTCTTCATTGTTGAAAGTCTTTCCCAATGAGTCAAGATTGTTAATGATCTCCGTAAAACGGGTGAACATTACTTTGACTGACTCATCTGGGATCATTTTAAACAATTCGTATTGCCTCAGAAAGATACTAATTTTGTTTTCTTTGACCTGGCTGGTTCCTTCATAGGTGACTACTAATTTATCCCATATTTCTTTAGCGGATCTGCATGAAGATATACGATTAAATTCATCAGTACTTAAACCACAATATAAAAGATTAATAGCCTTGTAGTTTTTCGCCACGCTCTCAAGATCCTTCTAATTGAATTCAGCTTCTGTCTTGTTTACTGTTTTACCGTCGGGATCTTCCTTGGTAGGAGTGAGAGGTCCGTTCTTGATAATATGCCACAGTTCCAAATCTTGATCAATGATAAACATCTGCATCAATGATTTCCAGTGCATAAAGTTGTTTCCTACAAAGAGAGGTGGTCGAGAAATTGATCTTCCTTGACCAAATCCACCTTGACCTTCACCTGCCATTAGTTAGCCTCATAGATAATAATATCTAAGAAAACGTGAGTTAGGCTCTGATACCAATTGAAATGCGGAATAGGCAGATAAAATAGTTTATCCAATACTCTAGAAGGGGGGGATGAATAGAGTATGGAAACTTTTCGCAATCTTAGGATAGGTAAGACCTTATCGAAAGAGATAAGACCTTATCAATTGAGATAAAGTCTTACTCGTAATTATAAGACCTTACACGTTTCTCTAAGATTGGAATTAAGTGTAAAGATTTAGACAAACCAGGAATATAAAGAACAGTAAAGGACACGCGATATGTTAACGAGGTTCGGTCACCAACACGACCTAGTCCCCGCCTAGGATTGATTCAACCCTAGGATTCAAGTAGCTTTATTTTCCTTCTTCTTGATGAGTTCCAGATACAATCTTCAGAAGACCTTCCCTCTTCTAAACTCAGAAGTCTTACACTTCCTATCTAGCAACTCACTCACTCGAAAAGAAAAACTAAAGTACTCCAGATACAACACTCGTATCCAACGTGTCTAGAAATGATAACGGTTTGTATAATCCTAGTTGAATTGTACTATCAGCTCGAAAAAGATCTCACACTTCTTAGGGAAGTATAATGATGAAGCTTCGAATGTGAGATCGGCTCTTTGTGAGATAAGTAGAATTTATCACTCGGGTTTCGAAGTAGGCAATGAATGTGTATTTTGTTTCTCCTTCCTTGTCTCTTTAAATAGGCAAGCATATCAGCATTTTTGAGTTTAACGTTGAAGAAGATCTTGGCTGCATGATCTTAGGAGATCTTGGGTTGTTGAGATCTTGGGTTGTTGAGATCTTGGGTTGTTGAGATTTTGTTTGTTGAAGTCAAGCGGTCAAAGTCAAGCACGGTTTGTTGAGGTTGAGAAAATCTTCCAATTTTATCTTAAGAAGATTTTCCCTTAAATAACTCAACAAGAAGGAAAAGCCACTTGGACGTACGTAACTCAATTGTAGTTTTTGTCCAGTTTTGGTAAGGTCTTACCAGTTTATGTAAGGCCTTACTGAAACCTGGAAACCAAGGTTTTCTGTAATATGGTAAGGCCTTACCTGACACTGTGAAGACTTTACCAACACTTGTAAGATCTTACCAAAACCTGGAAACCAAGGTTTTGGCTTTCATCAACCATAAGTAATGTCTTATTTATCAAGGTGGAGTTAACAACCATAATAAATTAAATTGAGTATAGAACATTCCATCAATATACACATTTATGATCCAAACTTACTAACCAAAACCGGATCTCCCCTCCCCCCAAACTCAAAACTAATCTCAGTGTAAGAAAGAGCGTCCAAATCCACGAGTTAACTCTTGAGACCCAGAAGTAGACGAAGAAGGGTCTAACCCTAAGTAACCCAAAAACCCATTGTGAAGAAGCGTAGTCTTCTTCTTCAAATACGCTGAGACTGCCCTGTTTGCCGATCTCCGCCTCGACGACCCTTCGCCGACTGACCTAAAGCTCGAACAAGTCTTCTCATCGTCTCCATTAGTCCATTGAGCCTCTTTCTCTCGTTATTCAGGACACCACTAAACAATACAGAGGAAACAGAGTATTTCTTCGTTTTTCAGTCGACCTTCAGATGTGCTTCTAAATAGTAGAAAATCCTTCAATTTCCATTTCTTGAAGCCTCTAGAAGACGAATTCAAAGATTTGCTTCTGCTCGAGAGCAAATTCCGAGACTCTGAGAGGAGACATAGAGCGGTTGATGCCTTTTCTAGGCCCAGGTCTCGAGCCAGGCTCTTGAGCCCGACTCGCGTGCGTTGAATGGCGGCTTTGAAAGGGTCGAAAACTGGGTCAGGCCTCTATTTAGGAGTTTTGAAATTGGGGAATTAGAGACGTGGGGGCGGGTGAATGACAGGAAAGGATGGTTGATGGCTCTCTTGTAATTTTGAACAATGGGAAGGGTAAAATTTTGAATGATCCTAAGGAGTCCTCCGCTTTTATATATAATAGTGAAGCCGCGCGCGCAACGCTTTTTATTTTGTTTCGTATGTGCTGGGAACATAAATTATAGTACACTCAGTCACAGCTGAATATAATTTGCAGATGTCGAAATGTTAAATGAAATAACGGTGTTACATAAGTTGATATATAGTGGCAAAGATCGCTTGCTATCAAGCTGTACAACTCATTTTCTACTTTCTGGATCATACTTAATCCATATTTATCTAAGACGAGTTCTCGCATGGTTAACCATGCTTGTGATAGATTTAGGTCAACGGCTGTTGAACTTTCCCTTCAAGGTTCAAAAGCCCATAAGCAATTGAATCAAAGATTTGAGAGAAAAGAACTATGAAGATATGAACGCCTTGTTTGGGCTCTTTGATATCTCCACTCTCTTTGGTTGCCTTCATGATAGAAGTACAAGACCAACATAAATTGTTAGCAGGAAGATTTAGTCGAAGAAGACTATCAAAAAAAGATACAATACGATAAATACTAATCAGACAAAATGGAGGCCATCATTGGCACAATCTTCAACTAAAATTAGCATGTATATAATTGAGAAATTAGGGAAATGAAAATTAAGAAATTCATTTCTTCTAGTGATGCAATTTATAGTTCAATTAATATCAAGGAACACAAGTACACAAATCAGAGAAAGCAAATGAGAAGAAATAACTAAGAGGATTCTATCCTGCAAAATGGAGGATATGAATTTGTTTAAGTGGAAGGCATAACTAAGATGGAGTCACAATCAAGATGTTTCATTCAAGTAAAACTCCATCTTTATGGTTTGAACCAATGTATGTTCTCAAAAGATTTCAACGACTATACATATCCAACTTACTCAAAGCGTGTTCCATCCATACGCATCACAAGCTCAAATATTTCTTCACATGTTGCCTCAACAACACCAACAACATTCATGGATCTACTACATCTTCTTGGCTACAAAAGAAGAATTTTATGGGACAAGTGAGGCAAGACTTACATAATAAAGCATATAAACTCACAAGTAATTCAGCAATATATATTCTATAAGTTAAAGTTAATCTCCCTTGGTCGGTTTTGATCTTTATACCTACAATTCAACAGAAATCAAATGCATAAATACTTGTGAACAAAATGAATTTAATTTACATGCGACTGTTATATGTTACAAAGGGGGAACAAAAAAAACAAATGTTTAGGTACGTCTAACCCTTTTCTCTTAGACTTGGATTGAAAATTACCCAACATTTTGAAGGTTCTCATGGAGAGTTCTCCTAGAGAGATTGATGCAAAAAAGTTGGAAAAGGTCTTTGTGAGATGGAGGACATGCTCACCATCTATGAGCTCTACATTTGGGCTATTAAGCCATTGATCCCCGTCTGCACAATAACCGATTAGATTGACAAGGTTGGGATGGTGAAGCAAACTCAACATGAGGACTTCCACAAGGAATTTTCTGTTTCCTTGCCACCATTTGGACTGAGCTGCTTAATAGCCATTGTCGACATTATCACAAATAAACAAAGGGTTGATTAATGTCATATACAATGATAAGTTGATAACAGATCAAGAACACATGACATACCTGATTTGACAACAATCTCTTCGCACCATAAGGAGGTGCCTTAAACGGAGAGATAAACCATGCATCTGATGCAGAAGAAAACCAACCTCGAGAGCTTTGCAGACTCTATTATCCACCTCAGGTCAGGAGCATAGCTAAACTTCTTGGAAGTCATTATGAGCTCAAGTACACCAATGTAGGACGGTCCACTAGGCCGAATACTTTATGAGTAATAGTTTCTTAATCAAGATTAAGCATAATTAGAAAATTTATAACGAAATTAGAAAAAACTACATACAAGTCAACCTAGAAATTTAAATAATTTATAAGAAAATGCATCAGGCATTCAATATACAGAAGGAGAATATAATCAATTAATTGAAAAACAAAAATGACAAACCTTTAGCTGAAGACTTGAGTTCGAGCACATTGAGACTAATTAGGGTTTAATTAATCAAACGTGAAGATCAATCAAACCAACAAGTACCAATTTTAAAAAAAGATTTGTAAATGATACAACATCGGGACTTTTTGAATTCGTGCACATTGAGTTGTACTTGCATGATGAATATTCAGAAGGAATGTCAAACCTATAGCAGAAGACTTGCCAATCAAACCTATATGCATGATGAACATATATGAATTTGAAAGGTGAAAATGACAACCAAAAAAATTTAGCAAGTACAATTCACATACGAAAAGGAAAGAGGACTCAGAGGAGTGTTGACAAGGTAATAACTTGAGAGGCCGAAGTCGGTGGAGATCCATCCCGATCCTGAAGAAAAAAGAACCAGACATTCAATCAAAAGAAATGATTTCAGAAATACATATGATTCATTTACAAAACATGCATAAATTAGTAAAACGAACCACATGTAGAAATTGTAAAAACTGATTAGGGTTTAATTAACCAAACGTGAAGATCAATCACCTGCAAACCTCAGGCACATCTTGAGGCAATACAAAGAGCAAGAAGCAAGGCATTGATTCCTTTTCTTTCCTGAAAAACGTTATACAAAACCATCCACTAATTCTAAATGAAAGAACAAGAAATGTAGCACAAACACAAGGGCTATATATTGGCTCGGAAATGAAATAGTGCAAAGTATAAAACTTTAAAATTTCCCTCGTATCTTTTGAAACTTCTTGTTCGTATCAAAAGAAGTTGAGAAACTCTAACTATAATCATTATTATGCTTCCGTAAAGAATGAGATATATGGTTATTTGGCTGGAGCTACAAAAACCATAAAATCAGAATTAAAAGATGGAGCAAATAGAAAAGAACAATACACAAAGAATTTGAAAAGCAGAGAATATATGTTTGCATACATCATTAATCAATGCTTTATCTACCTTTGAATCCTACTTTTCTGAAAGTAACATACATGAATGTAGTAGAGAGCTTTCCGGTCATAGGGAATTCAAGATCTAATATATAACCATGAAATCTGCATTAACATACACTTTATTTTGTATAAGAACATATCGAAGAAAGAAAATAAATTTGAATGGAGCCTAGTTTGATGTCTTAAACCCCTAGATATCATCATAGCCATCCCAAACATCACTATACAGGTGATCCATGAAAGTAGCGGCATCCCAAAAGGGGGACCACTGCGTCCCCCACCACATTTGCTCGTCGGCAATCCACCCTCCCCACTCCTCAGCCTCCGCCGCAACCACCTTAACCCTCTTCTTCTTCTTCTTCTCCGCCGCAACCTCTCCGCTCTTCCTCTTCTTCATATTTGAAGAGGTGTGAGATGGGGTGTTCATTGCTAGCTAATATATAGAGTGCAAGTCATGCCAGCAGAATCCAATTAATAGCACCACAAGTGACATGGGATGTTCATTGCTAGCTAATGCACTCTCACTTACAGCTTTTACTTTCAAACAAGTAAACATTAATAAACATGCATATTACCCCTACTTTCAAACAAGTAAACATTAATAAGAAGTCCAGCATGCTTATTGAGAACAAAATAGCCTCTGAGTTGTTCATGGAGGCTTGGTTGATTACCACCTTGAGCGCTCTAGTACGATTCTTCGCTGATTGCTTGTTCCCTCCTACAAAACAAAGAAAAATAATAAAAAATAAATTGACTATGAGGCAATGGACAAGGAATGTGGATGTTTATTGTTATCACTAACGATTGTAAATGTTTTGCCTGTGTTGGTTTGACCATAAGCCAGAAAACATACATTGTGTCCATCCAATGCAGTTTTGAGAATTGGTTCAACCTCAACAAAAACATCGTCTACAAAGTGCAAGAATATGAACTCTCCCTACAAATAAAAAAACTATAAATGGACCGTCTTCGGTCAGAAAATAGAATAAGAAAGAAGACTCCTTGAGTTGAATCATGTAAAAACACCTTGTCAAAGCTTCACATAAAAGCAAAGCCAAAGTGCATAAACAACGGGCCAAAGCAAATCCCGCACTCTTATTACTATAGTGTTTGTTGGTCAAATAGAGCATTTTAGAATTCCTGATATCTCAAGTTCATATAACTTTTTAAAATAAAATTGTAACTAAAAGCTACTCAACAATATGAGTATGAGCTAATGAAACAAAATTACCAATTTGAACTAACAAAGACACGCTCTTTTCATGGCCGGTAGAGCTTATTATTGTCGCAAAATTTCAAAAAGATCAGAGCTTTGATATGATATAACTCAATTCAACATTAAAGAAACAATCTTTCAAAAGGGAAGGATGGCTATGAACACCAATCCAAAACCCTTAGTACTACTGAAGAACGAAATTTGGTTTCAAGAATAACAGCTCACACGATTAGGGCAGGAGAATAAGTCATCTATGGAGGCAAAACCATCGCCTTTGACAGGTGGTTACATCAAAGCTGTTTACCACTTTACCTGTATTTTTTCCATACACAGCATCAAATCAGAAAACAACTCATAAATTTTAACCTTAAAGCAAGAGATTTGTTAAAAGAAATTATAGAACTATTCATGAAAATGAATCTTTTACTGTCAAAAAACTCAATTGTCTACAAATAGGTCAACACATTCACTATTATTCAATACAAATAATTAGAGGCTAATTTATTTCATCATAAATAAAATCCACGGCGTTAAATATGGACATGGCCCTTGATAATAATATCTCAAATATCTCATCAAAACCACGCCTTTAAATTTCCACCCACGCTGAGCTACTGCACTGCAATCTTTGAGCAAACCTCCAATCTTACTTTGACGAAAGAAGAGGTGACAACCTAGGGTTCAAATTGACAAGAGAATAATACACGGTTCTCTCAAATTAAACAACTTCATATATAATTTACAAAACTTAATGCAGATCACAAATGTTTTGCCATTCTGTAGTTGAGAAATGTTAAAGGCAAATCAAAGACAAGCAATAATAGGCAGGTTAATCTCAAGTTCTTTAGTGGTGGAATTTACCTAACATGTTTGCAGTAGAAGCATAATTAAGACCACAATAAATAAATAGTTAATAGCTAACCTACTTTAGGTTATACTGCAACAAAACACCTATTATTGTTTTGTATGATCATGATTTGAGATGTAGAAAAGTACTGAAGGACAAAGAGCAAAGAGCAAGGGCGCCACCAAAGAAAGGGGGAAAAAAGATTATAAACATGTGATTTTGTATATCTTCTCAAAGTGGCATTACCACTACATTGGGCTTCACAAATTTCATAACCCATTTTTTTTTATTATTACTACAAACTTAGCTTGATCTGATCTACATTAGTTAGACATTAATAATTGTAATCCTTTTTGCCATAATTTTTTAAGCCCTAATGAAAAAGCTTGTGCAGGTGGAAGCTAGGCATAATAAACACTCACTGAGGATTGATTGATTAGGAAATCTAGCAATGATTGATCAGAAACTATTTGACATAATAGAAAATTCAAAGCTTTCACTACAACATTTAGAAGTATTTATAGCGTTTGAAAAACGCCATAATACACATTAATAGCGTTTTTATAAACGCTATGACAGAGCCCGCTATAATAGGGTTACAACTTTTCATAGCGTTTGCACAAACGCTATGAAAAAGTGAAGATATTATAGCGTTTGTTGAAACGCTATGAAAAAGTAGACATTAATAGCGTTTGCTGAAACGCTATGAAAAAGTAGACATTAATAGCGTTTGCTGAAACGCTATGAAAAAGTAGACATTAATAGCGTTTGCTGAAACGCTATGAAAAACTAGACAATAATAGCGTTTGTTGAAACGTTATGAAAAGAGCTATGGAAAAGTGAACAATAATAAACGCTATGGAATAAGGTCATTTATTGCGTTTATAAGCGCTATGGAAATAAGTTTAAGCGTAGCATTCTTCTAAAAATATGAAAATTTTAATGGAAATGCTATGAAAAATATAATGGAAACAAATTTATTTCATTTAAAAGATTCAAAATGACACTAAACCATGAGTATTTTAAACCAATTGTTTTACGAGAGAACATAGTTTGACAATATTAATCTAAAATGGATAACAAACTAAATGTTATTCCAACTCTCACGAACAAAGATCCCTTCTTAAACTTCTTCTCTAGCTGTTTTACTTCCTCTTCAACCACTTCTTAAACTTCTTCTCTAGCTGTTTTACTTCCTCTTCAGCCACATCAATGATCTGTACAAAAGTATATTCAATATCAGATCTAATAAAACCGATCTATGAATGATCATGGCAATTAAATTTAAGAAAAAACATGCATTGACATAAGCTGGAGTTGGAAGAGAGGCCGATAAAATACAAAAGTATATCAAAAACCATGCTTCATGGTGACCAACAACTATCATTCTGATGCAAGCACAACTAATACTCTTCAATTTTTTTTTTATTATCAAGGAAGGTAGTTAGGAACTTAGGATTGGTTGACCTTGCATACTGATACACATTTACATAAAACAAATAAGCTTGTGTTGTATGCTTCTTCAAACTGAGCAAATAAGAATGGAGGTCCACAGACTATATGAAAATATAATGCAGTCCAAAAGCAACAATCTCGTGTTCAAATTTCCGACAACTATGCAAGTATCCAAAGGTCATTCAATGAAAATATGCAGAAATAAGGTATAGTGGTATCAAGACAAAGGAATCTATTTCTATTTACATGTAGTAGGATATCTTCTCAATTGTGGCTCATAACTCACTATTCACAATCAACTTTGCAAAACTAACCGATTCAATTAAAGGTGAAACTCGCTTTCTTAAAAGGTAGTCATAGAAGAACAAAAAAATTTGAAAGATATTCTCTTGCTACTACTTACCCTTGGATGCCATCATCAAAGAAAAAGAAACAAAAAAAAGTTGCTGCTCATAACCACTTGTACTAATTCCTTTATTTAAAAGGAGAACCTACATTATGCCTAGTTTTGTGGAAAGTGAAATTTTACTGGTTGATTTTTGGAAGTTCCTTATATTCAAAGTGGTTTTATGTAATCTAACTACACAATAATGCTTCTTGAAAATAATTGTATAAGTGAACTAGAATGACACCAGATGGAATTGTCTAAACATGTACATAGAAACACTGGTATGAAAAGAAAAAAAATGAAGCATATAGTCAATCCTTAACAGAAATGGTGAAACAAAAACAAGAAAGTAAGGAAATAGTCACCGATGAGAAAGTTGAGCAAATTTATCCTCTGACTCGTCATCATCATAGTTGACACTCATACGAGGTGCTAGTCCAACACCTTGAGTTCCTACACCATGAATAATAACTCCAATTTAAAATATCACCAGGCCGTTGAAGAACACAATGCAAATCATCATTCAATGTCAATTCCTGACAAAGGAGTTCCTCATCCCGAACACAAAATCCGCTCTTTCAATAAATTACATCCTAAGGATTCACAATTAGTAAAACTGAATTTATGGGTCTACGCATACACAATATTGTTCACGAGTGCCATAACACGAGTTTGGCAATTCTGACACTATTCAACGAGATCAATTATCACTTCTTGATGAACACCCTATAAGCATACCAAAGAGTTAGCCATATGAATTAAAAGCATACCAAAGCATAGTCTTGAAAAGTATAAATAACAAATAAAATTTGCTTGCAACGTGCAGCATAAAAATGATACCTCAGAATCTGCAAGCATCTCATTTAGCACATCAGTAAGTCCCTTGGCATTTATAATCTCCGCCAAGTTGCATCATGTAATCAACCATGATACATCGTCATGCTATAAAAATTAAGTGTATATATATATATATATATATATATATATATATATATATAATTAGAGTAGAGAACATGACATCGTACCAATATCAAACTATAGTTCACTTTATAGTAGGTTGAAATATAGCATGAACAATTTATCTCTTTAACTTTCACGAATGTTAATTTCAAAATTGGCCCCGAGTAATAATGAAAGTCATCAATTTTATTGCGCCTACAGTCTACAACAATACTCTTTTTCTTCCTATAATTCTATTTTTCTACTTGTAACACTAATAATGAATGAGCCATGGTTGATTTACCACACATATTTCATCTAGACAATGTGCATTTCAACTCCTATAGCAAGCTACAAAGAGCCACGTGTTTTGCCATTCATCATTAAGTTCTACCCAAAATGCAGGTCTATCATGAGCGCAAAATACTTTTTGCTTCTTAAGTCAATCAAATGCACAACTTAAAAAAAAACATATCAAATTTTACCAGCACTCAAATTAAACAGCAAATCACTCCTTAAGCAGAATCTAACTAATGTGATCCTTGATATTGAGATAGTTCATGTCAGTAAGAATGCCCAACTAACCCATGATTAATCACACAAAACTAGTTATAACATTATAACCATTATTGAATTGGGTCAATCTAACTAAATCAAAAATACCCAAAGAGGGAGAGTTGAACATTTGTTAATTCTTGATCGAAATATGTACTCAATGCATGTTGTGAAATTTAGGATGGGTCACTACAAGATTTAAGACTTTGTCAATACACAGACTCTATACACACCATTATGAGCTCCAAACTATGTAGACAATTCATTACTGAACACAAAATCAGAGAATTTAGGGGAAATCAAAATGTAGGATTGGGAGAGGGTAAACCTGTTTGATGTCCCCATAAATACACAAAAAATTCAAGACTATCAACAATACACAAAACTATAAACAAAGAAGGCAACCCACTAATCTATATTGTATCCTCAGTTACAAACAAAACCTGTTTGAGGTCCACATAAACTCCAATTACTTCAAATTTAAAGTAAACTCAAATCAAATTTGAGTAGCTTGTAAACATTAATAAATTTGAAGAAAATGAAATTGATATCTTTTTTTTTTTGGTGTGAAAATTGATATGTATTAAGCTGCACATCTTAAGATTATAATTTAACCAAAGAATGAGATTTTAGAGGGAACGGGTATAGGGAAATCTTACAAGGATGAGATCACTGGTTGAGAACTGTAATCAATAGTCACAAGAAAATTATTACCAACAACAACAACAACCCCATACCCGTCCTTCTCACCTATTTATCGGTGTTAGGGTTAATCTTCTCACAATTGGGTTTTCGGAAATGAGGAAGCAAATCAGGAACTGACAACCGCAAATTGAAATAGATGAAGATATAAATCAAGTCAATGAAAAAAGAACTAACCTGAGTCGAGTATTCGGTAGAAAATATGGAAGGAAACCGTGAAGAAATCCGACAGGCCGGCGATGACGATTAAGAAGAAGGAATTGGGAAGGCACATACATAAACTAAACCCAAATGACAAGGCCGTGAAGTTTGCTGCTAACATAACCTCGTAGGAAAAATCATCAGCATCCAATGAACCATTAACCAGTAGTGAAATATCAAATCTAAAGCAAACTCAAATCAATACAGAACTCAAAAATAGAGACTTTAGAAGAAATCAAAACGCAGGAAAGGAAGAGGGAATAGTACCGGGAGTTGGGTTACACTATCGATGATAGTGATTGCATCTCTCATCGGTTAATAGAGGACGAAGACAAGTACAGGGTGGAGCCCTGGATGTGTTATCTGACGGTACTTCGTACCTCTGTGTAAAGGTTTAAGCCCTACATGTGTTCTCCGATCGCTAGTGAAACGAAGGAGCTGTCGCGTAAAAGGGAATAGAGGTACAGTATCGGGAGCATTGTGTAAAGGTTTGAAGGGAAGAAGAAAATTTCTCACTCTCCTTCCATCCACAAAGTTTCTGTCTTGGTGGCACAAGGGAAAAAACCCTAAAGCGCTAAGGCGAAAAAAAGGCGCTTAAGTTTTTTTAATTCTTTAATAGCGTTTTTTTTATTATGAAACGTTATAAAAAAAATTGGAGCACATAACCATAGCATTTTCGAAATAAACGCTATCATTTAATGCTACAAAAACTCAGTTTTGTTGTAGTGTTTGTATCATAAAAATATTATTTCTACTCTAAAAATCATATAAGAATCCTTGTTGTTGAAGAGAAAATTCTCAGTCATCAACCTGCGATCACACAAGCAATATAATTTACAAATCATGTGCAAGTTCATACAAAAATGAAGCCAAGAATCATAAAAAACTAAATTTTAAAAGAACAAAGATTGGAGAAGATGAATGCCTCGTACAAAAAAACAATCAATTAGCAAACACAGATATGACCGGATGGAAGAACCAGATCCAAGGAAGCAACTTGAAACTATTAAATTAGAGAAAAGATAAAGGAAGACGAAAAACAAACCTGCAAAACCTACAACATGAAGGTGAAGAAGATGGTTGTCCGGCCACAAGTGATCCAGTAAACAAACAACCTGAAATCGAATGTATCTGAACCGAATTAGATTTACAAATATTAGGTTTATAAACAATTAGCACAAACAAACTGAAATTAGGGAAAATCAAAATGAGGAAAAGATAAAGTTCCAAGTTGTCCAAGTCCAGAATTGCTGACTTCCGAAGCTGCGGGAAAATTGAACAACCTTGTACATAACAAGCATTACATCACATGAAAGGCAAACATACATATATCCAAATGAGGGGTCCTAAGCCTGAACTTAACTTATTGGCCTGATTTCAAACTAATTAGAAGACGGAAAACAAAGAGAGAAAGCATAAATTCATCTCATTCGTACCATGCAACTGATTGGTGTGAAACTGTCATGTCCCTTTAGCAATAGTCTGTGGGTGTCCTGCATTCTAACAATTACGAAGAACACCATGAGACGCAGGGAATAAAAGTACCCACGCCTTGGAATTTAGTGATAAACTCTCTAAAATTCATTCAAAGCTAACCAACCTTATCATGCTTCACTGCAACAATGTTTGATACACATCATTCATTATCTAGATAACAAAATTTCTATCAGTATGGAACAAGGAAGCAAGCAAGAACATTACCTTCACATCAGATTTGATTTCCCTTGCAATCATGTCAAGTGCCAATGCATAGACTATAGATAGAGGAACATATATTAAACTTAAAATCTCCAAACGACTAAGAACTGAAATCCTACACCATTAGATTAAGTTCAACTTGAAAATGGGAAATCACAGTGCTTGACAGTTCCCAACTGCACAAAGAATACCCTAATTTGAATGGTCGAAGGAGGAGCTTCGTGGTGATTGGTGGCCTTGACAACAACGATGTCCAAATACTAAACAACGCGTCAAAAATGTAGAAAAGGTAAACACGAATTCGAATTCGAATCCGAATGTATCAGAGAGATGAGAGAAATGAACCTTGAATTTGCAGCTAAATTTGGCAATACCATAAAAACCTTCCTCCCTGATTGAAACGTTGAGCTTAGGCTTTGCGGTTCTTAAACTATAGGAAGCAAAGGGAAATTCACAAGTAAATCAAAGCAGTGAGGACGTGAGGTTCTCTAGACACTACCATAGACCGACGCTCTAGTTCTTTCTTTTCCTGGACAAATCCTTCCGACAAACACCTATTAGAGAGAAGAAAATAGGTGTCGTCAAAGCAAAGAAGAAGAGGGGGAGGAAGAGAAGAACATGGTTTGAAACCTAACCTAGTAGAGAGGATGATGCCGATGAACTATAGGTGTGCATCAAACTATAGGTGTGCAGCAAACTCTAGGTGTGCAGCAAACTATAATCAGGATGAGGTTAAACATATCCTTCACTATTAAACCAATTTAAGCATTCAAAGAGAACCAAAACAGCAAACTATAATCTGGATGACTGGATGATGTTAAACATATCCTTCATTATTAAAACCAATTTAAGCATTCAAAGAGAAACAAAACAAAAAGTGTTCAGCAAACTAAAGCATAATTCACCATTGACCAAAATTCCTCAAACGACAAAACAGAAGGCTAGAGCTGCGAACTTGAAATCACTGCAGAAGCAAACTGAGGAAATCCACCAGGCAAAGAGCTGCGAACTTGAAATCAGACAATTGTAAAACTAGGTTCCAGACAAAATTATCTCAAAACACCAAATTGATCAGAACAAAATACACAACAAACAGTTGGTTAGTGCGTCCAACCTTCAGTCTTTGAACTCAAATTATCGACAATTTGTTGCGTTCAATAGAAGTTCCTTCAACCTCTATGAGAATAGGTTTTGCTTCAAACGAACACTATGACTGAATTTTGAAATTTTGGTGTGATAATCGGAGAAGAATAGGCGATAGGTAGAAGCCAATGGCATTGAATAAAGAGTAGAAGTGTTTGATTGCTGGTTGAGGGCGATGAAGAATAGAAGAAGAACGAATGAAGAAGAAATGGTAGGTAGGGAAATAAAAAGCAATCTTAACTCAATGAATCTCCAAGAAGCTTGGTTGGGCAAGCTTCTTTTTACAGGATTCTTTTGTCAAAAGAATCTCGAAAAAGAATGCAATCTTCAAACTCCAACGGATACCAAACGGTACAATTTTTGTCATCCCGAAGAATCTCGTGAAAAAGAATCTACATGAATCTCTATGTAACTCATACAAACAGGCACTAAGTTATAGTACGGTGGAATAAAAGTTTTGGTAAAAGAAATCAAGTGCATAAATACAAAAACGATAAACTGAACATACAGGGGTAGCTATATGTTGCAGACGCAAAATCAGAAAAATTATACAGATATGTACTATACATTACTCTGTTCCAAATTCTTGAAAAGAAATGTTAATTTAAAATTGCAGAAGAATCAGTTTCCATGTACAGTGATTGGGTCTTTGATGGGCTTTAGTAATGAAGGTATAGTGATCGGTCGACCTACATAAGAGTCGATTATGGTCCACAATCTCATGTTGCTATAGGGAGGAAAGCCGCAAACTCTTGCTTAGTCAATAAGACAAACTAATGACCTAATCTAACACTCAGTAAATTACTATGTCATTTATGAGTTAAAGGTTGTTATGTTTAGTAATTAGAACTGCACACCATTATCAATATTATCAACAGTAAATGCAATTTTTTACCCGTTTCTCAGCTTGACAGATTGTATGTATTGCGGCTACATCATCAAAGTAAACAACAAATATTTTGTGAAGAATCCCTACGACATAAATTCGCCATTGACAGCTCATGTCGGCATTAGTATTGAACGCAAACTGAATGTTTCATCTTTTTTATCATACTTGAAGGATTACATCGGCATATTTAAGGATTAAATTCAAATAACGTAATAACATATTCTGTTTGAAGAACAAATATTAAAAACAATGTTTTCAAAATTGTAACGCCCCGTTTATCGGGTGCGTTCTCGATATTTATTTTATCGGTATTTTTAATAACTTAAATAATTTTTACGAGTATTTTCACATTCTAAATAAATTTTTATGAGTTTATATATTTCCCGTATTTGATTTTTCGGAAAGAGGTCGAAAAGCTTTCCGATTCGGAAATCTCGTTCCGAACGTGGTAATCGAGTCTACCCTTTTATTTCTTTTTCTTATCCTCTTTTCTTTTATTTCTACTTTTCCCTGCCTGCGTTTCGTCCCAGTGACGTGCGCCCGACGCTTGCAGCCCTGTCACAGTGACCCCTCGTCAATTGTATCCCCTCTGTGGCCTTGGTCTCTTTCACGCAAGCTTGTCAGCCTCTCCATCCCTCTATGTTTTGCCTCTTCAAGCACAGCAACAAGGAATCCCATCTCCTTCTTCTCTTTGTCATCTCTTCTCAGCCTTCAGCTTCCACTGCCTTGCTTCTTCCTCACCTATTATAACAAAACAGTGGCAACCCTCCTCACTGTCAACTTGGATCCCTCATCCAATGCCGGAGATTACAGGAGCCTTCCAGCTCTCCATTGTTGAGCCTCACCACCGACAGCCACCACCAGAAACCTGAAGGGCCGCCTCGCCATGCTGCCTCGGACCTGTGGCATCACCTTCGCCGAAAGGAACCACCACCAGTAGCCCGGGAGCCACCAGTCTCGCCGGCAAGAAGAGTTGTCCCTCTCCCTTCCCTGTCTCATCTCTTCTCTAGAGCCTCTGTCGATTTTCATCCCTGGAACGCTCACCACCACCGCGCCTGGGAGAGTGTTGTCGTCGATGCCGGACAAAGCTTGCAGCAGCCACCAACGCCCTCGCCGTTGGCTATCGGAGGGAACGAGCCTTGCCTCGCCCTTCTCTATCCTCGATGTGCTGCTTCATTTCCCCGGATCTGGACAGGAACACCGCCGCTGCTACCGGCGAGCCCTCCCCTCCTTCCCCGTTGAACCTCGCTGGAGATCGGAGACTCTGCACAACCCCTCCACCGCCGCCGATAGAGCCTCCCAGGACGGCCGTCTTGCTTTTCCCTAGCCGCCGCCTCGCCACCATCCTAGCTACAAGTCCGCTTCGTCCTTCGATCAGCCAAGAGCGACGCCGGAGGAGAGTCCCGATCACCCGGACCGCCCGCATCTCCGCCTCCTTCGCCTGCCGGAGCCAGAGCAGCCGCCGCCCCCTGTGAAATGTCTTCCCGCTGCTTTGAAAGAGGTTGAAGAAACCCTATATGTTTATTCAAATCGGGCCCCCTTCTTTTGTGATAATTACAGATCTGACCCAGTTTTTATTGAAATGGAAGTTTTACCCAGATTTTTCAGGATATCACTATTTTATCTTGGGTTGAATTAATTACAGTTTTGACCCAGAAATATCAATTGCAGAATTAACCCATATTTATGAAATTGTATGAATTACCCCGGAAAATGTGTTAGCGGTTTTTAACCTTGGATTCTAATTGCAGGGATATTCTTATAATTATTTATACTACATATTACACCCTTGTTGGATTATTTTCCGGATATAACCCAAAGATTTATTTACGGTTTTTAACTAGAGTTTTAGAAGTGGGATTTTCTTTAGATTATATATGTTCTTTTTCCGTTCAAATTTAGCTTATAAGCTAAATTTGTTTAGTTGGTGCTAGGTTCGGAAGCGCCCGATAAAGGCCTAACGAGTCCAAGTCGACATCCGTTGAACGACTTCCGTCTTTTGACATCGCGTAAGTATTCTTTCCCCTCGATTTAGTAATGTTTAGTATTAGTACCATGCTAGGTTGGATCTAGCATAACTTAGAGTGAATACCAAGTAGTGGTTTGGACCTTAGGTGAGTTTTAATGGATTGATGTTGATTGTAAGATATTTGTGAGGTTGTTATAAGGCTTTAAGTTATATGGTTGATCTTGTGAGTGTTTTGAGGCTCGAGGTGGGGTTGTATGATCTTGTGGGATTTTGGAGTTTAGGTTTGACTTATCCTAGTTGCGTTGTGAGTTATGATCTTGCAAGATCCGAGGGTTTGGAAGTCTTAGGACTTCTAGCTTGTGTTGAGTGTGATATGAGCATGAGAGATTCTACGGTGTGGTCCTAGAATGTGAGTCAAATGATCTCGCATAGATCATTTGTGTAGAAGTCTTAGACTTCTTGAGTTGAGTGAGTTGTTGATATAGTTATCTTCTTGTGAGCAGGTTGTAGACTCCTTCCCAAGGGAAGCGAGAGTGTTGTGAGTTGAGTGTGGCGATAAGGTAAGTCTCCGGACTTACTTAGCTCGTATTCCTTGTATTAGCATTGATGTGTGTTTGGTGGTGTGTGTTTATTCTTTATTGTTTATAACAACTAAACCGGTAATAGGACCACCTACCTTATATTATTTTGGCCCAAGTGTATGATAACGGGCGGTGACATCATCTGCCTAGCTCTTGCGAGAGTCTAGGAGGTTCTCGGCGACTAGCCGTGCTGGTTAGACGGTCGGAGGCATCCGTACCGTTCCATGCCGGAAATAGGGACCGAGGCGGGACCACGGTGGTCTCGTGTCACAAATCTAAGTTGAATTAGAACGGGATATGACTTAATCATAATAAAGATAATAAACCGGATTGGTGTGCCTTTGATTATGTTGTGTGTTTATGATGTTTTGCTTGTGTTTGTGCCTTTCCCGTTAATTCTAATGCCTCGAATATAAGCTAACGGTTTTATACCGAATGTTGTAGATTGCCTTGCAGGTTAAGAATGCAGCCGAGAGATCCGGAAGGATGGACAGCCGGGGTCCGTACATTTTAGGAAGGGTTTATGAGTTGGAGTCGAGTTATGTTTTTCCTTTGGTTTGCTTTTTGTATGCCGCGTGTTTGGCATTGTGGTTTCGAGTTGTATCTCGGCTGAAGTTTGTTGTTGCGTTCTTTCGGGTTTCTTATCATTTGCACTATAAACGTTTTCGAGTTTTTGAGCCTTTATTTGTGCCATGTTGGAAAGGTCCGGTGAGATTGTTGTCAGGCTAAGGGCCGGGACCCATTGTGAGGTCCCAACCCGTAGCATCCCGAGTCCCGCGGATTCGGGGTGTTACAAAAATATTCCTGTAGGCTTTATCTTTTGTAATCGGGTCCAAAATTGCATCAAGGCAACATCAAAATTAGGTAGCAATTGGAGAAATAGATATTTCAATTGATGTCCTCAATAACACCTAAGACTTTGTATCTAGAGTTCAAACTTGGTTTTAAGTAACGAACGGTAAAGAATGAATATTTTCATTGAGACATAAATAAAAAGTAACATTTGATTTATGCTCCCATATTTGCCCTATATAGGAGAATATACACACCGGCACATAAATCTGTAGACGTAGATGCAACACGTCTAACGGTATAGGGGTCTTTCCCGAACCCAATTGAGTAGGTGAGTGAGTACCCAACATTGAGCCTCTCCGAGCTATTTCTTGACCCACCTTGGCATATCAAAACACACTCGCCATGTTCGTTAATATGACATTAAAGAAAATTTTCTATCTCAAATGAAGGAGTTCATTTACTTAACTTCATGACAAATCACTTTTCCTCCTTCAACATCAAGCTTGACGAGGGATATCATGTCTATGTTTCTTCCCATGAATTTGTAGTGTTGTCTGTTATCAATCAATATCTACACAACATAAAGTAGGCATTTCTCAATATTTGTATCTAGTTGCATCTTTATTAAAAATTTTAGATGTGACAAAGACAAGTGTGGAAACTCGGTGATAAACGGAATATGAACGGGGAAGTAAATTTGAACATTTACAGGATTAATATCCAAGAGAGCAAACTAATCGAGCAGGATCGACAAGAGACGAAGCTTATCTTCCTCTTAAGCGTCCTCGCAATTGCTAACGTTGCCAAGGAAGAAGGTTAAGTGCAAGATGAAGACCTCAAGAACAAGACTACTACTAATAAACATTTCTTAAATTAATTAAATTCAATCCTTTTTCATTTTTCTTCATTTATTTTTAATTTGTAATTTGAAAAGTATGGAGATAAGGTAGGAAGATCAATGTCAGCTTAGTGGTTCACGCATGGGAATTTGAAAAGGAGGGAGAAGAATTTCTCTAACACAAATAGAAGGACTTTTAACTTAACCGAGGCTCGTTTTGCTGGGATTTCGGCACACTCGATCACGGTTCATCTCACTTCTTTCATTGTCTGGATGAACTGCAATTGCAAAGCTAGTAGCACAGACCAGAATCAATCAATTGTTATATCAGTGTAAACATTGGAAAATCAAGA
Source organism: Fagopyrum homotropicum (assembly GCA_033239125.1). Classification (NCBI taxonomy): domain Eukaryota; kingdom Viridiplantae; phylum Streptophyta; class Magnoliopsida; order Caryophyllales; family Polygonaceae; genus Fagopyrum; species Fagopyrum homotropicum. Next base: position 118,194,084 of record BSWB01000003.1, read on the forward strand.
GAGACAAAATGATGACCAACTCAGTTGCAACTATACATGGCACTTCAGAATGAACTGACCTATGTCAAAGGTAAAATTAGATAACGATAGATATTTTGTAAATATCATATTTTGTGCAGTGCAAAAGTCCTTATTGTAATTTTGTACATCAACTTCTTCTATAAAGATCAATTATTGATCATTTCTCAACAAACTGAGACCCCACGTTTCTTAGGAATGTAAAACCGTGATTTGAACAAAAAACTTAGGGGGTCCTCTTATGGCAAGAAAAATGGATGAATTTTAATATGAAAATTGAAACAAATAGGTGAGATGTCACTTCTAATTAAATGAACACCAATAAATTCAACTATTTCCATTCATTGCAATCTCAATAACATTCTAGAGATCATATTACAACCCAAAAATGAAGACAAATTAAGAGTCACTTGAACATATGAAGCAAACAATGAGGAACCATGATGCTAATCTAACCAAAGGTTATATATTCAGTGCAACCCACTCAAGCAATGATATAATATACCTCGAATCTTAGCCTCAACCTCCTTTTTTTGTCATTTGTTCCTCATTGATTTGATAAGGCGATGGTAGAATGATCTCAAATAAATACAAATATCGAGAGTTCTCCACATCGCTACATTCGAACATCGCTAGTTTCTTTAGCTGCAAGCAACATAAGATTCATTAAGATAAGTGAATTGCATAAAAGAAATTTACGCAAAATAAAACTGTATAAAATAGACCATTCAATCATCCGGAACACTAGTAAGACACCAATGACTACAATCCATAAAGGATTTAGCACCCCCTGCATACAATGATGGGTGACCGTCTTTCCTTAACTAGGTTAGTAAAGCGATATCTATAGCAAGTAAAGTGGATGCTTCGTTTTACTAATCACATCATTTAACACCTCCGCTTGGGTTTCAATCCTCTTGGATGGACCCACCCTTCAACTGGACTCGTCTTCCCATGACACGTTCCATTTGCTTCACCTCATTCATGCCCACTGTCAAGTTTATCCGAGACTTAAAAAGGAAGACTTAGATCTTTGATGTTATGTATTACGAATAATCACTTACTCTAAATGTGAAGTTGAGACTCCTTAAAAGAAAACTTTGATCTTTGAAACATCAATGTTGGAGTCAATCCAATTTGCCCATGTTGTCATTCCGATATTGTAGGCTTTTAAGAAACTCATGTTCTTATCAAGCTTTACATCCACTTCATAGTACACAATTATGTAGTAATTACATGATCAACTTATTCTTTACCTCATGAGATTCAGAGAACATATTATATTGGATTGAAAGCTACATAGAAAACCTGTGAGTCCATCAATGGTATGAGTTGAAGATCAATGCATCAACATCTAGCCACATCTTTCGTCTATTGATAGAATCCAACTTCAAGACAACACCAAATTTCTCCATTTTGTTCACATATAGTAACAACCCATCCTTCAGCACCATTACTAAAACTCCATACTCCTGTATTAACAAGTATTCAGAGAATTCAATAGTGTAGGAGTATTAACAAGTATTCATAGAATTCAATAGTGTAGGATCAAAAGAGTAACAATTTAAGCCAGTAGATATTTGTTCATCAACTGTTTGATCATTATCAATCCACAAAACAAAATTAAATCGTAAGTTATAACTCAATCTACTGAAGTGAACTTATGATTAGATACCAATCGGAATTTGAAACCCCAAATCAAGGCCTTTTTAAGGATTGTCAAATTTACAGGAAATGGGAGTGTGGAAAGGGAGCGTCTTTGATTGTATGTGTAGTGAGCGTTGGGCCGTGAAATGAAGTTGATTCCAAATTCCACAAACAAATTTGACGAGCCAAGGTGAGAAAATCAAAATATAAGAAAACCCAAAAAGGAAATTATACCTGCAGAAGCGTGGTTTCTTCAGAGTTCACGGGTTATAGAAATGAAGGAAAAGAGGAATAAGGCAATGGATGGTGAGATTGGACTCAATTAAAAAAGAAAAACCCAAACAAAATATGAGGACCATAAACAAGCAGAGGACCCACAACATCAACATGAATCCGATAAAGAAGGTGATAGATCCACAGAACATCAAAGCCATGACGATCCCAAGCATAAGAGAAGCGAATAGAGAGAAGGAGAAGCAACGAACAAGCATCGTCAACTCCAGTGGCTCGAATAGAAGAGCATCAAACTTGAGTAAAATGGAAACAAAATTAGAATCAGTTTGTTAGAAGAATATCCCAACGACAACAATAATGTGTGACAGACCTTGTGGGTGTCAATGCACGGGCGGAAACGGTCCGCGCAATGAATCGATAGGTGGTGGTGAAAGGAGAGATGACGTTGAATTCTGAGAAGTGGCTTAGTGAAGCCGTTTATGGGGGAATTAAGAGGGAAGCGAGGCCTTCATCTTCAAACCCCTAGAGCAGGAGAAAGTGGTGCGATTTCTCTTCCGAGATTAAACCCTAATCACACGATGGAAGAGGAGTCAAAGAGGCCAGAGAAGAAACAAAGGTGAGGATACATGAGAAGCTAGCTGTAAACAAAAAAAACATACCAAAATTAATCAATAGAGAAACTCAAATTACCTGTTTAGAACTACTGCTAATCTAAACAAAAACCTCCATCTGTGCATCAAAGCCGCAAATTACAACCAATTCCGGATCGCGATTCTTGAATCATGAAAGCGAAAAAAATCAGTACCATCGTTAATGAAGGGAAGGAAAGAAAAGGGATAGAAGCAAATCGGGAGTAGAAAAAGAGAGAAGAAAATCAATCGAAACCAAGTGAGAGAAGAAGAAGAAGAAGAAGAAGAAGAAGAAGAAGAAGAAGAAAGAGGCGACGACATGGAAGAGAAGAACGAAAAAGAGAGAAAGGTATAAGAATGTTTGGAGCTATGGACATGGAAGCGGTTGACTCATCAAGGTAAGGACAAAATAGGAAAATGACTATTCATAAGGGGACGTCCTCTTTTATAATTGTAAGGATATGTGTAGATTTTGATCTTTCTTCGCCCTCTGACGTCTTTTTCAGGTTAAGTTTCAAACTACGTTTTTCTTCTCTACTCTATGAGAACACTATTGCTTGCATCTTTCATTGAGGTAAATCCCTAATTTCAACACCTTTTTAGGGTTGTTGAATTGAATTAATTCTGAATTGGGTTTTTTAATTGTGCAGTTTCTTGCCCTAAATTATGTGTTTGGGAGCTTTATAAGTACAAAAGGTTTTTTTCCTTCCTTTTATTCGTTCGCATAGACCTTGAGTTAATTATAGTACGAGCTAGAGCTGTCAAAAGTTGACCCGACCCGTGAAACTGACCCGACAAACCCGAACCCGATCTGACCCCAAAAAAAATTTTTTAAAAAGAAAATACCCCGAACCGACCCGCTTGATATTGATTTAACCTAAAATAATAAATAACCCAAACGTTCAAACACGAAAATGACCCGGACCCGATAAAATCCGAGTAGAATAATTCGACAACCCAAAGTAACCAGACCCGAAATGCCCTATAGCCCGAAGTAACAAGACCTGAAATGACGTGATAACCCGAAGTAACCCGATCGGAAATGACACGACAACCCGAAGTAACCGACCCGAAATGACTCGATAACCTAAAGTGACCCAACCCGAAATGACATGTTAGCCCAAAGTAACCCGACTTAAAATGACCCGTTAGCCCAAAATTACCCGACCCTCAATAACCTTGATAATGTGAAGTAAAATGATGTAATAGTATGAAGTATGAACTATGAAGTAATCCGAGTCAATATGACATGTTAATTCGGAGTAAACTGATAGAAAAAATTGCACAACTAAAACCTAAAATTTTAAATCAATAATACTCTTACATGTATCATAAGTTCATAACTCTTACATGTATCATAAGTTCATGATATGTATAGAATATGCTAAGTTTTCATCTTTTATTTTTCTCTTACAAAATAAAAAATTATTCAATTTGAATTATTGAATTGGAGTTTTGAGTAAAATTAATAATTTGACATGATTTATCAAGAGAGAAAATAAATAGTATTTATCCAGACTTAGGATCATTTTACAAGTAAATTAGTCATACATCGACTATATTTAATGCATATATTGAGTAAACAAGTTCTACCTAAATAACATTCAATATCATGTTTAAAACATCAACAATTCTAACAAAATTAAGTAGAATTAATAAATTTATATGGAGAACTGAAGATGAAGCCATCACAAAATGATAAGTTTAAGTTACATATTTTTGCATCTTCAAGCTTGATACAAGCGGTGCTATGTAACTCTAAGTTCAAATGTATATAAAAAGCTACATCATTGATCCAATATGACCAAAAGGCTTAAAGCATCCACTGTTCTACAAGTAATCTCCAATATAAGGTGCTACCACATAAACGAAAAAGGAAGAAGTAAGCAGCATCATAGTAATACAACTAGTCAACTAGACACCAAGTTATCAATTTTGTATGTCTAATTTAAGAATGAGGAAACTCATTTCTTAAGTCATTGGAGATGAAAATAAATGAAGGTAGGAGATAATAATAATTTGTAAGTAAATTCAAAATTCTTATGAAGTGTTGAAACTACGCGTATCTCAGTAATGAGAACAAGTTCACCCAGCCTAAATAACTTTCAACGTCACACTAAATAACATATTTTTTATGAATAAGTCATAACATACCTAATCCTTGTAGTCAACCTCACTAAAATTGCTCATGACTCTTCCAGGGCAAATATGTTCCAACAAAATATTAAACTAAAATAAAGTATGATAAACTAAATAACAAACAGTCAATATACATTAACAATCATTTACCATCAAGTCCTGTCAACCAGTTATTGGTTGTGACTAACACTTCAATGTTGTCATTTGTAAAAGAGCTTCGTCATTTGTTCAAGATTCGTCCTTCAATACTAAAAGTTGATTTAGATGCAACTGTTGTAATTAGAATAGCCAATATGGCTCGTGTACGTGAAAGTGTAGGAAAACGTGGAGAATTGTGTTTACAGTAAGCAAGGACGCCAAAATCATCTGATATGTTAGACCGAGCTTCATCCAAATACAAATCCAACTCATTTTTTGAACTTTCAGACGGATCATATAACTCTAATTCCTGCTTGAAAAGTATAAGTTAACAATTCATTTATATAGGTAATAAAGATAAATAAATCAACTATTGAAACTACATACCTCAATGTTTTCAAACTGAATTTCTTTGAATGAGTAGAAAAGTCTTCTACTACATCTACATCTTTTAGATATTCCTTGTAAAGATCATCCAACTGTTGGCGCATATCCTTAACCATTTTATCGGCTTCAAACCGTCCATTTGTCCCAATGAAAGCAAATTTCACAAGAACTAACTTCCGTTGTGGACCAAAAATAACACCAAATGCAAGCACCATGACATACTCTTCCCAATATTTTTGAATTTTCACCAACATTTTAGTTGATGTAGTTGTAATCTAAGTCTTAACATCATTAACATATCCATCATTTTCAGGTTTCATTGCCATTTTCAAACGAACATATATTTGATACACTTGTATGAAAAACAAATTAGAAGTAGGGTATTGTCGGATAAAAAACAACTTAGTTATCTCATAGAAGGGCTCCAACAAAACTTTTATCTTCAAAATTTGATCCCATTCATTTGTATCCACGTGATACTTTAAAGTAAGAGCATCCATATCGTTATAATAACGATGCAACACCTCACGATACTTGCATGCCCTTTCAATCATAAAAAATGTCGAGTTCCATCTCGCTGGCACATCTAACCATAAACCACCTAAATATGTAATACCAACTTGCTTACATAACTCAAGAAACTTTATATTTCTTCCTTCGGAACCATCAATGTACTTGATACTCTCTTTAAGCCTTGAAACTGAACTTTCAATCACCTTCAAACCACTATGAACCGTTAAATTTAATATATGTGCAATACACCGAACACGAAAATATTTCCCTTTACATAAAAATTCTCTCGAAGGTTCATCCTTCAAGTATTCTACCTTTTGTCCATGTTACTTACATTGTCAACGGTCAAAGAAAACATCTTATTACTAATTTCCCAATCATAAATGATAGCTCCAAGTTCAACAGACATTTCATACCCACAATGAGGAGGACTAACATGCTTAAAAGAAATGACTTTACTACGCAAAGTCCAATTTTCATCAGTGTAGTGGGTGGTAACACAAAAATAGACTCGAAGTGTGCATGCACTCCACAATCACATGTCAAGCAAACCCTTTCAGGAAGACATTTAAATACATGCAAAAATTTTTATCTTTTTTTTATTCAACATGCATATTCACATAAGCATGTCCAGGGGTCGGACCCGCCGGGTCACGGGTCAGACCCGGCGGGTCGACCGGTCGGCCACCTCACTATTAAAAAAAATGGAAATAAACTTTAAAAAAATAAGAAAATAAATAGAAGATAAAAATTGGACTTAAACTTAAAAAAGGAGAAGAAAATAAACTAATAAAAAATAGGACTTAAACTTAAAAAAGAAGAAAGTTTAAGTCCAATTTTTTCAAGTTTAAGTCCTCTTTTTATTAGTTTATTTTCTTCTTTTTTAAGTTTAAGTCTTAAACTTTAAAAAAAAAAAAGGGAAGAATTGGGCTTGAACCGGAATCCCGGTTGCCTACGTATCCTCTCGGGAAGGAGGAATCAAAGCCCACGTAGTTCTCTTACCTTTGCTTATATCCCCGATTGGCCCTTACCTTAGTCGGACTCTCCCGCCGATACATCCGATGGCGTTTGTTGTCGCTCGTCGTCATCTTCGTCGCCTTCCTCCGCCGAGAGGTTGTTCTTTTGTGTTCGCATTTCCGCTTTCCTCCAATCGGCTAGGAGGACTTGTGCCTCCAACGTCTCGGACAACATGTTTGATCTCGTCGGATCGAGCACCTTTCCACTCCGGCTAAAGGTTTGCTCAACCGCTACCGTTGAGGCGGGAACGGCAAGAATTTGTGTCGTTATCCTTGAGAGGGTAGGGAACCTCATTCTCTCCGGTCGGCTCCACCATTCTAATATGTTGAAATCCTCCTCTTCTTCATCATTGGCAAACTCAAAAGAAATGGTTAGATATTCGTCGAAATTCGAGTTGGAACTCGACGTGTTTTTTGCCCTTTTCGGGCCAAACAAATCTCTAGCAATTGATTTAAATTTATATGAACTTGAAGATGAAGGACGAGGAGGGGGTTGAGAAGATTGACCTCGATCGGAAACACGATATTGAATCAATAATTCATCAAATAATTTTCTAACATTAGCAATTATGGTAGAAATATGATAATCGGGATGTTGTTCTAAACCTAAAAATTGATAATAACTTTCTAAAAATTGTTTTAAACCATCCATTTTACGTCTTGGGTCTAACACAAATGCAACAAGAAAAACATCGGGAATGGTTGTATAATAATCTAACTGTTTAGTTCGCATTGTACGTATAGCTTGTGAAATATTTTCAATTAAAAGACCTTGTTGAATTGCAAATGTAATATTAATTGCTACATAACAAAATATGTTTGAAGTTGGTGTATAAACATAACTAAAAGTGTTAGTAGCATCATAAAAATATTTAAAAACCTCCATTACATCTTTTGCTAAAATCCAAGATTCACCGAAAACAAAATTACCGTCAATATGTTGTGCGGAAAAACCACTTAAAAGTTCTCGGTATTCATATGATTCGTAAATCATTTTGTAAGTAGAGTTCCATCTTGTACAAACATCTTTTGGAAATTTTTTAGGATAAACGCCATTTTGTTTACAATATGCATACCATTTAGTACGTACACTTTTTTTAGACCAAAGTTCATTAAGAATATTTCGAATAGGTTGTACTAAATATACAACGTATGCTAAACCGTCTTGAACACACAAGTTTAAAATATGAGCGGCACACCTAATGTGAAAAAATTTACCTCCAATCGTCGGCTTACAATAGTTGGTTAAATCTCTAATGGAAGCCGTGTTAGCGGAGGCGTTGTCAAAACCGATTGAAAAAACTCGTGAAACTAATCTATATTCTTCCAAAACATTTGCAATCAAACGGGCAATGTTTTGGGCGGTGTGTTGTTCGTTGAAAACTCGTAATGCTAAAACTCTTTTGTTTAAAATCCAAAATTTATCAACAAAATGACAAGTAATACCCATATATGAATTTTTTGAAAACCGTCGGTCCAAATATCACTACAAATAGAAACTTGAATATCACCGTTGTCCATAAAATATTTAATCAATTCTTCTTTACGAATTTAATATTTATGCATCATTTTTCTTTTAGCGGTTTGGCGAGAAATCGGTTTATATGCGGGTTGAGCATGATTTTGCATCCAATTATTAAAACCAACATTTTGTGCAAAACTAAATGCTAAAGAATCTACGGCCAACATTTCCGAAAATGCATCCATAGAAGAAGAATGATCATATGTAAATAGAGAAGGAGGTTGGTTAGAAGTAGATGCGTACCCGGTAAGTTGTGTTTGCCCTCATGCTAATCCCATTTTCTCGGGATGCTTGTTCCGGATATGCCTCTTGTAGTTTCCGTAGCCTTCTCCCTTTGTGTGCTTGTATTGTGCCGCACAAAAATTGCATTTGGCATAGAAAACTCCGTTGGCATCGGGAGCACCTTTTGTAAACCAAAATCAGAAGACCGCCGCCGTTAGTTGAGTGTTGTTCAACGGCGGCTCCTCCGGCTCCGGCTCCTCCGTGAATTGGGTCTCGGATCCTTGGGTATTGGGGAAAGTAGGTGATTCCGTGATATCCTCCTCCTCCTCGAAGATCTCGTGGTCTCCACTTAATAAGTCTCGCCTTAAATCCGAACCGGTTGGAGGACCGCTAACGGAATGCCATCCTCGAATAAAACATTCGCCGGATGAAGGACCGGCACCGCTAACGGAACGTCTTCCTCGGCTAGACATTTTTTTTTGAATAATAGAATGTAGTAGTAAGAGTGGTAAAATGAAAAATAAGAGAATGAGAATATGAGATTAGGAGAGTAATTGAATGTAAGAGTTGGAAATTATGGAGAGATTGAGAGAGTGAATAGATGATTGAATGATGAGAATTGGTGTGAGATGATATGAATTGGGTTTGGGATATTTATAGAATTGTTTTTAGGTTAGATTTATTAAATTATATTTTTTTTTTTTTTGAATTTGTAGCCGTTACGGGTCGACCCGGCGGGTCACGGGTAAGGATCTGACGACCCTTACCCGTACCCGCGACCCGGGAGAACCCGGACCCGCCGGGTCACGGGTGACCAGTGACCCTGGACATGCTTATATTCACACACTCCTCAAGTGTATTTCTTGATATTGGTTGAACATTGTCATTCAAATACTTAAAGACGTTCCTAGTGGCTTCATACGCAACCCATAAAAAGCTATATCCATGTCTAATTAAAGCCACAACTTATAATCTTCGAAATACTTTCTGATCAATTTCTTTTCCCGGTGAAGTACCAGTTCGTTTTAACTTCTTATACTCTTTGCAACTATTTTTCAAATGTTTGAGAAAAAGTAGAAGTACCTTCGTGTGAATTTACCTTGTACCTTTTCTCCCAATAGTTACATCCTCCCCATGGAAATCCAAATTCCTCATCATCAACAAGCTTGAAGTGGTTCCTTACCTCAAATGTTCTGTTGCGTTTTCCACCACTCTTTGCTTGTGAATTTTCTACCCCATCATTGACAACATTCGTTACCTCAAATGTTTGAGAAAAAGTAGAAGTACCTTCGTTTTAACTTCTTATACTCTTTGCAACTATTTTTCAAATGTTTGAGAAAAAGTAGAAGTACCTTCGTGTGAATTTACCTTGTACCTTTTCTCCCAATAGTTACATCTACTGATGCACTATGAAATTCTACTACTACACCCGCGTGTGAGTTGCGTTGCATTGTAGTTGAATGACCTACAAGCATAATGTGTGATAATATTAAGTACACAAATTAATAAATCAAACTTTAATAATTTGAGAAAGTGTTTACCTTTAGATGAAGAGTTTGATTCAACTACATCATTTGATCCCCTTCTATTTTCTTGAGAATCCACTGTGTCCATTGCAAGCGGAGACAGACAAGCCGATCAAAGGGCTTCAGTGCATCAGGACATTCAGGGAAACAAAAAAAACGTGAACTATTTAACACATTTAGGGAAAAGAGCTATTTAGCTTCTGTGCATCAGGGCATTTAGGGAATAAAAAGAGCTAGTTAGCTTCAGTGCACCAGGGCATTCAGGGATATAAAAAGAGCAACAGTGCATTAGGACAACAAATATTGACACAAATCCTTCCAACATTAAGAGAACCAATCCAAGTAATAAAATGGTTAAGTAGGCACTTTTGTGTTTTATTTAACAAACTAGGCCCTATTGATTAATTGAAAGGGTTAATTGGTAATTTTTATTAAGTCCAAGCCCAATCCAAAATACAAATGTTGTATCTGGTGAGTATCGAACTCTGGACAGCTAGCTCTCCCTCCCTCCCTTATACCAACTGGGCTAATTGAACTTGTGTATTGTTTAGTCGATACATAGTATTAATACACAATTTTCCGTTACACAATATTGATACACAATTTCACTTACATAATGTGAATACATTATTTCTAATTACACAATATTAAGCTAAATTTTGACCCCGTAATTTATGTATTGCGTCGTTGTTAACTTGTCTATTGTCTACTCGATAAATAATATTAATACACAAATAGTCCTTCATTTACACAATTTCGTCATTTTTCCATTACACAAGTCCGATAATTCGTTTACATAAGGTTGAGTTACCCAAGCTCAAATGAATTGCGCATAACCAAAAGTCCATCATTTACACAAATCCGGTCCATTGTTTACACACGGTTGAATTACACAAGCTCAAACGAGTTGCACAAGCCAAAAATCCGTCATTAACCAAATTCAGTCATTTTTCAATTACACAAGTCCAGTCATTTGTTTACATAAAGTTTAGTTACACAAGCTCAGATGAGTTGTATATATATAAAAGTCCGTCATTTACACAAGTCCGGTCCATTATTTACACATGGTTGAGTTACACAAACTCAAAAGAATTGCACAAGACCAACAATCCGTCATTTACACAAACTCGAGTTCCACGACTTACACAAGCCCAAAATTCCGTCGAATGCACAAAGTTTGAAAAATACGATCTAAACTAAGTGCAATTTTGTCAAAAACCTGAAATTAGATACACACGACCCATAAATTACATGAGGGATGTAAATTATTACAATTGTCTCACCATTACTTTTATATTGCTTTCAAAATTTACGCTATATGAAAGTAGAAGCGTGTTATACACAACCTAACAATGTTTATGTTCTTAAAACTGATACAAAGATGCACAATAGCGTACCTTTGAAGCAAGCATTATCTAACTATTGTTGTACTCCTTCACCCGGAATATCTTGTTGTAGTTTCTTGATGAAACTACAGAGATTGCAACACGAGACACATTAACAATTATATTAAGAACCGGAAACTTATAAACAAGTCCCTAACAAGTCAACAAAACAACATCAACAATTATATTAGATAAAGCCACAAATCATTTTGTTAGAAATTACAAATCAAAACGTACAGGAAAGTAGCAAACCCGACTAGTTTGTTAAAAGATCGACCCCACAATCCAAACCCGACTCCATCCGATCAATCATCACCCACAACTCTAAATCCAGTTGGACTCAATCCAACCATAACCCAAACAAATCCGATTAATATGACTAGTTTTAATTCGCAATTCAAAATACCTTTTTTGGTTTGGTCGACGCAATTCAAAATACCTTGAGCACAGCTAATTTGACTAAATACGACTAATTCAAACCCGAAACGACAACGCTATATCTCTAATTTCATCATTTTTGCTTGAAATCCATCTGCTATGGGTAAGGCAATCTAGAAATGAAGTGGAATACAGTCAACAATATCAACTATCAACCTAGATTCCACGTATCAAATCAAGTGTGATGTGTCAAAAATCAATTGTATATTTGCTCAGTGAGCCACATGTGCACATCACCACAACGCAATCAACCGCAAGCAAACAATACATTGAAGAGCCTTAATTTTGAAATTCAACAAAAATTCAAACAAAGAGGTGTAAAATTAACTTACAGGGAAGCAACGGTTTGCGATGTGGAAGGCGGCCAGGCAGCAGGTGGGCGGGTATTCCAGACGGCTGCCGGAAAGGCGGTCAGGCAAGGCAGGCGGCCGGTCAGGCAGGTGGGTGTTCCGGAGGTTGGCGTTTGCAGGCGGTAGTTCCAGGCGAGATTTGCATAGGAAGTGTTCGTCGATTTCGCAACTAGTTGGAGTTACAGGCGGAGATGCTCGGCAATGGCGGATTGAGTCTCTCCGGTCAGGCAGCAAGCAGACTGGTGCAAGGCGGATGTGGGGCAAGGGCGGGTGTGAGGGCGACAAGCAGATCGACAGTTTACGATGTTGAAAGTGGCCAAGCAACAGGCGGGGGCGTTCAGACGGCTAGACAGGCGGGAGTTCCGGATGTTGGTGTTTGCAGGCGGGTCCCTAGGCGGCAGAAGCGATGGTTGGAGAGGGCGGAAACACAGACCGGCGGATATGCTTGTCGGCGGTTTACGATGCGTAAGCGGCCAAGGCCGCCAATAATGGAGGTTGGGAAAAACGAGATCTGGCGATATATGGGATATGAAACGGCTGTTAAAACCCTAAAAATGATTTTATAAGTTTTATAGGTTAAGCTTTATACTCTTTTAATTAATTTATTTTAGACTTAAAATTTTAAATCATAAATAGAGGGGCCTAATTACTATTTGATAAACAAAAGGTACCTTATTAACTAAATTTTCTTAATATTTAAAGAGGGGAAATCAGTGCATCAGTGCAATGCATCATCAAGAAGATCAATTCGATGCTATATTAAAAGGGTGAGTTTCCCAAATGTACAACGGATTTCCGAAACTACCCTTTTGGCTTTTAATCTATATACATATATTAAAGCAAAAACATTTCCTTCAACGTGGTTCATCCTAACTTATTTTATGACACGTGTTATTTTTTCAGAATTTTAATTTTTTTTAAAAAAATTTATAGATATATTTACCATATTTAAATTAGTTAATAATGTAATAGTATAATTATCCTATAATAGAAGTTATATTTATCAACTTACCATACATGTCTTTTTATATATCTACACATATACATAAACATAGTTAAAATTATACCAATAGATTTATTATTATATGATAAAAATAATACCAAAATAACTTTATATATATAGTTATACGTATATTTATCTATATTAAACATACATTTTTATTTTATGTATATATGCAAATGTATTTTAATTTTATTAAAAAATTGAAGAAATTATTTTTATTAAATTTCTATCAATTAATATTTTTTTTAATAAAAAAGGTGTAAATAATATATTTTATTTATTTTTTTTTTAAATATAATACTTTAGTCTATATTTATATCTATATACATATATTAAGCGTGTGTTTGGTAAAAGATGGAGGTTATTATGAAGATTAATCTAGATGGAATTTAAAAGGGGTTAAATTTTATGTGGGATTTATTATGGATTATTTGATGTAAATAATTTACATCAAGTTGTTTGGTTGAAGAGTTTTTATGGGTTTAATTGATAAAAATTTATAAATTTAAGTGAATCCTAATTAATGGTTGGAAATTAATCTCCTTTAACGGTAATATGAAGTTATTTTTTGATCATTTTTAATCTCAATTAATCTTTAATATAATCTTTTTAATAATTTTCATCTTCATCCAAACACTTCCTTAAATTAATCTCCTAAATTTTAATCTAAATAAACCTCCATTATTCCCCAACCAAACACACTCTAAAGCCAAAGCATTTCCTTCAACGTAGTTCATCCTAGCTTATTTTATGTCACGTGTCATTTTTTTAGAATTTTGATTTTTTTTTAAAAAAAATTATATATATATATATATATATATTTATCATATTTAAATTAGTCAATAATGTAATAGTATAATTATCTTATAATAGAAGTTATATTTATCTACTTACAATACATGTCTTTTTATATATCTAACATATACATAAACATAGCTAAAATTATACTAATAGATTTATTATTCTATGATAAAAATTATACCAAAATAACTTTATATATATAGTTATACATATATTTAATTATCTATACTAAACACACTTTTTTTTTATTTTATGTATATATGCTAATGTATTTTAATTTTATTAAAAATTTGAAGAGATTATTTTTATTAAACTTCTATCAATTAATATATTTTTTTAAAAAAAAAAGGTGTAAATAATAGATTTTATTTTCTTATTTTTTTAAATATAATACTTTAGTCTATATCTATATATTATATTAAAGCCAAAACATTTACTTCAATGTAACTCTTCCTAAACCATAATATGCCATGTGTCATTTTCTTAGAGTTTTAGTTTTTTAAAATTATACATAAATATATATATATATATATATATATATATATATATATATATATATATATACCATATTTTAATTATCCTATTGTAGAAGTTATATTTATCTACTTACCAAACATGTCTTTATATATATATCTACATATACTAAACATACTTCAAATTTTACTAATGAAATAATTATTATATAATAAAACTTATATCAAAATAACTTTATATATATAGTTATACATATATTTATCTATGTTGAAACATACTTTTTAATATACGTATATATGTTAATGTATTTAAATTTTATTAAAAAACGTATCTATATCTATTTGCTTATATTAAAACGGAAGACATTCACACCACGTGTCATTCATATATTAACTTCGTGATACATGTTATTTTTTCAAAAAATTCATTTTATAATTTTACTATTTAATTAATACATATAAAATTACTTATATAGATAGTAAATACATTGTTTCCATTTTTTAATCTTATCCTAAATTTTAAAGATATCTTTAAAATCTTTTCAATTTTATTTATAAAATGATTAACTAATTTCTTATTCTAAATTTATCTTATAAATATATTATTATTTTTTTCATAAATAGTAAGTACTCCCTAAATCAATAAATATATACATTATAATAATATTAGTGTTACATATTCGTTGTTCTTTATAGATCATATTTAAAATAACCTGAGAATTTTTTTATACTTGAACTATTAAAAGTTTCCTATTTTAACATTTACATTTGGGCAATTTTGGTAACTGGGCTTTTTTAAAAAACTATAATAGTAACTAGACTTTTTAATGTTTCAATTAAGTAAATATACCCCAACCTTTTGTATTTATTCACAAACTCTACACACTCTTCTCTCAAGGGGTATATTTACTAAACACAAAATTAGAAAAAGCCTAGTAAACCAAATTGTTTCTTTGGCATTTCAATTTAAATTTCCTATTTTAATTTACATTTTAACTTTGTCATCTTTGGAAATAGTTAATTGATATTAACTTATTTTCACACTTTTATATTTTATAAGAGACAAAAAATAGAATATATAATATCACATAACTTAGTCTATTTTTTCGTTTATCTAAAATTATAATTAATTTGATAGTAAAAAATTTTATTTTATTTTCTCTTCGGGATAATTAAATAAAATCATTACCATACATCGAAAGTATTTTATAAATTATAAATTTTATATTTTTAACTATTAAAAACTTTATACACGTGTTCTCTTCGTGTCAAGTACTCGTCCTTCCACCGCTTCTCCACCTTCTTTAGGGTTTTAGCCATGACAGTCCATTGTTTGGTAGCAACACAACTGAACGGTGGCCTCCTCTTCCCTTCTTTCTCATCAGTGAACGGCGGCCTCCTCTGCATTCTCTACAATCCAGGGTAAGATTTCCTTCTGTTATCGCCTTATTTACCAGATGTTGATTTTCTGTTATTTGTTGGTGTATTATTCTGGCGGATTGTTTCCTCTTTCAATTTCATCTCCTGAATCTCAATTTCTTCATTTCTCCCTCTTTTGTCTATTTGTTTTTTAAGTTACAAGCTGCTCAATTCGAAGATCGAAGAAAATGAAGATGAATAGGGGTGCTTGTTGTTATCCACTTCTCCCCCTCTTTTTTTAGTTTAGGGTTTTCTTTGTTGTTTTATTTCTTTCAATAGTTTCGATTGATCTTCTTTCTTTTTGTCTACAGTGGAAAATGGAGATCTATGTACATAAGAACTTCAACAGGCCGGTAACACCCCACGATCGCTGCACATCGGTACATTCAATTGCCATTCATGCTTTCTTCTACCACGTCTGTCGAAGTCGGCGATTGAAGTTCTTTTTGTGTTCACCGCTTGGCCGGCATCTCCCCTAAACCGTCGACCTGAAAACTCTCCGACGGCAAACGCCGATGCTAAACAAAGGACGAGGTTCTCCGCCGTGAAATTGAAGAGATCAACCGCCAACACCGCGAGGTACTTCTCTCTCTACATCTCACACGGAAGTTGTTTGTCTTCTACTCCCTTTGCTCTTTCCGTAGGTTTTTAGCCTCGCCTGGCGTTTTTTATTTACACACTTCAGTTCCTCTCTTATGAATTTTCTATGCATTTTCTATGGACTTTTAACGTATTTTTATTAACTCGATGTAGATATATGCAGTCTCTCACTATTCGTATAGTGGTATGTTTTTCTCTCCATGATTTTTTCGGCTTCTAAGTTCTACTATGAATAGCCAGTGACAAATTCCCTTTGTTTATTGCAGTTGGGTTTCAAGTTTCATGCTCTTGGCTTTGATTTCGGAGTATGATCTTCCACCATTCAAGTTTCATGCTCTAAAGCAGCTTCATCGCACCCTTGACCGTTGAGGCAAGCCTGTTGACCACACCAACTCTCTGAGGTAACGAATCCTAAATCCGAGCCTGAAGCAATTCGTTCCATTGTGTTTGAGCACGGGTTATTGCTACATTTATCGTGATTACGATGCTCGGTTGATTTAGATGTGAAAATATTCAGTTTCATAGCTTGTGAAATGTAGGGTAAAAATCAGTTTAGAAATGCCCCCAAGGTGTTTGTTAAAATGTAGTCATTTTTCACTCACTATCCAATATACATTGCCCTCTAGAATGACAATTGATGATGAGAGTCAGTAGCCACCTCAATAACATGTAAACCTCAAGTATGTGTGTCTGCACTTGCTTTCTAGACTTAGGCATCGACATCATTTACGATTGGTTCTCAATTCCTCTCCGATAATAGGTTTTTTGAATTCATTGGATATTATGTTGATTGTAGATTTTGGGTTCTCTGCACTTTCGTTCTGCTATTGGTATGGAAGGTATTGGAAATTTCATGTCTATACGTTTTCGATTTTGTTGAATGTTTAAATCTACGTCATCTGCTAATCTGATGCTATTCCATAGCCTGTTATTCTCCAAACTATTAGTTCATTTGCGCCTAAAACATGTATAATGTAAAAGGCTTATCAGTCAGTCACAAAGTTTGTCGGTACTCTAGGCACCAACTCTCAAACTGTCGAGCTTATTAAGGATTGCATAAAGCTGGGATGTCTAGTGATTGCAGTTTTTTGTTGCAGTTTTTTGTGCCATTGTTCCTAACAGAGTGTCCATGTCCGCCTGCTTTTGGTATGATTTAAGTTTTTGTGCATTCGTTTTTTTTGTGAGTCCCTGGTTGTTCGATTTTAGTTGTAATTTATATACTTTTTTAAAAGACTAGATTCGAGTTTTGTTTGGGAAAAATTGAAGCTCACTAAAGACACTAGAAAATATGAAATCGTTCATAAAAAGCACTAAGAAGTTGTGTGATTTAGGTTCCTTTTCTTATAAAATTTTAGTGTGATTAAGCGAATTACAGGGATGACTAATTCATTGCTTTATAATGATCAAATACGTTTATTACACATCCTATGTGTTTACAACTTTAGAGTTGATGAGCTTGTTTCGTCTTCTTCTTATGTGTTTGTAGGGAACACATATACTCAACATATTACTTTCAATAAAGTAGTGTAGTTTGGATTCCGGAAGGCATATTTAATAATGTCATGCTACCTCAACTAACTATTATATAGCAATATGGAACGTAAATTCTGATTCGTTCAGGGTAACAAATCTGAAATTTAACTGTGATAATAAGATGAATTACTCATTCTAAACACAATAGTTGAGTCTGCTCTAATTTCTTATGTTCCTTATTAGGTTGAGTTGAACTTCACCATAAAAGCTCTCCTTTATAACATTACTCGAGCTTACTTAAGCTGCCCAATGTATAACCAAGTCTGCAGCTTCTCGCTTATGCTTCTTCGGAATAATCATATAGCCCTTACTTCCCGAGGCCCTGAATAGGTAAATATGAAATCACATAATCCTTCCTTTATCTCACATCAATTATAAACTAACATATATCATGCATCCTCTTATGCTTATTAATTTATCCAAGCTAAGAACGACGATGGTTGGTATGTAAGGTTGTCTTACGGGCCTAGATGGTTCACCTACATTCTAATAACAGGTTAATTTGATTCAAAATCCATTTCATATTTAGTGTCACTTTGTCACTGATAAAATGGTTGTCAATTCAAGGTAGGTAGGCCATAATGGGGTTTTTAGCATAAAGATTCTACATATAGGAGTGATAGTTGAAAATAATCAAGAGTCCTTGATTTCCTCAAAGGACGATGATCTATCCAGCTGGGGATCTTGTAATGATTAAGCTTCAAACGACAAGGTGGATTTGGAAGAGGCTAATCAGAGGAAGTTTTATGCTACATGCTTTGATTCCCAAGGAGACTGTTTCTTCATGCCTTGTAGGCGCTCTGCAATCTGCTTCACTTGTGGTTCAAGGTATGCATTTTGCTTTATGTATCCAAACAAGATCAAGTAAAGGCAACTTCTTTACTGATAATTTGTGTTTTGTTGCAGCTACAGAGCTCCCCCGGGCTACTACAACTGCAGGGCAAGTATCAACTAATCCCTCTTGGCTATGCTCTCCCACTAATTATTTTGCAAATATGTATTGCGCTTGTGCTTACTCGAAGCCTGATAATTTATGTAACGGCCTTCTTGTTTTCAAGCCGTATGCTTCATTTTTATTGTTTACTCGATTAAAGTTATGTAACGGACCTCTCTCTTCAAAATGAATAATGAACTTCTCTTTTATCAGTTTACTAACTTTCGATCGCTTATTCGCGAACGAAGCTTTCACCCTTATTAAACCGGAACAACAAACACGTTTTAAATTCACGACGCGTGTGACGCGCGACACAACTAGTATAACAAAAATGAAGGGCTTCACTGAGTTAGGGAGCGAGACAGACGAAGGACATCAGTGCAGAGCAAACCTGAGAGAAGGGCTTCACTGAGTGCAAAACTGGAGAGGACAAGAGAGCAAGGCAGGCGGAGGTAGAGGCCTCAAGGCAGAGGCAGGCGAAGACATGCAGATCTAGTTGCAAAACCAAAGGGTTTCATTGCGTGCAAAACCGAAGAGGCGGAGGCAGAGGCCTCGAGGTGGCTCAACCACTGGAGAGGACAAGGGAGCGCGGCGGAGGCAGAGGGGCGTAACTCTTGTCCAAAGACCTGAAGGTGCTGAGAGGCGGATGCATGCGGAAGCGGAGGCAGCGTCGGCGTCACTGCTAGCCTGGGAGATTTTTCCTTGTTGAGGAGGCGCTGAGAGGCGGAGTCTAAACGCTGATGATCAAACGAAAAATAATGTCCTGTCCTCCTCCCGACTTCCTGAGTCTTGTAGGCTATAACTCGAATATCTATTTACAAGAACTTGGATATCCATTTAATTTAAAATAAATGAATATTCGAGTTACAATTTTTTTTTTGTTTAATTTTTTTGAACTTATGTTTTATTATACATATTAAATACTATAAGTTTATATCGAGTCGTTTTAATTCTTATTCTTATAACTCGGATATCCATTTACAAGAACTCGAATATCCATTTAAATTTTACAAATTTATTTTTTTAACTTATGTTTTATTATACATATTAAATATTATAAGCTTATATCGAGTCGTTTTAGTTCTTATTCTTATAACTAGTTCGTGTTAAATATAAGATGTGTATAATGTATTGAAGTATCAATTATCAAAGATAAGTTTATCATTAATATAAAGAACAATGATTATGAATTTATGATAATGATAATTGTAATGATCACTCGTGTTAAATATCTCCCGGTTTTAAGATTTGGTTTACTATATAAGATTTTACTTTAATTCTACAATTTTTTTTTTGTTTACTTAAGGTTTATTATACATATTGAATTGAATACTATAAATCTATAGCGAGTTGTTTTAATTCATATTCTAATAACTCGTTCGTGTTGTATACTTGTATATAAGACATGTCTTCAAGTATTAAAGATAAGTATCACATTGAATGTTACAAATTTGTAGTAACCTTACATTCAAATGGGTCGGCCGATATTTTGATCAAACAGATTAGCTGGATCTAAAGAACCAATCGGATATTCATATCAAATTAAAGTCCTTTTCAATAAAACGGAACTAGTCATTCGGATCACTAATCAAAGGGGTGGGCAAAAGATCAATCCGATCCAAATACCTGGATACCCGAATATAATTTTTCTTAAGATCCCATTTTGATCCGTATTTGGTTGGATAACCAGAACTTTTCCTAGGATCGGATAATTATCTGGATGTCCGGCTGATCCGGATTCCAAAATATAGCATGCAAAAATGATTTGGTTGGATCGCATCGGATTATTACCCACGGATATTTGGATTATCCGAATGACTTTTGTTTGACCCGATTGATCCGGATATCCTTTTGATCTGAATTTGAAAAAATGATTTTGCCGAATCCGGATATCCGATTGATCCGAATATCCTCTTGATATGAATATCCGTTTGATCCGGATATGTATTTGCTACTTTGTTCATCACAAAATGTAATGAAAAAATAATTAAAAGGCACAAAATAAAACCAAAGTAAAAATGATAATCATATAGATGATAAAAAAAGAAGGAACAATTTGATTTACTAGGTTTTTTCTAGTTTTGTGTTTAGTAAATGTACCCCTTGAGAGAAGAATGTGTAGAGTTTGAAAATAAATACAAAAGGTTGGGGTATATTTACTTAATTGAAACATTAAAAAGTCTAGTTACTACTCTAATTTTTCAAAAAAGCCTAGTTACCAAAATTGGCCAAAAAAGAATATTAAAGTACGTTATAATAAAAAAATAAAATAAAGGTTTTAAAACAATAGATATCTCTATCTTTACATTTTATAACTATATTTGAAAACGAGACTAACTTATAATTAAAAATTATTATAGGCATTTGTTCATTTAAATGAGACCAATATCTATTAAAAGATTACTATTAAGACCACAATCATATTTATAAGAATCAATATTTTAAAATCAGACCCACTTATAATAAAAAATTATTATAAACTTATGAAGTACCCAAGTATGCATAAGTTATTAAGTTGTAACAAATTAACATTATTAATTCATTATTTTGCCTAACTCAAATAATTTCTCATTAAATACATATATTTTGAAATATAAATATTAGTACATACAATGTTGATCTATCCTTCATAAAACAAAATGGATGCTCGGATGCCTAAGACGATCCGATGAGGCGATGATCCACGGATATTTGGATATCCGATTATCCATGGATATCCGGTGATCCACTGATCCGTGAGTATCCGGATAGGCGGATATCCAGGATTATTCGGATATCCGTGAAAATTCGGATGCCTAAAACCCTGATTCGTATCCGATCCGGTGATCCAGGAAGATCTCCCATATCGGATTCGGACCGAATCAAAACGGGTACTAAAATATTGAGGTTTTTCGGATCGAGTTAACGGATTTTTCGTGCCGGATCGGCGGCTCAAATTGGTTTTGTCACCCATACTAATCATATTAGCGAATAATTATCCGATCCAACTAAAATCATCTTCGGATGCCATATTTCAAAAAATTGGAATTTGGGTCAGATCAATTTGTTGTCTAAACTTTGTCATAATTCATACACGATTAGTCAATTACCCAAAAATATTTTATTAGACCAAAAAATTCACATAACTAGGTAATTTGGATTTAACTCGAGAAATTGCACCATCCAAAACCAACCTGAATCATGAGGTTAGAAAATCATATCATCTTTGACTAGAGGTGTCAAACGGGCGGGTCGGCCGAGTTCGGGTCGGGTCAATTTTGTTTCGGGTCACTTTGAGCCGGGTCAAAATTGTCTATAATGTCATGTCAGGTTTATTCGGGTCGGGTCGGGTTAAGTTCGGGTGCCGTTGCACAGTTGATAATCGGGTTCTCGGGCAATCTTGGGTTGCTTTAATCGGTTATCGGGCTAATTCGGGTCGGGCTCAGATCGGGTCGGGATCATTTGTACAATTGAAATTCGGGTTCACGGTCTATTTCGGGTCGGGTCGCTTCAATTATCGGGTTATTGTGGGTCATTCTAGTTTATGTATCGGGTAAATTTGGGTTGAATTACTTTGGGTATAATCAAGTTCGATTGTTTTCGGGTCAACAATTTTCGGATTTGGTTGTTTTTAGGTTGAACTAATTTTTTGTGACAGATCGATTCCGATAGGCTCAAACTTATTGTGTTTTTTTCTTCATATTTATAGGTTGATCTCCTTTGCTAAACCAATTTGACGTATTCATATTTCAAATAAAAAAATACAATAGTTGAGTCGATTAACCTATACCTTTTGACCAAAAGAGTTTAAAACGCAAGTCCGATCTTGAGCATGTGGAGATGAACACGTGACTATGACCGGTTTATTTATCAAAGTTAGTGAGAAATTAATAGGAAAGGTGTTTGGTGTAGTGGCATGGTACTTTCTTTGGTTGCAAGAGGTCAAGTGTTTGATTCTTTGAACAACCTAGATGAAACTATTTTATATTTTATAATTTCTAACAAAGCCGTAGTTTTAAACTGCGGGTTTCCTCCAACCTTGTTGTCTTCCTGTAAAAAATAGTTTTAATCCGAACTAATGTGAGAAATAATTTTGTATTTTAATTATTATGGAAAAAATCCAAATTATTCTTAGTTATAACTTCAATGAAAAAATACAATTATTATGGTGTTTTGATGTATTTATAATTTAAAGTGATTTTACAAGTTAATTTCATGTTCTTGAGGCTATTTTATTTTTCAAAAAAGGCCCCCACAATTTGATGTAAATGATAATTTTTATTTAATTTTATAATTATAATTCTAACTTAATATTTAAAATTAATAATTAATTTTATATTTTTTAATTTCTAACAAAGCCGTAGTTTTAAACTGCGGGTTTCCTCCAACCTTGTTGTCTTCCTGTAAAAAATAGTTTTAATCCGAACTAATGTGAGAAATAATTTTGTATTTTAATTATTATGGAAAAAATCCAAATTATTCTTAGTTATAACTTCAATGAAAAAATACAATTATTATGGTGTTTTGATATATTTATAATTTAAAGTGATTTTACAAGTTAATTTCATGTTCTTGAGGCTATTTTATTTTTCAAAAAAGGCCCCCACAATTTGATGTAAATGATAATTTTTATTTAATTTTATAATTATAATTCTAACTTAATATTTAAAATTAATAATTAATTTAAACAAGACCTCCATAATTAATTGACCGGTCTTTCACAATTCGGTATTTCGAGAAAGTCATGTTACAAAAGCGATGATATTTTACAAAAGCACTTTGTTGGTAGTAACTTACAAGTAATTAGTATGCTTATACTTTTTGTAAATTATAAAGATATAGATTAAGAAAATTAGTTTATAAAATTAAGAAAATAGTTTTAAAAAGTAATTAATAAAAATTAAAATATAATTTTAAATAAATGTTTGATGTATATATTGTGATTTGTGTAATAATATGATATGTGTTAGTAAAATCGTATATGATCACTAACTATGTTTTCATATTTGTTCATTCGCTAAACATTGTATTACATTATGAAATAACAGAAATTCTAAGTATGAGAACTTATTTTATAAACAATAACTTGATAGTACTATAATTTGCATTTACATACAAAGTCAAATTAATTTGGCCAACATCATCAATTCATCATAGTTATTTTGTATGTGTATAAAAACTCAATTATTTCACGAGTTACATTACAAATTTACAATCAAAGTATACGACTATTACTTTCTGATTCTTTTTCATGCATACAATTATAAATAATTTAAATAATATTTATTTAAAATAAATTATGCATCATACTATTATAATATCACAATACTAATTTACCTTCAACTCAACAACAAATTTTTTTTAAAAAAATTTGTACTATGTCACTTAC
The DNA here is from genome assembly GCA_033239125.1 of Fagopyrum homotropicum. Classification (NCBI taxonomy): domain Eukaryota; kingdom Viridiplantae; phylum Streptophyta; class Magnoliopsida; order Caryophyllales; family Polygonaceae; genus Fagopyrum; species Fagopyrum homotropicum. Next base: position 118,218,379 of record BSWB01000003.1, read on the forward strand.
ATTAAGCTAAACTCGACTTGTATGTATGACTCATGATATTATTTATAAACAATTTAAAGTCGTATCAATTTTAATATAAATTTTATATGTTCAATTAGCTACAATTAAAAAAACCATAAACTATAACAAAATTGATAGACAGTCTTATACATTACTCAACCAGTCAACCACAAACTATTAATTTATATATATATATATATATATATATATATATATATATATATATATATATATATATATATATATATTAATGCCTAATATTAAAGCAATTTTTTTAATCATTCACCACATGTCATTTTTATACTCATCATTATTTTTATAGTTTTTAATTAAAAAATATGTGAACTAATGATCTATTTTTAAATACATTCTAACAAAATTTTTTATTATCTTACTTTTCTTAATAAATTGTCATCTAAGTGATCTAACACACTTTATATTTATAATATATAAAAATTAATTTTAATATTGTAATGCACCAATTTTAGACGCGTTTGCATTTTTAATTCGTGCGGCTTTTATCGATATTTAATGGCTTTTTATTTATTTTTTTTATTAAAAGTATTTTTTTTTACGACATAAATAGCTTTCCGAATATATTTATATTTTTGGTTTACTTTCGACAAGATTCAAAAAAAAAAAATCTTTCCGATTTGAAAATCCAGTTCCGTATGTTTAAGCGAGTCTATCCTTTTATTATTTGTATTTTCTTCAATTTTTATATATATATTTTCTTATCTCTTTTCTTTTCTTACTCTTCCTGTCTCTCTCTCTCCTATGACTGGTGCACGCTTCTCCTCTCCCCGACCAGTGGCAAGTGCAGCGACCCCTCGCTCACCTCACATCCCGACCCCTCGCTCCCTCTGGACTGAGCAAGTCTTACGGCTCTGAGATCCCTCAGCACTCTCGTCACTCAACCTTTCGACTTTTCAGCCCCTCTCCCCGACCAGTGGCAGCTGCAACAACCTCTCTTCCTCACCATCTCTCCTACCAGCCCCGTGAAACCCCACCTGCAACTCTCTCCCCGTTGCAAGCGTTCCGGCCCTCTCTTCCTCACCTTCCTCGACTAACAGCTCTCGATCAACTCTGTCGTGCCTGCTGGTGCCGCCAAGGAGTCGCCGACGCTGATCGAAGACCACCACCTCAGCTGTAGTGTTGCCCCTCTCTCTTTCTCGTCACTCGCCTTGAACCCTGCCCCTGCTGCCTTGTCAAAGCCAAATAACCATCGGACCGCCTTACGCATCCACCAGGAAGCCACACCATCACCGGATCCTCTGCTCTCCTATCCGTCTTCTTTCACACCGATTTCACCGGTTGAAATCCCTGTTCCCTAGTGGCCATCGTCTCGCCATCGTCACCGACGAAGCCCATCGGAGCAGCCTTCATCTTGCCTTGCCGGAGCTTCCTGGGATTTTCCCTAGCCGCCGCCCCTCACATCCCAATCTCCTTCTGCGCTTGTTACTCTATATTACCTCCTTTTCTAATACTTTATCCACTAGTGTAATATTGCGTTGTTTATAGAGATGCCTGGTTGCTATTGCTAAAAAACATAATGTAGCAGTAAACTTGTTGCTACTTTTTCATTGACATTAATTTCTTCTGTTTTTAATTTCTATACTTGCAGTAACTATGGTTGTAAACTAGCACAATTACTTTCTACTTAGCATGCCCTACTTCTTATAGTCGTCTGATGCCTCCGTTTGTAAAGTGTACTGCATTGTAGTGTTGCTAATTTTAGTTAATTGCTGCTTAAGTATTGGTAATCATCTCCATTAAGTTCTTACCATAAGAGTAGTTCTCACTTGAACCATAGGAATATATACATGCGTATGTGCTGATTGGCCTTCTTAACCAAATCTTTTTGTTTTGTGAAGCCACCGGTGCTTGTTGGGTTATGGCAGGTACCAGCAGCCCTTTAATAATCACATAGGACCATTCACCTCTGATACCTATACCAATTAATGGACTCTACTGATTACAAAAACCCGTCAGTATACAAAACTACACTCTCCTAGCACGTGCTAGGATGAACATTGAACATATTGCTGGAAAATTCCTTATCACTCTATAGATCCATCTGAAAATTCCTTTTTGATAAAAGTAATTATAGAAAATAGCAACCAATATTCTGTAGTGTTAATCAGGGAACAGACAAAAGTGAATTTGATTTCATTCATGGTTTCAACTCTCACAGCAGTACATATATAGACAGTAGACTTGGACACTTGTCGTGTTTGTGTTTATTTACAATACATCAATCAATCTCAACCATTGATGAGTTGAACCTAGGATTGGTACAGTTGTCAACAGATCCTTCACTATCCCCCTTCGATTCAAACGTGGGTAAGCAAAGTTTGGAGCGCAGAAGGATGAACCTTGAAGTGGGTAATGGTTTAGTGAGAATGTCAGCAAGTTGATCCTTGGAAGGAATAAAGGCCACTTGTAGAGCCTTGATTCGTACTCGCTCTCGAACAAAGTGATAGTCAAGAGACAAGTGCTTAATACGGTGATGAAGTACAGGATTGACTGCGAGGTACGTGGCTCCTAGGTTGTCACACCAAATAGTGGGAGGGGATGATAGGAACAACCGGAGCTCAGCCATGACAGACTGCAACCAAAGTGTTTCGCAGGTGGCAAGAGCAAGTGATCGATACTCAGCCTCGGTAGAGGATCGGGAAACCGTGGCTTGCTTCTTGGAGGACCATGAGACTAGATTCGAGCCGTGATAAATGCAGTATGCGCTTGTGGAGCGTCTGTCAAGTGGATCACCCGCCCAATCAGCATCGGAAAAGGCTGAAAGTGTGTTTGTGGTGTTGGAGGAGATATGGAAGGGCATTTGAAAGGTGGCATTTAGGTAACGCAAAATGCGCTTGACACCTTGCCAGTGCACAAGGAGTGGATTGTGCATAAATTGACATACCTTGTTGACAGCAAAGGAGATGTCAGGTCTCGTGAAGGAGAGATATTGAAGGCTCCCTACAATGCTACGGTAGAGATGATGGTCCTCGAAGGGAGGGGATTGAGCAAAAGATGACATGAAGTTGGTTGCCATTGGAGTGGCTACGGGTTTGGAGTTGGCCATGTTTGTACGAAGGAGAAGATCTTTGATGTATTTTAATTGGGAAAGGAAGAAGCCTTGTTGAGTGCGTTGGACTTCAATGCCCAGAAAGAAATGAAGGTTGCCTAGAGATTTGACGGGGAATTGTTTGGAGAGAGTAGTGTAGAATGAAGTGGAAAGGGAGGGAGTAGAGCTAACGACCAGGAGATCATCAACATAGACTAGGATGTAAATAGAATCTTTTCCTTGTCGGAAGATAAACAAGGAATTGTCAGAAAGTGAGGAGGAGAAACCCATGTTTATAAGAGCATCAGACAATTTGGAAAACCAAGCTCTTGGAGCTTGTTTTAAACCGTAAAGAGATTTATGTAATTTGCAAATATGATTAGGAAAGTGAGGATTAACAAAACCTGGTGGTTGATGAATGAACACTTCCTCTTCCAAGTCACCATGTAAAAACGCATTTTGTATGTCCAACTGGGTGACTGACCAATTGTGTAGAGCGGCTAGGGAGAGGATAAGACGGATGGTGGATGGTTTGACAACGGGACTGAAAGTCTCATCAAAGTCGATGCCATGTAACTGGTGAAATCCTTTAGCTACAAGCCTCGCCTTCCTTCTCTCAATCTGGCCTGAGGCATGGCGTTTTGTCTTAAAGATCCATTTCACTCCTAATACATTGTTTGAAGAAGATTGTGGGACAAGGGTCCATGTTTTGGTGGAAAGGAGAGCTTGAAATTCAACATTCATGGCATCTCTCCATTGTTTGTGTTTAAAAGCTTCAGTGAAGACAGAGGGTTCATCGGGTATGGTGGTAGTTGATGTGTGGAGTTGGGGAGGCCACGGTATTGTTCCGTCGGTACGAACAAAGGGTTTGAGGGAGTTGGTGCGAGCCCTTGTTGTCATCGGATGTGTGGGTTCACTGGGTTGGTGAGTAATAGTGGGCTCTAGAGTGGATGAGTAAGTTGGGACAAGTGGACTGGGTGATGGGCACGTGGGGTGTGAATGAGGGGAGCTAGCATCAAGGGAAGTAGAGGGGCTGTTGGGCTGAATAGGAGGGGAATTTGACGCTGGCCCATATTCTAAATGTGTGGAAGAGGGTGTTGGTGGATTGGTCCTGTTGGTAGTTGGGGTTTGGGCTGGGACTTTAATAGGTGTAAAAGTGGGACATGGGAGTGAAATAAATTCATTCACAGGTGCCTGTGTGAGTGAATTTATGAGGGAGTTGTAGGGGAATGTTGATTCATGAAATATGACATCTCTAGACACAAAGATGCGATCGGTTGTCGGGTCGAGACAAAGATAGCCACGATGATTGGGACTATACCCGATAAAGATTGTGGGAGATGAGCGGAAGGAGAGTTTGTGGCGGTTGTAGGGCCGTAGGTTTGGAAAGGCGAGACAACCAAAGACACGGAGAAAACTGTAGTCGAGAGTTTTAGAGAATAATTTCTCGAAGGGTGAGGTGTTTTGTAGAATGGGAGTGGGTAAGCGATTGAGGAGATACGTGGATGCCTCAAAAGCATAATCCCAAAACTTGAAGGGGAGAGAAGCTTGTTTTAGAAGAGTGAGTCCGGTGTCGACAATCCGACGATGACGGGACTCAACACTACCGTTTTGTTGATGAGAGTAGGGACATGTGAGCCGGTGGTTAATCCCGAGTTGGTGAAAAAGAGAGCGTAAGGGTTTGAATTCGGTCCCTCCATCAGTTTGAATGGATTTGATCTTTTGATTAAGGAAATTAGTGATTAGAGGAATGAAATTGGTTACCATGTGGGCCACTGAGGATTTTGTGGGAATCGGAAATAACCAAGTGAATTTCGAAAAATCATCCACAATGGATAAATAATAAGAACAGCCTTTCATTGATAGGGTTTGGGCAGGGCCCCATACATCCATAAAAATTAGTTCAAGGGGGTATGTGGAGGTAGATGGTGACGGTGGGTGAGGCAAGGCGTGAGCCTTGGCCCACGAACATGATTCACATTGAGGTGAAGGAAGTGGGCTTTTCGGAATGCTGAGGCCCAATTTGTTGAGGTTGTTCGTGACTGGAGCAGAAGGGTGCCCTAACCTCCTGTGCCAGAGCAAAAGTGACGGTGTGATGGCTGAAAGATTGGCGGTTGGTGTGGCAGATTGGTTAGCCGCCTGGAGGACATACAAGCCGTTTTCAACGGTTCCTCGAAGAAGGGGAGTGTGCGTCTGGATATCCTTCACCACAAAAAAACGAGCATGAAACTCAAAGTAAACATGATTATCGATGCAAAAGCGGTTTACAGAGAGAAGATTTTTATTTAGCGCAGGAGTATGAAGAAGATTAGTCAAACGAAATAAACGTGAGGAAGAATGGAAAGAAGAAGAACCCTGATTGTGAATTGGAAGAGAGGATCCGTCACCCAGTGAAACCTGATCAGTACCGGGGTAGGGATAGCTGTCTAGGCGGAGGTTGGAGAGGTCAGGAGTAAAGTGGTGACTAGCGGCAGTGTCAGGAAACCAAGTTGAGTTGAGTTGTTGGGATGATGGAGCGGGAGCTTGATAGGAGAGGTTAAAGCGATGGTAGCAGGATAGTGCTGAATGGCCAGGTTTTCCACATACTTGACAGGTTGGGCGAGAATCAGTCTCCCCAGTGAAGTTGAGTTGTTGACGGTTGCGGTTGTAATTGCCTTGTTGTTGTTGCTGTCCTTGGTTGGAAGTTGGAGGAGAGTTGCGTCCACGACCGCGCCCTCTGCCACGGTAAGAACCTCGTCCTCTGTTGTTTGTGTAGTTGGCAGAAGGGTTGTTGTCTGATGAAGTCTGAGTTTGGTTGACAGTAAAGTTGTTGCCAGAATGTGTTTGAGTTGCAAGAGAGAGCCTGGATTCATGAACTAGAAGATGTGACAGAACTTGGCTTGTGGTGAGAGCATTGGCTTGGGTAGAAAGGGAGGTGACCATGGATTCATATTCCGGTCCAAGGCCAGCCATGAGGAAAACAAAGAATTCCTGGTCTGGGACATGTTGACCGGCAAGGGCAAGGGAAGAGATGATAGATTTGGCTTTGTGGTAGAAGGTTGAGATGGAGTCAGAACCTTTCTTTAATGTGGCGAGTTGGAGACGGAGTTGAACGACTTGAGCACTAGAGCGGGCTGCAAAGAGCTCCTGAAGGTGAGACCAGATGGCCAAAGAAGTGTGACAGTCAAGGACTTGAACAAGAACTTGTTCTGTGAGGGAAGAGGTAAGTATGGTCATGATAAGATGGTCATTTGTGACCCAATTTTTAAATGAGGGTGAGGATGGAGGTGGGCAGGGTTTCGAGCCATCAACATGCTCAAAGAGGTTGAGGGCTTTTAGGTAGGAGGAGATCTGCTTATTCCATAGAGGGAAGTTTGAGGAGGAAAGTTTGACAGAAATAAAACTGGAGAAGGAAGACAGTGAGAAAGTAGGAGAAACTGATGGTGTTGGGAGGATGCCACAGTCGGTGGTTGTCACCGGAGATGGTGGGTCAGTGGCGAGGGGAGGTGGTGGTGGAGGTGTGTTGTTGTTGTTGGTGTTAGATGGGTCGTTAGGGTTGACCGTCTGGGGAGGCAGCTCTTCTTGAGGATCCATTTTTGTGTAAGAGCGTTTGCTCTTTTTTTCTATCGCTCTGATACCATAGTGTTAATCAGGGAACAGACAAAAGTGAATTTGATTTCATTCATGGTTTCAACTCTCACAGCAGTACATATATAGACAGTAGACTTGGACACTTGTCGTGTTTGTGTTTATTTACAATACATCAATCAATCTCAACCATTGATGAGTTGAACCTAGGATTGGTACAGTTGTCAACAGATCCTTCACTATTCTGATATTCTTAGAGACATAATCAGTAATAATTTGTCTCTGAGATGACACGCCTATGGGATTTTACCCTTTGCTGTTCTTCCACTTTCTAAAGTGTCCAAATAATGCTCTTTCTTGATTTAGCTCTACAAGTTAGAACAAGTGTGACTTTCTTGTAATCATTGGTGGTGTATTTCTCCCTCCCCCTCAGATGATCTGAAGCCTGCTGACGTGGGACTAGATCAGGAGGCACAAGCAGTACACAAATGGAGAGCTGCTATTGGTAATAACAGAAAGAAATGCTGCAATGGAAGTCTGTAGTGCCAGCCACCCATCAAATATTTTTATATACATGAATGTGAAAATTTCTCTGTAAGAACTCTGAGAGTCTAAGAAGAGAAGAGATTATGATGATCAATTAAGAAGAGAAGAGTCTAAGAGAAAATCCCTAAAATCACCCAACACCTCAAAACAGGTAGGTTAATTTGAACTTTAAAATAAGTGTTTGTGTTACCCTTAGCTACATGCCTACATAGCTTTTGATTTTATACCTGCTCACCAAGTTTCATTCATGCTTTATAAGGGAAGGATAGAATACCAACATCTGACAGTATAATAAAATCATGTATAAGAACTTCACTTCTGAAAGTTGTGGGCAAACTTATAAAAATCAATGTCTCATTTCAGCCTCTTTTTGTTTTCATTTACAAGGTTGCCTTGATGAGTTGATTTAGATTATTTGTACATAAACTGCTACAGAGCACTGATTATTTCACAAACAACAGAACTGGATAGAATGGCTTAATAAATCAATCATAAATGAATGTTGGTCATTTAGGATAATGTTGGCTGTTGTGTTTACAACATTAGTTTCTGCATGTGTTCCTCTGTTCATGTCTCAATACTGGACTTGTTTTGAATGCAGAGAAGTAATAGACAGCACCCTAAAATGGGGAAGCAAATTCACGTGTCAAAGAAATGGCAGTGGCTCTAGACGAAGCAGAACTGCAGAGAAGTAATAGACAGCACCCTATGCTCATGTGCTTTTAGGTTATGTAATTTCTTCATATGATTTTGCTTTTGTTTGAACTGGGTTGAATGAGCTTCTTTTATATCTACTTTTAATCACCCAAGTAACTAGTTGGCCTGAGTCAAGTTAGTAATTCCAAGATGCTAGTTGCATATTATGTTTTTGTCTAAGTTCTCTCTGTCGTTGGAGTTTGAATAAATTAGATGGTGCTTCCTAGTTACAACTGAACAATGGACTTCTCTGCTTTGGTTCCCTTCTTAATCTGATGGGACTATCCACTGACGAATCTTCTATTTTGTGTTAAAGCAACCTTTTCCATTTACTTAACAATTATTTTCCGAGACTTCTGCTTGTTTTTTTACAATTGGTTTCACAGTTTTGTCCTTCAATTGTGGCCTTGTTATGTTCCACTTCAACATTGTTTACCACACTTGGCTGTATTGTTAGCTGGAGAGGGTATGATAGGGATTAGACTCCAAAATATGGTTGGCAACTTGGCATTGAATGACTACACCAGTGAGCTGCCACATTGTTTGAATTTTATCTCTGATGCTCTTACGATAATAATTCTTCTTCCAGGTTGAAAAGCTGGAAAAGACTTGTCAAGTGTGGGTGTACATCTCATGTGTTGTCATGGTTTAATGTCAAGATTATTGGTGAAACATTTGAAACTCTGGCATAAATAATAACCAAAACAATAACCTTGTCTTGAATAGAGTATGATTGCAAACTTGTTTATTTTCGAATTTGACACAGTACTTTATGGAAGCTGGTGCAATTGTTGTGCAACGTGTTTAGAAAGAGGACATTCGGCATGTTGCCAAAGCTACTGTTGCAACACTGATACCATTTTCCCCCTGAAATGCTATTCTATCTTGTGGTCTACTAAATTTAATTGTGACTGCTGTCCTAGAATTTTATTGTTATGGGGTGGAAGAATCATGTTATCCAGTTGGTTATATCTTTCCTTATTTGAGATGTTTTACATGATGTTTGTACTGTTTTGGTTACTAACCACTATACTAATCAGATTGCAGAGATGATTGGAGATTTTGATCTGTTTTGATAATGATTGGAGTTTTTAAAGGCTCTTTCGAAACTCAACTAAAATATATACCACTGTTATGATGTAAAACAATGGACAGCTTGTGCAAACAGTTGGATGAAGTGAAGCTGCAGCTGGTTAAAATCAAGGATGAGTATCAAATCAATTCAGAAGTCATAAACAGTTTGAAGGGTTCTATTGATTTATGTTGACCAACAGATTGAAGGAGAGCCTACAAAAGCTAATATGCTCAAGAACTTGAGAAAGGTGTATGTGCACATGAGTACATGAAGATCAACCTACAAAGCTATATGCTTAAGAACTTGAGAAAGGTGTAATATGTAGTTAGGATTTATGTATAGGTCATTTAGTTTATACTTTTTGCTTAACAATTTTTGCCTCTCTCTATATGTAAAAAGAGGTATTCTACATCTGTAAAATATTGTCACATCAATACAATTCAGTTATTTGCTTCCACTTTTTTTGTAAGCTTCTTTAACCAGAATATATCACTGTATCCCAAAATATAGAATTCAAATAACCCAGAAAAACAGTATTCCACCAATTACTCTCATTAAACAAGCATTTACACAACAACATACTTTAAATGGAAATTGACAGCAAAGCTATAGTGTGCAGAAGACTTGCAGCTTGTCTGCTATAAGGCCTAATGCTCACCTTTTCAAGGTTTGATTTCTCGCTTACTTCTTCCATTGACTGTCCTAATTCCTTATTCTACTTTTGAATTCTGACACAAAGTGAAATAGATAGATAGATAGAGGCTAAGTATAATATCATGACTTCTTGTTTTTTTTTTATCAAATTTTAGATAGATGAAATATTATTATATTCATGTGAATTCTGAATTCTGAACCAAAATGATATTGGCTCTTGTGGAGCATCCATTTCAGTTTGTTGGGTTTAAAATCTCTATCATTTTTTTAACCTTCATACTGTATATGTGGCTCCAAATCACGAACTCACTGATTTCTTTTCAACAGGTATCTAGGATTTTCCTTGGTGTATGTTTCATAAACATGCTTATAACTTATAAGCAGCATTGAGAGACCCGAGTAGGTAGCTGATATATGCCCGTACTTTTTGTGAAATCACCCTTTAAATTCTCTTCGGTCGAATCTTCTGTGTTCACCTCTAATAATAAGATAAATATGAAGAGTGAAGCATGATGAATGGATGTCATCTGACGCATGGTTACTCCACTGCTGATTGAAAAAATGAGAAGGAAGATGAAGGGATGTGAAGGGATGTGAAGGGATGAAGGGATGAAGAGACATTAGCAAGAAACATAAACATGAACCGGAAGAAGAAAAAATGTGCAGACATGAAAAAAGAAGAACGATACGTGTGCTAGCTGAATATCATCATTTGTAGTAATATAGTCCAATTATATGACCATCTAAAGTTATCAATGTGCTATTGATAGGCTTTCTCTCCTTTTTTTTTTTTTTTTTTTCTTTTTTGGTAGCATTGGGGAAATAAAGGGTCAAATATCTTGACGATGGCAAAGAAAAATGAAAGTTATTTCTGCAAGATATTGAATGTGAAGCGCGATGGCAAAGATCCTGACGAGGAAGAAAATCTCGTATTGGAGGGGAGAGGAGGAAGAAGGATCGACGTCATTGTCGCTGAACCGCGAGGAGTTCCTGGTGGATGAACTGTCTCCGGAGCAGCTGACGTCGTCGGGTGATAATTTGCTTGCCAATAGGTTTAGGTTGGAGCCCAGCCGGCTCAGCTTCACCCTCAGCCAGGAAAATATCGTCAATCACTCTGCAAATTCCGTTATTCATCCCAACACCAGGTACCTAACCCTAACCTACACTTTGATGGATTGGATATGTTTTTTCTTTTTTATTTTTCAGTATCACAAATTCAACCAATTCATGTATTTGGTATGCTGATCGTATTTTTTTTTTGACAACAAAATGGACCTATTGAAACCTAAATCCTGATTATGTACAAGTGCATAAATAGTTTGGGTGAAAAATTGAAAATGATTGCAGATGGTACCAAGTGTGGGTGAAAATCATCCTTGTTTGGGCAATCTATTCATCATTCTTCACACCCTTGGAGTTCGGATTCTTTAGGGGACTGCCTCACAAACTTATCGCTTTAGACATTGTTGGACAAATTGCTTTCCTTATTGACATTTTCCTTCAATTCTTCATCGCCTACCGTGACAATGTCACTTACCGTATGGTCTACAAACGCTCACTCATTGCTCTCCGCTACTTGAAATCGAGCTTTGTCATCGATTTTCTTGCTTGTATGCCATGGGATTTGTTTTATCAGGTATAAATCAATATTCTCTGGTCTATAGTATTCTCTTCCCAAACCATAATCTGAATACTTTGAGTCTTGATTGTAGTGGTCGGGAAGGAAAGAAGGGGTGAGGTATCTGTTGTGGATTAGGTTGATTCGGGTGCGTAAAGTCACCGCATTCTTGCGCAGTATGGAGAAGGAAGTAAGGATCAACTACCTCTTTACTAGGATTGTCAAGCTTCTTTTTGTTGAATTGTACTGCACTCATACAGCAGGATGCATTTTCTATTATTTGGCTACTACTTTGCCCAAAGAAGAAGAAGGATATACTTGGATAGGAAGTTTAAGGATGGGGGAATATAGCTATGCACATTTTAGGGAGATTGATCTTTTGACGCGCTATACGACCTCTCTATATTTTGCCATTGTTACTATGACCACTGTTGGTCAGTTAATAACCTTTCTCAGGTGTATCATTTCAACTTTTATTACACTCCCTCATCGAGCCAACATGCTTCTGTATATATGTATTGTAGGTGATGGAGATATCCACGCTGTCAATTTGAGGGAAATGGTGTTTGTAATGGTTTATGTTTCGTTTGATATGGTTTTGGGTGCCTATCTGATCGGTAATATGACTGCAATGATAGTCAAAGGATCAAAAACTGAAAGGTTCAGAGATAAGATGGCAGATGTCATGAAATATATGAACAGAAATCGTCTTGGAAAGGATCTCCGCGCTCAAATCAAAGGTCACATGCGCTTACAATATGAAAGCAACTATATTGAAGCTTCTGTTCTAAAAGATATTCCAGTTTCTCTACGAGCTAAGGTAAGAGCCGGTATGTAATACAATTATATGGTTGCTATAAGCTTATGAGTTATGAATACTTTCATTTCAATAATGCTATTTCTAGTTTTTGGATATTTGAAAACGCAGCTGGACTATTTCTATGCAGATCTTCCAATCTTTGTACACATCTTGCATGAAAAATGTTCCACTTTTCAAAGGATGTTCTGAAGAATTCATCAACCAGATTGTAAGACAAATACAATGTAATCAGTTTGATACTTGTTTAGTATATTGATGAACCTTACATTTGATATAAGACAAGAACCCTTTGTCTGTGTGTGTGTATTACAGGTAATTAGACTACATGAAGAATTTTTTTTGCCTGGAGAAGTGATCTTGGAACAAGGAAATGTTGTTGATCAACTTTATTTTATTTGTGATGGAATGCTAGTAAGTTCGGTTGTTGATCATGTTAATAACCACCATGACCTTGACATGAACTCCTCAGAGTTGCATCTTTTCTCTAACGAGTTTACAGGAAAAAGTGGGCTTGTCCAACAATGGAAAAGAGGAGACAGTTGCACTTCTTGAACCATACAAATCTTTTGGCGAAATTTCTATCCTGTGCAACATTCCTCAGCCCTATACAGTCCGCGTTTGTGAACTCTGTCGACTTCTGCGTATTGAAAAACAAGCATTTACAAACATCATTGAGATCTACTTTTCTGATGGAAGAAAAGTTTTTAACCATGTTCTAGAGGTAATTTGCACAACACTTGACTTTCTCCTCTACTTATGATAAACAATTAACTTTTCTTCATTTATTTATACTTAATCTCTCAGGAAAAGGAATATCATATGAAGCAAATAGAATCAGATATCACATATCATTTAGGAAAACAGGAAGCTGAACTTGCTTTAAAAGTAAACAATGCTGCCTATAACGGTAATATGTTTCTGTTAAAAGATTTGGTTAGAGCTGGAGCAGATCCCAGGGGAACTGATTATGATGGAAGAACACCACTAGTATGATAATGAATTATTTTCTCGTTTTATATGACTGCCTATGCTGAAATATAACTAGGTCCCCTTTCCACAGCATTTAGCTGCATCAAGAGGTTACGACGACATTGTTTTGTTCCTCATTCAGGAAGGAGTAGATGTCAACGTTCAAGGTAATATTCTTACACTTGAAATTTGAAAAGGAAAAGCTCATGGTGATTCTTTGGCTCTCCACAGATAGTTTTGGAAACACTCCAATACTAGAAGCGGTTAGAAGCGGACAAGATCAAGTGGCTGATTTACTGGTTAAAGCAGGGGCAATATTGAATATAAAAGATGCAGGCAGTTTCCTGTGTTCAGCTGTTGGAAGAGGAGACTATGATTTAATCAACAGATTATTATCAAATGGTATTGACCCTAATTGTAAAGATTATGACCAGAGAACTCCACTTCATGTTGCGGCCTCTCAAGGCCTTTATTTGATGGCCAAAGTGCTTGTTCAGGCCGGAGCTAGTGTATTCTTAAAAGACAGGTTAGGAATAGCAACACATTCATTGCTGTCATTGTGATAAATGTGTAGTTTTCATTTGGTGGAAAAGTTTTTCTTATCAGCTCTTCAATTGTGCAGATGGGGAAACACTCCAGTGGACGAAGCCCGGATGTGTGGCAATAAGAACTTGATAAGGCTACTGGAAGATGCAAAATCTGTTCAACTCAATGACAACTCTGAAGAGAAGATAGGTACTTTGAGACTATATCAACCTTACTTAGCTTCCTCTAGTGGACGAGTCTAATGTATCCAATTGGCTTATTTTCTTCTTCAGACATTTCAAAACCAAGGAAATGCACAGTGTTTCCTTCACACCCATCAGAATGCAAGGAACAGAAAAGACATGGTGTGGTGTTATGGGTACCATGCACAATCGACGAGCTCATTCAGCTTGCAGCAGAGAAGCTGAAGGTCCCTTGTGTTTCCGGCCTCATGACAGAGGATAGAGGTGAAATCTACGAAACAGATATGATTGAAAATGGTGCAAAACTGTATTTGATGACCGAAACATAGTAGGCATCTCTTTCTCTTCTAACGGCCTGCATATTTGGCCATAACTCTTCATGGAATTGCAGAGCTCCAAATGATTGACATTTATCACATATTCTTACAAAGACTTGTACAAAGATGTTTGACTCCGGCTTTAGGCAGATGATGAGCTTGGAGGCTGAAACAAGTTGCATGAAGCTTTGGTCAATGCAAGTGGAATCCCAAGTATATAAGTATCCATGTAAAGAATTTAACCACATGAACCACAATTTTCGGGTTTCACGGGCATGTTGAAGTGCATGATCTGTGTACTCTGTTGTCAACTGTATATGTATATCATATCCTTGTTATGTTAGGAAGTGAAAGTGAAGACCTTTTTTAAGTTATATGATATTTGAATGTATACATTTGGTGTATTGGGCTTTGACAGACGTTTTAGTTTTGTACAATCAAGTCTATGACATGATATCTGATTGTTACAAACAAGACGAGAGAAACATCTCCCACAGAACATCTCCTACGAGCATCCAGTACCGTCCTTGTCTTGATAACTCGGTGCATAATCAAACTCCGAGTAGTGACCTATTTTGACCTTAAACATGTGTTCCAACACCTTTAGTAAGTCAACAAAGCTCTTATAAGCCTTGAGATCAATCTTTCTTAGATACGGAGCTCCATCCATGTTTACTTTCACAAACAACCCGGATCCATTTGGATATTTGTTGTGCTCAAAGTTGTTCTTCCTGTAAGATTGGACACGTGGCCACACAACTATCTGTGCCCTGTCATTATTATACACACAACACAACTCGTTAGTTCTCATTCTCTTGAATTTTTTTTTTTCATTTCCTAGAATCTTGATTAATGGTTTTATGAAGACTTACTTTGCAAGAGGAGCCATGCCTGGACTGCTCTAGGATCTCTTTCGATTCGTATCGCTATTCAAAGTGGTCGTTGATTGATCCAACTCATCTATGGTGCCCGGAAGGGCTAATCTCAATTCAGTTGCCATTAGATTGAGATCGGTATCATAGCTTCCCATAATGAAGATAATCAAGATTGAAGATCTCTTAGTTGGTTAGCTTGCTTGTTGTGAGAATGGGTTAAATAGAAAGCGAGTAAAGTTAATTATGAATGGCCCCTTAGAGACAAGTAATATGTTGAGAAGTTATGGCCACCCAATGAGATTCATCTGTCACGACATCAAGGATGCTACATTCATGATTCATTTATGTTGCGCATTGTGGTTAGGGGACAGTGGAAGGCAGGACCCAAACACTTGGCCTTGGAAAATTTAAGATGATTCGGACCGGAATGAGATGGAAGCGTAGGTTGAGTGATGAAGATGGTGAGTTTGAGAGTGAGGGAGCACGTCCACGTCAGATTTTGTATGTCACTAAGTGGTACATAACAACTAATTCTGGACAAACACATATTAATGTTAGAAAAACGAACTTCCAAATACATTGTGCCAAGCATAAGTTGTTCGCTACCCATCTTCAATCAATCCAGCTAGAAAAGATGTCTTTATTTTGAGAACTTAAAGCTAAGATATTCCATTGTGATGTGAAGAGAGGATAATAGAGAGGGGTGGATAAAAATTGCATGGTTTAAGATCTCTTCTTATAGAACCATGCTTCTCAACTGTATCTCTGTGCAAACAAAAACACACACATACAACATTAGATCAAAAGAACAATAGCCACATCACCAATTGTAACCCTACCAGCAAGCGAATCGACGGCGTCCATGGCATGGCACATCTGAGGGAAGTATATCGCTCTTAACCGCTCTTCCGGGGGAGAAATCTAAATCGATGCTCTTCTTTCTGACCAAAACGCCGGCCCCTGTTCTCCAATTAACACAGAAGATCAATCCAGACATGTTAATATCGCCGGAGGCCGGGAGAGATGGTGATTGGAGGCGCCATGGCGAGAAAACCCAATTGAATTCAAGACATGAAAATTAAGGTTCGACGACTACCAATAATACAACATCAATTTCAAACAGGGTTTTGGTTTTTGCTTCAACTCAAATATGAAGTGTTGGACCATAGCTTGCTAAGATCAAGAAAGCTCTACATCTGATTCATCTAGCCCTTCTTCATACAACTCGAATTCCTCATCGCTCCATCTGCACACCAATTTTAGTTTGAAGGTTGCCATCTGGTTCCCAAGCAAACGCTGAGACCAAAAATATCACCAGGTGTTAACAAAAAAGACTATCCAACTAAGATTGTGCTAATCCATCCACTTACAGAAAACATAGCAGCAGGAATAACAATCAGACATTCGTGTACAAATTCTTACAAGTATACGAGATGCCTCCGGTGACAAGGGCTTCCCTTCTTCACATACAACAAAGTCGGAAACAAGCTCAACAACACCTGCAAACAAAGGAATTATACTCTCTATACAGCCCAGGATAATTCAATTACAAAGGTTGTAGATATGCTAATGGCTGCATACCCTTATTTAGACGGACAGGCATTCCCTGTTTCCGTAAGAAAGGCTCCATCTCATGGGTGAACTCTACTAAAGGACCCTCCTTGAGCTCTACCTGCAAATTAATGATTTTGGTAAGTAATTCAAGCAAGACAAAGATATATTTAAACAGTGTCTTCAACAGAAAGAACATTATCACACACTTGTAACATTGCTTCTTCAGCATAATTAAATTAATATATCTGGAACATTCAGTTGTCACTTTTCTCAAGGTTAAGCTAACATCATTCTCCAATGATATCTTAAGTTTCAGAGCATTTGCAGTGGATATGTTTTTTATATGCTATCCAGCAGTAAGAAAATTATGATAGCAAATCAATGAAAATAAAGTTCTTTATCATACAATGAGAAGTCTAGTCTAACCAGAAACAGTTACATCCATAAATCTGAAGTATCATCCGAAGTTAAAAGTCACAAGCTGGTGATTATTAATTAACGTGCACCACTTGCAAAAAAAATAGTTTCCCAGACAGGATCTCAAACTTATATATTGGAATGATGCGTTATCATTTTCATAGGTTAACTAACTAAGATGTACTGGAAAGGTAATCCACAAACATACTGTCTCTGTCACAATGCTTCCTGTCCTTGCAAAGTCATAAACTTCATAACTTTCAAATAACCTGCAAATAATAAATCAGGAATGCCAGGAAACGCAAATTAGAGGCAAGCAAAGATTAGGTCATTTTGCAACTGATCCCACTTAAGCCTAGAAAAAGAGAAAGTAGACATTTTTATAGCATACACTTGTAAGTCAGCAACAGACATTGAATTTAGGCCCATCAGCTATGGGGATTACTAGACTACCGGCAAAATAAAAGTATTCAACACCGAAGCTACTGTAATAACCGAAAATTTTAAAGTTTCGGTAAACTGCAATTAACCAAATTCCGATGCGACAATCGTAAACAAATAAATAAATAAAATAAAACGAGTTTAAATGTTATCATATTATGTGACTTTAAGTCACATAAAATGATGAAACCTTATAACCGAAATTAAATTACGCACCTTAAAATAAAAATAATAATAAATTAGATAATACGGAATTTAATCCCGTATTATATAAATTCCCGCACATAAGTAACAAGTTTCGGATTTCCGTTCTAATAGGAGAGCAGTCCGAATGGCCCATTAGCAAGCCCATCATTAACCTTTATTTAAAAAAAAAAAAAAAAAAAACCCTAATTAAACTTACCCTAATCTAACTTACCTATGTGCCGCCTGACACCTTTCTTCTTAATCGCCGAACGAAGAACGAAGAACCCTTCTCTCGCATTTCACTGGAGACGCAGACCACACCTCTCCGCCTTCCACCGGAGTGCCGCAACCGCCCAGACGCCGACCGCCCAGGCGCCACCCTCCGCTGCTGAAATCCGGTAAGCCTTGCCTTCCCTTCCGCTACTCTCCTCCCTTCTCTTTTCAGTCGGAACGTAACAACCGCCTCCTGTCGACCACCAGCAGCACCTTCGATCCAGCAGCAGCGCACACCACCGGAGCCGCCGCTGCACTGCTTCTCGTCGACCGCAAGACCCCACCGGAAACCTGGGACCATCCGCGCCGCCTTGCTTCGGCCCTGCAGCAGCTTCAGAACCACCACCGAGCCCTCTGTTGATCGAGGCTCACAGCAGCCTACGACTTTCCGCAGCAGGAGCAAATCGGCCACCAGGGAGGCCGCCGGAAAGCTAGCACATCGGCCGCTGGACTGCAACTTCGGTTCTTCTCCCTCCAATCCCCTGCGTGTATTTCTTGTGAGTTGGAAACGTATATAAACTGAAGTTAATACGTATATAAGTTGAGATTGAAAAACGTATATAAACTGAGATTTGTTTACGCATATGAACAATAGATTGGAGGTAGTAGGGGTATGCAGTTCGGTAGGTTAGTGTGTGTGTGGAGATAGTTTTATAAGTACGTTTAGGTGCTGAATAGGTATTTGTGTGTACGTATGGGAATGCTGAACATATAAATGTATCTTTACATTTAGAAGGAGTAAGTTTGTATATTAAATACCTACATGTACGTATAGTTGGAAGAGTTCGTGATACAGTTATATATAAGTGTATATTTATAAGCATAAATATAGAATATATAAAAATGCGAGAGAGATGTATATATAATCATATATGAGTTAATATATAAGTATGAGTTGGGAGTATGAATTTATGTAAAAGAGATATATATATATATATATATATATATATATATATATATATATATATATATATATATATATATATATATATATATATATATATATATATATATATAAGTTGGGATTTCGGGATTTATATATATAAAGAAACATAAGAATATATATACTCATGACGTAAGTGTACCTATATCCGTACAAGATGGGAAATAAAATATGTAGATACATATATATGAGTACCGAATAATTACACAATTAATAAGTGAGTTGAGGAGAAAGGTTAAAGTATATAATACGGATAATATATGTAATAGATGGTAACCGGGAAGGAGGAAGAGTGTTATTCTTCTTCGAGTGGATTCAAGTTTGAACTGGTGACCTATAGGTAATTAACCGAGAGACACAAAGTATGGCAACAAGTTTTAAAAGGAATTAGAAAGTTTAAGAATAAACTTCGGGAATTTACGATACCAAGGGTAAAATGGTCTTTTACAATAAGAGAGTTTTTCCGTAATTCCTTCGCATGAGGTTGGACATCGAGATGTGATTTTGATACACATGCCTTATTTGACAGGCGTTTGAGTTACCACGAGTACGGACTGTTGAGACGTGTTAGAGTGTATTTTGACTCAGGTAAGTCCTTGTGACTTACTTAGCCGGTTTCTGGATGTTAGTTGAGTGATAATGGTTGTGTGTGTGAAATGTGTCTTATAATAAAAATAACTTGTTAGGACGACCGTGGTTATATTGTGTCAAGGCCCAAGTGTATGTATAACGGGCCGTGACATCACTGCCCAGCTCTGCCAGGAGACTGGGAGGTTCTCTATACCCAGACCATCCAGGTACACGGTGAGATGCATCGGATCCACTCCTGATGGGTACACGGGGGCGGAGGCGAGGTTTGGGAATCCCTCGTGTCACAAAATAAGTATCATTAGAGTGAATGACTTAAATGAAGATAATAAATGGATTGTTTGAAAGCATGATGAGTGTTTATTATTTTATGTGTGTGTGCTATTATTATTCTTCTAATGTTTAGATAACTAGCTAATGGTTGTTCTGTTGTTTTTTTTAGATTTACCACAGGTTAGAGCAGCAGCTGAGTGATCCGGAAGTAGTGGTCAGCCGGGTCTCCGTACTCTTTAGAGTGGGGTTGGGTGTTTACCTTGTGATTCTTTCTTCTTGTTAAAGACAGTTAGTCTTTTTGTGGTTTAAGTACTTTAGGCTGTTAGACGTTGTTGCATTCATCTCTTAACAATACTATTTTATAAATTTCGGTTTTTCTTATTTGTGTCTTGTTGCAAGATCCTAGTGATGTTGTTGTCAAACTGAGGTCGGGACCCATTGTGAGGTCCTAACCAGTAATGTCCCGAGTTCTGAGAATTCGGGGTGTTACAACATGGTATCAGAGCTCTAGGTTGGCAACAATGGCACTTGAAATCTTCTGAAAGACCGAATAAGTTTTAAGCAGAACCCGAAAAGGGGTCTGAGTTTTAAAAAGAGAATTTTGGTTTTGAAATGCATGCATAGTCTGATTGGGAATAGAAAAGTACGGTTGACCACCACTACTACCGCGGATCTCAGGTTGCTTAGTATGGACTTTAGGTTTTACGGTAGTTGGACTTTTAGATTGTTTATAAAGATATGTTATATAGATAGGTATATGCCGAAGATTAGTAGAAATTGTAGTTATGTTATGTCCTTAACGGAGATAACATAATGAGTTTCTCACCCCTTGGACACATCTAAGTAGTTTTTGAAGGGTGTCAACGTGAGGATTAATATGCACAGCTTATGTGCATTAGGGTAGACGAACGTCGGACAACTCCTTCGAGCTTGTTGACGAACGTCGAGACGGAAAAGTGAAGACTCAAAGACAACACCAATTACAATGACAAGAAGAAAATCCCGAATCAACTCAACGGGATCAAATGAAGGATATACAAGAGAGTAGTTCGGGAGAAGCAAGAGATGATCGCCAACTAGGGAACTGAGAAAGACAATGGAGAGGCTCTTTCAAGTTGTGTGAAGTGACTTCACAAACAAAGAGGATGACGTCGAAAATTTGCCATAGACATGAAAGTCAAAAGGGAGATATAGTAGCGATCAAGAAAAGGGACATAAAATTTAAACTCACTGATAGACTAGGAAGTGAAAGTTGATGCCAAAAGCAAGGCGAAATATGATCACTCTCAACAAGCTAATTGCTACCACAATCCAGATTGATAACCGAGACAGTCAAAAGTATGGAAGTCAACACGAGATACATTATCCATCCAAATAGAAAGAATTAAAGAGCTGCAACTTGGAAGCTTACGCATTGCCAGAAAGGGAAAGGTGGATCTCACCCACGTAGAAGTGGAGTGATCTCGTAGAACACAGGAGAATTCTGACATAGACCGGGATACAACAATAACCAACTTCTGTAAAGGCAGCATTACAAGCAACACCCAAGGAAAAAGAGTGTGTGAGAAGAGTATTGGTGAACCCGAGGGACCCCAATAACTCCTCATTCAAAAGGAATTTAAGCTAACAACACTACAAGTTCATAATAGAGAACCGCAAATAGACGATAATGTTCGCCCCTAGAGGTGTGTGTAAATAAGCTTTAAATTTATAAAACTAGAATCAAGCAAGCGAACCCGCAGTGTACGGATCGACGTAGATTAGCAAGAATTCCAGAGTATCGAACACAGGGATTTGGGTGGAACGAACTCGATCGCAGATTATCAAGCAAGTGAATATGGGAGTTTGCAAATTATCGGGAAAACAACAATCCTAAAGATCCAAGTATCCAGCTGTGGCAATTGATTCAAGATATACTAATGATATAAAGACAGAGTCGAGATATGCAAGGGTATACTAATGTAAGGTAATCGTACGGTTGAGGTTCCAAAAACCTTATGTAATTCACCTAAAAGACACTCCCTATACAGGTTGTTGAGGCTCAATATAGAAAGATTCTAAAGGCAAGGATTAGTATCAAATACCCAAACTTATAATCTAAAGATCAAGACTAACTTATCCGATTGAGGTTGTTGAGGCTCACAATCGAGGTAGAGGTTGTTGAGGCTTCACTACCACCTAGAAAAGACAAGTCCAAGCTAAGCTAAAGCAAATCTTTAACTTTAGATTAAAGTAAAAGCAGGCTCGTAGACTTAAGGAAAATCACGGTTAGTTCTTGAGATTCCACGGTCGTGGAACTCAAGAACAGCCCGTGATTTAGGGTTGTCGGCGATAATTCTCTAACTCTCAGGGTCTAATCTGTTTACGATCGATCTATCATCATCTAAGCCACGACTATCAACCCTTCACCTTAGAATTGTTAAGGGTTTTTAGCCAATAACTGTCATATTGATATTGATTCAAGAATTAAGAGATAAAAGATGAAAACTTTCAAGAACTATCAATAATCTTCAAGTGAATCTCAGAATCACAATCAAGAACAAGTGTTATCTAAAGATTCAAAACGGACCAAGCAATCACAATCTTTAGGAAAGAAGAGAAACGGGATGTCAATCCGATTCTGAATCAAACCTAAACAAGAAGAGAGATCTTCTTGCAAAATCCTCCAAGAACTTCGATCAACTTCGATCTTCCACAAACACGAAGATCACCAACAACAACTCTTCAATATGAACTTTGATCTTCAATGAGATCTCCAAATTACCTCCAAGATGAGGGTTTTTGCGTTTTGCCGCTAAGCGAGGGTTGAAAGGTCGTAAGCGAGGTGACGGAATCTTGCCTCATCCGTCTATTTTATAATGCAGGGCAAAATGTCGGCCCGGCCCAATCTTCAAAAGATCGTGGCTTCGAAACATGGCGAAAAGATTCGCCAAAATCACGGTCGTGGAATCTTTTCACGACCGTAATTTAGGGCGTGGAAACTACTACGGTTAGTTCCACGGCCGTAATATCCCCTGGAATGAACATCGAATTCTGACTTGGTTTCCACGGCCGTAATTTAGGGTAAGAGCGTGGTTTTTGGCCTTCATTCGTGCATTCCTCAATCTAAGACTCCAAATTGCTTCCAAAAAGTGTCTTCGATCTATGGACATATCAACTCAACTCTCCTTTGCTCGATTCCGTTCGGAAATAGCTCCAAATCACCTATAATCAACATAGAACTCGTGTAGACATCCATATCGACAATATAGGCAATACTAGCTCACATATGCACAAAGCTCAATCTAAGACTATCAATATGAATCAAATATGATTAGAAAACGTGCCTAAAATATCACAATATTTCATGCTAACAAATAACCCCATACTTAGTACTTGCTTGTCCCTAAGCAAAGTCTTTCAAAAAGTTTTAAACAAGAGTTAGGATGAAATATGTGTACCTTCTTTTGGATGAAAGTGACTTCTAAAGAATAGATCATTCTCAAACCTTGCTTCAATCGTTTTTCAAACTTTCACACACTTGATTAGAGAGTAAAAGGCAAAGAAAACTCATGAATCAATTTAACTTCCAAACAAGCATTATAACCTTCAAATATTATCAACATCAATCATAAGAACTTCAATTTAGATCACCAAGCCATATAACATTCTTTTGATCTTAAGGACTTTCAAAGAAAAGGTCTAGAGTATGGAAGGGAAGGGAAAACTTTAAGGGAGAGTGGTGCATAAATCCGGGAAAGTGGACAACTACCTTCTTCTTCTTTTGCGGTTTCCGCAACACTTCACTTAGAGCTTTGCTCTCTTCTTTTTCGACTTTACTTTTGGAGTTATGGATAGAGGTGCACAAAAACCGAAGCCTAGGAGATTGGCGTTTCTCAAAATTGCAAGAGATGCCTCAAACCCTTAGCGCACATACCATAATCCGCTAGGAATATCGCTCAATCCGACTTTGGCAAGACACAAACACCCGGCTATGTGAATGGTGCCGAGTTACTCATCGTCATGATTGACTTCCCCAAACCTATAATTTCTTTCTATTCGATTGATTGCAAATAATTGCTCTCATGGCCCTCCCACATCAAACATGCCTTTTTCTCATTCACTTCTCCAAATTCCCGGATAGGTAAGGGAGGCTAATATTTCAATGAGGATCTAGATGATCAAAGAAAGAAGAAAGAAAGTATCGAATTGCCTTAATCATTTCAACAAGAAGTATAGGAACTTATAATGTGATTTCAACTTCAATCTCTCAACATGATTTAGGTAACGTTTTCACATTATAAAGCTTGCAAAAGAGGTAAAATTCATTCATTCAAATTCATTTCAATTTACAATCCTTTTAAGCATGCAACTGTCATCAAACTCAATTCACAAGTAGTGATTATCATGGAAATCATCCCAATTCATTAGAAGCACAAAATTTTCAAAATTTTCCAATTTTTCTGGGTTTTTCAAGTCACTTTTCATGCAATGCAAGAATGAAACATGTAACATATAATGAACATGCAATGATAGTCTCGTAATGGAAGCAACATATAGAGTAGAGTTATTACAAACATTTAGTACATCCCACCCCATACTTAGGGCGAACATTGTCCCTAATGTTCACAAGAAAGAACAAAAGAAAGCAAAAGAAAAAGAAACTCACAAGTGGTGGCGGGAATGTCTAAAACAAACTGTCATGCATCGATCACTGCGGCGGCGGTGGTGGTGGGAATGGAGAGAAACTCGGATCATAGAACCGCCCAAACTGCTGGCGGTAGACGTCCCTCATCATGTGGTCGAGGTCGTCTAGGCGTCCGTCTCTAGCATCCGCCCGGATCTCTAGTGCTCCGACTCTCTCTGAAAGTCCGGTAGCCCAATCCGGCATCTGCTCGTACCATCCCGGGGGGTGACCATACCATGCGGGGGCATCGGCTGGTGCTGGTGCTGGTGGTGGTGGTGGTGCTGTTGGCTGCGTCGTGGACCAAGGAGGGGGTGTATCGTACCAAGTGGGAGGTGTAGTCATCCACGTGGGCCTCTCACTCACGCTGGCGCGGCGAGATGATGAGCCTGAAGCTCTAGCTGGGCGTGGAGAGCGCCTAGGTACATCCGGGGCCGCTTCCGGCTGATCCGGAAACGAGCCGAACTCCTGCTCCGCTCCTCCACCACTCTCGTACTGCTCTCCCATCTCCTCCTCATCCACAACTGGCGGTGGAACGTAAAGGGGAGCTCCTAGCCTGTTCGCATGCATCGCAGCGAACGTCTCCTTCCAATTGTGGCGTCCCGCTACAATGGAATACTCCGGCAGCCACTCAATACCCCTGCCTGTCCTACTCTCCCAGGGCATGCCCGCATAAGGCGGACCTCTATGTGTGGGGAAGATGAGTCCCCTAACCATGAACGCATGTAATCCTAGAGGTACGGCGGGTATGCGGGTGCAACCAGAAAAATCCACTCCGAATGTCCTAGCTATGTGGGTCACTATCCCTCCATAACCAATGTTCCCCTTCCTCTTGTTCTTCAATTTACTCATTGTAGCCGCCAAAAGAGTAGCACAATCTGCGCGGCGACCGTAGAGCATACAGTATAGCAGGAATAGCTCATCCGTCTTGATCTTTTGGGGCGTCTCCGTCCTAGGAAAGAGACACTCCGAAAGAACACGGTGAGCTATCTTCAAGGCTAGATGGTACATCAATCTAGCCTTGGTATCAGCGGGTTGCCAACGGTCCTCGTCGGCGTAGATCATGGCTACCTCCTCCCAAAAATCCTTAGGGTAAATACCGCTAGGGAATCGACCATTGTAGGTCTCATGGAACCCGAAAATGGCTCCAAACTCAACTATACTCAACTGGTAGTCTCGATTCATGAGACGGAAGGAGACAGTCCTATCAACATAGCTGTGCTCGAAAGACGTCACAACCTCTCGGGTGATCTCCTCATAGGCATCTTCACGAATGTTCGTGAAGACGGTCAATCCGGCCCTATCCAAGAGCCATGTAAGATCGTCAACTATGTTGAGAGGATGTAGATCCTCCAACAACAAATACCTAGGGCCAATCACTGCCCTCTTCTCTATCTTCTCAAATGCAGCTAGGTGGTCATCATGTATGGTTGGGATGCTAGGGTGAGGTGGTGAAGATGGAGGTGAAGGTGAGGATGGTGGTGAGGGAGATGAGGGTGGTGGTGCCCTAGATGTGGAGGGGTTGCCCTTTCTTTTCTTATTTTGGTCCCCTTTCTTCTCCTTTATCCTTCCCGAAACTCTCCTTACGAAATCCATTTCTGTTCAAAATTACGGTCTGTTCTTCGAAAACCACGGCTGTGGAACCTCCAGAGACCGTAATTCTAGACAGAATCTTGTGAATCTCAGCAAATTCACCCAATCTCACCACAACAAGCAGTCCTAATCTAATTTCTTCCAATCTTTATCAGTTCTTCCTAAAAATCTATGGCAAAAACGAACCAAATCCACTAGAATCGAAGAGAAGGAAATAACCTTTTTTTTTCGGATTGAATAATCCAAAATGCGGGTTTGTTGATCGTTTTCCACTCGATTTGTTGCTTGAATCTTGTTCGTGGTTGGATTTGCTGCAGTTTAGGACGAAGAATCGTTGAAAACGATTAGAAAATGAAGAATTTGGAGAGGGTTCGTGTTTTCGGTATCTAGGTCGTGGAATTGGGGAAGGATTGTGGTGTTTTTGTGACGAAGTGTGGCTTTTATACTCGCAGGCAAAATTTCAAAAATCACGGTCTGTCGGGGCATTCCACGGCCGTGGAAATGTACGGACCCGTGGTTTTGGTGATTTTTCACAGGCTTTTGGGAATTACGGCCACTGTAGCTGTGACGGCCGTGGTTTAGGCCGTGGAACCCTCTGTAAAGCTTCAAAGTCCAAATTTCGTCGCTTTTCTTTGACATTATCCCTCCTTTCTCCTTTTCCATCATTCCTACAACCAAAAACACGAACATACCGGAAGAAATCGAGGCAAAACAAAGCGAAAACGTCTATTCTAAGCTAATCTATGAATCGAAAACAAAAACGAGAATGCAATACCTTGGGTTGCCTCCCAAGAAGCGCTTTGTTTAAGGTCCGTAGCTAGACCAATCTCGCACTTATTCGAGTGCGGTAGGTGCAAACTCCTCAGCTTGGAGTTCCGGCGAGTACTTCTTGAGTCGTTGGCCGTTCACCTTAAAACTTCCACTAGCTTCACCCCATACTTCAACTGCACCATGGGGGAAAATACGCTTAATTAGAAAAGGTCCAGTCCAACGAGATTTTAACTTACCTGGAAAGAGGCGAAGTCTCGAATTGAAGAGGAGAACTTGATCTCCTTCTTGGAAGTCCTTTGGAATGATATGCTTATCATGCCAACGCTTTGCTCTTTCCTTGTAGATCTTAGCGTTTTCATAGGCGTTCAAACGGAGTTCATCCAGCTCGTTGATGTCTAGGAGACGCTTCTCTCCCGCTTCCTTCATGCCGAAATTCAGCCATTTGATAGCCCAAAACGCTTTGTGCTCTAGCTCTACCGGCAAATGACAAGACTTCCCATACACAAGGTTGTATGGTGTGGTTCCTATGAGAGTCTTGTATGCAGTCCGGTATGCCCATAATGCATCATCTAGTTTCAAGGACCAATCCTTCCTAGTCCTTGAAACCGTCTTCTCTAGAATTCCCTTGATCTCCCTATTTGAGATCTCAACTTGTCCACTCGTTTGTGGATGGTAAGGGGTGGCGATCTTGTGAGTAACCCCATACTTGGTTAGAAGAGCTTCAAAGCGACGGGCTATGAAGTGAGAACCTCCATCACTAATGATCGTCCTTGGCGTCCCGAATCGCGGAAAGATGGTCTTGTTGAAGAACTTGACCACCACCATGGCATCATTTGTGGGAGAGGCAATTGCTTCGACCCATCTGGAGACGTAATCTACCGCCAATAGTATGTATTGGTTTCCACAAGAAGAAGGGAATGGTCCCATGAAATCGACTCCCCAAACGTCGAAAATCTCCACCTCCTGGATGTTGTTGAGGGGCATCTCGTTCCTCCTAGAGATATTGCCTGTTCTTTGACAAGCATCGCAACAAGAAACAAAGGATTGCACATCTTTAAATAAAGTAGGCCAATAGAATCCAGATTGCAATACCTTTGCGCTAGTTTTGTTCGAACTAGCGTGTCCTCCACAAGGTAGTGAATGACAATGACGGATGACACTTTGCATCTCATCTTCCGGCACACATCGCCGGATGATGCCATCCGGACCTCTCTTGAAGAGGAGAGGCTCGTTCCAATGGTATTCTCGGACGTCCTTGAAGAACTTCTTCCTTTGTGCGTATGACAGTCCGGGTGGTATCTCCTGGCAAACCAAATAGTTAACGAAGTCAGCAAACCATGGTTCGTTACCTTTGGAGATTACCTTGATGCACTCCTCTATGATATGTAGGTGTTCGTCCGGGAAGGAGTCATCAATGGGTAAATGGTCGTCCTCTAGATGTGTTAGACGACTCAAATGATCCGCAACAGAATTTTCCGAGCCTTTCTTGTCGCGGATCTCAAGATCGAATTCTTGTAGGAGAAGAATCCATCTAATTAGCCTTGGCTTCGCGTCTTTCTTTGCAAGGAGGTACCGGATCGCAGCATGATCCGTGTAGATAATCACCTTTGCACCTACAAGATAAGAGCGAAACTTGTCAATAGCGTAGACAATGGCTAGAAACTCTTTTTCCGTAGTGGCGTAGTTGAGCTGGGCTTCGTCTAGCGTCTTGCTAGCATAGTATATGGCGTGGGTTCGTCCTTCCTTTCGTTGCCCAAGAACAGCTCCAATGGCTACGTCACTAGCATCACACATAATCTCGAAAGGGAGAGTCCAATCCGGGGGTTGGATAATGGGTGCTGAAATTAGAGCTTGCCGAATGGTGTTGAACGCATCTAGACATTCCTGTGAAAACTCAAAAACCGCATCCTTCATCAATAGATTAGTGAGAGGTTTTGATATCTTAGAAAAGTCCTGAATGAAACGTCTATAAAATCCAGCATGTCCTAGGAAACTTCTTATTCCCTTCACCGAAATTGGGGGAGGGAGTTTCTCTATGGTCTCTATTTTAGCTTTGTCTACCTCTATCCCTCTACTAGAGACTAAGTGACCTAACACGATTCCTTCCTTAACCATGAATTGACACTTCTCCCAATTAAGAACTAGGTTAGTGTCTTCACATCTTTGCAAAACAAGAGAAAGGTTAGAAAGACAATCGTTAAAAGAGGAACCGTAAACGGAGAAGTCGTCCATGAAGACTTCCATGATTTCCTCTACATATTCGGAGAAGATGGCCATCATGCACCGTTGAAAGGTGGCTGGGGCGTTGCAAAGCCCGAACGGCATTCTCCTATAAGCGAACGTACCCCAAGGGCACGTGAATGTGGTCTTCTCTTGATCATCCGGATGTATCGGGATCTGAAAGAAACCACTATAGCCGTCAAGGTAGCAAAAGTATGAATGTTGTGCTAACCTTTCAAGCATTTGATCGATGAATGGCAATGGAAAGTGATCCTTCTGCGTTGCATTGTTGAGCTTGCGGTAGTCTATGCACATTCGCCATCCAGTTACAGTTCGGGTAGGAATGAGTTCGTTGTTCTTATTGGTGATGACTGTCATTCCTCCCTTCTTCGGAACTACTTGAACTGGGCTCACCCACTTGCTATCGGAGATAGGATAGATGATACCTGCATCAAGAAGTTTAAGAATTTCCTTCTTGACAACCTCCTTCATGGTCGGATTCAACCGCCTTTGAGGTTGTCTTGAAGTTCTAAAGTCCTCCTCCATTAGTATCTTATGCATGCATAGGGAGGGTTTAATTCCTACTAAGTCCTCAATAGTATAGCCTATGGCTTTTCTATGTTTCCGAAGGACAATCATGAGCTGTTCATGTTCATCTATGCTTAATTCGGAACTAACGATAACCGGGAAGGTGGAATTAGATCCAAGAAAAGCGTACCTTAGATGAGTAGGAAGTGGTTTGAGTTCCATTGCTTTCGGAGCTTCCAATGATCCTTGAGGAGCTTCCGATGTTTCCTTAGAAGTTTCTAAGGAGGTTGGATGGTTTGGAGAAGAATTAGAAGAAGTTGGAGAAGTATGCCGATCACCATCTTCCACGGCCAAAATTACGGTCTCCTCTGGAGTTCCACGGCCGTAATATCCTCTGGAATGGAGGTTGATTTTGGTCGTGGAATCCACGGTCGTGGAATACAGAGTATGACCGTGGATTCGAGTATTTTCAGCCTCATCGTGGAGTTTCTCAAACTCCACTTCATACATCTCTTCTTGTGCTCCTAAGGCTTTAATTTCCTCTTTGCACTCTTCCTCTTCTCCTACATCGGTTAGACTCATAGTAATAACCTTTTGCAAGGGATCGTTAAAGAGAATTGCACTTACCTCTTCCCTAGATAAACCTTCTTCGTCTTGGACATTGTAAATATCCTCATCAAAGATTGGCTCCTTCACTAGAGTGGAAAGAACGAATTCTACTTTCTCTTCCCCAATATCAAAAGCGAGCCTCCCATTCTTGCAATCGACCATGCAGCCAGAAGTTGCAAGAAACGGCCTTCCGAGTATGATCGGGACCGGACTATCCGCAGGAATGTCAAGCACGACAAAATCAATGGGAACAAAGAACTTGCCTAGCTTGACCGGGACGTCTTCTACAATGCCGACGGGGCGAGTAATGGATCGATCCGCCATGTATAACGTCATCTTCACCGGTTTAGGGTCGCCTAAACCGATCTTCCTGCACAATGCAAGTGGTATGATGCTCACACTTGCTCCCAAGTCACATAAAGCGTCATATGTGACCTCTCCCACTCCAATGGGAATGCAAAATGACCCCGGATCTTTCAGCTTTGGGGGCATTTTTTCCTTCATAGTCTTGATGAGATCCGAAGAATCCGAACTCATCTTGACTTCACCAAAATCTTCTAGCTTCCTCTTGTTAGAGAGGAGCTCCTTCAAGAACTTGCCATAAGCCGGCATACCTACAATGGCATCAATGAAAGGTATATTAATATGCAGCTTGCTCATGAGTTCTATAAACTTACCAAATTGTTTATCTAGGCGCGCTCGCGCTCTAGATTGAGGGAACGGTAGGGGAGGTTTGAAAGCTGGAGGAGGAACATAGACGTCTTCCTTCTCCTTCCCCTTTTCTTTGCCCTTCTCTACGGGGACTTCAACGAACGTAGGCTGCGGATCGGTGGTAGTCACTCCGCTCCTAGTTGTAATCGCCATTACCCTTCCTTTAGGGTTGTCCTCCGTTTTTCCTGGAAGTTTCCCTTGATTTCTAGGAACTTCCTCCGCATGGTTGAACATTTGGTTTTCCAAAACCTTTTGAGCTTTGTCAACCTTAGAAATTTGATCATCAACCTTGATGATGCGGTTCTCCAACCCTTGAAGCTTTCCCAAGATTGTTTCCAACATAGGATCCGGCTTCTCCTTTCCCGTATTGTTTCCTCCATTTGATGATTGCCCCTGGCTTTTCAAAGGAGTAGAGGAAGAAGAGGGTGGAGTTAGTGAATTGGAATTGGAAGGATAGGAGTTACCGGAATTTTGTTGATTGGAGCGCCAATTGTTGTTGTTCGAACCCCGATTGTTGTTCCAATTGTTGTTGTTCCGGTTGTTGTTGTTTCCATTCCAATTGTTATTCCGGTTATTGTTCCGGTTATTGTTGTTGCGGTTGGTGTTATCACCGCCGTTGTTGTTGCCCAAATAGCCAACATCCTTCTCTTGTTGCTTTGGAAAGTTGGTCTTGATAGTCTCCTTCAACTCTTTGATCTCATTGTTGAGGGAGAAAATCTGATTTTGAGCTTCATGTGTGAGCTTTGCTCCTTGCTCCACACGATTTCCCTCCACTTTCCGGTGGGAATACTTCTCTATGACTCTTGCTTGCTTCTCAATGAAGTCCCAAGCGTCATCTTCTCTCATGTCCATGAACGTTCCACATGAGAGGGATTGGAGGTTGAATTGCGTTCCCGCATCCAGCCCTTTGTAGTAAATCTCCAGCAAGGCAAGCTTGGATATGCCATGATGAGGGCAATCCAAGAGCAAATCCTGAAACCTTTCCCAAGATTGAAACAAACTTTCGTTAGGTCTCATAGAAAAAGCATTAATCTTACCTCTAAGTTCCGCCGTTTTGGATGGCGGAAAGAATTTGGTGAGAAACTCTGCGGAGAGGTCTTCCCATGTTTCTAGTTTCCCACTAGGAAGAGCTTGGTACCAAGATAGCGCTTTCCCTTTCAAGGAGAAAAAGAAAGGTTTGAGCTTATAGCTGTTGGTAGTAGCGCTCTTCGGTCTCATCGTCTCCATCATACACTCAAAGTTTTGCAAGTGTTGGTGTGGAGATTCAGCGCTTGTACCGCCAAACTGACTTTGGCGAACAAGAGTGATAACTTGAGGGTTAAAGCTAAACCCTTGTACATCCTCAGCATCAAAATTCACACCTAAGCGGCGTGGTTGTTGTGTCGGATCCATCCGCTGGCCAAGAGTTCTCGGCTCATTATCCACACGTTCGACCCTCGCGTTCCTAGGTGGAATGCGGCGGTTAGCAGCTCCTTGTGGATTGAAAGGATTTATATTGATCGTGGGATCAATTTCTTCTAGCGGAGGCATGGAAGAATCACTATCATCGGTGGATGAGTGGTTTCTTCTTCTAGATCTTGTCCTCCTTCTCGAGGACTTCTTGCCCACCTTATCTTCAAGATCGCTCATTTTTATCTTCATTTGGACGATCATGTCTTGTAGACCGTTAACTTGAGTTTGATGACGATCCATCTCATCCTGGAGGAGAGTCTCATTCCATCGGAGTTGAGCTTCTTTCTCCGCCAACTTTGTTTGAAGATTGTGCTCGTTTTCTTCAGCCATCTTCCTTTCCTTGCGCTTTTGCCTCAAGGTTTTCTCTAGCTCTTGATCAAGAGGTAAGAGATCTTTGGTGTTCCTAGACCTGCGCATGCACTCAAAGAAAAATCAAATAACGAGAGCAAGCTCCCAAGCTTGACAACCGGCTACCGGATTCGGACGAAGCCAAATCCCCGGCAACGGCGCCAAAAACTTGTTCGCCCCTAGAGGTGTGTGCAAATAAGCTTTAAATTTATAAAACTAGAATCAAGCAAGCGAACCCGCAGTGTACGGATCGACGTAGATTAGCAAGAATTCCAGAGTATCGAACACAGGGATTTGGGTGGAACGAACTCGATCGCAGATTATCAAGCAAGTGAATATGGGAGTTTGCAAATTATCGGGAAAACAACAATCCTAAAGATCCAAGTATCCAGCTGTGGCAATTGATTCAAGATATACTAATGATATAAAGACAGAGTCGAGATATGCAAGGGTATACTAATGTAAGGTAATCGTACGGTTGAGGTTCCAAAAACCTTATGTAATTCACCTAAAAGACACTCCCTATACAGGTTGTTGAGGCTCGATATAGAAAGATTCTAAAGGCAAGGATTAGTATCAAATACCCAAACTTATAATCTAAAGATCAAGACTAACTTATCCGATTGAGGTTGTTGAGGCTCACAATCGAGGTAGAGGTTGTTGAGGCTTCACTACCACCTAGAAAAGACAAGTCCAAGCTAAGCTAAAGCAAATCTTTAACTTTAGATTAAAGTAAAAGCAGGCTCGTAGACTTAAGGAAAATCACGGTTAGTTCTTGAGATTCCACGGTCGTGGAACTCAAGAACAGCCCGTGATTTAGGGTTGTCGGCGATAATTCTCTAACTCTCAGGGTCTAATCTGTTTACGATCGATCTATCATCATCTAAGCCACGACTATCAACCCTTCACCTTAGAATTGTTAAGGGTTTTTAGCCAATAACTGTCATATTGATATTGATTCAAGAATTAAGAGATAAAAGATGAAAACTTTCAAGAACTATCAATAATCTTCAAGTGAATCTCAGAATCACAATCAAGAACAAGTGTTATCTAAAGATTCAAAACGGACCAAGCAATAACAATCTTTAGGAAAGAAGAGAAACGGGATGTCAATCCGATTCTGAATCAAACCTAAACAAGAAGAGAGATCTTCTTGCAAAATCCTCCAAGAACTTCGATCAACTTCGATCTTCCACAAACACGAAGATCACCAACAGCAACTCTTCAATATGAACTTTGATCTTCAATGAGATCTCCAAATTACCTCCAAGATGAGGGTTTTTGCGTTTTGCCGCTAAGCGAGGGTTGAAAGGTCGTAAGCGAGGTGACGGAATCTTGCCTCATCCGTCTATTTTATAATGCAGGGCAAAATGTCGGCCCGGCCCAATCTTCAAAAGATCGTGGCTTCGAAACATGGCGAAAAGATTCGCCAAAATCACGGTCGTGGAATCTTTTCACGACCGTAATTTAGGGCGTGGAAACTACTACGGTTAGTTCCACGGCCGTAATATCCCCTGGAATGAACATCGAATTCTGACTTGGTTTCCACGGCCGTAATTTAGGGTAAGAGCGTGGTTTTTGGCCTTCATTCGTGCATTCCTCAATCTAAGACTCCAAATTGCTTCCAAAAAGTGTCTTCGATCTATGGACATATCAACTCAACTCTCCTTTGCTCGATTCCGTTCGGAAATAGCTCCAAATCACCTATAATCAACATAGAACTCGTGTAGACATCCATATCGACAATATAGGCAATACTAGCTCACATATGCACAAAGCTCAATCTAAGACTATCAATATGAATCAAATATGATTAGAAAACGTGCCTAAAATATCACAATATTTCATGCTAACAGATAACTCAGGTAAAAGAATCACGGAGATGTACCTGCAAGCTACCATAGAAGGATTGAAAAGTCTGTTGATGGAAGAAGAATGATACAACTGGACTCGTAAGAGTATAACAATCTTACAAAAGTGTAGATTGTAGGAGGAGCTAAAGAAGAATAAATAGAGAGACTGAAGGAGATATATTTCACCAAGTATATCAAGCCTCAAAAGAGATGGAAGAAAAGTAAGTCTATGATGTTGTAGAAGGTCAACTACATCCTACTTGGACAACTTAAAAGTTACATGTGCGGGTTAACTAGTGATGGTTAGTTAACCGATAAGAAGAATAAACACAGGGTTATAAAAGAATTTTATCGACATCTAGTGAATTTCTTTCGGAGATCCACGACGAAAATGGTGAAGTTAAATCAATACAAGTACTAGTAGCCTGGATGATACGTTAAATGAGTTCAATATGATAACTCTAATAAAGAAATTTAAGAGCAGCTCTTGACGGTCGGTAATGACCCTTGAAGATAGTAATGGTGAAAAGGGAAGTGTTGAGAGTAGTTACTTACTACTGACTACGAAAGATACATATTAGAGTTAGAATGAAGGGATCCTTGTAAGAAGAACTAGAAGACTAAGAGGAAGTAGATGATTGGAAACATGTCCTATGTCTTAGCATTTCCACACAAGTAAGATTGACAGGGAAAACCCTTGTGATTAAAGATGTGACACAGAATAATTGGAAATTCCGAGGCGGCACAAACATAAGGAGTATGATGTAAAGCCTTGGTGAAATGTGTGGTCGAGTTGTGAGGTGATTGCAGATAGAGTCTACAGGTCAACTAAAACAGACATGAGAAGGAGTAAAAGTGAAAGACTAAAGGTTTTTATATGGATCCGGTATCACACCAATAAGATGGTTACCGAATGGACTAAAGACTGTTATTTAAGGAGAAATGGAGGTACTCCATGGAAAATTCAGCTGGACTGATGACCTAAGAGTTGATGAAAGTAATAAGACCAACCAACGCAGTTGTAAAGTGTGTACGAAAAAAAAAAAAACTCAAAGGGATTTAACTATCTGATGGGGTGTAAATATCAAAGAAGGTAAAGCGATAGGAGTATAAGGAAGACATAATAAATGCGATGCGAGAAATTTGATTGGTGGGAAAATCATATGCACCTAATGTGTTGTATACAAATGGTACCATTGGATGTTTAATAACAATCATACCAACAGACTGATGACACTATGATGGATTTAGTGTAAACCAAGTGTATAACTTATCCAGTGAGAAGGAAAGTCAGGTATCAAAATTGCGGGTTATGATAAATTTTAAATAAAGTTTGGAGATGAGGATGTCCTTAGGAAATCTAGGCAAGAGTACAAAGCAACTGAAGTTTCAACACAGAATGGGTAGTAATGATCAACAGACAGTTAGAGACCGATGCAGAGAAGAAAAATGTATAAGACGAGTCACCTAGTAGAAGAGTTCACAAGACAAGCTTGTAAGGCCAAAAGAGATAAAATGTCGATCCGGATATGAGGGTCTAAGGTGCATGGAAGGGATACCTACAATGGAGTGTAGATGCAAATGTAGACTTTACAAGTGTGGAGAGGTTTTAACCTCCTCAAAAATATAGGAATTTGAAAGAAATCACAATGTCGGTATCAAAGAGTTGAAGCCCTGTAGCGGAAACAAAGGAGTATCATGAAGGCAATGTTGCCGGTAAAACCAGCGAAGGAATGTATATATAAGAACGGCCTTGGCGGACTCGAAAGTCCAAGGTAACCCCAATTATCACGGGACCTAAGTCATCAAAACCGACGGTCCGTGCAAGGGGAACTGCAAGGGGATGATAACTAAAATCATCAGAACTACAACGACACTTACCAGCTATCGTTGAAGACTCGGAATGACTATTTATGTCAAGATGAGTGACCCAGTTGAGCTCGAGAAGTAGAGTTAGCCTAAGGAAACAGAAGTGTGGAATAGAAAACGAATTAGTGAAGCATGAAAGGATTAATCGAGCAGATGATGCTCACCAAGAATTTAACGCCAGTATAGGTATGAGAAGAGCAGGTCCGGAATATTGAGATAAGTCAATTATAGAGTGACTGACATCCACTGAGGACATATAAGTGATGGTTGGTATTGACGAGCAGGTACCGTTAAGAAGAGATATTAGTGACTGCGAATTTAAGAGATAACTTTACCGATGACTTGGAGGAATCCCCAAGTAGGCAACGACAACTTTCTGGGGTGATCTAAAAATACAGAGAGAATCGGTTAGAGGTTGCTTACTAGTTGGTTAAGAACAGCCTACGGTTGAATAAGAGAATAAGGGTCTGTTTGAAGAGGATCTTGCTAGTATTACAAGGGAAGTATAGGCGGGAGTTGGGTAAATCATGTTGACCCCTTAGAAAGATGCCATTGTGACTAATGGGTATTACACCAGAAGCGTGGTAAGCCCATAACTCACAGATGAAGAAAATCAAAGTTGGGATAACTATGATTTCAAGTTAAGGAATTAGAGAACTATATGAAAAGGTCCACTTGGGAGTGTGATTTGTTTGAGTTATATAAATTTGAAAGCTTGACAAGAAGTAGGTGAAAATCCACTAATTAAGGAACGATCCGATTAGGTCACATTGAGGAAAACGAGCCAAGTAGTTTGTATTACAAAGAGCATTAGGCACTTAGTAAAGTGCCGACAGAAGTTTAAGATGATTATTTCAGAATCGATAGTCGGGAACTTTCGAAAGGAAAAAGCAGGTGCGCCAATGGAAGGAAAAATTTGGTAGAGTTATCAAATGAGCTGGAAGTAAGTTTAGGAAACAAACCGTTGAGAGAGCACCTACCAAAACCGAGACACGTCGTCAGCCATGAGGACCTGACAGTTGAGCCTGACCATACATTTGTAGAGTACCCAGTAGCTGTCTTGAAGCGCAGTACTAGACGTCTGCGGTCCAAGGAAATACCTATGTTGAGGATCCAGTGGTCTATGAGAGGAGCTGATGAGGCCACTTGGGAGACTGAGGAGAGTATTAGACGTAACTATCCCGAGTTCTTTGCGGGGTTAGAGGTTACTCCTGTTTGACGAGTTAGTACTCGGATGTTGTGTTGTGTGACCTTTCAGGTTTTTATATTGATTTGAGTGATTATGTTTTATGTGACACATGTCTTCTGTTGATGGTTGAGTAGTTGCTTGTAGCCAACGAAAATGTCGGAAAAAAAAAAAAAAACAAAAACAAAAAAAAAAAAAAAAAATTTATACCGAAGGAAATGTGTGAGTAAGAGGAACATTCTAAGTTTCGGGACGAAACTTATTTTAAGAGGGCACTGATGTAATAACCGAAAATTTTAAAGTTTCGGTAAACTGCAATTAACCAAATTCCGATGCGACAATCGTAAACAAATAAATAAATAAAATAAAACGAGTTTAAATGTTATCATATTATGTGACTTTAAGTCACATAAAATGATGAAACCTTATAACCGAAATTAAATTACGCACCTTAAAATAAAAATAATAATAAATTAGATAATACGGAATTTAATCCCGTATTATATAAATTCCCGCACATAAGTAACAAGTTTCGGATTTCCGTTCTAATAGGAGAGCAGTCCGAATGGCCCATTAGCAAGCCCATCATTAACCTTTATTTAAAAAAAAAAAAAAAAAACCCTAATTAAACTTACCCTAATCTAACTTACCTATGTGCCGCCTGACACCTTTCTTCTTAATCGCCGAACGAAGAACGAAGAACCCTTCTCTCGCATTTCACTGGAGACGCAGACCACACCTCTCCGCCTTCCACCGGAGTGCCGCAACCGCCCAGACGCCGACCGCCCAGGCGCCACCCTCCGCTGCTGAAATCCGGTAAGCCTTGCCTTCCCTTCCGCTACTCTCCTCCCTTCTCTTTTCAGTCGGAACGTAACAACCGCCTCCTGTCGACCACCAGCAGCACCTTCGATCCAGCAGCAGCGCACACCACCGGAGCCGCCGCTGCACTGCTTCTCGTCGACCGCAAGACCCCACCGGAAACCTGGGACCATCCGCGCCGCCTTGCTTCGGCCCTGCAGCAGCTTCAGAACCACCACCGAGCCCTCTGTTGATCGAGGCTCACAGCAGCCTACGACTTTCCGCAGCAGGAGCAAATCGGCCACCAGGGAGGCCGCCGGAAAGCTAGCACATCGGCCGCTGGACTGCAACTTCGGTTCTTCTCCCTCCAATCCCCTGCGTGTATTTCTTGTGAGTTGGAAACGTATATAAACTGAAGTTAATACGTATATAAGTTGAGATTGAAAAACGTATATAAACTGAGATTTGTTTACGCATATGAACAATAGATTGGAGGTAGTAGGGGTATGCAGTTCGGTAGGTTAGTGTGTGTGTGGAGATAGTTTTATAAGTACGTTTAGGTGCTGAATAGGTATTTGTGTGTACGTATGGGAATGCTGAACATATAAATGTATCTTTACATTTAGAAGGAGTAAGTTTGTATATTAAATACCTACATGTACGTATAGTTGGAAGAGTTCGTGATACAGTTATATATAAGTGTATATTTATAAGCATAAATATAGAATATATAAAAATGCGAGAGAGATGTATATATAATCATATATGAGTTAATATATAAGTATGAGTTGGGAGTATGAATTTATGTAAAAGAGATATATATATATATATATATATATATACATATATATAAAAAGTTGGGATTTCGGGATTTATATATATAAAGAAACATAAGAATATATATACTCATGACGTAAGTGTACCTATATCCGTACAAGATGGGAAATAAAATATGTAGATACATATATATGAGTACCGAATAATTACACAATTAATAAGTGAGTTGAGGAGAAAGGTTAAAGTATATAATACGGATAATATATGTAATAGATGGTAACCGGGAAGGAGGAAGAGTGTTATTCTTCTTCGAGTGGATTCAAGTTTGAACTGGTGACCTATAGGTAATTAACCGAGAGACACAAAGTATGGCAACAAGTTTTAAAAGGAATTAGAAAGTTTAAGAATAAACTTCGGGAATTTATGATACCAAGGGTAAAATGGTCTTTTACCATAAGAGAGTTTTTCCGTAATTCCTTCGCATGAGGTTGGACATCGAGATGTGATTTTGATACACATGCCTTATTTGACAGGCGTTTGAGTTACCACGAGTACGGACTGTTGAGACGTGTTAGAGTGTATTTTGACTCAGGTAAGTCCTTGTGACTTACTTAGCCGGTTTCTGGATGTTAGTTGAGTGATAATGGTTGTGTGTGTGAAATGTGTCTTATAATAAAAATAACTTGTTAGGACGACCGTGGTTATATTGTGTCAAGGCCCAAGTGTATGTATAACGGGCCGTGACATCACTGCCCAGCTCTGCCAGGAGACTGGGAGGTTCTCTATACCCAGACCATCCAGGTACACGGTGAGATGCATCGGATCCACTCTTGATGGGTACACGGGGGCGGAGGCGAGGTTTGGGAATCCCTCGTGTCACAAAATAAGTATCATTAGAGTGAATGACTTAAATAAAGATAATAAATGGATTGTTTGAAAGCATGATGAGTGTTTATTATTTTATGTGTGTGTGCTATTATTATTCTTCTAATGTTTAGATAACTAGCTAATGGTTGTTCTGTTGTTTTTTTTAGATTTACCACAGGTTAGAGCAGCAGCTGAGTGATCCGGAAGTAGTGGTCAGCCGGGTCTCCGTACTCTTTAGAGTGGGGTTGGGTGTTTACCTTGTGATTCTTTCTTCTTGTTAAAGACAGTTAGTCTTTTTGTGGTTTAAGTACTTTAGGCTGTTAGACGTTGTTGCATTCATCTCTTAACAATACTATTTTATAAATTTCGGTTTTTCTTATTTGTGTCTTGTTGCAAGATCCTAGTGATGTTGTTGTCAAACTGAGGTCGGGACCCATTGTGAGGTCCTAACCAGTAATGTCCCGAGTTCTGAGAATTCGGGGTGTTACAACATGGTATCAGAGCTCTAGGTTGGCAACAATGGCACTTGAAATCTTCTGAAAGACCGAATAAGTTTTAAGCAGAACCCGAAAAGGGGTCTGAGTTTTAAAAAGAGAATTTTGGTTTTGAAATGCATGCATAGTCTGATTGGGAATAGAAAAGTACGGTTGACCACCACTACTACCGCGGATCTCAGGTTGCTTAGTATGGACTTTAGGTTTTACGGTAGTTGGACTTTTAGATTGTTTATAAAGATATGTTATATAGATAGGTATATGCCGAAGATTAGTAGAAATTGTAGTTATGTTATGTCCTTAACGGAGATAACATAATGAGTTTCTCACCCCTTGGACACATCTAAGTAGTTTTTGAAGGGTGTCAACGTGAGGATTAATATGCACAGCTTATGTGCATTAGGGTAGACGAACGTCGGACAACTCCTTCGAGCTTGTTGACGAACGTCGAGACGGAAAAGTGAAGACTCAAAGACAACACCAATTACAATGACAAGAAGAAAATCCCGAATCAACTCAACGGGATCAAATGAAGGATATACAAGAGAGTAGTTCGGGAGAAGCAAGAGATGATCGCCAACTAGGGAACTGAGAAAGACAATGGAGAGGCTCTTTCAAGTTGTGTGAAGTGACTTCACAAACAAAGAGGATGACGTCGAAAATTTGCCATAGACATGAAAGTCAAAAGGGAGATATAGTAGCGATCAAGAAAAGGGACATAAAATTTAAACTCACTGATAGACTAGGAAGTGAAAGTTGATGCCAAAAGCAAGGCGAAATATGATCACTCTCAACAAGCTAATTGCTACCACAATCCAGATTGATAACCGAGACAGTCAAAAGTATGGAAGTCAACACGAGATACATTATCCATCCAAATAGAAAGAATTAAAGAGCTGCAACTTGGAAGCTTACGCATTGCCAGAAAAGGAAAGGTGGATTTCACCAACGTAGAAGTGGAGTGATCTCGATTTATAAATATTTTATTTATATTTTTAAATAATTCAAAAATTAAATTAAATATTTTAATAAAAAGACATAACAAATATTTTGCAGCTCCACTGCTACCACAATCCAGATTTATAAATATTTTATTTATATTTTTAGAAATTGTAGTTAAATTAAATATTTTTTTAATTTAACCTTAACAAATATTTTGTAAATAAAAAGAAAAAAATATAAATAACTTACAAAATCTTACCTTTAGATTTTGTTGGCATTGTGAAAAATATTTCTAAAAATATAAATAAAATATTGATATATTTAAAAATAAATCTGATCAAATTTTTTTATTAATATCGACATTAAAAAAAATCAAACCTAATCAAAGTTTTGTTGAAAAAAAATTATGTTGAAAAAAACAAATATTAAAGATATAAACGAATATCATGATATTTTTGAATTATTTAAAATCCCTTAAATTATTTAAAAAATTTGAAAGAAATAATATAAACCAAAATTGAAAACAAATAATATGCAAATTAGTAAAAAAAAAATCCGAAATAAATTTTAAAACGGAAAATTCGAAATTCTGGATATTTTTGAAAATCGGATCAAGATCTTATCACTTTTTGTAAACGAAATCAAAATCCGTTTATTTATTTAAAATTTTGAAAAAATTAATATAAACTAATAAACGTAAAAGGTAATAAAAAAATAGTAGAAAAAATCAAAAATGAATTTTAACACGGAAATTTTGAAATTTTAAATATTAAAATCAAATTCCGTTTACTTATTTAAAATTCGGAATCAATAATATAAAACAATTTCTAAAAAACTGTAATAGAAAAAATAGTAAAAAATTAGAAACAAATTTTAATTCGGATTTCGGGTTTTTATTTTGAAATTTTTGAAAACGAAATCAATATCCGATCAATTTTGGAAATCAAAATCGATCAGTTTTGGAAACGAAATCAAAATCTGTTTATTTATTTAAAATTTCAGAAAAAAAAATAATATAAACCAAAATTGAAAATAGTAATAAATAATATAGTAAAAAAATCAAAAATAAATTTTAATACATAAAATTCAAAATTCAAGATCCGATTTTCAAGAAAAAAAATTTCTGATTTTTTGAATAAGAAAAAAATTCAGTTCAGTTTTTGAAATCAATATATTGAACATTTTTTAAAATAATTTTGGGGCTTACAACAACAAAATTTTAAAAAAGTTTGTTGAGGGATATTTTGAAAACAATAACAGAAGGAATCAATATAATATATAATTAGAAAAAATCGAATATAAGTATATGTTTAATATCTGATATTGAAAAATTCCAATAATTTACTCGGTTAGAAAAGAAATCAAATCTGATCAGTTTTCAAAATATTTTGACGTAACAAACTATTTTGTTCTGAAAATTATTTGTAAATAATATCCCGAAATACACTGTTTTTAAAAATATTTGTTTCGGATATTTTTGGTTAACGAAATCAATTGTAATCATTAAAATAGTTTAAAATCTTTTGCTGAAATATACATATTTAAGATACACTATTTTAGCCCAAAAGCAGTGTATCTTTTAACAAAATAATATGTAAAATATTTTTGAGAAAATATACATATTTAAAACAGTTTAAAATCTTTTGAGAATAAAACTCCGTTCGGTTTAAAATCTTTAACGACATCCACCTTTTTTAAAAATATTTTGACAAAATTCAATTTATACATTGTAACAGATCTAAAGATTGAATATACAATCAATTATTTTGAAAACATTTTAAAATTTATTTTTGGAAAAGAAAAAAATCCGAATTATATTTGGAATTTTGTGACTTATAAATCCAAATATTTTCCATAAATTTTTCGATGACTTTTCTTTTCAAAACCAATAACAAAATTGATAAAATTAATTAGGATGATATTATTTATTTTAAAAAGACTTTAAAATATATTTTTGGAAAATAAAACTAAAACCGATAAGCTATTGAAATCCTTAGAAAAAACAATCCCGTATTTTTCAAAAAAAGGTGGATGGGCCATTATTTTTTTCAAACATATTGGGTAGTAAACCAATATATTATCAAAAAAGAAAACCGAATTAATACCGTACCTACAAATTGACCGGAAAAATCAGATTTTTGAACGGCAAAACTGGAAAGCCGGAATGACAATGCATGAAGAATGACAAATCAGCTTTTTAAAAAGATGGAAATGATAAATTAATAACCGTTATGAAGTAACGGGTTATATATTTGAGAATAGGAACGAAATTACCTTTAGAAGAACGAATCAATGAGAGGATTGAATAATAGGGTATTGGGAAGAATAACAAAGCAGAAGATACAATTTTACGTAATGGAGTACGGTATTTATAGAATACACGTAGGAAGCGTATTGTGGAATTTTCAAGGATATGATAAGATCTGATAAAATTGGGATCCGGCTAGATTTTATAAATTGGTTAAAATTAACCGTATAATTCGGCTGAGCCTTTGATAATTATGTGATCGGTTATAATGTATTTTTATTATAATAAATTTTGGGTAAAATG
Source organism: Fagopyrum homotropicum (assembly GCA_033239125.1). NCBI lineage: Eukaryota > Viridiplantae > Streptophyta > Magnoliopsida > Caryophyllales > Polygonaceae > Fagopyrum > Fagopyrum homotropicum. Next base: position 118,262,215 of record BSWB01000003.1, read on the forward strand.
GTTAATTGAAAGGGTTAATTGGTAATTTTAATTAAGTCCAAACCCAAATTTAGTTAAGGCCCAATAGGCCCACACGAGTTAGTCCGAGCCCAATCCAAAATACAAATGTTGTATCTGGTGAGTATCGAACTCTGGACAACTGGCCCTCCCTTCCACCCTTATACCAGCTGGACTAATTGAACTTGTGTATTGTTTAGTCGATACATAGTATTAATACACAATTTTCCGTTACACAATATTGATACACAATTTCATTACATAATGTGCATACATAATTTCTAATTACACAATATTAAGCTAAATTTCGACCCCATAATTTATGTATTGCGTGGTTGTGAACTTGTGTATTGTCTAGTCAATACATAATATTAATACACAAATAGTCCTTCATTTACACAATTCCGTCATTTTTCCATTACACAAGTCCGATAATTTTTTTACATAAGGTTTAGTTACCCGAGCTCAAATGAATTGAGCATAACCAAAAGTCGTCATTTACACAAATCCGGTCCGTTGTTTACACATAGTTGAATTACACAAGGTCAAACTTGCACAAGCCAAAAATCCGTCATTTACCAAATATAGTCATTTTTCAATTACACAAGTCCGGTCATTTGTTTACATAATGTTTTGTTACACAAGCTCAGATGAGTTGCATATATCCAAAAGTCCGTCATTTACACAAGTCCGGTCCATTATTTAGACAAGGTTGAGTTACACAACCTCAAAAGAATTGCACAAGACCAACAATCCAATCAAGTTACACAAGTCAAACCGATTTACACAAACCCAATAGAGTTACACAAACCCAATCGATTTACACAACCCCAATCGAGTTACACAAACTCAATTAATTGATTTACACAAACCCAATCGAGTTACACAAACTCAATCGATTCACAAACCCAATCGAGTTACACAACACAATCTCAATCGATTCACAAACCCAATAAGTTACACAAATCCAATCGAGTTACACAAATCCACCAAGTAATTTTATGCACTTCTGAAAATATGGACAATTCTATAAATATTATTTGACAGCAAACCTTACAAGAATGTCGCAGTATAAATCTTGAACATGTGAACTATATTCTATGAAATACAAATAGCAGAAATAGCAACATCCATGTAAGATTATTATAGTTCAGAATAAGATCTAGCAAAGTTTGAGACAACTTCTTTCACAACAATCAACACCAATTTAAAATGCATTTTTCCTATATAAAAAAATTGACTACATCGTTAAAAGAAAATAAAGCCATAAGTACTCCCATAATATACAGATCATCTATGTGGTTCATAAACAATATTTGATAATTTTCAGGAAGTTGGTCCCGTACATGTACGCTACAATGAAAATTTGGAGAGCTTTACTTACTAAACTACCATTAACCTCGTTAATTTCAGGCTGCTTTGCCTCGTCACTAGAAGCAGAATCCACATAGGCACCTCGTCCAGACAAATTTGACTAGCAATTGTAAATTACCATAAATTAAATTGAAAAAAAACCCTAATCAACGAACAGAGGATGGTGGCGGCGGACGGTGCGAGCCATAGGAAGAGGACAACATCGAAAGTCCTGGCGGCGAGTTGCTCCCTGGTGATGGATTGTCGCCGGAACGAGGCTGGTGGAGTCGGTTTCTTTAGTCGCGGTTCGCAACAATGACGACGAACAAAAGCACGAAATATGTATTCGGTTGTGCGGGTTGTCGTGGAGTGGTGGCCGGGAAAGGACGGTTCGGGGAAATTGGGGGAAGAAGAGGAAGGGCTGCGACTGCGATCCTACTGGTGCAACAGTTGCAGGATGTTTTGGAGGAGTTAAGAGCAGTTCCGGAGGACGGCTAGGGTTTGAGGATCGATTAGGGACGTAAATCAATTATAATTTATAGAGTTTTTATTTGACTTTCGTATCAAATTCCATTTTTACCCCTTTTATTTAGAATTAAAATTTATTAGATTAATATAGGGGTCTAGTTTGTATTATTGATACAAAATATGTCCTAATAGCTAAATCTTCTCATAAATTTTTCTGACAAAAGAATTAAAAATTAGAGATTCAGTAACAAAAAGGTTACGTGAAATCTTCCAATAAGTGATTGATATTTTAATAACAAAATATTTTCTGGCTTAAAAAATAAATATTTATTGACCTATAAAATCTTGGAGAATCTCCAACAAAAAAAAGTTAGGTACAATTTTGAATAGCAGTTGTTAGTTTAGTAAAAAAATATTTTTTGGCGTAAAAAATAAAGATTTATTGGCCAAAAAATTGTGGGAGCTCCGTTTGATTGCTGCTTCCACAGCCAATAAAAAAATATTTATTGGCGTAAAAAATAAAGATTTTATGGTTTAAAATATAGTGTAAAAAATAAAGATATACTGATTTGGTTTCTATAAAATTATTATTTTAATAATAAAAGATTTTATGGTTTATAAAATTATTATTTTAATAATAAAAGATTTTATGGTTTAAAATATAGTGTAAAAAATAAAGATATACTGATTTGGTTTCTATAAAATTATTATTTTAATAATAAAAGATTTTATTGTTAAAAAATAGTGTAAAAAATAAAGATTTATTGGCTTTAATTGTGGGAGCTCCATTTCAAAAATCCTGTGTTTACAGCGCGCCACGTCATCGACCCGTGCTCTGTTTTAGTAAGTATAATAGATTTCAACCTCCTAGTGTTAGCTTAAGGAAATGAGGGAATGAAGTGATGTTTATAATTTTTTTATTTCATCCTCCTTGGACACCGATGGGGCTTGTAGTTGAGTTGTATGGATCATTGTCGATCGAAATCATATTATGTACGAGATTTATTTTTAAAAAAGTATCCTTTAAGAAAAATCTTTTTAAATTTATTTAATATTTTTACAATCGAACAAATTAATGTCGTTGAATAATTGGAGTCGTTCCTTGTTAAATTATTATCTCATGTCACCATCGGCTTATGCATTGTATCTAGATTTGGCTTTTCAATGGATTCGCTGTAAATGAGCCCACAAAGCTATTCCAAAGGGCATCTGCTCCTCAATCAGGAACGGGCAACTATTTGTCCTCAGAAGGCGTTGAATTGCTTCAGGCGGGAGGTTTTGAGAGCCGGCGTTATCCAGGAGGTCAAACACCGCAAGTTTGTTGACAACAAGCAGGATGAGAAGAAGCGCAGGACTCGAGCTGCGGCCAAGCGTAACGATAGTAGAAGGTAGTTTCACTCGCAAATTTTTCATGTGGTTTGGATAGTCGTGATTCATATTTTTGACAATCGTTTGATGCTTGGATTCCATTGATGTGTTTTCTCTGTGTGTCATCGTCTTCTTGAGACTATTTAGATGGGCTATCCTGCGTTACCCAAATCACCCCTTCAGCATATGCGTCTTGCTTTTACCCCAACTCCCGTAATACCAAATTTTGGGTTGCCATAGCCGGAACTCAACGACGACCTCACCTATAACGACGTCGTTTCCTTCTCTAACTCATGTGCTCTTTCTCTCGCTTTCATGAATATGCTTGATCGGATCTTAACCCGACAATTTTAATGCTTTGTAGGGTTGACACTCATTCAAGTTTTACTCACCCAAGTACAAAAGCTCCGGCCCACTTGCGGTATTCAATATATATTGCATGTACTTCTATTTTTGAAGGATATACCCTAAATTCAGTGTGGTCTTAATGTGAATTTTCCTTATCAATGGATGCCATTAGCTGGTTATAGAGAATCCACAATGGACAGGTTCGACCCTCCTTTTGGAATTTAAGGTTTTGTGTGACCGTGGACACAATTCACCACCCCTCATTTGTTTTTGTATAGAGCACAATTAGTGTCGATGTAGTCACCAATGCTGATAATATATCTTTGAGGTTGATAATTTTTGTGATTCACATACTTTTTTAAGCTCAAGAGCTTTTACGCGCCTTTTTGGGATCCTACGTGAAGGAAAGTTTGTAGTCAATTATTATGCATTGCTTTATTTAGTGTCTATGTGATAGTATCATGTTGTTATTAAAAATGGTGTTGAAATTGAGTTGTTCTTGATATAACATAAAGCATACAACTATTCAAATGAAATAAGGACATTCACACAAGCGAACACTCAGTGGCAACTGGCAAGATACAAACTCAATGGGGGATGAATTAGGTGGTTTAGAGGTTTGCACTTTATGATTTAAAATCACAATTACTTCTGATGTTATACGTTTACCAATTTGATGCACAAAAGTATCTAGCAATAAATTACTATTAATTGTCCCATAATATGAATTCATGCATGCAAATATTCTTAATACATTATATATTTCATGTTGATAGTAAACAACAATGTCTATTTAGATGTTTGACATAGGCTCATTAGTTGTATATTTTAGATTTATACAAATTCAGTTTACCATGTTGGAATGCACTCACAAATAGATTTTGCCTTAATTTTAAATATCAGGACTGCAACGGTGTCCCGTCTGAAACCGGTGACCTCATCATAGACAAAGAAGGCTTTGTTCCAAAGGTTATGGCCTGTTATGTTATCATAATGGATTGATTTAGCACTTATTTTTTACTTTGTCATTTTTAAAGTATTCTCGTTCACCACTAATCAATGTGAACAGATTCGGAACCCATACACTATAACGAAAACAAAGAGAGAGAGATGGATTGAGGAAGAACATAGGAGGTTCCTTCAAGCTTTAAAGCTACACGGTCGTGCTTGGAGAAAGATAGAAGGTAGCGTCTTACAACCTTCCATGATTTGTTCAGGTTTGAGCAAATCTCTCCTCGGTTATCAGACTTATCAAGCTATCCTTGCTTTTCGAAAAATGACCTCTGCAGGAACAACTCCAATATGTTGTTAAAGCCCTCAATGAAACCATCCAAGTAGCTGAGATATGTAAGAAAGAGAAACTTGAAGGTAAGTTGCAGATGCAAAGTGATCTATATTCTTTATCCGTGAAATTTTACCCTACCAAATTTTGGTTCCATTAGGGTTCATTTAAGTTGTAGAATAAAACTTCACCTACAATTGAGTGAATCTTGACCATTACATATCAAACTGTTCTGTTAAGTTTATCCTCTCTAAATCTTATTTATTTACAATTAACTTTTCTTGAATTTAGTTTTTTTGACCTTTTGAACTTTGCTTTAATTCCATGAAATAAGACCCACCAAAATTGTAATTGATTTTGTCATGAGGCAACTACAAAAGAGATGTCTTATACAAAAATCAGGAAAAACCCCAAAATGTTACTTTTATAAAATTAGAGTCAAAAGCATTCCTCCGACCAACTTCAGTTGACATCTGAAAGGAATAGTTGTGATTCTGGATAGCCAATTACCATCATAGACAAGCAAATCAAAATCCGTCTAAGTTTCTTGATGAGATGCTCAATTACCTCCCAATCCAAAAATGAGATGATTGCCTACAGCTTCGGATGTAGAGGCTTGGACATTCCACCTAGTCTTGCTCTGAGATTTGCTGATACCGCTTCAATAAACTCTTCGGTGTTGAGATACTGATTCCTAGAGAGCCTACAATCAACAAAAATAGGCAAGGAAAAGAGAGATGCTTAATATATAGCCATAAAACAAAGCTATAAAGTTAAGAATACAAAAGAAAAGAGATCATTGTTCACTTGGATCCATGAATTATGAGTGCAAGATCCTTGGTCATCTTCCCGGACTCAACAGTAGCAATGCAAGCTGCTTCCAACTTTTCAGTGAAATCAAGGAGTCTACTGTTATTGTCCAAATTAGCCCTGTTCACAGCAAGAGAGTTAGAATAACAGCCTTTTTGTTTCTCTCCCTGCAAATAAGTGCAGCAAGAAACACTGAATTGTATGTTCAATTCACCTGTGCGCTAGTCCCCTAGTCCAAGCAAAGATGGAAGCAATACTGTTAGTGCTGGTCTCTCCTCCCTTTTGGTGAACTCTGTAATGGCGGGTCACTGTCCCATGTGCAGCCTCCGCTTCTATGGTCCGACCATCAGGGCATATCTGGATTGGCATTGATTAGTATATACACATTACAGAAGATAGACAATACGATATTCTTCCTATGTTGCTGATTGGGTTTACAGAATCATATTCAGGAGGGGATTTAAAGCTAGTTGTTGCATACCAACACTGATGTCATTAGCCCAAGAGATCCAAATCCTGTTACAGCAGATAAAAAAACTTCAAATATCAAATAAAAATAGATAGGACTCATCATTAGTTGTAAATTTTTATCGAGGTGTCATAAATTAACCTTGGGCCAAAAAATCACTCTGGACGTCTCCATCATAATTCTTGCAAGCCCAAACATAAGCACCATCACTCTTGAGAGCATAGGCAACCATATCATCAATTAGACGGTGTTCATACCTATCAATTTATTCATATAAGTTAGCAAGCGTATTGCACTAATAAACATACAGTCCAGGAAAAACGATGATGAGATAAATCTCACTCAAGGACATACCATATTCCGGCTTCCTCAAACTTTGTTCTCCACTTTGCCTCATAAACTTCCTGGAATATGTCCTTAAATCTTCCCGAAAGGTAGGATATAATCACAGGAAGAGTACATAAGAGAAGGAATAGGGAAAATTTTAATACTTGAAGGTACTCAAGTAGCAAGAATTGCTTGCAGGATGGAAATAGGGATTTACCTCCCGTCATATTTTTTCAGTATAGTGTTCTTTGTACTAAGGTAGAGTGGCCATTTTTTCACAAAAGCCATATTCATCGAAGCCTCCGCGAAAGCATAAATGGACTAAATTTCAATGACAAAGACAAGCGTTAAGTTGAGTGAAGGTAAGTCAACACAAGCATATCCGCTATTTAACAGGGATCTAACCTCGTCTGTGTTGTACATAGACAACCCAACTCCTCCATTTCCAGTAAAATTGTAGACCTCAAACTCCTGTTTCTGGTTATCACCATTAGGAACTGCAATTGAGTGAGTTCATTAAAACCACTCCTCATATGGAAGGAAAACTAAGTCGTGATGCATATTCTTGTATGTTACACATTTAGCTGTAGTTCCAAATGAGAGAAGAAGCAAGTGGATATGCTTACCAAAAACTAGTTTGAGCTTGCCAGGTCCCTTAATGACAGCATCAGTTGCTTTATATTGATCCCCAAATGCATGCCTTCCGATGCATATCGGCTTTGTCCAACCTAATGGCAATTGGCCTTTTAAAACTCAAAAAGGAAAAGCCAAAGTATAAACTACAAATTTGTCAGCCAAGAAAATTACTTGGAACGAGTCGAGGAACATTTTTGCAGAGGATGGGTTCCCTAAAGACGGTTCCTAGTGAAACAATAGGAACAATCAACAAGGATTAATAAAACGGCAGGTATATATTCCATATATAAAAGAATTAACGGAATTAAGCAACAGTGAAGAATTTGAAAAAAATAGAGAAGAAAATAATTATGTATTAATGTAAAATAAATTTCGAGTGAAGCAATAATAAGCCCAATGGCATCAGAATCATAGATCCCTATTGACTAACCATTCAAAATATTTCTGATGGTTCCATTTGGGCTCTTCCACATATTTTTCAAATTAAACTCTTTGACACGACCTTCATCTGTCAAATTCAAAAATCATAGTATCAATACAAATTGTAGATACTTCACTTTTGAATTGAGATAAGACAAATGCCAGTACCTGGTGTAATAGTTGCACACTTGATTGCCACGTTGTACCTGGAGGCATAAAATCCTCAGATTATTACAAGGATTGCAATAATTCAAATGAAGTTATCATATTCCTTTTTGTTTATCTGTCATAATTTAGTCCCTGGATTTCAATATAAGTTTACAAGACACAACATATAGATTGTAATTGATCCCTATGTATAAACGGTGAAACAGAAAACATACTTAAGGGTTGCTTCTGCACTTTCAACAGTAACTTTATCATCAGTAGCATCACGGTTGAGAAGACCCAAATCGAAGTACTTGATATCAAGATCTATAAAAGGAAGAATAAGCTGCATAGTCAATACAGAAAGCTAATATTAGTACGTTTTATGGGAGTTGTATACATGAGTGGTCGGAATCAGAATCACCTTGTCCTTTATGGACTTCCAGATAACTCGGGTCATTTCATCCCCTGTGGCATAGAAATGATTTTCAATCAGATAACAGAAATAAATAGCCATTAGTTATGGATTATTCCAATGCAAGGGAGACCATGAGAAGCATATCTACATTAACAACCATATCCCCACATAGACCAAGAGATTGTTGCATATCAACTCCAAAAATCCCAACAGTAGTTGGCCATTTTGACAGTGTTCTAGAGCATGTAGGATACAAAAGCATAGGGTACTCTTATGAAGTTCATGTGAGATGAATTATCTAATTCTTTAGAGGGGAAAATAATAAGGAATTAGAGTTAATGTCAGCGTTAGGATATTTCTTTTAAGTCCATCAAAATGACGGAAAGTACAAATCAAATAATCAGTGAATCTCTGATATTGTGCATTAGATGGGGGATTAGATAGTCAACATTGATACAAAAAAGCAGGCAATCCAACTAATTTCATTCAGGTTAAATACATGGCTATCCAAGATCGCCTCCAGCTCCTGACAGCCCGACCATACACAGATTAGCTAAAAAACAAGCATTTAATCTACAATCTAAGCATTATTACACTATAAAATGAATAAAACCTTAAGGAAAAGAAAAGACCGAAAAATTGAAGAATCGAAGAACAATGAACTTCAGCATCGACGATCCCACCGCCCTGGCAATCGTACACGACTTATAGCTGTGATCCTCGATCTCAAGCAAAATGATTATCAGCACAAAATATCCCCGAAACAAAGAAGCAACGGTGAAAAAAATATAAAATGGACCCCGTCTTTGAGATAAAATTCCACTTAGCGCAGAGCTCCAAAATTTCAGAGATCTACATATCACAACCATCATAATAGGTATCGACGCAAGCAACCAACAATTACAATAAAAATTCGATGGTACGGAGAAGATCCTAGAGCAGGCCGACACAAAATTTTGTAGAATTAAACGGAAGCAAAAAAATATTACAGAATAAAAGCAATCAAAGGGGGAGAGAAGTCAATACCGTCCATTTCAACAATAGGATTGCAGACACTGATCTTCTTAAACGCCATGGTGAGGACAGGACGATTAGAGAGAGAGAAAGAGCAAAATTGGGAGCAGAAAGATGAGAAGCAGGAGATTGAAGATAAATATGTGAATGGGGAGAGGCCGAGTGGTCTTTTCCACGTGAATTATATTTCTTCTAAGGAGAGTGGACACTTTTCGAATTGAGAATACTCTCTACAAACAAAAGCAAGTGAGTAGTGAGAGGGAGACCAATTTCCCACGACATAAACAATAAATTGGTCTATTAAAGTTTTTTTTTATAGAAATTAGACTTTGTAAAAAAAAATTATTATTTTAAATTTAATTAATAAATAAAAAATTCTATAAATATTATTTACGATTTATATCGGGTTACACGAAAACGTAGTCGATTCTAAAACTCTATCCGTCCATATCCGCAAACATAAAAACTTCTTTGTCCTTCCGACACATTGCGAAAACGTTCAAATACTCAAATTTAGTGTTGAACGACTTCGACTTGTTTGTTAGAAGTTTTAATTCTAATGTATTGTCATGTCGTTGAAATCTTAAACTTCAAGTAAGAGAAAATATTATTGAAAAATAGATTTGGACGCAGCAGTCCTACGTCGAAGTTTTTTTTTTAAAAAAAATTGAACGCAACCATTCAGTATATCTTATATATTTGTAGTGCTCTTAACAATTTTGTTTATAAATTAAGTTATATTTAAAATATTATAAACTTTTATAAACTATGTTTATTTTGTTGAGTTTAAATAAAGACATTTGAATCGATGAAACTATATTTAAATAGTAGTATTTTTATAAAATTAAATTTTATCCTCTTATATTCATCAAACAAACTCGTCAGCATATTTAATGTAAAATATTTAAGGTAAATTATCATTTAATATTTAAATTGATTTGGGCAACCCAATGTCCTTAGATATATTTTAGGTCAAATTTACTAACTAGATATTTTATCATATTTAATCTATTAAGAGTACTCATGAAATAACCACATCTAGTAAACCCCTAAATTTTTTATTGTTCAATGCTCTCCTCTCTCACTTTTCATGGCGTCCGAAAACGATACCCAACGAGGAAGCCTACCGTTTCATAACTGCATACTTCTTCGAACACTTGTCGCATTTCCACTTCTTCTCGTCGTGCTTTCGACTAAAGTGTTTCTTGATCCCAGTTAGGTTACCAAGTGCTCTCGAAGGATCATGGTGAACACAACTTTTCTCTTGACATATATAAACCTTCTTCTTCACTTGTTCTTTGTTGGCTTTTTGCTTCAACTTTCATGGCAGACTATGCCCTCGTCTATGGAGCTGCAAGTTTTGGTCTCTCTGGAAACCCTTATTGTAGATCTCACATATAAATCGATTCGTCGTCATCAAAGTTTTCGGTAACATGGCTACGACCTCAACTGCTAGATCTATAAAAAAACAAATTATAAATTAAAAAAAAAAAGATAAATATAAGGTTTGATTAATAATAAGCTTCCTTGGAGACATGGGTAGGTTACGCTTTCTCTTGTTATTGCCTACGGTTTTCAGATTAGGGTTAGGGTTTGGATAATTGATTTCTTGAACAACAAACCTAGAACACTGATTGGAGAAGAAGATGGAAGTGTAGGGGGATGAAAAAACCCATATTCAAAAGTCATCTCTTGATTGAAACCCAAAAAAAAGCTAGGAGAGAAAAAGGAAAAATCCGGTGTCTAGTTGGCTAGATGTACAAATTAAACAAAAGAGTGAAAAAAGCAAGATAGGTTGTCTTGTTGTTCTTTGAAAGAAGAACAAACCCCAAAATCATATCAAACTCATACTAGAAATTCATATTAGAAACCATGCTAGACTTATACCAGACTCATACTAGAAACTCATACCGAAAACTCATACCCAGAAACTCATACAAAAAAAAGCATACAAAAAACTCAACCAAAAACTATACCAGAAATCATACCAAAACTCATACCAGAAACACATCAACAAATTATACCAAAAACCCATATCAAGCTCATACCAAAAACCATATCAGACTCATACCAAAAACTCATATCAGATGCTTATATCAGAAACTCATACCAAAAACTCAACAGAAACCATACTAGAAACTCATATAAGAAACACATCAACAAATCATACCAAAAACCCATATCAAACTCATACGAGAAACCATATCAGACTCATATCAGGCTCATACTTGACTCATACCAGAAACTCATACAACTCACACAAGAAACTCATGCCAAAAATCATACCAAAAACTCATACCTGAAACCAGTTACGATCAAAAATATTTTGAAAACACTAATTTGGAAAGGGGAAATTTCGTGAATAAAACTTAACGTTATTTCAACGCTTCTCCTTTGGCGCACGCAAAGATGATCAATGGATTGTCTTCTTCCTTTCTTCAACATGCCGACAACCACAACCAACAAGTAGACCGTCTCTCTTGGGCCTCTTCACGCTGAAGTAGCACACGATCCCTTCCTTCGCTTCTAGCACGAACAACGGCATCCCAGGTCGTTTCCTCACCACACCAGTCTCTATTCTTCCTTCGGTGGACAACAGATCACAGTTCTGTCCAGAGGGTTGGGGTTAGACTAGGCTGCGGGCGAGCCCTTTCCTCTCCCTTCGTCGTCACCCCACAGCGGAGGGGCATTCTACACCGTCACCGCCGCAAATTTGCAACCCACCGGCGAAGCTGCTTCTCCCTTACTGCAGTCAGGTGTTGGATCCTGTAGTTGACTTTCTTTACTCTTGAAATGAAGAATATGGGTTGAGGATTACGGAGTTATGATATTGAACAGTGTGAGTGTTAATGGTGGTTGATCTACGCCCGCCAAGTGTTCGATGAAATGTTTTTGAGGTTTTTTTGATCTAGTTTGGCATGGAGATAGATTTCTTACCCTATGGATTGTCGTCCGTCATGTGTTTGATGAAATGTCTCTAGGAATTGCCGGTATTGATATGACAACGGATGGTAGAGGTTTCCTTCATTGTCCTCTTAGGGCATTTCAAGGTTGTCGGGATGAAGTAGAGGGAAGCAAAGGTTTCTTTTGTTTGGTTTCTCATCTTAAAAGACAACATTTTTGTTCCGAAGATAACAAAAATGTGATTTACGACACTATTGAGAATAACCTTGATGTATTTGTGGCTTTTGAGGAGTCCTTGGCATATCTTGGGTTGTGGTTATGCGGGCGTTGTATGAGTATACATGCTTTGAGTCGTGCATGTCATCACTCTGATGGTTCTGTTCGTGTTGCTTATGAGGACGGAATGGTAGGAAGCTACATTTTGGGTATCTCAAAGCCGGTCGTGGGAGAGTTGTCTGTTGCGGTTATTGAGGATGGGTTGGTTTTTAATGCGGGTTTGCTCAATAAAGTTTTTCGCATTCCTATTACTACTGTGAAGAGTATCTCGTATAACTGTCGTCTTGCTTTCTCTCAAGCTCTAAAGGGTGCTCTTTAGAGAGTGGTCGCTGAGCTATGTTCTGTGGAAGCCTGGGTTGCGTTGCTTCTTCTTCCTCGGTGCACTTTGCAAGTGTTCAGGCCTTCAAATAGGAGAGATAGTAGATCAGGGAGTAAAAAGTCTATTCAACAGCAGCGGATCATGCAGTCTCTAGCTTTGTGGGGTGAGGACGGCGGTATCGACAAGCTAGTGTGGGGTTTGTTAGACCATTCCGAGCATGGGTTTTCGGCAACTACTAGGAGCGCCTCAGCGGATGGTGATAGACCGAGAGTGGGACCTAATATCAAGCAATGTCTTCGCAAGGTCTCTGATGGACATTTCACGGCGGCTGTTAAGGTTTTGTCCTCTTCTAGTGTGGCTTCGTTTGGTGATGAGACCGTGAAGGTTTTGGAGGCTAAGCACCCCTTCAAGTCTCCACCTTCTCGGGTATGTGAGGTTCTGGAATCTCCCTTTGTTGCTGATGTTGATTTGATTCTTAGGTGTATTCAGTCCTTTCCTAAAGGTACTTCTTGCGGCAGGGATGGTATAAGGGCACAACACATGTTAGATGCTATGTGTGAGGATGGTTCCGCTATTGATGTTGATCTTCTACGAGTGATCTCATCTGTTATTAATCTGTGGTTGGGAGGCAGATGTCCGGGGAGTTTCGCGGAGTTTGTGGCTTTTGCTCCTCTTACGCCATTATTGAAGCCTGACAATGGGATTCGACCCATTGTAGTTGACACTATTTAGAGGCGGTTGGTTTCTAAGGTGGCCATGAAAGGGGCGAGTAAATATATGACAACCTATCTAGCGGATTTTCAGTTTGGAGTAGGCGTCTCTGGTGGCGCAAAAGCTATTTTGCATAGTGTCAACAGGGCTTTGAGCGAGCGGCATGATGATGGTTCGCGTGCTATGCTTGCAATGGATTTCTTGAATGCTTTTAATCTTGTTGATAAGACAGTATTGCTCCGTGAGATGAGGAGAAGATGTCCATCTATTTCTTTATGGGTTGAGCTTTTGTATGGTCAGCCTGCTTGATTGTATCTGGGAGATAGATTTATCTGGTCATCTACAGAAGTTCAGCAAGGTGACCCCTTAGGGCCACTTCTTTTTGCGCTTGTCTTGCATCTACTTGTGCACACTATCCGTGACAACTGTAAGCCTCTTCTTCATGCTTGGTATTTAGATGATGGGACAATCATTGGTTGATCGGAGGATGTGGCTAAGGCACTTGGTATTATTTTGGAGGTTGATCCGAATTTTGGACTTGAGTTGAATGTTAAAAAAACTGAGTTATTTTGGCCTTCATGTGATGGTTCGAAGCTTCGAGACGGGTTATTCCCTAGAGACATTGCGAGACCATCTTTGGGGTTGAAGTTGTTGGAAGGGGTTGTGAGTAGAGATAGTGGTTTTATTAAAGAATTGGTTATGAAGAGAGTTGATAAGGCATTGGAGTTGATGCGTCTTCTCACTCAGCTTAGGAACCCGCAAAGTGAGCTTCTCTTACTTCGTTCGTGTTTGGGTGTAGCGAAGATGTTTTTTGGCCTGAGGACTTGTCAGCCAGAGCACGTGAAGGATGCGGCATCTTGTTTTGACGTGGGACATCGTTGGTCGATTGAGGATATTGTGGTTTGTGGGGGTCCTTTTTTCGGGGATCTTCAATGGTGGTTGACTTCCTTGCCTATTCGTCGTGGAGGGCTCAGTTTGTACTCTGCTATGGAGGCGTCTTCTTACGCTTTTGTTGCCTTCAAAGCTCAGTCTTGGGTGCTCCAAGACCATATCTTGTGTGACAGTGGGCTATCCGGTATGGATTCAGATTTTTACAAAGCTTTAGATGACCTACATGTGGCTATCCCGGAGTTCGACCTTTCCAACTTTACTAGTAAGGACACCGTCCCCCCTAAGCCCCAACATATTTTGGTGGATGCTCTTTGATGCGCCCTTGGATGCCCCTTTTACGTTGACCATAGACGAAGAGGACGAGGCTCTTAGAGTTCGCTCAGATGGACCGATCACCCGATCCCGAGCTAAGGTCATTGCTCGAGCCACCGGCTCCATCATCACCCGCATTACGTCTTCACTTGGTCCCATTACCGGCATGCCTTGTCTCTACACCACCATGGCATAGGCTACCGGTTCCGTTAGCGGCATGTCCCGTCTTTCCGACTCCATGGCATGAAGCTAGCTTATTTTCGGACTATATTTTCATGTGTTTCCTTTTTATGTAATAAAGGGATATTCCGTATAGGAATATTCCCTTTTTGACCTTATCCGTTTAGGGTTTGCTTCCGCCCCTTTTAGGTTTTCCCCTTTTGGGCTTTTCTTCATGTATTTTTGTTTGGCCCGTTGGCCCATAGGTAGGCAAGTCTCTCTATATAAGAGATATCTTGCCTCACTTATTTCGGATGTTCAATATTACTAAGTTTTGAGAAGAATTTCCTCCACTTAGCTTGGGCATCAAAACCTCTCTTCTAACCCTCAAACTTCTTCCTTGGATCTCGTCTTTGATTCAAGAAATCCATATTCGAGGATTCTTTTTAAGAATCAACCTTCGATCCACCCAAAAAGGTTCCTTCGATCTCTCTAGATCGGAGTAACCCTTGTTTCTTCATCGCTTCCGCCCCTTTGGATCCGAAACGATACAACGTTGCACAAAGAATCAAGGAGTAGTTGGAGTTTTGCTTGATCTAGATCCGGAGTTATCCTTGTTACCTCCAAGGACGCATCACTCTTTTTGGTAAAATTGTTCAGGAGATGGTTGAGAGGTTTGATATGACTAATAGGCAACAAGCAGTTTTCGGATGTCTGCAAGCGCCGCATAGCCAAGATTTTCCTCTTGTCATTCTCATTGACGGACTTGGTCAATGCATGTCCCCTGTGGAGTACCGCTCCATTCTCAAGTACCGACTTATGATTCCTCTTTTCTCAGCTGGTGAGGTTTGCCCCATTCCTTATTGTCGGAGGGTGTTGGATGCTTTTGGGGAACATGATGTACACTGTAAGGAACTTATTGACTTCAAGTATAGGCATGATCTGGTTAGTGATGTTCTTTGTGATACCTTTAGACGGACCGGAATTTCTGTAAAGAAAGAAGCACCTGTGAACTTCTTGACTGATCCGCGAGATGGAAGGTCGACATTGCGGCCGGCGGATGTTTTGGTGTTTGGTTGGAGTGGAGGAAAGCATGCATGTATTGATTTGACGGGGGTCTCACCGCTTGTGGGATTAGGGAACGGACCTTTTGTTGTGGGTCAGACAGCTTGTAGAGCGGCATCAACTAAGGTGGCCAAGCATGGAAGGGCATGTGTTGAAAACCAACACGTTTTTCTTCCATTTGCTTTTGACACGTTTGGATTTTTTGCACCCGATGTTGTTGATATTCTCAAGAGGGTGCAAATAGTTATGCATAGTAATATTATGTCCTCTAGATTTGTAGATGTTGTTTTTAAAAGGTTAGGTTTTGCCATCCAAAAAGGGGGTAGCGGCGCAACTTGTTGCTCGCTTATCTTCTAATTCTATGTAAATAGTAATACCGTATAAATAAAAAAAATTATTCATAAAAAAAAAAATCTCTCTCCGTATCTGTCTATTTCTTTTTTGAAACAATTTGGTTTACTAGGCTTTTTCTAGTTTTGTGTTTAGTAAATGTACCCCTTGATAAAAGAGTGTGTAGGGTTTGAAAATAAATACAAAAGGTTGGGATATATTTACTTAATTGAAACATTGAAAAGTATAGTTACTATTATAGTTTTTCAAAAAGGCCTAGTTAGCAAAATTGCCCTTCTTTTTTTATAGAGTGGGTTAAAATTCGACCAATTACTTTTACTTAATATTAATGATAGTGGTAAAAATTAGAGGGATCTAAAAACAAAAACCTATAAAAAAAAAGAGAGCCTACTTCACTCAATTCTTTGTATTTTTTATACTCGTTAATCAACTTAGACATGAACTTAGGAGTGCAAGTGTGCACTATAACAACAAATGAAATATCTGAACAAAATAAATATTCCATTATGATCGAAAAATGGGTTGAAAGCAACAATGATCGTCATCATTTGTGCACTTTAATACCATAAAGAACTTAGTATACATGTGCATTCGTGCACTTTAATCAACTTAGGCGTGAAGCGAGGGGTGTTTTCATGCACTTTAATCAACTTAATGAAGTTGATATATGTTGAATAATTAACTTAGGCGTAAACTTAGAAGTGTTTCGTGCTTTGTTGGTTTGAAATTAAGATGGTTTTAACACTAATAATCGTGTTAGTATAGATGTGCACAACATTCGTGCTAATAATTAAGGTAATATATATATATATTTCCAGTTTGGCTCCCATGAAGTTGAAAATTAACTTCACGGTGAAGTTGAGTGAATCCTCACCCTTAATTAAAATAAAGGGCTGAGATTAGTTTGAAATTAATTTTATTAATCAAAAAGAAAACATATATCTCTTCCCAAATCAGGAATTAGTCTCCCTCTCTCTCCAATATAACCGTAAGCGACAGAAGGATAGCCGATGGATGCTCTTGGGTGAACGAGGAACTCATAGCTAAACTAGAGAATCAGGCGCCATTATTGCAATTGTTGAAGAAGCCATTAACAGTATTGGATAAACAAAGGTAAGCACATCTCTTCAAATCAACATCTTCTTCCTCTTTTTCTCCTCCTTCTAATCTCGAATTATCATTAGTTGCAGGATCATCTTTTTTCCTCTTCTTCTAAACACGATTTGTAGATCTTTATTTGGTTGATTTGAACTGATGTGGAGGAAAAAAGGGTGCCAAACTGATTGTGGTTTATATTGAGCATGATGCATACCAAGTGTTTGATATAATGTCTAATAGAACTATTGAAAGGGAGTAAGATGGGGCTTAGTATGCTTGTTTTATTTGCATATGTCAGTTTGATTCTCTAGTTGCCTATTGTGTTCAAATCGTTTATGCTTTGATTGTTTTTGCCTTATGATCTGAACTTCACTATGTCTTCTAATGCAATTTGGTTTTGGTTTATAATAAGTCGGGATGTGCATCTTATGCAGTATATGGAAGGAAGTGAATGGAACATTTTTGGTTTAAAGCTCATTGGTACATGAATAACTTCTGTTATGCTGTAGCAATTTATTTACAGTAAATTGGTGATGCAAATTTGATTCTCTAGTTTCCTATATTATGTATGTTAATTTCATTGCATAAACACCAGTAAATTATAGCCTATTAGCTCAAATGGAAGAGCAATGTGCTTACGCACAAAGATATAGGTTCGAATCCTATATAGGCTCATTTTTGTGATGTTATTTGTCTTTAGTTTCATTTTGCAGCTTCAACATTCGTGAATCGTGATATATTTTGTCTTTGTAAAGGAGAAAGGCTTGAAAGCTTTCCTGGAAAAAGGGTATGGAAAGATAAGTCTAGTATTGACATTCCAAGAAACAGTAACACTGGTCTCTTTTATGGAGGAAGCTGAGATCTCATAATAGTGTGCTAACAGATGAGATATGTAAACTGTTTTCTGCAGAAATATACAGAATACTGTTTTGTGCAAAAATATACAAAATACTGGTCTCTTTCCTGGAAAGGGGTATGGAAAGATCAAGTTTAGTATTGACATTTACCAGTCCATCTGCATTTTTTCATAGTGAAGCTGAGATCAAAGGATAAATATTTAAAAACAAAAGGAAAAGAAATGATTAGTTGTAGCATGTAAATTATTTTCATAAAAACAATAAATTATCATTGGGGAAATACATTTTGAACGAAAAAGATTTTACCTTGCTTCTCTTCCTGCCCATCCAATTATTAAATATATGTACTGTGTTGTTGCTGACAGATGAGATATGCAACAATTTTACTGATCTATGGTGAAAAACATTTAGCATACTAGTAAGAAGTCCTCTGAAAATATAGTCATCTGAAAATAATGATCTCATAATACTATGCTGACAGATGAGATATGCAACATCTTTGTTTTGCTGATTTGGAGAGATAAACATCTTTGTAAAGGATGTTCGAATGTTGTGAAGCATATACAAGGAGCTGTAAATTTGTAATTGTTGTAAAGAAACTATGTGTTCAGCTGTAAAGTTGAAGCTCTAGTATGTAGAAGACGGGTAAATGTTATACAATAATGTCAATGGAAAAATGTGGGTTGATCAAGAAAGATAAAAACAAACGGTGCTCCAAAATATTGTAAAGGTCTTTCACATATGGTGTTGACAACATATTCGGAGAAAGAAAAATGTGAAATATAACTTTAATCTTGAGCCAGGTGCTAGATGCCAACTTGTAAGATTGAAATGATAATCAATCATCATATCCCTGCAGTGAATATATTAAAAGTTACACCAACATGTAGTAAATTGTATAACTGAAATTACAAAGTATGTTAGAAATTGGTTTACCTGAGCTGAAGTATTGTGAAGAAACATTTGAGGATTACGAATTGTAAAATCTGTATTCACATTCTGAAAAAAAAAAAAACTCTCAGCACAAAATAAAAAGGTAGTAGATTAAATAAATGAAATTAGAAAATATGTTAGAAATTATTTTTATTATACCTGAGCTGAAGTGTTCTGGAAAAACACTCGAGGACTATGAATCGTAAAATCTGCATTCACGTTCTGCAAAAAAATCTCAGCACACAAAAAAGTAATTTTTTAATTTATTAGAAATAAACCTAGAGTTATACCTGACTTGTTAGATTGATCTCCTGTGTATGATCAAACGTTGATATCATTGAGGGACTTCCACTGCATTGTTCCTGGTAATAAGAATGGTTATTTTCTGTTACACATTAAAAATAGTTAAAGTTTAATAATATACCTCCATCTGTTGTTGAGTCTGATTCTCTAGCCTTTGATTTAGTAGGCTTGATTTGGCTTTTGAAACATGAGTTGCACACTTCTTATTCTCCTTCTTTTTGTGGAATTTTTCTATGAAACTTTTATATCGTTTTCCTCTTTTTCTTCCGTCTTTTTTCTTCAAGACAACATTATGAGGAATGCTTACACTCTCTTGATTAACACTTACATTGAGATCAGGAATTGAAGAAGTAATTGTCTCTTCTTCAATTTGTATGCTCGACAACATCTCTTCCACTTCATGAATAACAACCTTCAACTTACTATCCAAAAATGAGGATGATCTTTCAAAGTTAGCAGCCCGTGAAGCGATGTTTACAAACTGACGACACAAATCTCTATATCTTCGAGTAGTATCCAATTGAGGGTCCTCAACAACAATTCGGCCACTAATATCTCTTAAAGTTCCACTCCGTGCTTCCTTTGTCCATCGTTTTAAAATATACTTCTCGGGAACCAATTTAATATTCATCGCATCAAGAACCTTCAAAGCATGAGCACACAATAATCCCACTCTATCAAACATATTACAACTACATGAAACTGTTTGAGTGAAAGGATCACCAAGTACTTTATACTCTAAATCATCAACCCTGTTATCATCCAAATTGGAAATTGCAACTATATATTCATTACTCGATTGACCTTCAACCGGTGGCTTGATATAGGCAGCTGTAGACCAATCATATTCATCTTGAAAAGATTCAAAAACCTTAGGAGTATACAACTGACCCACTTGTCTGAGTAAGGGTGTCCTTTTCATCTTCATCCTAGGCAGTTTTTCGCGAGAATCAAATTCAGATTTTATCTCATTTTGACGTTTTTGCCTAACAACTCTCTCAAAGTGATTAAAAAACCGCATTATATCCATGTTGCTATGCAAATAATCTTTCAAATCTCGATTTAAACTCTCACACAGTTGTGTACTCCGCATCCCTAAAGAAAAAATATTGATCATATAACATTGTGCCCACTTCTTCTTCAAAGCATAAATACTATTCAACCAAGAGACTTTTGTTACTTTCTCACGCAATGCATTAAAAGCTTCTTCAAACTCATCTTCTTTGTCATAATCATACACAAGCCTTAAAATCTTGAAGAACATTAGGCCCATCATGTAGTAAATGTTTGGTTGCATTTTGCATTATGTGCCATGTACACAATCCATGTGATGTCCCCAACATAACCTCATCTACGGCATTTCCCATGGCGATATCTTGATCAGTAAAAATAGTCTTTGGTTGCTTCTTATCATGAGTTGCTAGAAATGTTTCAAACAACCACCTAAAGGATTCCGTAGTTTCATCATATAGAAGTGCAGCACCAAATATAACAACTTCTCTAAAATGGTTAAAGCCAACAAATACACCAAGTGGTCTATGCTCCTTATTTGTACCGAATGTAGTATCAAAAACAACCACTTCTCCAAATAACGCATAATCTATGAGCATTTTTGCATCAGCCCAAAAGATATTCGTTATTTGCTCTTCACTATCCAACTGAATTGAGTACTGAAATGAAGGATTCTCAACTGTTTGCATATGAAAATACCTTAATAGACTTCCAGCTTCCCCATACATCAAGTTGCGTTGACGTCTTCTTTGTAGATGATTTTTGTGATCCCTGTGTGTATATCCAAGATTAGCAGATCCGCCAACATATGATCCTATAAACTCATGTGCCGCTTTAGGCTTGATTCCCGAGTTATCAGCTAGCTCAATTTCAACTGCTTGGGCTTCTGATATTTTTCTCTGCGATGACAATAAGTGGCTAGTCTCTGGTAAATGGAGGGGGTGGTTATGCTCAGATACAAAATCATGAATTTCATACTTTCCAGTTTCCTTGCTCAACATAAATCCGATGCGAGCTTTGCAACCTGTTCTAGTTTCAGCCCGAAAACGCTTATCTAAAGTGACTTCGTTAGCAATCTCACGGTATCCCTCCTTTGCACATGAAAATCTCCTAGAAGTAACCTCTCCCTTCTTGTTCTTGTTTGCATACTGTTTACGAACATTAAAGCCCATTCTTCCTCCATATTCTAGCCAAAACCTCCAAACCTCATCTTCTGAACTAAACTCCATACCTACTTGAGGGATCCAATTGACAACTGCATCCATTTAGATCAATCTACACCAATCCACAAGCCAATTTACTGTATTATGAATTGAAAGAAGAATAGGAAGCACCAGATCATGAAGCAAAATAAGATACAGACGATTTAAAGAAGAACGAGATAAATGCTCATGCTAACAAGAAAAGTTGAGTTACGTGCTGAAGAGATAATAAGCAATACACCCCTTCAAAAAAAAAAGCAATTTATTATCCTATTAACGAATTAAAAAAAGATATTACTTTGTTGATTTAGAATAATATCCTTTTATCAAGTTAAAAAGATATTATTTTGCTGATTTGGAGAGATATGCTTACCTTTTTTTGTTTAATTTTAAACTCAAATTCATCTCAACCCTTCATTGTAATTAACGGTGGAGATCATTATTTTAATTGAACCAGTTCTACTGTAATTTTCCTTTTGTTTTTAAATATTTATCCTTTGATATCAGCTTCACTGTGAAAAAAGCTTCACTGTTAAAAATGCAGTTGGACTGGTGAAGAATCTTCAATGAAAAATGCAGTTGGACTGGTGAATAATCTGCAAGCTTTCTTTGTTAGTGGGTGATGTTTATTTTCGAATTTGTACTTTACTTCCATGACCATAAGCCAAATTAGAAAAGAAATTAAATTTCAGAATTAAATTAAAAAATTGTGGATATATTACAGTATAGAGCAAATTATTGTAGCTTTACTGATCAAGTGTTGCTTCCATGTCAGCCAAATTAGTCACATACCAACATTCATTGTATTAATGATTAGAGGATTTGAAGTATGAGTTAAGTTCAGAGAGTAGAAACAAATGAAAAAGCCACAATACGTCAATACTTGTGTTGTGTATGCAATACAGTTTTCTGACCACCATTACACTGCACACCACACTCATAGGGATCACACAACAGTAAAATTTAATTTACTCCAGATGAAAGCCAGAGCATTTTTCCTAACCAATTTCGCCTATATAGGATTCGAACCTATATCTTTGTGCGTAAGCACATTGCTCTTCCATTTGAGCTAATAGGCTATAATTTACTGGTGTTTATGCAATGAAATTAACATACATAATATAGGAAACTAGAGAATCAAATTTGCATCACCAATTTACTGTAAATAAATTGCTACAGCATAACAGAAGTTATTCATGTACCAATGAGCTTTAAACCAAAAATGTTCCATTCACTTCCTTCCATATACTGCATAAGATGCACATCCCGACTTATTATAAACCAAAACCAAATTGCATTAGAAGACATAGTGAAGTTCAGATCATAAGGCAAAAACAATCAAAGCATAAACGATTTGAACACAATAGGCAACTAGAGAATCAAACTGACATATGCAAATAAAACAAGCATACTAAGCCCCATCTTACTCCCTTTCAATAGTTCTATTAGACATTATATCAAACACTTGGTATGCATCATGCTCAATATAAACCACAATCAGTTTGGCACCCTTTTTTCCTCCACATCAGTTCAAATCAACCAAATAAAGATCTACAAATCGTGTTTAGAAGAAGAGGAAAAAAGATGATCCTGCAACTAATGATAATTCGAGATTAGAAGGAGGAGAAAAAGAGGAAGAAGATGTTGATTTGAAGAGATGTGCTTACCTTTGTTTATCCAATACTGTTAATGGCTTCTTCAACAATTGCAATAATGGCGCCTGATTCTCTAGTTTAGCTCTGAGTTCCTCGTTCACCCAAGAGCATCCATCGGCTATCCTTTTGTCGCTTACGGTTATATTGGAGAGAGAGGGAGACTAATTCCTGATTTGGGAAGAGATATATGTTTTCTGTTTTGATTAATAAAATTAATTTCAAACTAATCTCAGCCCTTTATTTTAATTAAGGGTGAGGATTCACTCAACTTCACCATGAAGTTAATTTTCAACTTCATGGGAGCCAAACTGATATATTTCGTATCTCAATAGAAACGGTCAATATTGCATTAAATATTGCTTAGTTTTTATAAATGGATCATAGTCGTTCAATTAATTAATTTATGTGTCTGAGATATACTATTTCTTACATTTCTTACCGTTAAAGTGTCTTACCTGATCTTAACCTATATATTAGGGGTGGGCATGGGACGGGATTTAGGTAATCTCTTTCCCGTCCCGGCTGAGATCGGGATGTGCCCAATCCTACTTGTCCGTTAATTTATTTATTGTGTTTAAATTTTACGTTTTATTCACAAAAATATATGTATATATCGTACTTAAAACATTAAAGTTCCTAAATATCCATAATCACATATTATAGTTTACATTAAAATTTCAAATATTCATAAATGAAACACATCTAAATGTATTTGGGTCATTTTGTCAAATTTAACGGTTTGACCAACATGGTTTATTTTTTTAAATATATATGCACAATTATATAATAATTATTTAAGTATATCACTAATTATTAGGAATTTTTATATTTATTATTTTAAAATTAAAACTTTATTACGGGCCTAGCGAAATGAAGAAGTTAAGGCCCATTAGGGTTGAGCATGTCTCGGGTGGTTCAAAAGAACTGCAACCGAACCACAATTTTCGATTTGAACTGCACCTGAACCGCAACTGCCCGATTCGGTTAGTGGTCCATGAAATTGGTGTTTGTGGTTCGGTTGTTGAACCGAATTGCAAAACACGGTCCAAACCAGGGGGAAAAAAAAAGGAAACTGCTCCTAATCTAAACACAATGTTTTAAAAAACAAAAGAAGAGGTGAAACTGCCATCCAACCTTAGCCTCCCTCCCTTCATTCCCTCCCGACTCCAAAGTGCTTTGTTGCTTCTCTTCAGAGAAGGCACCAACTCTCTACCACATCGCTCCTGACGGCAACAACTCCCTGCTTCTCTTCGGCCAGGTTCGTTTCTTCTTTTTTTTTGTGATTCTCATTCCCACCCCGACACTCCTCAATCCAGTCGGTGAGTCCCCACTCCCCATTCCTCTCCGACTCTTTATGATTCTCACTTCTCAAACACTCCCCAATCTAGTCAGCCAGTCCCCACTCTCCAACCTCTTATGTTCGTTTCTTTTTCTTTCATTTTTTGGCACTTCTTGTTATTTATGTAACATGTTTCTATAGTGAGTAACGTGCTTAGTGATTGTGTTTACTAACTATGCAATGAGTTAGTCCTTGACGCTTCTTACACTTTTTACGGTCTATTGAATACAAATTGTGTTTAGTGATTGTGCGGTAAGTCAGTTTTCTTGCGATTAATGTTTTATGAATTGTGATTGTGTTTAGTGAATAGTGATTGTGTAGTGAGTCATTTTTTGTGTGATTACGTAACATGTTTCTACAGTGAATAAGTGATTGTGTGTATTACTTATATTTTGTGTGATTATGTGACATGTTTCCACATTGAGTACTCATTGGTTATGTGTATAATTTACCTACTTATATTTGTGTTTTGTTATAATAAAGATGACGAAATTTCAAGTCCGATCCGAAGAAAGAAAGCTACCGCCAAAAGGATTCGATTATCGAGTACTACTCCACATGTTTCTTCTTCGGATACCTCAATGGGTTCTTATCGTCCTCATGATGATGATGAGAATGAAGAAGAGTTGTTGCCACCGTCAATGAACCCAACACCAGTCCACCATCGAGTACTCGCATTTTTTTTAGAGAAACAATAATACTTATGTCGATAGATTTCACATTGAGATAAAGAAGATGTAAAGGGGATGGGTAGTTTTGGGATCACTACAAAAAGTACCTTGTTGAGAACAACAAAGAAATGGTCGAGTGCGTCAATCGTCACAAGACATTTGCAACTGATCAAAGGATCAATGGCACATCAAATCTAATTGGTCATGTTGTAAGATGTGTATATAATCCGGCCAACAAAAGTAAAGGTACTCAATCTAAAAATGTCTTAGAAAAAGTCGTTGAATGTGGACAATGTAAAGTAAAGAGTTGGGTGCTAAATCAAGATGCGTGTAGAAATCTTTGGATGAAATAATAATTATTGATGAATTGTTTTTTAGACAAGTGGAAAAATAAGGTTTTAAAGGATTTGTTCCTACTTCTTGTCTTGCTTTTAAAGTACTTTCACGTCACATTATTATTGCTAGAGATTGTTTTGAGGTTGATTTGGATGAAAAGGTTGCATTGCTGGTTGAAGAAGACATGTCAAAGAGTTAGTTTGACTATTGACACATGAACTTCAGCTCGGAGAATTAACTACATAGTTGTAGTTGCTCGTTTTATTGATAATTAGTGGAATTTGCAAAGGAGGATATTGAAATTTTGTCAAATCATTACTCGTAGGTAGGGGTGGGCAACAGATTGATCCGATCCGATCCGAATACCCGGATATCCGAATAGAAATTTTCATAAAACTCCCGATCCGGATCCGATCCGTATCCGGCCGGATATCTGGCACTTTTTCCCGGATCGGATTGGATAATTATTCGCCGATATCCGGCCGATCCGATTGATCCGAATTTCCAAATATAGTATCCGAAAATGATTTTAGCCGGATCGGATCGGATGATTATCTGCGGATATCCAGATGATCTGTTTGATCCGAATGACTTTTGTTTGACCCAGTTGATCCGAAAAATAACTTTAGCCGGATCCGGATATCCGATTGATCCGTTTGATCCGAATGTCCGCTTGATCCGAATATCCGTTTGATCCGGATATGTATTTGCTACTTTATTTATCATAAAATGTAATAAAAATTATTCAAAGACACAAAAAAAAATCAAAATAAAAACGATAGTCATATAAATAATAAAAAAACGAGAATATTAATGTACATTATAATAAGAAAATAAAAATAAGGTTTTAAAACAATAGATATCTTTATCTTTACACTTTATAACTACTTCATACAATACGAAATAAAAAATGAGAATGATAAAGTAAAATTAAATTATTTAACTTGAATAAATATTTATTTTTTTAGTCTTGAAAATATTAATATATAGCAAATGTTATTATTAAATATTACCAAAGTCAATTAACTTATTTTTTTTTATTTTAACAAAAGCTAATTGATTGCATTTCATTATAAATATTATGAATAATAATTACACAAGAAAATGATATTAATGCAAAATTATAATATAATATAAAACTTTATATATATTCTAAAACGAAATTCTTGTATATATATAAACATACATATATATATATATATATATATATATATGTATATATAGGTGGTTTCATTAAATGAGACGATCTTCTAATAAAAAGGTTGATTTGCTAAGAAAAAAAATGACTAAAGTGATAGTTATCATAATTATCATTACTTATATTATTAAGAAACTTATTTTAAGACTTTAACACAAATCTTATGACTAATATGGTTAAAATAGTTAGACTTATAAAACATCATTATATAAACTTATAGCATGTAATTTTGTACTTGTAATCTTGTATAGTAAACTAGATGTTAAAACCAAAAGTTATATTTAATATCTTTTAATAATAATTTGTAGAATTAAAGTAGACAAGTAAATTTTAGTTGGATCTAAATTTATTTATATTATTTTTTTATAGAAGGCTTTTCGAAAAATTATTGTGCCAATTTATTTTTTACTCAAATTACAATTTTCATTATCATCATTATTTATATTAATGAGAAACTTATATTAAGACTTTACTACATATCTTATCTTAAATAGGGTGATAAGAATTGAAATTAAAAAAACTCGTTATAGACCTATATTATTTAATATTCATAGTAAATTATAATATATAAAAATGAATTTTTAGAATTATAGTGAAATCTTATTTAAATCAAAATTTATTATATATATGTTTAACTCTTTTAACCATGTTAAAATATAAGAATGTTTTTACAGCCTTATGATAAAAAGATTATTATGGGCATTTATCACATATCTTATCTTTAGTAGGGTGATAAGAATTGAAATTAAAATGCTCGTTATAGACCTATATTATTTAATAATGTTTTTACAACCTAATGATAAATTTTACTATATGTATGTTTTTACAATTATCATTATTATTTGTTTATTTAAATGAGACAGCTTCTAATAAAAGATTATTATTGAGACCAACTTATAAAAATACATATCTTAATAAGATCAACTTATGATAAAAGATTATTATGGACATTTTGTTCATGTAAATGAGATCAACTTCTAATAAAGATTATTAGTGAGACCATCTTATAAAATATATTTCTTACAATGAGACCAAATTATAATAAAAGATCATTATGAACATTTGTTCTTTTAAATGAGACCAACTTCTACTAAAAGTTTATTGTTGAGATTAACTTATAAAAACATATATCTTACAATGAGATCAACTTATAATAAAAGATTATTATGAATATTTGTTCATTTGAATGAGATCAACTTCTAATAAAATATTATTATTGAGAGCAACTTATAAAAAATATATATCTTACAATAAGATCAACTTATAATAAAATATTATTATGGACATTTGTTCATATAAATGAGATCAACTTTTAATAAAAGATTATTATTGAGACCATCTTATAAAACTTATGTCTTACAATGAGATCAACTTATAATTAAAAAATATTATGAATATTTGTTCATTTAAATGAGACTAACTTATAATAATAGATTATTATTGAAACTAACTTATAATCATATTTATATAAATCTATATATGAAAATGAGACTAACTTATAATTAGAGATTATTAGGAACATTTGTTCATTTAAATGAGATCAAATTTCAATAAAATATTATTATTAAGACCAACTTATAATCATATTTATAAGAATCAACATCTTAAAATGAGATCAACCTATAATAAAAGATTATTATGAACATTTGTTCATTCAAATAATACAAACTTTTAATAAAATATTATTATTGAGACTAACTTATAATCATATTTATAAAAAGATATATCGTATAATGAGATCAAATTATAATACAAAAATATTATGAGTATTTATTCCAAAAGGTATGAATATATGAGTATGTACAAAGTTGTATATATTATAGATGTATATATGTTTAATTAAATTAAATAAGATCAATATGACTATGTGAGTACGTGTAAAGTTATATAAAAATATTATTAATTCATTACTTTGATTAACTAAAATAGTTTACCATGTATATTATAATATATATCAAATACAAGTATTAATACAAACTACATAGTGATATAAAGTAACTAAGTATGCACATTATTAATTCATTACTTTACCTAACTCAAATATTTTCCCATTTAATATATTTTTAGATATAAATATTAGTACATAATTGCATTATACAATCTTGATTTATCCTTCCTAAAACAAATACATTTATAATTATAATAAAAAAAAATTTATATCCGGATATTCGGGATTATCCGGATATCCACGGATATCCGTTTTTTTTATCCGGGTATCCGCGGATATCCGGATGCCTAAAACTCCGCCGTATCCGATCCGATGATCCGGGAAAATCTCCCGGATCGGATCGGAGTCGGACCGGATCAAAACGGGTACTAAAATATCGGGTTTTTCCGGATCGGGTTGACGGATTTTTCGGGCCAGACCAACAGATCGGATTGGTTTTGCCCACCCCTACTCGTAGGGGTGAATCACTTGCCAGAGGGACTGTTGATTATTTGAGGACATGGGGTTTAGATGTTAAGTTGTTTACCATCACAGTTGATAATGCTAGTTCTAATGATGTGATATGTGCTACCTTGAAAGAATGATTGGAGCAAATGGATAATGCATTTATAGTGGACATAACTTGCATATGAGATGCGTAGGTCACATTGGTAATCTGTTTGTGAATGATGGTTTGAAGTTGCATATGCCTTGTGTTGACAAAGTGAAGTCCATTGTCTAGTATGTAAGATAATCTCTTGTTAGACTACATGTGTTTAGAAAAGAAGCTAAAAGGTTGAAAATTCAAAGCAAAAAGAAGATAGTCCTTGATGTAGCTACTAGATGTAACTCCACGTATATGATTCTTGGTGTTGCTTTGAAATACAAGCTTGTTTTTGTCCGGATTGATACTCTAAGAGGAGGTGATGATGACTGTTTAGGGGTTATTAGTGCATTTGAGTGGAAGAAGATTGAGCTTCTTGTGAAGTTGTTGGTAGAGTTTCATGTGTAACACCCTGAATTCTCAGAACTCGGGACATTACTGGTTAGGACCTCACAATGGGTCCCGACCTCAGTTTGACAACAATATTACTAGGATCTTACAACAAGACACAAATAGGAAAAACCGAAATTCATAAAGATGTATTTTTAAAAGGATGAATGCAACAAGGTCTAACAGCCTATAGTACTTACACAAAGGAAAAGACTAATTGTCTTAACAAAAGGAAAGAACGACAAAGCAACCACCCAAACCCCCCACTCTAAGGAGTACGGAGACCCGGCTGACCACTACTTCCGGATCACTCAGCTGTTGTTCTAACCTGCGGTAAATCTAAAAACACAACAAAACAACCATTAACTAGTTATCTAAACATTAGGAGAATAATAATAGCACACACACACACATAAATTAATAAACACTCATCATGCTTTCAAACAATCCATTTATTATCTTCATTTAAGTCATTCACTCTAATGATACTTATTTTGTGACACGAGGGATTCCCAAACCTCGCCTCCGCCCCCGTGTACCCATCAGGAGTGGATCCGATGCATCTCACCGTGTACCTGTATGGTCTGGGTATAGAGAACCTCCCAGTCTCCTGGCAGAGCTGGGCAGTGATGTCACGGCCCGTTATACATACACTTGGGCCTTAACACATAACAACAACGGTCATCCTATCAAGTGGTTATCATTATTATCACACACATTGCACACACACCACCATTATCACCCAACTAATATTCAGAAACTGGCTAAGTAAGTCGCAAGGACTTACCTGAATCAAATCACAACTCTCAAATGTCCAAACTCAGTTTGCCACCGTAGAAACTCAAAAGCCTGTTACACAGGGCATGTGGATCAAAATCGTGTCTCAAACTCTGAGAAGTTACCACTTCTAAGAAATACTATTTCATGAGGAGAATTACGAAAATAACCTCTCTTAAGGAAAAAGTTTATTTTACTCCTGATCACGGAAATTCTCAAAGTCTATCATTAAAATCAAAATTTTCACATTTAAAACTTGTTTCAATAATTTGCTTCTCACGGATAGCTTACTAGAGGTTATAAGGTGAAACCCGAATTAACTCGTCAAATATAACAACATCATTCCCGTTCCGGTTATTATTCTACTCTTATTCATATATGTGTAGGTATATTATACGTTACTCTTACCCATCTATGTATATATATATACTTATGTATATATACACTCTACCTATTCATATATATACACTTATATATATCTTACACTTATACCTATATATATATACTTACATATATATATACTATACTTATACCTATAGATATATATCTATATATATACTTACATATGCATACTACTATTACATTTATATATAAACTTACACATTTCCCTTCTTATACGTTTATATATACATATACGTCCACTGCACCTATTCATATATAAATATATTCATCTCTTCCAACTCATAAATCTATATATACGTATACACGTACATTGTACCTATCCATATACATATATATATATATATATATATATATATATATATATATATAAATACTCATCTCTCCCAACCCACAATGTTATTTATATGTATATGTATACTGCTGTACATATATATCTGTATACTTGTCCCCTTCCAACCCTACTTCTATATACACATATGTTTACGTACACTGCACCGAGGAGGAGTAAGGCTCGCCGTCTACCACCACGTCACGCCTCTGCAGGGGAGAAAACTGTGGCTGGGGTCGATCGAAGCAGTCCCGAATAGAGACCGATCAAGTCTGCGTAGTACCGGCCAACAGGAAGGTCGATTAGCATATCTCGATTACACTCGCTGCGGGAAAAGAATTGACGAAGAGGGCACAAGGTACTCTTACCTTCGGTTATGACCAATTGGAGACGATAGCATGCAACAGTACTCCGGCTGGCGAGAAACGACAGCAGAGTACGCTGTGCCGTTTGAATCGCGAGGAGAGATGTCAACAGTGGCCAGTTGGGTATAGTTTCTCACCCGGAATGGATCGACGCGCAAGGCGGCGAGAAGGTAGCGGGCGTCCTTTCTCTTCGACTTTGTACCGTTCACCGGGAACTCGGTGACGCTGGCGGCCCTTGCTTCGCTGTTGACGATGACGCCGCGGTTCCAGCGCGGAGAGGGTCGTCTAGGTGGACCGAGGGGCGGCGCTTCCAACTCCGTTGCGGGGGTCCGAGAGTGCCGAAGGAGAAGTGCAACCGGTTGTGCAGAAAGGTCGAGGAGGGGATTAGTACTTGAGGTTAATTAGGTTTAGATCCTCCATTAGGTTAAATCAAAAGGATTAGGGAGGGTTAGGGATATGGGCCAGCAGGAGAAACATTGGGCCGAAAATTTGGGCATGGTCTTCTAATTGCAAGATGGCTAACAAAAGAAACGTCGTTACTCGTATGAAACCGATCTTCGAGTTAAAAAAAAAAGAAGATATCCGGTTTACATTTTTATCATTTTATATAAATTAAGGTTACATAAAAAAATGATGTAATTTAATATTGTTTTATTTTATTTAAAACGAAAAGGTTGGCGGATCGGAATCCGGTTTGATCGCGTATTAAACGGGAAAATAAAATTTTCCGGGTATTACATCATGAGTTCACTAAAGATGTTCAAGGTCATCTTATGTGACGGTCAATAATGTTTTCTTTTACACTGGTAACCTTCTCAATATGTTGGAACATTGGTTCAATATTGATGATATGGATTGTTGTGAAGTGGCTATTTAGATGAAGGCAAAGTGTGATAAGTATTGGGGTAGTTTGGAGAAGATGAATATGTTGATTTTTGTTGCTATTGTTCTTAATCCAACAACAAGATGATTGTGTTGCTATTGTTTGAGTAGTCTAAGATTTTGTATACTACTCAACGTTCTCAAGACCCAGACACTCAAGCTTCACCAAGATCTACTTCTTCACATGGAGGGAAATGAGGTAAATTATCTCCTTTAACTTTTAAACTTATATTATCATTTATTAATTCATCTTCTTATGAATATATTATATATATGAGGACAAACTGACAAAGAACTTATTAATTCAGGTAGTAAGTTTTTTCAAAGACTATTTGTACAACTTGAGGACAAATAAGTTTTTTATCGTGGATTTGTGCTTGAGGGATATTTGATGAGCAAATATCTTTTGTTAAGATGATTGACATATTGGGATGATGGAGACTAAATGAAGGAAGATATCTTATCCTTGTACATATGGCTCGTGATGTGCTAGCCATCATGGTCACTGTTCCATCTGAATCTGCATTTAGTACTAGAGGATGTACTCTAGATGAGTATAGAAGTTCCTTAGATCACAAGGTATGATTAATTTCTTATTAAATGTTTTGTATTATATTTTAAATTTAAAATTGTATTATCATTTATTAACTATTATCTTCTTATGAATATATGATAATAGACAGTTGAATGTCTTGCGTGTGCACAAGGTTGGCTACTTGCAAACACTAGGTCTAACATCAAGAATGACACTAGTGGGACCGGTGATGAAAATTTAGATGATGAAAATGAAGAGATTATAAAGATATACCGAGGTAATGATTAAACATTTAAACATTCACTTTCACTTAGTTATAATATTGTATAAAATGGTAATTATTGAAATTATATGCTTACTTTATGTCATTGTTTTAATGTGTATAGAGTTTGAATAATTGAACTCATTAATTGGTGTTGAAAAGGAACCTATTACTATTTGATAGGTTTAAGTGTGTGTTTGGTAGAAAAAAATTAAAACACTAGTGTATGTGTTTTGTAGTGTTTTTGGTAGTGTTTTGTGTTTTGGGTAGTGTTTCTAGTTTTTAAAAACAAAAACGTGTTTGGTATGATTAGTGTTTTTTTCATAGTGTTTATTGTACAAAAGTACTATTTTACCCTCACTTTTAATCCAAAATGTTGTGCTTGATAAAATTCGTTCTATTGACGATTCAAAGTATTCTTCTCACCTGCGATTTTTAGGTTTTCTTCTTCCTTGTTTAGTCATAATTAACAAAATATTGTGCTTGACAAAATTCGTTCTATTGAATTTGCTTGATAGTGTGCTTCACAATATGAGATTGCTTTAAATTGCTTGACAAAATGTTGTGCTTGACAAAATTGCTTGACAGTGTGCTTCACAGTCCTAAATGTTGTGTTTTCTTCTTCCATGCCGAGTCATAATTAACATTGAATTTGTGTGGTTCCTTCCTTTTGAATAGTCCGACATGTTCCTACAACAAGATATAGTAAGTCAAAACATGTAATAAGATGATACTTTTTTTAAACAACTACCAATAATATTTTATAGAAGGCAAACACCTAAGTAATACTCGAGATCTCAGTAGTTGTTAAGAGTCACTTGTTAAAAACAAAGATAGTAAACAAAAAGGTAGTAAACAAGAGTCACTTGCTGTTAATCTTGAATCTATAATAGCAATTGTGACCAATATTGGTCCTAGGAATTCATCAACTAAAAATTGCAGTAGTCAAACACAAAAAGATAGTAAACAAAATACTAGTAAATAATCATCAACTAAAAATAGCTAATTTGTTACAATCTCACTAGCTAATCTTGAATCTGTAATAGTCTTCAAACCAGCCAATTGCAATATTTTATCTAATGGCAGTATTTGATAACACGATTTATGACTTAGTTTTAGGTAATCATTTAGATAGATTTCTCACTCATTCATGCATGGTTTAGCACTAGTTCACGACGTTTTGCACTCAATTCATGTATTTTGCCGAGATAGACGTCTACACGGACTTGTGCGTGTTTTATAGGTATTTCGGGAGATTTAGGAGCTAAAACGATACGTTTGAGGATCGTTCATCTAGATGACACACCCTCGGACTCATTAGGACACAAGCTAAAGGCTAAGGAGGACTCATGGAGCCTTGCCAACACAAGCCATGCACCAAATCACAGCTTAACGATCCAAAGTGAAGTTTCTGGAGCAAATCACGGTTCTCTGACACTCCACGGCCGTGGAATCACCCGTGGATTTTGCCAGATTCTTGTGACAGCTGTGCCACGACTCTCATGGCCAACTCATACAAAATTTGTTATAAAAGTGGTCCTTCATTGGCTGAGAAAAGCATCTTGGAGCAGCTCTCCATTATCCATTATCCTCTAACAAAAATATTCTCTCAACAAGAAGTCTTTCTAGGAAGGAAAGTGTCAAAGAGGAAGAAGAAGAGCTCCATTGAAGAGGAGAAGAAGAACACACACCATTACCACACTTGATAGTTTTGTATTGAAGAATTCCGGATTCTATTTCTAAGAGTTGTATGAATCATTTGAACCTTCTTTTGGAAGGATTGTGAGTTACTCTAATTCTATTTTCAGATTGGTTTTGCTTTAGTTCACTTGTTCATCTCTCTTCCTTCATCATCTTGCAAATGGATGTCATGATTTTATGTTTGTTTGTTTCGATTTCTATTATGAACGTTGTAGGCTAAATGATGTGGTTCTAGGGTAAGGAAAGGATGGTTATGGCTAGGGCTATGATAGGACGGACTTAGATTTATCTTTGGATGACTTGTGTGCATGAACATGGCTGCTGTTAGAAATCACGGGTAGTTCTTGCCTAACCACGGCCGTGGTTTAGGTAGAACAAACCGTGATTTTCCTTGGTTCGATGGATCTTGTCTTAGATTTATAGAATGTTGAAATCCTAAGTGTTTGTTGAGTTTAATCTACCCTAGGGTGACCTAGTGTTAGCAACTAAGTGTTAGGAGAGACTTACCCGGTAATCATTACTCTTAGATTCCAAAGATAACAAACCTTAGGTAGTGGTGAGCCTAATAAGCCGCCATTGGATTAGGTGTGCTAGGATAGTTGTTTAGGACTTCCCTTTCCAAGACTTACCCGGTAAGGATAGGTTAGACCCCTAGCTAACGATCCGGTTTGTGTAGAATTCCTATCCTTAGGTTCTTAGAGACTTACCCGGTGATGAGACCTTAGGAATGGACTAGTTGGACCATGAGACCTACCCGGTAATTGATCCCAATCTAGAAACGCTTAATCCCAACATATC
Source organism: Fagopyrum homotropicum (assembly GCA_033239125.1). Classification (NCBI taxonomy): domain Eukaryota; kingdom Viridiplantae; phylum Streptophyta; class Magnoliopsida; order Caryophyllales; family Polygonaceae; genus Fagopyrum; species Fagopyrum homotropicum. The sequence goes on from BSWB01000003.1 coordinate 118,297,834, forward strand.
ATAGTTAATCCAAGGAATGAATAGATAGCTTGAGTCCTATGCCATAACCGGAACTTCGAACCCCTAGAATCCGTCTTTTCTTTCTTTGATCATTATCTTGTTTAGTTTGTTTATTTGTGTTGATTCATAGTTTAGTTGATTGTTTACTTTACATGAATTGTGATCTTTGATTGATCACCAAAAACCAACCAAAAACATTTGAGATTTTCATTTCTTTATTTCTTTCTTTTCTTTCAACCTAGGTATTTACTAAACTCAATCACAAATCGAATCAATTTCACCTTAGTCTTTGTGTTCGACCTCGGAATAGTATCTCTACTACAAACGTCCCGTACACTGCGGGTTTCGCTAGGTAGTTTAGGATTTAGTTCGAGTTATAAATTTAAAACCCATTTTCGCATCACGATCTTAGCGTAACAAGTTTTTGAAAGTTTTTGGCGCCGTTGCCGGGGACTAGGTCTAGATTGAGTCTATTTTGTGATTGATTATTAGTGTAGATCTTTCTTGTTGCTTTTGATCTCTTTTTGGTTTGTGTCTTTGCTTTTCAAGACATCTCTTACTCTTTAGGTGTATGCGAAGATCTCGTGGCAAGGCTTTAGCCCCATTCGATCCCGAACCGGAGAAAACCCTTCGATCTAGATCCAAGAGTATTAAAAAGGGAAAAGAGATGGCCGGAAGAGACCTCCAAGCTGAATTGGATGAAGCCTTAGAGCAAATAAGGCTAAGAGATGAGCTCTTGGAGGAAGAAATGAGACTTGCCAATGAGAGGCAAGAGGCAACTAGGAGGGAGATTGATGAGATTAGGCAAGCCCTTGTTCAAGGAGAGCTTAATCACCGACAACCTCCACCTCCTCCACCACAACCGCAGCCGGCGGTTAATGATAGGGTTGTGCCCATTGCCATTGAAGAGCCACAAACCCTAGGGAGACGTATGGATCCGGCACAAAGAGCACACCGTCCGGGTGTGAACTTAGGAGATCCCGCAGCCCACAACTATGAGCTCCGTCCTCAAGTTCTACAAATGATCCGGCATAATCAATTTGGAGGGATGGAAGGAGAGTCTCCTCATCAACACTTGATGAACTATGAGATCTTGATGGAGACTCTTACACCGCCAAGATTGGAGAGCAACAACCATAAGCTAAGGGTCTTCTCCTTCTCTCTCAAGGATAAAGCCTTGGCTTGGTATCAATCTATTCCACAAGGGCGAGTTGGTACTTGGGAGGAGATGACAACCGAGTTTTTGACTAAGTTCTTCCCACCTTCCAAGACTACCGAATTAAGAGGGAAGATCAATGCCTTCGTGATGAGGGATAGAGAGAGTCTATTCAAGTCTTGGGAGAGGTTCAAAGATCTTCTCCTTGATTGTCCACACCATGGCATACCGAAAATTGAGTTATTGGAGATCTACTTCAAAGGACTTGATGAAGATAGCCAATTCAAGCTCCAATCTTTTTCCGGTGGGACATTTATGGAGAAGCATGTAGATGAAGCTTGGGAGTTTGTGGAGAAGCAAGCCCTAGTGATTGTGGAAATACTCCCATAGGAAGAGTGAAGGAAGAAAGGCGGGAGCATATGAGGTGAGTGAAGTCACCATGAGCAATTTCAAGCTTGACGCCATCAACAACGAGTTGAAGTCCTTGAGGGAGTTGTGTCCTACAACTTTGAAGAACCAAGCAACTCCTCAAGTGCTTCCACAAGCCAATTTGTCTTCCAAGGAGGAGGATGTGAATTACATGGGAAGGGGCAACTTCAACAATTACCAAGGCCCAAGGAGTTTCAACAACAACCGGCAATTCAACAATTACCGGCCCAACCACAACCACCCCGGATTTTCTTACTCTAACCCGGATGGAGCCTTGAACCCTTCCTCCTCCACAAGCACAACTCCACCACCAAGAGCTTCACAAGAACCTTCACCCGGATTTACTCAACCCCCAAAGGATAGAACCGAAATAATGTTTGAGCAATTGCTTGGAAGGTTGAGTGGTCTTGAGAGCACGGTGACTTCAATTTCTAAAGCTCAAAAGGTTTTGGAAGCACAAGTGTTCCAAAAAGCGGGTGAAGCCCATAGAGACCCGGGAAAGCTTCCCGGAAGAACCGAAGACAACCCAAGAGGCCAAGTGTTGGCTATCACAACGAGGAGTGAGTTGAGTATGAAAGATCCTTTGCCCAAGGACAATGCTAAGGGAAAGCAAGTAGTGGTAGAAGAGGGAAAGTTGCGAGAAGATGGAGGCAAGAGCAAGGATGTAGAGCCAACCTATGTGGCACCGCCTCCATACAAGCCACCATTACCGTTCCCACAATCAAGAGCAAGAGCTCGTTTGGACAATCACTTTGGTAAGTTCCTTGAACTAATGTCCAAATTATATATTAACATTCCGTTCATGGATGCCATTTTAGGAATGCCGGCGTATGGCAAGTTTTTGAAAGAAATACACTCCAACGAAAGGAAGTTGGAGGAGTATGGGGAGATAAGAATGACCAAGAGGTCCTCAGAATTGATCCAAACAATGAAGGAGGAGATGCCTCCCAAGCTAAGAGATCTGGGCTCTTTTTGTGTCCCAATAGGAGTGGGAGATGTGAAGTACGAGGCCCTTTGTGATCTTGGAGCGAGTGTAAGCATCATACCGCTTGCACTTTGCAACAAGGTTGGGCTAGGAGAGCCGAAACCGGTCAAGATGACCCTCTATATGGCGGATCGTTCTATCACTCATCCGGTTGGGATCTTAGAGGACATCCCGGTGCAACTAGGAGGATTCTATGTGCCAATTGATTTTGTAGTCTTGGACATTCCGGCGGACTATCCGGTTCCCATCATCTTGGGAAGGCCTTTCCTAGCCACCTCCGGATGCCTAGTGGATTGCAAGAATGGGACCCTCTCCTTCAACATTGGAGAAGAGAACATCAAGTTCAAGTTGTCCATAATGACGAAAGGGCCAGCCCTTGATGAGGATGTCTTCAACATAGTCGAGCAAGAGGAATCTAGGGAAGTTGTAAGCTCGATCTTGATCAAGGATCCCTTGGAGAAAGTTCTTACCTTAAGTATGATGGAGGAAGGTGTTGAGGAGGTTTGCAATGAAGAGATCAAGGCCTTGGAAGCATTGGAAGAGGAGCCAAGAGTTGGATTTGAAGGCCACGAAGAGTTGTTGAACAGCTGCAAGTTCCACGGTCGAGATTTATGTTCCACGGCCGTCAAACTTTCTGGACAACTCCGGGAAGCAAGCTTAGCAAGAACCACAGCCGTGGAAGTTGAGCAAACTGTGGTTCTAGCCGTGGTTTTCCCTGGACCAGTCCTTGATGATGATCAAGCTTTTAGGAGCCATGAGGAGTCTTCATTTGCTTTGGATTCATCTCATCCGACCTTATTTGGATCATCTCCAAACGAAAAAGGTCCTCCTCAACTTGATCTTAAACCTCTTCCCTCTCATTTAAAGTATGCTTTCCTTGGTTCAAATTCTACCTATCCGGTGATTGTGAATGCATATTTGAATGATGATGAGCTTAATAGATTGTTGAATGAATTGAAACTGCATAGAAAGGCAATAGGATACACCATTGATGATCTTGTTGGCATCAAACCATCTTTGTGCATGCATAAGATAATGATGGAAGATAACCACAAACCCTCTATCGAACATCAAAGAAGATTGAATCCTATAATGAAAGAGGTAGTCAAAAAGGAAATCATTAAGTTGCTAGATGCGGGAATTATCTACCCTATCTCGGATAGTAAGTGGGTTAGTCCCGTTCATGTAGTTCCTAAGAAGGGTGGGATGACCGTAGTAACTAATGAGAACAATGAACTAATCCCGACTAGGACGGTTACGGGGTGGAGGATGTGCATTGATTATAGGAAATTGAACATGGCCTCTAGGAAATATCACTTCTCTCTCCCCTTCATTGACCAAATGCTAGAAAGGTTAGCTCAACACTCTCATTTTTGCTATCTAGATGGCTATAGTGGATTCTTCCAAATCCCTATCCACCCCGATGACCAAGAGAAAACAACCTTTACATGTCCATGAGGTACTTTTGCAAATAGGAGAATGCCATTTGGGTTGTGTAATGCACCCGCCACTTTCCAAAGGTGTATGATGGCTATCTTTTCGGAATACATAGAAAATATCATGGAAGTGTTTATGGATGATTTCTCTGTTTATGGTTCTTCCTTTGATAATTGCTTGGCTAACTTGTCATTAGTATTGCAAAGATGTGAGGAGACAAATCTTGTCTTGAATTGGGAAAAATGCCACTTCATGGTAAGTGAAGGCATTGTGTTAGGACACTTGGTGTCTAACCGTGGCATTGAGGTTGATAGGGCCAAAATTGAAACGATAGAGAAGTTGCCGCCACCTACCTCGGTGAAGGGGGTAAGGAGTTTCTTAGGGCATGCCGGTTTTTACCGGAGGTTTATTCAAGACTTCTCTAAAATTTCTAAGCCTCTCACTAACCTAATAATGAAGGATGTTGATTTTGTCTTTTCCAAAGATTGTCTTGAGGCTTTTTGTAGGTTGAAGAACGCCTTGATCTCCGCACCTATCATGCAACCTCCGGATTGGAGTTTACCATTTGAGATCATGTGTGATGCAAGCGATGTAGCCGTTGGGGCTGTTTTGGGGCAAAGGAAAGATGGGCACACTCATGCCATTTATTATGCTAGCAAGACGCTAGATGATGCCCAACTCAATTATGCTACCACCGAGAAGGAGTTGCTAGCGGTAGTGTATGCATTTGAGAAGTTCCGCTCATACCTTGTTGGAGCGAAGGTCATAGTTTATACGGATCATGTTGCGATCCGTTATCTACTTACAAAGAAGGATGTCAAACCAAGGTTGATTCGGTGGATCCTTCTTCTTCTTCAAGAGTTTGATTTGGAAATACGGGATAAGAAGGGATCCGAGAACTCCGTGGCGGATCACCTTAGTAGATTACCTCCATTAGAGCTTGAAAGAGATGACGTCCCAATTGATGACTCATTCCGGGATGAGCAATTGCAAATGGTGGAGGAATGTTTGTTCCAAGTGTCTAGAGGAAATGAGCCATGGTATGCCGACATTGTGAACTACTTAGTGTGTGAGGAAGTGCCTCCCGGATTGACATATGCACAAAGAAAGAAGTTCTTCAACGATGTGAGGCATTACTATTAGAGTGAGCCACTCTTGTTCAAGAGAGGCCCGGATGGAATGTTTAGGAGATGCATACCGGAAGATGAAGTAGAGAGTGTGATCCGGCATTGTCACTCCTTACCATGTGGAGGCCATGCTAGCTCACACAAAACGTGTGCGAAGGTATTGCAATCCGGTTTTTATTGGCCTAACTTGTTTAAAGATGTGCAAGGTTTTGTAGCGGCATGTGATGCTTGCCAAAGGACGGGCAACATCTCAAGAAGGAATGAGATGCCCTTGAACAACATCCAAGAAGTCGAAATATTTGATGTGTGGGGTGTGGACTTCATGGGACCATTCCCTTCTTCATGTGGCAATCTCTTCATCCTATTGGCGGTAGACTATGTGTCAAGATGGGTGGAGGAAATCGCCTCTCCTACAAATGATGCCAAGGTGGTGGTGCGGTTCTTCAACCGGGTGATCTTCCCTAGGTTTGGAACACCAAGGGTGATCATTAGTGATGGAGGAAAGCACTTCACGAATAGGAACTTTGGGGCGCTTTTGGCCAAGTATGGGGTGACTCATAAGGTGGCAACACCTTACCATCCCCAAACTAGTGGCCAAGTGGAGATCTCCAACCGGGAAATCAAGGCCATTCTTGAGAAGACGGTCTCTAGGACGAGAAAGGATTGGGCTATGAGGCTCAATGATGCCTTATGGGCATATAGAACCGCCTTCAAGACACCGATTGGCACCACTCCTTACAAGTTGGTCTATGGCAAGTCTTGCCACCTTCCGGTAGAGATGGAGCATAGAGCTTATTGGGCCATTAAGTGGCTAAATTTTGATCTCAAAGAGGCAGGAGAAAAGAGATTGCTTGAATTGAATGCCCTCCAGGAAATCCAGTTGGACGCTTATGAGAATGCCCAGATTTACAAGGAGAGAACCAAAAGATGGCATGACAAGAGGATCATCCCCAAGGAGTTGAGTGAAGGAGATCTTGTCCTTCTCTTCAACTCAAGGCTAAGACTCTTCCCCGGAAAGCTCAAATCAAGATGGACCGGGCCATATGTGGTGAAGAAAATTTTTTCCCATGGAGCCATTGAGATAGGAGGGGAACATTGTGGGAACTTTAAGGTGAATGGGCACCGGTTGAAGAAGTATATCCCGGGAGCTCCGGTGGAGATAATTGCCCCACTTCACCTTGAGTAGACGCCCCCGAGTTTGGTCAAGCTAATGACCTTAAAGAAGCGCTTGGTGGGAGGCAACCCATTGGTAACGTTTTTCCTTTCTTGATTTGCTTTTGTTCTAGATTTTTCTATCTTTGTGTGTGTTTTGTCTACTTTATGTGTGTGCTAGAACATTAGTAGCATTGGAGGCCTTGCTTGACATAGGAATGATGATGATGAACCCCTCATCAATTATGGGTGGAGCGGACGCGGAACTTGGACGGCTAGCGGTGCCTAGCGCGGGTTCCAAAGCTTAGATGGATGCTTAAGAGCTCTCTACCATTGTTGATAGGATCATCCAATATCAATTCACTTGAACAATCCCAAATACCATAGCAAACCATTTTTACATTGTGAGAACCTTCTTTCACTCTCTTTACTTGTATACCACATTGGGGACAATGTGTTTCTAAGTATGGGGTGGGGTTTGCATGATCCTTTGCATGACGAGCATCTAGGATAGTTTAAAATCTTCACATGTCTTGCATTGTACATACTTATTTCGAAAATACCATAAAAATCAGAAAATTTAAAAAAAAAAATGTTTGTGCTTTCTAGGCTTGGATATGATCCTAATGATGAATCTGGTCTTGTGAATTGGCTATGGATGGCCTCATGTGTTAGGATTAATGAACGCATATGTGGACTTGAAGTACTTCTCTTGAAATTCTATGAATGATTTGTGACCATGATGTTTGCCTAGAAAGGATTGAGTAGTGAAAATCGAAATTACATGATAGTTCTTGCATACCATCTAGGAATGAATGAGGCAATTCATCTTTCTCTACTTCTCATCTTAATCATGATTGCTTGAGCACCTCAATTGAGATAAATTTGACCTCTTTTAACCCATCCGGGAATAGGAGCATGCTAGTGTGTTGATGTGTGCGAAAAGCAAGTGTTAAGTGAAGTTGTTGATGAAAAGAATATCATGCATAAAATGCTGAATTTGTTGTGAAAAGTGTAGCCAAAAAAAAAAAAAAAGGCTTGGGGACATTGGCTCAAATGACAAGTAACTCGGTACACTTCACATAATCGGGTGTTGGTGCCTTGCCAAAGTCAAATGAACCAATAGTCCTAACGAGCTTTGGTATGTGTGCCCGGTGTGGATGCACCTCGAAAACTAAGAAAAAGCCCGAGGACGGCTAATCACCAAGGTTTCGGCTTTTGTACACCAATGCCATTGTCTCAAAAATAAGTCAAAGAAAAAGAAAAGAAAGAAAAGATAGAGGAAAATATACACTTGAGGGAAGTTGATCGAGGACAAGATTGTGGAGTTAGTTCCGTTCCCGGATTAGCATCACATAACCTAGAAATCCCCAACCAATCACTACACTTCTTGGCCCTTTTATTTCACAAGACCTTATGACCTATTTGCATGTTTGTAAGACTTAGTGATTTAGATTGGATGTACTCTTGATCTTCTTCATCTTTACATTTCATGCATACTTTTGAGTTAAGTACAATTGTCTTTCCATGTCTTCATTTGTTTGAATGCATGATTGCTTGTCCTTGCCATGAAACATGACTTTGAAGGTGATCCAATAATAGAAGCACAAACCCAAAAAGATTTTGCCATTTTTCTGCATACATAAATCATGTCATCTCTTAGTCTATAGTTGGGAATTTGCTCGGGGACGAGCAAACCTTAAGTATGGGGTATTTGATAACACGATTTATGACTTAGTTTTAGGTAATCATTTAGATAGATTTCTCACTCATTCATGCATGGTTTAGCACTAGTTCACGACGTTTTGCACTCAATTCATGTATTTTGCCGAGATAGACGTCTACACGGACTTGTGCGTGTTTTATAGGTATTTCGGGAGATTTAGGAGCTAAAACGATACATTTGAGGATCGTTCATCTAGATGACACACTCTCGGACTCATTAGGACACAAGCTAAAGGCTAAGGAGGACTCATGGAGCCTTGCCAACACAAGCCATGCACCAAATCACAGCTTAACGATCCAAAGCGAAGTTTCTGGAGCAAATCACGGTTCTCTGACACTCCACGGCCGTGGAATCACCCGTGGATTTTGCCAGATTCTTGTGACAGCTGTGCCACGACTCTCATGGCCAGCTCATGCAAAATTTGTTATAAAAGTGGTCCTTCATTGGCTGAGAAAAGCATCTTGGAGCAGCTCTCCATTATCCATTATCCTCTAACAAAAATATTCTCTCAACAAGAAGTCTTTCTAGGAAGGAAAGTGTCAAAGAGGAAGAAGAAGAGCTCCATTGAAGAGGAGAAGAAGAACACACACCATGACCACACTTGATAGTTTTGTACTGAAGAATTCCGGATTCTATTTCTAAGAGTTGTATGAATCATTTGAACCTTCTTTTGGAAGGATTGTGAGTTACTCTAATTCTATTTTCAGATTGGTTTTGCTTTAGTTCACTTGTTCATCTCTCTTCCTTCATCATCTTGCAAATGGATGTCATGATTTTATGTTTGCTTGTTTCGATTTCTATTATGAACGTTGTAGGCTAAATGATGTGGTTCTAGGGTAAGGAAAGGATGGTTATGGCTAGGGCTATGATAGGACGGACTTAGATTTATCTTTGGATGACTTGTGTGCATGAACGTGGCTGCTGTTAGAAATCACGGGAAGTTCTTGCCTAACCACGGCCGTGGTTTAGGTAGAACAAACTGTGATTTTCCCTGGTTCGATGGATCTTGTCTTAGATTTATTGAATGTTGAAATCCTAAGTGTTTGTTGAGTTTAATCTACCCTAGGGTGACCTAGTGTTAGCAACTAAGTGTTAGGAGAGACTTACCCGGTAATCCTTACTCTTAGATTCCAAAGATAACAAACCTTAGGTAGTGGTGAGCCTAATAAGCCGCCATTGGATTAGGTGTGCTAGGATAGTTGTTTAGGACTTCCCTTTCCAAGACTTACCCGGTAAGGATAGGTTAGACCCCTAGCTAACGACCTGGTTTGTGTAGAATTCCTATCCTTAGGTTCTTAGAGACTTACCCGGTGATGAGACCTTAGGAATGGACTAGTTGGACCATGAGACCTACCCGATAATTGATCCCAATCTAGAAACGCTTAATCCCAACATATCATAGTTAATCCAAGGAATGAATAGATAGCTTGAGTCCTATGCCATAACCGGAACTTTCAACCCCTAGAATCCGTCTTTTCTTTCTTTGATCATTATCTTGTTTAGTTTGTTTATTTGTGTTGATTCATAGTTTAGTTGATTGTTTACTTTACATGAATTGTGATCTTTGATTGATCACCAAAAACCAACCAAAAACATTTGAGATTTTCATTTCTTTATTTCTTTCTTTTCTTTCAACCTAGGTCTTTACTAAACTCAATCACAAATCGAATCAATTTCACCTTAGTCTTTGTGTTCGACCTCGGAATACTATCTCTACTACAAACGTCCCGTACACTGCGGGTTTCGTTAGGTAGTTTAGGATTTAGTTCGAGTTATAAATTTAAAACCCATTTGCGCATCACGATCTTAGCGTAACAGTATTCACTAAAGTTTGGAACCTACTAATAGTAAACAAAAGACCAATATTAGTCCTAGGTATTCAACAACTAAAAAGGTGTAATGGGAAATATTAGAAATTTGAAGAAAGTAATTTAAGAATAAGAAAAACAAAGATAATCGATAATTCTGATAAGAGTTTGTAGCTTGGGTACATATCAAGCTCAACAGTGTAAGCAATGATAATAAAGGCAATCATATTATCATATGTGATCAGTAAATAATGAGTAAATCTTTTTCATTAAAGATCTATAATTCTATTTCAGTAAAAATCAGTTACATAATAAATTCTAGTTCTGGATAATGCACATATGTCATGCTATAGGTTAAATTTATAAGTCATCGATCTTGATATGCAACTGCTAGCAACCGAAAAATGAACAAATGGATGGTTGCAGGAACTTGAGTTTCAACAATATTACATCCGCGGACATGATCTGGGTAATTAAATCAAACTTTAAGTCTTGTACGTCAAATGAATTTTATACTAAGATAACTTTTCTTATATCAATATTCATCGTTCCTTTGTTTTCTCGAGAGATTTGTAGAATAATAGTTTAGAAGGAACTGTTCTAGAAAGCATGGGATATTACAAAGACTTCAAAGCAATTTGATTCAACACACATTTAATATTTCTTGGACTCAACAATGAGAGAGACTTCAAAGCACTCTTTTGCATAAAAGTAAAAGATTGGAGAAACAAATCTACCATATATCTTATAGCAAGAGTTTGTCATTTAATGGACCAAATCATATACAAGTCCATTGACCATCTCAAATTGACTACTCTAATAAATTAAAGTACCCTAATCTCATGATACACTGCAAGTCATCTAAGTTATATAAGCCATTTAATAGTTCTTAGTTCAGCAAGCAATTTGAGTCAACTTACATTGGAGTCAGCAATTTTCGATGGTACACTACACAAGATACACTACATGACAAGAACCGAATCTCATGAACACATCCTCTTCTTAGTTCAACTTCAATTTTTTAAGCACACAAGATACAATGTAGGAAGAGAATAGTAACAGAGGGGGGAGCAAATAATAACAAAAGCGCTTCAATTTTCTATGATTCTTCACAAAAACTATCGCTTTAGAAACGAAGATGAGGGAGGGGCAGCGAAAACGAACCTGTTGCCGGAGTGGAAAGGTCGCTGGAGTGGAATGGTCGTGTGGTGGAGGGAAGACGAAGAAGGCGGCATGCGACACCGGAGTTGAGGTTGAGGAGAAACTAGGGCGGGCGACCGTCGTTCGTTCTTCTTCAGAATCGGCAACACTTGAAAGGAGAGAAGGTATTGTACTTATACCCATTAAATGAACGTAATTTGTTGAATAATGTAGGGACAATAATGTCTTTTTGCTTTCAAAACACTACCCACAAAACACAAACCCTCATTCTCTCTAGTTTTTCATAACACAAGCTGAAAATATAAAACACTAGTGTTTTATAGTCCCACCAAACAACCAAATTTAAAAAACACTATTAAACACTACAAAACACTAGTGTTTTGTACCTACCAAACACACACTTAAAGTCAAAAGGTATGTCTAAGACTCCAAATGAATAATATTATCAACTTTTGGATCATATAAATTATATTGTTATTAATTATGAATTTGCTTGTTGTCTTGTTGCATTGACGCATTGTTGGTAGGCGGTGGATCATCGACTATTGGACTTGGAACATGATGGATGATTCGTGATTGGAAGGCCAATGGTCTTATTTTGGATGTTGGCACTTGAAGCTTGAAAAATTGTGGCATTGTGTTGTTGATTTGAATTTGTTTAATATTTTGGATGTTTGTTACTTTGTTATGTTACTTTTAAGTTTAAAACTTTTGAAATTGTTTTTCACTTTGGATGGTTGATAATTTTCGATTACGATCCGTTTTTTTTTTTGTACACACGAAACTACAATGACTACACACTCAGATTCTCGGGCGGTTTATGTATATCAACAAATTGCGGTTCTCTGCGGTCTAATTATAAACCGTAAATTGAGGTTAGCCGTGATGTGCGGTTCAATTTCGGTTTGAACTGCAACCGAACATCAATATTTGCGGTTTAAATCGAACCGCATGTAGGCGATTCGGTTTGCTGTTCGGTTGCCGTGTGGTTCGAGCGGTTCCGGACCGACACTCAACCTTAAGACCCATATCCCATCCCGAATAATTTTTGACAAAACGGGTTCAAGACAAATTTTTTAATTTTAAATGAAATTCCGCTAGATTCGGGACAAGATCGGGATTTGTACCCACCCCTACTATATATATTTAAGATCCCATGAATCCATGAATGGGCCGATTCAGCAATGGTGGGTCTTGCTGGGCCTAAGCCCGACTAGGTTATCAAGTGAATGGAAAAGACCAACCCGATAATTATGGTACCCGGCCCGAGCTTATTACAACTCGATCCGGCATCGCAACCCAGGGAAAAAAGCTCAATGCTTCTGAGTTCTCACTCTTCCCTACTGCAGAAAATCTGATAGCCGGAGGAACGCGAAAGGAGAGAGAAAGAGAAGAGCAGTGTGAAAATGTTTCTCCGACGAATTGCGAGGCCATTAATGGCGAAAGTAAAGGAGACGACCGGGATCGTGGGGTTGGACGTGGTCCCAAACGCTAGAGAAGTGTTGATCTCCCTCTACACCAAAACCCTAGAGGAGATCAAAGCTGTTCCTGAAGACGAAGGCTATCGCAAGGCCGTTGAGAGCTTCACGCGCCAACGTCTCCAGGTCTGCAAAGAGGAAGAGGACTGGGAGACAATCGAAAAGCGTATCGGCTGTGGACAGGTCGAGGAGCTCATCGAAGAAGCCAAGGATGAGATTACTCTCATCGGAAAAATGATCGGTCCGTTTCTATTCCGTCTCTTGCTTTTGACTATCTGTTTTGCTGCTTAATTGATGGTAGAATTCGGATTCTTTTTGCTTGATTCAGAGAATAATAATGTCCCTGCGTGGTATTGTTTGGATCTTATCTTCGATAATTTATAGATTCATTTCTAGCCAACTACATTACTCAGCTGTCCATTGTTGCTGTTTTTTGGTTACCGTGGCATTAGGGAGAAAAGTTTGATGCTTGTAGGGGTCGTAGCAGATGTCAACTTATTTTAATTTGATTGAGATTCATCCACTAACCATAGATATGTGATTAAGGTTTCCTAGGGAGCGTAGAGATGTCCAAGGCTGCCTAAGGCCCTAATTTCTAGATCAAAGGTGAATGTAGATGTACGAACTTAATTCCTTGTGCTGGCATGATATGATACCTCCAGAAATGTTTGTTCAGCTGTATAAATCTTTCTGGGTTAAAGTGGATCTGCTTTCTTGTATTTTTCTCACAGTAGAAGGATTGATGAAATTGATGTTCACTTGTATGAAAGTCATGCTCCTCATATTGGAAGTGCATTTAGTTATGTGTTCGACTCATTGACTTATTTATTAGCGAAAACATATCCTCCAAACAAGGTCAACGAGGCCGTTGTTACAGTAATGCCAAATTGATCTTCCTCTTCTGATGTGAGTTTTGAAGCTTTGATTGCAATGGGAATCATACTATTAACATCTAATCCTCGCCTAATGATTCTTGATAAGAAAGGTCGTAACTAAAGAAACTGTGTACACATTGGTCTGTCTTAATCAGAACAGTACCCCATACGGTATACTTCATTTCATCTTCGTTTTTGCTGCTTCTGGTTGCTTATACTAGTTTGGTGCTCACGTGACAATGCAGTTTAAACTTCATAATACAGTTGCAATGCTACCTAGAAGAAGAGAAAGACAGAATGTGTAATTCTTGCTTTGCTGTTGATGCTTATCTAAATATATAACTCACAAATGATCATGCTATTCAAATTAAAAATTAAAAATTATACATATTATTTGTGTTTTTGCAGAATGGGATCCATGGGGTGTTCCAGATGACTATGAGTGCGAGGTTATTGAGAATGATGCTCCAGTGCCCAGTCATATTCCCCATCATCGGCCCGGCCCTCTTCCATCAGAGTTCTACAAGACCTTTGAGGCATTGGGTGTGGGTAACGGCCTTCCGCCAAATGAGGAGGAACCTAAGGTTACATCTGGGGAGTCAAAGGCCAAGGAATAGTACTGCAGCTTAAATCCGGCAATGTACTAGATGTCTGGAAGCTTGAAAAACCATTGTTTTGTCAACTTCAATGCATGTTTCAAATTTCTTGTAGTCAATCCTCACTGGGTTGGATATATATTTTTTCTAAATTCAGGCGGAGCTTGTCGGTCAATAATATGGAGCTCACACTATTGCCTTCCAGAACCAGAAAGGAGACCTCTGGCTATTTTTGCCCTCTTGGTTGTCTGTTTGATTCACTGATTTGTTGTTGGACACCAGTATTATTCCTGAAAAAATTATGTTTTATTTATATACAAACCGTTGAAAACCTGTTGTCAGTTTGCACTTGTAACCAAAAGCTTCCCTCCAACTTAAATGGGCTGTCCAATTAGCCGCTGAAGAGAAGGTTCCCTCGCAAATTTTTTTTTCTTTTTTTTTGGGACACCTCATTTTTTTTATTAAAAAAAAAAGATGAAGTGAGGAGAAATGACAAAAAGATTGTGACATAATTTTGGATTGCGAGTTCATTTTGACAATGTTAATGGGAAATGAAATTCAAGAATGTCACATTATATATCTGCAAGTAAGAGTATTCAAATTATAAATTTTACTAGGACCTCTTGGTTTGAGTATGTAAGTCAAGTTTAGACCCAATAGCATGCTTATGAAAGGGAGTGCAGGCTCGCTCGTAGCTCTTTGACCCCTTCGCTAGTAGAAAAGTCGAGGATAAAACCGATACAACGCCTAAGAAATATAGCGAAGCACTTGAGAATGTTTTTTTTTTTTTGTGAGATCAATTGTTTGTATTGGTTTCAATGTTTATGTTTATTTCTTAGATCAATTATTTGTATTGGTTTCAATGTTTTACGAGAGCTTTTATCATCGGATGTATGGTTTTTAAACCCCATTATATTTCCACCTATTAAAAGTCACATCTTTTTGTCCCTAATTTAATATTCTTTTTATTTATTTTTCTTTTTACCTGCAATTTACTAGAATTTATATTAAAGGTATTTAGTTTATAATAAGTTGCATTTATATCCTTATTTGTAACTTTAAGCTGTATTTTGTATATTTTTTTTTGTGATCTAGACATTTGTGTCA
The DNA here is from genome assembly GCA_033239125.1 of Fagopyrum homotropicum. Lineage (NCBI taxonomy): Eukaryota > Viridiplantae > Streptophyta > Magnoliopsida > Caryophyllales > Polygonaceae > Fagopyrum > Fagopyrum homotropicum. The sequence goes on from BSWB01000003.1 coordinate 118,312,871, forward strand.
TTTGGTATCAGAGACAAGTTGCTAAGTAGACTTTTAAATTAATAAAAAAAAACCAAAAAATTAAGTAAAACTAGATGTTTCAGAAAATCATCCAGATAAACTAGCACCACATGCAAAACATTTAAGCGCTGGACAAGGTCACCACGAAGCTATTTTTTATACTATAATCGACGATATTGCAGATTTAAAAACGGGATTAATTAAGCAGCGAACAAATCTTGCAAAATATAGGGACGAAATCTATCAAAGAAGAAAATATTAGTTATTGAAATTACCAACAACATCAAACAACTTGGAGCAACAACAATCTTAAACCCTCCAACAACAAAGTCAGTCGGTTTTTCTTATAAGTATCCATTCCAAAACGAAAATCCACAAAAAACTTTTTTTAATACCAAAGTTTGATTAAAAAGACTAAAACAAAAGAAGAAGCAGAAGAAGAGCTAGAAAATCAAGGAGACACTTGATATGTCTGACAAAAAAATGATTTATTTAAGTAGTAACGAATCTGGTTACTACACTGATGAATGAGAAATGTATCAACAAATGGGTTCAATTTTACTTAAAGACCTAGAGATCATACTAATACGCCCCTGGATGCCGATGACATCCATGCCTCCGTCCCTCTCGGTCCGTTTAGCGGCATGCTTTGTCTTCACTACACGATGGCATGGAGTTGACAATGTTTTGACACATTTTCCCTCTTTTGCATTTTCAATAATAATAGTCTTTTTATTTTCGGAATATTAATTTTGGGACTTTATTTCCGGAACTCCATGTCCGACTTTAAGATTAGACTTTTGGTTTCGGAATTTAAATCGGAAACTTAATGCCGAACTTAATTTCCAACCAAAAGTCTAGTCTTAAAGTTTTCAAATTAAATTCTAAAACTTAATTCGGAATTAAGTTTCCGAATTAAATTTCGAAACTAAAAGTCTAATCTTAAAGTCGGACATTAAGTTCCGGAAATAATGTTCCGGAATTAATATTCCAAAAATAAAATGACTATTATTATTGAAAATGCAAAAGACAGAAAATATGTCGAAACGTTGTCAACTTCATGTCATGGCATAGTGAAGACAAGGCATGCCGCTAGACGGACCGAGAGGGATGGAGGCATGGATGCCATCGGCATCCAGGGGCGTATCATTTAAGTAGTGACAAATGTGGTTACTAGACTGATGAATAAGAAATGTATCAACAAATGGGTTCAATTAAACTAAAAAACCTAGATATCATACCCTTAAGTGAAGTTAAAAGAAAATTAGATATAAAGATGAGAAAAAGAGTTATACATATTAATGAAGTGGAAGAGGAAATAATCTGTTTTGGAAGTTAACAAGACCACTAGATCTTGTTATCGAGAATATGAACAAGGGTCAACAAGTCAACACAGAGCTAACATAACCCAATTTTTTTAATAGAAAAAACAGCTAAATTAGAAGTTATGGTTATGTCAAACCATATACCTAACAAAAGAGAACTCTTGCTTGAACCCATTAGTGAAACTGTGTATAAACTTAGGGTGTGTTTGACACATTACAAGAAACACTAGGGTTCATAGAAACTAGTGTTTTTTGGGACGGTTTTTGAGAAACACTCGTGTTTAGTGTTTTAAATACTAACCACTGTTTGGAAAACACTAGTGTTAAACCCCGTCCACGTGTATATCACGTGATTATCGTAGGGGGTGTTGTGCTTCAAATAGACATTTCTTTCTCTTACGTTAGGGCTTTTTGCAGTGGGCGATTCGTTGGCGATTTTGATCAATAGGGCAAATCGACGCTGCTTCCACCACCAACACTAGTGTTGATCTGTCGTCCCACTGTCCGAACTCAACACTAAAGCAAGTATAGTGATTAAGTAAGGGTCGAACCCAAGAGAGTTTGTATTATTTTTTTATTAAATTCAATTATTGATTATGGGACAAAGTAACAAAAAAAGGGGGGGGGGGTTGGAATGAATTGATGCACACAAAACTAAAAAGCAATTAAAGGTGATTGATAAGATAATGATGAGTGAATCTACACTAGGTTGATTCTTGGCATGCGACTACTACTTTGGTGAGTTCCTTTTACAAGTTTCAAGTAATGTTCCCGTCTTGATCATATGTATGTGTTGAGCCAACCGGCATCAACACAACTTAACAAGTTAGTGTTCCGTAAACCTACAAGAACAAGTCACAAGTTAGCTTTCAAACAAAGACTAAGGGATATAAAGAAAAGATTAAAACCGTTAAACTAATCTTTATAATTGTGTTTCTTTTCCTTCAAGCAATTAGAACCCGTTATTACTTAAAGGTTACTACTAGACTAAAGACCCGAACCCGGAATCTATTAATCATAGTTGTTTGCACGCACTTAGAACCTAAGGTGATCAATCTTAAGTGATAATGAAAACATGCAATTTAGATAAATGAAGCTCAAGAAACACAAAACATTACTGAATAAAAGTTATATTAAAAGGGAACTTACAACCAAAGTAATAATGCAACCTCAAATCAACCCAATGTAGCAAGGAAACTTAGAAGCTCATTACAAAGGAAGCAAGAGAGAAATAAAAGTGAGAAATGATGGATGATTCTAGCAATCAACCATGAGTCTATTTATACTACAAATGACACTAAATGGGAGTGAATTGCCGGCCAAAACAACCACCTTTAATGCCATAAAGGTGGTGTAAACAGCCGGGGTAAAGTCTTTGTCGTTGAACCGTAGGGGCGACCTTCAGATCCGCAGGGGCAGTTCAGGCAAAAACGTTTGATCTTCTTCGTGGCCGCAGGGGCGGCCTGGCAGTTCCGCAGGGGCGGATCATTAATGATCTTCAAACGTCTGACTCTTCAACTTTCTGTCGCTTCAGATGCCGAGCCGCAGGGGCGGCCCAGTGTCAACGCAGGGGCGGTGACACTGACTCTTCAGCTTCACAGCTCCCCAGGGTGAGACGCAGGTAGAGGCGCAGGGGCGCCGGGCATCGCTTCTTCAGGATAAGTCACCACAGGGGCGCAAGGGAGTGGCGTAGGGGCGGCGACAGTGTTCGTTCCTGGCGCTGGCGAAGGCGCAGGCTGCGCTCCGGAACGTGGTGTCACCCGCAGGGGCGGTGACACAGCTCCGCGGGGGCGGTGCGGCAACAAAAGCTTTGCTTCGTGCATGGTCTTCAACTCCCAAGTGCTAAAACTCCTCTTTTATCTTCTTTTAGTCTTCTTCTTCTGGATCAAGGAGTTGGTAGCATAAACCGACACTAATGTGATAAAAAGACTCTAAAAACTAACCTAAATGATAGTGATTTCATCACCTATCAAACTCCCCCATACTTAGACCTTTTACTCGTCCCGAGTAAAACACATGACAACAGTTTTGAGACTCATACGCCTCATGAAGCATGGGTAAGAGACATAGACAATGGAAAAGAAAATCCAAGAAAGAAAGAAGGAAGAAGAGAGAAAATGTGAGAAAAAGGTGAGAAAACTACCATCCTTATTGCTCCAAGAGTGGTCTACCCGGATAACCTCCTTATGACTCCCCTTCTTATGCCGCCAAACGCTGGAAAGGGAACCTACACTCGGTGCCGCTCATTTTGCCAAGGTGCCCTTTCGGGTTTTCACCTTGCCACTCTTCTTCTTTTCTTTGATGATCTCACTTGGAACTCACATCCGTCAAGTTCAACTTTGCACCAACCTAAGGTTGATCAAACGACCTTCTTTTTACCTAAACCGATCTTTCGGGTTTTCGGTTTATCCAAGAATTTCATGCCTTTTTTCATTTTCTTTGGCTCTTTCTTCTTTTTTTGTTAAAATGACTTTCAAACTGAATTTTAAACTACAACTCAAAACAAACACACTTAAAAACAAACTATACAAGCAATGATATTTCCTCCCCCATACTTGAAGCACACTTTGCCCTCAAAGTGGAAAATGAAAGCAAAGATAAATGTGAAGAAGGAATAAGGGATGACACCACTAATGGGATGGTCCGGCTGGACCATCCGGACCCTCCTCCGGTGGGTACGGGAAGTGGCTGAAGAAGTGCTCCTGCCGGCGGTAGAGCGTGTCGATGCGGTCCTCCTGAGCATCCATCCGCTGCCCAAAGGAGGTCTTAAAGCTGGCTTGTCAAGCCAACTGCTGAGCCTCGAGCTGCTGCTGCTGGGCCGCCTACCAAGCGTCCTGCCTCCGGTCGAAGAAGGAAGTCATGGAGGTGGCAAAACTCGTCTGCCAGCTCTGCTGCTGCTCAAGCATGGTCCGCTGGTAGTCGGACTGCCATGCCTGGTGCTGGGTGGTCACGGCCGCCATTTGAGCCTGAAGGCTCGCAAGAGCCGGATCCTCCTCCGGTGCCGCGGTGGGCATCTCCTCATCGTCGGGGATGGGTATGTGGCCCTCAAACTGAGCCCGGCTGGAGCTCGCAGCATGCCGCTCCACAATGGCCACCTGAGGCCGTCTCGGCACGAACTGGTCGGCCGGGATGTAAAGCTCGGAGAGCTCGTCTCCGAATGGAAGTGGCCGGGAGAGATATGTGACGTGACTCCCATTTGCCAATGAGAGCCGAAAGAAGTTCTCCCTTTCTCTCTTGAGGAGCTTGGAACTCCTCAACATCCCCTCCGTGTATAGTGGAGCCTCTAATCCATCCTCCAAGTCGGAGAGGTCCATCACCTGTACAGCGATCAACGAGATCACCCCACCACCCACAATGTCACGTGGCTCGTTCCTCCTAATCCGCTTCAAAGCGGTAAGGAAGAGGTATGGCCAATTCGACACCTTGTCATTCATGGGGAGGCAGGCGTACAACAGTGGAAGGTCCTTGAGAGCGACCTTGTTCTCCTTCTTGTGTTCATAGAAGACACTCATGAAGATCTTTGACAGGAGCCTCAAGTAGGGGTGAGTAAGTTTGTTGGAGTACTCACCCCAACATGAAACTCGGACCCTGTGGCGGCCTGCCAGAACTCGCACAAGTCGGGTGTCGGAACGGGCTCCCACCAGTTCTCGGAGGCACAAATAGTTACCCCAAATGCCTCCTACAGTTGGGTGTAATCCAGTGTATACTTCCTCTTGTTGAACTTGATTGAAAGTCTAACACATATATGGTCCTCCTTTTCAATGGTGAAGGTGGCGATGAATTGGCGGCTGAGCTCGGGGTATGTTGCGACATTCATGTCCAGAAATTCACCGAGCCCAACATTGGTGAGGAATGCCTGCATGCTCTCTAACATGCCCAATTTCTCCAAAGTAGGAACGTGCAAAAATCGAGTTGCATACACAACCCGATCTTGCACAATCCTATACCGCTCCTTCTCAACTCCGACAACTTGTATTTTCTTTGGTTTTCCATTTCTTGCAATTGAACAAGTAAAGGAATTAGAAAGTTCAGATATTGGATTAAGAGACGAACCCTTTGTTGCTATTTCCGCAGGGACGACTGAAGGATGCGTAGGGGCGGCGAGGCGCAGGGGCGGCAACTTGCAGGCGCAAGGGCGGGTGAAGTGCAAAGGGAGATTTCTGACAGCTGTGAAGGTGGCGGTGCTGAGGAGTGTTTTGGTGGCTTCTCGTTGGTGGAGATGTCGCCGGCGGTGATGAGTGGTGGAGTGAAGACAGTGTGAGGGGCAAGGGGTTGTAAGATTAGGGTTTTGAGAGATTGAGGGAGGTGTTGATGGGGGTGGGGGGACAGTGGCGCAGAGGCGTCGGGCTGGTGGTGGTGGTGTAGTGGTGGTGGCGCAGGGGCGTTGGGGAGGCGGTTTGTGAGAATTTCGGTGAGGGCGCGGGGGCGTGAGTTTGAGAGAGGTAAGGTGCGAGGGAAGTTTGTGTTTGGTGAGGGAAAACGGGTGAGTGGGTGAGGTAGGTGTAGGGCATTTTAGGTTTTTCTATTTTTTTTCTTTTCTGGGTAAAACCGCAGGGGCGGGGGCTTGTCACCGCGGGGGCGGTGACAAGGAAGAGGGTGCGCAGGCTCAGCGCCGGGGATGGCGCCAAGGATGCGTGTCAAGGGTGATCGTCGTAGGGGCGCATGGGTGTCACCACGGGGGCGGTGGCAAGGGTTAATGCAGACGCATACCCAACGTTGGGGCGGCGCTGGGCAAGCTGTGTCACCGCAGGGGCGGGGATACTAAAACGCAGGGACGGTTTTCTTGACAGCGACTCCTCTTCTTATTCCTTCGGGTTGCCTCCCGAACATCGCCTTTGTTTTACGTCGTTGGCTCGACGTAAGGGTTCTACTTCTCTGATTGTGCCTCCTCCAACACCATCTCATCAATTGGATCATTCTTTACTCCTTCAAGGTAAGGCTTTAGCCTTTGTCCTTTTACCTTGAACACCTTGTGCGTTTGGAGATCATAGAGATCCACAACGCCGTGAGGGTATACTTCGGCTATCACGAATGGCCCTGTCCACCTTGAACGCAGCTTACCTACAAAAAGTTTCAAACGTGTTTGAAAGAGAAGTACCTTATTACCTACCTTGAAGTCCTTCCGGAGAATATTTCGGTCATGTCATGCTTTGGTCTTTTCTTTGTATGCAGTGGCGTGGTCATACGCATCTAATCTCAATTCCTCCAACTCTTGCAATTGGAGTTTCCGAAATTCTCCCACTTCCTCTATGTTCATGTTGCACTTCTTTACCGCCCACCAAGCTTTATGCTCTAGCTCCACCGGAAGGTAGCTAGCTTTCCCAAACACGAGCCTGAAAGGTGACATCCCTATAGGAGTCTTGTAGGCTTTCCGATATGCCCACAGAGCATCGTTTAGCCTTGCACTCCAATCCTTCCTTCCGGGAGAGACCGCCTTTTCAAGGATGGTCTTAATTTTCCGGTTGGATACCTCAGCTTGGCCATTTGTTTGTAGATGATAAGCTGTTGACACTCGTTGGTGGATGTGGTACTTCTTAAGGAGGGTCGTGATTGTCTTGTTGTAGAAATGGGTACCCCTATCACTTATTAAGGCTTTCGGAATTCCAAATCTTGCAAAAGTATTCTCTTTAAGGAAAGCTGCAACCACTTTTGAATCATCAGTTTTGGTGGCCTTTGCTTCTACCCACTTGGAAACATAGTCCACCTCAAGTAAAATATATGTATGCCCAAATGAAGTAGGAAAAGGCCCCATGAAATCAATCCCCAAACATCAAATATTTTGCAAAATATAAGAGAGGATTGGAGCATTTCATGTCTCCTTGAAATGTTTCCTACCCTTTGGCATCTATCACACACTTTGCAAAACGCAAAAGCGTCTCTAAAAATGTGTGGCCAAAAGAAACTGGCATTCCAAACTTTTCTTGCAATTTTGTTTGCCCCAAAGTGATGCGCCCTTGGATGCCCCTTTTACGTTGACCATAGACGAAGAGGACGAGGCTCTTAGAGTTCGCTCAGATGGACCGATCACCCGATCCCGAGCTAAGGCCATTGCTCGAGCCACCGGCTCCATCATCACCCGCATTACGTCTTCACTTGGTCCTATTACCGGCATGCCTTGTCTCTACACCACCATGGCATAGGCTACCGGTTCCGTTAGCGGCATGTCCCGTCTTTCCGACTCCATGGCATGAAGCTAGCTTATTTTCGGACTATATTTTCATGTGTTTCCTTTTTATGTAATAAAGGGATATTTCGTATAGGAATATTCCCTTTTTGACCTTATCCGTTTAGGGTTTGCTTCCGCCCCTTTTAGGTTTTCCCCTTTTGGGCTTTTCTTCATGTATTTTTGTTTGGCCCGTTGGCCCATAGGTAGGCAAGTCTCTCTATATAAGAGATATCTTGCCTCACTTATTTCTCATGTTCAATATTACTAAGTTTTGAGAAGAATTTCCTCCACTTAGCTTGGGCATCAAAACCTCTCTTCTAACCCTCAAACTTCTTCCTTGGATCTCGTCTTTGATTCAAGAAATCCATATTCGAGGATTCTTTTTAAGAATCAACCTTCGATCCACCCAAAAAGGTTCCTTCGATCTCTCTAGATCGGAGTAACCCTTGTTTCTTCATCGCTTCCGCCCCTTTGGATCCGAAACGATACAACGTTGCACAAAGAATCAAGGAGTAGTTGGAGTTTTGCTTGATCTAGATCCGGAGTTATCCTTGTTACCTCCAAGGACGCATCAAATTGGTATCAGAGCAAGGGATCAAAGCTAAGTTCTCTTTACTCTTGTTTTTGTGCGTTATTATCTTAAACCTATTTAGCCTTTTTTTTGCTCATGATGTTCTTCATTTGTTCTTCATGATCTTCATGTTGTTCATCATGTTCTTCATCATGTTCATCCATTTTTCCTGAAATTTTTTTTTTCTTTTCCGTGTTTAACTCAAAACAAAAAGAACAAAAATAGGAGATATTTGGTTTGCCTTCAAACCATTTATCAAACCCGTCTTTTTCTTAAACCGACCTAATCCGACAATTTTGTTAATTAATTTCACCAAATCTCTTGGGATATTTTTGTTAACGAAAAGTTCGGATATCTCGCCTTTGATATTCCAAGAAAAGCAAAAAAAAACTCTTCATCAATACGGATTTGTGTTCAAAACAAAAAAAAAAAAAACAAAAGAAAGTGTTGCTCAAAACGTTTCAAAGAAACGAAACACACAAAGTGAAAAGACGTCCGGCAAACCGGTCCATCCGAAAAATCGGATTTTAAAAAAAACGGTCAAAGACCGAAAGCAAGCAAAGCTTGCCGAGTGAAGAATCCGTCCATCTTCTATCTCTCCATTTTCTTACATACGTTTGCAAAATATCACTTGTTTATTTGTGTGTAATTGGTTCAATTTTGTTGGATTTGCCTTCCTTGCCAAACCGCCAAACGGCTTTCCCCAAAGTAGAACCCGATAACGCACTTGAACTTGGGTAAAGTTGACCTAACTTGTCACCTTGCTCACTTGATTGCTTGAAATTGTGTGCTGATTTGGAGCAATGACTAACGTTGAAATGGAAACTTCTCAGGATTCTGGTCCGCAAGAGTTCAGTGAGCCCTTGGCTCAAGAAACTGCTTCGTTGTCCCTCGAAAATGACTCCATAAGGCGAGAATTGGAAGCCTTGAAGGCACAACAAAAGTTTGATGCCTTGACCCGAGAAAACATTGCCTTGAAAAAAGAGCTAGAAGCTCTTAAGTCCCTTCAGAATGCTCACCGTCCCACCCCAACTTATCCGAATGAGAACGTGGTCAATGCTTCCACTTCCAATGCTCAACGGAAAGGCAAGGGACTTTTGGGAGCCGGCCCATCAAACGTTACCCGGCTTGCGTCTGTCATTGAACGCACCCATTCTTTACCTCTTGACGGAAATGAGTCCCATGAAGAAGAGGAGGAATTCCCCGACCCGCGCCAAGATAACTTGCCCATAGTCGATACGGAACATCGGCACCAATATTATGAGCATCAACATCAACGGTATGTTCCTTCTCCACCTCCACCTAGTGTGCCCCGCACCGACCGACAAACCTGGGAAGAGCCCCGATACCGTCCCAACTCAACCACCAATCATGGTCGTGAGCATGATCGTTCCGAACACCGTCACCAACGGTCAACCCGGCAACCGAGGGCCCTTGACTTTGATGAATACGATGAGCAACACAACTTCAATGAGTTCTCCGGTGATGAATCCGATTTAGAACGGGTAGCACATAACCGCCCGTGGCACCCACCCGTCATCGACCCTTATGAGAACCAAGACCGGGGTGAAGAATGGTTGCCTCCCCCAAATCCACCTAGGCAGGCCCCACCCGTTCATGGGCGCCAACGGCCTCATGGCGGCCACCGGCGAGCCCGTGCCGATGATGCCTACATTCCACCGCCCCGCCCGGACCCCTACCGAGCTCGTAGGGAAGGTAAGGTTAAGTTTCCTACCTTTCATGGTGAATATGATCCGTGTGTTTTTCTTGATTGGGCGCAGGATATGAAACGAGCATTAAAACATTGTCATTATGAGGAGGAATCCGAGAAAATCGAGGCGGCAACTCTATACTTTGAAGGAGATGCGAAGTCTTGGTGGAACCGGTATGAGTTCACCCGAGAGAGGCGAGGATGGGCACCAATTGAGACGTTTGAACAATTACTCTATTGCATGACCAAGAAGTACGTACCCGAGGACTTTAAGAATGATATGCGGTTGCAAATTGCCGAGTTCAAGCAAGGAAACCTCACTCCGGTGGCTTACTTGGCTAAACTTGAGGACATGCACATTAAGGCCGGCGTCTCGGCCTCCCCTTCCGCCCTCCGCACCAAGTTCATGAGTGGGCTTAATGCTTCCATCCGGCGGCCGCTCGAGATTGTCCCATTCAAGGATTTGGGCGCATTATGTCATGCCGCCATGAAGTTATATAAGCAACAACTCGAAACACCGCGGTATTCTAGGTATCCCTCTTCCTCGAGTCCATATCTTTATCCATCTAACACACGTTCTCGAGATGCGCCTAGTCCTACAGATACCGACGCCTCCAAAGGGACCCAACGGACGGGTCCTTCCAATAGGCAAACGGGTACCGAGAAGACACCAAACCGGGGCCCGGCACCGGCGCCTCCCTCTCGAGGTCAACAAGGACCCTCACCGGCGGCTCGCCCAAGGGAGCCCGTGTGTTACAAGTGTAGCGGTTTTGGCCATGTACAACGTGATTGCCCAAACACCAAACGGGTCTTGTTTGCCGACCCAACATATTTCGAGGACGACGATGGTCAATATGAAGGTGATATCATTATTGAGGATGACCATGACACCGACCCCCTTTTTGGCATGGAACCCTGTGATGACGAGCTTGCTTGCGGCCCCGCACAACCCGGTAAATTCGCTCTTGTTTCTCGTCGTATTTTGGCTGTTAAAGAGCATATTCCTATTGATCAACGCGAGAATCTCTTCCACTCTCGTTGCTTGGTTAATAATACGAGTCTTTCTCTCATCGTTGACGGGGGTTCTTGTTGCAATATTGTCAACGAACGGGTGGTAAAACACTTCAAGTTGCCTACGACCCCCCACCCAACGCCTTACGGACTCCAATGGATTTCCGATACGGCATGTGACACCGTCACACAACAAGCTTGGGTGCCGTTTTCTATTGGCGCCTATGTTGATAAGGTCCTTTGTGATGTTATCAAGATGGACGCCACACATGTCCTATTAGGACGACCATGGCAATTCGATCGCCGCACATATCATGATGGTTATCTTAATCGGTACATGTTCCAATATAATGGAAAACGGGTCACACTTTTGCCTATGACTCCGCACGAAATTTTGGTTGACTATGCGGAACGGAAGAGGCAACAAACTATTGATGAGTCCGCTAAAGCACCGGTAAAATCGGACCCCCGGAGTCCCGATGTTGTAGGTGCTAGTACTCCCAAATCCCGCAACACCGCCCCTCTTGTCCATGCTATCGAATCCAAAGGTAGTAAAGGTCGCATCGTTTCTTCGGGCGCACCTTTATCATCTTCGATCCCGTAATTCAAGGACGGTGTGAGCCACGGATACTCTTAGCTCGCCGGCATGATTTGCAACCGGTCATGGAAGGCAAGTTCCCATGCTTTTTACTTGTTCCGTTTTGTTTATCTACTTCTCATGACCCAAGTAATGTGCCACACGAGGTGTCTTTGTTGTTGTCCGAATTTCAGGATATTATGCCCAAAGACCTCCCACCCGGCTTGCCACCTATCCGAGGGATTGAACATCAAATTGACTTTGTGCCCGGTGCCTCTTTGCCCAACCGTGCCGCTTACCGAGCCAGTCCGGAAGAGACAAAGGAGCTACAACGTCAAGTGCAAGAGCTCCTAGACCGGGGACATGTGCGTGAATCCTTATCACCATGTGCCGTCCCGGTAATCTTAGTACCAAAGAAAGATGGATCATGGCGGATGTGTGTTGATTGTCGTGCCATCAACCAAATCACCGTCAAATATCGCCACCCGATCCCGCGCCTTGATGACATGTTGGATGAGCTTCATGGCGCCACTATCTTCTCCAAAATTGATCTCCGGAGCGGTTACCACCAAATCCGGATGGCCGAAGGTGACGAATGGAAGACGGCGTTCAAAACGAAGTATGGACTCTATGAATGGCTTGTCATGCCTTTTGGCCTCTCCAACGCCCCGTCCACCTTCATGCGCCTCATGAACCACGTCTTGCGCCGATTCTTGGGTACATTCGTTGTTGTTTATTTTGATGATATTTTGGTGTTTAGTACGTCTTTGGAGGATCACATCGGGCACCTTCGCCAAGTGCTCGAGTGCCTTAGACAAGAGCAATTGTATGTCAACTTTGACAAATGCGTCTTTTGCTCGGACACCACTATCTTTCTTGGCTATGTCGTGTCTAAAGACGGACTCCGAGTAGACGAATCTAAAGTTCGTGCTATTCGGGAGTGGCCTACTCCTACTACGGTCACCATGGTCCGAGCCTTTCTCGGCTTAGCGGGTTTCTACCGCCGCTTTGTCAAGGACTTTAGCACGGTAGCGGCACCGCTCCATGAGCTCACTACCAAGGGTGTCACGTTTGAGTGGCGTGATGTCCATGCTCGAGCGTTTGATGCGCTCAAAGACCGTCTTTGTAATGCACCATTACTCCAACTCCCAAACTTTTCGAAAACCTTCGAGGTGGAGTGTGATGCATCAAATGTGGGCATTGGAGGAGTTCTCTTACAAGAGAATCGTCCAATTGCCTACTTCAGTGAAAAACTGTCCGGTCCTTCGCTCAACTACCCTACATATGACAAGGAACTATATGCTCTAGTTCGTTGTCTTAAGACATGGCAACATTACTTGTGGCCGAAGGAGTTCGTGATTCATTCGGATCATGCGGCTCTTTCGTATCTCAAGAGTCAAACAAATCTCAGTCGGCGCCATGCTAGTTGGGTAGAGTTTTTAGAGACCTTTCCTTATGTCATTCGGCATAAGAAAGACAAAGAGAATGTGGTAGCCGATGCCCTTTCTCGCCGCTATGCCCTCCTTGTGTATATGGATGCCAAGATACATGGCTTTGCTCTTATCAAAGAGTTATATGCCACGGATCTTGACTTCAAGGACATATGGGCACAATGCCTCGACCTCCGAGAGCACGAGTCTTTCTTTATTAACGATGGCTATCTTTTTCGAGCGGGAAAACTTTGTATTCCGCGCTCATCTATACGCCATTTGTTGGTCAAGGAAGCTCATGAGGGCCGTGGTCATTTCGGTGCTACCAAGACCCTTTCCGCTCTCCAAGAGCATTTCTTTTGGCCCCGGATGCGTATGCATGTGACACGGTTTTGCAAGGGTTGCATCACATGTCATCATGCCAAGTCGCGCCAAGGTCCGGATGGGATGTATTCTCCTTTGCCTATACCAATGGGACCTTGGGAGGATCTATCCATGGACTTTGTGGTCGGGTTGCCTAAGTCAAAACGAGGCAAAGACTCCATTTTCGTGGTAGTCGATCGTTTCTCCAAAATGGCTTATTTCATCTCATGTAAAAGCACCCTAAATGCTAGTGAAGTTGCCACCTTGTTCTTTGATAATGTGGTGCGTTTACATGGGATACCACGTTCCATCGTTAGTGATCGGGACGTGAAATTCGTAAGTCATTTTTGGAGAACGTTGTGGGGAAAACTTGGAACCAACTTGTTGTTTTCAAGCAGTTATCACCCCCAAACCGATGGTCAAACGGAGGTGACCAATCGGACTCTTGGTGCTCTACTTAGAGCCACCACTAGGACCAACCCACGTAGGTGGGAGGACTTACTTTCTGTTGTAGAGTTTTCGTATAACAGGTCTAGGCACACGGCAACTAAATTGTCCCCATTTGAAGTTGTCTACGGCCTCAATCCACATACACCATTGGATTTCACTCCCCGCCCGCTCAAGGATGGAGAACACATCATCGCCGGAAACCGAGCCGCCCAAATCATTGAGCTTCATGAACGGACTAGGACACAACTCGAACGTCGTGCCGCCCAACTTGCCGGACAACGCAACAAGGGCCGCCGCGACGTCTCTTTTGAGCCCGGTGATCTTGTTTGGCTCCACCTACGGAAGGAGCGTTTTCCTACTCGCCGCATGAGCAAGCTCTCGGACCGTGGTGATGGCCCATTCCGCATCTTAGCCCGTCATGGTCCAAATGCATACAAGTTAGAGCTTCCGGATTCCTACGGAGTACACCCAACGTTCAACGTCAAGGACCTTGCCCCTTATGTTGAGCCCCTCTTTGACGATGGTGAAACGGGGACGTTTCACAGCCAAGATGGGGGGACTGATGCGCCCTTGGATGCCCCTTTTACGTTGACCATAGACGAAGAGGACGAGGCTCTTAGAGTTCGCTCAGATGGACCGATCACCCGATCCCGAGCTAAGGCCATTGCTCGAGCCACCGGCTCCATCATCACCCGCATTACGTCTTCACTTGGTCCCATTACCGGCATGCCTTGTCTCTACACCACCATGGCATAGGCTACCGGTTCCGTTAGCGGCATGTCCCGTCTTTCCGACTCCATGGCATGAAGCTAGCTTATTTTCGGACTATATTTTCATGTGTTTCCTTTTTATGTAATAAAGGGATATTCCGTATAGGAATATTCCCTTTTTGACCTTATCCGTTTAGGGTTTGCTTCCGCCCCTTTTAGGTTTTCCCCTTTTGGGCTTTTCTTCATGTATTTTTGTTTGGCCCGTTGGCCCATAGGTAGGCAAGTCTCTCTATATAAGAGATATCTTGCCTCACTTATTTCTCATGTTCAATATTACTAAGTTTTGAGAAGAATTTCCTCTACTTAGCTTGGGCATCAAAACCTCTCTTCTAACCCTCAAACTTCTTCCTTGGATCTCGTCTTTGATTCAAGAAATCCATATTCGAGGATTCTTTTTAAGAATCAACCTTCGATCCACCCAAAAAGGTTCCTTCGATCTCTCTAGATCGGAGTAACCCTTGTTTCTTCATCGCTTCCGCCCCTTTGGATCCGAAACGATACAACGTTGCACAAAGAATCAAGGAGTAGTTGGAGTTTTGCTTGATCTAGATCCGGAGTTATCCTTGTTACCTCCAAGGACGCATCACAAAGTGCCCCCACATGCTTCAGAATGACAGAAAGTTAGGACATATTGTACCTCATTATCCGTAATGCAACGGCGGATCACTTGGTCACTACGATGCTTCCAAAGGTAAGGATCGTCCCAAACGTAGTGTCGAGCTTCAACCTTTACCTTCTCTCGTTGTGCCTTGGTGAAGTATGGAGGATATTCTTTCTTGACAATGAAGTTCACAATGTCAGCAAACCAAGACTTAAAAGACTGGAGCTTAAGACAAACCTCTGTCGACAATTCCGCAGGGGCGCCTAGACTGAGCCGCAGAGGCGGCTGGCCGCAAGGGCGGGAAGTTTGAGGCGCGGGGGCGGTTACACAATAGAGGGTTGTGTAGAATGTGTCGTCTGGAAAACTTCCAGCTATCTCCTTTCCTTTTTTTGGATCTTCTTCTTCCTTCACTAATCTGCTCAGATGATCGGCCACCAGGTTCTCAACCCCTTCTTGTCCCGTATCTCTAGGTTGAACTCACTTAGAAGGAGCACCCATCGGATCAATCGTGGCTTCGCCTCCTTCTTCGCCATGAAGTACCTAAGAGCTGCATGGTCAGTAAAAATAATCACCTTTACTCCAAGTATGTCTTTATTTTTCAAGGGCAAAAACCACCGCTAGCATCTCCTTCTCGGTGGTAGAGTAATTCCTTTGCGCTCCATTGAGTGTCATAGACGCATAGTGGATTACGTGTGAAGCTCGTCCATCCTTCTGTCCTAAGCCAACTCCTACAGCATAGTCGCTGGCGTCACACATGATTTCGAAAGGTTTCTCCCAATCCGGAGAACGGATGATTTATGCACTAGTAAGACACGCCTTCAAAGTGTCAAAAGCTCTTTTGCAACTCTCATCCACTATGAAGGTGACGTCTTTCTTGAGCAATTCACATAAGGGTGCCGAGATCTTCGAGAAGTCTTTGATGAACCGTCGGTTGAAACCTGCATGACCAAGAAAAGATCGGATTTCCGAAACGTTAGTAGGATAAGGTAAACTTTGAATTACATCAACTTTTGCCTTATCTACCTCTATCCCTTTGGAGGATATTACATGTCCTAGCACGATACCTTGCTCTACCATGAAATAGAATTTTTCCGAATTAAGAACTAGATTGGTTTCAACACATTTTTCAAGAACAAGTTTTAAATGTCTTAGACATGCATCAAAACTGTCTCCATGGACGGTGAAATCATCCATGAAGACTTCAATAAAGTTTTCTATGTACTCGGAGAAAATACTTATCATGCACCGTTGGAAGGTGCCGGGTGCGTTGCAAAGTCCAAATGGCATTCCGCGGTACACAAAAGTGCTAAATGGGCAAGTGAAGGTCGTCTTTTCTTGGTCTTCCGGTGCAATGGCTATTTGGAAGTACCCCGAGTATCCATCAAGGAAGCAGTAGTACGGATGACCTGCAAGACGTTCCAATATTTGGTCAATAAAAGGCAATGGGAAATGGTCTTTACGTGTTACCTTGTTGAGTTTGGGTAGTCAATGCAAACTCTCCATCCTGTTTGTGTTTTGCTTGGGACCATTTCTCCATGTTGATTTTCCACCATTGTGGTGCCTCCTTTCTTTGGAACCACTTCGGTTGGACTAACCCAAGTGTTATCCGAAATAGAGAGAAGATCATATCCGCTTGGAGGAGCTTCAACACCTCCTTTTTGACCACATCCATCATTGGTGGATTCAACCTTCGTTGAGGTTGCCGAGATGGTTTTGCTTCATCCTCAAGTAAGATCCTATGCATGCAATTTGATGGACTTATCCCTTTGATGTCCGCAATGGTCCATCCAAGGGCCGTCTTATGTTCTTTCAACACCTTCACCAACTTGTCTTCTTGCCCAGTGGTAAACTTGTTGGAGATGATCACCGGCAAGGTATTGTTATCTCCAAGGAAAACGTACTTGAGATGGGATGAAAGGTCCTTCAATTCTTTGTCCGGTGCCTGCACTATAGATGGAACAAGCTTCTCGCTTGGGGTTAGTAAAGTGGGCCCAATGGCCAAATTGGAGATAGGTAACCTCTTATGCCCATACAATGATATCTACCATGAATAAAATACCTTGTTAAATCAATTTAATAGATCTAGAATGAAGACAATTAGTTTACCATCAAACCCATTGAGAGAATGTGACATTATGTATGCTTGGGATTAAGGAATGTGTCAAGGTCTATTCGGAGGTCTTCCAACACCATGAAGGCCACTCAGAGAGCATTTCACGAAGTTTCAAACTATGTGTTATACAGATTCAAGAAGTGTGAAGGAGTTGGGAACCTATTGTACTATATTCATCTTCCGATAAATTACAGATCAATTCTCTTAAGATCCAATAACAATAAATATAGCTACCATAAAAAATCATGTCTATGCTAAGCAACCGGATTTTTCTCAATCTATGAATATATCAAACAACATCAGAAAGATAAAGACAATATTATATTCAAGGTTGGTTTTACTACGGTTGTAATCCCTGAAGCCCTACGCCCATACTTTTCAAAAGCTGTCGATTTCTCAAATTCAAGTTCATACTACATAAGGGACTTATAATTGAGAAAATTCATGTCTTTAGAATGCCAAGATCATTTCTACAACACCCTCATATGTTGAGATGAAGAATATGCAATAAATATCTATGAAGACATTGATGAGGATGTTGGTGTATCATGGGAATTTAGTATCGAAGAAGAAGGAAAGTACAACATCAAATATTGCATGGATTAGTCAGAGACATCATCATTACAAGCCTGAAAGAATCTCGTGAGTGTTGTATCAATGTTTTTCATTTTCTTTTTTATTTTATTTTTTGAGTTTAAAGAGACGTGGTTCCTCCTCTCTTTAAGATCAAACCACTTCGATGGAATTTTCTAGCTTGAAGTGTTTGAAATGAGTTGAGTCTTTAAATTTCAGTATGTTTGAGTGATTATAATCATCTTTCAGATTCAATAAAAAAAATGTTTATAAGGAAAAACTACTTAGTTGAAAGCTATGTTTTTTTTGAATAATTTACTTTCTTGATTACATTTCCTTCATTCTCATAAAATAGAGATTTGAGTGAGAGACTACGGTCTGAGGTAGGAAACAGATATGTGATGTGCTTAAGCTAAGGTAGTCTTGGTTGAGGAATTAACCACCCATAGAAAGCCGGAAGCTACAAAACACCGGATGTCCAGAGATATAACGTTCAGGTAACGGTAAAAACTCTTTCATTTAAATTTCTTAACTACGGAGCATGGTGAGCTTGTGATCGTAGAAGATTTATTATTCATAATATAGTTAGTATACTATGATAGCTAGTACCACGTAAAGTCTATAAATTAAATTAACTGTATTAGTTTGGATAAATTTATAGAATATATAAAACTGTGGCTAAAATATGTAATTTGGCAAAAAGAAGGAACAAAATAAAAAATTGAAAAACAGTCAATCATTCAATATTATCTGGTGGAAATAACACATCCCTTCTCGAATAGTCTAGGCAATTCTATATGGTAAATCATGCTCCCGGTGATGTGAACCAAACGAAAAACATGACTCACATTTTTGGTCCGATCTTTTGAATGGATGTTCAAACTCTTTACTTTACTTGAACCCTTAAGATACTTGGTTTGGATTTTGATCACACAAACACAATAAAGTTGAGTTTACAATGCTTAACCTAAGGTAACAAGGCTCCATAGGCAAACAAGAACACACAAACCTAAGGTTGTGCATCGGTCCGGACCAGTGGACCGAAATTTTCAAAACCGTGGCCTAAACCGGGACTGGATCGGCATAAAAATAAAATATGTAAACTTTTGTGAAAACTAAAAAATAAAAAAAATAAAAAATATTTTTGAACTATGAAAAGACATTTTTAAAAAAAATATATATATTTTTAAACTATAAAGTTAAATCTATTTAAAAAATTAAAAACATAAAATTTCCAGTTTGATCGGTCCGACGGTTTTTTTTGGTCCTGGACCAGCACCAGGACCAGGACCAGAATCCCAAAAACCTTGGACCGTAGACCGAATTTTTTCGATCCGGTCCAGGTCAAATCTGCACGGCCTTACACAAACCAAATAAAAGCGAAGAAAGAGGATAATTTGGCTAGGAAATGTTAGCCAAAAAGAAGGAGATAAATGAGGGACTCGAGCCAATTAGGTGTTGAAAAGCTTTATTATTAATTGATTTAAGTATGCCTTAAAATTCTATGGGAAGACTCATAATTATACAAGTCTTAGGCTCCAAATATAAAATAGGATAATACACCTATCTAATTTACTAAAACAACTCATAACAAGAGTTGATTGTTTTCATTAATTCAATAGTTTTAACTTAGGATAACTTATTCTAACAAGTAACAAGCTAGGAAAAGAGGACAAGGTGTGTCGGGTTGGCCTTTCTCATTATGGAAATGAACTTGTTAAGGTGGGCATGTCGAGGCATGGTGACGTTTGTGCTTAGGACGAGTCAATGTATGGTGATGCTGGTAAAATAATGCATGAAAATTATCGTTTCAATTCCTAATCATAGAAGGAGTTGCTACAATCTTGACTACAAAACTCGACGATGGAGTTCACACCGGCCATGCATAGTATAAGGGTTTGTACCTTATGTTGGTAAAACTTCTACCTTACACATGGATTAAGTATGCCCATGACCTGTGATAAGGTTTCATTCTCATTCATCTTGGAGATTTGTAGCATGAGCGTGGAGTTTCAATATGTGAGATTACGAAGCTTCATTTAAACCTCGTCGCCATATAAAAGATAAAACTTTTTTACGATGGACTATGTCAGCCCAAGTCATAATTGGGACCCACCACCCCACTTTTAGTTCAACATTGTCACCAAGAGAAGTTCTTAAGGTCATTGACTAACTAGCTCCTCTTAACATTGTCAACTTTTATTTTCCATCTTGTGTGCGAACACAAATTCATTTAGGTTAGTCATTATGACTCCTTGCTGCCGCCAACTTATTTAACATCATTTTTATCTTCTCGGTCAATGCCCGTGGTGAGGTTCTTTTATAATGCATTAAATTTCGCTTGCTTGAGTTCCTCCATCGTAGATCCACCTTGTCAACCGTCTTGTTGACATCCTCAATGAAGTCACCACCTTGACCATGGATAACTCGAATTTATCATGTCTAGCTTTGGTCCTTTATATTATGTCCCTTGATGGTTCCATGGCAACCTTCTTCCCCTTCTTATCGACTTGGATGCTAGGGTCGGCCACTTCGGATCCTACTCATTTGCAATGCTTGGAAGCATTGCAAATGAGGGATGCCCTTGTCCGTGAGAAGGTTCTAAACTAAGACAACTTATGCAATTCCGAAACATTCCCGACTACAAATTTGTACAACTCTCTTGTGGACTCTAGCCTAGTTCACAAGACTCCGCATGATCCAAACAGTTCATTAAAGGTCTACATTATTATATAATCAACTAATAAAGACATCAAAAGAAGAATGTAAAGTTCCATGAGACATGACATGATTATAACCAACACGGTTATGGACATACAATAGTTCTAGAACACTATTTCTCAATTGTTTCGAGGAGCCAAACAAAGTGGAAGTTCCTTTTGACAAACAAGTGTGGATTCATGTTCTTCCCAAAGGCTAGGGGATAGGCAAGATATTATAACCCAAAAGCAAAAGGATCCAATGTTTCAAGTGGAGATTTCTCACTTGTTATCCATCTCTTCCTGGCTTCTTTCAGTTAAAATCCTTCTCCAACTCGGGTAATAATATCTTCAAGCAACTCAAACATTTTGGATAACATTTCAAGTAAATCATAGCAATCATGGGTCATATTTTCTCTTCTTCGTAGCACAATCACTTCAGTGTTGTGAATTGACTAAAATTCTTGTCAAACAAATAAGATCACAAGTCTAACAACATTTATAGGGATGGGAAGATTTGACAGAGGCGATTATCCTAGAAGCCAAGGTAAGCATTGCCATACAAAATTGACTGCCAAGTTCCGAATATCTATTCTCCATCGTCAAAGGTAGAACAGGCTAATAGCCCCAATGAGATGTTGATTTCATTTACATGGTTTCCATAATTACCATCCAAAACACATTCTGTATTCCAATGACCCACCACGAACTGCATAACATAAGGTAATATGGGGAAGAAAAGGAAAAGACAGATAAACTAGGGAACACCCTAACTATTTTTCAACGGCATTTTCCACAAAAGGATACCAGGTTTTCCAATGTAAATGAAGGTAACACTAGATAGAATGCTAGATAAGCCAAGACTGAAAAGAATTGTTGACCTCTTCAGATAAATGCAGTACGGCCTCCTCTTCTGCTGTGCCTATCATATGCTGTATTGATTTTGTCAACCAGCTCATTCATTGAACTGTCAAACAACGGGAAACTCACATTAACATTATGGAAATACCAAGTTTTACTAGTATAAGACATTTTTAGTCTTAACAACTTCAGCAGAACTAACATCCTGTGACTCGAACGGAATTTGGTCTGTTTATCTCCTCAAACTAATAATAAGATGAGTATACACATGCATTAAATCAAACGGCTTTAAATAATGGAATGGGACATCATCAAGAAACCTCAATTGTTGAAAAAGGAATGACGGCCTATAACCCAGATATGTTATACAGATATTTTTTCAATCAGGAGTTGCGAGATGAAATTTATAAAAGCTATATTTGATAGATTGCCACTCTAGAGCACTGCTACTCACCAAAAACTACCATGTAAGGTAAAAAAGCAATAACTAGACAGACATGGAAGATTAAAAACAGGCAACATACATACAGCAACAGGAAGCGAGGTACAAACAAAAACATGTGAAGACCAAACAACTTTGGACATTTTAATGGACAAACAAGTATCTTGGGTAAGAGTAGAAGAGTCAATGGACAAGTAACCGTAAGCATTATAGGCTTCCGAAGGAGGATAACTAATTCATAGAAAAAAGCTGAATACCTGGAACAGTTAGTTAGCATGGCAAGATATGTGATCAGCAAGGTGTCATTATATTCCTGCCACAAAGCACAACACATCACTTCTAGAGTCTGGACCAGTAAAACAGCTGAAATACTTACAGGGGTCCTATTCCCTCAACATCTAATATGCCATCTGCACAAAGAAGAAGGTACTCACCATCAAGAAATCGTCTTGGAACTTCTCTGATTCAATGGCTGGTAGTCTCCTTAAAAGACTTGATACTTGTCTTAGCAACGAACTTTCAGTAGGAATATCACCTGTCAACAA
This sequence comes from Fagopyrum homotropicum, assembly GCA_033239125.1. Lineage (NCBI taxonomy): Eukaryota > Viridiplantae > Streptophyta > Magnoliopsida > Caryophyllales > Polygonaceae > Fagopyrum > Fagopyrum homotropicum. Next base: position 118,335,079 of record BSWB01000003.1, read on the forward strand.
ACAGATGCATTACTGTTTCGCAGTAATTTTTGCACTGTAAATAGTTCCTAGTCTACTTACAAGTTCCAACCATAAACTACTCTAAGCATTATATATATATACACACACACACACACACACACCCAAAGCTTAATCACAATCCTTCATCCGGGAAAATGTTTTGGATCTGCATTTAAACACTTTTATAATCTTTCTAGACTTAACAGGACACCCGACAAGATACCTTTCTGCATGGCCAGAAGATACTGATGAAGCACTTTGATTCTGCTATTCAACATCTTTATGGCACTATGAATTCCTGTCAGATGGGCAGCCACTGCACAAATTCCAAATATCATTTTGATGTCAAATCAAGAGGATAACAGAAAATATATAGTTTATTCATCAACACTAAAACTTGTAACAAATTCTCATTTAACAAGATACTTAATAGGGAAACCCACATTGAGTAGCTGCAGATCCTCCATCCGCTGGTTTGAGGTGCGCAACATGATCTACTGATATCCTTTCAGCTTCTACAGTCTTCATATGAAAATAACTTGGTGTAAATAATTTTGATTGGGAGAAGCCAAAAAAGAAACAAGATAGAGAAAAAGAAACCACCTCAATGTTGTAGCTTGATTGAACAAAAATTAGTTGTGGGGTTCCCTCAATTACATGCAACTCTGCAGCAAGGCAAAAGTCATCCCGTAAAATAAGTTCCTGAATAAACAGCAGCCCAATCCAAGACCACTAGTTTTGATTTAACCACAGGCCACTTAAACCCATATGTCATGTTCTATGGTTAGATTCTTACATAGATCCTTATACACTTGGGGGTACCCTTAGGTCATCATGATAGTTATGATTGCCTTGAAATAAACTTGGGGGTACCCCTTAGGTAATTGTGACAGGTATGATTACCCTAGGTTCTAGATGGGCAAGAGTTTTTTTTAATTATTTTCTTGTATTAACCCATAGGCTCCAAATTTCATATAATGCAATTAACCATCCATTTCCAAAGTCTTCAACATCTTAAAATCAAGAAAAAACAGGCAACTCATATAAACACATTGCCATTGAGTTTTGACGTTTTCTAACTCAAACATAAAAAAAAACACAATCACATGTCCAAAACAAAGAAACACGACACAAATAGGTTCACTACACCTAAATACCACATAATCATCACACAATCTACTCTTCCATCTCTTCATTGCCATAGTTTTGAACTTCAATCTCGTTGTCCAACTCAAATTCAAACTCTTCAAGCTAATAATTTTAGAGCATTGCCTCAAGCTAAAATTTTTTGGGCCGTACCACCTGAAGCCTTCCAAGTTCCAATGTCTAGACGGGTCTAGACGGTCTTCTAGACCTTTTTTTATTACACAGGTTAAAAGGTAAGAAATAAATTAGGCCTGATTTTAGTTGTTCTTTTTAAATTATAAGCACTCACTCTTTCTCATGTCCCTACAAAAGCCATTAACCTCAACTTTCCATTTCAACATAAAAGTAAAAAAATGGATGTCATATTCTCATATGCGACACATGGTTGCTCATTTTGTGTATGTATTTGTTCATTAACTATGGATGTTTCATATAGTTCTTTACACGTATGTAGTTTTTTCATCATTTATTGGTGTGGAAATAGTTGCTCATTTCATACATGTAGTTGTTCATTTTGTCCATGTAGTTGTAATAGTGATTCTGAATTGGTACATGTAGATTATAGAAGTTTTCAGTATGTGTAAATTAGTTGTTTATTGGGCATATTAAAGTTGTTCATTTTTGCGTATGTAATTATTCAATTCCAACTTGTGCAGATGCTTCTGTGCAAGAAATGGTGTTTAGATCACATATAAGGAATGGAGTATTGCGCGCCGGGGTGGGGGGGTTGGGATTGTGTCTATGTGTAACTAAAATTAAATGAATATGGATTGTTGGATCTCCTTCATCTAACGACTTATATATAGATGATTACACATTACAATAAGAGTGGTTCACACTTTAATATGCTTAAATGCCTAACTGGATAATGTTCAAGTGTGAATCTTTCTTACGCAAAGAGGGTGAAAATCTATTTAATTCACTAGATTACAAGGACCCAAGACTGAAACATATATCATGGACTAGACAAACTGGAATTTACTTTCCCCAATCAAGTTACAAATTTTAACTCCCTCTATATTTTTGAATTATGATATCAATAATCATTTGTCCTCTTTATTTATTCCCATCATCTGTTATCACATTCTTAATTGGAAGATAAACCATCGTCACTTCCCTACTCTTCATTCTTCTCATAGTTTGCTAGTTGTTATCGCTATTTCTATGGACAAGTAAAAAACTGAGTGTTTATCCCCACAATGCATCTCCCTATGCCCTAAATTACTAATGATTCGATCCAAATTTGGATGGATCAATAATGCTCTTAATCCTTACCTAAAGAGTAATTATCACCTAAACAGGACCCTATTAGTCTATAAATGCAGATATAGAACAACAGCATCTCTCTTATTCTCTCGATTTTATAGAAACTTACTATCTCGATTACATTTCCAGGGTATGGTATTTGAGGTAGGATCATGCAGCTAGGTAAATAGCTATTCTTATCAATAATTTCTTGGGCATATTCCCTCTTTTCTCTAAATTATTTAAATCTGGATTCATTCATATAGTATGGTTTGGTGGTTGGAGCAGGCAGCTAGGTAACAACTATCCTCATGGGATGATCATAATGGCAAGTGTATCTTCACAGAAACGGTTCTAATGTGGTAAGAAGATAATAGACGTTGAAAAAGTAACATTAAGAATCAAAAAGAGATTAAAAGAGTTAAATAGCACAGAAAGATTAACAAGTGGGAGCTAGTGACACGGTATAAGTATACTGCAAAACATGAACCACACTAAATAATGGCATGCTATGCACTGAATAATTGGGGAGCAAATGTGGGTGGTGGAAAGAGATAAGTAGAAGACAAGTACATACCACTTTCAAATATGGTCACTGGAAGATCTTTTTGTGCATGATTGATTGTGGGGTTAAGAAGAACATATATAGGACTTTCATTGATATCCATCAACTGCCAAATAAATTGAAGGGAGTGGTCAGCTAGAAGCCTAGAATGATCAAACATAACAAAATATTCCATTAAACCAAATGCCGCAGACATAACTGTATATATAAGAGACATTGAAAATCTTTGTTAATGTATCCAAACGAAAATTATTGTCATAGGCTCAAAGATGAATTTATCGCCAATTCGACATACCAAGAGATTTCAATCTCTTACAACCACAATCACACTACAAGACGATCAAAACCTAAGCCCTAACATGAATAAGATAACATGAAAACTAAGACGAAGTTCTGAAATACTATCAGGCAACTAAAATGACAATCAAGAGAGAAAAAGAGGAAGGAGGAAAACTCACAGCTCTGTGAATATGCATATCAGATTCATGCGCGTCGCTTCCAGTTGAATACCATCCAAGTATGTAAAAATTTGGGAAAACCTTCTTGTCTGAAAGAAATCAAACATCATAACCACGGAGAAAAAAAGAAGACGATCTTTCGAATGCAATCGAACAAGTCTCAGTCGGACTACTATACTCACAAAGCTCTTGCTTCTTCTCGAGGAAGGCACGGTCAAGCGAATGAGTAACACCATCAAAGAGAAGTTCGAAGCTGTTGAAGATCTCGACAGTCCTCCCCCTCTGCACGCCTATTACGCAGCCGAAAACCCTAGGCAGCGGCAGAGCGAAGTCGCCGGATAGAATATTGGGGCTGCTGGGATGCATAGTTTGAGTCTTAACCCTAGTGTAGTGATCGGAGATGTTGAGGATTACTAGTGGATGGAGCTTGAAGGTTAAGCCGCTGCTCGATGACGCCGCCATGGTCCTCTGGTTTGATTATATCCTCCTATAGGCGCAGATCTCAGCGTACAAAGGAAGAGGACGAAAGCGTCTTCGATTGAGAAAGCAAAGTTTTATATGCTTCTTCGATGACGCCGATATGAATTACCGGTTTAAGGACCCAAACCGGCGGTTCAAGGTTAATATAACGTCTACCATAGAGCCGTCAAATATTAACCCGATAGATAAAAAAAATATTAAATTTATAAATCGATTGGATGATTTTGATGATTCATTTTGTTATAATGTGTACAAGCTACTGCAAATGTCGATTTTATCAGCAAAAGAAGAATTAAATCGTAATTAGGACTTATGGTCTCAAGAAATTTAGGATAATATCTCGAATATCCAATAATCAATGAAAGAGTGAATAAAGATATCTTTAATACTGTTATTCAAAAATCAAAACAACAACTTACAATTGAGAATGAAAAATCAATGATTATCAATCATGGTTTATTTCAATCAAGTTCCAACGAAGATGCAAACCAAGTTAATATCCAATGAGTTTTTCATAAAAATATTCATAATCAAGCATTCAATTATTCACATGCAATTTCTCCTTATTAACATTGAAAATTCAACAATTCAATTCATACTCAAATTTCTTAATCATGACTCTTAATTGAGTAAAACAAGATAAGTGGGAGGAATTATACCTTATGATAATACAACTGAATAATCCAAGTGAAAATTTGAAAAACCTTCAAACTTCAACAAAATTTGTTTTTTTGATTTGAGGAGAGAGAAATTAGAGGTTGAAAAAAAAAATGAGTTTTTGCGAGTGAAGAAGGTAGAAAATGGTTTGGTGAAGGTCATGGATGAAATTTTGCAAAGGTTTATGAAAAGTTGAGGTATATAAGCTATGGAGATGAAGATTTCAAATTTTTTGGTAGAAATGGAGAAGAAGTGTAGATTTAGAGTTTTCGAGTGAAAAGAAGTTTGGATCTTGATTGTTCTGGGTTGAATTTGAGTTTGAATTAAAAATGGAGAGTTATAAGTGAAATGGAGTTGCTAGGGTCGAGTGAAGAAGAAGGGGGAAGAAAAGGTTTTAGATCTAGGTCGGGTTATGAGCATTGGAGGCCAATGTTATGCTTCAGTTGTTAGTCACTCGAGGTAGCCAAAAAATGCACTTACCTTGGTTTTTGCTCACTCGGTTCGAGTGATAGCTGCAAAGAAAAATTCAAGGTAGCCACTCAAGGTACACTCGACTACTCGAGGTAAGGCAAACCTGAACCCGACCTAGGACACTTGTTTCCTTCTTTTGATCCATTCACTTCTTGTTTTCTTCAAAATTTTCTTCACTTCTCGTCATATCTTTTTCTTGCCCTATATCTAAGACATAAAGACAGACATACTGAACACATCACTTCAAAGAAAAATCAAAATGAAAGAAAACTTATTAATGGGTTGCCTCCTATTAAGCGCCCTTATTTAAGTTCTTAGGCTCGACCAAGCTTCTTTCTATCCCGAATCTAGGCTTGATGATGATGCTACCTTGCCTTGATCTTTTGGAACCTTCTTCTTTGTTATCAACTTCTTCAAATCCTTGTAGAGCATGATATTTGGCAATCCATGCATCTTTTTCTTAACTTTCTTGGTTGAATTATGATCTTCCTTTAGCATTTCAGCTCTCACAACTTTCAACTCTTCATAAGACTCTTAATTAAATGAGTCTTCAAGCTCTCCCTCATCTTCTAATAACTTCACACTTTGACTAGGAGGTTTAGGAATCTTCAATTACTTGTACATTACCTTATCAAAATCCAATGTTGAATGTCAACATTCCATTCTTCACATTAATTTAAGCTTTGGCGATAGGTACGAATGCCATTCCTAAGATGATTGACACTCTATCATCTTCTTTTACGTCAAGAACTACAAAGATAATTGGTAAGATGAACTTATCAATCTTGATTGGTACATCCTCCAATATTCCTTCGGATATCTTGGATGATTTGTCCGTCTATAGAGTATCATCTTGACTGGCTTAAGTGTCCCTAGGTTCAATGTCTTGCATAAAGAAAGAAGGATCAATTACACTTATACTTGCTCCAAGGTCACACAAGGCTTCATCTAAACTCCTTTTAGATAAAATTTCTTTGAAGAATTTATCATAAGAGAGCATACCTTTAAGGGCATCCACAAAAGGAATGTTGAGGTTGAGCTTGCTAATGTTCCATGAACTTCTCAAATTTCTTGTCTAGCAAAGCTCTAACTCTATGTTGATGAATGGAAGTGGAGGCTTGAGAGGAGTTGGAGCTAGCACCTTTGGTTGGACTTCTTCGTTGATACCTGCATCTTATCTTGGCTCTTCTTTATCTTCAATGATATATCCCTTTCCCTTGTCTTGTTGAGTAGGCTTAGACTCCCTTGAGGTAGATGCTTCCTTAGAAATATTTAGAGGGACTTCCACTTTCTTGCCAATTCTTAGGGTGATTCAATTCCTTTGCAACTCTCATCTTGAACCATGTTGCAAGTCTCCCTTGGGTTAACTTCAGAGTCTCTGGACAATATTCCTTGAGCTCTACTTGAGGAGGCTTGAGAAGCCAATTGATTCTCCAACATCTTTTGACCTTTGTCAAGAGCTTTAACATTTCTAAATAGTTTCTCCAACATTTGCTTGATTTCCACCTCAAATTTTGGCTTTTGATTGTTGTTTTGCCTTTGATGTGGAACATATGGTTGATCCATTTGGTAAGGTTCCCTTGGTGTTGTTCTGGAGGTGACCTTTTTTGGTTATCATACCCACGATCGGCATAGCATCTATGCTCCTCCTGTAGCCTTAGCTCTTTAATGCTCATGTTGTAGCCTTCACAAGTAGGAATGATGTGATTCACCCTAGAGAATAATTGGCATGAGATGACTTTAACACCAACCACTTCTCTCTTGTTCTTCTATTCAAGCAACTTTTTTTTAACTCATTGACTTGATTAGTCAATGCATTCACCTTAGCATCCCTTGCTACCCCTTCACATACTTTGAACATCTTCCTTTGAGATGAGTATTTTTCAAAATTTTTGGCTTGCTTCTTTAGGAAAGTTCAAGCCTCATCAATGTCCACCTCTACAAATGTACCTCTAGACAATGAATCGATCTTATCACGGTTTGCCTCATCCAAGCCTTTATAAAAGATCTCCAAGAGCACGAGCTTTGGTTCTCTATGGTGAGGGCAATCCAATAGCAAGTCTTTGAACTTTTTCCAACTTTGATACAAGTTATCACCACACTCCATCTTGAAGGATGATATCTTTATTCTCATTTTCACTATCATATTTGGTAGGAAAAACTTGTTAAGTAACTCATGCGATAACTTCTCCTATGAAGTGACACTTCCGGACGGAATGCTTGGTATCATTTTGTCGCGTTGACTCTCAAGGAAAATGAGAATGTTCTTAACTTCAATTCTGATGAATCTGCTCCTATCATCTTCACCGTTTCTAGGAGCTTATTTTAAGTTTCAAGGTGAAGGTGTGGATTCTCGGATGGCCCTCCTCAAAACTGATTTTGCATGACCATTTGAATCAAAGCACTTTTAAGCTCAAAGTTTTGAGGCACATTGTTGCCAAATACAACTCCCGGTGGTGGAATATGCTTAGCCGGATCCATCCTTTCTCCAAGAGTTCTTGGAGCATAAACTCTAGCATTGCCTCTTCTAGGCACCTCTTTACTCATCTCCCCTTGATGCATTACTTCTCTAGCAAGATCTTCTTGATCCAACAAGCAAGCTTCATGATCAATAATCCTTTGTCTTTAAAGCTCTTCTCACTCTAGCTTGAGCCATTTTTCTCTCAACTTTGACCTCTTGATCCATAGCAACTCTTTCATTCTTTTTCTTTCTAGTCTTTCTCAAAGTCCTATCAAGTTCCAGATCAAATGGTGTGAGTTCCTTGTTTGCACTCCTTAGCATACAAATGAAAACCTACAAAGAAAGACATAAACACAAGTGCATCAAAAGTAACAAAACACTCAAACTACTAGCTAACTCTTCTTAAACAAATTTAAGATATCAATAGTTTCCCGGTAACGACACCAAAAACTTGATGTGGGGTAGATAGACTACCTCAAAACCACATATTATTGTAAGTGCACGGCCTTGTCAATGTGAATATATGATTATAATATCAAGGTCGAATCCCAAAGGACTATGTGTATCCTAACTTTGTCTCAAGTTCAACCAGAAAAGCTTGAATGTATAAATAAAATAAAAAGGGTGATCAAGTGATCCAATGCTTAGGTTTGAGGGTAACAAGTAACAAGTTCAAATCTCAATTTGGGAAAATACTAGGATTGGGGCTATTTCACCAAACCATAGCTAGAAGCATGTTCAATCATGTTGTGTTCAATCAATGAGGAGAGTATAAGTCACAAATACTAATGTAGCTTGATATAAGATATGTTTTGTCAAAGCATTTGTCTTGGTCAATTAGTGAGTATCACATGGTGTTTTCTATTTACACACTATTTGATAAAGCTTAACAACAACTTACGACTACATTAGACAATGCAAGTATCACATGGTGTTTGTTATTTGCTTGTATCCTATAACATAACCATAGTTTAGATATTCACAAGACAAGTAAGTTGGTCATCCTTTCGGCCCTTACCAACATTACTCAAGCAACATAGGTATTACAACATCGCGCAATCATACTTGTATTACTTATCGGTCTCAACTAAGATGATTGATCCATATATCTCTCATTTCAGCTTGGAAATATACAATGTGATATGGAAACAATCTAAGTTATCTCTATTCTATCATCCAACATTCAAAATAAGCCCAAACATGAAATAAATTATAGATGAATTCAAAACCTCATATATGCTACTAAACATGCATATGATTCTCTAACAAATCATTAACACAATATAGAACCCACTAGACTAAGGAAGCTATGGAGATACATTATGGGGCATTAGGAAAGAGAAGAATAAAGGCATAAACTATATTGGAAAGGCTAAGGAAGGATTCAGTTGAAGATGCGAAGGCATGCACGTAGTTTACTATTGATCTCGGACCGACACAGTCATGCACCTCGACCGAGATGGCTCACTGGGTTTGGATCGAGGTCGACAACCCACAACCCAAGGGGAATAAGATATTATTTGACCTAAAATTCTTCTATAAGAATGGAAGGTGAATGTGAAGTTAGGGAGGCTGGATCTACGGAAATCAACGACGGTTAGGAAGACGGCTATTGGAAGGAAATATCTAAGGAATGATTGCTTAGAATTCAAGGAAGAAGGGAAGACAAGTTGTAAGGTTTTCTTGGGAAGTCGTTAGCGGGTTGTTATCATACTTTGTGGAACACATTGCTAGATACAATTGTTGTTTTGTGCTTTTGATTATTGAGAAACCTTTATTAGGTGTTTTATTCTCTTTTCTTGATATTTTATTTGATTGCTTGATAATAATGATTGTTGGCTAAAACCCTAGCGATTATAGGGTGATTAGTTGAAGGTTGTGGTATAGACGATGAAAGAATGAAACATTATGTGAGTGGACCTTGAAAGCTTGAGTTTAACCTAAACCGAAACCCATCTCGGGTTGTTCTTGGAGTCATCTCGACCGAGATCGATAAGAACTACACGAGATCGTCCACTGCTTTGCAGATCTTGAGTTTAGGTTATAAGTTGCCAAATCCTATCCTTGTTGAACTTTTTCTAGTTTACATGCAAGCCTAGGATGAGGCCTACCCGGTGATTCCTTTGCTTGTTTACCGATGATGATGAGTGTTATGTAATAAAGGTTTATCCTTTATTGGGGTTTGGGTGTGCCTTCATCCTACCTTTGAGAGTTAGCCTGAGACTTACCCGGTGATGGTTAGTTCTGTTCCCTTAGGCGGTGTGTTGGTTTGAGTTGATAGTACGTTTTCTTAGTTCCTTGAGACTTACCCGGTGATAGGAGCTTTGGCTTGGGAAAGTGGATAGGGAGACTTACCCGGTGATCTATTCCATCGTAAAAATACCTTCCCTCAGCAAACCTCGGCTTTGTCTACGTTTATCCTTGACAAATCTTGAGTCCAAACCACAACTGAATACTTTGATCTATAGAATCTGCGTTCCCCAATCATATTATATCCTTGTCTTGTTTTTGATCAGTGTTATTGCATGTTCTGAAGTTTGATTGCCTTGCTGTATTTATTCTCACCAAATCCCTGAGATCGACTCTGAAATATTAGCCCTTACTATGATATATCCGTACACTGAGGGTTTGTTTATCCTTAGGTCTATAATTCAAGATATAAGTTTAAAGTTTTTTCTGCATACACCTTTTGGAGCGAACAAGTTTTTGGCGTCGTTTCTGGGGATTTGGTCAAGACCAAATACAGTGTACGGTTGTCCGAACTTGAAAGCTTCTCGCTTTGCTACTGATCATTCTACTTGAGTGTTCTCGTAGGGTCTTTTCTTAGGTTTATGTGAAGAATAAGAGCTGGTAAAGAAATCGTTCCATACGACCCTGAACCAGAAAAGACTTACAAGAGAAGGTTGGAAGAAGCTAAGAAAATGGTTGTGGCGAACAACGAAGGAGATCTACGAGTTGAGTTGAATGAGGCTCTCGATCGAGTAAGAGAATGAGATGAAGCCCTCGTAAGAGAAAGAAATGAAGCAATTGCTAAAGAGGAAAAACTTATGGCCGACATGGACAAATTAAGAGAATCAGTTCGGCTAATCAATGAAGAAAGAAATGCTAGAGCTGCAGCAAACCCACTGGCACCTCTTATAGCTAGTGTCACCTCTTGCGCCTAACCCTCTACCAAGGGTTGAGAGAGTTGATCCAGTTGTTGTAGTACCACAAACATTGGGTCAAAGGATGGATCATGTTCAGCACACGCGCCGTCCTGGCGTGATAGTCGATCTAGATGAGCATGACTATGGGTTTCGACCCCAAGTTATTACTACGATCCGCCAAAACCAGTTTGAGAGGGAATCTTCGCATCAACATTTACAAGACTATGAAATTCTCTTGGAGAACTTGAAACCTACAGGTGTGGAAAATAATAACTATAAATTGCGGCTTTTCTATTTCTCTTTGAAGGATAGGGCGTTAGCATGGTACCAATCTCTTCCAGCTAGAAGAGTGAGCACATGGGAGGAGATGTCTTCGGAATTCCTCACCAAGTTCTTTCCGCCATAAAAAATGGCGGAGTTGAGAAGTAAAATCAATGCCTTTGTTATGAAGGACAACGAAAGCTTGTACAAGTCATGGGAGATGTTCAATGACCTCCTATTGGATTGTCCTCATCATGGGGTTCCAAAGCTTGAGCTACTGGAAATTTATTTCAAGGATTTGGACGGAGAAACTAAATTCAAACTCCAATTCCTTTCAGCCGGAACGTTCATGGATATGAGAGTGGATGATGCTTGGGAGTTGTTGAGAAACAAGCTCAGATTGTTGGGAAATACTCCCAACGAACGGCCACTAATGGAGGTCAAGGCTCAAGACCTCAAGAGTTGAACCTTACCTCATCTAGCATTAATCAAATCAATGCTCTCAACAATGAGATGAAAGCTTTGAAGGAGCTCTTGAAGACACAAGCTCAACAACCCAAGGAGCAAGATGTGGGCTATGTAGGAAGAGGAAATCGTCAAGGGAATAGGAACAACAACAACTACCACAACAACAAAAACAACCGAAATTACAACAATTGGAGATTCAATCAAAATAATTCCGGTAACCCCTATTCCCATGCTGAAAATGCACTAACCCCTCATTCTTCTTCTCCTTCTTCTTTTGTTCCTTTGAAAAGTCAGGAACCGTCATCAAGTTCGAGTCAGCCACCAAAGGACAAATTGGAAGCTTTGATTAAGGTGTTGGTGGGAAAGATGAGTGGATTGGAAAGTATAGTTACTTCAATTTCTAAGACACAAAAAGCCTTAGAAAATCAAGTATTTAGCAAGGCCGGAGAAGTTCCTAGAGATCAAGAGAAGCTTCCCGGAAGAACGGAGAATAACCCGAAGGGCCAAGTCATGGTGATTACCACAAGGAGTGGTGTGAAGACAACTGATCCAATACCTCGATCAAACGAAGATGTGAAGCAGCCCGTCTCGACCGAGGTGATATCTGGGTCAACCGAGGAGAACACAACAAGAGGTCACCTCGGAAAGGATCTCGACAGAAATACTTTTGGGTCAACCGAAGTGAAGGAAAAAGAAGAAGTTTACGTACCTCCTCCTGCTTACAAGCCTCCACTACCGTTTCCACAGTCTAGAGCGAGATCACGTCTAGACAAGCATTTCGGTAAGTTTCTAGACCTTATGAGTAAACTTCATATTAGCATATCTTCCATTGATGAAATTCTAGATATGCTCGCTTATGGGAAGTTCTTAAAGGAGATCCTCTCTAACAAGAGGAAGCTGAAAGATTTTGGTGAGGTAAAGATGTCCTCTAGGCCATCAAAACTCATTAAGATCATGAAGGAGAAAATGTCACCCAAATTACGAGACACAGGATCATTTTGCATTCCAGTTGGAGTAGGAGAAGTCACATATGATGCACTATGTGATCTAGGAGTAAGTGTGAGCATCATCCCACTTGCATTGTGTGAGAAAGCCGGTTTAGGGGAGCCTAAACCAATGAAGATGACGTTGTACATGGCGGATCGATCAATCACTCGACCCATTGGCGTGTTAGAAGACATTCCAGTAAACATTCCTATAGATTTTGTGGTATTGGACATTCCTGCAGATTATCCAGTCTCAATCATTCTTGGGAGGCCGTTTCTTACAACCTCTGGTTGCTACGTGGATTGCAAGAACGCCAAATTGTCTTTCAACATCAGGGAAGAACATGTTGAATTTGTACTGTCAGCCTTAATGAAAGGTCAAGGCCTTGAGGAGAACATCTACAACATCTATGACGAGGAGGAATCACGAGAATTGGTGAGCTCTATCCTTAATAAAGATCATCTTGAAAAAACATTTGAGATTTAATACGAATGAGAAATGTTGGATGTTTCTTGTGCTACAGATATAAAAAGTTTGGAAGCCCCGGAAGAAGATCCAAAGGCTGAAGGAATTGAAGAAAGAACGAAGGATTTTCTCAACCTCGGACTAGGTCTTGACCGAGACGCTTTTAAGGGGAACGACATACACGGATCCTCGAATCTTCCTAGTTCGATGATTGTGAACTTTGAAAACACTAGCCCTGACCCTTCCAAAGCCTTACAAGACAATGCTAGGAATGCGAAACCACCACTTCGCAAGATGATGGCGAAAGTTGCAAAGATCTACAAAGAAGGCAAAGAAGTGGAAAAACAAGCATATATTACTCGGAAAGGACTCAAAGAAGGAGAATTTGTTCTTCTTTTAGATTATCACTTTCACCTCATCCTCAATAAACTGAAATCTACATGGACAAGACCTTCTATTATAAAGAATGTTTTTCCTCATGGTGCACTTGAAGTATGGGGTGAACATTACGGAACCTTTAAGGTCGACGGGGATAGACTGAAGAAACACATACTGGAGGTCCCGGTTGAGGAGATAGCATCCATGCATCTCACATGAGCATACGCAGTTAGGTCCAACTAGAGACCTTAAATCAAGCATTTCTTGGGAGGCAATCCAAGGTATTGCTTTCTTTTCATGCTTTCTAGGATAGTTAGTGTAGTTTGTGCGTTTTGTGTATCCATAATAACAAGAACTAGATACCACTCAAGAGAATCATCAAAGGGGAAGCATATGGATAGAGCTACAATTCGAGAATCTGGAGAAGGTGAAAAAAAATTAAGGTCATCTCGGACGCCATCAGATCATCTCGACCGAGACACATCTAGGCCAACCGAGATGAGAGCAACAAGGAGTCACCTCGGTCATTGACAACTATCTCGGCCGAGATGCAGTTAGATTCTTCGATGGGTATAAAATGGGAAAAAAACTTTCTCTCTCTTCACCCTTCTTCTCCCCCGACGCAGTCTCGACCGAAGCCTCACCCTAATCTTCAAACGCTTTGTTTCTTTCTCGTTTTTGACGATTCTTGGATCTAAATCAACGGTAAAGACACAACATTAACTTCTCTAACATCAAACTCCACTTCAATCCACCGCAATCTACTGAAATCGGGTAATTTTGTTCGAGACCCCTTTTTCGCATTTTGGTCGATTTTGCTCGATATTGGGAATTGTTGTTTGTTTGGTGTGTTGGAATTGAATGAGGAACCCCTTAGGAGGTTTTGGGTAGTGAAATTTGGGAAATAGCTTACAGGTTTGTGATTTCGATCGAAGTGCTGCCCGTCTTGGTTGAACCCAAGCATCTCGACCGAGATACCCTCAAGAACAACCCGAGATCAAACCCTAAAAACTGAAAAAATCCGCCGTTCAAACCGACAACTAGCAATCCGTGACCGCCCCGATGATGGAAACCATCCCCCCTCACCTCCTACACCACCACAAGTGCCGATCATCCTTGGTCAGTTCCAAAAAGATTATGATCGGATATGCTCCTGACAAGTTATAGCCCCCGTGTTACGTTGATGTGGAGGACTTTAAAGGCCTCCATGTCGTCGATAATCTGTAGAGGATGATCTCCTTGGTTGGTCTTGAGCAGTTTATGACCATCCGAGCACCGGCTTATCTGGAGCCGACATTTGAGTTCATCAGCTCCGTCACTCACGTGCCGGAACACAAAGGAGTAAAGTTTAGGCTGATGAACAAGGGGTATGCCTTCATAGTAGAGAACTTCGGGGCGATGTTCGGTTTCTCACCACCCACCGTAACCGATTTTCCCTCGAGGTGAGATGCACGAGCATTTTGGAGCAACATTGCCCATATTACCTCAAGTTGAGCATTGGCAGCCGGGTGACTCTAAAGAGAAGAACATTTACCATGTTTCTTTCCGGATTGCTCACAGGATTATGAGCGAGATGTTGCTCGCTCGCACGGAGACACCGCAGAAGATCCGTCAGGGTGAGTTACTTGCTCTTTTCTGTATGACTACAGGTGGTATACCAGATTTTGCCACCATGCTGGTGGAGGAAATGCACAAGGTCAAGTACAAGAAGAAGGGTGACATTTTCTTCGGAGGACTAGTGACTTATATTCCCAACGTTATGGACATCAACCTCTCCGCATGCACATTGGCCGCTGAGGCCAAACCATTAGGATTGCAAGAGTTCATTACTCGTCGAGTCTTGGTTCCTAGAGGTTGTGGTCCACCATACGTGGCCATGCCTTGGGAAACCAAGGCTCCGAAGGGGATCCCTTGGTCTCCACAGTTCACTATCACCGACCCGATTAACTAGTTGAGGATCTGGCAGTCCTTTGTGCGGGATGCAGAGATTGCTGCAGAGTTTAGGACATATAGCGATGAGGAGGATGGTGGAGTGCCTATGGACACTGGGACGGACACTTCTGGTCCGAGTGCCCCGGTTATTGAGCTAGTGGACGATGACGAGGAGACGGAGGACGACCATCCTGCCCTGGAGACTCCAGCACTAGAGATGCCACAACACCGACAGCGCCACCACCGCGATCCCGAGGCCCACCGGAGGATTGACGATCTCACGCGCCACATGGAGCAGCCACTCCGTACTATGCGTACAGATACGGGGGAGCGCCTCGATGCTCAGACTAGAGAGATCAACGCTATGAGGCGCTCGACAAAGGAGAGCCGTCAAGATCAGTGCCAGATGATGGAACTACAGATCCAGCATTTGATGGGCCATCCATTCGACCCCTTCTTGTACCCGTTCCACCCACCTCCTCCTCTGAATGCATGATCCAGTATTCCACGGAGCCGCTACTTTATTTTCTCTTCTTATTTTTCAATTCTGCATTTGACATTGTAAGTGCTTTTCTCTAGACTTCTTATACCCATCAGGACGATATGTCCTAAGTATGGGGTGCTTTGAGATATTGGGTCTGTAATAACCGACTTATGTGCTTATGACTATTCCTACTACTTCCACTATATGCTTTGAGGTTATACTGTACATTACATGCATTACATCAGGATTTTTGATCGAAAAAACGTGCAAAACTAGCTTTAAAATTTTTTTGTCTCGACTGAAATGACTTATGGTCAACCGAGGTGACCACAACAGGAGCTTACCTCGGTCAAGTACGTTGTTTGCCCATAAAGCATCTCGACCGATATGGGTTTCGAAAACATGAAGTTTCAGAAAATTTTGTGCTTCAAAGTTGGATATGATCCAAATGATGAAAACTGTTTGCTGAATGGTTTTTATGATCTCTATGTGTTTGAAATAATTTACGATATAATTAAGGTATGATTAATTTGTTTCAAATTTGAGCATGTTTAGTGAGTTGTTTTATCCAAGTCATGTTGAATTTGAAAGTTGAAATTGCTTTATAAATTCTCTCACATCCTCATTGGAATTATTGAGGCAATTCGTTACTCTTTCTTCCTCTTCTTGATCATGCTTTTAGCCCCTCATTGATATATGTTTGCTATAAGAGCCTTAGTCTTTGGAGCCTAGATGAGCTAGAGTGTGCTTAGCCTTGACACAGTCAGCCGTCCCTGCGCACCACCTTGGCCGCCCCTGCGTCTAGGCGCCCTTGCGCCTCAGGCTAGCCGCCCCTGCGGCTCTGGCTGTGTGCAGCCGCTTTCGTTGACTCTTGACTTATGCTTTGCGGCTGGCTTCTCTTATAAGCCTCCTTAGACTTCAGAAGAGGGGTTTCCTTACCTCTTTTCAGCTTCTTCTTCATCCTCACGTTCTTCCTCTTCTCCTTCTTCTCCTTTGATCTTCTTTGATCTCTTCTTGCTTGTGTGAGTGAGTTTTTGAGAGTTTGGAAGTGTTCTTGGTCTTGGATGCTCTTGTAGATAATGCTGAAGGTTGTTGGAGTTGTGTTGAGGTGATAGACGAGCTGATGCTCCATAGTTGCAGCCTAGGTTGGTGTGGTAAGCTCCTTCTCCTCTTCTTTCTTTCTCTCTTCTCCTTTGCTTCTTATCTTTCTCTTTAGCTTAGGAAGCACAAGTTTGGACTTGTGTTGGATCTTTCCCAGCCTTTTGATGATCATATATGTGTGTATGTGCATAAATGTTGTTGTGGTGTGTTGAAGAACTGAAGAGAGTCGAGAAAGGGATCGAAGAGAGGTCGGGACCAACCCTCTGCACAGTTGGCCGCCCCTGCGCCTGTCCTGAGCCGCACCTGCGCCTGGTGTAGAGCCGCCTTTGCGCCTTTGGTGAGCCGCCCCTGCGCCTCACTGGATTGGCTAGTGTGTTCTTACTTCTGTTGGTGCATACCTTGTTGGTATGTCTTCCTTCCTTCCTTTCCTTTGGCCTTGGCTTAGTTGATAGCTAGGTTAGGGTGGTTAGGATGAGTTGTATGATAGAGATGTGCCTTAGGCACTTGTGTTGATGTTGAGGGTATGCTATAGGCATATGTGATCTTGTTATGATCTTTAGGTTGTAGGTTGGTTCTGGTTATGGAGACGAGTCTCCTAACCCTTTCAGGTTGTGATGTTGTGTGCCTTGCTCTTGCAGGCGTTGGTTTCTTCCCCAAGAGGAAGCTGTGATGTGGTAGAGGATACGAGTGTATCAGGTAAGTCCATAGGACTTACTTAGTGTACGGTTATGGATTGTATGATTGTAATGGCTGTGTGTGTTCATATGATTGTGCATTTATAACCTAAACCGAACTAGGATGACCATTCATTACATTTATATGGCCCAAGTGTATTATAACGGGCGGTAACCACCGGTCTCCGCCTGCTGGGTAGGAGGAGGTGCCCTGAAGATGATCTCATAGGAGGGGACGAGTGAAGGTCACCCCATGCAAAACTCCTGTGTTACATTAGATGGGACGGGGTTCTTGAGGCTCCTCGTGTTAGAAAAGAAGTTGAATTAGTAATGGAATAACGTAATTAAAGATAATAAATGGATGTGTGTGGCATTGCATGTATGAGATGCTGATATGTGTTTGTGCTATTACTTCATGTTTATCTATTGTTGTAGCTAACGGTGTATACCGTGTTGTAGATGATCTGCAGGTTAGGAAGACTGTAGAGTGAGTCCGATGGTGTGACTAGCCGAGGACTTCTGTACATTAGGATGCGTGGGTTGGGGATCTTTTGTATCAATTGATGTTGTTGTTATGGTTTTGTACTCGGCTTTGAGTTTGTAAACTCTTTTGATGTATTATACAACTTTTATGTATTTGTTTTTACTCTACTTGTGCCTTGTTGTAAGATCCAATGAACTTGTTGTCAAGCTAGGGTCAGGATCCATTGTGAGATCCTAGCCCAATGTAGCATTCCGAGTCCAGCGGATTCGGGGTGTTACAGAGTTGGTAATAGAGCCTTAGGTTGACAACAATGGCACTTGCTATCTGCAATAAAGGTAGAGTGGATAAATAAACAAGACCCACATGAGGTCTGATTTTTAAAAAGCTTTTGGTTTTAAAGCGAGTACAGATGTTTTTGGGATAGTGTGTACAGAAGTCGTCACCCATCTGAGGATCTCGATAGTATATATATATATAGATAGATAGATAGATATCTTTTATGTGATGATATGTGTGCATGTATTATTAAGTAGTATATATATATCTATACATATGGCCTATATAGAGCCTTATACGTTAGGTGTGCATACCCCGCAAATGGCTCGGACTAGAGCTACTGCTGTAGGCAGAGGTAGAGGTACACCACCTCTTCCTCCAAGAGAAAGGAGACAGAGACCAGCTCCCGCTGCAGATCCACCAGTGGTGGAGGAGGCTCAGGAGGAGGTTGCTGAGAGCTTTGTTCCAACAACGAGGAGTGATGGATCCAGGAGACATTAGTCACATCGAGCCCAGACAGATTGTTCAGATCGTGTTTCTATGGGAGGACCTGAGTTCAGAGAGTATCTCAGGCAGTTTGAGGAGGCCATTAGAGCTGGTCGACGAGCCCCAGACCTACCAGGGCAGGAGGGATTATCTAAGGAATCCCATGGAGCTACTCAGGTGCCAGCTATGCCGGCACGTGCTGCTGAGGTTGCTCGAGCTGTAGAGGAGACTAGAGGGCCTCGACCAGATACTTGGTTGAAGGCATTCCATCAGTAGGGAGTACCACACTTCTCTGGGGAGATCGGCCTAGAGACTGAGGTGTGGATTGGGCATGTAGACTCAGCCTTAGAGTCTATTCATTGCCGAGAGGATAGAAGAATAGAGTTAGTATAATCTCTATTCCGTGACCTGGCACATCAGTGGTGGAGGACAGTTAAATCACGATTTACCAGCTATGAGCAGATGAGAACATTGTTGAGGGAGCAGTTCTGCCCTGCCTCATTGAGGAGGGAGAAGCTGCAGGATTTTGTGGAAGTAGGCTTTGAGGATGTACCTATTACAGATGCTATTCGCCGCTTCTGGACCGAGTTAGCTTTGTTGGGTCCAGCTGCACCTTCTGAGGACCAACATGTGTACCTATTTTCCCGACGTCTGAGGGAGAGCACACGTTCCTACATGGCGGGATTTCATTGTGACTCTTTGGCAGACTACCAAGATCGGGCCTCTGCTTATGAGAGAGAGAGGGCCAGCCAGAGGAGGACCTCTCAGACCGGACGGTCTGAGAAGAGACAACGTACGACACCGACTGGTGCAGGAACATCTGGATTCGGGCAAGGCCAGACTTAGGGCCGCTCGAGTATCCCAGTGTTTGCACAGACTACTGATAGAGGCCGGCAGTGTTACAACTGCGGGGCCTATGGGCATATGAGGGCTGCTTGCCCTAGAGCACCGCTGACTTGCTTCTCGTGCAGGAAGCCAGGACATATAGCTACGTTTTGCCGTCAGGGCAAGGCGCCATCATAGCAGGGTTCTTACCCTGCAGGTGCAGCAGGAGGTGAGTAGAGGCTGCCTCAGCATCAGGGACAACAGAGGGTCCCAGGGACACCTGCTACTCAGGGTTCAGCTCCTGGACCGAGTAGAGGTAGAGGTAGAGAGGCTAGCACTAGTGATGCCCGAGGAGTTCGAGGCCGTGCTTTTGAGTTGAGGAGTGTTGAGGAGCCGTCAGCACCAACTACTACAAGTACCATTTTATTATATGGTTTACGTGTTAGAGCTTTATTTGATACTGGTGTTATGCATTCATTTATTTCTGCTTCTTGTGTTGAGCGTTTGAGTTTGTCTACCATAGAGGGGGCACCCTTTACTATAGGGTTACCTGATGGTAGTAGGGTCAGAGGTACCCAAGAGATACATAGTTGTTGACTTCTTAGTCATGCCTTTGATGCATGAAGAAGTCATATTAGGTATGGATTGGATGCGTAGACACATTAGGTATGGATTGGATGCGTAGACACATTAGGTATGGATTGGATGCGTAGACACGAGTCCCTACACTTAGGGACTCGTGTACTACTTGTTGACTTCTTAGTCATGCCTTTGATGCATGAAGAAGTCATATTAGGTATGGATCGGATGCGTAGACACCGTGCAGTGTTAGATGTGGGTAAGAGAACTGTTACAGTCTCTACCGACTTAGGTCCGATAGAGGTCTTCCGGGGTTGGGACCTTGGGAAGACAAGATCTGTTATCAGTGCTGTACGAGCCGCTAGACTGATTGCACAGGGATGTGATGCCTTTTGGTGATACGCCATGAAGGATGGAGAGAGTCCAGCTTTGGAGGACATACCGGTGGTCTGTGAGTTCACAAATGTATTTGCAAAGCCATCTAGCTTGCCACCTCAGAGGAGCGTAGATTTTGGCATTGACTTAGAGCCTGGCACGAGACCCATCTCGAAGGCCCCATACCGTATGACACTTGTCGAGATGTTGGAGCTGAAGAAGCAACTCGAGGAGTTGGCTGAGAAGGGATTCATACGCCCTAGCGTTTCACCATGGGGTGCACCGGTCCTCTTCGTGTGGAAGAAGGACGGATCGTTGAGACTATGCATAGATTACAGAGAGCTGAACAAGGTGACCTTCAAGAACAGATACCCATTACCTCGTATTGATGATCTACTTGATCAGCTACAGGGAGCAACAGTCTTCTCCAGAATAGACTTGCGTTCAGGATATCACCAGCTGAGGGTGAGAGAGGAGGATGTGCACATGACGGCATTTCGTACCCGTTATGGACACTACGAGTTTGTAGTGATGCCATTTGGACTGACGAATGCCCCAACAGTATTCATGGAGTTGATGAGCAGCATCTTCATCGACTTCCTGGACCAGTTTGTGGTGGTTTTCATTGATGACATCATGGTGTATTCTCGTAGTAGAGAGGAGCAAGCAGGACACTTGAGGACGGTTTTGCAGATTTTGAGAGATGGAGAGTTGTACGCCAAGCTCTCTAAGTGCGAGTTTTGGATGTCTGAGGTTGCTTTCCTTGGACATATCGTCTCCGCCGATGGGATCATGGTTGATCCGGCGAAGATCGAGTCTATTGCTGCTTGGACGACACCGACGAACGTCAAGAAAGTGCGTAGCTTTCTTGGCTTAGCCGGTTATTACAGACATTTTGTGGAGGGATTTTATGTGATTGCCCGTCCACTGACGAGTCTTCTGAGGAAGAGTACCAGATTTGTATGGACCGACCAGTGTGCTCAGAGTTTTGAGGAGTTGAAGAGGCGTTTGACTTTTGCTCCTGTCTTAGCACAACTAGAGGGTTCTGATGATTTTGTGGTCTATAGTGATGCATCCAAGCTAGGCTTGGGATGTGTGCTGATGCAGAGTGATTGCATATGCGTCTCGACAGTTGAAGACGTATGAGGAGAACTACCCGACTCATGATCCGGAGTTGGCAGTGGTAGTTCATGCATTGAAGATCTGGAGACATTACCTGTACGGTGCTACATGCCAGCTCTTCACAGACCATAAGAGTATGAAGTATATTTTCACACAACGGGAATTGAATAACTGCCAACATCGATGGCTTGAGTTGATCAAGGACTTTGACCTTGAGATTTTGTATCATCCTAGCAAGGCGAATGTGGTAGCTGACGCCTTGAGCAAGAAGGCGCCTCGAGAGAAGGCGATTGCTAGACTTACTTTACAGCCTCAGCTTCAGAGGTATCTAGCTTGGCTAGAGATAGACATCCAGTTTCCTGATGAGGATGCCCAGTTGTATGCTTTAGAGGTTCTACCTGGTCTGTTGGACGAGATCCAACAGAAGCAGGGGACCTGCCCGACCTTGGCGAGGATTAGAGATAGGATGTCTCGCGGAGAGGCACCCCAATTCACTATTGGGGCAGATGGAGTTATGAGGCGATATGATCTTATCTGTGTTCCTGCAGATATAGAGCTGAGACAACGGATATTATAGGAGACTCACTGTACACCTTACTCAGTACACCCTGGTACGAGTAAGATGTACCATGATGTGAGACGTTCATTTTGGTGGGGAGGGCTGAAGCCCAATGTAGCCAGATTTGTGGCTCAGTGTGCGACCTGTCAGCAGGTCAAGATAGAGCATTTCAGACCTGGAGTTGAGCTCCATCCACTGCCAGTACCGCAGTGGAAGTGGGAAGACGTCTCTATGGATTTTGTGACCGGGTTGAGGGCCAGTAGGAGCTTTGATGCCATTTGGGTGATTGTTGATAGACTGACAAAGACGGCACATTTCATTCCCATTAGAGAGACGTGGCCCGTGAGTAGATTAGCTGAGGAGTACAATAGACAGATAGTGAGACTCCATGGGGTACCGAGGACGATCGTTTCTGATCGTGATGGACGATTCACATCAAGATTCTGGCAGCAGATTCAGACTGCTTTGGGGATGAGTCTACACTTCACGACTGCGTTTCACCCCCAGACAGATGGTCAGTCAGAGAGGACCATTCAGACCCTAGAGGACATGCTACGAGCCTGTGTGTTGGATTGGGGACAAGGATGGTCTGATTACCTCCCACTCATTGAGTTGTCATAAAACAACAGCTGGCATGCATCTATAGGGATGGCTCATTATGAGGCACTGTATGGACGTAGATGTCGTACACTGTTATGTTGGGATGAGCCTAGTAGTGTTAGTGGGATAGCGCCAAAGCAGATTCAGGATGATATGGCTCGAGTAGTACTGATCAGAGAGAGGATGATGGCTGCACAGAGTCGCCAGAAGTCGTATGCAAACAAGAGGCGTCGACCTCTAGAGTTCAGGGTAGGAGCTCATGTCTGGTTGAGAGTATCCCCGACGCGAGGCGTCAGACGTTTTGGCTTAAAGGGGAAGCTGAGTCCCCGATATGTCGGTCCTTTTGAGATACTAGATAGAGTTGGATGAGCAGCTTACAGATTAGCTTTGCCTCCCAGGCTAGAGGGTGTTCACCCCGTATTTCATGTGTCTCAGCTGCGGGAGTACATACCAGATCCGAGACACATTGTGAGTTATGATGATCTGGTGGTTGAGCCGGACCACACGTTTATAGAGCACCCTATTGCAGTCCTAGAGCGAGGTGTGAGACGCTTACGTTCGAAGGACATTCCTATGTTGAGGATACAGTGGTCTAGACGAGGACCAGATGAGGCTACCTGGGAGACAAAAGATAGTATCCAGAGTTCTATGTTGAGTTAGATGCACCCATAGGATCCACGAGTAGATCTTAGTGCCTTCTTGGTGAGTGCCTGTTATATGTTTATGTGATATGTTGTGTTTCCGTGCTAGTTTTTTGTGCATATGATCTGTTAGATCCTGTTTGCGAGCACGAGATAGGAATAGCTGGAGATGATTCTTTCCTCCATGCTTTGATGTGTGTTAGGATTAGCAGGAGATGGTTCTTCCCTCCATGCTACCTTTGATGGACATAGTGTGAGTGGAGATAGTTTTCCTCCACATAGTAGTGTTAGGTGTACGTGGTGGCTGGAGACGGTTTTCCTCCATGCCAGTGTGTTATGGTTAGTGTTTGGCTAGAGATGATCTTCCTCTAGATATAGAATTCTGATGCTGGAGATGTGATACCTCCATGCTGTGCTGAGGATATGGAATGTTATAGGCTGTGACCTGAGGTTCTTGAGGAGAGTGTTACCTCGGCTTATGGGTCCGAGAGGTCTTGGGTTTTTGCAAGTTTCGGGACGGAACTTGTTTTTAGGGGGGTGAGATGTAAGAGCCTTAGTCTTTGGAGCCTAGATGAGCTAGAGTGTGCTTAGTCTTGACCCAGTCAGCCGCCCCTGCGCACCACCTTGGCCGCCCCTGCGTCTAGGCGCCCTTGCGCCCAAGCTAGCCGCCCCTGCGGCTTTGGCTGTGTGCAGCCGCTTTCGTTGACTCTTGACTTATGCTTTGCGGCTGGCTTCTCTTATAAGCCTCCTTAGACTTCAGAAGAGGGCAGCTTCTTCTTCATCCTCACGTTCTTCCTCTTCTCCTTCTTCTCCTTTGATTTTCTTTGATCTCTTCTTGCTTGTGTGAGTGAGTTTTTGAGAGTTTGGAAGTGTTCTTGGTCTTGGATGCTCTTGTAGATGATGCTGAAGGTTGTTGGAGTTGTGTTGAGGTGATAGACGAGCTGATGCTCCATAGTTGCAGCCTAGGTTGGTGTGGTAAGCTCCATCTCCTCTTCTTTCTTTCTCTCTTCTCCTTTGCTTCTTATCTTCCTCTTTAGCTTAGGAAGCACAAGTTTGGACTTGTGTTGGATCTTTCCCAGCCTTTTGATGATCATATATGTGTGTATATGCATATATGTTGTTGTGGTGTGTTGAAGAAGTGAAGAGAGTCGAGAAAGGGATCAAAGAGAGGTCGGGACCAACCCTCTACACAGTTGGCCGCCCCTGCGTCTGTCCTGAGCCGCACCTGTGCCTGGTGTAGAGCTGCCCCTGCGCCTTTGATGAGCCACCACTACGCCTCACTGGACTGGCTGGTGTGTTCTTGCTTCTGTTGGTGCATACCTTGTTGGTATGTCTTCCTTCCTTCCTTTCCTTTGGCCCTGAGTTAGTTGATAGCTAGGTTAGGGTGGTTAGGATGAGTTGTATGATAGAGATATGCCTTAGGCACTTGTGTTGATGTTGAGGGTATGCTATAGGCATATGTGATCTTGTTATGATCTTTAGGTTGTAGGTTGGTTCTGGTTATGGAGACGAGTCTCCTAATCCTTTCAGGTTGTGATGTTGTGTGCCTTGCTCTTGCAGGCGTTGGTTTCTTCCCCAAGGGGAAGCTGTGACGTGTTAGAGGATACGAGTGTATCAGGTAAGTCCATAGGACTTACTTAATGTACGGTTGTGGATTGTATGATTGTAATGGTTGTGTGTGTTCATATGGTTGTGCATTTATAACCTAAACCGGACTAGGATAACCATTCATTACATTTATATGGCCCAAGTGTAT
Organism: Fagopyrum homotropicum; assembly: GCA_033239125.1. NCBI lineage: Eukaryota > Viridiplantae > Streptophyta > Magnoliopsida > Caryophyllales > Polygonaceae > Fagopyrum > Fagopyrum homotropicum. Next base: position 118,360,161 of record BSWB01000003.1, read on the forward strand.
TATAACGGGCGGTAACCACCGGTCTCCGCCTGTTGGGTAGGAGGAGGTGCCCTGAAGATGATCTCACAGGAGGGGACGAGTGAAGGTCACCTCCATGCAAAACTCCTGTGTTACGTTGGATGGGATGAGGCTCTTGAGGCTCCTCGTGTTACAAAAGAAGTTGAATTAGTAATGGAATAACGTAATTAAAGATAATAAATGGATGTGTGTGACATTGCATGTATGCGATGCTGATATGTGTTTGTGCTATTACTTCATGCTTATCTATTGCTGTAGCTAACGGTGTATACCGTGTTGTAGATGATCTACAGATTAGGAAGACTGCAAAGTGAGTCCGATGGTGTGACTTGCCGAGGACTTTTGTACATTAGGATGCGTGGGTTGGAGATCTTTTGTATCAGTTGATGTTGTTGTTATGGTTTTGTACTCGGCTTTGAGTTTGTAAACTCTTTTGATGTATTATACAGCTTTTATGTATTTGTTTTTACTCTACTTGTTCCTTGTTGTAAGATCCAGTGAACTTGTTGTCAGGCTAGGGTCAGGATCCATTGTGAGATCCTAGCCCAATGTAGCATTCCAGAGTCCAGCGGATTCGGGGTGTTACATTTGTCTTCCTTTACCTATCCGGGAATATGGAATCAAGAAAGTGAAAAAGAGAGTGAAAGTTGATGTTAAAGGGTGAAGAAGTGTTAGAAAATAATAGGTTTGGGGACGTTAGTCATGAGGATGAGTAACTCGGCACCATTCACAAAGCCGGATGTTTGTGTCTTGCCAAAGTCCGATTGATTGACAGTCCCAACGGGTCATGGTACATCAAGGTTTGAGGCATCTTGAGAAATTGATATTAGCTGATCTTTGAGGCTTCGGTTATTGTGCACCTCTGTCCATGTTCTCAAAAAGTGAAAAATAAAGCAAAATGCTGAAAAGAAGCAAAAAAATCTTGTTGATGAAGTGAAGTTCAAATTTGTGAAGTTCTTATCCTTTTCCTGGATTTAGCACCACAATATCCTTTATACATTCCATCCCTAACACGTTTCTTGACCTTTGATTGAAAGCCCTTGAGACCGTGAGCATGTTGTTTGACTTTGTGGTTTAAACTAGATTATCCATGATTGATTTTGATGAGTATGATTTGCTATACATTTTATGATATCAAGTGCAGTTCAATTAGCTTTCTTATGTCTATAACTTATTTTTCTTATGAATTAATTCTTACTAGCTATGAAGCATTCTCTAAGGGTGATCTATGAGTTGGAGCATACAACCAAAAAGGTTTTCAAAAAAGCTTTTTCGTTGGGTTTTAACTGACAATTATTCCTACTATCTTGTCTCTAAGATTTGAACCTTGCTTGGGGACAAGCAAGAGGCAAGTATGGGGTATTTTGATAGCATGAATTATTTTTTATATTTCGGATATTGTTTTGCCGTTTTCTCATCATAATTTTGCATGCATGTACATGTATTCTTAGTGATTATGTTGTTATTCGTTTACTTTGCAAGAATCGGGATAAACACCACATTTGATTGTATTTGTAGGGATAAGGCATATTTTGGATCAAAATGGAGCATTGATGTCTAAGGAGGCTATGGAGCTACATTATGGAGCATTAGGAAAGAGAAGAAGAAAGGCATAAACTATATTGGAAAGGCTAATGAAGAATTCATTTGAAGATGTGAAGGCATGCACGTAGTTTACTACTGATCTCGGACCGACACAATCATGCACCTCGACCGAGATGGACCACTAGGTTTGGATCGAGGTCGACGGCCTACAACCCAAGGGGAATAAGATATTATTTGACCTAAAATTCTTCTATAAGAATGGAAGGTGAATGTGAAGTTAGGGAGGCTGGATCTGACGGAGATCAACGACGGTTAGGAAGACGGCTATTGGAAGGAAAGATCTAAGAAAGAATTGCTTAGGATTCAAGAAAGAAGGGAAGAAAAGTTGTAAAGTTTTCTTGGGAAGTCGTTAGCGAGTTGTTATCATACTTTGTGGAACACATTGCTAGATACGATTGTTGTTTTGTGCTTTTGATTATTGAGAAACCTTTATTAGGTGTTTTATTCTCTTTTCTTGATATTTTATTTGATTGCTTGATAATGATGATTGTTGGATAAAACCCTAGCGATTCTAGGGTGATTAGTTGAAGGTTGTGGTATAGACGATGAAAGAATTAACCTTTATGTGAGTGCACCCTCAAAGCTTGAGTTTAACCTCAACTAAAACCCGTCTCGGGCTGTTCTTGGAGTCATCTCGACCGAGATCGATAAGAACTACACGAGATCGTTCACTGCTTTGCAGATCTTAAGTTTAGGTCATAAGTTGTCAAATCCTATCCTTGTTGCACCTTTCCTGGTTTACAAACAAGCAAAGGGAATCACCGCTATCACTTAGGTTGAGTGATAGTGTCTTCTTAGGTCAAGCAATCTTTCTTCTTACTCTGGGTTTTATGGTTTTACTCAACCTTAGTTGACAAAACTAAATTTTACTCCGGGTTTCGCACTTCTTCTTACCTTGAGTGAGGCTTCACTCGAGGCTCCTCCCTTGGGGTTTCCTTGCTCCTTTGGCTTCTTGTAAGTGTAAATGCTTGGTTCATTTCCTCCTTTTCTCGTGGATGACTTGATGAGTGTTCCTTGGGATTGCTTAGGATGATCATTTATGCTCCAATTTAGACCTTAAACACATATAAACACAAAACACAATGAGAGTAGACATTCTTTGACATTTAAGACATAATCTAAGATGTAGGTATCTATTACATGCAAAACTAAGGAAAACACATAAAAACACATCTATTGGATAGCATGAAAAATGCTATCAAGTTTGCATACCTAGGTGTTATTTTAGGCTTTTACTTGTGGAAGAAGCTCATAAAGGAGGTCTAATGGGACATTTGTAAGAGATAAAACATGTCATATGTTACAAACTTATTTTTATTGGCCACACATGCTCAGGGATGTCGATCATATGCTTAAGAGATGCTTAGAGTGCCTTAAGACGAAGGCTAAATTAAAGCCTCAAGGACTATACACCCCTTTTCCTACACCTAATGCCCCTTGGGAGGATATAAGTATGGACTTTATTGTAGGCTTGCCTAGGAATAAGAAAGAGAGATACTCTATATTTGTTGTGGTTGATAGATTTTCTAAGATGATTCATTTCATTGCTTTTCATAAGACCGATGATGCTTAAAATGTAGCAAATCTTTTCTTTAGGAAATAATTAGACTACATGGAATGCCTAGGACTATAGTGAGTGATAAGGGTGTTAAAGTTCTTGAGTTTCTTTTGGAAGACTCTTTAGGGTAAAATAGGAACTACGGTGCTTTTGTCAATCTCTATTCATCCTCAAACAAATGGTCAAACCGAACTCACTAATAGGACCTTAACTACTCTTTTTAGGGCTGTTTTGAAAGAGAATTTGTGTACTTTAGAAGAAGCATTGTCACATGTTAAAATTTTCCTATAATCAGACTTTGCATTCTTCTACTTCTCATACTTCATTCAATTGTGTATATGGCATAAATCCTTTAACCCCTTTTGATCTTATACCGTTGACTTTAGAGAGCGAGTAGAAATTTATGCTATGAATCAGGTTGAGGTCATTAAAGAGATCCATGCAAGGATAAGAGCCAAGGTAAAAGAGAAAAGGGATACAAGTAGTGGCAAGGGTGAACAAAGGCTGCAAGAGAGTAAATTTTCAGTCGGATGACCTTGTTCGGCTATACTTGAGAAATGAATGCTTTCCGGAGAGACGCAAGTCCAAGCTCTCTCTTAGGGGTGATGGGCCTTTTAAGGTGCTTCACAAGGTGTGGGGCAACCTATGTCCTAGAGATCCCGAAAGAGTATGTTGTATGTCCTACCTTCAATATAGGGGACTTGAGTCCTTATGTTACTAGTGATGCCCAAGATGATGATACGGGGTTGAATCCTCTCCAAAAAGGTGAGTATGATGAGGGACCATCATCATTGTACCCTACACAAGGACCTATTAACCCTACACAAGGACCTCTTTACTCTCTCTAGGGCAAATGAGATCCAAGAAGAAGCATCTAAGAAAATTGTGATGTTGTCATCACATAGAGCCATGCTTGAGCCAATGGTGTCTACAACCACCCTAGTCCTCCTCACGTCCATATCATCCCCATGGACACGTGATTTTACATCCATTTCCGCCCGATGTACACGTGAGAAGGCCATGCCAGATACTTGAACCATAATGGTCCTTTTGGGAAAAATATATCATTATTGGTAAATTTTATGCAAGATGTTAGAAGTATTATTGCACCTTTAATAACTCTTAGCAATTAAAGGTTGTTTTATTGTTTTGTAATTACTTTTGGTATTTTCATTAACCTTTTTTTTTAGAAAAGAAGGCTTTTAGACATATAAAAGCCTTCCTTAGCATTTCTTTTCAAATATTTGATTAAGTTTAAGACATTTTATATTGATGTTCCCTTTTGACGCCAAAATCCAATCAAAGAGAGAGCATTTGTTTGAAATTTGTGTGTGTTCTAGCTTGGTTGAATCTTTGTTTCTGTCAATCTTCCTAAGATTGGTGCTTCAAGTTCTTCACTTTCCTCCTCCTTGTGCTTGCTTCACCATTGGATCTTGTGTAAGGTTGTATTGTTGATTGAGTTAAGGTAAGACATACGTAAGGATCTTCATCATCCAAGATCAAGGTTATGTCTTTTGACCCCCTTGGTTTTTTTTTTCTTCACTCACCTTGTGTTTGTTTCCGCCTTTTCTTGTCATTTTTGTCTATTCAAAGCTCAATTGTTCTTGTTTATGATTTATGCCAAGTCTTGAAGGAATCATACCATCTAGACCGGACAACAATAAGATATCCCAGTATCACTTATCTGGGTATTTAATAGGATATACGATAGATGCACATCCGGGTATATAGGTTTTTATAGTCGTGCGTATTTGGTGGTTTATATCCCAAATTGATATATGTGGCATCTATTATGTAAATATCTGGGATATTTCCCTCCCCTAATCTTTAGGATTCAAGGTTTAGTTTTTAGAGTTTTTGGGTCTCAATACTCCTTCATCAAAACTCATTCATTCATCGAAACTCTTATCAAAAGAGAGTTTTGGTTTTCATTTTAATTTTAATTTTTTCCATTCTCATTCCTGATTTTATGAAATCCATATCAACAAACCCTTATCAAAATGGCAATGAATAACTTGGTAATTGATGAAGTTTCTTAGACCATCTACAACACAAGTTTCTAATCAATATAATAAAAGTTTTTAAGCTACAATATTAATTGTGCTTAAAATCCATTCTGAAATTTTTAAGATGGATACAAGGAGAGAGAGTTTTGTGATGGTAATAACCAATCAAATTGTGACACATGTCACATTTTGATTCATTCTTATAATGGAAGAATGTGAATCGTGGGATGTTATGTATAATCAATGGTATTGAATTTTGGGCTAATTTGGTTAATATGTTTTTTTGGATTTTAGGTTTAGTAAGTAGGCTTTTTGGTTTTATCTATTAGTAAGTATACCCCATTTTTTTTACTATCTTAACCCTAACGTACATTACAATAATCCCGCTCACCTCTCTCATTTGCCTTCGCCGCCTGGAGTCCTATGGGATAAATTTAGCGATTCTCACTTCGCTCTTCGCAAATCTCCTTCGCTCTTTTCATCGTTCGCATCGTTCTTCTCTTCGCATCGCCCTTCGCTCCTTTGCTTTTCTCTCCTAACGCCGCCGGAGTGCCTCCCCTGCCACCGTTGCTAGTTCCTCTCCCTTCCGCACCTCGGTTCCGACCATCGGCTCGAATGCCAGGTATGCCTGGGGAGGCAAGATCGAGATCTAGATCTACGAAATCTCTCTCATATGTACTCTCAGTTCCAAAAATTTTAGACTATTCTGCATTTGATGATGATCAAGAGTGGTCTCGGTGTTAAGTGCTCGAATGAGGTGGCAACCGCCATCCATGGATCTATCATATTGGCTAAGCCCCTCAATTGAGAGAATCCCTAGCAATGAACACAAAGCGTTGAATTCAATTGGTAAAAGTTAATGCTTGGTTTGTTCTTCTGCAGTTGCTGTTATGAAATCACATGGTGTTTGTTACACCCAAAAATCTCAGAACTCGGGACGTTACTAGTTAGAACCTCACAATGGATCCCGACCTCAGTTTGACAACAATTTTACTAGGATCTTGCAACAAGACACAAATAACGAAACCGAAATTCATAAAACGATATTTAAAGAAGATGAATGCAACACAACGTCTAACTGCCAATAGTACTTAAGAAACATAAAAGTCTATCTGTCTTCATACGATACTAGAAACATAAAAGCAAAACCCAATCCCACTCTAAGGAGTACGGAGATCCGGCTGACCACTACTTCCGGATCACTCAGTTGCTGCTCTAACATGTAGTAAATCTAAAAAACACAACAAAACAACCGTTATCTAGCTATCTAAACATTAGTTAAATGAAAATAGCACACACACACCATAGCAAAACTAACCACACATCATGCTTTCAAACAATCCATTTATTATCTTTACTTAGGTTATTCACACTTACTAATGATACTTATTTTGTGACACGAGAGATTCCCAAATGTCGCCTCCGCTCCCGTGTAACCATCAGGAATGGATCCGATGCATCTCACCTTGTACCTGTATGGTCTGGGTATAGAGAACCTCCCAGTCTCCTGTCAGAGCTAGACAGTGATGTCACGGCCCATTATATATACACTTGGGTCATAAATAATAATAAAGGTCGTCCTAGACATGTTATAATTATTAAGCAATCAACACACACCACTATCATCATTCAGCTAACATCTAGAAACCAGCTAAGTAAGTCGCAAGGACTTACCTAAATCAAATCACAATTCTCTCAACTCAACTCGGTCTACAACCGTAGCTACTCAATCGCCTGTTATACAAGGCAAGTGGATCACAGATACATCCCATATTCTTAGAAGTCTATAACTTCTAAGATGTAAAATCTTCTCAAGAGAAAATTACCAAAATGCCCTCTTAAGGTAAAATGACTATTTTACCCCCGGTCCCGAAACTCCAAGATTTTTCTTTAAATTAGTTTCAAAATCTCCTTTGGAACCTATTTCCACAATCTAGTTCTTGCGGAAAAGTTTGGTAAAGATTTATAAGAGTTACACAAAATTCTTGATTTTCACAAAAAGTCGTTAAGGTCCGACTTTGAGTTAAGATACGAGGCTTGAATAAAAATATAAAAATTTCGAAATAAATCTCTAGATCCTCTATGATATGCATACTAATCATAGGGGCAAAGATCTCTCAAAAATACTCAGCCATAACTTCTACATAAATCTCTAAAGTTGGAATAAAAGCTAGAATTTCTATACTTCCAAATTTTCCTCTATTGTAAAAACTGTTCAACTGCTCTACTTTGGGTCCTTATAAGTTCTTATCCGACCGTTATTCGTTCCCAATTTTTAACACAATAAACTACATATATCTATCTACAACATATCAAAATTTCAACGGTGGATGTTTGATCTAAGATATCAAAACTAGCTCCTAAAGTTAGCAGGTCAAAGCTGGAAACAAGGTATGTAGGAGGTCTCCATTTCGATTCTTGTTGTCAACCTAAAACACCATTACATCTATCCAGAGGCCCCTAGCTCGAGTCTTACTGCCCACCAAAATCTGCATAATCCTAGTCCACAAGTCCTAGGTTCGAATCCTATGAAAATCACTAACACACATATACACAACTTAATTTTTCTAGTATACAAGAAACAAGGGAGGTTTGAATCTCATTCCGGACTACTGCACGGATGAATCCACGAGGCTACTGGTGCCGCTCAGCACCACAAAACTAGGGGATCGAGGGCTAGGTTCGGCACCACTACTGCAGCGGTTGGACGGCTCCACTTGGTCTCACTGTTGACATCCGACTGGATCGAGATTGGAGGTCCGTCCGGCACAGAGAAGGAGGGTGGTGACTTACTGTATCCATGATAGTAAGGATATGGAAAGAGGACATAAGACTTGGCCTTACCCGGAGGGACAAAGGGAGATTTGAGACTCGCTCGATCAATGAGGGTGGAGCAGGACTCGGCGCTAATCACGACGGTCTGGATAGGGCTACACTCGCACGGTTCCAGTGTCGGTTGCAGGTGCTGGAGGCTTCCTCGTCTTGTTGTCGACCCAGATGAAGCGGGTATTGATGTTGGAAGACGTAACAAAAAGGATAGGTAGAAGAAGGGCTCACCTCGGTTGCGCCTTACAAACTCTCGAAGGTTGGGGTCCATCATGCTATTGCGGCGAGAGGAGGGGAGGACGCTGGCGGTGCGTCTGTGGTTGATGTAGTGTGCACGTAAGAGAGATCTGAAGCAGCAGCATAGGGTATACGAGATAGGAAGGAGCGAGATACGGGTTGGGATTGTGGAGATCTCACGATAGGAGAGAGAGAGGTAGTTAAGAGGAAAGAATGGAACGATTTGTAACGGCTGGCTGTAGTTGGGCTCTTTAATGTGGTTGGGCCGATACAAGATGGTTACATAGTGGGCTGAAGTAAAGTGAGGAAATTATGGGCTGCACTTGCATGGCCTTGCCCATAACTTGTCAAAACTTGTCATAAACTTGTCCTAAGACATGAACTAGTTGATGAAGAATTAGGGTTTGATACATATTCATCATTTTATGTGAATTAAGGTTACAAAAAATGATAGAATTTTGATAAAGTGCAACACTATCTAGAATGAGGAACGGTTAGCGGATCGAAATCCGGTTTGACCCGGTATTAAACGGAAATAAAATTTCCGGATATTACAGTGTTATTTTATTCGAGTCCTATTTAGAAGTAATTATTCGTTTGTGTCTAATTTTGCTACCTGGCTTTGGTTTGGTATTTGGCACAAGATTGAAACACAGCAAGGTATTATCAACTTTTGTAATGTGGGGTAGTTAATGGGATGTTGGTAACATATAAGTATAGGAAGCTGCCATTGTTATACTTTTTATGTTCATAGATAGCTTCGTGTTAATCTATGTCAAGCTTGAAAGTGCGACTATTATCTATCTATCTAATCATATAGGCTAAGTTGTCCGTCGTCCGGTTAGAAGAGGTTATTGGGGTAACAAAATTGGCCAACCACATACAGTGTATTGCAAGGTGACTGGAAAGTGTGGTTAAGTTACAGTGAGGATGGTGCCCGCTCCTCGTGGTTCAGGTGGCTGCTAGGGTTCCAAAGAAGGTCTTGTAGTTTGCTGGTATTGAAGATGTTTTTACCTCTTCGTGGATCCACTAAGAATCTCGGTAACTTTGTTCAGGTCTATTTTCTAATTCAATTTACTGCTTTCTTATCAATTCAATGTTGTTGTTTTGGTTTCATTGATTTTTCGATATGCTTTTATTGGATTTTCTTCAGTTGCCACAAGAGCTGGATCATATGGTCAATAAGCTAGAAAAGATTGCAGTTGTTAACCTCCTTCAAAAGAGATCAATCATCTCTCTTATTTGGAACGCCCAATATTCATACTTAATCCTGGAGAAGGTCTTTATTTTTATCAGTTATCACAAAATGCTTAATGCTACCCAGGTTTCATTATACGTGGACGATGTAAATTCCGGCATATAAATTCCAGTATGCAAATTATAAAAATAAAAAAGGACAAAAAGAAAACAAAAAAAAATTTGGTATGAGTTGTAAGACCCCAGTCTTTTGCCTTCACCGCCCCCGCGGTGAAGTGTGCCGCCCCTGCGGCTGACGACAGATCGTGCCGATCTTTCTTTCGTTCGTTTTATCTTCCTTCCATAGAATATCCAATATTCTATCTTATGTGCCGGTTTCCATAATGTCTTTCTAAATCCTAGACGCCCTTTCCGTCTATCTTTCCAGCCGTCTCCTTTATATTCCCATTTTTTCCCCTTTTCCCCGTTTCTTGCTTACGTCTTCTTCAACCTTAAGAGTTATAACCGTTCACTTGCTTCCTGTGACCTTGTTGAACGTGTAAGTTCATCTCTTCTGGTTTCTTCATCACGTTCTTATAGTTGTTGCATGCCTTCTACTTCTGTTTTGTTTCTTCTTCGTTCTTCTCTTTTCTTCTTCTCCAAGGATCAAGCTTGAGTCTTGATTCTTGTGGAGCGCTCCGTTGTTGATCCTTTGATGTTCACAGGATCCCTTGGTTGAGTTGTGACGTGTTTGTGCACTGAGAAGAGCAAGCTTTGGCCCTTGCCGCGTTCCTTGCTGTCGAAGGAGTCGACAACGCTTCTGCACTATAAACCGCCCCCGCGCCTCTGCTGTGCCGCCCCCGTGGCCATCCGCCCCTGTGCCTGGTCCAGCCGCCCCTACGGTTTCCTCTGTAGTAACTCTTGTCTTTGGTGATTTGCTTCTTTCCTTCCTTTCCTCGTTCCTTTCTTGGTTTCTTATGGTTGTTCCTTGTCCCCTGAGTTGTTGTAAGACTAAGGTTGAGCCCTTGGCTTGTGGAGATCTATTAGAGATCATTGAGACTAGAAGTTATAGACTTCTAGAAACCGTTTCGTTCCTGATTCGTGATGCTTATGTGAACAGGCTTTCCTTGCTCCTTTCTTGAGGGAAAGGAGCAAGGAAAGCCTGTTTACACAAGCAGAGGCGAGCTTTTCATTCCATATATTGGTTTTGAGTGTTTTGGCTTGTTTGTGTTGTTTATCATGTTTATAATGGATAACCGGAATAGGATTCACCCTTTATTACCCTTAACTGGCCCAAGTGTATTATAACCGGGCGGTGACCACTTGTCTAGTTCTATAGGAGACTAGAATGTGCTATTGCAACCCAGGCCCATAGGTAACGGATAGTACTGATCTATTCCTATTGGTAGACGGAAGCGGAGGCGAGTTTCGGGAGATTCTCGTGTAACAAAAGAAGTTGAATTAGTAATGGATAACCTTAAGAAAGATGATAACCGGTTGTGTGCAAGCATGCTATGTGTTTTCTTTACCTTATGTGTGTTTTTGCCTTTACGCTCTTACTAGTATCTAGAATGTTAGCTAACGGTTTATACCGTCGTTGTAGATGTTCCGCAAGTTCAGGATGCTGTTGAGTGATTCAGATGGTGTGGTCAGCTGGGGTTCCCGTACATTATAGGACGGGATCGGGTTTTTGTTTCTTTTGTTATTTCCCTTTTGTTTTGAACTCGTTTGCGAGTCTTTTACGTTTTCCTTTGTATGAAACTTTGGTTTTATATTGAGTTTGGTTTTTGTTCGCTCCCAAAGGTGTGTGCAAGTTTTAAAATTTATAACCCAAGAAGTATGCTTGAACAATATGCGAGTCGGCAGTGTACGGATCAATTGTAATAAAAGCAAGAATTTCAGGGGTCGAACACAGGGACTATGGTGAAACAAATCACAGAATCAGGTTGTCAAATATTACTAATAACTACGAATTAAAGCAATCAAAGATGATGTAAAATTCAAGTAAGGAAAATGCGGATTCTAGGGATTAAAGCATCTAGTTGTGGTTCCGACTCAAGATCTCAAAGGATAACGCGGACAAAGCTGAGGTTTGCAAAGGGAAGGTGTTTCTAAGATGGGAATAGATCACCGGGTAAGTCTCACTACTCACTATCCCAAACCAAAGCTCCTATTACCGGGTAAGTCTCAAGGTATTAAGGAAAGGAACTATAATCTCAAACCAACACACCACCCAAGGGAATAGAATCAACCTTTACCGGGTAAGTCTCAGGCAAACTCACAAAGATGGGATGAAGACACACAAAAACCCCAATAAAGGATAAACCTTTATCACCTACACTCATGATCTTAGGTAAACAAACAAAGGAATCACTGGGTAAGTCTCATCCTAGGCTTGTGTTGAACCAGGAAAGGTATAACGAGGATAGGATTTGGCAAACTGAACTTCTTAACTCAGAAAAGGTTCAGGAAAGGTTCACCTCGTTCAGTTATATTCCACTCCGGCCGAGATGTTCAATAGCTGAGCGAGGTGTTCTAAGGTTAAGGTAAAGATTCGAGCTTTCAGGGTCCTACTGGGATTAAGATCATTCTATCATCGTCTTTCCCACAACCTTCAGCCAATCACCCTAGAATCGCATAAGAAACTTAGCCAACAATCATCATGATAACGATAATCAAATTAATGGAAAAGGAATCAATATTTGAACAAGAAAACTTTAAGAAAAAGGTCTCAATAACTGAATCATATAATCAACAAACAAGCGTTCCTCAATCACAACTCATCAAAGACAACAAACTAAAAGAAAATCTAAGAAGATCTTACAAACTCCTTCAAAAGCCAACTCCAACTATGATTCCTTCCTTCCTTGAACTTCAATCCTTCAATACTTCCTTCAACTCTTCCTTCAAACTCATTAGAAAATCCTCCAGAAAATCCTTCAATTGCTGGATGCTCCAAGCATGGTTGAACTTGTGGAAAATCCAACCCTTTATATAGGAGAATTATCTTCCAAATATAATAATATCTTAAAAAGATAATTTCCTATAAAGTATATCTCTATCTCTTAAAATAAATCAGCCAAAAATAATATCTTCCTTCTAGAAATCCAGCCAAAAATATAAGATATCCTCCTTCCAAAAATAAAAGATCTCAGCCAAAAATAAAGATCTCGCCGGCGACAAGGTGTTCGCCTCGGTCGGGACGCTCCTCAAGATCACCTCGGTCGAGGTGGTATTGTAGCTGACCGAGGTGAATCTTAACTGAATGTGAAATCTCTCGAATATGGTCCAAAGTCAATCTTCTTAATCATTTCCATGGTTCCTGAGATCTTCTTTAAGCTCCAGAATGTAGCTCCAATGACTCCTTAGCTCCCTTAGCTCCATTTCGATGCAAAACGTGCCATTTTACCTACAATTACAACGAAACTAGGTGTAGACCTCGATTTCCGGAAAGGTAGACAAAATAACAATATAATCATAGAATATACATCCATACATGCATATTTATGAAGATAAAACGTCTAAAATGGCCCCAACATATAGACTATAATACATGCTATCAAAATACCCCATACTTGTCCCTTGCTTGTCCCCAAGAAAGTTCCAAATCTTAGATACAAGATAGAATGGATTATAATTCATAAAAGATCAATGAAAAGCATTTCAAAACCTTTTGTGGTGTGCTCCACTCATAGATCACCCTAAGAGAATGCTTCATGACAAATAAAATCAAAACATTTTTATAGATATTGTTCATCTTTGCATGAAATCATAGAATGCATAATAAATCATATTTATTGAAATTAATCATGTATAATCTAGTTTAAACCACCAAGTCAATCAACAAGCTCGAGGTCTCAAGGGCTTCCAAAAGAGGTCAAGAAACGTGTGAGGGTGGGATGTATATAGGGTATGTGGTGCTAGAATCCGGGAAAAGGATCTTACTTCACTTTCTTTGAATCTCAACATCTTCCACCAATAAGCTTTGCTTATTTTACTTTACTTTTTGGGATGCATGGACAGAGGTGCACAATAACCGAAGCCCAGGAGATCAGCAATCATCAATTTCTCGAGATGCCTCAAACCCTTGATGCACATACCATGACCCGTTAGGCCCCCCATTAGGAATATCGCTCAATCTAACTTTGGCAAGACACAAACACCCTACTATGTGAATGGTGCCGAGTTACTCATCATCATGATTGACTTCCCCAAATCTATTTGTTTCTTTCTACCACTTTCATCCAACATCTCAACTTCACTTTGACTTGATTTTCTTCACTTGCTTCCAAATTCCTGGATAGGTAAAGGGAGGCAAATATGTATATGAGGGGCTAAAGCATGATCAAGAAGAAGAAGAGAAGAGAATGAATTGCCTTAATCATCCCAGGAAGAATGTGATAGAACTCATCATGTGGTGTCAACTTTCAAATCCAACATAATTTTGATAAAAACAAAGTATTAAACATGCTAAAACTTCAAACAAATCATGTTGCAACTTAAACATATCATAAAACCTTTCGAGCATATAAAGATTTCAAAACCAATCTGCAAACAGAATCATCATTGAGGTCATATCCACAAAAGAAGCACATAACGTTTCGAAAACTCTCAGTTAAGAACCCACCTTGGTCGAGGTGTTCTGACGTCATCCGAGGTGTCTACCTCGTCCATTCAAGAACATCCCGGTCGAGGTCAATTTTTTTTTTCAAACTAGTTTTCGACGTTTTTCTCAAACAAAAACCTGTATGTATGCATGTAATGGCAGATAAACACATAAAGCCAAGTAAAGCAGAATAAGATCATAAATATCCGATAGAGTCATACAAACATACACACATAGTCAAATAATACATCCAAATACCCCATACTTGGAAAACATTGTCCCAATGGGTAAAATAAAAGTCTAAAGAAACAGGAAACTCACCGGACCTAGTTGAACTGCATAATAAATAAAGAAAGAAAATCCATGCATCTTTAATCCTCGTCAGCTGGTGGCGGTGGTGGATGTGGAACGTAGGGGTGCTGGGATGGATCAAAGGGATAGCCCATCATTTGCTGAAACTGAATCGTCATCATGCGACGCTGGTAATACTAGCTCTCCCCTATCTGATGCATCCAGCCATCGGTGTATCTACGCTCATCCTAAAATTGTTGGGACATGTCTACCGTCATAGCTGCATAAGAGTCAATCATCTGCTCAGTCAGCTCGTCAATCCGTCGCTGAGCCTATGGATCTCTGCGTCTCCGGAATCTGCACTGCGGTGGTGGTGGTGGTTGTGTTGCCTCCTCCTCTGTCGTCTCGTCATCAAGGTCGACAACTGGAACACTAGGGCCGCCGGTATCAGTACCGGTCTCCATAGCAGCTCCTCCATCAAACTCCTCCTCATGATCAGCAACAACATCTCTGGCATCCTGCATGTAAGGAAACCAAGCAGAAGACCAATATTGTTGGTCGAATACGGAGAACTGAGATGACCATAGAATGCCCTGTGGAGCCGTCATCTCCCATGGCATAGCGTCGTATGGCGTGCTGAGACCACGAGGAACGAGAATGCGCCTCGTGATCATCTCCTAAAGTCCAATGCAAGTCCTCAACCAGCATGTCCTCAACCATCATGTCCTCAACCAGCATGCCGTCAAAATCCGGCACTCCCCCTGTAACCATGCAAAACAAACTCAAAAGCTCCCTCTGTCTGATCTTTTGGGGCGTCTCAGTACGCGCCAGAAGAGTCACGCTGAATATCATATGAGCTATGCGGAAGGCTAAGTGGAAAATGATACGCTCTTTTGAGTCTCCAGGCCTCCACCCGTCACTGTGCTCCACCACATGGGCTATCTCGCCCCATAAATCTCGAGCGACGGCTCGGGAAGGAAAATCAGTCACTGTGGAGGTAAGGAAGCCAAAGATCTCCCTAAAATGGCCCATCGGCACAATATAGTTCCGGTTCAGCAACCGGTACTTGATGTTGTTGCGCTCAGGCACGTGAGTGCCAGAACTCACAAACTCCATGGTCGGCTCTAAGTAAGCCGGCGCTCGTATCTCCATAAAATCCTCCAATCCCACCATCGATATCATCTTCCTCAAGTCCTCTGCCACGTGGAGGCACTCGAAGGAAGCAACGTCTAGAAATCGCGGGGCAACAATGGGACGCCCGCAAATCCTATCAAAGTCAGCCTGGTGACGCTCATGGATCACCAGAATAGTAGGATGAGATGTAGAAGAAAGAGAGGAACTATTAGGTCTATCTCTCAAGACCAGTTGGCAATTTGATCTATTGCTCATGATTCTGACAGATGAACACCTCGGTTTCTTTGACAAATACCTCGGCCGAGACACAACCGACTGGACCGAGGCAAAGGGTTGTTCGATCGCACTCTCTGATTTGTAAGTTATTTTCCCCCAAATCACTATCAATTGCTTCCTATGGGGTAATTATATCCTTTTCAGCAAGAGAAATTGGCAGCCAAAGCCAGATCTGTCCTAAATCAATAAAGGAAGAAGAGTTAGGGTTTTTGGATAAAATACCCAAATTCTGCATAATTGGAGCGTTTTTCCCGTTGTTTGATGCTTGAAAATCGATCCTCTTGCTTTCTCCGGTGTAATCGAACCAAAAATCGCAAGAAACGAGCAAGATTTGAAGAGTTGAGGGATTTAGGCCGCCGCGGTCAAGGTGCTCTGTTGGGAGGGAAAATGGGGAGAGAGAAAACCGTCTCGCCTTTTATACCATCTCTGATTTTGATTTCACCTCGGTCGAGGTGGTCCCGACCGGACCGAGGTGTCTGACTGGATGTCAGACCTAGTCGTCTCGGTTGCCCCAAGAACATCTCGGTCGAGGTGTTTTGACAACAACCGAGATGTGTCTCAGTCAAACTCCGTCTTCTCAATTTCTCGAACTTATGTCCTTCCATTGTAGCTCCTGAGCTGTAATCCTTCCTTAGAAATTACTTGGTCTCTGTCTAGAGGACGCCAAAAGCAAAACAAAGCAAAGCAAACTATCTAAAACTAAGCTAGAAAAAGGTAAAAGAAAGCAATACCTTGGGTTGTCTACCAAGAAGCGCTTGATTTAAGGTCGCTAGCTGGACCGTACATCATCCCTAAACATGATGGAAGGTGTCCTCACCCCATACTTCACCTTCATCATGGGGTGACATAAAGAAGTCTATCAAACGTTCCAGCAAATGCAAGTGCTCATCAGGGAATGAATCATCTATGGGTAGGTCGTCCTTCTCGAGCGAGGAGGGAGTTAGCTGGCTGAGGTGATCCGCAACAGAATTCTCGGATCCCTTCATATCACGAATCTCTAGGTCAAACTCTTGAAGCAAGAGAATCCAACGAACAAGACGCGGCTTTGCATCTTTCTTAACGAGCAAGTAACGAATAGATGCATGGTCAGTGTAAACAATAACTTTCTCTCCCACTAAGTAAGAACGAAACTTCTCAAAAGCATATACAACCGCCAAGAGCTCCTTTTCGGTGGTGGCGTAGTTCAGTTGAGCTTCATCTAGCGTCTTGCTAGCATAGTAAATGGCGTTGGTCCGGCCATCTTTCTTTTGTCCAAGTACCGCTCCTATGACCACATCACTAGCATCGCACATGATCTCAAAGGGAAAGGTCTAATCGGGAGGTTGAATGATGGGAGCGGTGATCAACGCTTCCTTTATCCTGTAAAAAGCATCAAGGCATTCCCGAGAAAACTCAAAAACGACATCTTTATTCAAAAGATTAGTGAGTGGTTTAGAGATTTTTGAGAAATCCTTGATGAACCTCCTGTAGAAACCTGCATGTCCGAGAAAACTCCGCACACCTTTAATAGAACAAGGGGGAGGGAGTTTCTCAATAGTCTCGATCTTAGCTCGATCGACCTCAATACCTTGGTTGGAAACAAGGTGTCCTAGAACAATTCATTCGCTAATCATAAAGTGACACTTCTCCCAATTCAGAACAATATTAGTGTCTTCACAACGATGTAACACTAGAGAAAGGTTAGCTAAACAATTATCAAAAGAGGAACCATATACCGAAAAGTCATCCATTAATACCTCCATGATCTCCTCAATGTACTCGGAAAAGATAGCCATCATACAGCGCTGGAAGGTAGTTGGTGTGTTACACAATCCAAATGGCATCCTCCTATAAGCGAATGTCCCCCATGGACAAGTGAAAGTGGTCTTCTCTTGACCATCTGGATGGATAGAAATCTGAAAGAAGCCACTATAACCATCTAGATAGCAAAAATGGAAGTGTTGAGCTAACCGTTCAAGCATTTGATCGATGAAGGAAAGCGGGAAATGGTCCTTCCGAGTGGCCACGTTCAGCTTCCTGTAATCGATGCACATCCTCCAGCCAGTAACGGTCCTAGTTGGATCAACTCATTGTTCTTATTCGTCACAATGGTCATCCCTCCTTTCTTCGGAACTACATGAACCGGGCTCACCCACATGCTATCCGATATGGGAAATATGATACCTGTATCCAAAAACTTAATAATCTCTTTCTTCACAACCTCTTTCCTGATTGGATTTAACTGTCTTTGAGGTTCCCGTGAAGTCTTATGATCGTCTTCCATTAGTATCTTATGCATGCAAAAAGAAGGCTTAATACAACCAAGATCATCAATAGTATAACCTAAAGCCTTTCGATGTTTCCTCAGGACATGCATCAGTTTAGACAATTCAATTTCAGAAAGGGAAGCACTAACGATAACGGGATAAATAGAATCCGGACCAAGGAAAGCATACCTCAAGTGACTAGGAAGTGGTTTAAGCTCCACGACTGGGGGTGCTTTCTGAGGGGGATCCGTGCCTTCTCCTTCCAGTGAAGTAGACTTAGATCGAAGAACTGGACTTTCAGAAGTCTCAGTTGACATCATCACGCTTGTTGTCTAGGTCAGTGTCCGAGGTGGGTGAGCGAGGTGTTCTCCATATAAGAACACCTCGCTTGGTCCAGAAAGTGCCTCGGTCGAGGTACTGGAACTGGGACCAAAACCTAAATTGATTTTCTTCCCCTGAATTAGTCTCTCAATCTTAGCTCCTGGATCTGCTTCCAATGCTTTTAAGCTCCGTATATCTGCATCACAAGAAACATCTATACATTCCTCCATTAAACTAAAACTAAGAACTATTTCAAGAGGGTCATTAATAAGGATAGAGCTCACCAATTCTCTTGATTCTTCTTCATCATAGATGTTGAAGATGTCATCCTCCAGCGGCTCTCCCTTCATTGCAGCAAGCAATGCAAACTCCACTTGATCTCCACCAATGTTGAATTTCAACTTGGCGTTCTTACAATCAACGTTGCAACCCGAAGTTGCTAGAAATGGTCTCCCGAGAATGATAGGAACGGGATAATTTGCGGGTATGTCAAGTACAACAAAATCTATAGGTAAATAGAAATTACCTAACTTGACGGGAACGTCTTTCAAAATGCCCACGGGATGGGTAATGGAGCGATCCACCATGTATAGCCTTATCTTCACCGGCTTGGGCTCTCCAAGTCCGATTTTCTCACATAGCTCCAGCGGGATGATACTCACGCTGGCTCCTAGATCATACAACGCTTCATAAGTTACATCCCCAACTTGAATGGGAATACAAAATGAACCGGGATCTCTCAATTTGGGTGGCATCTTCTCCTTCATTATTTGAATGAGCTCCGAGGACTTAGATGTCATCCTCACTTCCCCAAAATCTTCCAGCTTCCTCTTCCTTGATAGAATCTCTTTCAGAAACTTCCCATAGGCAGGCATCCCTAGAATGGCATCAAAGAAAGGGATGTTAATGTGTAGTTTATTCATTAGGACTAGAAACTTACCAAAATGCTTGTCTAGATGTGCCCTCGCCCTTGACTGAGGGAATGGAAGTGGTGATTTATAAGCAGGAGGTGGAACATAAACTTCAGATTTATCTTTCGCTTTTTGGGGCTCCACCTCGGTTGGCGCCTCGACCGAAATGTTCTTCTGGTCTTGGCTCGACCGAGGTACTGGATCTGCAGTTTTCGGTCCACTTCGTGTTGTTATTGCCATAATCTGTCCCTTAGGGTTGCTCTCTGTCCTTGCTGGGAGCTTCCCTGGATCTCTTGGCGCTTCATTCGCCTTGTTAAAGAATTGTTGCTCTAAGGCTTTTTGTGCCTTTGAAAATGAGTTATCGATGTCTCTATAGCGTTGAGCTTGATCAGAATTGCCTCCAGCACTGCATCTTTCTTCTCTGGCTGGGACGAACTCGATCTAGGCTCCTGGCTTCTCAATGGAGTAGAAGAAGAAGAGGGGGGATTAAGAGCATTATGAGCATGAGAATAAGGGTTACCCGGATTTTGTTGATTAGATCTCCAATTGTTGTTGTTGGAGTTTCTATTGTTGTTTTAATTGTTGTTCCGATGCCCTTGATAGTTGTTTCTTCCTTGATATCCTCCATCTTGATCCTTCTTCGTTTGAGCTACTAAAAGCTCCTTCAAAGCTTTTACCTCATTGCTAAGTGAGGTGAGTTGAGCTCCATTTGATGATGTGTCTTGGAAGCTAACTCTCCTTACTCCATTTTCCGTTTCTTGATGGGAGTACTTCTCCATATGTACAGCTTGCTTCTCAATGAAATCCCAAGCTTCGTCTATCGGCATATCCATGAATGTGCCGGCTGAAAGTAGTTGAAGATTGAATTGAGTCGCTCCATCTAAACCTTTGAAATAGATTTCCAACAACTCGATCTTTGGAATCCCATGATGTGGGCAATCCAATAGAATATCCTTGAATCTCTCCCATGACTTGGACAAACTCTCCTTGTCCTTCATGATAAAAGCATTTATCTTTCTCCTCATTTCAGCGGTCTTAGAGGGAGAAAAGAACTTAGTAAGAAACTCCGTCGTCATCTCTTCCCAAGTATTGACTTTTCCGGCCGGAAGAGATTGATACCAAGCAAGCGCCTTGTCTTTCTAAGAGAAATAGAAAGGCCTCAACTTGTAGTTGTTGTTTTTACCTGTCTTGAAGGTCTCAAGGTCTCCATCAAAATCTCATAGTTTTGCAAATCCTGATGCGGGGACTCACTCTCTAAACTCCAAATTGACATTGTCATATCATAGTAAGAACTTGCGGTCGAAGTTCGTAATCATGCTCAGCTGGATCACCTAGGTTGACTCCTGGACACCTGACTTGTTGATTGGGGTCCATCCTCTATCCTAGGGTTTGCGTAACTCCAGCAAAAAGAACATCTCGGTAGGCATCCGAGGTGGTAGGTGTACATTGGCCGGGGCAACATGAACTGGGTCTTGCCTCGGTCGAGGATCTGGGATCGGTTGAGGCAGAAACTGGGCCCTTAGAGCGGCCATATCTTATTCAATTCCTTCAGTTCTTGCGCGAGTCTATTCTCTTTCTCGCTATAGTTCTTCTCTATTGAGGCGTAGCTGTTCCAATGCCTCCTTCAATTCGGTTTGAAGATCGCGATCGTCTTGATTGACCATCTTAGCTTCTCTTAATCTTCACTTGTAAGTCTTTTCTGGTTCGGGATCGTAGGGAACGATTTCCTTTCCAGCACGAGTTCTTCGCATAAACCTAAGGAAAGATCCTGCGAAAACACTCGAGTAGAGTAGTCAAAAGAAACAAGGGCAATTGCCCCGAAAGACAACCGAAGCCGACTTGGTCTAGACCAAGTTCCCGGCAACCGCGCCAAAAACTTGTTCGCTCCAAAAGGTGTGTGCAAGCTTTAAAATTTATAACCCAAGAAGTATGCTTGAACAATATGCGAACCCGCAGTGTACGGATCAATTGTAATAAAAGCAAGAATTCCAGGGGTCGAACACGGGGACTATGGTGAAACAAAGCACGGATAAGGTTGTCAAATATTGCTAATAACTACGAATTAAAGAAATCAAAGATGATGTAAAAGTCAAGTAAGGGGAAATGCGGATTCTAGGGATTAAAGCATCTAGTTGTGGTTCCGACTCAAGATCTCAAAGGATAACGCGGACAAAGCTGAGGTTTGCAAAGGGAAGGTGTTTCTAAGATGGGAATAGATCACCGGGTAAGTCCCACTACTCACTATCCCAAACAAAAGCTCCTATTACCGGGTAAGTCTCAAGGTACTAAGAAAAGGAACTATAATCTCAAATCAACACACCACCCAAGGGAATAGAATCAACCTTTACCGGGTAAGTCTCAGGCTAACTCACAAAGATGGGATGAAGGCACACTCAAACCCCAATAAAGGATAAACCTTTATTACCTACACTCATGATCTTAGGTAAACAAACAAAGGAATCACCGGGTAAGTCTCATCCTAGGCTTGCGTTGAACTAGGAAAGGTATAACAAGGATAGGATTTGACAAACTGAACTTCTTAACTCGGAAAAGGTTCAGGAAAGGTTCACCTCGTTCAGTTATAATCCACCCCGGCCGAGATGTTCAATAACTGAGCGAGGTGTTCTAGGGTTAAGGTAAAGACTCGAGCTTTCAGGGTCATACTGGGATTAAGATCATTCTATCATCGTCTTTCCCACAACCTTCAGCCAATCACCCTAGAATCGCATAAGAAACTTAGCCAACAATCATCATGATAACAATAATCAAATTAATGGAAAAGGAATCAATATTCGAACAAGAAAAATTTAAGAAAAAGGTCTCAATAACTGAATCAAATAATCAACAAATAAGCGTTCCTCAATCATAACTCATCAAAGACAACAAACCAAAAGAAAATCTAAGAAGGTCTTACAAACTCCTTCAAAAGCCAACTACAACTATGATTCCTTCCTTCCTTGAACTTCAATCCTTCAATACTGCCTTCAACTCTTCCTTCAAACTCTTCAGAAAATCCTCCAGAAAATCCTTCAATTGCTGGATGCTCCAAGCATGGTTGAACTTGTGGAAAATCCAACCCTTTATATAGGAGAATTATCTTCCAAACATAATAATATCTTACAAAGATAATTTCCTATAAAATATATCTTTATCTCTTAAAATAAATCAGTCAAAAATAATATCTTTCTTCCAGAAATCCAGCCAAAAATATAAGATATCCTCCTTCCAAAAATAAAAGATCTCAGCCAAAAATAAATATCTCGCCGGTGACAGGGTGTTCGCCTCGGTCGGGATGCTTTTCAAGATCACCTCGGTCGAGGTGGTATTGTAGCTGACCGAGGTGAATCTTAACTGAATGTGAAATCTCTCGAATATGGTCCAAAGTCAATCTTCTTAATCATTTCCATGGTTCCTGAGATCTTCTTTAAGCTCCAAAATGTAGCTCCAATGACTCCTTAGCTCCCTTAGCTCCATTTCGATGCAAAACGTGCCATTGTTGCCAACCTAGAGCTCTGATACCATATTGTAACACCCCAAGTTCTGGGACCTCGAAGCGCTACGAGCTAGGACGACACAATGGGTCCTGACCCTCACAGTAGCAACAACAAACGGATCTTGAGGAGCGACCACAACTACCTCCGCGGATCTCAGCAGTGTAGTTTCTTATATGTTGGCCTTTATATGCGTTTTTTTTCTAGTTTTGTGCTTTAGTTGTAGTGTGGCCTTATATATAGTCTTATATATCTATCCTTATATTAGATGGCACGTACTAGAGCTACCACTGCTATAGGGCGAGGAAGGGGTCGACCACCATTTCCACCTGCCGTCCGTGGATGAGGACGTGCAGGGAGACCTCCACTAGCTAGAGGTCGGGGCCAGGCCCCAACTGCCGATTCGCCTAACGCTGAGGCGTTTGCTGAAGAAGTAGCTGAGAGTGTTGTTCTTGAGGCTGGGAAAGAGACCGCTGCTAGCTCCGGAGCACAGAGAGCGCCATCAATGGAGTCCGCACGAGTGTCTATCGGAGCTTCTGCATATCGCGACAATGTGCAAAGAGTTAAGGAGGCTATCAAAACTGAAGGACCAACGCCAGTACCACCAGTTCCCGCGAGATCAGCTGAGGTTTCGCATAGAGTTTCATAGGTTGTTTCCCCGCATGCTGGAGTTGCTGAGGTTGTCAAAGCGCCGGCTGAGGCAAAGGAGCCGAAGTCCGACAGTTGGTTGAAGGCTTTCGATCAGCTGAAGGTTCCCACTTTCATGGGAAAGACTAGGTTGGAGGTGGAGTAGTGGTTAGGACAGTTGGATACTGCTATGGAGGCTATTAGTTGCCCAGAGGAATGTTGAGTCAACATAGCACAAACGCTACTGAAGGATCAGGCTCATTCTTGGTGGAGGACCGTTCATAGTAAGGTCACCAGTTATGAGCAGATAAAGACGGTGATCAGGGATCGCTACTGCATACAGCTATGAGGAGAGACCATCTCCAGGATTTCTTTGAGGCTGGATTTGAGGATTTACCTATTGCTGAGATCATCAACAAGTTTCAGGATGAGTTATCTTTGTTGGGTCTGTCTGCACCACCGGAGGATCAACATGTTTAACTTTTCTCTCGGAGGTTGAGGGAGTCAACACACTCTTATCTTGTTGGTTTCCGTTGTGATTCTTTGACGGACTATTAGGATAGAGCTTCTGCTTATGAGAGAGACCGACCGGGTCATAGGAGAGCTTCTCAGACAGGAGGTCCTGAGAAGAGACAGAAGACTAGATCAGCCAACGCTGGAGCTGGAGCAACTGGTTTTGGGCGTAGTCAAACGCCTGGACGTTCTAGTTTCCAGCAGAGTTCTGACAGAGGACGGCAGTGTCACAACCGCGGAGTAACTGGACACATCCGAGCTGATTGCGAGAAGCCAGCAGTGACTTGCTTTTCTTGTGGCAAGCCCGGGCACAGAGTTGCCTTTTGCCGCCAGGAAAATGGGCTATCTCAGCAGGGTTCTTCACCTGCTAGTGTTGTTGGAGGAGGACAGAGATCTCAGTTCCAGCAACAGCAGCAACAGAGAGTTTCTGGTTCTACCGCTCCTCAGGGTTCCACTCGGGACAGGGGAGACGTAGAGGACATGTTGGTGGATCTGCAGACACCAGAGATGCATCAGCCAGAGTGTATGAGTGGAGGAGTGCTGTAGAGCCGACAACGCCATCAGCCATAGGTACAATTCATATTAATGGTTTTCCTGTCAAAGTTCTTTTCGATACCAGTGCTACGCATTCTTTTATATTTGATGCATGTGTAGATAGATTGGCCTTAGTTACTTAGAAGGTAAACCCTTCTTTATAGGATTACCCGATGGGGGTAAGATTCAAGGTACACGAGAGGTTCGCGATTGCCCTATTAGATTGGGAGGTCGCGATTAGCCAGCTGACTTCTTCGTCATGTACTTAGTACATGAAGAAGTTATTCTGGGCATGGATTGGATGGATCGACATCGAGCAGTTTTGAACATCGGCAATAGGGCAGTGATAGTGACTACAAATGCAGGCCATGTTGAGATCTTCCGAGGATGGGATCTCGGGAAGACTGGTACAGTCATCAGTGTAGTGCGAGCTGCGAGACTTATCAGTCAGGGATGCGAGGCTTTTTGGTGCTACGCCATGAAGGATAGTACAAGTCCGGCTTTGGAGGAGATTCCAGTAGCTTACGATTTTGCTAATGTCTTTGGAGAGCCATCAAGTTTACCTCCACAGAGGAGTGTAGACTTTGACATTGAGCTAGAGCCCGGTACGAGACCGAACTCTAAGGCTCCTTATCGTATGGCGCCTATCGAGATGCTTGAGTTGAAGAAGCAGCTCGAAGAGTTAGCAGAGAAGGGATTCATCCGCCCTAGTGTATCTCCTTGGGGCACACAAGTTGTCTTCGTCAGGAAGAAAGACGGGTCAATGAGGTTATGTATTGACTACCGAGAGCTGAACAAGGTGACGATTAAGAACAAGTACCCATTGCCTCGTATCGACGATCTTTTGGATCAGCTGCATGAAGCTTCAGTGTTTTCGAGGATCGATCTGAGAGCTGGATATTACCAACTGAGGGTGAGAGAGCCAGACGTAATTTTGGACCAGATATGGACATTATGAGTTTGTAGTGATGCCATTTGGGCTTACGAATGCGCCCGCAGTCTTCATGGAGTTGATGAACAACATCTTCATCAACTTTCTAGACCAGTTTGTAGTTGTCTTCATCGACGACATTCTGGTTTACTCTCGCAGTAGAGAGGAGCATGCTGGGCACTTGAGGATCGTTCTTTAGGTCTTACAGGATAGAGAGCTCTACGCCAAGCTCTCCAAGTGCGAGTTTTGGATATCCGAGGTAGCATTCCTTGGTCACATCGTTTCAGCTGAAGGAATCAAGGTAGATCCGGAAAAGATTGAGTCAGTAGCTTCTTGGCCGCCTCCTAAGAACGTCAAGGAGGTACGCAGCTTCTTAGGATTGGTAGGCTACTACCGGCATTTTGTTGAGGACTTTTCACTTATCGCCCGACCGCTCACTTCCTTGTTGCGAAAGTCTACGAGATTCGTATGGTCCGAGCCGTGCCTGCAAAGCTTTGAGGAGCTGAAGAAGAGGTTGACCTCTGCTCCTATCCTAGCTCAGCCAGAGGGCATTGAGGATTTTGTGGTTTACAGCGACGCATCCAAGCTGGGCTTGGGATATGTTCTGATGTAGAGGGTCAAGGTGATTGCTTACGCGTCTAGACAACTGAAGACGTACGATGAGAATTACCCTACCCATGACCTTGAGTTGGCTATTGTGGTTCATGCTTTGAAGATTTGGAGGCATTACTTGTACGGAGCTACGTGTCAGATATTCACAAACCATAAGAGTTTGAAGTACATATTCACTCAGCGGGAGTTGAATAACCGTCAGCGCAGATGGTTGGAGTTGATCAAGGATTTTGATCTGGAGATCTTATACCACCCGGGGAAGGCTAACGTGGTAGTTGATGCCCTCACTAGGAAGACTCCCCGGGAGATGGCGATCGCTAGGCTGACAGCTCAGCCACAGTTACAGCGAGATCTTGCATGGCTGGAGATGGATATCCACTTCCCGGATTCCGACAGTTAGTTGTCCACCTTGGACATAGTACCTTATCTGTTATAGCCAAAATCCAACAGAAGCAGGAGAGTTGCCCAACTTTGACATAGATCCGAGAATGGATGTCTCGAGGAGAGGCACCGTATTTTGCAGTTGGTGCTGATGGAGTTTTGAGACGCCAGGAGCGTGTTTGTGTGCCTTTAGATCGAGAGTTGAGACAGAGGATCCTTCAAGAGGCTCACTCTTCACCTTACTCAGTGCATCCGGGTGTGAGTGAGATGTATCAGGATATCAGACGCCCTTTCTGGTGGGGAGGTCTGAAGCCAGGCATGACGAGATATGTAGCTCAGTGTGCGACCTGTCAGTAGGTTAAGATCGAGCATCATCGACTAGGAGGCGAGTTACACCCACTTCCCGTTTCTCAGTGGAAGTGGGAAGACATCTCTATGGATTTTGTTACCGGTCTGAGACCGAGTCGAAGCTTTGATGCTATCTGGGTCATAGTAGATCGACTGACGAAGACCGCACATTTCATTCCGATCAAGGAAACATGGCCGGTGAGTCGCTTGGCAGAGGAGTTCACGAGACAGATAGTGAGACTTCATGGAGTACCTAGGACTATAGTATTTGACAGAGACGGATGGTTCACTTCGAGGTTCTGGCAGCAGGTTCATGCCGCCCTAGGTACGAGTTTGCAGTTCACGACTGCTTATCATCCTCAAACAGATGGTCAGTCTGAGCGGACCATCCAGACTCTGGAGGACATGTTGCGAGCCTGCGTGTTAGACTGGGGACAGGTGTGGCCAGATCACCTTCCCTTAGTGGAGTTTTCGTACAACAACAGTTGGCACGCATCGATTAGGATGGCTCCTTATGAGGCTTTATATGGATAGAGATGCCGTACACCGTCGTGTTGGGACGAGCCTAGTAGTGTTAGCGGAGTAGCACCTGACCAAATTCAGGATGACATGGCTCGCGTAGCAGTGATCCGGGTTTGGTCGACAAAAGTCTTATGCAGATAAGAGGCGTAGACCTCTGAAGTTTAGAGCTGAAGCTCAGGTTTGGTTGAGAGTATCCCCGACACGAGGCGTCAGACGTTTCAATGTCAAGAGGAAGCTGAGTCCCACATATGTCGGACCGTTCGAGATTTTTTGAGCGAGTTGGAGAGGCAGAATACAGACTTGCTTTACCACCGAGACTCAAGGGTCTTCACCCAGTCTTCCATGTGTCTCAGCTAAGGGAGTACATACCAGACCCGAGACACATCGTCAGTCATGAGGATCTAGTGATCGAGCGAGACCACACGTTCATAGAGCACCCGGTGGCTGTCTTAGAGCGTAGTAAAAGACGCTTGTGTTCGAAAGACATACTGATGATGAAGTTTCAGTGGTCGATGCGAGGAGTTGATGAGGCGACTTGGGAGACAAAGGATAGTATCCAGAGGAACTACCCGGAGTTTTATGCTGAGCTGAATGCACCTTTAGCATAGTCGTTTGTTTTAGTTTTTCTCTTTGTTGTGTTGCGTACGCTTTTGTGACGTTTTGAGTTACGTGCCCTGAGTGGGAATATATGAGTTCAGTTCGGTTTCTATGTGTTGTTGTGATCATTGGGCTTTTGCAAGTTTTGGGACGAAACTTCTTTTATGGGGATTTGATGTAAGACCCCAGTCTTTTGTCTTCACCTCCCCCGCGGTGAAGTGTGCCGCCCCTGCGGCATGCCGCACCCGCGGCAGGGTCATCCGCCCCTGCGGCTGACGACAGATCGTGCCCGATCTTTCTTTCGTTTGTTTTATCTTCCTTCCATAGATAGAATATCCGATATTCTATCTTATGGACCGGTTTCCTTATCTTCTTTCTAAACCCTAGATGCCCTTTCCGTCTATCTTTCCAGCCATCTCCTTTATATTCCCATCTTTTCCCCTTTTCCCCGTTTCTTGTTTACGTCTTCTTCAACCCTAAGAGCCGCATCCATTCCCTTGCTTCATGCGACCTTGCTGAACGTGTAAGTTCATCTCTTATGGTTTCTTCATCATGTTCTTATAGTTGTTGCATGCCTTCTACTTCTGTTTCGTTTCTTCTTCGTTCTTCTCTTTTCTTCTTCTCCAAGGATCAAGCTTGAGCATTAATTCTTGTGGAGCGTTCCGTTGTTGATCCTTTGATGTTCACAGGATCCCTTGGTTGAGTTGTGACGTGTTTTGGCACTGAGAAGAGCAAGCTTTGGCCCTTGCCACGTTCCTTGTTGTCGAAGGAGTCGACAACGCTTCTGCACTATAAACCGCCCCGCGTCTCTGTTGTGCCGCCTCCGCGGCCATCCGCCCCTGCGCCTGGTCCAGCCGCCCCTGCGGTTTCCTCTGCAGTAACTCCTGTCTTTGGTGAGTTGCTTCCTTCCTTCATTTCCTCGTTCCTTTCTTGGTTTCTTATGGTTGTTCCTTGTCCCCTGAGTTGTTGTAAGACTAAGGTTGAACCCTTAGCTTGTGGAGATCTCTTAGAGACCATTGATACTAGAAGTTATAGACTTCTAGCAACCGTTTCGTTCTTGATTCGTTATGCTTGTGTGAACAGGCTTTCCTTGCTCCTTTCCTGAGGGAAACTGAGCTTTTCATGAGTGTTCTCTGAGTTGTTGTTGAGTCTTTGAGTTACCTTCGAGTGAGGTAAGTCCCTTGGACTTACTTAGCTTCATTTCGTATATTGTTTTGAGTGTTTTGGGTTGTTTGTGTTGTTTATCATGTTTATAACGGATGACGGAATAGGATTCACCCTTTATCACCCTTAACTGGCCCAAGTGTATTATAACTGGGCGGTGACCACTTGTCTAGTTCTACAAGAGAGTAGAATGTGCTCTTGCAACCCAGGTCCGTAGGTAACGGATAGTATTGATCTATTCCTATTGGTAGACGGAAGCGGAGGAGAGTTTCGGGACATTCTCGTGTGACAAAGGAAGTTGAATTAGTAATGGATAACCTTAAGAAAGATGATAGCAGGTTGTGTGCAAGCATGCTATGTGTTTTCTTTACCTTATGTGTGTTTGTGCCTTTACGCTCTTACTAGTATCTAGAATGTTAGCTAACGGTTTATACCGTCGTTGTAGATGTTCCGCAGGTTCAGGATGCTGCTGAGTGATCCGGATGGTGTGGTCAGCCGGGATTCCCGTACATTATAGGACGGGGTCGGGTTTTTGTTTCTTTTGTTGTTTTCCTTTTGTTTTGAACTTGGCTGCGAGTCTTTTACGTTTTCCTTTGTTTGAACCTTTGGCTTTATATTGAGTTTTGGTTTTCATTTGTATGTGCCTTGTTGTAAGATTCGTTTGTTGTTGCTACTTTGAGGGTCGGGATCCATTGTGCGGTCCTTGCCCGTAGCGCTTCGAGTTCCCAGAACTTGGGGTATTACATGAGTTTTTGGTATGAATTTTATACTAGAAACTCATACCAGAAAATTATAAAAAATAAAAAAGGACAAAAAAAACAAAAAAAACTTCTCGTATGAAAAAATTCTAGTATGGACAAAATTCTAGTATGAGAAATTCTGGCATGAGAAATTCTGGTATAAGAAAATTCTAGTATTAAAAAATCTTGATATGTTCATTACAGAAATTAAAAAAAAATAAAAAAGGCAAAAAAATAATAAAATCAAATAAAATAAAATAATAAATTCAGTAATTAAGAATTAAAACTTACACTTACATAATACGGTTATTGTTTAGGTACGGTTAATTTATTAGGGTACGGTCGTACGGCTGAACGTAGAGCCGACACGTGTCCCGAAATTTATTTATTTTTCCAGAAATGAATGAAAACTTTTTGAACTACCATGTTATAGTTTATGCACTATTCTCTTATAAACTTTGAATTATTCCCATATAATTCATGAACTATTACTTTTAATATATTATATCAAATTATTTATAAATTATTCGTTTATATGTTATGAACTATTCAATTGTAATTCATGAACTATCATTTTATAAGTTATACACTATCTTTTATAAATTTTGCACTTTGAACTATTCTATTATAACTCATGAACTATCATTTTATAAGTTATGAACTATCCTTAATAAGTTTTGAACTATTACTTTCACTCCTTTATAAATTTTGCACTATGAACTATTTTATTATAATTCATGAACTATCCTTTTATAAGTTATGAACTATTCCTTAATAAGTTTTGAACTATTACTTTCGCTCGTTTCTGGAGAAAAATAAAATAAAAAAAAAAATTTTGGGACACGTGTCGGCTCTACGTTCAGCCGCACGGCCCTACCGGAATAATGTGTCTTACCTGAACAACACCCTACATAATACTACAAACATCTATTATTCTTTTTTGGGCAATTTTGGTAACTAGGCCTTTTTTAGAAAATAGAGTAGTAACTAGGCTTTTTAATGTTTCAATTAAGTAAATATACCCCAACCTTTTGTATTTAGTTTCAAACTCTACACACTCTTCTCTCAAGGGGTACATTTACTAAACACAAAACTAGAAAAAAAAACCTAGTAAACTAAATTATTTCTTCTTTTTTTTATTAAAATAGAAGGGTTAATTATTTTTACCTCTAATTAAATGAAAGTGGTAAAAAATTATGGGGTACACTTACTAAACACAAAACTAAAAATGGTCTAGTAGGCCAAAATCTTTCTTGATTTTTTGGTTGTAAAATATTTTGGTTTATAGTTTAAATAGTTTTTTGGTTGAAATAATTATGTTAGACAAAAATAATTTGTTTTAACATTAATATTTTTTTTTTACTATCCATATCTTTAAAACTAAATATGGTTTTATGAAAAAACATACTTTGAGAGAAGTAATATATCCCTTTACATATGTATTTATATTTATCATATATGTAATTAATTTTGGGCAATTTTGATAACTAGGCCTTTTTGTGAAATTAGAGTAGTAACTAGGCTTTTTAATGTTTCAATTAAGTAAATATATCCCAACCTTTTGTATTTATTCTCAAGCTTTACACACTCTTCTCTCAAGGGGTACATTTACTAAACACAAAACTGAAAAAAACATAGTAAACCAAATTGTTTCATTAATTTTGCAGATAGAAACTACTATATTACCGATATTGGGCATGAAGTTTAGTATATTACGAGACATTAGATTATGAAACATTATAAATGATATAAACGATGTCACTTCATTATTAAATTTATATGTATTTGTTTGTTTGAATTTGTATGTTTCAATCATAAATTTGAAATGTAATTTTAATGTACTTTAATGCTTTTAAGTTTTAATAAAGTGTTTTATTATAAGAAATTACACACTGATATCACTTATTATTAATTTATTATACATTTTATATATAATTTATAAATTAAATTTGATTATAAATAAAAGTAAAAATATATAAATATATAAATATGTAGTGTAAAATAAAGAAATATAATGTGTCAAAGAATGTTGTGTGGGAATCTGGGATAGAATCTATTGGGCTATGGATGATTCCGGATGGTTCTCCTCAAAATCCGCTCTTCAATTTATCCCAAAACGCATGACTGAGGTAACCCTAGATAGATCCTATATTTGGAATGTTGATATCATGCCTAAAGTTAAATTGTTTTTATGGAAACTATCCCTGAATGGACTTCCAACCAAAGAAAACCTTGATAAACAAACAATTCATGCAGAGTGAATTTTGTGATTAGCACACTGAAACAGCAAAAAATCTCTTCCTTAAGTGTTCTTTTACTATTCAAGTTATTGAGAACCACAAACTTTCTACATACTTACAAAACCTTGACACATATCATAAAAAATTCTTTGATATCCTCCTTACTATTAAGGAATCATTCTCACCAATGGATATCCGCCAACTTATTGTTACTTGGTGGCAAGTGTGGTTTCCTAGAAACCAACTTGTCTTTAATAAAAAAGGCTCCTCCAGATATTAAACCTAGTATCCAAAAGCTAATTGAGGAATGGACTAAAGGCAATATTAACACGTCTAAGCCTAACAATGAACCTTCAAAAAATAGAAGGAAAATGAAAAACATTAAATGGCAACAACCTTTAAGTAACTATGTCAAACTTAATTTTGACCCCTCTAAAAACTCTAATGATCTTTTCTCTTTTGGTTATATCATTGGAGACAAGTTTGCCAAAATGCTCGCCTTTGGCTTGGGTTGTTGTAATACCGCTTCGATTTTGGAAGTTGAAGCCTTTGCCCTTCACAAAGGCCTACAAAAGGCCTCTTGCTTAGGTTTGTTTGATATTGATATTGAAGACGACAATCTACTTCTCATCAACTCCCTCAACCAAATTTAGAAACCTCCCTGGAATACCGATATAATCATTTTGAATATCTCCTTGTCTCTCTCTTTCTTTAATGTACATGTGTATGTTTGTCATATTTTTAGGAAAATCAACAATGTTGTTGATTGACTGGCGAAGTTTGAACATGACCCTGATATCTGCAAGGACTCGATGTTCTAAGAAGTTGATGACCTCATCTACAAAGATGTTTTAGGGCGGTCAACCTCGAGAGGATGACCTTACCTTTCCCCTTACCTTTGTCTTAAAAACATAGAGTTAAAAAAAACCATGAATGTGGGACAAAAATAGAATGGGTTTTATAAGATGACGTGGCAGAGAGGGTTACAAAATAGGTTTTAAAACCTAACCGTTGTACATGGTCTTATACAACTTTACACGGGTATGCGAAGTGGGGAGAAATTAAGGGTGGTGTATTCAAATAAGACTTTAGAGGAATTTTTTGGAGTTTAAAAGTCTACGGATATTTAATATAGATTTTTAAAAGTCCATATTAATCTTTAGGTATTCAATTAGGATTTAAAATTTTCCATATAATTTCTATGGTATTTAAAAAGTTTGTTGATTTTAAAAAAATCTATTATTTGATTGATTTTGTAGAATTCTTTATTACTTATATACATACCTAAACTCCATAGAAATCTCCCCCAACACATAAGATTTTCATAGAATCTGTATTGACTCTATATAGAATTAAAATATTCCATAGAATCAACAAATTTAAGAATCAGTCGAAATCTTTAAAAGTCTGAATTGGAATACACACCCTGAATCTCTCATCCTCAAGAGACAATGGTACATGTAAAAATAAGGGGCGTGTTATATACACAATTTTAAATTTACTTGGTACCGAATATGAACGCTTTGCGGTAGCGCTCAAATAGATTTGAGCGTTTTGCGACGGCGCTCAAATCTTAAAATAAATAAAAAAGGCAAAAAAAAGAAAAAAACAGGGTTTTGAGCGCCGGCGCATGGCGCTGGCCCAAACCCCTGTTTTTTCTTATTTTTGCCCTTTTTTTTATTAAAGATTTGAGCGCCTTCGGAAGGCGTTGTCGCTCAAATTCTTTGTTTTTTTTTTTTACTTGTTGAGCGCCATCGGAATGCGTTTGTTTTTTTACGCTGGTAAAACAAGCCTCGTGCATTTAGCTTTTTCGAAAAATAAAAGCTAAAACCTTTTCCAGATAAATAAATTGATAGAACTTTGTTTCCCATCATGTAGCATTGTTAGAACGTTCCTTACTCCTTCAATCTCGATCTCAATGATCTCATTAACCGATCTGAAAGCACATGATATACAAGGGCTTCCATGTAGAATGTAGTCGTCGTCTCAACATATCGGGATTCACTACTACCAAATACTGGAAGGTGACTTGCACATGTTTATCTGTTGTGAAGAAGAAGAAGAAAACACAAGGTTACAAATTGAATGATAACTTTTTTTCATAGTCTGATAAGAATAAGCTTATCTTTCACTCAGTTAACCTTGCCACTGTGGTTCTCAACTATTAAACTATTGGTGAAAGTTATTTTTAATTCTATATAAAATAAAAAATATTCTAGTTAGTTATATAAAAAATCTGTTGAACTAGAAAGGCTTTCAAATATGTGATTTGGCGGTTGAAATCTTGATCTTCCTCTTCCTTCCACCTCTGAGCAGCTCCTACTTCTCCCATTAACGAGTCACCGAAGCTACTACACCATTAGGTTAAGACGCCACCGCAATTTGAGTACGTAATGCAAGCGACAATTGGACGAATCTTGAATGTGTTTTGTTGTTCGTTCAAGAATAGATTTGAATTCCGAGAATCATCAGCAGGATCATCGCCGGTTGCAGAGAGAAGCTGAACGACGTCGTGTCATCAGGTGAGGTCAATAATGGATGCGAATTCCAAAGAACCAGAATTAGAGAAGAGCGTTGGTGTTTTGCCTAAGTGGGGCGCCAAGAAGAATCGAAGCAGACTCCCGGTAAGAAGGGCGACGCCCCGGTTACAAGCCCTAGGCTTCAAAGTCCAATGTGGTACATGTATGAGAGAATTCAAAAATAAAAGGGCTTTATGGGGACACTCGCGGATCCATTCCCGACCGGTAACTGTAACCGGGACACCATCGGTTTCCCCTGCAGAACAGAACCTAGATGATGATGATACTGACAATCGCAATCATCTTGATTTTGATCTCAATGAGCTTCCTCATGATCATCATCATTCTCCTTCTTTTGATCTCAATGAGCTTCCAGATGATACCGAGTAGTTAGCAATGTTATCGTACCTTCTTTGGTCTTTCTTGATGATGAATATTCAGCCAAAGATCATTACTGTCATTGTTCTTGAGCTTTTTTTTTTGTATGATACGGAGTTCTTGTTTTGTGAATATTCAGCCAAACATCTAAAGAACAATTACATTGGACCCATGCCAAATTTACAAATCTTAAGTGGGTAATACAAGAGTTGCCTTGGAAAGAAAGTGGGATATATACAACTCAAATACAAAAATGAACACAATCATACACAAAGCGAACTTAATTATTCTCTTCTGCATCTTCCCTGCTCCTGCTCTAATAACAGACTTATGTTCAGTTCCAATTCCTACATCATAATTCTTCTGATGAAAATCTATGTTTCTTTGTAATTCTTCATTTGTTGACTTGAGATTGTTAACCGTTGCTACAAGTTCACCAATCTTTGTTTCCTTCTTCCTTACCACTCTCTTTGCATGTTCTACTTCTATATCCAGTATCTCGAATTTCCTTGTTAGGCTTTTTAACTTAGCTTTCAAGGCATCTGGGATCTCTGTCCCAAAATCTTCATAAGATGAAGCTGCGCAAAATTCGGGACCAAGGCCACTAGTCTTGATTGAGTCGTCGTCAAAAGGCTGGAGATCTTTGCCTAGCTCGCCAAATTTCTCTATTTCTGCAGGAGGTCACTTGACAAAATGAGTCCGTCTCTCAAATGATAGAGGAGTTACATAAACATAGCAATGCCCTTCTTTCAGAAAAGATAACAATAAGGTTCATATAATTACCAATCAATTCAAGACAAAATGTCTATCTTCATATAAGCTCATAAGCCAAACTGGAAGTAAACTAAAGATTGTCCAGTTATATGAACCTAAGCACACTCTAACTAATGGAAGCTCAAGTGATTTTTATCTGGGTTACCAGCACATTCCTAATTTTTCCTCAGCCTTCAGAAAATTTCTCAAATCAGCTAATAATCATCCCAAACTCTTTTGAAGGCAAAGTAATATTATAGCCCTTGTTGAAGAATGGGAAAGGGTAAGCTGTATTTGAGCAAGTACTCAGTTTTAAACCAGGCGCCCGTATGAGGAGCAAATGTAAGCAAGTCAGAGACTCTATTTGAGCAAGTAGTTAACACTACTTGAGCCAGAAAATATAATCCATCTTCACATTATATCGACCCACACCAATATATTCATCAAACTCCATTTGTAATTTCTCCCCTACCATTAACAAGCACCACCACACCCAGTGCCTGCAGGTTCTCTGTACTAAACATAAACTGCTGTTTAAAAAATCAAAGGATGTGAAAACAGTATCTCTGCTGAGTAGCCTCTTAATTACAAGATAAAATTATGTCCGGCCAAAACGAGTTTCACATTGTGGACTGGAGATCATCACAAGAAAATTGAGAAGAATATGATAAACATGCTACCTGCTATGTCTGAAACATGCAATAGAGGAAAATATATGCATTCAATAGATGGATGAAAGGAACTGACCTTGTTCAAGTGCCTCTTGTGTAGATTGAAGCATCTGGAGACAATCAACAAGGGGATCCCAATTTCCCGAGACTTGATGATTCTTATCTCTCCCTTTACTTTTCCAAGATAATGAAGCATCATCTTCGGCACTGCTACTCGGGCCATTATCACCTTGTTCTCCATCATAACCCCTTCCCTCAGATTCAAGGTTTGAAACCGTGCATTCTTTATCTATGTTAATAGCTTCACCCCGAGGTTTCTTACTAGCATCAACAGTATCTGAACCCTTACCCGAGTGTTTTCCCCTCAAAACAATTGTTTCTTGCTTCTCGCGTGAACGGCCTGGTGGTCTAGGTATATCATTCATAGACTTGGATATACTTGTTGTAGAGGACTTGCTATTCCTATCTCCACCAGAAGCAGCATCAGCACTAAAACTCGAATTAGATGGATCAATAGGGAAGACATTGTGCAAGGTCTCATTGACAGATGAAGGATTCGCGAGATCTGATGAGCCTCGCTTTAACATCTTTGTAGAATCTTTATTCAGCGTTTCATCTTGTTCAAACTCCCTTCTGATTCTTCTCCACTTCCTCGTCTCTTTCCTTCTTATCCCTGAGAGTGGAGGTAACATCCCAGAACATCCAACAGGAGATACACAAGAGTTTGCTACATCTGGATCATTTTCGGCGCTTTTTGGCCCTGAATTACTCAGCGCAACCGCGGCTACAGCATCCACGTAATCACCAGACGTGGAACGCTGCGAATGAGGAGAATTAGAATACAACTCCGCATTATCGTGATCATTGGAAAACAATTCCTCAGCCTCCTCCTTTGGCTTCTTAGGATCAAAATTGGGATCAGGAAAGCCATTCCCGTTAGTATTCAGAACATATCCATCATCATGAACAATAATTCCATTGGATTCAATCTTAAGATCTCCATTGGAGGCTGTGGCAGAGAAAACCGGAACACGATTCTCCTCCGTCAATTTAAGGTCAGATTTTTGAATTTCAGAATCCATAACTCCCTGATGACAAAACAAAAATCAAGCAGCTAAACCTACACAATCCGATTGAAAGAGAAGCAATTTGACCCCCAAAACCAAGGAAATCAGGGGTAAGAATTAAGACCGTCAAATGTGGATTCAGGCAAACTCAACGCATTTCCTTTGTTTACGATGAACAGTAGATCATCAAACGGGGCCAAATCAAAAATTACAGTAGGAGAGGACACCAATTATTCAAACCATATTTGCATTAACAAAACAAAAAATGCAAATAGCTCAACGAAATGGAAAAAAAAAAATGCGTAAGACGCACCTGGAAGGGGATTAGAGAGATAAAACAACGATTGAGAATGAGGATTGAGGCAAACCCTAAAACAAAGCAGAATAGTGAAATTTGTAGGATTCATTACAAGCCATCGAAATTATTGACCCCGTCCAGCAGGACTCTGATGGATGTATCCGTTAATGAGTTTAAACTCTCCTCCTTTTCACCAGTTTTGGTAAGCGAGGAAAAAATGTCATAGTAATCGAATCGAGGAACGTTATTATGTGAATCTACGGTTAGTATTATCATATTGTCAGATGTGGGATTTCCACACTCAACATCTATCATTAGAAGGCGTGGACTTATTTAAGTTCACTTTGTGTTCATTTTTGTGTTTGAGTTGTATATATCCCACCAAGGCAATCGTTGTACTACACACTTAGAAAGAAAGCTACATAGGTAGAGATGATGGTCTCTTTGTTGTAATTTTGGCATGGTCCAATGTAATTGTTCTTTAGATGTTTGGCTGAATATTCACAAAACAACAACTCCATACCATATGAAAAAAGCTCAAGAACAATGACAGTAATGATCTTTGGCTGAATATTCATCATCAAGAAAGACCAAAGAAGGTACGATAACATTGCTAACTACTCGGTATCATCTGGAAGCTCATTGAGATCAAAAGAAGGAGAATGATGATGATCATGAGGAAGCTCATTGAGATCAAAATCAAGATGATTGCGATTGTCAGTATCATCATCATCTAGGTTCTGTTCTGCAGGAGAAACCGATGGTGTCCCGGTTACAGTTACCGGTCGGGAATGGATCCGCGAGTGTCCCCATAAAGCCCTTTTATTTTTGAATTCTCTCATACATGTACCACATTGGACTTTGAAGCCTAGGGCTTGTAACCGGGGCGTCGCCCTTCTTACCGGGAGTCTGCTTCGATTCTTCTTGGCGCCCCACTTAGGCAAAACACCAACGCTCTTCTCTAATTCTGGTTCTTTGGAATTCGCATCCATTATTGACCTCACCTGATGACACGACGTCGTTCAGCTTCTCTCTGCAACCGGTGATGATCCTGCTGATGATTCTCGGAATTCAAATCTATTCTTGAACGAACAACAAAACACATTCAAGATTCGTCCAATTGTCGCTTGCATTACGTACTCAAATTGCGGTGGCGTCTTAACCTAATGGTGTAGTAGCTTAGGTGAATTGTCAATGGGAGAAGTAGGAGCTGCTATGAGGTGGAAGAAAGAGCGGGAATCAAGATTTCAACGGCCAAATCAGAACTTTGAATGCCTCTCAGGTTCAACAGGGTTTCTTATATAGCTACTTAGATTATTTTTATTTTTTTTATTATTGTTATATATATATTTTCATGTATTGTGTTTATTGGATTACGAAATGATAGTATTCTATGAATATAAGAATATGATGTGGTTAATTAAATTTGTTACGATTTCACTGCTCCACTTATTCTAATGTTTTGTGGGTAGATATTATTTACTGTTGGTAAATAGATTTTTAAAATTAGATTTTATTAGAACATATTATATTAGGCATCGGTTTTCAAAAAGGAGTATTTATACAAAAACTATTATATATTTTTTTTGTACGTATTATATACCCGTCAAAATATTTTCCGTTAAAAGACATGTAGTAATTAGGTTTCAAGAAATATTTTTAAATTCAAAAAGTCAAACCATAACAAAAATTTGATTATCAAGTCAGCAAAATGTTAGATTTCATTGTTATTTTAATTATTAAACTATTTCATATCCCACACCTTGCGCGGATATATATTTAAATATTGATGCTTTTTGAATAAAATGTCATGAACTTGTGTATGTGAGAATAATTAAATTAAATATATTTTTAATTTACTACTAAAATGTTGTAAAAAAAAAGAAAAAAAGTGAATATAAGTTTTAACTTATAAAATATTAGTTTTAGATCTTTCGGCATTGTGAAAAATATTTGTAAAAAAAAAAGTAGAAATAAAATGTAGACATTTGGATTCGATCAATGTTATTCAAAACTATTGCTTATGGAAATTAATGGAATAGTGTTTAGTTCGATCAAAAAGAATCCAAACAGATTAGTTAGTCGTAATCAAATGTATTTTTATTAGAAAAAAAGAAAAAACAATCACTAAAACAAATTTATTTATAAAATAAACAGTAAACATAATTTGTAAAATAGTTTTGTAAAAAAAGAGTTCAAACATATTAGTTAGTAGGAATCCAAATATATTTTTATAAATATTAAATCAAAAAATTAAGAGAAATCTTGGGAAAAAAAAGTAATAAAATCTTTTAAGAAAAATATTGAAGGAAAAAAAAAGTAAACAAATCTTTTAAAAATAGCGGTTGTGGAACACTACAAAATTTTATGATACAGAATTTGTAGTTTCAAATTTTTTTTAAAAAAAATTAATGGAAGCTATTGAAAACAAAATAAAATTAAAAGTAACGAAATATTACACATATCTCGAAAAAACGAAATTGAATAGAAAGTTCTTGTAATTTGTATCTTTAAAAATTTTAAAGATACAAATATTCTTGGAATCTGAATAAAAAAAACAAAATTAAATTAAAAAATCTGAATCAAAATAACATTTTTTTGTAAAACACCGAAATTGAACAAAAAAAGTAACAAAAGATTACACGTTCTCTCAAAAACAAATCGTGAAACAGAATCACTGAATTTATTGAAAATAAATCACGAAAGTATGAGAAATTCAAGCAGATGGAGAAAATAATTGGATTATTTGCTACATATTTCACATATTTTCTTGAACTATAGATTGCACACAACACATAAATCGTGAAACAAAAAGACAGAGAGAAGATAAGGAGGCATGCGATTGTTTTCAAATAAATAAACGATAGCAAAATGAATGCGACAATTGAAAATCGGTATGAAAAAAGGAATGGTAGTAAGAAGATAACAACGTAGAGAATAATCTGAAAGTGATATGACGAAGCAACTTAGAAATTTCTTCAAATTATCAGACGCTTGAAAAATATGAAATTTTTTTATTAATATTGGAAACACAAGAACTAAATGGAAGAAGATGAGATATTATTTGTATATGTAGTGTGAGAAATAAAACGTACACGAGAAGTTTAAGTTTTATCCCAACGTAAATCAATGCTAGGGAATAACGCAGAGATTTTGTAGATTTTGATATTATTAGATTTAGTTATAAAAATATTTGTATTTTAATTTTGTTGTGTTCACTAATGATTTGTTTCCTAACGTGCATAAGAAGTTTAGGGTTTATCTCAACGTAAATTGTAGGGCATAATAACGCAGAGGTTTTGTAGATTTTGATATTATTATATTTGGTAAAAAAAAGTATTTTTAAAAAAATTTATTTTAGTAAAAAAGATTTATTGGCTTAACTTGTGATTTAGTAAAAAATTTAATCCGAAAAAAATCGTGGGGACACCACGTCAGCATTAATGTAGTGTACTTTAGTAGAGTATATAGATTAAGTACATTTGTTAAAATGTTTTTTCATATATTTCATATGATGATAATCAAGATCTTATTTTACTTTTATATAACAAAAAATCGAATATTATTAAACTTCGAAATATATCAAATTTTAAAAATTAGAAAGGCAAAATATAACTAATCGGAATGTAACAATTTATGAAGATTTTGGAATATTAATTAACCAATAGTTTAAAAGAGATTTTAACAAATCAAAATATAATATAAACAAAAATGCAAACTATTTTAACAAATTAGAATATTAAAATGCAAAATATTTTAACAGATCGGAATATAACATAAACGAAAATATAATTTATAATGAATCGGAATTGTAAAAATTAGATAGTACTAAAATTTCAAATATATCAAATTTTAAGAGGGGTGTTACGGTCACGACGATGCTTTTCATTAATGCATCACAATTACGTGATGCGTGACCGCTACGGTCACACATTCCGTAATCGTTGCGGTCACGCATCACGTAACCGTAACAAAATGTGACCGTGGAGATTTGAACGTTGTAATTCGAACGTTGTGTAACATTAATAAAAGTGACCGTTGTAAATTTGAACGTTGTTGATTTCCATCGGTTATATATAGATAGTAAAAGAAGAGGTGAATAATGCTCACAAAATCTTCCAAAAAACAGCCGCGAGAATGTCAACACACGAGGATGATGAGATGATGATTCCGTTCGTCGATACAAAATTTAGTGACCTAGACGAGTTTCTTCGACATTTCGAGGTAAGTACTATATAACCGAAAAACATTGAAAAACTAGAAATGTTAGATATAATTGTATGTTTATGTTATGAATATTAGACATAATTGTAATTTATGTTAGAAACATTTGATATAATTTGTGTTTTTTATGATTTGAATTTATGTTTTGTAAAACTAGTAATCAATGCAGATTAAATTGAAAAACTAGAAATCTTATAGTTTTCTTTTGGATTTTTCCGTTTAGTACCCCTGAGTTTTTGGCTTTTCCGGATGGTGCCCAAAGTTTTTTACGTTTCCGTTTGGTACCCTCGAGTTTTTGGCTTTTTCGGATGGTGCCCAAAGTTTTTCGCATTTCCGCTTGGTACCCCTGAGATTTCGGTTTTTCCGTTCCGTGCGCTTATTTCTTATTTCTTTGTCTAAAATAACGTTTCTTTTATTATAATTAATTAAAAAAAAGGAAAAAAAAATATAATAACAATTCTATATTATAAATTTCGAATACAAGTATATTTTATTTTTTTAAGTGGGAGACAAGTATATTTTAGTTAAACAAATTTAATCAAATATTAATAAATTATGATATTTCGTAAAATTTAATATTCTTACATATTATTTTATGATTTTTAATATATTTATTACTATTCGATATTTTATCATATTTTGCATCTAAACATGAAAAATAATTTATTACTA
Source organism: Fagopyrum homotropicum (assembly GCA_033239125.1). Lineage (NCBI taxonomy): Eukaryota > Viridiplantae > Streptophyta > Magnoliopsida > Caryophyllales > Polygonaceae > Fagopyrum > Fagopyrum homotropicum. The sequence goes on from BSWB01000003.1 coordinate 118,402,654, forward strand.
TTTGATACTTTATCATATTTTACATATTTTTGGAATTTTTTTTATGTTTTATTATTATTTGATAATAAAACTACTTAATTAATTCTTTAGGTAATATAGTTTAAATCAAACATGTTAATTATACAAATTTAAATTTTAGATAATATATATCCTATCAACTTACCTTAAGAATTCTATTTCTCTTGTTATTATACAAATTTAAATTTTAGATAATACATATTTATAATATATAATTGTTATTATATTTTTTTTCTTTTTTATAAATATAATAAAAGAATCGTTATTTTATACAAAAAGAAAGAAATAAGGGCACGGAACGGAAAAACCGAAATCTCAGGGGTACCAAGCGGAAGCGTGAAAAACTTTGGGCACCATCCGGAAAAGTCAAAAGTTCGGGGGTACCAAACGGAAACGTAAAAAGCTTTGGGCACCATCCGGAAAAGCCAAAAACTCAGGGGTACCAAACGGAAATATCCTTTTCTTTTCTATGTGAACTAAGGTCTTCCGAATTATTCTTGTGACGAAGGGGTTGATTATACGCGGATGTTTGAAATTCACGGTTTTTTCCAAGATCGCGAGACAATGGTTGATTGGGCTCAATTCATGGGAGAAACTATGAACATGGTATTGGTTACTAGTAGGTCGTGGAGAAACGCTAGGGGATTCGTTACGTTTCGTTTGACATGCGAACGTTTCGTAACCCCTCGTAAGAAGAAAGACGTTGATCTTGATACCGAGTCGTCTTCTAGCCGAGCACACAAATCGGGAAAAGACGGATGCTCTTTTGAGCTTGAGGGCGTACAAAGCGAGGTTGATGAATGGACATTGCATGTTTTAAACGGAGTGCACAATCGTACACTTCTCGAGTAGTTAAAGGGACACACATATGCCGGCCGATTGACGGGGAAACAGTTTCGGAGGGTGGGACGTGAGCATGGGTCGGGTTTCAAGCCAAAAAATATTTTGAAGTCAATAAAGTTATATGACCCCTACAACATCAGCACAATAAGATAAACATACAATGCTGGACTAAAGATTAGGAAGCTACAAGCCGAAGGACGAAGTCCTCTCTAACAAGCACTCCATATGTTAGAGCAACGTTGTTGTTACGTCAATGTGAGAAGATGCTTAGATTCGGAAGAAGTTTCAGATTTTTTCATCATGCATCTGAATTCAAAACATCTCCTCAACCTATTTCCTTATGTCATCATAATGGACACGACGTACAAGAAAAACGAGTAAGTTTTATTATACATGTATTTACGACTCCTTATATATTTCATGCACTTTTGGTATGAAGTCGAACAAAACTCTTAATGTGCCCTCTATAGGTACAAGATGACGTTGTTAGAGATTGTCGGTATCACTAGCACGAGATTGACGTTTGCAATATCATTTGTTTTCATTGCCAAGGAAAACACCAATCACTACGAGTGAGCATTACGGAGACTCCGCCATGTGTGCGGAAATGTTACACCGGGGGTGTTTGTGACAGACAGAGAGCTAGAACTCATAAGTGCACTTGGTGTTGTTTTTCCGGATGTGAAGCACATGATTTGCACCTTTCATATAAAGTGCAACATTCAACATAGATCTTGGGCGGTGACACGGTCAAAGGAATTACAAGTAGTTTTTGCAACACACTACCATGCTCTTATTGAATCTAGATCTCCTGAGAGTTACGAGCGGCGTTTGGGTGAGATGAAAGTCTACTGGCAAGGTTATCCGAGGTTGATGGAGTATTTGGAAACTACATGGCTAATCCGATACAAGGAAGCAATTGTTCGAGCTTGGTGCGACTTGCATCTTCACTTTGGCACGAGGACAACAAATGTGTGAAAACTTATTTCTATCTTGTTTATACTTGTTTTCTAATTATCATAGTGCAATAGTATATTGAATTGATATTAGTTGTTAGGTGTGAGTCCGCACACTCATTGTTGAAGAGTACATTGTGTTCTAGCGTGCAAGGAACCCGTGATCATAGTGCCACGGTTATGCAACCCGTGACTGTGGTGCAACTGTTCATCTTCTTCGCAAATCCGCCTTCAGTGGCGGATTTGCAAAGGTTTTGGGACAAATCCGATCATTTCAGCACTAATCTAACTTATTCTAACCTATTTTAAACAATTCTAACCTAAAACAGGCCACATCAACAACATAAATCAACCGAATCCATTCCGATTTCCAAAAACGAGAAAAAAATCGAAAACTCGTAAACATTTACCTCGTTTGGGGTGTGTTTACGCTTTTGGAATGGTATATCTCCGTCACCGCTTTGATCCATTTGATTAACCTTCGTATTTGGCCTCGATTTGGGTTCAATCGTCTTCACCTCTGCCTCGCTTTCGTCGTTTGAACTGATAGAGTGACGGCTACGGTTTGCGCTTGCGTGAAGTAGGGCAAAAGCACAACGGTTACAGGATACGTGACAATGACGGTTACGCATCCCGTAACCGTGACTAAAATAGTTACGGGATGCGTAACCGCCGCGGTCACGCATCCCATAATTGTGGTGCCTTCACGACTTCCGAATTTTAAAAATAAAAAATGCAAAATCATATAACAAATGGGAATACGTCATAAACGGAAAAATGGTTTAAAAAGCCGTTTTAAAAATTAAAACATGCAAAGTCATATAATAATTGGAAGCTCAAAGATTTGGTTTAAGATTAGGTTTAAATATGAATAAATTAGATAAATCAACAAAAATTGGTTTAAGAATCAAAATCATATAATAATTGGAAGATGGTCAAAGATTCGGTTTAAAATCCGGTTTTAAAAACGGATAAAAAAATTGGTTTAAAAATATTATATAAATCGAAAAAATCAGTAAAAAGAACAAAAAAAATGCAAAATCATATACAAATGGGAATATATTAGATAAACCTACAAAAAACGGTTTAAATAAATCGATTTAAAATCAAAAAACGCAAAATGATATAATATGTGGAAGGTGATCAAAATCAGTTTAAAAAATTGGTTTAAAGAAATGGGAATTCATTAAATAAATGGACAAAAGTTGGTTTAAAAATAAAAAAAATACAAAATCATATAAAAATGGGAATATATTAGATAAATCGATAAAAATTGGCTTAAAGATTTTGGAAGATATGAAGAAATTTGAAAAATACGTAGAACAATTGGAAGATGATCAAAGAAGAACAAAATGTTTTGATAATCGTTCAAAATACGTACACAGATCTGAAGAGCTTCGTGTAACACTCGTTTTGTTAAGTGGTTGTATATGATGTATAAAACGAAATCAAAACTCGTTAGGCATTTGATTAAAATATACGATAAAAAAACATTATAATAGGAAAATTGGAAGAAATTTAAAACGAAAGACGATTAAAGAAGGAAACGAAATCAAAAATCGTTGGCTAGGCATTCAATCAAAATACGGACAACAATTGGAAGATGAAAAAGAAATAAAAACTTGTTAACCGATCGCTCAAAATTAATATAACAAAAAAATACGCATAATAACATATTAAAGAAATATGCATAATAACATATTAAATAACTACAAGTTCACTAATAACAAAAACTAGGAGTATAGACCCGTGCTACGCATGAGTATTTATAAAAGTAAATAAATAAATATTTTTAATTGGTAACCCTAATAAAAAATTATTGGGCTAATTAGGTAAGTAGATTTTTTTTTATTGTACACTAAGTAGGCTTTTATTAGTTTTTCAATTAGTAAATATACCCCATTAAAATTTTTACCGTTCACACAAACCTAAAATTCACATTCCTCCTTCGCTCTTCTCTTCCCGTCGCTTTCCTCCGGGAAGAAGCCTGAATGGCCGCCTCTCCCCTAATGTTGCCCTGCTCCACCACTGGTGATTGTAAGTTAAATTCTTCTACGAGCCCACTAGTGTCGGCTTCGGCGGCTTCCAGGCCCGGAATCTAGTGATTCTTCTGCGAGCCCACTGCTTCTCATTTGTTAACTCATTCTTCATAGTTGTTGTAACACCCCGAATTCTCAGAACTCGGAACATTACTGGTTAGGACCTCACAATGGGTCCCGACCTCAGTTTGACAACAATATTACTAGGATCTTGCAACAAGACACAAATAAGGAAAATCGAAATTCATAAAATAGTATTTTTAAGGTAATGAATGCAACACGGTCTAGCAGCCTAAAGTACTTAAACAAAGGAAAAACAGCAACTGTCTTAATAAGAGAAAGAACGACAAACACAACCCCAACCCCCACTCTAAGGAGTACGGAGACCCGGCTGACCACTACTTCCGGATCACTCAGCTGCTGGTCTAACCTACGGTAAATCTAAAAACACAACAAGAGAAACCATTAGCTAGTTATCTAAATATTAGAAGAATAATAATAGCACACACACACATAAAAATATAAACATCCATCATGCTTTCAAACAAGTCCATTTATTATCTTACGTTAAGTTACTCATTCACGCTAATGATACTTATTTTGTGACACGAGGGATTCCCAAACCTCGCCTCCGCCCCCGTGTAACCATCAGGAATGGATCCGATGCATCTCACCATGTACCTGCCTGGTCTGTGTATAGAGAACCTCCCAGTCTCCTGTCAGAGCTGGACAGTGATGTCACGGCCCGTTATACATACACTTGAGCCTTAAACATAATAATAACGGTCGTCCTAGCAAGTTATTATTATTAAAATCACGCACATAGCACACACAACCACTATCACTCAACTAATATCCAGAAACTGGCTAAGTAAGTCACAAGGACTTACCTGAGTCAAAACACACTCTAACACGTCTCAAAACAGTCCGTACTCGTGGTAACTCAAACGCTTGTCAAATAAGGCATGTGGATCAAAATCATATCTAGATGTCCAACCTCTTGCGAAGGAATTACGGAAAAAGCTCTCTTACGGTAAAAGACCATTTTACCCTTAGTGCCGAAATTTCTCAAAGTTTATTCTTGAATTCTACTAATTTGTTTTAGAACCTGTTTTCCAAAAAAAATTGTTTCTCTATGATAGTTCTTATAAGTTATAAGTTCAAATCTCAATTCAATTCAAAAAGGACAACACTCCCCCTCCCCGGTGACTATCTCGTCTTATACATATATATATATATATATATATATATATATATATATATATATACATATATTTTGCCTTCTCGTACGGATATAAGCACACTTACGTATATGAATATATATATATATATATATATATATATATATATATATATATATATATGTTCTTATATGTATCCTATATACATACATATATATATATATATATATATATATATATATATATATATATATATATATATATATATATATTCAATTTCAACCTATTCATATTTAAACTCACATCTCCCCTCACGTTTTTCAGCACATTACTGCAGTACATGTATATATATACACATTTATGTCTCCTTCAGTACATATACACACAAAATTGTGAGATATATTCTAGCCACACATGACTGTATCCTTCTATATGACTATGGGTATAACATGTTTCTACCTCTGCAGACAATTCTAACTTATGCATCACAAACCCCCCAGCTCAGTGTCACATTACGCATGCCTTCAAACGTTTATAAGAAACCGTACACTCACCGATGTTACTTCGATCCGGCTCCGCACAACCTTTCTAGCGAGTCACTGCAAGGTCCGAGCAACAGGTTCAGTCGGCTATCACACGGAACAGGAGACAAGGAAGGGATGTACTAGTTGCGTTTTACCTTCGATCGAAGACGGCGGAACGTTGGCTGGTTCAACGCAGCAGGAGGTCGCCAGAGAAAGCGGCAGGACTCGGTGGTAGCTGCGGCAGTATTCGGTGGTGGCTCTGGTGCTGCTGCAGGGCCGAAGAGAGGCGGCGCGGCGCTGGTCCCTGCTGGCCGAAGAGAGGCGGCGGATGGTTAACGAAAACTGAAGCCAAGAAGAAGAGTGACGAGGAGGGAGAAGGCGGCGGGCTTACCAGGCTCCGGCGGCGGTTGGGCGGTCGACAAGAGTGACGTAGTGACGGCTCGTCCGGTGTGATGTTCGTTGTTGCAGTTGTTCGTCCAGAGAGAGAGAAGAAGCAGGAGCGGCAAAAATCAGGCGGTGTATGATTAGGTTAAAACATAATTAGGTTAGCTTTAGGTTAAGTGGAGATTAGGGTAATTGAGAGAGAGATGGGCCGGCTGGTTACTGTTCGCCACTTAGCGTGCGTGCAAATAAGTCTTAAATTTATAAAACTAGAATCAAGCAAGCGAACCCGCAGTGTACGGATCGGCGTAGATTAGCAAGTATTCTAGAGTATCGAACAGGGATTTGGGGGGAACAAATTCAATTATAAGATTGTCAAGCAAGTAAAAGGGTAAGCTTTGCAAGTATATTGGGAAAACAGCAACCCTAAAGATCCAGGTATCTAATTGTGGCAATCGATTCAAGATATACTAAAGAACTAATGACAGAGTTAAAAGTTGCAAAGGTATGCTAAGGTAAAGCAATGTACGGTGAAGTTCCAAGACTTTATATGACTTATCTAGAAATACTCTCTATAAAGGTTGTTGAGGCTTCAGTATAGAAAGGATCTAAAGACAAAAATTAATATCAAATACCCAAACTTGTAACCCAAGGATCAAGACTAATTAAACCGATTAAGGTTGTGACACTCGAAATCGAAGTAGAGGTTGTTGAGGCTTCACTACTACCTAGAAAAGGCAAACCAAGACTAAGTTAAAGAAAATTTTTAACTTTGGATTAAAGTAAAAGCAGGGTTCGTAAATCAACACAAATTACGAGTGGATCTTGAGTTCCACGGCCGTGGAATTTCAAGAACAGGCCGTGATTCTGGTCGTCGGCGAATTCTCTCTAACTCTCAGGGTCCAATCTGTTTACGATCGATCTATCATCATCTAAGCCACAACTATCAACCCTTCACCTTAGAATTGCTAAAGGGTTTTAGCCAACAATAGTCATTATGATATCAAATTCAAGATTTAGAAGAATGAAAGATGAAAACCTTCGAAAACCTTCAATAAACTTCAAATCAATCTCAAATCCACAAACAAGGGTAATAATGTATATCAGATTTGGAATAACACAAACAAATCACAATCCTTGATAAGAACGAAGAACGGGATGTCAATCCGTCTTCTAATCAAACCTAAGGACAAAGCGCAACTTCCAAATCTTCAAGCCTTTGCAAATCTCCGTTGCAAAATGGCAATCTCCGCACGTCCAACTGAAACCCTAGGCACGTGCTAGCAGGCGTAAGCAAAGGTCCTGAAATCTCCCTACTTCAGTCCTTTTATAGGGAAAGATCGAATAAGTGTCCGGCCCATGTATGTAGACAATGTGTCTATATTTTATTCTTCAAAAGATTGCCTAAATCACGTTTATATGGAATTCCACGCCCGTGGTTTAGAGCGTGGAATTGGATTACGGTTCTTCAAAACTTCCACGACCGTACTTTATACCGTGTAACTCTCTGGAATGCTCCACGCTCATGTTGTCAAGTTCCACGGCTGTGGTTTAGAGCGTGGACTTCATTACGGCCGTATTTTAGAGCGTGGAAGCATAGGTTGCTCGTAATTCCCTTTGTTTTGTGCCATTCTTCATCCTAGCATCTTCCTTAGCTTCTTTGTGGTATCCTCAATCCTTGGATGTGCTCAATCCATCTCCATCCTCTCTTAATTTGTTCGGTTTTAGCTCTTATTCGCCTACAATCAATACAAAGCTTATGTAGACCTCTATATCGACAATATAGACAAACTAGCTCACAATTGCTTCAATGCTTTATCAATGAACACTATAATGGATGAAATACATCTAGAAAACGTGCATAAAATATCACAATATTTCATGCTAACAGTTACAAGATGGGCCGGTTGGTTACAAGGTCCAGTTCCTCCTCACCAAATGGGTCGGCCGACCACTGGGCCCAAAAATTGGGCTGCCCAGAACTTAATACAATGAGCTGAAACTAATCCTCATTATACACCCGGAATCGTTGAAGTACGGAACTAAAATTACGGAATTATTTTTCGGGATTAAATCCGAAATCACGTCTTTTATCATTAAATTTTTAAGGTACGGAAATATCTCCGGTTACATCTTTTATTATTTTATGTGAACTAAGGTCGCATAAAATAATAAAATTTAACATTAATTTTAACTATTTCAAGATTAAAGGTTAGCGATCGGAATCCGGTTAAATTCAGTATTAAACGGCGTTTAAAATTTCCGGTTATTACAGTTATTCTTGCCGTTGGGTTGTTTATGATGCTCCAAAGGTCATACGTCAAGATTGGTTTACAAAGGTAATTTGCCTATGCCATGATTCAGTTTGTTATTATGGATTAGCTTGTGTAGGTCAATTTATCATCTTTTTTAGCACATTGTAATCATTTATGTTTTTTAATTTCCAATACAGATGATGGAGGAAAAGAAGTCACACAATAGAATATGTTTGGGAGTCCTTTAGATACTCGGCTTCTTGTTATATAGTACAGAATGATGGAAGTTTAGCTGCTATTTATTTATTTATTTCTCGTGTTTAATTGTGTTCACCATTACTCTTTTGCAGACGTTGATGAATTGAAGAATGTTGCTTTCCTGCCTGTTGCAAATGGTACACGGCTGGTTAGAGCAAATTGTCTTTTTGTGCGTCTCAATCTATCACCATTTGCTTTTGAGCTTCCAACTCTCTATCTCCCTTTTGTGAGAATTCTAAAAGACTTGGGATTACGGGAACATATATCAGTCTCAAGTGCCAAGGAAATGCTCTTGCATTTGCAGAAGTTATGTGGATACCAACGCCTGAATCCAAATGAATTCCGTGCTGTTACAGAAATTGTTTATGGTATGTAATTTTATGGTATGAAAATCTGGTGTAAAAAAGTTCTGGTATGACAAAATATAATTTTATGGTATGTAACTTTATGGTATGTAATTTTATCGTATGTAATTTTATGGTATGAAAATCTGGTGTAAAAAAATTCTGGTATGACAAAATGTAATTTTATGGTATGTAACTTTATGATATGTAATTTTATGGTATGTAATTTTATGGTATGATAATCTGGTGTAAAAAAATTCTGGTATGACAAAATGTAATTTTATGGTATGAAAATCTGGTGTAAAAAATTCTGGTATGACAAAATTCTTGTATGACAAAATTCTGGTATGAACTTTTCGTATGATAATTTCTGCTATGAAATTTCTAGTATGAACTTTTCGTATGATAATTTCTGGTATGAATTTTCTGGTATAAAAATTCTAGTATGAGAAATTCTGGTATGAGAAATTCTGGCATGAGAAATTCTGGTATGAGAAATTTAGTCTAGAAAATAAAAAAGAAAATAATAAAAAAAATAAATAAAGGCAAGAAAAAAAAAACAAATTCAGTAATTAAAAATTAAAACTTATACTTATATAACAAATAATAAACATCATTTATTCCTTTCTTTCTAAATAGAAGGGTTAATAATTTTTACCTACTATTAAATTAAAGTGGTAAAAAATTTGGGCTACACTTTTTTAAACAAAAACTCAAAAAGGCCTAGTATGTCAAATAATTCAAAATTATTTTCTAAATTGTTTTAGCACAAATCAACTGATAATTGACATTATTTTCCCTAAACGGCTAAGCTTCCAATATATTTTATTATATAAAGTATTTACTGATCATTTGATACGCTAAGATCGAAGTCTTTGAATTGATAATTAAAATTTTAATTATAAATATCACTTTCAAATACATATTTTCTATAAAGAGATATGTTTGATTATATTACAAAAATTGTAACAAAATTTATTACAAAATTCTAATCTTATATGTACATAATTTTAGGTATAGTATTGGTGTAAAATACATATTTGATATGAAAGGGTGTGACTAGATTACATTTATTACGATAAAATTTCTTGCAAGAAATTTTTTTTGCATATAATTCAAATTTACAAATAGTTTTTAATTTTAAATACATATTTAATAAGTAAAGAATGTACTAATTACATACATTAATTAAGACAAATTTTATTACAAAAAATCATAATGTTACTTGCAGCTAGGAGATTAAATTAACTATAAGTTTTCATTAATAACAAAAGAAGACATAAAAACATACTCATGACAATTTCTTTCAAATATTAAGTAAGGTTACAACGAAAAACAATTATATTATAAAACTTACAACGAAGTGTGTAAAAAGTTCCTTTAGATCAATCACTATAATTATTGTCGTCGAATGGAATACTAATTTTGTTGTTCTCGTCGTATGAATACATTTTGCAGAAGAAAAGAATAATTTGTCATTTGTGATAAGATATAAGAATACAAATTGATCTCATATATATAGGTAATATTATGACCGTTGGTCAATGTTTGAATTTGACAAGTAGCACACACGCTGGTGACATGTGACTCTGTCATTTTTGCGTCGTTAGCTTCAGTCTTTTGTTGGAATCTAGTAGATCGAGTGGCGCGTAAATAACACCACTTTGATTTCAAGCAAGCGACAAAATTAATATAATACATCCATAAAATCGTGACATGTGGTACTATTAAGGTTTTGCACACGGTTCGGACTGGACCAAAATTTAGTGGACCGGACCGTTATCATTCCAACACGTTGAAGGTCCATGGACTAGACCAGACCATATTGGAGTAAAAAAATTCAATTTTTGTTGGTTCAATACGGACAGGTCCAAACCCGAACTGGCCGTATACAATAACATTTCAAACAAAAAATAAAACACGAAAATGGTATGGACTAGAATATCATGGCCCAAGACCGGACCAAATTAGACATATACGGTCCAGGACCGGACCGTATTTTCCGGTCTGTCCAATTGTACACAAGCCTAGTTATAGTCAACCAACGTTTTAGTTTGGTGTTTCCGGCTAACAAAACAATCAAAATTTACATAGTCATTATGACTTTGATTATGTTTACGAGTGAGACAAATTAGATAGCATTTCTTGATCAATAGAGAATTGGTAAAAAAATCCACAACAAATTATAACCATTTTCATGCACTAAATTCGCTCTAACGTTTGAACAAATAAGGTTGTGCAAACGGTTTGGACCGGACCGTAATACAATGAACAATAATATTAGAATTCCTACACGTTAACGGTCAATGATCCGGACAGGACCATAATGTTCCAATCTGGACCGTATTGGCTAAACTTTATTTTATTTTTCAATTTTTTTAAATGGTGCAATACGGTTGTCTAGTCCAAACCTGGACCGGACCTTATACATCAATTTTTCCAAAAATTATATGTAAAGCAAAAAAAGGAGCGGACTGAAATATATTACGGTCCAAGCTGGAATAGATAAGACGATTACGGTTCAAGATCGAACTGAACCGTATTTTCTGGTCCGGTCCAGTTGTTCGCAACCCTACCAACTTATTAGTAGATATATTGAGTATATTATTGTAATATGTATATTGACTTTTGTAATCATAGGGTCAATCCTTGTAAGTTGTAGTATATATTCGTTATGTGAGGTGAGATCCCTTTCACGGGATTATTCACTATCATCGTTATTCACTCTAACATGGTATCAAGCCTCCTCTAAAATCCCAAAGTTTTTTCGAGAGAATGATCCGATCCAAATCCACGCAATCTTTTCCGCAATCAACGTCGCTGCAATTCGAACGATCCCACCCCCGATCCTGTACTTGATCCCGTCAACAACCCAAACACCACCGATGACCCCGTCGTCCATCATGCCCCACCATTACCCCACCGTCGGCGTCACCTTCTTTTCATGCGCGCTGTCCATTCCGTATCAAATATAGTACGAAAACTTTAATATACTTATTTTATTTAATTTATAGATTTTAGTGTTTAATTTTTAATATATGCAAAATGTCTTATATATTTTTTTATGGAAGTCGTAAACGCACGGCAATGGAATTTACAAATGTACGGCGATTATGGATCCCGTAACCGTCACGGTTACGGGTTCCGAATCCGTGACATATTTTTCACAGTTACGGAACCCATAACCGTGATGATTTTCTTTGTGAATACTAACCAAAAAATTTTAAAAAGTGAAGAAAATCATCATTGTTACGGAACCCGTAACCGTCACGATTACGGGTTCCGGATCCGTGATAATTTTCTATGTGAATTCTAACCCGGAAAAAAAAACCTGACACCATCACGGTTACGGAACCCGTAACCGTGATGTCAGGAAAAAAATAATTTTTTTTACGGTTAAGAAATCCATGGCCGTTTCCGTAATACCCCTCTTTTTTTATAAGACATTGTCTTATCTTGGATCTATGCTACGATTCATGAAGATGTATAGCTCACAATCCTTCAAACAGGCTCCACCACCCGGGAAGCATGACTGCGTATAAAGATCCTTTCCCACGATTATCAATCCGCAAGAGCGGCAGATCCAGAAAATAAGTTCATTATTTGTCGTCTTGAATCTCACTCTTCCGTCATTGCTTACTATGAAGCCCTGAAAACTATTGCCGGCCAATTGGGGGATGTTGGTCATACTGTCAATGACTCCTTTTTTGGTTCTTCAACTTATCAATGATTTGTCAATCAAATACGGAGATGTGGGAAGCATCATTAGCCAACTCGACCTCTCCCGTCCTTTATGGCGGCTCGGAACATGCTCAGTAGGAGGAATCCCGTATCAATCACGCAACCGAAGAAGAAACTACTCTAATTTTCTCCTCGGTTTTCAACCATAAACCACCTCTTTCCGCCAGGAAGCAACAATCGTCCAACACTCGAGGTCGTAACCATGGTCGCCAAGGCCGCGCGCTATCAAGGTCCTAGGAACGATGACCATCATTGATATCACCAATAGTGTGGTTGCCTACACCACCAACAACTGATGCCACAATCCTAGGGTGGAACTCCCCACTGGCGCAACCCGTCCCCTCCATGCTTCTACCCGACACTGCCTCATCACCCGTAACCACCCTCTCGACTGACTGAGAACCAACAACCTTACTCAGCAGCACATCATGCTTCAACGTATTAGCCTGCGAGACTGACAAAGGCTTTTATCGCAATGCAACTAAACGAGCCTTCCAAGAATTGGTATATGGATACTAGCGTGACGTCTCACATGGCCAACCATCATATAACCTATTTTCCTACTTTAATTCTTGTTCTTTACCTTTCTCGATGTCCAAACCTTCACCTGAGAAATGTCCTACATGCTCATACCTTAGTAAAGAACCTTATTTTCGTTACACAATTTACAACTGACAACAATGTGACAATTCAATCTGACTCTTTTGGTTTTTTCTGTAAAAGATCTGCATAAAGGGACAATAATTTAAAATGAGTTCGTGACAAAAACATATTTATAAAATTTACACAAAAACAATAAAACTTGTACTTATTTTTTGAAAGAAATAATTTAGTGATTTGAAATTGGAAGATAATATAGTATTGGTTCAACTTTGGAGATGCACTAGTCCGACGAATTTCCTCCTAACAATACATACTTAGATTTATATAATGACCAAAACGGGTAGGTAAATGTCTTTAAGCTCACCAGAAAACGCCACGTTTTGCATGCCTGTGGGGAAAGTAACACAAAAAAGGGAGAACCAAATATGCAATGACGAAATATGCAAATTGGAATTCAATATAGAAACGTGGTGGGTTGCCCATCATTACCGCTCCCAATAGCACGCACAAATTACAAAACTAATTGCCATCAATCTGATCATCGGTAGAGGACCACATTCCAAACACAAATCTCCCCCTTTCCTTCCACCAATTTGGTTAAGCTACGATTTCCGATAGCTCCGACGACAAGGCCGTCGTGTATATTCGAAATTAGGTATGTTCTTCTTTAGCTTTATCAATGTTTTCTAGATGATTCTGTGTACTCATCGTTTTCCATGTCCAGGGACGCAATAATCGTCTGTGTGACTGGTGAGAATGGGAGCTAGTTTAACAACTCTCGAATCACCTACAAGCTGGGTACCAGAGACGAAGCTCGAAGCTGAGATAGTTGAGGCGATGCGTCGGAGAGCAGAAGAAGGAACTTCCATGAAGTCTTTCAACAGTATAATCCTCAAATTCCCCAAAATTGATCAAAGCTTCAGAAAATGCAAATCTATTTTTGAGGAATTCGGTGAGCAATATTTTACAATCCAAATCGTTCCTTACATAAATTTAAGTGCGATCCTCATAGATCATACTAATATTGCGAGTAGATTCTTTTGATGGATAGGATTATAAATTTCTGTTGTTTTGGTTGTAGATGAGGATAAAAATGGGGCGATTGAACTGGAGGAATTGAAACATTCGTTCGGCAAGCTGGAGGTGTCCTTCACTGAAGAGGAATTTGTTGAGCTATTCCATGCATGTGACATAAACGATGATATGGGAATCAGTTTCAATGAGTTCGTGGTGCTTTTATGCCTTGTCTACCTTCTCAAGGGTGATCCAACATCAATTCATTCTGCCCCCAATGTACTGTGCCAATAAGAGCTTTTTTTGTGTGCAGATTCACATCTTGAATCTGATAATTAATGTCTGTCATGTTTTGGGGTTATCACAATAGTTTCTTCTTTTCTATGGTTTTGATGATGATTTGCAGAAGCCTCGGATGGGAATGCCAGATATGGAGGCAGCCTTCGAAATACTAGTCGATGCATTTGTTTTCTTGGATAAGAACAAGGATGGTCATGTCAGCAAGAGCGAGATGGTGGCGGCAATAAACGAAACTGCTGCTGGGGAACGCTCTTCCGGACGAATTGCTATGAGACGCTTTGGTTAGTTTTATCTTCTTTTTATTAGATAAATTTCATATTCCTTTGGTGAACCTGCAAGTTACCAAACAAGCTTCATTCTGAACATTGAGATATTGATAGACCTATCAACAAGTGAATAAAGAATCCAACCTAGTTCACACCCAGGAATATTTCATGTTCAATATTGAGCCATAACTTGTAATTGTTGAGTGTCACATCGACAATATGCAAAAATGTGATCAAGTCTTAGTCTACTTCTCCATATTGACAATTGGTTTTAGATGGAACCTCGAAAGGCTTGTGTGCATAATATTGTCCACACATTAGCATGCTGTACTTTTTGATCATCCATAATATTTTTTTGATACTTTTAACTACCGCAGACGAAATGGATTGGGACAGAAACGGAATGGTGAACTTCAAGGAGTTCTTGTTTACCTTCACTAGGTGGGTTGGAATCGACGAGAGTGATGACGAGGAAGACGAAGAAGAAGCAGGAAGCGATTAGTTCAGTAAACACTGAATGATCTCTTTACTGCTTATGTTATGTGCGGAAGTCATTTGTCAGATACTGGAAGCAGCTAACAAGCAAATAGTGAGAGCTTGTGCTGAAGTTGACATCACAAGCAGGGTTTGTTTTAGTCGTGTGATGTAAATACCCGATTGTTAATCGGATCAAAATGTATCTTTAATGGGTACCGATCCTCGGTCTCCTTAATTTGCCTAGGATTTCTGTAATTCAATGTTTTCCGTAAGGGTATCGGGCTGTTAAAGGTTGTGGTATTCGATGTGATACCATGGGGAGTCTCTCTCTCAAATGAATTTCTTCCATGGATGTGTGGTTTGGAGTTCCAGTTTGAGTACATATATTAGTTATGCAAAACCTCCTGTTGTTGTAGTTTGTGTCTTAGACGTTTAGATATAACCTTTTTTTTCTTACAAAATGTAGACTTCTGCTTACTGTAATGATTTATGCAAATTAAGAGTAGAATATGCACAATGCAATGGCAGACACTCGATCCATTTATAAGTCCACTTCAAAAATCAATGATAAGTGACAATTAAAATTGAAGGATATTACGTACACGGCAATGGAGTGAATTTACAAACGCACTGCACATTCGTAACAACGTAATCGTCACGTTTATGGGTTCCGAAATCACAAACGCACTGCACTGCACATTGTGAGCCCGTATCCGTCACGGTTATGGGTTCCGAAACCGTAAAAAAAAAAAATCAATCTTACAACTGACACGGTTCCTAATTCGTGTCATAGTCAAATTTTTTGTTTTTTCTTGTTTTGTTTTTTTCGGGTTAAAATTCACAAAGAAAATCATCATGGATCAGAGACCCGTAACCGTTACGGGTTTCGAATCCGTGGAAAATCCGTGTTTTTTTTTAAGAACTTACAAAGAAAATCATCACGGATGCGGAACCCATAATCGTCACGATTACGAGTTCCGGATACGTGAAAAACCAGTCACGGATTCGAGTCCCGTAATGTCACGGTTACGGGTTCCAGATCCGTTGTGCATTTCATAAAAATTTCATCAACGTGCGTTTACGTTCGTTTACGACTTTTCAAGATTATCCAAACTGCCCCCCTACTCGAACAATCCAATCATTATTTATGGCTAGAGAGAGGACACGTAAAGCAAACAGCATCACACTAAAATGAAGCACCGTCCTAGACACGTAAACCAAACAGCACATATTATTTAAAAACAAATGTTGTCATTTTCCTAACGACCCACTTTGTGTACCAAAGTCCAACTCCCATTTACCATGCACATACATCAAACATGTAGTTTTTAAAATGAACCTTCCTGCCAAAACTTCTACTATCATACTAAAAAAGGATTCTAATAAGACGGGCTAAGTTGACCTAAAGAGCACATGTCCTGAATATGATCAATACGGATGACACACCATGAGGAACCAAACCTAGAAACTGGACAAGAAGACGGCCAGTGCCCCGAGGCCGACTTGGGAAGACCAAATAGCAAGAACATGGGGGGATATTATGTAGATTACACTTGAGTTTTGGCCCTCTTCATGTTGTTATTGCCATTTCCACTGCCAATGCTGTTCAAGGGAGATACCGACCCGCACATGTGAGAACCATCTTCACGTAGTGTACCATTCAGTATGGCTAGTTCTCTCAGCTGTTGCTTCTTGAAGAAGTCCTGAGACTCGTCCTGGAGTTGAATCATTACATTAAATCAGCATCATCACTATAAACAAATTATTAATGCTATTTTGTACATCTTTAATTACATGCTTTGTTTAATACTTACCACCGGCTTTAGCAACTCTTCAAGTATTTCCTGCGCTTGCATCAGCCGGGTGTCAATTATTTCAACTGGCAACTCTGCCTCCAATATTATATGAAGAGGTTCATTGAGATGTTCATATCCTGGCTTTCCCCTCATCATCTCTTCCTACAAACAAGCATTATATGAATGGTAAGTATTTGAGTATGTAAATAGCAGAAACTTTCTTGGATTAACAAATGTATAAATGTGTTGACGTCTTTGGTTATCCCACATCGATTACACATCAACAGTAGAGTAACTAATAACTGAACCGCTAGCTTTGTGCATGAAGGAGCATAAAAGAAGAAAGAGTCGTAATGAACAAAAACACAGAAAAAACACATTCAAGAAAGGAAGTAGACAAACATCATAAATTCTCATACAGAGTCTATAAATGAATGATGGGGTTAAAATCTTTTTTAAAAGGCAATCACTATAAACCACAGGACAGCAAAAAACACTCTCCACTAATAGCTTTGCAAGGGAAGCGGTCTTTACCAAACACTTGACTTACACAAAGATGTTTAGGACTATTGTTAAATAATAAAAACTTCTCAGTACCTTAGCAGGATCTTTGATGCTACCACGTCCCCGGATCAAAACACGACAGTCAGTAGCAGCTTCAACTCGCTTAAGTGAGTTTCCCCTTGGACCAAGAAGACGCCCAACAAAATTGTACTGTCATTGAAAACATTCACAAACATGAAGGGAGAATTAAACTCAAACAATTTATCCCGGATCATCAATGAGCATATTCTAGCTAGACACTGAAGATAGCCAATCATACATTTGGGTACTTGTCAACAGGGATATCAACCCGGATAGTTCTCTTAACGATCAGGCCAGATGCATTGTTATGAGAACCTAGCCAGCTTGGGGTTGATGATGAATGAGGTAGACTGGATATCTGCAAGTTCAAGTTTCATGTGACATTTTCAAAGTTAGATACCAAACAATCATAGCACATGGATTTGTAATTTTGTATAGTCGTCACCAACTACACAATTTTGTCATGCTATTAAAATGGAAAAACTAACAGAAATGCAGAATCTGAAATGTTCATGAACAATTTTCCAACAATTTTTCTAGAATATACACGGTGAATCCAGGCTACTGCATCACAATTGAAAATATATTCAAGTGAAACCAGAGGTCAGATGACTTGGTAACACTGTACCCTTATACAAAAGAACAAACACCAACGAATGTGATGTTATTCCCTATTCCTATTACCTTGGCTGATCCTCCCCAAACATTACTTTCATCCCTACCAAAACACTCCTGAATCAATGATTCATAAAAGGTTACAATTTTTCGTAGAATGAATGGTCGTAGGAAATGATGAAATTTTATAATAGCTTAACACAACATTAGCTAAGGAACTCAATTGGAATAGGCAGTACATAAGACTAATGCCAACAGACCCGGCCTAAACTCAATATTTTCTTGTAATGTTAGCTTTGTCACTACCTGTCAAGACTCAAAAGGGGATATCCTAACAAGCAAAAGATTCAAACAAAGAATCAAGTTAGAGTTAAATGAACAAGATTGAGGCCAAGCCATAAGGAATATTAGATGGAAAAAAAAGGTTATGTCAATAGTCATTATCCGTACTTCTGATTGATACTGCAGAGGCCATCCATTCACCTCTGTTCCTCCATTTGAAAATAATCCTCCAGGAGCCAGTGGCCTAGCATGTTCAATCCCAGTTTGATCTAAAACTGAAGCATTCCCCAACAGTGTAGTTACACGCAGTATTTCTGCTCCAACAATGTCAATTTTCAATAACAAGACGTACCAGTTAGCATATGTTATTAAATTAGTCACTCGCCGCCACAAAGGACAAACCATACAAGTTTGTTATATGGCGGTCAGCAAATTCTTTTTCTATAATAGAATACATAGAAGGTCTTTTAAACTGCTGTAAAGATTGAAAACAATCAAATTGTTTTTTATTTATATATATCCTTAAACAAGACCCCTTAGCGACCCCTTAGCTTAAAATTAAGAGAGTATATATCTGCTGAACAAAGACCTCTTCGTTTTCTGAAAGAAAGTAGATTAAAATTAATTGTAACTATATCCAACAGGAGAGGAAACTCGGGTACATTATGCTTCAAAATTTGAAACCATCCTTCCAATACAAGATATGAGCACCACAGACCACTTCTATGAGGAAAAAAAAAGGCAGCAACTCTCCATAATTTTGTCAAACCAGAGGATGATCGTGTGCTATCATCAAATGATTGTTCAATTGTGATAGCTGGAGTACAATTCTTATCCAACTCAACCTTACAAGTGGGTAAGAATCACCTTGGTGTTTGTTCTAGAAAGGAAATACTTTCGAAAAGGATATAGCTTCCTCCTTTCTTGAAATAAAGTTACACCTTGATTTAAAGTAGTGGTGTGCCTCTAAAAATTCCTATGATGGAAAAAAAAATGTGAAGAAAAGAATTCAAATGTGTCAGATGACTCAGACCTACATTACTAATGAATACTTCATTATTCAGTAAGGAAGTAGGATGCTATTTGAATACGACAAGAAATTAATAGAATCATATTCTTAATTCATTATAGGATGGAGCATGCAAGTTCTCAGAATATTTTTTCGGTTATAGTTACGGAAAATGAATAGGAACACTCAGTTTCTCGGAGGCTATGTCTGGTAAGTACCGATTCGTAAACAGAAGCCACAAGATTGTACAGAGCTTTCAACATGCAAAAAGTCAGCTTCTAAGCAGAAGAGAAAAAGCTGGGAAGGAGGGGCAAACAAGCTGAACACAAGACACTTAGCAGATCAACAAAACCTTGAGGTAGTCAAAAGTAGTCAGTCTACAAGAAGCATCGAAGTATTAAAAAACATACAGTTTCTGAAATCTATTTTGTCTGGCCTGATCAGGTGAAATTCCCAACACTAATCTGACTAAACATGAGCCAGAAGTGAAAAATCAATCCACCGACAAATGCTGATTTGAGCTTGACTCGTTTAGTACAAGTTTTCGGCTTGGGAAAAATAAAATTATGCTTAACTTATCACTACTTAATTGAGTTAATTCCAAACTGCATAATTAAATGTATAGAAGCAAAAAACTCATCTAAGCAACAATATAAACAGAGTAATAGATTTTTTTAATTCAGTTACCATATCTACATCAACATAAAATAATAATCTAACATCCATAAACTTGGTAAAAGGTTACAGGCATGAGCTACCCTTTATTTTGAAAGCCAGCAATCAAGTCCCTTCTGCTTTTCTTTTTTGGTAGTTAAGAATACACTCTTCATGTCCTTGTTTGGCATGTAATAGTGCATTGACTAAGAGTTTCATAGAACACTCAGCATTATATGGTCAAGGCTCCCACACTTACAGCAATGACATCCACTACTGGTGACTTCTATAACCAAGATAAGATAAATATATTTCTCACTAAATGGCAACCGGTCTTACTTTTACATTACAGCTTGAAAGCTTTTATCTTTATAAACAAAAGAGACAACTTTGATTTTATTAAGGGTCCTCATATCTCTGGACCAGTATGAAGGATAATATTTTCAATAGAAGAAGGCTCAGAAAACTTGTTCTGAGAAAATTGTGTAATTTGGCGTGGATAAAAGCATCATTTTGGTAAAAGCGCAAATAAATGCATCATAGAAACACACCGTTTTCTTGAAGGAATGTATACTTCTATGAATTTTCTCTTAAAAAACTTTCTGAAACATCAACAAAAAAAAACTTCAAGTCAAAAGACACTGTAATGTTCCTTATGGTGTTTCCCATGTTGAGATTTTGAAACAAAAAGCAACATTAAACTTGACCATTTAAACATTTTTGTGATACATAATCTATAGATGCAACTGAAACTTACCCTGGTTTATCAACCGATAACAATATGGAAGCACAGGCACGAAAGGACTGAGTTTTTGACGCTCCGCCAACAATTCATTAAGATATCTGCTAACAGGTATAAAACCAAATCAGATCATGTAATTCGCGTACATAAAATATAGCATTAACACTGCATTAGCTAGGTACTATCAGGAAACATGTTGAATGCAGTAGACAAACAGATTTTGAAAACGCCAACAAATCTTCATATATGTACATGGAGACATCTTTTAGAAGATGAATAAACTCTATTTAACAAACATAAACCCAAAAAAAAAAATTCATTTATGTATCTGTCTTCTAGTCTTCTACTAACCAGTTCATAGGCATGATATGTCTCAGCAGTCACAACCGAAGCAGATAACAAGCAAATAGGCTAATCAAAGAAAGAGCGCAGACGTTCACAGACATAACAATCAGATTTTTTTTTTAAAAACGACTTCTCAAGCAAAACAAACTGAGATAAACAATCGAAATCCCAAGCGATACTATCAGAGCGAATTCAGTCCAGAAACACAACAAACAATTACAAAATCACAAATTTACAAACTAACAGCGAAGGAAAAGTTTCGGACAGAGAAAGTAAGAATATACTTCTCTTGCTCGATGAGAGACGAAGAGGCGGAGCGTAGACCGGAGATGTGGGGGGAGCTGGACGGTGAAGGGGAGTAAGACATGTATCTGCCGGAAGACATGGTTTCCGGCGAAACCTCAGAGATCAGATCGGATTGAGGTTGGTGGAAAGAGAGAGCGATAGATGGCCGGATATCTGCCTTCTTCTTCTCCGGTGGAGGAGGCAGAGGGAGAGAGAGATTGAAATAGGAGAGATTGTGTGTTTACTGAAGGCGAAAGAGACACCTGCACTGCAAACCTACTCATCAATCATCATATTGCTCTGTGATTTTGTGGGATTTACCCACAAATTTCTAAAATTTATATTTTAGACATCTAGTTTATAATAAGTTGCATTTATATCCTTGTTTGTAACGGTAAATCGTATTTTGTAATTTTTGTGTATTTTCGTCATTTTGTATCATAGCCAAGTAGTTAAGTATGCTTAAAAAACTAATTAAAAATTCAAAAAATTAAGTAAAATTGAGGGTTTATGAAAGTTGTCCACAAAAACAAGCATCACATACAAAACATCATCTCAGTTCGGTCCTTAGAAGATTGAGTACATCTTGGTGGAAGCTCTTGTGAAGTTTGAGCTGGAGCTTTAGGTGGTGGAGCTTGGCTAGTGGAAGCGGGAGGATTCAATGCTCCATCCGGGTTTGAGTACGACAAACCGGGATGGTTGTGGTTAGGGCAATAGATGTTTCCTCCTTGGAAATTCGTGTTGTTGTTGAAGTTTATTGGTCCTTGGTAATTTCTTTGGAAATTTCCTCTTCCCATGTAATTCACATCTTGCTCTTTGGGGGTCAAGCGTGCTTGTGATGGCGCTTGATTTTGAGCTTTCAAAGTTGTAGCATAAAGTTCCTTCAATGCCTTTTAAGTTCATTGTTAATAGCATCAAATTGAGCATTATTCAAAGTGGTATCACTAACCTCATAAACTCCGGGTCTCCGAAGCCTCTTATCATCTTTTCTATGAGAATACTTCTCAATCACTATAGCTTGGTTCTCAACAAATTCTCAAGCTTCATCAACATTTTTCTCCATAAAAGTCCCTTCATAAAGGGATTGAAGCCGGAATCGGCTATCCTCATCCAAACCCTTGAAGTAGATCTCAAGAAACTCAATTTTTGGAATACCATGATGAGCACAATCAAGTAGAAAGTCCTTAAACCTTTCCCAAGACTTGAACAAGCTTTCCTTGCTCTTCATCATAAATGCATTAATTTTACCTCTAAGCTCCATTGTCTTGGAAGGTGGGGAAATTTTGGTGTGGAACACGGTGGTCATCTCCTCCCAATTGCTAACACGGCTATGCGGTATGAATTGATACCAAGCAAGGGTTTTGTCCTTTAGAGAGAAGGAAAATGCCCTCAGCTTGTGGTTGTTGTTCTCTAAATTTTGGGGCCTCATGTTTCCATCAATATCTCATAATTCAACAAATGTTGGTGTGGAGACTCCCAATCTAATCCTCCAAATTGGTTGTGACGGATCATTTAAAGGACTTGAGGACGGAGCTCATAATCATGAGTGGCGGGATCTCCAAGATTAACTCCTAGACGGTGCACTCGTTGGGTTGGATCCATCCTTTGCCCAAGGTTTTGTGGCTCTCCCACAAATGGCTCAGCTCTGACATTCCTCATCGGTGGGTGGGTGAGGTAGGGGTATTTCTTGACGGACATTGTCTTCTCTTTGTTGGAACGCTTGTCTCATATCAACTTTAATCTCAACAATTTCTCTCGTAGTTGCATCTTTTCTCTCGTTCGCTCTTCTTCTTTCGTCTTTCAATGCTTCATCCATCCCTAATCCTTATTTGCTCTAAAGTATCATCTAACTCAGTAAGAAGCTCTCTTTCAGTCATTTTATCCTTCTTGGCTTTCCTTAATCTCATTCTTAAACTTTTCTTCAGCTTAGGATCGAATGGATATAGTTCTTCACCGAAACGAGATCTTCACATGCACTTAAAAGAATAGGGAACTTCTGAAAAACCAAAGACTCAAAGCAAAAGATCAAAATCAAAAGAAAGGTCTAAATATCGATGATCAAAATCACCAATCGATCTAGACCTAGTCCCCGGCAACGGCGCCAAAAACTTGTTCGCTTCCCAGATGGGTGTGATAATGAACGATAAAGTCTTAACTTTATACTTGTAATAAAAGCCTGAACAACTAAGCGAACCCACATTGTATGGATCGTTATGTAGAAAAGCAAATACTCCAAGGTCGAACACAAGGACTGAGGTGAAATCGAAATATGCGATTGATTAAAAATAGAATAAACCTAGACTAAAAATAGGGAATGAGTCAAGCAAATCACAAATAAGAATAAGAAATATGATAATTGGGCAATGTAGATTCTAGAGATCAAGGTTGTGGCTTTAGATTCAAGACTCTATAAACTAGGACAAGGTTAAGATTGCTAGGAAAGGTGTTTCTATGGTGATAATGAACACGGGGGAGGTCTCTAAATCAACTATCCTAAACCAAATCACCTATCACCGGGTAAGTCTCAAGGCTCTAAGGATAGGACATATACTCAAACCAACCACTCTACCTTAGGGAATAGAACTAACCTTCACCGGGTAAGTCTCAAGTTAAGCTCACTCAAGCGAGAAGTCTGGCACACTCTTACCAATAAAGGTATTTGAAACCATTATTACCTAGAATCATCAACAAAGGTACCTAAGAACTGGAATCACCGGGTAAGTCTCTTCTCAAGCTTAGATGTAAGCCTTAGAGGGATTTAAGGATATACAACACTCAACAAAGACTAGGATTTGGACAATCTAACACCCAAGAATAAAGATATATCATCTACAAATCAACAAAAGAAACCTCGGGTAGTTCTAAGATAAATCGCGGATGCGGTTCTTGAAGAACAGACCGAGGTTCTAAATAACAAGGGTTAAACCAACTCTAAACGTCCACATCTAACATAAAGGCTCAATCTATCGTCATTTAAACCACAACCATCAACCAATCACCCTAGAATCGCAGGGGTTTATCCAACAACAAACATATTCAAATCAAGAAAGGTAAAAGATGGATTCAAGCAAACCACAAGCAATAGAAAATAAAAGAAAAGTAAGAACTACTTAGCAAGATGTCTTCAATATCCAAAATCAATAGCAATCCAACAATAAAGATAGAATCTTTAATCCAAAAGCAAAGAAATCAAGAACCTAAGTCTTTCCCTCCAAGAATTCATTTTCAATCTTTGTCAATCGAAATTACAAGTGTTGTAGTCAAGATCAATGTTGTACCGTAGAGGAGTACGAGTATGTATGTCTTCGGTGTAATAGCTAGGATTTCGGAATTCTAATTAATGTTGATTAACTTAATCGTTTATAGTAATTAACATATAACTTGCGAAGATTTCGCAAGTGATGAGTATGAGTCCCACCGTTATGTTCCTAGCGTAATTTTGGACGTTTGGGGAAATTTTTACTTTTCCCCCGGGTAATTATTTTTACCCTTCGGTGTTATTTGGAGAATTTGGGAGCTCCAATTAATAAAAAATGCAGTTGAGAGAAATGATCACGACATCGGATATGTCCTAGATATGAAATAACATGGAGAGGGAAAACGGCCAAAAGAGTCGCTATTTCGTTTCTTAACGGCTAAGAAAGACGGCTTAGGAATACACATTTTCCGAGGCAGTTGTGGAATAATTATCCCTACAATATTCTAGATTTAATATTCCAATCTCGAGAAGTTTGGAGAAGGAGGTTCGACCCACCTTTGGATCGGTTAAAGGATAATTATCGACTTTGCTAAAGGATAATTATCGTCTTCACTATAAATAGCGGAAAATCCTTTTATTAATTCATTTCCTTTCACGTTTCCTCGTAAAAGCTCTGATTTCTCTCAACCTTCAAACTCAGATCTACTCTCCGTTTCTAATCCGATTTCAATTCCGTTTGAGTTTCTGGATTCCTCTCTTCATTCTCTTCATTCTCTTCATATAGGTACCGACTTTCTGCATTTCTGAGCAGATGAAGGGTTGGTCGAGCATATATGTCACCAAGCATGTTCCGTCGCTCAGATTCCGGTGAATTTGATGTTGTCCACGCGTAGCCTGCGTCGTTGTGATTCCGAATCTTCTTTCAGATCGTCAATCGGGTTAGTAACGAATAAGTTATGAATTTATTCGTTTTCCGTACTGCGATTTGGGCTAAATTGACTTTAGGCTTGTCAAAATGGATAATTAGAAATTCCATTATGGTCGTTATATTATTCTGGTGATTATGGGTTGTTTGTTTGATGAAATCTGATGACAGGGGGTTTAGAAATTACATGCGGGCAAAACGTTATTCTGACGAAATCTAATTAATTAATTAAAGGTTAATTAACTAAATTAGGATTAGAATTGAGATTGAAGAATGTTGATTAGATACTACCTTGAGATTTGAGGAATTGTGAGTTATGTTGAGAAATTGAGGTTTAGTTGGTTGTGATGCTTAGAGATTGAGTATGATCCTCATGGATCCCTTTGGGTCTAGGTGTGACCCCTTTGATGAATAGAGTTTGATATATCTTTATGCCTTGTTATTAGGTAGTGCCCTCTCTCAGGATTGGAGGTTGTTGTGGTTGAGCTGAGTACGAGGTTGAGGTAAGTTCGTAGGACTTACTTAGCTACCATCCCTATATTGGGTGTTTGCATGAGTGGTGTGTGCGTTATATGTTTGTTATGATAACATGAGATATCGTTTATACTGATCTATGTTTTATTGACTGCCCCGTTGTGTGGCTGTGATAACCCTTCCCTTTCATCATGCCATGGAGTCTAGGAGGTTCTCTGACGTCAGACCAGACTGGTTTACAGGAAGGGTGCAATCCACTCCTATAGGGTACACGGGTTGTGTGACCGATACTCGTACAACTGGATATAGCACTCAGAGGCGAGGATGTATCGGTCCTCGTGTCACATACTTTCATCTATCTATATATATACGATTTGAGTGAATGACTATTATATAAAGATGATAAAATGGGTAAATGTGTGATAGCATGCTGATGTGTTTATCTTTCATGTTTGTGCTTGTGCTTATGCATTACCTTATATATGTATGGTTAGCTAACGGTTTCATACCGTGTTGTAGATGTTTGCAGGATAGGCGCTGCTGGGTGATCTGACAGGGTGACAGGCCGATGACTCTCGTACATTAGGTGATTGGTTTTAGGGTTGTTTATGTTTTCCCTCCTGCGTGAGGATGATGTCTTGTTTTCCCTTCTGTGTGATGATGTCGTTTCATACTCGGCTATGTTGTTGTTTACCTTTGGTTATACAGTTTATACGGTTTTATGTATTTGTTTTTATATCTGTCAGTGCCATGTTGTAAGGTCCAGTGAACTTGTTGTCAGGCTAGGGTCAGGATCCATTGTGAGATCCTAGCCCAATGTGACACTCCGAGTCCCGCGGATTCGGGGTGTTACATTCGGTCCCTTTGATGTTGCCGACTATGAGTGATTTATAGGGATCTTCTAGGGTTAGACCATGGGCCACCTCCAAGGATTGCGTTATGGGCTGAAAAAAAGATAAACCGCGGGTCAAGCCGGTAATGATCTCGGCCGTGGTTTCTCCCAAGAGTCGGGGTTGTGGTTTGTCGAATTTGTTCCTTCTTCTTGAGTTCTTTCTCCAATCCTTTGGTGGTGTCCCTAGCTTTCCTTTTGTGCTCCGCTATGTTCTGCCTCGAGGCTTAGTCCTCATGTGTGTCATTCCGCTCCAAAGTCCGTCGAATTGTCTAAAAACGAGACAAGAATCTGTGTAGACATCTATTCTAGCATAATATGCAAAGTTAAGCTTAAATGTCATGGATTAATGTCTATGCATGCAAAACAAAGGGAAAATTTACCCATATGCAAGTCTAAACTAAGGACATAATTCATGTTATTAAAGTACAACACCAAATCTTGGGTAGAGTACCCATGGAATTGACATCTTGACGTCAACCTTGCAAATCTTTCATAATACTCATAAAGAGTCTCATCGGATTCTTGTTCGATGTTACTAATGGCCGTTTTCAAGTTGTTGGCCTTCTTTGCCTGAAAGTACTTCTCTAGGAAAACCTTGTGCAGTTTCCCATGTTTCAATGCTCCCGGACGGTAGGTGATCGTACCAATCGTACGCCGCATTCTTGAGAGTGAAGTCAAAAACCCTCATCTTGATTTGTTCCTCCGTCACATATTTCGGCTTCATACTAATACAAACCGTGTGGAACTTTCCCAAGTGTTTGATTGGATCCTCCCCACTTAATCAATGGAAGGATGATAGTAGGTGGATCAATTCTGGCTTGAGTTCGAAGTTAACTCCTTCATCGATTGCCGGAATGGTTACCGCAATTGGGTGTTAGGTCAAGTCCGGTTGCTTCAGTTATCGGAGCGTTCTATCGGCCATTTCGTCTCTTGTGTTCCGACGTTCTCTCCTTTGTCTATTGAATGTTCTTTCGACTTTTAGATCAAAAGGAGCAAAAGCAGTATTAGTAGTACGGGTGTGAACCATAAAAATAGCTCACATCAATATTTGAAAATTGTAATACAAAGTAATTTACAACAAACTATCCCCGGCAACGGCGCCGAATTTGACAAGACGATTTTACGGTCGTTAATTCTTATCGAGAAAATAAGTTATGTACTAAAATGAGTATAACAACCAAGTAAGGGTCAAACCCAAGAGATAGATGAGCAATAAAGAACAAAATGCAATAATAATCATCAAATATGAGTAGCCAAGGGGGGTTTTGTTGTTGTTAAAGTGACAAGCCAATAAAAGCATGCAAATAAATAGATGATGAAAGCAAATTGGTGAAAACAACTACACTTGATTTTTATTCACTTTCAATATGAGTTGGTTTGTAACACCCCAAATTTTCAAAACTCGGGGAGCTACTGTTTAGGACCTCACAATGGGTCCCAACCTTAGTTTAACAACAACTTTATTTAGGATCTTACAACAAGACACAAATGTGAATAAATATTTTGAAAAACATCAAATTATATTTAATTGAAAGTAATACATGTGACAACCTTACAATAATAAATATATTAATTAACATCGGGCATACAATAGGAAGACTCCCCCGTCCCCATCTAATGATTACGTGGACCCGGCTAAAAATCTGCCCCGGATTTCTCTGCAACTGTTTATACCTACAGGTAGACCTTGGTCCCAAACCTAAACCGTCTGGACTCAAACCACCGGTTTAGGTAACCTAAACCGGCGGTTTGCCAAACCGCAAAATCGGCAGTTTGGCACATTAATTAAAAAAAAGTTTATAAGAAAATTAATAAAATTATACATTAGTAAATTTTTAAATTTATATTACATTAGTAAAGCTTTGTAGATTGGAATTTCACATTAGTAAATTTTTGTACATTGAATTTTTTTATTACATTAGTATTTTAATAGAATAATTAAGTAAATAAAATTACTAACTAAAATAAAAGAGAGCAAAATCGTTTTTTTATAGATGAATTAAATCACTAACTAAACAAATTACTAACTAAGTAAATTTTTGTACATTGGATTTTTTTTATTACATTAGCCTTTTAATAAAATTACTAAGTAAATAATATTACTAACTAAATCAAATTATTAACTAAAAAAACGAGACCAAACCCGATTGTTTTTAAATAAATTAAATTATTAACATAAAAAAAACGAGAACAAATTTGTTTTTTTAAAGTTAGTAATTTCATTTATTTATAATAAACCGAGTTTGGTCTCTTTTTTTTGTAACTTAATTAAATTACTAATTGAAAAAAAAGGAGAGGGTTTGAACCGGTTTCCCGGTTGCCTACGTATCCTCTTGGGGTTTAAGAGGAATCAAAGCCTACATAGTTCTCTTACCTTTGCTTACCTTTTTTCGAAGTTCCGAGTTGTTTTCGTTACCCCCTTACCTTTCCACCTCGGACTCGGAAGTGGTGGCCGGATCATCGGAGGTGGAATCCAATCTTTAGTCATAAATGGGGCATTCCGTTGTTTCCGCTTCTCTGTCCTTATCCAATCTTGAACACATACTTGAACCTCTAATTTCTCGGGCTTCAATTGACTTCTCTTGTAACTTAGCATGTTCCCTCCTTGACTAAAAACTTGTTCCACGGCCACCGTTGATGCGGGCACGGCCATAATTTGTTGCACAATCTTGGTCAATGTTGGATACTTCGAAGCTACCTTCTTCCACCAATCTAAAACTTGAAAACTATCACTTCACTATCAAAACTAAAACAAGATGTTAAATAATATTGAAATTCCGCATTTGCGGATGAATGCCTTGGTGTTTTTGTTCTTTTAGGTAAAATTTGTTTAGCTTTAGAAAGAATAGAAGAAGAAGAAGAAGAAGAAGAAGAAGAAGAAGAGGGTGAGGAGTCAATTCGGTGGAAGCAATAGCACTTGTTTCAAATATAGGAAGTAATTTACCAATTTCAAGACGAACATGAACAATAATGGAATTAACGTTCATAGTAGAAGATAAACCTAAACATTCATAATATACATTTAACAATTCGGTAACACCATCAATTTTAAGGCTAGGATAAAAAACGACGGCAATAAGATAAATTTGGGGAATTTCTTTATAATATTTTAGCCATTTTGTTTTCATTTCGGTTGTAGCATCTACAAGTGATTCATAACCTAAACCGGTTTGTAAAGTCTCGGCAACATTTACGGCCATTTCTAAAAAACTATAAGAACTGGGAATGTTAACATAACTCATCATATTAGTAGAATCACTAAAAACTTTTAAAACACTACAAATATCATAACAAGTTTGTCAAATAGTTTCATCATCTAACACAGACCAAGAAATATATTGTGAGAAAAATGATTGTAAAACATCTTTATAACGAAGAGTTTGACTAAGTAATTTATAGGTTGAGTTCCAACGAGTTCCAATATCTTTTGAAAAAGCAATCGGATTAACATTATTTTCTAAACAAGTTGATCTCCATTTTTTTTCTTAAAACGGATTAATGCCAAATATATTCAATTACGTTAATTATAGGCTTTAACAATTCATGTTAAACTTTTAGTCCATCTTGAACACATAAATTTAAAATATGACATGCACATCTTTGGTGAGTAAAAGGAGTTCTTATAAATTGTCCCGCATTTCCCACCAAATCGTTTAAGGCGCGGGTGTTACCGGATGCATTATCAAATGAGTATGAAAAAACTCGATTTCGTAAATTAAATTCTTGTAAAACCGTTTTTATTAAATTTGCAATGTTGGTGGCATTATGTCTTTCATTAAAATGGCGAAATGCAATAACAAAATTATGCAAAAACATATCATTATCAATAAAATGTAAGGTAATGCCCATGTAAAAATGTTTTTGTGATAAAATACTCCAAATATCACTACAAATTGAAACTCGACAAAAATGATTGTAAAATCGTAAGAATTTTTTGTTTCTTTTGGTTATAAGATTTACAAAATAATTTGGAAACTTGTGTTACAAGAAGTTGGTTTAAAAGCCGGTTGAAGATAAGTAGTGCTATATTTTCTTACACTTTCATATTCAGCATAAGAAAATGGAAAAGTTTAAGATGCAATTAAGTTGGCTAATCCTAAAGATTCATCAACATAATTATGCACAAATAAAGAAGATTAAGAGGAAGAGGATACAAACCCGTGGATCAATTGAGTTTGTCCCCGTGATATTCCGAGCTTCTCGGGATGATACTTTTGCATGTGGATTTGCAAAGTCCCGTATCCGCCCTTCGCCTTCCACTTGTAAACCTTCGGACAATAGTTGCACGAGACTTGACAATAATCTTCCACCACTGGAACCTTCTTGTAATGCTTTGTGAATATGTCGGATGTGAGCATTTTCGGTGGAGGGGCTTGTTGGAAAGGCCCTTCACCTTGACCTTGTGGGACTTGTGGCATTTCCGAATCGGGCATTCGAGTCTCGCTTTCTTGGGTGCTAGGAAAGAAATCAGGAGTGAATTCGCAGTCGCTTGGGTAACTCAGGTTTTCCATTTCACTTGATCGAGAAATCGAGAATACGAGAATGAGATTGAGAGTGAGAGTAGTAGTAGATAGATAAGAACGTTGGTGTGAGATAAATGGAAGAATGATAGGGTATTTATAGGAATTGTGGGTAGAAATTTTCTTTTTATAAATTAACTAAAAATAAAATAAACAAATAAAAAAATAAACCCGGCCCCACCGGCTCTAAGAGCCGTTGGCACTATTTTTTGGCTAAACCGGCAAACTACGTGATGCGCCCTTGGGTGTCCCTTTTACGTTGACCGTAGACGAGGAGGACGAGGCTCTTAGGGTTTGCTCAGATGGACCGCTCACCCGATCCCGAGCTAAGGCCATTGCTCGAGCCGCCGGCTCCATCATCGCCCGCACCACTTCTTCACTTGGTTCCATTACCGGTATGCCGTGTCTCTACACCACCATGGCATAGGCTACCGGTTCCGTTAGCGGCATGTCTCGTCTTTCCAACTCCATGGCATGAAGCTAGCTTATTTTTGGACTATATTTTCATATTTTCCTTTTTATGTAATAAAAGGGATATTCCGTATAAGAATATTCCCTTTTGATCTTATCCTTTTAGGTTTTGATCTTATCCTTTTAGGTTTTCCATTTTGAGCTTTTCTTCATGTATTTTTGTTTGGCCCGTTGGCCCATAGGTAGGCAAGACTCTCTATATAAGAGATATCTTGCCTCACTTATTTTTCATGTTCAATATTACTAAGTTTTGAGAAGAATTTCCTCTTACTTAGCTTGGGCATCAAAACCTCTCTTCTATCTCTCAAATTTCTTCCTTGGATCTCGTCTTGACCCAAGAAATCCATATTCGAGGGTTCTTCTTAAGAATCAACCTTCGATCCACACAAAAAGGCTAATTCGATCTATCTAGATCGAATTAACCTTTGTTTCTTCATCGCTTCCGCCCCTTTGGATCTGAAAACGATACAACGCTGCACAAAGAATCAAGGAGTAGTTGGAGCTTGCTTGATCTAGATCCGGAGTTATCCTTGGTTACCTCCAAGGACGCATAAAATTGGTATCAGAGCAAAGGGATCAAAGCTAAGTTCTCTTTACTCTTGTTTTTTGTGCGTTATTATCTCAACCTATTTAGCCTTGTGTTCATGATGTTCTTCGTTTTTTCATGATGTTCTTTATTTGTTCTTCATCATCTTCATGTTGTTCATCATGTTCTTCATCATGTTCATCCAGTTTCCTTGAATATTTTTTTTTCTTTTCCGTGTTTAATTCAAACAAAAAGTACAAAAATAGGAGATATTTGGTTTGCCATCAAACCATTTATCACACCCTTCTTTTTTTTAAACCGACCCAATCCGACAATTTTGTTCATTAATTTCACCAAATCTCTTGGGGTATTTTTGTTAACGAAAAGTTCGGATATCTCGCATTTGATATTCAAAGAAAAGCCAAAAAAAATCTTCATCAATACGGATTTGTGATAAAAAAAAAAGAAAAATAAAGTGTTGCTCAAAACGTTTCGAAGAAACGAAACACACAAAGTGAAAAGCAATCCGGCAAACCGTTCCATCCGAAAAATCGGATTTTACAAATCGGTCAAAGACCGAAAGCAAGCAAAGCTTGCCGAGTGAACAATCCGTCCATCTTCTGTCTCTCCATTTTCTTACACACGTTTGCAAAATATCACTTGTTTATTTGTGCATAATTGGTTTAATTTTGTTGGATTTGCCTTCCTTGCCTAACCGCCAAACGGCCTTTCCCAAAGTAGAACCCGATAACGCACTTGAACTTGGGTAAAGTTGACTTAATTTTTCACCTTGCTCATTTGATTGCTTGCAATTGTGTGCTGATTTAGAGCAATGACTAACGTTGAAATGGAAACTTCTCAGGATTCTGGTCCGCACGAGTCCACTGAACCTTTGGCTCAAGAAAGTGCTTCGTTGTCCCTCGAAAATGACTTCATAAGGCAAGAACTGGAAGCTTTGAAGGCACAACAAAAGTTTAATGCCTTGACCCGATAAAATATTGCCTTGAAACAAGAGCTAGAAGCTCTTAAGGCCCTTCGGCTTGCCCAACGTCTCACCCTAACATATCCGTTTGAGACCGTGGCCAATGCTTCCACATCTGATGCACAACGGAAAGGCAAGGGAATTTTGGGAGCCGGACCATCAAACGTTACCCGGCTTGTGTCTGTCATTGAATGCCATCGTCCCTTACCTCTTGACGGAAATGGGTCCCATGAAGAAGAGGAGGAATTCCCCGACCCGCCTCCGGATGCCTTGCCCATAGTCAATACGGAAAATCGGCACCAATATTATGAGCATCAACATCAACGGTATGTCCCTTCTCCACCTCCACCTAGTGTGCCCCGCACCGACCGTCAAACCCGGGAAGAGCCCCGGTACCGTCCCAACTCGACCAACAATCATGGTCGTGAGAATGATCGTGCCGAACGCCGTCGCCAACGGTCCACCCGGCAACCGAGGACCCTTGACTTTGATAAGTACGGTGAGCAAAACAACTTCAACGAGTTATCCGGTGATGAGTCCGATTTAGAATGGGTAGCACATGCCCGTCCGTTGCACCCACCCGTCATAGACCCTTATGAGAACCAAGACCGAGGTGAAGAATGGTTGCCTCCCCCAAATCCACCTAGGCATGCACCACCCGTTCATGGGCACCAACGGCCTCAAGGCGGCCACCGGCGAGCCCGTGCCGATGATGCCTACATTCCACCGCCCCGCCCGGACCCCTACCGAGCTCGTAGGGAAGGTAAGGTTAAGTTTCCTACCTTTCATGGTGAATATGATCCGTGTGTTTTTCTTGATTGAACGCAGGATATGAAACGAGCATTAAAACATTGTCATTATGAGGAGGAATATGAGAAAATCGAGGCGGCAGCTCTATACTTTGAAGGAGATGCCAAGTCTTGGTGGAACCGATATAAGTTCACCCGAGAGAGGCGAGGATGAACACCGATTGAAACCTTTGAGCAATTGATCTATTGTATGATCAAGAAGTACGTGCCCGAGGACTTTAAGAATGATATGCGGTTGCAAATTGCCGAGTTCAAACAAGGCAACCTCACTCCGGTGGCTTACTTGGCCAAACTTGAGGACATGCACATTAAGGCCGGCGTCTCGGCCTCCCCCTCCGCCCTTCGCACCAAATTCATGAGTGGGCTTAATGCCTCAATCCGGCGGCCGCTCGAGATTGTCCCATTCAAGGATTTGGGAGCATTATACAATGCCGCCATGAAGCTATATAAACAACAACTCGAAACACCGCGGTATTCTAGGTATATCTCTTCCTCGAGTCAATATCTTTATCCGTCTAACACACGTTCTCGAGATGCGCCTAGTCCTCCAGATACCGACGCTTCCAAAGGAGCCCAAACGGACGGGTCCATCCAATAGGCACACGGGTACCGAGAAGGCACCAAACCGTGGCTTGGCACCGGCGCCTCCCGCTCGAGGTCAACAAGGACCTTCACCGGCGGCTCGCCCAAGGGAACCCGTGTGCTACAAGTGTAGCGGTTTTGGTCATGTTCAACGTGATTGTCCAAACACCAAACGGGTCTTGTTTGCCGACCCAACGTATTTCGAGGACGAAGATGATCAACAAGACGGTGGTATCATTATTGAGGATGACCAAGACACCGACCCACATTTTGGCATGGAACCATGTGACGACGAGCTTGTTTGTGCCCCGGCACAACCCGGTAAATTCGCTCTTGTTTCTCGTCGTATTTGGCTATTAAAGAGCTTATTCCTATTGATCAACGCGAGAATCTCTTCCACTCTCGTTGCTTGGTCAATAATACAAGCCTTTCTCTCATCGTTGACGAGGGATTTTGTTGCAATATTGTCAACGAACGAGTGGTAAAACACTTCAAGTTGCCTACGATCCCCCACCCAACACCTTACGGACTCCAATAGATTTCCAATACGGCATGTGACACCGTCACACAACAAGCTTGGGTGACCTTTTCTATTGGCGCCTATGTTGATAAGGTCCTTTGTGATGTTATCAAGATGGACGCCACACATGTCCTATTAGGAAGACCATGGCAATTCGACCGCCGAACATTTCATGATGGTTATCTTAACTAGTACATAAAATATAATGGAAAACGGGTCACACTTTTACCTATGACTCCGCGGGAAATTTTGGTTGACTATGCGGAAGGGAAGAGGCAACAGGCTATAGATGAGTCCGCTAAGGCACCGGCAAAATCGGACCCTCGGAGTCCCGATGTTGTAGGTGCTAGTACTTCCAAATCCCGGAACACCGCCCCTCTTGTCCATGCTACCGAGTCCAAAGGTAGTAAAGGTCGCATCATTGCTACGAGCGCACCTTTACCATCTTCGGACCCCGTAATTCAAGGACGGTGTGAGCCGAGGATACTCTTAGCTCGCCGGCATGATTTGCAACCGGTCTTGGAAGGCAAATTCCCATGTTTCTTACTTGTTCCGTTTTGTTTATCTACTTCTCATGACCCGAGTAATGGGCCACACGAGGTGTCTTTATTGTTGTCCGAATTTCAGGATATTATGCCCAAAGACCTTCCAGCCGGCTTGCCACCAATCCGAGGGATTGAACACCAAATTGACTTTGTGCCCGGTGCTTCCTTGCCAAACCGTGCCGCGTACCGATCAAGTCCGAAAGAGACGAAGGAGCTACAACGTCAAGTGCAAGAGCTCCTAGACCGGGGACATGTGCGTGAATCCTTATCACCATGTGCCGTCCCGGTAATCTTAGTGCCAAAGAAAGATGGATCATGGCGGATGTGTGTTGATTGTCGTGCCATCAACCAAATCACCGTCAAATAACGCCACCCGATCCCGCGCCTTGATGACATGTTGGATGAGCTCCGTGCCATCAACCAAATCACCTTACTACGTATGCGTAGTAAGTTTTCCTTAATTTTTCGAACCAAATGTATGTTATGGCTACTACGCATACGCTCTATGGCTACGCATGACGTATGCGTAGTATGGCTACGCTTCCGCAAAGAGTAGTCGTAGCCATTTTCCTTTATTTTTGAACGAAATGAGTTTGTTGCTACGGCTACGCATTGCATACGCGTAGTCGGGGTATGAATAGCAAGTTTCAGGTGGTACGAATAGCAATCTCGATACAAACAACATCAACCTGTAACTAATCAAAGTGTGGAATTCCATAATATATAAAATGGGTGTGAATTCTGCCTTAGAATTCAAGTTAGACACCGAAACTGCATGGTTATAAACCGAATCAATCATAATATTTCAACAACCATAAAACAGTTCCTTCTTAAAAATGCATAAAACAGTCACATCAATATGATAAATTAAACTCAAGTCTCATAAGTCCAAATACTTCAAACATATCAAATACTCGATAACACAAACACAAACTCCGTAACCCTTAATAACACTTAAGTTAAAATATCGCACTAAATATATACATACGTGTATAAAAGTAACAAGCCAACAAATTGCACAAAACGTCCAAACATGCATGCAATAACATATCGACTTAAAACATGATCATGCTCATACAAAAACGCTCACAAATATTTGCCTTGAGATATGACACGACATTAAGCCAAAAAACGATAACGTCTATAAAACTCGTCAAACGACTTAAACGAATAAGACACACAATCAATACACATACTATAAATATATGTTGCAACACCATCTAATAGGTTTAAGAGTGACGTAGCCAGTCGGTATAAATTTTAGGCTTATTTGCACACACTTTTGAGCGAACATGTTTTTGGCGCCGTTGCTGGGGACTTGGTCTAGACCAAGTCGGTATTTCGACTATCTAGTTTTGACGCTTTTTGCATTTTCTATTGACCTTTTTGCTTTGAGTAATTTTGCTTTGCAGGAATTCATCTTTTCCTACTAGATTTATGCAAAGAAATCGCGATTGTAGAGAACTCGTTCCTTACGATCCTGAATCGGAAAGAACCATCCAGATAAGGCTAAGAGAAGCTAGTCAAAGGGAGGAAGCACTTCAAGCGCAATTGGACGAGATGAACAACAACAATATGAGAAACTAACTCCTTCAACGAGGAGGAAACGCCCGCGTTGATATTCCACCTCCTAATGCGGCTCACCCTCCTCCACAAGCCGTGACACCTCACCCCCCGGTGAGGAATGTTAGGATCGATCCAACTGTGGAAGAACCACAAACGCTTGTACAAAGAATGAATACAACACAACGTACCCGTGCTATCGGAATAGATTTCGGGAACCTAGTTGAGCATGACTATGAGTTCCGTGCTAATGTTATTACTATGATCCACCAAATTCAATTTGGAGGATCCGAAGGAGAGTCTCCTCATTTACATCTACAAAACTATGTAATTCTTATGGAAACATTGAGACCGGCTATATTAGAAACTAACAATAGTAAATTGCGAGGATTTGCTTTTTCTTTGAAAGACAGGGCGCAAGCATGTCTTCAATCCTTACCGCAAGGAAAAATAAACACATGGGAGGATATGAACTCCGAATTTCTCACAAAAGTATTCCCACCATAAAAAATTGCTGAATTTGGAGGTAAAATTAATGCTTTTACCATGAAAGACAAGAAAAGCTTGTTCGAGTCTTGGGAGAGATTCAAGGACCTTCTACGTGATTGTCCACATCACAGAATCTCAAGAATAGAGCTTCTTTAGATCTACTACAAAGATTGGATGAAGATGCACAATTCCGACTTCAATCCCTCTCCGAAGGTACTTTCACGGATAGACGAGTTGACGATGCATGAGAGTTTATTGAAAAGCAAGCTTTGGTTCAAGAGAAATACTCCCAAAGAATAAGTGATGATAGACTCCGACGTCCCAGAGTCCATGAGGTAAGTACTACTACCACTCTATCTATTGAAGTTGGTAATCTTAAATATACGATGAAAGAGATGTAGAAAAATCAAGCACCAGCACAAGCGAGCTTACCTCCTGAGGAGCGAGATGTGAAATACACGGGGTGAGGAAATTATCAAGGAAACCATCAAGGACCCCGTAACAACAATTACTAAAACATAAGTTCACAAAGAAGGGGAGGTTGGCACCCAAATCATAGCCATCCCGGATTTTTATACTCAAACCGGATGGTGCACTCAATCCACCCGCATCCTCTAGCAATGCCCCACCACGAAGGACTCAAAATCACCCACCGGGATTCAATCAACCTCTAAAGGAACCGACAGAGGTGATGTTGGAAAATTGTTAAGAGAGATGAAGGAGATGAAAGACGGCTTCAATTCTATTTCTAAGGCTCAAAAAGCCTTGAAAAATCAGGTTTTTAACAAGGCCGGAGAAGTTCCTAGAGATCAAGAAAGACTTCCCGGAAGAACTGAAAACAACCCGAAGGGGTAAGTGATGGCTATCACCACAAGAAGCGGAATTAAAACTAATGAGCCATTGCCCAAGAGCGTTGACAAAGGAAAGCAACCCATGATCAAGGAGGATCCGGAACCAAGAAACAAGGGGAAAGAGAAGGAAAAAGAACCGGTTTATGTACCTCCTCTAACATACAAACCACAACTCCCTTTCCCGCAATCTCGTGCTAGAGCACGCCTCGGCAAACATTTCGGTAAGGTCCTTGATTTTATGAGCAAGCTACATATTAATATCCTGTTTATGGTTGCCATTGTAGGTATGCCAACATATGTGAAGTTTTTAAAGGAGATCCTCTCCAACAAGAGGAAATTAGAAGATGTTAGGGAAGTGAGGATGACCAAGAGGCCATCCGAACTAATCCAAACAATGAGAGAGGAGATGCCGCAAAACTAAGGGATCCCACCAGTTCCTTTTGCGTTCCTATAGACGTTTGAGAGGCGACTTATGAAGCTTTGTGCGATATTGGAGCAAGTGCGAGCATCATACCGCTTGTATTATGTGAGAAAATAGGACTTGGAATGCCAAAACCCGTCAAGATGACACTCTACATGAGGGATAGGTCAATAACACATCCGGTGGGAAATCTTGAAGACATTCTCGTGTTGCTAGGTAAGTACTACATTCCCATTGATTTTGTAGTTTTGGACATTCCTGCAAATCATCCGAGTCCAATTATACTTGGAAGACCATTCCTTGTAACTTCCGGTTGTATGGTAGATTGCAAGAATGCAACACTCTCTTTCAACATAGGCGAAGAGAATATTGAGCTCCAATTGGCAGCTATGGTCAAAGGACCAACTCTTGGAGAAGATATTTCAATATCTATGATGAAGAGGAATCAAGGGAGGTAGTGAGTTCTATTTTGCTCAAGGATCCGCTACAAAAGGTCATAAGTATGAGCATCGTTGAAGAGGGAATAAAGGAAGACTGCGATTTTGAAGTTCGAGCTTTAGAAGAGTTGGAGGAAGATCCTAAGGGTGAATTTGAAGAATTAAAGGATGACACGAAAATTACCAAAAATCTCGGTCAAGGACAGGAAATCTCGGCCGAGATTTTAATTAATTCACCCATGGGAAACCATGTTGATTGTCATCTCGACAGAAATATCGCCCGAGATTTTCAAGGACAAGCCGAGATTTCAAGAAATTCTAAAACTTCTTTGAAACTCTTAGAAACATTCCCGGATGTCTCCCCACCCCTTCTACAGCCATGGAAGCATGCCGTGATGCTCCGGAAGGCCACAACACCTCAACAAAGGAACCTCCTACCTTGGAGTTGAAACCTCTTCCCACACACTTAAGGTACGCATTTCTAGGACCAAACTCTACATATCCGGTCATAGTTAGTGCTAACTTAACTAAAGATGAACATAATAGGCTGATGAATGAATTGAAACTACATAGGAAAGCTTTAGGCTACTGTTCACTCCAAAAGATGTGTGCGCAAAAAAATTTAAATTATATCCAAGAATAATGCCTAACGATAGCGAACCCGCAATGTACGGATCAATCGTAGTATGGGCTGATATTCCAAAGTCGATCTCAGGGAATTAGTGAGAACAATGCAGTAAAGCAATCTAACTTGAAAAGCAAGCAAAGCAATGGTCAATGTAATGAATAAGATGTAAGAATAATTGGGAATGCGGATTCTCAAGATCCAAGTATCTGATTGTGGCGTTCGATTTAAGATGTCTTAAGATGTGTAACAGACAGAGATGGATAGCAAAGGTATATGATCTAAGGTAGGGTATTGTAGGGTGAAGTTCCAACACCCTTTTTGTCTCATCCAAAGGATTCTACTTAACGGATGTTGAGTCTGGTCAATAAGAGGTTCTAAGGATATGATTGTGCTCTCAATACCAAACCAAATCAAATCCAAGGAAGCCTAAAGGAAACACAAGGCAAAGGCTATGACACTTTTCACCTTAATAGAGGGGTTTAAATCCTTTATTACCTAAAACTCATAAAAGCTTACAACCAAGCAAGGGTATGGGTAAGAACTGTAAGAGCCTTAGTCTTTTAGGAGCTGAGTGTGCTGAGTCTGGTTGAGCCGCCTCTGCGAGCTCTGTGAGCCGCCCCTGCGGGTTCTGTGAGCCACCCCTGCGCCTCACCAGATCCGCCCCTGCGGATTTGTGCGGATGCAACCACCTTAGTTGACCTTGACCCGTGCTTTTGGTTGACTTCCTTTATAAGCCATTCCTTTACCTCTTGATGAGGGTTTTTCATTTTCTCCAGCCTTCCTCTTCTCCTCACATTCATCTTCTTCTCTTCCTTTCTTCTTTTGGATCTTCTTCTTGATCTTCCTTGATCTTGTGTGAGCTTGTGAGAGTTTTGAGCTGGGCTTTGGATGATGATGTTTGATGTTGTTGCTGATCTGAGAGAGTCAGCTGTAGAGTGTTGTTGTTGATCCTTCTTCTGTTTTAGCCCCAGCTGTGGTAAGTTCTTCATCTCCCTCTTCATCCTTTCTTCCTTGCTTCTTATCTTCTTCTTTAACTTAGGATTGACAAGCTTAGGCTTGTGTGGATCTTTCCTGGATGTTTTGATGCTCATACATGTATACATATGTGTATGTTTGGTTTCTGGTTGATAAAGTGGTGTAGAAGAGCAAGTGAAGGATCGAAGAGAAGTCAAAGACCAACCTTCTGCACACCAGCCGCCCCTGCGCCTGAGCTGAGCCGCACCTGGGCCTTGGACTGAGCCACCCTACACTTGACTAGGCCAGCGCTCATGCGTCTCTTGCTTCTGCTGGTGTGTGTCCAGGGCATACCTAGTTGGTATGTTTCCTTCCTTCCTTTCCTTTGACCTTGGCTTTAGATATAGCTAGGCTAGTATGGTTGAGGATGAGCTTGATGAGTTGTATGTTGGGTTTGTGCCTTAGGCACTTGCGTATATGTTGAGGTAATGCCTTATGCATTTATGAGGTATGATGTGTTGTTGAGGTTTAGATGCGAGTTGTAGGTTGGTTGTGGTTATAGGGTGTAGGCGATACGTCTCCTAACCTTTGCAGCATTTGGTATTGTGTGTGCGTTGCTTATGCAGTCGTTGATCGTTTCCTTAAGGGGAAACTGTGACGTGGTACAGGTTTTACGAGATTTCACGTAAGTCCATATGACTTACTTAGCGTGTAGTTGTGGTTTTGAGTGTTTGTGATGGTTGTGTGTGTGCACATATGATTGTTGCATTTATAACCTAAACCGGACTAGGACAACCACTTCATTCCCTTATATGACCCAAGTGTATTATAACCGGGCAGTGACCACTTGCCAAATCTCGCTGAGTGGAGGAGGTGCTCGGAAGCCAATAGCACAGGGGGCAAGTGGTAACTCCACCCCCACGCAAAACCCTGTGTTAAAGGGGGAAGAGTTGAGGTTCTTCAGGCTTCTCGTGTAACAAAATAAGTTGAATTAGTAATAGAATAACTTAAGTAAAGATTATAAACAGATGTGTGTGTCATTGCATATTGTGAAGTGTTGGTGTGTGTTTGTGCTATTACTTCATTCTTATTCATTTTTGTTTTGTACTCGATTGTGATGTTGTAACCTCTTGATGTTTATATTATACAGTTTTATGTATTTGGTTTAATCTATCTGTGCCTTATTGTAAGATCTAGTGAACTTGTTGTCAGGCTAGGG
This sequence comes from Fagopyrum homotropicum, assembly GCA_033239125.1. Classification (NCBI taxonomy): domain Eukaryota; kingdom Viridiplantae; phylum Streptophyta; class Magnoliopsida; order Caryophyllales; family Polygonaceae; genus Fagopyrum; species Fagopyrum homotropicum. Next base: position 118,445,174 of record BSWB01000003.1, read on the forward strand.
TGAGGATCCATTGTGAGATCCTAGCCCAGTGGCGCCCCGAGTCCCGCGGATTCGGGGTGTTACAAGAACGGTTCCACAAGGCTAGGGTTTAGGCAATATTTAACTTTGGGTAAAGGTAAAAGCAAAACGTGTAAAACAGAGAAACCACAGTTGAATCTTGGGAAATCACGGGCGTGGTTCATTAATAACAGACCGTGGAAAACCTTCTGTGAGGGTTTGGACTCACAACTCTCAGGGTCCGATATGTTAAGGCTCAATCTATCATCATCAATTCCACAACCATCAACCCTTCTCCCTAGAATCGCAAGGGTTTTTAGCCAACAATCATCATCATATTCAATTCAAGATTAAAAGAAGAAATCAAGAATAGCATGCAACCAAGAATCACAAGAAGAACAATGGTTTTTAATGCAATGAATCAAATATGTATAAACTGAATAATCAACAATCAACAGTCACGTTCTTGTGTTGTCAAAGATAAAAATTAAAGACTAAGAAAGATCTCACAAATATCTCTCAAATCTCCAAAGTAGCCGAAAGTATGAATCCAAAGCAATCAATCTCCGTCTTCCAAGAATCCTTCCGTCTCTTGCTTGTCCTAAGCTGTAGTAAGCAAGTCTAAGCGAGCATAAGCGAGAGACGTCTTTTTCCGCAGGAACCTCTCTTTTATAAGATAGATTTAGGGTGAGAAAAAAAATCTCCTTTTACGTTGCTGATGTGGCAATAACGGAACGGACTTTCTCGAAGAAAACCACGGGTATCATCATCAAAACTACGGCCGTGGTTTCTCCCGTGATGACTCTCGACCTTCCTTTCCACGTGTGAAAATCAAAGAATTACCAAAACATCGGCCGTGGAAGTTCTTCCTTTGGCCGTGGTTCTTCACTTTCAACTTCAAACTTCACAACTTTTATGCAATTGCATCCTAATTCCCGGATAGGTATAAAAGAGGCAAAATATATACATGAGGAGCTAGAATGTGAATCAAGAAGAAGAAGGGAATGAAAATCGAAGTGCCTTAATTATATCAATAAGAAGCACAAAAAATTATAAAGCGGTTTCAACCTTCAATTTCTCAACATGACTTAGATCAAATTCCAAATTATCAAAATCGCAAGAAAATTCAGCAAAACATTCAAATCCATCACAATCCACAATTCAGGTCAAACTCATAAAAATCATCAAAAATCCATTCCACAAGTAATTTTCTTCATTGTGGTCATTTCCAATCCTAGAAGCACAATTTTTTTAATTTTTCCAATTTTTTCTTCTGTTTTTTTCAAGGCTATAAAATGCAAAGCAATATCGAAACATGTGACAAGAATAACGAAAATCCAAAGTACGATGGACATAGAGCAAAACAAGTATCAAAGAGTTATTACATACCATGTTTTTCAATCACCCCATACTTGAACCACACATTGTCTTCAATGTGCAATAAAAGAATTGAAAAGTACAAGAAACTCACAAAGTCTGAGTAAACTAGTAGAGGTGGAACGTCATCATCCGAGTGGTGGTGGGAACGAGTACCATGAGGGGTCGTAGGGATGGCCGAACTAAGAATGGTAGAGGTCTCGCATCAATCTCTGATCCTCCTCTATGACTCCGAGACGGATGTTCATACGCTCCATGGTAGAGGTAATGCCGTCCATCTACGACTGCAGCCCAGAAGCCCATGGAGGCGTCTCATCGAACCAAGTAGGGCGCTCGGATGTGCTGGCATGGCGCTGGGAAGAGCTAGCTCGGGGTCGGTGGGCTGTAGACCTCCTAAGAGGGTTATGATACTCTCCCATGGGTGGAAAATCAAGTGGCGGCTCTGGAAAGCTACCATGGTCACCCTCAGCTATGAACTCAGTAGGTCCGGTATCCGTCCCAATCTCCATATCTTCTAGGCCCTGTCCTCCATCCGCCTTAGTTGCGGCATCATCCTCATCAACCTCAGGTTCTCCCTCATCAGCATGCATCGGCTCAAAGGTCAACTTCCAGTTACGGGGGTTCCGAATGGAGTAATCCGACCTCCACGGAATCCCCCTCCCACTCTTGACCTCTCAGGACATAGCAGCATGTGGCAGACCTCTATGACGGGGGATCAGAATACCCTTAGCAATAAATCTCTCAAGTCCAAGAGGTCTAGCCTCAATGGCTAGCTCACAAGCAGAATAGTTTGCCTCCAATTGTCAAGCAATGTGGGTCATATTCCCACGAACACAAATATCACCCCTCACCTTGTTCTTTATCTTCCTCAGACTATACCTAACATGGTGACAAAATCTGGAGTATGCCGGTGGCAATGCAAAATAGGATGAAAAGCTCATCGTCTTTCAGCCTCTGGGGGGTCTCGGTCCTATGGAAGAGACACTCTAACATGATCCTATGTGCAATCTTGAAGGATAAGTTGTAAATCAAACTCTCCTTCGAGTCGGCTAGATGCCACCTATCAGCTGAACATGGCTATACTCCCAAAAAGCACTAGGCTTAGTATGCCTAGCAAAGGTCCCATGAATAGTCTCTCCAAACCCAAACAACCTAGCAAACCTCCCAATCGACATATTATAGTTCCGGTTCATCATCCGGAACTTCACCGTTCTCTTTCTCGCATCATGGTCAAAGGAGCTAAGAAACTCCATAGTCAAATCCTCGTATGCATGCTCTCTAAAGCTTATGAATGTCCTACGTCCAGCTCTATCAATCCTAATGTTCAAATCATTGAGGACATTCATACACTCAAGCTCTTCAAGCACTAAGTACCTAGGTGCTACTATGGTACGAGGTTGGATGGTGTTGTAGGCATCTTTGAAGTCCTCTAAGATGCGAGGAAGTCTATGAGAGGGTGGTGGTTGCTGTGGGGATGGTTGTGGAGGTTGGAAGAGCCTTTTCCTTTTCCAAATAGATTCCGGCCACTACGACAAAGACCGTCCATATTTGGCAGAACCACGGGTGGATCTTAAGAAACCACGACCGTGGTTTTCAAGACCAGGCCGTAGAAATCGTCGATTTCCCTCAAATCACCAAAATCAACAATTTTTTTCACACACAACAATCCTAGACTATTTCTAAGTTCCAAATCGTCAGTTCTCTAGCAAAATCTTTAGCAAAACGGAAGAAATCAACCCAAGATCAAGGGAGAAGAGAAAACCTACGTCAGTTCTCTAGCAAAATCTCTGCAATTCCGTGTTGTTTTGAGCACTGAATCTTCAAGAATATTGGATTTTCTTGCATTTTGGTGAAAGAATCTCTCGAAACGATCAACGAACGCAAAATTGGGCACCGGGGAACCACATTCGCTGTTTACGGTGGAGGGCGTGATTTTTGGGGAAGAAAATTATGCAGCTTGGAGGTGAAGTGTTCCTTATATACTTTCGCAGAATTTTTGAAAACCACGGGCGTGGTTTCGATCGTGGAAACTGGGCCGGCCGTGGGTTCTTTTTATTTTTGCTCTCGACATGATTTTCCACGGATTAATATAGCAAACCACGGCCGTGGTTTCCTATTTTTGCCCATGGAATCTCTTTTTACGTCCTTAATTGAAAATTCCGACTTCGTTCTTGCATTCCTTGAATCATTTTGGAGATTTCCTAGTTCTTGACATCCAAAGACACAAGAAAACTTAGAATGAACCAACAAAAAACGACAAAACAAACTAGCTATTCTAATCTATGGAAAAAGGGGAAGAAAACAATACCTTGGGTTGCCTCCCAAGAAGCGCTTTGTTTAAGGTCCGTAGCTAGACCATTCCTGTTTGTGCTCAAGTGAGGAGGATAGGTACAATCCCCTCAATCTGACTCTCCGGTGTGTATTTCTTGAGTCGTTGGCCATTGACCTTAAAAGCTCCGCATTGTTCACCCCATACTTCAACTGCACCATGGGGAAAAACATGTTTAATTACAAATGGTCCAGTGCAACGAGACTTCAACTTACCGGGAAATAGACTAAGTCGTGAATTGAAGAGAAGGACTAGATCTCCTTCTTTCAAATCCTTTTGAATCCAATGTCTATGATGCCACTTCTTCCACTTCTCCATGTAAACTTGCGCACTCCTAACAACCTTTGTTACGGTGTTATGACCTCTTTAAGCAGTCTTAGATTCTTGCAGGGGTGGAGAAGAGGTAGGGTTGTGTTCAAGAATATTTTTTAGAAGAGAGGGAGAAGTCTTGGGATTTTCAGATTCCACGGGTACACTGGCAGTTCCACGGCCGTGGTCATCCCCGAGATGGCTCTCGACATATGTTTCCATGGGTGAATTAATTAAAACCACGCCCATGGAAACTTGTTTTTGCCCGTGGGTTTGACCAGTTTTTGGGTTATTTTGCAATTCTCTAAGTTCTTCTTTTGATCTTCCTTCACAATGCTTATTCTCATGACTTTTTGTGTTGGATCGTTGAGTAATATAAAATTCAATGTCTCCCTTGATTCGTCCTCTTGGAGTGCAAACTCCACATGCTCCTCTCCTATATTGAAAGACAATTTGGTGTTTTTGCAATCCACCAAACAACCGGACGTTGCTAGGAACGACCTCCCAAGAATGATCGGCGTTGGATAATCTACAGGAATGTCCAAAACCCGAAAGTTTATAGGAACATAAAACTTACCAAGTCTTACATGAATGTCTTCCAATATGCCGACGGGTCGAGTGGTGGATCGATCCGCCATGTGCAATGTCATATTCACCGGTTTAGGCTCTCCTAAATCAACCGTCTCACACAATGCTAGTGGAATAATGTTCACGCTTGCTCCAAGATCGCAAAGTGCATTGTATGTGACTTCTCCAACTCCAGTGGGAACGCAAAACGATCCCGGATCCCTCAGCTTGGGTGGCATTTTCTCCGTCATGATTTTGATAAGTTCCGATGACTCGAAAGTCATCTTTACCTCACCAAAATCCTCAAGTTTCCTCTTGTTAAAGAGGATCTCCTTAAAGAATTTCCCATATGCCGGCATACCTAAAATTGCATCAATAAAAGGTATGTTAATATGCAATTTTCTCATGAGGTGAAGAAACTTACAAAATGCTTGTCTAGACGTGCTCTCGCTCTAGATTGCGGAAACGGTAGCGGAGGTTTGTAAGATTGAGGAGTTACGTAGATATTGACCTTCTCCTTCTCTTCTCGGCTAAAACCTCGGCTTCCATGGCTGTTTGCCCTTGTCATCCGCTCTTGGTATAGGATCGGTGGTTTTCACACCACTCCTTGTTGTGATCGACATCACTTGCCCCTTCGGTTGTCCTCCGTTTTTCCGGGAAGTCTCCCTTGGTATCTAGGGACTTCTCCAGCCTTGCTAAAAACTTGGTTTTCCAAGGATTTTTATGCCTTAGAAATCCAAGTAATGGAATTCTCTAGTCCATTCATCTTTCCCATCATAGCTTCCATCATCGCTTCAAGCTTGTCCTTTGGTGCTTGGCTCGAACTTGATGATGGTTGTCCTTGTCTTTTCAAAGGAATAGAAGAAGAAGAAGCAAGGGTTAGTGCATTTTCAGCATGAGAATAAGGGTTAACGAAATTATTTTGATTGGATCTCCAATTGTTGTAGTTCCGGTTGTTGTTGTTGTTGTTGTGGAAGTTGTTGTTCCTATTCCCTTTTATTTCCCCTTCCAACATAGCCCACATCATGCTCCTTGGGCTGTTGTATATGTGTTGGAAAAATCTCCTTCAAGGCTTTCATCTCGCTGTTTAGAGCATTCAGTTGATTGACACTGGAGGCGGTAAGATTCAGCTCTTGAGGTCTTGAGGTTTGACTCCCTATATCAACACTCCGATGGGAGTACTTCTCAATGTTGAGTTTTTTTCCAACAAAATCCCATGCTTCATCAACCGGTTTGTCCATGAACGTTCCAGCTGAAAGTGATTGGAGCTTGAATTGTGCTTCCGCATCCAAACCCTTAAAGTAGATCACAAGCAAATAAATCTTTGGAATCCCATGATGTGGGCAATCTAATAAAAGGTCCTTGAACCTTTCCCATGACTTGAAGAGGCTTTCACCATCCTTCATCACAAATGCATTTATCTTTGCTCTCAACTCCGCCGTTTTTTTATGGCGGAAAGAATTTGGTGAGAAACTCCGCGGTCATCTCCTCCCATGTGTTCACTCTTCTAGTAGAAAGCGATTGGTACCACACAAGTGCTTTATCCTTCAAAGAGAAAAAGAAAACACGCAGTTTATAATTGTTATCTTCACATCTAAAAGGTCTCAAAGTCTCCATCAAAATCTCATAATTTTGCAAATGTTGGTGTGGTGACTCTCTTTCCATTCCTCCAAAATGATTATGCTAAATCATTGTAATGACTTGAGGCCTAAATTCATAATCTCTTTCAGCTGGATCTCCCAAATTAACACCCGGACGGCGTATTTCCTGGACTGGATCTATCAATTGTCCAAGTGTTTGCGGAATCCCAACAAATAGATCAGCTGGTACCACTCTCGGTGGAGGTGGTGGCGGCGGCACATAGATGGTCAGCTCTCTCTTTCCTTAGAGCTTCTTCTTGTAACCTTATTTGATCCCGAGCTTCAACTAATTCAACTCTAAGATCATCTACTTCTTCATTATTGGCAGCGACCATCTTCTTAGCTTCTTTCAACCTTTTCTTGTAAGTCTTTTCTGGTTCAGGATCGTAAGGAACGATTTCTTTACCGGTTCGCGTTCTTCGCATAAACCTAAGAAAAGATCCTGCAAGAACACTCAGAAAGAATGATCAGTAGCAAAGCAAGAAGCTTCCAAGTCAGACAACCGTACATTGGATTGGTCTTGACCAACTCCCCGGCAACGGAGCCAAAAACTTGTTTCTCCAAAAGGTGTATGCGCAAAAAGCTTAAAATTCATATCCAATAATAATGCCTAACGATAGCGAAGCCGTAGTATACGGATTAATCGTAGAATGGGTTGATATTCCGGAGTCAATCTTAGGGAATTAGTGAGAACAAAGTAGTAAAGCAATCTAACCTATAAAGCAAGCAAAACAATGATCAATGTAATGAATAAGATGTAAGAATAATTGGGAATGCGGATTCTAAAGATTCAAGTATCCGATTGTGGCGTTCGATTCAACATGTCTAAAGATCGGTAACGAACAAAGCTGGATAGAAAAGGTATATTATCTAAGGTAGGATATCGTATGGTGAAGTTCCAACACCCTTTTTTGTATCATCCAAAAGGTTCTACTTAACGGATGTCGAGTCTCGTCATGAAGAGGTTCTAAGGATAGGATTGTGCTCTCAATACCAAACCAAACCCAAGGAAGTCTAAAGGAAATACAATGCAAAGGTTATGACACTCTCCACCTTAATAGAGGGGTTTGAATCCTCTATTACCTAGAACTCGTAAAAGCTTACAAACAACCAAGACTATGGGTAAGAACGGTTCAACAAGGCTAGGGTTTAGGTAATCTGCAAGGGTTTTGACTCACAACTCTCAGGGTCCGATATGTTAAGGCTCAATCTATCATCATCAATGCCACAACCATCAACCCTTCACCCTATAATCGCAGGGGGTTTTAGCCAACAATCATCATTATATTCAATTCAAGATTAAAAGAAGAAATCTAGAATAGCATGCAACCAAGAATCACAAGAAGAACAATGGTTTTTCAATGCAATGAATCAAATCTATATAAAACTGAATAATCAACAATCAACACTCACGTTCTTGTGTTCTCAAAGATCAAAATCAAAGACTAAGAAAGATCTCACAAATATCTCTCAAATCTACAAAGTAGCCGAAAGTATGAATCCAAAGATATCAATATCCGTCGTCTCTTGCTTGTCCTAAGCGGTAGTAAGCAAGTCTAAGAGAGCGTAAGCGAGAGACGTCTTTTCCGCAGGATCCCCTCTTTTATAAGATAAATTTAGGGTTAGAAAAATATCTCCTTTTACGTTGCTGACGTGGCAATAACGGAACGGACTTTCTCGAAGAAAACCACGAGTATCATCATCAAAACCACAACCGTGGTTTCTCCTGTGACGACTCTCGACCTTCCCTTCCACGTGTGAAAATCAAAGAATTACCAAAACCTCAGCCGTGGAAGTTCTTCCTTTTGTCGTAGTTCTTCTTTTTTGATGATTTTCTCCTTTGCTTCACTTCATACTCCCTCCTAGACTTCTCCAATGCTTCCCAATGGACTCCACATCAATCTATGCTCCATTTCCACTCCAATTTAGTGCCAATTCACCTAAAATCACAACAAAGATTGCGTAGATCTCTATTCCGACACAATAGGTGCATATGCTCAATAAAAGCTATGAAAACATGCCCATGTACATAAAAAGAAAGGGAAAGACTACCTATATGCACATCTAAACTACGCCATATTTCATGCTATCAGCTACACATTTGATGATCTAGTTGGTATTAATGCATAAGATTTTGATGGAAGATGATCACAAGCCTTCACGAGAACCTCAAAAGACGGTTAAATCTGATCATGAATGAGGTTGTGAAGAAAGAAATCCTTAAGTTACTTGATGCAAGTATTGTCTTCCCGATTTCTAATAGCAAGTGGGTGAGTCCCGTCCATGTAGTACCAAAGAAGGGAGGAATTACCGTTGTGACTAACAAAAATAATGAGTTGATCCCTACAAGAACAATAACAGGGTGGAGGATGTACATCGACCAAAAAGTTGAATGTTGCAACGAGGAAGGATCACTTCGAGAGATTGACACAACACTCACATTTCTGTTACTTGGATGGGTATAGCGAATTCTTTCAAATTCCCATGCATCTGGACGATCAAAAGAAGACCACCTTTACGTGCCCTTGGGGTACGTTTCCTTATAAGAGTGTAACAACGACTTTTTTGCTGTCACCACCCCTACAGTGATAGTGGCCGCTCCAGTGGCTAGCTGTTCCTGTCACCGCCCCTGCAGTGACAAGGGGCCGCCCCTGCGGCACGGGCAATCTGCCCCTACGGATTTGCTGCAGATCGTGCCTGATCTGTTTTTGTTCATTTTATCTTCTTTCCATAGATAGAATATCCGCTCTTCTATCATATGTGTCGACTTTCCTATCTTCTTTCTAACCCTAGAACGCCTTTCCATCTATCTTTCCAGCCCCTTTTCTATATATTCCCGTCTTTTCTTCTTTTTCCCGTTTCTTGCTTATGCTTTCTTCAACCCTCGAGTGCTGCAGCCTTGCTTCTTGTGATCTTGCTGAACGTGTAAGTTCTTCCTCCTTTGTTCTTCATCACGTTCATGTAGTGGCTGCATGTCCATCCTTCTGTTTCGTTTTCTTCTTTCGTTCTTCCTTTTCTTCTCCTCCAAGAGTCAAGTTTGAACCTTGATTCTTGTTAGCATCCCCGTTGTTGATGTGTTAATGTTCTCAAGCTCTTTAGGTTGAGTCTTGACGTGGTTGAATCAAAGGTTCAAGCTTTGAGTCCCTTGTTTTGGTTATGTTGTCATCAAGAAGCCGACAACGGCTTTTGTTAATGCACCACCCCGCGCCCGCACATCCCCGCCCCCGCGGCAAGCCGCCCCTGCATCTTGCTCTGCCGCCCTTATTGTTTCTTCTACAGTAACTCCTGTTCTTGCGAGTTGCTTCCTTCCTTGCTTTCCTAGTTCCTTTCCTTGTTCCTTGATGTTGTTCTCGACCCTTAGTGTTCTGTAAGACTAGGGTTTGTCATCCTAGCTTGTGTAGTTCTCTTAGAGATCATGAAGACTAGAAGTTATAGAATTTTAGTAATCGTTTCGGTTCCTGATTCATGATGCCTTGTTGAGCAGGCTTCCTTTTGCTCCTTTCTAGAGGATTCTGAGTGTTTGTTGAGTGTTAAGATTACCTTCGAGTGAGGTAAGTCCCCTGGACTTACTTAACTTCATTCCACGTATTGGTTTGATTGTATTGGCATGTTTGTGCTGTTTATCATGTTATAAATGATAACCAGAATATGATTAGTCTTGTTATACCGTAAATGGCACAAGTGTATTATAACCAGGCGGTTACCGCTTGTCCAGTTCAAAATGGGGAAACTGGAAGGTGATCTCGCGACCAGTCCAACAGGTGACACAAGGATGCATACATTCTATTCCTGTGGGTGAAAAGGGACGAAGACGAGATCATAGCGACTCTCGTGTAACAACCTTAAGTTGAATTAGTAATTGCATAACATAGTGAAAGATGATAACCGGCTGTTTGTGAGCATGTTGATATGTTTACTTTACATTATGTGTGTTTGTGCCTTTACTGTCTTTCCGATATCTCATATATTAGCTAACGGTTTATACCGATGTTGTAGATGCCTTGCAGGATATATGTTCTGCTGAGTGATCTAGACGGCATGGTCAGTCAGGGTTCCCGTATATTATAGGACGGGCTCAAGTTTATATTTCAATTGTTTTTTCCCTTTTGTTTTGAACTCGGGTGCGAGTCTTTTAAGCTTCCTTTTGTTTAAACCTTTGGATTTATATTGAGTTTTGGTTTTCATTTGTCTGTGCCTTGCTGTAAGATCCGTTGTGTCGTTGCTACTTTGAGGTTCGGGACCCATTGTGAGGTCCTAGCACGTAACGCTTCGAGTTCCCAAAACTTGGGGTGTTACAATATGGTATCAAAGCTCTAGATTGGCAACAATAGCACTCGAAATCTTCTAAATGTCGGATAGATAAATAAATAGAACTCGCAAGTGGTCTACGTTTTTAAAAGGGGGTTTTTGTTTTAAACTAGTTGGTTTGGGATAGATGTACGGGCAACCACCACTACCTCCGCGGATCTCAACAAGGTAGTTTCCTTTATGTGCTTTTTCTAGATTTCTGCTTTAGCTGTACCGTGGCCTTATATATATATTCTTATATATCAATCCTTATAGCTGATGACAAGTACTAGAGCTACCTTTGCTATATGGAAGAGAAGGGGTCGACCACATCTTCCACCTACAGTCCATGGACGAGGACGTGCGGAAGGACCTCCACTAGCTAGAGGTCGGGGCCAAGCCCCTATTGGTGATCCGCCTATCGCTGAGGCATTCGCTGAAGAAGTTTTTGAAAGAATCGTTCCCGAAGCAGGGAACGGGACTATCGAGAACTCCGGAGCACAAACGATCGAGTCCGATCAAGTGACCATCGGAGTATCTGCATATTGCAACTACGTGCAGAGCGTTAAAGAAGCTATTAGGACTGGAGGACCTACACCTACACCGCATGTACCCGTGAGATCAGTTGAGGACATTAGAGTTCAAGATGGAGCAAGTTTGGAAGTCGAGCTTTGGCTAGACCATATTGATTCAACTTTGGAGTCAATAAGAAGCATGCTCAAGAATCAACCGGATTCTAGGAGAGCTTCTCAGGCAGGAGGTCTTGAGAAGAGATAGAAGACTGGACCAGCCAATGCTGAAGCTGGAGCATCAGGATTCGGATGTGGTCAGACGACAAGTCGCTCTAGTTCCTAGAGGACGACCGAAGTTCCGAAAAAGGACGACAATGTCATAACTGAGGAGGTGTCGGACACATCCGAGCAAATTGTAAGAAGCTTGCAATGACTTGCTTTTCTTGTGGCAAGTCCGGACATAGAGTTGCGTTATGCCATCAGAGCAGAGGATGGTGAGGTGGTACTTCTGACACTAGAGATGCATCAACTAGAGTGTATGAGTTGAGGAGTGCGGTAGAGCTGACAAAGCCAATGACAACATGTACCATTCACATTAATGGTTTTCTTGTCAGAGTTCTTTTCGATACCGGTGCTACGGATTCTTTTATATTTAATGCTTGCGTAGATAGATTTGCCTTAGTTTCAGTAGAGGGAAGACCCTTCTTTATAGGATTACCCGATGGGGTAAGATTAGAGGTACACGAGAGGTTCGCGATTGCCCTATTAGATTAGGAGGTTGCGATTGGCCAGCTGACTTCTTCGTCATATACTTAGTACATGAAGAATTTATTCTGGGCATGGATTGGATGGATCGACATTGAGCAGTTCTAGACATCGGCAAGAGGATAGTGACGGTAACTATAGATGCAAGCCATGTGGAGATCTTCAGAGGATGGAATCTCGAAAAGACCGGTACAATCATCGGTGTAGTCCGAGCTGCGAGACTTATCGGTCAGGATTGCGAGGCTTTTTGGTGCTATTCCATGAAGGATAGTACGAGTCCAACTTTGGAGGAGATTCCGGTAGCTTGCGAGTTTACCAACGTTTTTGAAGAGCCATCAGGTTTACCTCCACAGAGGAGTGTAGACTTTCGCATTGATCTAGAGCCTGGTATAAGACTTATCTCTAAGGCTCATTACCGTATGACGCCTATCGAGATGCTTGAGCTTAAGAAACAGCTTGAAGAGTTAGCAGAGAAGGGCTTCATCCGCCCTAGTGTATCTCCTTGGGACGCACCAGTACTTTTCGTCAGGAAGAAAGATGGGTCGATGAGGTTATGTATCGATTAACGAGAGATTAACAAGGTGACGATCAAGAATAAGTACCCATTGCCCCATATCGACAATCTTTTGGATCAGCTGCACGGAGCTTCAGTGTTTTCGAGGATCGATTTGAGATCCGGATATGAACAACTGAGGTTGAGAGAGCAAGACATAGGCAAGATGGCATGTCAGACCAGATATGAACACTACGAGTGTGTAGTGATGCCATTCGGGCTTATGAACGCGCCCGCAATTTTCTTGGAGTTGATGAACAACATCTTCATCGACTTCCTAGACCAGTTTGTAGTTGTATTCATAGACGACATTCTGGTGTACTCTCGTAGTAGAGAGGAGCATGCATGACACTTATGGATCGTACTCTAAGTCCTGTAGGATAGAGAGTTTTACGCCAAGCTCTCTAAGTGGGAGTTTTGGATGTCCGAGGTAGCATTCCTTGGTCACATCGTTTCACATTATTTCAAAATCAAAGTGAGTTAATGGGATTTTTAATCAATTTAGCAATTGGGCCATAACATGTTAAAAGGTGAAGTCTGTGGGCAACATATTTTGCTCTCTTTTACAAGCAAATAAAAGAAAAAGAAGCGGCACATTCAATAAAAATTGTTCCTTTTTTACACAGAATATATGATTGACAGAACAGAGAGGGGGACGAGAGAACTATGAACAGAACACCAGAGAAGAAGAGAGTGAGAGAGAAGATTGTGAATGAAAGAAGAACACTAGTTGGAGAAAGAGAGAAAGGGTGCCGCGAACAACTCCAGTATTCAACGTGATGAGGCTTTCACGGAGATCTTAGGGAGTCTTTTCTCTTCTTTCATTTTTTAGTGTACTCGTTTTGTAATCGTTTTACCTTTAATGTAGATTTGTTCTTTGGGTCTTGCGTTCGTTACATATGTTTTATACTTTTTTTTCTATGCTACATTGTGTTGTGAAGATCTAATAACTACATTTTTCAATTTCTGCAATTGTTTTTGTGTATTGTTGGAGTTTGATATCATTGTTGCGTTTTTTTGAGATTGTCGCATATTCTCATATTGCTTTTAGTTCTTTTTGCTTGTGTTTTTGTCTAAAATTTTGTTAGAGTCTGTTTTGTCAAATTCTTTTATTGTCATTGATATGTTTGATAAACACATATCTATTGTAAGTCATTTAAGGGCATAAAACAACAATTTGATCAAGCCATTTCATGGCTCAATTGACTTTGTCATGCGGCAAGTCAATATGAAAGTTGTGTTGATCAAAGAGAAGTGTTGGAAAGTTGTAAAAAGGGGGCTCTCGAAAACACTTAAGAAGGATGAGATAAATGAACTAGATGAACAAGCACATTAAAAAATTATGATTCGGTTTTTGACGATGTAGCTCGTTAGGTTGTAAGTATTACTAACTTTAAATTGTTATGGAAAGGTTTGGAACAATTATATCTTACAAAATCCACACTGATGCGGGGTTGATGTCGCAGTTTCCCGATCTAGATTGAAGTTCACGCAATCAACGATAGAAGCAAACCTCGGCGCAAATCTTAGGCGAGATGTTTTTGGTAAGACTGAGATTTGTGAAACTCGAACACAAAGAACGTGAGTTGATGGAATGATGATGATAAAATAAGAATATGAATAATGGAAATATAGGAAGATACGAACCAAGATATTCTTGCAAAGAACCTTGACCAATTGGATCAAAACCCCTTAACAAAGAGCTTATCTTTAACCCCCCCTTCTTCAACCTTACACAAGCCTTCTAAATAAGATAAGCACAAGGAGGGACTAGTTTGAATAGTATCACCAATCTTCAATAACATTAACATACACAAGAACAACCTAGCAATGACTCACAACGATTCCATCAAAGTCTCTCTCATTTGATTGAAATGAAATGATAAAACACAAACTTTATAAACGAAGCTCCGAGTTCACACAGTATTGTGGAAAATTATTAATCATCAAAATCTACCTTAATAATCTCGACCTTCTAAGGCTATTTATAGGTGAGATCTTCTAAGATAAAGAACAAATAAAAGATAATCCTAAAAGATAGGATTAAATCCAACAAGATACCTTTAGAATGTTTAGAGCTTTAAAGGTATTCATTAAATAAATAAAAGATGACTAGAAGCATTTTAACTCTTCAAGTCGTGGCTTCCATCGATATTCCTATCGAGCTCTAGGTCGAGATTCCCACACGGTATTTGGCTTTACCCGAGACGTTGTATACCTCGACCGAGTTTCTACATGTGGCCGAGATTCTTTAATTAGTCGAGAATTGTCAATGCCACGAGATTCTTCATTGTATGGTAATATGGCTATGTAGGACTTGGACCTAAATAGATTAATAATAATGCTAGCAACCTTCCCTTGAGTGACTCTTGCTCTTGATCTAGCGATGGTTCCATTTGTAGTAGGAGATGCCAAGGATGGTCCCACATCACATAGCTAGTCGCATTTCTTAGTTATGCCGTTTGTGTACCTTTAAGATGAATCTTTCCTTGAAAGATGTGGTGATAAGATTGCTGATTCTTATCAAGATGTGATTCTTTCAAATTCTTTACCTACTGAATTTGACGGATTTAAAGAAGTCATTCAATTTGGTAGAGATGAATTGTCTAAGAAGAAATCATGAAATTTGTGATTAATAAGAATGAGATCTGTAACAACCTGAATCCGCAGGACTCGGGATGCTACGGGCATAGACCTCACGATGGGTCCCGACCCTTAGCGTGACAACAATTTTACCGGATCTTGCAACAAGACACAAATAAAGGCCAAAAAAGAAAATACATTTAATGCAATGATATGATTCCCGAATACATAAAGGAAGGAAAGACATCAGCCGTCCATACAACAACGCCAACAATACACAATATATAACACCAATACATGGACTCAAATCCCCAAACTTGACCTATGATGTATGGAACCCCGGCTGCCCACTCCTCCGGAGCTCTCAGCCACATCTTAACCTGCACATCCACTACAACAATCGGTATAAAACCGTTAACTCACATTCTAGGCATTATAAATATAGCAAGGGTACATACGCACGCATAAATACACATAACACACATCATGCTAATCAACATACAATCCGATTCTTATCCTCTTTTTAAGTCATTCCGTTACTATTTTCATTCGTTCCAAAGTGTGACGAGAGTCTTATAAATCTCGCCTCTGACCCCGTGTAACAAACAAGAGTGATGTGGAGCTCAACCTATATACCATGTGGAGTGGCGAAGAAGCCCACCCGTATACCATGTATGTCCTGGTCGCACAGATCCACCCAGTCTCCCTCGGGAGTTGGGTAGTGATGTCACCGCCGATAAACAAAACACAATGGGCCAACAATGTACATATATAAACCAAGTTGTCCTAATTTGGTTTCATGATCATAAGCAATTAAACACACACCACCATCACATATCCATATAATGCATAAAAGCGGCTAAGTAAGTCCGAGGACTTACCTCGTCCCATCGATAAACCGAATCACATTTCCCGTAGGAGTATAACCAAAGCCTGTTCAAGATGAGGCACGATAATCAACAACTACGTACAAGCTAGAAGTCCTTAGACTTCTAGTCCTATATCATCCTACAAGATCATATACTCTCAAGACTAGGGTAACACTCCTAGTCCTCAAAACTCACAAAACACAACCATCATAACCCAAGCTAGAATACACATGGCCTAGTCTCACAAGGACAACCATACACTCACCACATGATAACCAACTTAAGCCCCATCACTCAACAAGTCTAAGATAATTGATAATCTCAAACTCTCATCTAAGGTCAAAGGCCACTACATGGCATTCCACAAGGTTATCTAAATCCATCCTAGCATGCTTCTAACATGGATACACTCTAGGACAAGCTAGGAACACATGCTCAAGAAAGGATACTCACTAGGGCAAAGACGCGTTATCAAAGGAAGGAAACACAACCACGAAGAGGAGAAGAATGTTGCACGGGAGGGCTGGCTGAGCTAGTGGCCGCCCTGCGGTCTGGTCCAGCCGCCCGTGCGGCTTACTGGGCCGCCCATGCGGCTCTGGCTGGCCGCCCATGCGGCTCAGGTGCAGTGGCCACCCTCGCGGCGCTGCCCAGCCGCGGGCGCGGTCGACCTCTAGAAGGCGATCCCGAACGAGTTCTTCGATTGGTTCTTGATGTTCCAAGGCCTCCTAGCTCCCTTTCTTGGATCCTGAACATTCAAAACTTGGATTCACACACAAACAATTGTCTCAAACATGATCCACTCACATGCAACCCAAAAAGGAAGATCTTGAGTGAAATCCATGGCTTCCTGCATTAAAGCTCAAGGAAGAAGAAGGAAGAAGAAGAGAGAAGATGAAGAAGAAAGAAAAGAGCTTACCCTAGCTCGGATCTGTAGCCCCAAACTTGCTGGACATCATACACAAGAGGATGAGGAAGGGGGATTCCCATGGAGAAACCATCAAGAGCTCCCAAGCCAAAAGAGAGAGAGAAGAGGAGAAACACTTTCACGTGAGAGTGAAATGGGAGGAGAGAGGAAACTCAACTGATGGGTAAGCAAAGGAGAAGGCAACGAGGGGTCGGTATCCCTAAAACGAAAGGTCACTTACCCAAACGAAGGGTTGGAACGGAAATGAGGTAAAAACCCGTCACTTAGCACATTGTGCTTGCGGGAAAACTGAGCAGCGCCTGCGGGAAGACCGATAAACCGCCCAATAACCGGAATAAAAATTCCGAATGTTACAATCCTAAAAGTCTTTAAGCATTTAACTATGAGATTTTTGTTGACAATAAAACTAATTATATTATGCATGTTGGGGGAGACTCTAAAGTTGAGAATAATTAAAAGAAAAGACAATATAAATGGGAATAATGTGAAGCGCTTTTATTGTAATAAGAATGACCATTTCATAAGAGAATGTAAGAAAAAGAAAGTTGATGATATGCATAAAAATGATCATAAAGTTTCTGCTGTTTTGTACTGTTTTGGATGTTAGAGGTAATGGAAACGTACCTTTGAAAATGCATTATGGGAGGATATGATTCTTCAAAAGGTTAGGTGGGTGCCTAATCTTAAAAAATTTTAATTTATGAATCTATTTTGGATTAGCAAAATTTTAGAATTAGGTCACACCATAGCATAAGAGATGTCATTAAAAGTGGAAAAACTTTCATATGTGGCATTAAGAAAGCTGGTTTGTACCAAGTACTAGATTCACCTTTGTTTGATGCTTCAAGGTTGGTGATGACTAATAACCATACAAAATAATCCAAAACTGATATAAATGATGAACTAATTGTTTTAATTGAGGTTCCAAGACAATATAGCACAATACAACAACAAAATAACCCAGAACTATTGTTGTGGATTTTAGAATCTTTGTAGAAATACTGAAAAACATATCAGTTGAAGGGAAAGTGGTGAAAAGATTGGGTGACAATATTCAAAACCCATGCCAACAGAAATTATTGCCACAAAAAGGTTCACCAAACTAGCCAAGCTTGGATGTACATGAAGAAGGAATTTATGTAGAAGTGGAAGGACACATTGACATCAAAAGTAAGATGTCTACTCACCAATTAAAAGATGAAATAAGTTCTCTTAACTCTAAGTCAAGTGATATGATTATATGTTACAACATGACACATGATATTGATGAATTACATTCAGCTGCAATAGGTGCAGAATTGAATGATACCATTGAGATGGATAGTGATATTAATTCTCATATATGTGATAAGAATGAAAAATCTATCATTTTTAAGCAAGAACTTATATGTGGTACTATGGTTTAGTATGTTGAGCCTAAAAGAAAGAAAATAATGTCTTTATGTGATTTGCTAAAGTGTTTAATATCAAGAGGGGACTATAAGAAGTGTACCGATACTTGTCATAAGTCTAAAGTGGTAAATGTTTGTGATATGCCTGTTGAGTTTGTGAACGATACTAATTGTGAGTTGAATTTCAGGTATACTCCTCGTTATGGGATTGTGGTTGGACTTTTGAAGCACTGGAAGAGTGCTTCGGGGGGGGGGGGGGGTTCGATGACGGGTTTCCCATGTGTGCATTTAGGTGGTCTTTTCTCATTTGTTTTGTGTCGGTCCACAAACTAGAATTAAGAGAGAAATTGTTGAGATCCTTTAATTCTATGTTTGTGTTGTTTTGTAAACTTTGTAATATTTTGAGCTCATTTTGTAAGTATTGTAAAGTGAGTGCTTCTTTGTAATATTATTGAAATTGCTTACGTATATTTATTAGAGGAGTTGGATAAGAAAGCATATTCAAAATCAAAGTGAGTTAATGGGATTTTTCATCAATCTAACAATTGGACCAACACGTTAAAAGGTGAAGCCAATGGGCCAACATTTTTTGCTCTCTTCATATGCAAATTAACCCTAGAAGCAAATAAAAGAAAAAGAAGCAACAAATTCAGATGAACACTAATCGTTTTTACACAAAATACATGATATACAATAAAAGAGAGGGTGACGAGAATACTGCAAACAATGTAACGCCTGGAATTTTAGTTCCGGTAGGAGAGCGGTTTGATAGCCTCTAGTGGTAGCCACCTCCCTTGCGACTCAGTCGTGCCGCAAGCGCGGTGATATGAGTGAACAAGTTTTTCATCCCGTCTTCTTTCCGACCTTTCGTTTCCTTCTTTTACTTTTTTACCCCTCGTTCTCTAAATGACTTGGCTGCCTTGACCTTTTGTTTTCCCCCTAGTGAGCAGACCTCTCTCTCCCCTTTCCTCTTTCACGCTACTCTTGCTTCATTTCCCCCTTCTTCTCCTCCTTATCTTCCTCCATCTTCTTCTCTTTCATCTACCATGGACCTTCTTGATTGTATGAGTTGCTCTTCCTGGACATGGATTGGAGACAGCAAATCCGAACTGTAGTAGGTAATATCTTTCCCTACTTCATCTTCTTCCTTTTTCCATCTTTGAGGCCTAAGGTAGTGGAAGCCATGGATTCTTAAGTTATTCCCTCCCTTGTGCTTGCATGTGTGTGGATCGAGTCGGGACAATGATTGATGATGATGATCGAGTTATGAACATCTATGGTGGAGCAAGCAAGCTAGGATAAACCCTGCACATCGAAGAGAAGCCCAACGGATCGCCCTTCTGGAGTTCAACCGCACCCGCGGCTGGACAGAGCCGCGGGTGTGTCCACTGCACCAGAGCCGTAGTTACGGCTATCCTGATCCGTGGCGGCGGCCACCTGGGCTGCAGGTACGGCTCTGGCACAACCCGGACTACCGGTGCGGCCTTCTGCTCTTCTCTTGGTTGCACTTCCTTGTTCCGCGACCGCGGTCCTACCCTAGTGAGTACCCTTTCCTTGATTTGTGTCCGTCTCTTATCCTAGTGAGGTTATATGTTAGAATCATACTAGGTTGGATCTAGCATAACCCTGTGGAATGCCAAGTAGTGGCTTTAAACCTTAGGTGAGTGTTTGAGGATTGATTGAACGTTCTAAGGCTTGAAGTGTGAATGTTATCATGTGAGGCTTGTTGAGGCTTTGAGGTTGTGGTCTTATGATTGTTGAGATTGTGGAGACTAGGACGAGAGTATCCTAGCATGTGTTATGAGGGTTGTGTTTTTTGTGAGAACGTGAGGACTATGAGTGCTATCCTAGTTTATGAGAGTGTATGATCTTGTAAGATCAATAGGGCTAGAAGTCTCAGGACTTCTAGCTTATGGGAGCGATGTTGATTACGTGCCTTGTTTTGATCAGGCTTTGACTATATTCCTATGGGAAGTGAGATCGGTTGTTCTCGGTTAGCTTTGAGACGTGGTAAGTGCCCGGACTTACTTAGCTCGTTTTTACGTATTAGTTGGATGTGTGACGGTGGTGTGTGTTTAGTTTATTATAATTATGAAACCGGACTAGGATGACTTATATATTGTTGGCCCAAGTGTATATTTTATCGGGCGGTGACATCACTGCCCAGCTCCCGAGGGAGACTGGGAGGATCTCTGCGATCAGACCATACACGGTGTACGGGGAGGACACTGCAACACTCCATATGGTATACGGGAGGTGTGACGAACCACTCCTTTTGGTTATACGGGGACAAGGGCGAGAGTCTTAAGACTTCTTGTGTAACAATCTTAATAATTGGAACTAGAAATGAAATGGTGTAAAGAAAAGATAATAAATCGGCTTGTGTGTGAGCATGTTATGTGTTTATGTTAACTTATGTGTGTATGTCCTTTACCGTCTTTCTAATACTTAGAATGTTAGCTAATGGTTTTATACCGATGTTGTATATGGCTTGCAGGTTAAGAATGTTGCCGAGCGATCGGGAGGAGTAGGCAATCGGGGTCTCGTACATCATAGGACGAGTTGGGGATTTGAGTCTTCGGTTTATTGTTATCTTTTGAATATTGTTGATGTTGTTCTAAAAACTCGGCTGGAGTCTTTCTTTCATTAGTATTCAGGAATCATAACATTTGCATTAAATTTATTTCGGTTTTGGCCTTTTATTTCTGCCTTGTTGCAATATCCGATGAAATTGTTGTCAGACTAAGGATCAGGACCCATTGTGAGGTTCCACCCGTAGTGCTCCAAGTCCCACGGATTCGGGGTGTTACAAACAAAACACGAGATAAGAAGAGAGTGATTGAGAGAAGACTGCAACCGATGGAAGAACATTGTTTCTATAAAAATAGAGTCGTGAAAGACTGCGAGATTCGACTTGAAGAGACTTTCACCGAGATCTCAAGGAGCCTTTCTCTTCTTTTGTTTTTAGTATACTCGTTTTATATTTCTTTTTATCTTTGATCTACATAGTCGGTGCACAACGGGTCTCTCTTGAAGCCGATATCGTGTTTGAGTGTTTGGGGACGGGATCGATCTAGATCCATTCTTATTTGTTTCTGAAGTCGTTAACCTTCCATAAATATTACCTAAAACCGCACATATGCTTAAAAATCGGAATAACAATTTGGATATTGGAATTTCTACGGCCTTCTAAGACAAGTAATAGAATAATAATTGACCATCATTATATTTTTCCTTAGCACACTTAATGGATGAGTTTTACCCTCCTATAAAGGTTGTTCAAAACTAAAATGAAAGTATCAAATCCTAATTTTGGCCCCTAACTTAATGACTAGATGGTCTTAATTGTAGGAGAAGACTAATCTTGATTTCCTATCCAAAACATAAAAGTGTATGATCCAAAATATAGCTTAAAGATAAAGATCTTTATGGAAAAAAGGGATAGAGATAGATCTTCACCCGTTAATGAAACTTCTCAAACAATCAACTTGATCAACGTAGTGGGTTAGCTCGACCAAGTACAAAATGAAATGTCAATGATAAGTTGGTCACGCTCTTTTCACATGTTCGCTTAGCCGCTTTGTCGATCGGCTTGATCAATGTTGGAAAATTTGTTGAATGCATTCAACTCTTCTTCATTGTTCCGTAAAGAAAGAATTTCAAGAAGTGAACCCGATGAACTCAACTTCATCCGTCGCTCAACTTGATCGCCTATATTTTGTTGGAGACATCTTCTTCTTCGTTTCTCTTGCACTCAACTCTCAATCGGTTTAGTCTTGACTTGAACTTTTGATGTTGATTAAATTAAGCAAACCAACACATTACCTCAAGTGCATGGATAAGTAGTTGCAGTATAGGATCTAATTAAGTTGGTATCCACAAGGACCATGAATGAATGATTGTGCAATTGAGTACTTAAAAGTCTAAGTAAAAGGTAAAACAAAGAGAGCAACATGGATATACCAATCATATGATCAAAAGGTAAATGATTTTTTGTAAAATAAGATGGAAAGGATCTAAAATTGAAATTTAAGCTTCCAATATACGTTGAACATAATAGCTCAATGAATGCAATCAATCAATGCAAGATATTGTAATACCCGGAAATTTAATTTTTGGTAAATCCTGAGTCAACTTAAACCTTGTCATCTTATGTGAAGAGTTAAACACATAAAATGCTTTTATCAACTTTTATAATTTTATGTGAAGCCTCAATCTTCTTACATAATCCTTAGTTTTATAAATCAACACATTTTATTATTTTATGTGAAATTATTACACACATAAAATATATCTATCTTCCTTATAGTTTAATTCTTGCAAGACTAAAGATCATGGGCTAATTTTTTTTAACAACACTCAACAAGGCCTTCCGGGCCCGTTAAGAGAAGAAGCAATTACGTTACTTCTCAGCCTCCTTCCCTCTTGCCCTAGTTCATCTTTCACGTAAGCCTTGCCCTAGTTCAGCCTTCCCTCATGCCCTAGTTTGGCCTTCTTCCCATCACACAAGAATCGGCGGGGCCACTCCCTCTCGTTCATCTCGTCCGTCCTCCATCGCAGCCACCAACTCCGCTACCATGGACCGTGGCCGGCGAAGCCTTCTCTTGCACCAGACCTCCCAGGGGTGGCAGCAGGAGTGCAGGTGAAGCCTTCTCTTACACCAGACGAGGAAGAAGATGGCTCGTGAAGCCTTCTCTTGCACAAGACCTCCGAGGACCGCGAGGGCGGCAGCGTCGAGCCGTAGGGGTGGCAGCAGGAGCGCAAGTGCGGTGTCCCCAGTCCTCAGGTGCAAGTGGCCTCCGAGCCGCTGGTGCACCTCCCTCTGACTGCGAGCGCTTCCCAGTGACAGTGGGCTCGTTTCGTTCGTCTTCCTCATGTGTGCGAGCACGTTGAGCCCGACTAGTTAGGTAAGGCTTCACCCTCTTCTCTTATGTACCGTCTCTATATATATGTGCTGATGTGAGCCCGTTTGTATCTCGGAACCCTACATAACAACCCTAGAAGATGGCTCGTGGAGCTGCTGCGTTTTCTGGGTTGTAAAGTGATGAACAACTAACTTCGGGTCCAAATTTAGGTATGAAAGACTGATCCATTTTGACTGAAATTTTTATATGTTATAGCTGAGATATTGTGGTAGAACATATTAAAATTTGAGAGGAATCTAGCGAGTGGTTTAGGATTTATGATATTTCAAAGATTGGGTCGTAAGTAGTTTTTTTTCTTCTTCTTTTTCTGTTGTGCTGAAATTTCTAAGTGTTGGAAAACTGCATGTTGTTACAGTTTTGTGATCCTGATTTGGGTAATGTAACGCCCCAAATTTTTGGCGCGTTTTGGTTTTATTTATTTATTTTTTCCCGACTTCTATCGATATTTTAGTAGATTGAATATTTTATTAAAAGTATTTTAAGACGTAAAATACGTTCCCAAGTATTTTTATATTTTTAGATACGTTTATGTGTATCCGTCTTTTTAATTTTCGGAAAAGGGTCGGAAAGTTCTCTGATCCGATAATTCCGTTCCGAACTCTTATGATCGAGTTTTTATGATATGACCCGTGAGACCGAAAGGTCAGCCTCTTTGCCGCCCTTCTAGCCTGCACCCTACCCGACCTTTCAATGCTGCTTTTCCCCTTTCCCTCACGGAACCTTTTACTCCTCCTTCTGCACACACTCAGCAACCCCTCTCTCACTCTCCCCTTGTTGCACCAAGCGAGCCATGCCGCCTTACCGGAGAGGCCAGCCGGTTCTCTCCCTTGTGCACCCGTTGGCAGCCAGTGGAGGAACCTTTCGGACCCACCGCATCTCCAGTCCCGCGTCCTCCACCCCCTTCTGTCTCCTGCGTGCCTCACTCAATCCCTCTCCTTGTTGCATCTGTCACCGGAAGCCTGTCGGTAGGACCGCCAGCGCCTTCCTGCCTCGCCACCACCATCGGAGCATCTATCCCGCTTGCCTCGCTTTCCACCAGGAGGCCTGCCCTCGCCCTGCCGGAGGCCATTGAAGGCCGACTACCTCAATTTGCCCTAGCCCTCACCAGTGGCTGCCCTCCTTCTTCTTTGTCCACCGCTGCCGCTGGAATAGGGCTGCCCTTGCTGCCGCCCGGTTGTCGTCGACGCTGCCGGCCTTCCTCCCTCCCACCGCCGCCGGCCTCATCTTCCCCTTAACCTTCTGCGTAGGTTTGAAGGTTGAAGAAGGATATTTTATCCTATTTAATTCGGGCCCCCCAAGTTTTGGTATAATTATATTTTTGACCCACTATTTTGCATTTGCAGTTTTGAACCCAATTTTTTGGAATGTAACAATTATACCCCCTTTCAAAATTATTTACATGGAATGACCCATATTTTATATTGCAAATTATGACCCAGCTTTGTGCAAATTATCTTTTGCACCCTTGTTGATTTAATTTCGGATTATGGCCCAAGGTTTTATTCT
Source organism: Fagopyrum homotropicum (assembly GCA_033239125.1). NCBI lineage: Eukaryota > Viridiplantae > Streptophyta > Magnoliopsida > Caryophyllales > Polygonaceae > Fagopyrum > Fagopyrum homotropicum. The sequence continues at coordinate 118,469,709 of BSWB01000003.1, forward strand.
TAAAATATGACCCAAGTTATGGAATTGTTAATTTGTTTCCCTTTGCCCTAAAAATGCATTTGTCAATTTTAAACTCGGATTTCAATTATGGGATAATTCTTATAGTTGGTATATATTATGTGGTATGCCCAAATTTAGCGTTATGCTAAATTTGTTTAGTTTGGTGCTAGGTTCGGAAACACTTCGATTAAGGCCAACGAATCCATATCGACATTCATGGATCGTCTCCCGTCTTTTGACGTCATGTGAGTTCCCTCTCCCTCGAGATTATGACCTTACTCGATTTAGTTATGTTTAGTAGTATCATGCTAGGTTGGATCTAGCATAACCTAGTGAGAATACCAAGTAGTGGTTTGAACCTTAGGTGAGTTTTGAGGATTTATGATTGTTCTAAGGCTTGAGTTGGGTTGTTATCTTGTGAGGATTGTTAAGGATTTGTGCTTTATGGTTGATCTTGTGAATCTTGTGGCTTGAGGTTTGTGGTTACATTATCTTTGAGATTATGGTTATATGTCTGTAGAGATTATGGTGACTAGGACGAGAGTATCCTAGCATGAGTAGTGATGGTTATGACCTTGTGAGATCTTGAGGACTAGGAGTTTGTTTATCCTAGTTTGGATTATGGGTTATGATCTTGCGAGATCATAGGGCTTAGAAGTCTTAGGACTTCTAGCTTCTGTTGAGTGTGATGTGAGCATGATGGATTCTAGGATGCGGTCCTAGAATTGAGAGTCAAATGGTCTTGCGTAGATCATTTGTATAGAAGTCTAAGACTTCTATTGTGAGTGGGTTGTTGTTGATATAGTTATCTTCTTGTGAGTAGGTTATGAGCTTCCTCCCTAAGGAAGCGAGAGTGTTATGAGTTGAGTGTGGTGACGAGGTAAGTCTTCGGACTTACTTAGCTCGTATTCTTTGTATTAGCATTATTGTGTGTTGGGTGGTGTGTGTTTATTATTTTACTGTTTATAACAAGTAAACCGGAAATAGGATTACCGACCTTTATATTATTTGGCCCAAGTGTATGATAACGGGCGGTGACATCACTGCCTGGCTCCCCGTGAGAGCTAGGGGGATCTCGGTGACTGGCCCGTGCTGGTTAGACGGTCGGAGGCATCCGACCGTTCCATTGCCGGAAGAAGGGACCGAGGCAAGTTTCGGAGGATTCTCGTGTCACAAAAGAAGTTGAACTAGAACGGGATATGACTTAATAAATAAAGATAATAAATCGGATTTGTGTGCTTTGAGTATGTTGTGTGACTATGTTGAATTAATTGTGTTTGTGCCTTTCCCTTAATTCTAATGCTTCAAATGTGAGCTAACGGTTTTATACCGAATGTTGTAGTTTGCCTTGCAGGTTAGGAATGCGGTCGAGAGATCCGGAAGAGTGGGCAGCCGGGGTTCCGTACATTTTAGGAGGGGTTTTGGTTAAAGTCGGGTTGTGTTTTGTTCTTCGGTTATTGTGTTTTGTATGTCACGTGTATGGCGTTTAGTCTTTGTTTTGTATCTCGGCTGAAGTCTTTTGGTTGTTCGGTTTCGGGTTTCATTGCATTACATAAAAATGTATTTCATTTTAGCCTTTATTTGTGCCTTGTTGCAAGATCCGGTGAAATTGTTGTCAGGCTAAGGGTCGGGACCCATTGTGAGGTCCCAACCCGTAGCATCCCGAGTCCCGCGGATTTGGGGTGTTACAAAAGTGGTATCAGAGCCCTAGGTTGACAACAATGGCACTCGCAATCTTCTAAAGGCCGAATAAGGAATAAACAGAACCCCACGGGTTCTGAGTTTTCGTTTTTAAAATCACATGCATGAGTCGGGGTAGAATGTACGGACCACCACTCCTTCCGCATATCTCGGCAGCTTAGTTTATTGGATTTTGATATGTATATATATGTATATATAGTAGTATATGTGGATTGTAGTTGCATGATGAATGTGTTTATATGTATGGTTAATATATGTGGACTATAATACATGTTTTGGGGACCTTATATTGTTGATGGATTGTTAGATGTGTTATGTTGGTAGTGATATGGACTTAGGAGTTATATAGTTATGTATAAGTATTCTTATATATATAGTAGCATATGAAGTTATGAGACCTTTTAGCTAAGATGATAGTATGATATCATTATCCTTGGACGACGTCGTTTGACTTAGGATAGTGTACTTACGAGGACGGATATGCTCAAGTATCGAGTTTGATCGTTACGTTCAGACAAACACCTTGGAGTTTCTCATATTCCTTTAAAGAGATGTCGAAGAGGAGGATTAGAGATGACATAAACGGAGGACTAACAAGTAGAAGGAAAACTCGAGAACGAACTTAAGTTCTTTGAGAAGAAGCGTGGACAACTAAAGATGTAAATCGAGGAGGAAGGTTAAGGTGGGGTTCCATTAAGATACAAAGCTTTCCTTACACGTTTCTAAGAATTGGAGCTAAGATGGAGGAAAAAAAAAAAAACGAAACATGTGAGAAGGATTTAAAATACCGTAAGTAAGCTTAAGAGGTACCAAAAAGTAAATTTACCACATTACTAGAGTTATGAGAAGAAGGTCATGATGGGGATTAACGTGGAGTTGACCGATTTTCATTATGATGATAAGACTAAGAAACGCCAAGTAGGAGGAAGTGGGTATGAATAATGACCCCAAGAAGATGAAAGACGAAACGAAGAGCTTTGATCGAGAGACTTAAGATACCAACCAAGAGGAACGCGAGTGGATGCTAGCTAATGCTATAATCTTTGGGAAGGTGCTCTTGAAAGACACCAAGGAAGAATGGTTAAGTCTATGAAAGAGAGTTATATGAAACAACAAGGCAAAGAAGATATAATTACCTTATAAAGAATAGGAAGCATGGAATGAAGAAAGAACTAATGAAGTTTAAGGTAAAGTACCCCGAGGAGGGTAGACTTCATGAGAATGGTGACATGAGAAGCGTAGTAGAATAATAAGTCGTTGACTTCGGAGAAGGTTAGATGCAAGTTAATTGGTGACAACTGAGAACGCACAGGTGCGAGTTGTCTATTGGTGAGTGTAGAAGGGGATGAGTAAACAAGATTATGGGCATTTAGAGGATTGACAACAAGAGCGTAAAGTATTCGCGGTTGATCAATGTCTATGGTAAGGAAGGACATCAACGGAAGGGCATTTGTCTTAAATTAAATAATGTGGAATGAGTTCAAACAAGTAGTTGTTACAGACCTCCTAGAGGGAGGATGAAGATGACCCTTTGCGACCTTCGTAAGTCATGAGAACGACATATGGGAGAATGACCCGGAGTAGAAGTTTTAAGGTTTGACAATGGTAAAGGGAACTAGTGGATTAAGAGGAAGGTGAGATTTTCATTGCTTGTGGTGCGTAGACGGGAGTATAATAAGAGGATGCATATTACGTTTGTTCTAATGAAATGAATAGTATGTTTTCGCAAGCAAAAGCTGAGTCAGATGATTCGGACACACACGAAAGAGCCATGGGGGCTATGGCGTGAAAGGGGGGACCTAGATTAGGGCAACACTTCAAGCTTGGAATTACGATGTTAGTGATTAGTGGAGTAATGAGTGAATCTTTTTGTGTTTATGGTTGGGAATTTTGCCTGAAGGCATACAAGTACGGTTGTGAAGCTGTTCATGGATACCAAGAGGTATATAAGGTGACCAACAAGAGTAGGAGAAGATTGAAGTTTTGAAGTTTGTTGTCGATATGAGGTGTACCAGAAGTACATGAAAGATTGAGGTTAGAGCCTTTACGGTCGGTTTGACATTAGATAAGAAAATGAAGTATAAATTTCTATGCCTACTTGAAGAAAGGATGTCTATGGCGAAAGCTTATGTACAATACGTATAGCTCCTCCCATATGTTGGGATGTCATGGAAAGCGAAGAAGATAAGGTTAATTGTTTTGAAGCACGGTTAAGTTCTGCAATTTGGACCCTTATGGCTGCACATAAGTGAGAAACCTTAGAAGATTTTTACAATCATGTCATCAAAGAGGAAGAATGGGATTAAGTTAAAGGAATGCTTAAATAAGGCTACAAGAGTCAGAAGATTCAAGCAAGTCTCTCGAGTTTAAGAGATGAAGGATCTTTGAAAGAGGGCGGTAAACATTGTAGCTAAAGATGGGGCAATATAATTGTTTAAAGGACGTCACCTCAATAGATCGGGGTAGATCAATTGTGTCATGACCACTTGTAAAGTGATAAGACAAGATTGTGTCGGTGATTACGATATGTGACGGGGAGAGAAAAGATGGAACCAAAATATTAAGGATTCTAATACGTCAGAATGTGGAATTTTCCACTAAGGTCGATTTTGATTTAATTCCGATACCAGACGCCGTATGGAGTAACATTTGTGCAGAGACATGAGTTGTGGAAGCAAGTGAAGGAGAAATGGCAAGAACGTGAAATGCCATAGAAAACACAAAACATTATCTTGAACTCTTGATTTGAAGTTGTTATGGAGAACACCAGTTTGCAAAAAGTGAGACAGTTATCTCCGTTTGTACATCGATTATCGTGAGTTGGACAAGATAACAATGAAGAACAAGTATCCCTCCATATAGATGATATACTCGACCAGTTGCAAGGGTCGGTAGTCTCTACTAAGCATGATTTAAGGTCAGATTGTCACCAATTGAGAATCCGAGACTGGATATTGTAAATACGGCATTCTAGACAAACCATGACCACTACAAGTTGTAATGATTACATATGGGCTTACTAATGCCCCGAATAAGATGCTTTGGTCTACTCTCGAAAAAGAGAGAAGTTATATGACAAGTTGTCTCGAGATGGCAACCCCGAAGGATGGGAAAGAAGTTGCAAGCTTTCTTGGATGTGCCGGTCATTCCCGGATTTTTGGAGAGATCCTCCAAAGTAATAACATCAATGGCTAACCTACTTTGGAAGACAAAGGAGTTTTGAAAATGGACAAGGGTCATAAGAGTTGTTAAGAGTTATAAAAGAGTGGTTGGGCAATTGTTTGTAAATTGCCTCAAGGTATGATGAATTTGGCGTTTTACAAGTAATTCTTCAAGACAAGGTATGGGTTAAGTACTGATGTTAAGTGAGAATTAACAACATACATGCCTTGTTAGTAGAAGTAGTGGGAAGTAGAGTACTACCTTCCTTACTTGGAATTGCAACAAGAATTAGGGAAACATAACATCAAAGTTTGGTTTGACAAGGATCCAAGCCAACAGTGTAAATTGGGAGTTTGATCTTCTTTGTTAGAGAAATCGAAAGGAAAATAATGGAAATGCTGCATTTAGAAAGATCCGAGAATGAAGTTAAGTTTTCGATATATAGGAACCATTGTGAGATCTTAGCGCGAGTTTGGAAAGTGGTTTGTCGGTTGGCGTGGCCGCCGAGAGTAGAGGGTGTTCACCCGGTATTTCATGTGTTTCCAATTATGAGGATCTATTAGCAGACAAGGAACCGATGAGGCTAACTGGAAGACGGACGATTATATCTTTTGTTGAGTTTACACTGAGTTAGAAGCTCCGATAGAATCGATGGGTTAGACCTAGTTCTTCCCTTAGTTGTGTGAGGTGCTTGGATGATATTATTTGTAGTTTGTTCGTGTGAGGGAATGTGTTTTATGACCCGGTATATCTTGCGGTGGTAGTTCGAGTAGTTTGTGTGTTTAGACTGAAAGGTTTAAGCCATCTTAGGTTGTAAGTTCATACCTCGGCCTTAAGGATCGAGAAGTTCGACACATAGCAAGTTTCGGGACGAAACTTGTTTTTAGGGGAATCTAATGTAACGCCCCAAATTTTTGGCGCGTTTTGGTTTTTTTTTTTTTTTTTCCGACTTCTATCGATATTTTAGTAGATTGAATATTTTATTAAAAGTATTTTAAGACGTAAAATACGTTCCCAAGTATTTTTATATTTTTGGATACGTTTATGTGTATCCGTCTTTTTAATTTTCGGAAAAGGGTCGGAAAGTTCTCCGATCCGATAATTCCGTTCCGAACTCTTATGATCGAGTTTTTATGATATGACCCGTAAGACCGAAAGGTCAGCCTCTTTGCCGCCCTTCTAGCCTGCACCCTACCCGACCTTTCACTGCTGCTTTTCCCCTTTCCCTCACGGAACCTTTTACTCCTCCTTCTGCACACACTCAGCAACCCCTCTCTCACTCTCCCCTTGTTGCACCAGGCGAGCCATGCCGCCTTACCGGAGAGGCCAGCCGGTTCTCTCCCTTGTGCACCCGTTGGCAGCCAGTGGAGGAACCTTTCGGACCCACCGCATCTCCAGTCCCGCGTCCTCCACCCCCTTCTGTCTCCTGCGTGCCTCACTCAATCCCTCTCCTTGTTGCATCTGTCACCGGAAGCCTGTCGGTAGGACCGCCAGCGCCTTCCTGCCTCGCCACCACCATCGGAGCATCTATCCCGCTTGCCTCGCTTTCCACCAGGAGGCCTGCCCTCGCCCTGCCGGAGGCCATTGAAGGCTGACTACCTCAATTTGCCCTAGCCCTCACCAGTGGCTGCCCTCCTTCTTCTTTGTCCACCGCTGCCGCCGGAATAGGGCTGCCCTTGCTGCCGCCCGGTTGTCGTCGACGCTGCCGGCCTTCCTCCCTCCCACCACCGCCGGCCTCATCTTCCCCTTAACCTTCTGCGTAGGTTTGAAGGTTGAAGAAGGATATTTTATCCTATTTAATTCGGGCCCCCCAAGTTTTGGTATAATTATATTTTTGACCCACTATTTTGCATTTGCAGTTTTGAACCCAATTTTTTGGAATGTAACAATTATACCCCCTTTCAAAATTATTTACATGGAATGACCCATATTTTATATTGCAAATTATGACCCAGCTTTGTGCAAATTATCTTTTGCACCCTTGTTGATTTAATTTCGGATTATGGCCCAAGGTTTTATTCTTAAAATATGACCCAAGTTATGGAATTGTTAATGTGTTTCCCTTTGCCCTAAAAATGCATTTGTCAATTTTAAACTCGGATTTCAATTATGGGATAATTCTTATAGTTGGTATATATTATGTGGTATGCCCAAATTTAGCGTTATGCTAAATTTGTTTAGTTTGGTGCTAGGTTCGGAAGCACTTCGATTAAGGCCAACGAATCCACATCGACATTCATGGATCGTCTCCCGTCTTTTGACGTCATGTGAGTTCCCTCTCCCTCGAGATTATGACCTTACTCGATTTAGTTATGTTTAGTAGTATCATGTTAGGTTGGATCTAGCATAACCTAGTGAGAATACCAAGTATTGGTTTGAACCTTAGGTGAGTTTTGAGGATTTATGATTGTTCTAAGGCTTGAGTTGGGTTGTTATCTTGTGAGGATTGTTAAGGATTTGTGCTTTATGGTTGATCTTGTGAATCTTGTGGCTTGAGGTTTGTGGTTACATTATCTTTGAGATTATGGTTATATGTCTGTAGAGATTGTGGTGACTAGGACGAGAGTATCCTAGCATGAGTAGTGATGGTTATGACCTTGTGAGATCTTGAGGACTAGGAGTTTGTTTATCCTAGTTTGGGTTATGGGTTATGATCTTGCGAGATCATAGGGCTTAGAAGTCTTAGGACTTCTAGCTTTTGTTGAGTGTGATGTGAGCATGAGGGATTCTAGGATGCGGTCCTAGAATTGAGATTCAAATGGTCTTGTGTAGATCATTTGTATAGAAGTCTAAGACTTCTATTGTGAGTGGGTTGTTGTTGATATAGTTATCTTCTTGTGAGCAGGTTATGAGCTTCCTCCCTAAGGAAGTGAGAGTGTTGTGAGTTGAGTGTGGTGACGAGGTAAGTCTTCGGACTTACTTAGCTCGTATTCTTTGTATTAGCATTATTGTGTGTTGGGTGGTGTGTGTTTATTATTTTACTATTTATAACAACTAAACCGGAAATAGGATTACCGACCTTTATATTATTTGGCCCAAGTGTATGATAACGGGCGGTAACATCACTGCCTGGCTCCCCGTGAGAGCTAGGGGGATCTCGGCGACTGGCCCGTGCTGGTTAGACGGTCGGAGGCATCCGACCGTTCCATTGCCGGAAGAAGGGACCGAGGCAAGTTTCGGAGGATTCTCGTGTCACAAAAGAAGTTGAACTAGAACGGGATATGACTTAATAAATAAAGATAATAAATCGGATTTGTGTGCTTTGAGTATGTTGTGTGACTATGTTGAATTAATTGTGTTTGTGCCTTTCCCTTTAATTCTAATGCTTCAAATGTGAGCTAACGGTTTTATACCGAATGTTGTAGTTTGCCTTGCAGGTTAGGAATGCGGTCGAGAGATCCGGAAGAGTGGGCAGCCGGGGTTCCGTACATTTTAGGAGGGGTTTTGGTTAAAGTCGGGTTGTGTTTTGTTCTTCGGTTATTGTGTTTTGTATGTCACGTGTATGGCGTTTAGTCTTTGTTTTGTATCTCGGCTGAAGTCTTTTGGTTGTTCGGTTTCGGGTTTCATTGCATTGCATAAAAATGTATTTCATTTTAGCCTTTATTTGTGCCTTGTTGCAAGATCCGGTGAAATTGTTGTCAGGCTAAGGGTCGGGACCCATTGTGAGGTCCCAACCCGTAGCATCCCGAGTCCCGCGGATTTGGGGTGTTACAGGTAAGTTAGACGCCTCCTTTGTTGCTGATTTTTGGATATGTTATATTTGGAATTGTATAATATAACATACTTAAATTTGAGAGTCTTCCGAGTTATAGTTTAGGAGATATGGTTCTCCAAAGTTGGTTCCTCACGCAGTTTTTGTAAGTGTAAGTGTGCTGAATATTCTAAGTGTTGAGAAAAAACTGCTTGTGATGCAGTTTTGTGAGATAGATTTGAATAGGTTATTGACCTCTATTGGACTTGAATTTTGGATCTGTAATAGTTAGGATTACATACTAGAAGATATCAAATTTTAGAGGATTTCATCAAAAGGTTTAGTAGTTACGATTTCTTGAAGTTGAGGCTGTAAGTAGTTTTCTGGTTGTTGCTGAAAAGTGCTGAAAATATTTTGTGTTGTGCAGTCATGTTTGAACTTAAGTTTAGAAACCTTAAAAGCATCATCCACCGTTCAATTTTTAATATGATATAGATGGATATGTATACTGTGATGTATCAGAAGTGGAGACCAATCTAACGGTCGGATCTGGATCTATAGGAGCTCAAAGTCGATTGGTTGTATAGTTTGTGAAATGTAAAATTCCTGGATTTTGTATCCAACTTTGGAGAATTGTGTAGAAGTTGTTGTTGGGTATTTTTGAGATTTTCTTGCTTCTATGAGCAGAGTGCATCATGTATAAGACCTAGATATTTTATTTAGAATTTATATTTTTATTCGGTTCTCATATCTTAAGCCAAAGTTGGACCTTAACGACTTTTTATGAATGTAGTTAACTCTTTTAAATCATTAGCAAACTTCCCTTTGAGAGTTTTGAGTGTGGTTTTGAGTTCCAAAGAATAGTTTAGAACTTTGTTATAGAATTTTATAGAGTTTCGGGACCAGGGGTAAAATGGTCATTTACCCGTATAAGGGTATTTTGGTAATTTATGTATGATCGATTATATATCTTAGAAGTTGGAGACTTATAAGAAAGTGAGATAGATTATTGATCCACTTGCCTTGTATAACAGGTGATGGAGTATTCTACGGTTGCTGACCGAATTGAGATTTAGACAGTCGAGATTGATTCAGGTAAGTCCTTTGGGCTTACTTAGCTAGATTCTAGATGTGAGTGTGAATAATGATAGTGGTGTGTGAATAATGTGTTTATAGTTTTACTTAGTAGTAGTTGTGTACCGACCTATACATTGGCCTAAGAGTAACGGGCGGTGGCATTCTGCTTAGTTAGCCTGCGGGCGCTGGGGGTTTCTTTAGGAACTAGTCCACAGTTGGTTTTTAGTGATGCTACCGGCGGAGGTAAGCTAGACCTACACCAAGTTGGATAAGGAACAAAGGCGAGAACTCTGAAGATTTCTCGTACCACAACTGTAAAATGGAATAAGGTGAATCACTTAACTACTAGATAATAACCGGTTTGTGTGCCAACATGATGATTGTTTTATATTATCTTGGTTGTGTTTATGCTATCTTTATTCTACTTATATTTAGATTGTTAGCTAACGGTTTATCCGTGTTGTAGATTTTGTAGAGATAAACAGTTGTAGAGAGATCCGGGACGGATGGTCAGCTAGGTCCACGTACTCATTAGATGAGGACGGGGGAGTCTTCCTTTTGGCATGCATGTTATATATGTATATATATGTTTTGTAAGGCTGTCACCTGTGTACATTCATACAATAGAGTATTATGTTTTGAAATTGTTTAGATACATTTGTGCCTTGTTGTAAGATCCTAGTAAAGTTGTTGTTAAACCAAGGTCGGGACCCATTGTGAGGTCCTAACCAGTAGCTCCCCGAGTTCTGAGAATTTGGGTTGTTACAAATATTATATGCAAATAGAGGTGGTCTCATCTACGGATTTTATACACCTTTTGAGTGTATAGAATGGCTAAAATCAATCAACACATGCGCTCTCATGACTAATGCAAATCCATATGAACCTAAACTACCAAGGATATGGTCGAATCAATAAGATACGGCTTGTTCTCACATTGAGCACTAAACAAACATAATTATATACCCATGGATAAATAAGAAAAATCATATACTCATGGACGAAGAACACAACATTATGTACCTAAAGTACCAAGGATATGTCATTGTACAAGCCTAAGTTGTGAAATAACATGAAAAAGCAAAACAAAAAATATTGTCGTGATTTTGTTTCTCGGGGCGATCACAAATGTATAATCCCAATTTTTTGTAATTTCCATTCTAGCTTCGTCATGTACGGAGAGGGAAACTTTTACCGTCTTTATTATACAAATAAAAGGACAGTTTCGACTATTGGTCATTTTTTCAACCCCTTAAAAGATGTGAGATTTACCTCCCTATATGTAATTGTGAAAATTTTTTATTATATTCATTTCATCTGTTTTTTCCTGAGAAAACCTATAATTTCTATCAAACTTCAAATACAAATATATTCTCCGATTCTCATCCAAATTAAAGTTCAAAGAGGTTTTGGAATCCCTTCTCAATTCTCTACGTTTTCAAACCTTTCAGAATTGCAAAAAAAAAAGGCAAAAGGGAGATCCACGCTCCAACAAAAATCACACAACCACTGAAAATGTCACCAGTCATCGTCTGCCTCCTTCTATGTTACAATCTTACTCCTCGTGTTGGTGGGAGTCCATGATTTCTTCTTCGTTTTCAAACGATTTAACAATGAATGCGCTATGAATTTATTCATTTTTCGTTTTCACAATTACCCAAATTGACCTTAGGGTTGCCTAAGTGGAAAATTGAAAATTTCATTATGCTCGTATAGTTATTTTAGTGATCAAAAATAATATTTTTGTTGAAAACTGATGATGAGTTGGTTAGAAACTTCCTTTGGGTAAAATGTTGCGTTGATATTAATTAATTAATTAATTAAAATATTAATTTATTATATCAAGCTTACGAGAAATGTCATAAAACTAATTAAATTCTAAGGGAAAAAGTAATTTATTTTAGAAGTAATAAGCTTAAGTTGAGGAATGTTATATTCATGATATGTGTCGTTGAAGGTAGTGAGCCTATAGTTTTTTTATTGCTACAAGCGTTCTAGGTAAGTCTTATGACTTAGTTTCAAATTTGCAAATAATCAAGATTAATATATTAGAACTGGTTGATAGAGTGAATTGTTGATTTGATAGTATGATGATTGTGATACATGTGTTTTAATTTGTTGATTAAGCAAGCTTATGTTATTGATGTGATGTCATGCGGTGTGATGAATATGTTTATGACTAGCATGTTCGTTTGATTTTTATGATTTAATGTGTAAGATACTTGTCTTATTTATATTGTGTTCTAGTATATGATTCACAATGTTGTTAATTCAAGAGTAGTTAATAACGGATGACATAGAGTTAACAAACAATGAGTTTGGATGTGAGGAACGAGCATAAGATCATATGGTAATAACCCATATGGGGTTAGGTGCATGAGTGAAAAATGTAATAACCCTTATGGGGTTAGGTACATGAGTGGAAAATGTTATAACAATGTAGCGGTAAGAATGTCATTTAGCCTATAGAGGCAATTTGACTTAAGAGCCGCGACCGGGATTCCATCAATTATAGGAGTGGAAAGTGTCATTGTTGTGTTAGGATGGACCTGTTATCATGAGATATTGACGTAAAGGCTTGTCTTATAGGGTGGTGAGATAATAAATTATTAGTAAGATGGTAATACCAACAAAATATATATAACATGAAAATGAACATAATGACCATAGGGTATGAGCATATAGTACTGAAAGGAATATTGTATTGTATGATATGAATTATAGGATCTCTAGTGGACAACTTTATGATCTTTAGCTAACGGTTTATACCGACCATGATTTTAGGTTATTTTGTTGGCATGAACACTACAAGGATGTAAGTTGGAGTTGGTGGATAGCCTAAGAAATGTATGTTTAAATATAATGGTAACTTTGGGTATTGTGATTGTTAAATCGCGAGTTAGTGGATGCATATGCTCGCATGAACGCATCGTTGTAAGTTTGTTCATGTTACAAGTTAAAAGGTTGTTAGTATAAATTAATGGTTGTTGTTGTGACGTCATATCTAGCATACATGATGAAGTTTTGTGAATATTTTCTTATAAACAAGTAAATGTTCTTATAATCTTTATGTGCTTCTTACTGCAAGATCATATATGTGAATTTGATGTGAAGCTACTTGATGGAACCAACTATGTGGTCTCTAGCCTAATGATGTTACGTGTTATTAAAAACTTTGGGTGTTACCTCTAGACAAACCTCGAAGTCGTGTACAAAATACACAATATTAACATCATTAAGTACAATACCATTGAATACAATTTTTGGTTACCAATTTGTTATCTAACTCTCTCCTAACAATGTCCTTCCTACTGCATACAAAGCCCAAGAACAATCACTCCCGACAACATAAATGAACCCTCTATGAACAATCGTCTCCCTACAAATCATTTTTCTCTTATCCACCAAGTTCTACACGTTTATTCATTAAGATAACCGTGTTCTGCAATCTCGTCTTCTGAGGTTTTATGTAGTCATTTGCTGGCGGTTTCGTGCGTTTGTCGAGAAGGGGGCGTGGATTTGTGATCGACTCCTGACGGCTCTGTTGCAGTCCAAATCTGAGGTAACCACAGTTGTTTCCCAGGCTTGCTCCCTGTGTACTTCCTTCGAAGATGAACGTTTATGCTCGTTGCCTCTTGCTGGCTGGATCATCCTGCTTTCCCTTGAAGACGTTTTTGTTTTCGGTTTTATTTTTATGTATTTTTGTGTTTTTCTTTTCTCCTATATTTGTGGTCCTTCATGACGGTTTGACCGTCTGCCGATTTTTTCGGCCTTTCGACCCGCTACGTCTAGTGGGTCGAACCGCTTTCCATTTTCAAAAAAGAAAATATTATAAAATTTTAATCTTAGTCTATTGGTTCATATATAGTCTTTTATAAAACAATTTTATCCATGAAACTAAATAGGTTTACACATGTATGAACTATCATTAACCTAACTCGCAATCACAGAGCTCCATTATTTCTGAACAATATTTAAAACAAAAAAAGGTAGTCGACGACTAGATGACAGAATTGACCAAGTCATCGGATGATAAGTCCCATAGTACACATTCTGAACCAAATAAACTAGAGCCTGATCCAGACCCGGATCCGGAACCATGTTCATATCCCTCACCACTTCCTTCCAACTTCAAGTATGCACTATGGTCCCAGACCGAGCCATCATTCCCGAACCCATCAAATTGCTCAAACAACGTCGTATCCTCCCAAGGCTTGATTGGGACCATCATATGATGATCGGAATTCTCCCTTATAGCCCTAGACAACCCTAGTTTTATCTTCTCAACCGTGTTGTCATTCTTCTTCTCGTTTTGTTTGTTACTATAAGGAGTGTGACGTGTGTTTGAAGCATTTCGTCTTTGGATCATTTCATCTTTGAAGCATCCGAGGGCAGCTTCAGCTAAGTGTGTGACATGTGGTGGCGCAAGTGTTGTTGCAATTTCCGCCATGAGATGGGAAAAGGGCTTGTGGGTTACCGGATCAATTCCCATTCCCGATAGCTTCTTCTTTAGTTTTGTGTTCCAATAGTTCTTCACATCGTTGTCTGTACGCCCTGGCAATTGACCTGCAATTAGTGACCATCTAACCATACATTATACAAATCAGCTTGGTTGTCACCATACGATTGATATTGCATTATGAAAACTTGAAATGGTATCCATGCATAATCGGGATCACCTATTGCCTAACACAGAGTGAAGTTTCAAAATGGTTTGTTCCTCAACGTCTGTAAACTGGCCATGCTTGAGATCGGGGCGAAGGTAGTTGCTCCACCGTAGCCTACAACTCTTTCCACACCTTTGGAGTCCTTTAAAATGCGTACAAGAGAGAGCTTCAGAAGACCATATCAAACATGCGTTGCGATAAGAACCAAGTAAAAAAATGCATGTAAGATACTATAAACAAACTTAATTAAGCATTGGAGAAACAAACCAGCATTTTTAGGAATAATTCGCCAGTTGCGAGTTCCGTGTTGAGCAATGTATGAAGAAAGCTTGTTGTCTTCTTCAGGTGTCCATTGGCCCCTCTTCAGATTTTCCTTCTCGCAACATGGAACTCTACCCATTCTATATATAAAACCCAACGTCGAATTTGTGGTAGTTTTTGTATAGGTTTGGGCAAATAAATATGGATTAAGAAGGCAAAGAATGAAACAAAAAAAAGTTGTGGGGAGTTTGTTTTGTTAAAAATACAAAAAATGTGATTCTTTATAATGAAGAAAAAAAGTGATGGAAGAGACATCAAAGCTACATGATCACAATAAAAAATTCAACGACACTGAGAGTGTGAGGGATCTTTGGGGGTCGGTAGTTCACCCTCTATGCACTTGGTCAATGCCTCTCTAGTTGACCTTTTTATCTCCGTCCACCATTGTTCATTTTGCATGGTTTGGTAGCCTATAGGTCAAATGATCATGCAAAAACAATGTCATATCATGACTCACTCTCACTCATGTACCTTGTTTTACCTTGTTTTTAATTCTACAAGTTTTTTCATTCTAGCCCATTCAACATCTAAGTTGATTAAATGTACACATGGATTCTTCAATTGTTATTATCTTTTTTCGTATATGTAAATGTACAACACATACTTAAACATGTTCCCCTTTTGTTTTCTTACATAAGATATATAATAAAGTTTAACTCAAAATGTCATTTTATTTTTTAACAAAAGAAGAATTGTACAACCATGAACTTAATGTTAGTTACCCGAATGAACAAAGAAAACCTTTGAAGATTTAAACTATACTCTTACATAAGATATGTACGTAGTTGGCAAGTTATATCTCAATTACGTGTGGCTTTGCTACTATCATATTGTCATTATAATTACATGTAGAGTTCTTATGAGTCCACATGGCGGTTTGCAAATACTATGAGTACGCAAAATCATCGATGTAAGAAGTGTTCATCTTCCACATGGTGAGCTATTCCGAGTGAGACGAATATATCTTTTAATAATATCAAATTTTCTAATATTGCATTAGTGGGTCAAGGAGCAATTCAAGGATCCATGGGAAGTTGTTTGATTGGTGTACATACGAGTACAAGCCAAAAAGGAGAACATATTTAGTTTTTATAACTAGAGATAAGCTATTAAGAATGTGACAATTGGATGAATCCATCAAACTCCTATTCATGTCAATGTATAACTAAATTTGATACTTCCGTTTTTGTCGTTAAATTTGGAAAATATGGGTACTACTTTTCAAGTTCTTTCAAAGAGATAATACTTTTAAGTTTGCAAGAAACTCTGAATCTAGTGGAAAGATGTCCGAAAATTCCCGACAAGACGTCAGATGGAAATCCCGCCGGTTTATCTATGGATTCCGACCCGACCTCCACTACGTCCCGATGATTTGCTATTACAAGGATAGTGGATCAATATTTTGAGTCCGACCCGTCCGGCTCCTTGGCCGAATGAATTATTATTTTTATTATTGTTGTTATCTAATTGGTCGTTATTTTAAATTGTAACTTTATTTTTCATAACTTAGTTTTGATTTTCCACCTAGTTTAATTTTATTTGAAACAAATTTTGTTTACTAGGCTTTTTTGAGTTTTAGTTTTAGTAAATGTACCCCTTGAGAGAGGAGTGTTTAGAGTTTGAGAGAAAATATAAAAGGTTGAAGTATATTTACCTAATTAAAAAACTAAATGGCCTAGTAACTAAAAGTAAAGCCTATTAACCAAATTAGCCCATTTTATTTTTATAGAGCTTCTTCAAGTTAGTTATTTTAATAACTTATCTTTATTGTTTATAGACTCTACAATCCAAGCTATCCATATTAATAAGACACACTAAATAAGATTAATAAGTACATGATTTGTCTTGTTAACCTGATTTCTAGTGCTTGAAAATTAGGATACTCTCAAATATCTTCCATTGGTGGGATTTCTAGTGCTTAAAAATTAGAATACTCTCAAATATATCCCATTGGTGGATTTTTTTGGCTAGAAGATCTTCTCAAACAAGAGTACATAAGATAGTCTCAAATTGTTGCAAGTTACCATCTCATCCTCTTAGTCCAAAGCTCAACACATCCCTCTCCATCAAATAAGGATTCCGATGGCTTCACCCTTCAACGGAACCCATCCTTTGTGCTTTCTTATGTTCGTGATATTTGTGAAGGTTGTTTTGGGTAGTAGGTTTTTAATAGGTGTGGGTGTACCTACGGATTTTTAATAAAAACTGCCTTGTTAAATTGATTGATCTCTTTGTTATCAAGTTTACTTACCCATATGCATAATTTTGATGATGTAAATGAGGAAAGTTATAATAAATATACTAGCGAGATGTTCTAAGTACTTGTTCACGTACAAAGGCAAAATTCTAGGGAAGAATCCATTTGCCAAGGGGCACATTACTAAATAAGTGATGCTTATTTCAACATCCAACATTTGATGTGTTGATATTACTCATGAGATTTATTGTTATATCTTGAGAGTTATATCGTATGTGTATAACTATTATATCATATTATTATAGTGCTTGCTAATATTTTTTAGGTTTGTCATCATCAAAAATGGACAAATTGTTGGAAGTCAAGGACTTCACAATTCGTGGTATCTAAGTACCCTTAGGTTTTGATGATTGACAAACCTCATACTGAAGTACCAATTGTATCTTTGAGTTTATATTCAGGATCATTGAAGTGCGAATGATGGACTTCAATGAGAGAAATACCTAACGTGCTCCATTAATCAAATGTATGGAAACACCTACATAACGGCATATCAAGCTTATCAAAGGAAAGAATATGCCGCCTATCTTGGAATATACCAAGCGTGTTTTTAATGTTATTTTTATTCTATTTTAGGATATTATGTAACTAGGAGATTTTCTTAGCATATTAGTCAAGTTTTCATAAAAAAGATATTATTCTAACTAATTTGGTTCGAATATTATCTTGTCTTAGGATTGGAGGTGATATTTTCCGGGCTCGGACCGGATCCGGGCCGAATTTCATGATCGGAGATTAAAGAGTAGAGAATGTAGACTAAAGAGTAGAAATCGAATGATGCGGGGTTGATGCCGCAATTCTCCGATCTAGATTGAAGTCCACGAAATCGACGATTGAAGGAATCTTGGGTGAGGTTTGTATGGTAAGGCTGAGATTCTCGAGAACTCAAAGAATAGGAACGTGATTATTATGGATGATAATGGAAAGATAAGAAGATGATTAATGGAATGAAATACGAAAAATATAGGAAGATAGAACCAAGATATAAACTTGCAAAGTGTAATACCCGGAACTTTTATTTCTGATCGATTTGGAGTCAAACCAGACTTAGACCGGTTTGGACTCATCTCACATTATTTTGAAGCCATGGACTTTAATATTCATGGCCAACCATCTATATGCTTAACCTTCTTATTATCTTATGTGAGACTTAGTATTATAAGCCAACTATACTTATCACTTTATGTGAATTTGATGCCAAACAACACTTAACTAATACATATCATTTTACGGGACTTTTAGTGTTAAAAATGTGGCTTGGGTATAGTTGTCCATTTTTTACTACTCACACATCACCACCAATAAGTTATTTTACCTATATTATCACACCTAGTATGGTCCCAATTCTTTCACAAACCTCTCATTAATACACATGAAGACAAAGTCCTTCCTCTATCTTCTTCATGTACACGTGAGCTAGCAAGCAACCCTATCTCCTTTTTATGACCATCATTCATGGAAAATTATACTACATTTAACAGCTTGTATTCACAAAGGTAAAGGTTAATTCTCCCTCTTCAATGCACATGTACACAACCCTTCTCTTCAACTCTTTTTCTCTCACGTGAATAAAAGATAAACTAGGTTCTTCCTTCAGTTGTACATGATCAGCCAAGCAGTCAACCCATTTTCTTCCCCCTCCTTTCTCACGTAAACATCCAGAATATGAACATTTTTTGCACACTATTTCATGTTCCAACAACAACAACAACCACAAAGTAATACACCCTTGCCCTTTTGTAACATCCATGTTTTTTTCACGTCACCACCCCCACGTTGACGATGGCCCGCGGAGGCGGCCAACCATCTTGCCGCGGTCGTGGCGTGATCTTGTGCGATAAGTTTTTTATCTCTTCCTTTCTTAGAAGATCGATCATCTATCTTTTGGGCCGTCTTTCCACTATCTTCTGACCTATTTTCTGACCTTCCATTCTTCTCAAATCGTAACCTTTATATTCACGTTTCCTCTTTCATTTTCTTCCTCTTGCTTCCTTGTCTTCTTCAACCTCAAGTCAAGCTGCGGTCTTTCCGTGTGAACCCTGCAGAAACCTTGTAAGTTCTTCATCCCTTTTGCTCTTCCTACGTTCTCGAATATCTTTTCTGCATCTTTCTTCTTCCTTCTTCTTTCTTCTTCTTGGCATGAATCAAGATTAAGTCTTGATTCTTGTTTGGCCTTCGTTGGTTGTTGCGTATGTGTTCCAGGCTCCTTTGGTTGAGTGTTTTCTTTTGAAGTTCGAAGAGGAAGCTTAAGTTGGCCTTGATAGCGTTCTGCAGTCAAAGAAAGCTTCAAGGTCCGCTTCTGGAAGTTCACCGCCCCCGCGGCTGAACTTACCCGCGCCTGTCCGAAGTCGCCGCCCCTGCGCCTTCTTATCGCCGCCCCACTGTAACACCCCAGGTTTTGGGAACTCCAAGTGTTACGGGCTAGGACCTCACAATGGGTCCCGACCCTCAGAGTAGCAACAAGAACATCGGATCTTACAAAAAGGCACAAATAAAGGTCATATTATCAACTGCTGTAGAAATCTAGAAAAAGCACATAAAGGCAAACATACAGAAAACTAATTGCTAAAATCCGTCGAGGTAGTGGTGGTTGCCCGTACATCTATCCCAAATCGAGAAGTTTAAAACAAAAACCCCCTTTTGAAAACGTAGACCCCTTGCGGGTTTTGTTTATTTATCTATTCAACCTTTAGTTAGAAGATTTTGAGTTTCATTGTTACCAACCTAGAGCTTTGATACCATATTGTAACACCCCAAGTTTTCGGAACTCGAAGTGTTACGGGCTAGGACCTCACAATGGGTCCCGACCCTCAGAGTAGCAACAAGAATATCGGATCTTACAACAAAGAACAAATAAATGAAAACCAAAACTTATATCAAAACCAAAGGTTATAACCAAGGGAAGCGTAAAAGACTCGCAACCGAGTTCAAAACAAAAGGGAAAGACAACAACAGAAATATAAACCCGATCCCATCCTATAATGTACGGGAACCCCGGCTGACCACACCATTCGGATCACTCAGCAGCATCTCTAAGGTGCAAGACATCTACAATATCGGTATAAATTGTTAGCTAAAATTCTAGATATCAGGAAGACAGTAAAGGCACAAACACACATAAGGTAATATAAGAATAAAGCATGCTCGCACTCAACCGTTTGTTATCTTTCATTAAGCTGATCCCTTTACTAATTCAACTTATGTTGTCACACGATAATCACTATGATCTCGTCTTTGTCCCCTTTCACCAACAGGAATAGAGCGGATGCATCCATTTGTCACCGCCCAGTTATAATACACTTGGGTCAATTAAGGTATAAGAGGTCAATCATATTCCGATTGTCCGTTATAACAATAAACAACAACACAAACAAGCAAAAACAATCAAACCAATATACGAAACACAACTAAGTAAGTCCAAGGGACTTACCTCACTCGAAGGTAACAGAAGGGTCAACAACAACCTAGTTCCTGAAGGAAAGAGGGAGTAAAACCCTGATCAAACAAGAAGGAAGAAGAATAAAAAGAGAAACAAAAATAGAAGGAAGAATCATGCAACAGGTTCATGAACGTGTAAAAGGATCAAAGGGATGAAGACATACACGTTCTACAGAAGATCACAAGGGAAAAGCTGCAACTTTGCTCGAGGTTGAAGAAACGTAAGCAAGAAATAGGAAAAGGAAGAGAAAGTGGGAATTTATAGGGAACGGTTGGAAAAGATAAGGAAAGGACATTTATAGGGTTAGAAGATCATAGGAAAGCCGGCCCATAAGATAGAAGAATGAATCTTCTATCTAAGGAAAGAAATAAAACGGAATAAAAACAAATCAAGCGCGATCAGGAGTCAGCCACAGGGGCGGTTGACCCTGCCGCGACCGCGGCTTGCCGCAGGGGCGGCCGTTATCACTGCGGGAGCGGTGACAACCAAAAACTGGTTGTTACACCCGCGACATCCGTAGCTTGTCGCCGCACCCGTGTAACACCCCAAATCCGCGGAGTGTCACATTGGGCTAGGATCTCACAATGGATCGTGACCCTAGCCTGACAACAAGTTCACTGGATCTTACAACAAGGCACATATAGATTAAACCAAAAATACATAAAACTGTATACGATACATGAAAAGGTTAAAACTCCACCTTTATTATAAAGGTTTTACAAGTGCTGTTGATGGAAGACTTAAACACAAACGAAGTAGTTTGATACACTAACAAATGAATTATTATATTTCGAGATGCTTGGTTAGTTTGGTTTTAAGTGCAGGTTTTATCAAAGAATTCAAAGGCCTTGAAATGAATTTCAAAGGCACAAAGAAGACAAGGAAGCACAACGAACCATCTCAAAAGCCTTGAAGTAAATTTCAAAGGAACAAAGAAGACAAGCCTGGACAACGAACGAAAATATTTCAAATAACAAAGAAAATCTTTTTCGAGTGATTTGAGAAGATATGAAGATTTGATCAGGAGAAGATCTCAACCGACCAACAAAGAAGATCTTACAAGATCCTTGAAACAAAAAGCACGAAGATTCTATGATCTTGAATTAACGATTGTTACAACAATCAACGAGAAGATTAAGGAGCCAAGAGATACACGTGTTCTTAGGAGATGGAGATCTACAACGTCTATCTCATCTCAACCAGGAAGCGATCTTCATGGAGAAGAAGAAATTATCTTCGAACGGTCATCTCTCCAACGGCTAGAAGACCTCTCCATAGAAGATTAGAAATGAAGATGGCATCTGAAGAACAAAAGACAAGCCTGCACAGAAACGTCTAAATTCTTTAAGCGAACAAAAGCTATCTTCATTTCGAAATATAGTTTTTCTTTCTCTCCTTCTAAAAAGCTTTATTCCCTAGAGAGAGATAAAGCTCAAGAGCTCCATTGGCATATCTAAAGAGTGTTATACTCGAGTGTGTTACTCTGCGAAGTAACTAGGCTATTATAGCAAAGTGAAGAGTTGGAGCTAGATCATAGCATTGGCTACAAGTGAGAGAAGAAGGAGATTTCTTCTAGTTTGTATCTAGGACTCTTTGAAGCTTAAAATAGATAGTTAGATCCTAAGGCTATACCCTGTGACGGAGAGTAGGCTATTTAGAGCCGAACTTCGTAAACATATCCTCGTGTCGATCTTTTACATTCCACACGATATCTTGTTTATTGTGACTAACTTTGTTTTGCAGGAGTTCAAAGTCAAGGCCCTTGAAAGTTGTTTCAAAGCCCTTGAAATCAAAGCTTCACAACAAACTGAGATCGACATCAAGACCCTTGAAATTGATTTCAAGGCCTTGAGATTGGTTTCAAGGCCTTGAGATTGGTTTTGCGAAAAGTTCTCATACTCTATTCAACCCCCTTCTAGAGTATCTTTTAACCTTTTATTTCACCTACGGGTTCTTCAAAAGGGTTTTACAGTATCAAGCCGAGTACAAAACAACATCGACAACATCAGATAAAAAATATCCCATGTCCCACGAGCAACCTAATGTACAAAAGTCCTCGGCTGGTAACCCTGTTTGGCTCACTCTACAGTCTTCCTAACCTGCAGATCATCAGCAACACGGTATACACCGTTAGATGTAGCAATGAATAAGAATGAAGTAATACTTAAACACATATCCACACATCACACATGCAATGCCACACACACATTCATTTATTATCTTCAGTTATGTTATTCCATTACTAATTCAACTTATTTTGTAACACGAGGAACCTAAAGAACCTCGTCCCTTCCCCCGTTAACACAAGGGTTTTGCATGGGGGTGATTATCACTCGCCCCCCCCCCTTTGTTACTGGCTTCCGGGCACCTCCTCATACCCGCAGGCAGCGGCAAGTGGTCACGACCCGTTATAATACACTTGGGCCGTTTAGGATACATATGTGGTCATCCTAGTCAGGATTAAGTTGTAAATGCAACAACCATATGAACACACACAACCATTCAAATCACGCAAACCCATAACTGCACGCTAAGTAAGTCCTATGGACTTACCTGAAATACTTGTAACATATACCACGTCACAGCTTCCCCTTGGGGAAGTAATCAACGGCTGTAATAGCAAGGCACACATCATCAAATACTGCAACGGTTAGGAGAATCGTCTCCATAACCACAACCAACCTATGACCCGAATCTACCCCTCGAGATCATAACATGCTCACAAATACCTAAGGCATATCCTCAATATGAACACAAGTGCCTAAGGAACATATCAATCATACAACTTAACATGCTCAACCTATCCATACTAGCCTAGCCATAAACTAAAGCAAAGGCCAAAGGAAAGGAAGGAAGGAACCATACCAACAAGGAATGCCGTGGACACACCAGCGGAACCAAGGGCTCAAAGCACAGAAACAGTGAGACACAGGGGCGGCTTGATCAAGGCACAGGTGCGGTTCAAGGCAGACGCAGGGGCGGTTGTCTATGCAGTAAGTTGGCCTCGACTTCTCTTCGATCCTTCTCTCGATTCTCTTCACTTCCTCATCACACAACAACATACCACATACATATATACACATGTATGAACATCAAAATGTCTAGGAGAGGATCTAACGCAAGCCTAGCTTGTGATTCTTAATCCAAAGATGGAAGAAAGAAGCAAAGAAGAAAGAAAGGGAAAGAAAGGAAGGGAAGCTAGCTTACCACAACCAGAACCCTAAGCAGCAAGGAAGAACAACACCAACATCACCCTACAACACCTCAGCACATCAGCAACAATACTCACCATCAAGCTCATCATCAAGAATCCAATCAACACAAGCCTAAATCAAGATCCACTCTTGATTCTAACACGAATAAGATCAAGGAAGAAAGGAGAGAAGAAGATGAACGTGAGGAGGAAGAAGGCTGGAGAGAGATGAAGAAACCCTTCATCTGAAGCAAAGGATGGCTTATAAAGGAAGCCAGCCGCAAAGCACGAGTCAAGGTCAACGAAGGAAGTTGCAGCCACACAAAGCTGCAGGGGCGGACCTTGTGAGGCGCAGGGGTGGCCAGCCGCTGGTGCAGCTATCTGGGTCCCCAGGGGCGGCTACTTGGCTCAACAAAGGTAACAAAGGCTCCAAGACTAAGGCTCTTACACCACATTCCCTTGAAAATAAGTTTCGTCCCGAAACTTGCATGATCCCAAATCCTCTAGGACCCATATGCCGAGGCATAACTCTCCCTCTCGAGAGCATCACATCTTTGCTCAAAAATCACAACATATAACCTTCTATATCCTCAAAACACAACATGGAGGAATCATCACTCCAGCAACACCATCATAAACTCTAAACAAGGCCTAGAGGAAAACCATCTCTAGCCAAACACTAACCACATCACACTAGCATGGAGGAAAGCCATCTCCAGCCAAAACGTACACATAACATAACTGCGTGGAGGAAAATTATCTCCACTCACACTATGTCCATCAATGATAGCATGGAGGAAAGAACCATCTCTAGCTAATCCTAAAAACATGCACAATAACATGGAGAAAAGAACCATATCCAGCTATACCTAACTCGCGCTAGCAAACAAGATCTAAAAGATCATATGCACATATCACAGCTAGCACAGAAAGCAAATCATATAAACACATAACATAGCATACACTCACCAAAGATGGAACTAAATCTACTCGTGGATCCTACAGGTGCATTTGTCTCGACATAGAACTCTTGATAGTTCCTTTGGATACTATCCTCAGTCTCCCATGTAGCCTCATCTGGTCCTCATCTAAACCACTATATCCTCATCATAGGGATGTCCTTCGAACGCAGGCGTCTCACACCTCATTCTAGGACTATAATAGGGTGCTCCGCAAAAGTGTGGTCCGGCGTAACCACCAAATCATCATAACTCATAATGGGTCTCGGATTGGGTATGTACTACCTCAGCTGAGACACTTGAAACACAAGGTGAACACCCTCTAACCTCGGAGGCAATGATAATCTGTATGCTGCCCTCCCGACTCTATCCAGTATCTCAAAAGGACCGACATATTGGGGACTCAACTTCCCAATTATGCCAAAATGTTTGACGTCTCGTGTCGGATATACTCTCAACCAAACATGAGCTCCTACTCTGAACTCAAGAGGTCGACACCTCTTGTCTGCATATGACTTCTAGCGACTTTGTGCATCCAGCATCCTCTCTATGATCAGCGCTACTCGAGCCATATCATCCTGAATCTGCTCTGGCGCTATCCCACTGATATTGTTGGGCTCATCCCAACATAAAGGTGTACGACATTTACGTCCATACAGTGCCTCATAAGGAGTCATCCCAATAGATGCATGCCAACTTTTGTTGTATGAGAACTCAACTAGTGGGAGGTAATTTGACCATCCCTGTCCCCAATCCAACACACAAGCTCGCAGCATATCCTCAAGGGTCTGGATGGTCCTCTCTGATTGACCATCTGTTTGGGGGTGAAATGCAGTCGTGAAGTGTAGACTCGTCCCCAAAGTAATTTGGATCTACTGCCAAAACCTTAAGGTGAATCGTCCATCTCGATCAGAGATGATCATCCTTGGCACACCATGGAGTCTCACTATCTTTCTAGTGTACTCCTCAGCTAATCTGCTCACTAGCCACGTCTCTTTGATAGGAATAAAATGTGCCGTCTTTGTTAGTCTATCAACAACCACCCAAATAGCATCAAAACTCTTACTGAGCCTCAATCCGGTCACAAAGTCCATGGAGACGTCCTCCCACTTCCACTGCGGAACTGACAGTGGATGAAGCTCACCTCTAGGTCTGCAATGCTCTATCTTGACCAGCTGACAGGTCGCACACTGTGCCATAAATCTGGCTACATCGGGCTTCAGCCCTCCTAACCAATATGAGTGTCTCACATCATGTTACATCTTACTCGTACTTGGATGTACTGAGTAAGGTGTACAGTGAGCCTCCTATAAAATCCTTTGTCTCAACTCTGCATCAGCAGGTACGCATATATGGTCATGGCGTCTTATCACTCCATCTGCTCCCATGGAGATCTGTGGTGCCTCACCACAAGACATCCTCTCTCTAATCCTCTTCAAGGTCGGGCAGGTCCCCTACTTCTGTTAGATCTCATCCAACAGACCAGGTAGAACCTCTAAAGCAAACAACTGGGCATCCTCATCAGGAAACTGGATGTCCATCTCTAGCCAAGCTAGATCCCTCTGAAGCTGAGGTTGAACTGGCAATCTGGCAATCGCCTTCTCTCGAGGCGTCTTCCTACTCAAGGCGTCGACGACAATATTCGCCTTCCCTGGATGATACAAACCTCAAGGTCAAATCCCTTGATCAACTTGAGCCATCGACGCTAGCGGTTATTCAATTCCTATTGCGTGAAAATGTACTTCACACTCTTATGGTCTGTGAAGATCTTACATGTGGCACCATAGAGGTAATATCTCGAGATCCTCAAAGCATGAACTACCGCTGTCAACTCTAGATCATGAGTCGGGTAGTTCTCCTTATATATCTTCAACTGTCGAGATGCATATGCAATAACTCTGCCTCTCTGCATCAATAGACATCCCAAGCCTAGCGTGGATGCATCACTGTAAACCACGAAGTCCTCAGAACCCTCTGGTTGTGCTAAGACAGGAGCAGAAGTCAAACACATCTTCAACTCCTCAAAACTCTAGGCACACTGATCAGACCACACAAATATGGTAGTCTTTCTCAACAAACTCGTCAGTGGACGGGCAATCACAGATCCACAAAACGTTTGTAATAACCGGCTAGGCCAAGAAAGCTATGCAATTCCTTGACGTTCGTCGGTGTCGTCCATGCAACAACAGACTCGATCTTTGCCGGATCAACCATGATCTCTCTAGTGGAGACAATATGGCCTAAATCTGACATCCAGAACTTGCACTTAGAGAGCTTGGCATACAGCTCTCTATCCCACAAAATGAAGACCACCACAAACTGATCAAGGAAGTCGATGAAGATACTGTTCATCAACTCCATGAAGACAGTTGGGGCATTCGTCATCCCATATGGCATCACTAAAAACTTGTAGTGTCTATAACGGGTACGAAATGTCGTCCGGTGCATGTCCTGCTCTCTCACCCTCAGCTGGTGATATCTTGAACGTAAGTCGATCCGGGAGAACACTGTCGCTCCCTGAAGCTGATCAAGCACATCATCAATACGAGGTAATGGATACTTGTTCTTGATATTCACCTTGTTCAGCTTTCTATAATCAATGTACAACCTCAACGATCTTTCATTCTTCCGCACGAAGAGGACAGGTGCTCCCCATGGGGATACACTAGGGTGAATAAACCCCTTCTCAACCAACTCTTCAAGTTGCTTCTTCAGCTCTAACATTTCAACAGGCGTCATACGATATGAGGCCTTCGAGACCGGTCTCGTGCCAGGCTCCGACTCGATGCCAAAGTTTACACTCCTCTGAGGCGGCAAACTAGATGGCTCTACAAACACGTCTATAAACTCGCAGACCACTGGAATCTCCTCCAATGTTGGGCTATCTCCTTACTTCATGGCATAACACCAGAAGGCATCACATCTTTGTACTATCAGTCTCGTTGCTCATATAGCACTGATAACATATCCCGACTTCCCAAGGTCCCAACCTCGGAAAAATTCTATCGGACCTATATCGGTAGAGACTATAACAGTTCTCTTACCTACATCTAACATCGCACGGTGTCTACGCATCCAATCCATACCTAATATGAATTCTTCATGCATCAATGACATGTGTTCGCTCCAAACGGTGTGTGCAAGCTTTAAATTTATAACCCTAGATGTAAGCTTAAAACAAGGATGCGAACCCGCAGTGTACGGGTCAATCGTAGTAAAAGCAAGAAATTCCAGGGGTCGATCACAGGGACTTAGTGAAACAAAGCAAGAATAGGTAAGCTATGTAATTACTAACCACGAAAGCGATTAAAACAATCAAAGATGACAAAAAGTCAATAAAGGAAATATGCAATTCTAGGGATTAAAGCATCTAGTTGTGGTTCCAACTCAAGATCTAAAGATAAGCGGATAAAGTTGATATTTTGCATAGGGAAGGTGTTACTAAAGTGGATTAGATCACCGGGTAAGTCTCACTAATCACTAATCCCAAACCGTAACTCCTATTACCGGGTAAGTCTCAAGGAATTAAGGAAAAGCACTATAACCTCAAACTAACACACCACCTAAGGGAATAGAATCAACGTTTACCGGGTAAGTCTCAAGCTAACTCACAAAGATGGGATGAAAGCACACTCAAACCCCAATAAAGGATAGACCTTTATTACCTACACTTATGATCTTAGGTAAACAAACAAAGGAATCACCAGGTAAGTCTCATCCTAGGCTTGCATTGAACCAGGAAAGGTGTAATAAGAATAGGATTTGGCAAACTCTAACACTTAACTCTCAATTTCGGATCAGATAAGTCACCTCGGTCAGAAGAATTCCACCCCGACCGAGATGTTCATCGACTGAGCGAGATGCTTAGGGTTAAGGATAAAGACTCAAACTTTCAGGGTCCTACTGTGATTAAGATTATTCTATCATTGTTTTCCCCACAACCTTCAGCCAATCACCCTAGAATCACACAAGGAAATTAGTCACTCATCATCATGAAAGTAATAATCAAATATATGGGAAGAAAGAGAGTAATTGAACAAGAAAACCTTAAGAGAAAGGTTTCAATAACTGAATCAATTATCAAACCACAAGCGTTCCTTGGATCAAAATCCAACAAGACTAACAACAATGAAGGGAATCTAAAAGGAATCTTACAAAACCCTTCACAAAGCTATAAAAGCTATAAACTTCCTTCTTCAACCTTCAAAAAGGTTCTTCAAATCTCCCAACTGGAGTGTATGCGGGGTGTTCGGTGGGTATAGCACGACCGGATTTGTGGAAAATCCAACCCTTTTTATAGGAAAATTACTCTCCAAAGATAAGATATCTTAGAAAGATATCTTCCCATAAAAATAGGTAAAATATATGGGCTAACTTATATTCTTCCTTCCAGAAATCTAGCCTAAAAAGATAAGATCCTCCTTCCAAAAATAAAAGATCTCAGCCAAGAATAAAATATTCTTGCCGCGTCCAAGGTGTTCGCCTCGGTCGAGTCGGCTCCTCTGGATCACCTCGGTCGAGGTGACTTTGTAGTCAACCGAGGTGAATCACAACTGAGTGTGAAATCTCTCAAATCTGGTCCAAAGTAAATCTATAATCCAATTCCATGATTCCTGGATTCTTCCTTAAGCTCCTGAATGTAGCTCCATTGACTCCTTAGCTCCTTTTGCTCCTTTTTAATGCAAAACGTGCCATTTTACCTACGATTACAACGAAACTTGGTGTAGATCTCGATTCTCACAAAGGTAGATGAAACGACAATATAATCACATAATATATATACAAGCATGCAGATTATTAAAGATAAAACATCCAAACAGGCCCCAAAATATAGACAATAATTCATGCTATCAACATGACTAAGAAGTCAACAAGCAACACATGAGTCCCAAAACAAAGGGACAACTACGTATCTCACGGGTACCTCTGACCCTGCTACCATCAAGTAACCCTATAGTAAAGGGTGTCCCCTCTATAGTAGCTAAACTCAGACGCTCAAAACATACATAAGAAATAAAGGAATGCATAGCACCCGTATCAAATAAAACTCTTACAAGTAAACCATGTAACAAAATGGTAACTGTAGCAACTGGTGTTTGCGGCTCCTCAGCACTCCTCAGCTAAAAAACTTGGCCTCGAGCTCCTCGGGCATCACTGGTACTAGCATCTCTACATCTGCCTCTACTCGGTCCTGGAGTTGAACCTTGAGTAGCAAGTGTGTCTGGAACTCTCTGTTGTCCCTATGTCTGGTGCTGAGGCGGTCTCTGCCCACCTTCTGTTGCACCTGTAGGGGAAAAACCCTATTGTGATGACGCCTTGCCCTGACGGAAAAACGTAGCCCTATGTCCTGGCTTCCCGCATGAGAAGCAAGTCAATGGTGCTCTCATGCACTTAGTCCTCAAGTGTCCATACACCCCGCAATTGTAACACTTTCGGCCTCTCTCAGTCGTCTATGTAGATACTGGACCACTCGAGCGGCCCTAAGACTGGCCTCGCCCGTATCCAGATGCTCTTGTACTAGTCTGTCATGTACGCTGCCTCTTCTCAGACCGTCCCGTCTGAGAATCCTTCCCCTGACTGGCTTTCTCTCGCTTATAAGAAGAGGCCCGATCCTGGTAATCTGTCAAGGACTCACAATGGAATCCCACCATATATGAACGTGTACTCTCCCTCAGTCGACGGGAGAACAAGTACACATGATGGTCTTCAGAAGGTGCAGCTGGACCTAGCAAAGCTAACTCTTTCTGGAAGCGGCTGATGGTATCTACAATCGGCACGTCCTCAAAGCCTGCCTCCACGAAGTCCTGCAGCTTCTCCCTCCTCAGTGAGGCAGGACATAACTGCTCTCTAATCATAGTCCTCATTCAATTGTAGCTAGTAACTCGGGCTCGTACAGTCCTCTACGACTGATGAGCAAGTTCACGGAATAGAGATTGAACTAGCTCTATCCGTTTGTCCTCAAGATATCTGATAGATTCTAAATCTGAGTCCACATGTCCTATCCAAACCTCCGTCTCTAAACCAACCTTCCCAAAGAAGGGTGGTACTCCTTGTTAATGGAATGCGTTCAACCATGTTGCTGGTCGAGGCCCTCTGTACTCCTCTAGAGCTCTAACCGTCTCAACAGCACGTGCATGTATAACTGGCACCTGAGTGGCTCCCTGAGATCTCTCAGATGATCCCTCATGCAGTGGTAGATCTGGGGCCCGTCTGCCTGCTCTAGCGGCCTCCTCTACGCGTCGGATCTAGTCACGAAACTCTACTCCACCCATGGAGACCTGATCTGAGTCATCTGACTGGAGTCGATGTGATTGTTGTCTCCTATATCCACCACTCCTCGTCTCGGGAACTCCGGCTGACCACACATCCCGATCACTCAACAACATCCTGAAACTGTGGAACATCTACAACATCGATATAAACCGTTAGCTAACATTCTAGATATCAGAAAGACAGTAAAGGCACAAAAACACATAAGGTAAAGTAAACATACCAGCATGCTCACAAAAAGCCGATTATTATCTTTCTTAAGGCTATACGATTACAAATTCAACTTATGGTTGTTACACGAGAGTGGCTATGATCTCGCCTCCGTCCCCTTTCACCAATAGGAATAAAACGTATGCATCCTTCTGTCACCTGTTGGATTGGTCGCGAGAGCACCTCCAAGTATCCCCATTTTGAATTGAACAAGCGGTAACCGTCCGGTAATAATACACTTGGGCCAATTAAGGTATAACAAAGGTCAATCCTAGTTCCGGTTGTCAGTTATAACAATAAACAACACAAACAAGCCAATACAATCAAACCAATACGCGGAATAAAGTTAATTAAGTCCAAGGGACTTACCTCACTCGAAGCTAATCTCACCACTCATCAAACACTCAGAAGAGCCTCAGGAAAGGAGCGAAGGGAAGCCTGCTCAACATTGTCGGCTTCTTCGACGACAGCAGAACCACGAAAGGGCCAAGGCTCGTTCTTCCAACACTCTCACACTTCACAACTCAACCAAGGGAGCATGTGAACATCAAAGGATAAAAAAACGGAATGCTCCACAAAAATCAAGGATCAAACTTGATTCTTGGAGAAGAAGAAAAGAGGAAACAAATGAAGAAACGAAGCAGAAGGGAAGCAAGGCGCAACAACACATGAACCTGATGAAGAACAAGGGAGGAAGAACTTACACGTTCAGCAAGATCACATTAAGCGGGGTTGCGGCACTCGAGGGTTGAAGAAGCGTAAGCAAGAAACGGGAAAAAGAAGGAAAGACGGGAATATATAGAAGCGAGGGGAAAAGATAGAGGAAAGACGTTCTAGGGTTTGGAAGAGGATAAGGAAGCCGGCCCATAAGATAGAAGATTAGATATTCTATCTATGGAAGGAAAATAAAATGAACGAAAACAGATCGGGCACGAGCTGCAGCGTATCCGCAGGGGCGGATCGCCTCAGCCGTAGGGGCGGCCCCTTTTCACCGTGGGGGCGGTGAAGGCAAAATTGGGGTCTTACACTTTTCTTCATATCCGTTTGAGATCTTCACTTAAGATCTTTTCTTCATATCCATTTGAGATCTTCACTTAAGATCTTTTCTTCAACCGATCTCTAGATCTTCTCTTTAATCTCATATCTTCTTGGTTAGTTGGTTTGTTGGACATTTAAGATCTTCTCCTAGATGATCTCCTTTGGTTGTAGTAAGTCCGTTATTGTAGTTAATCTCTTAGTTGAGATCTTCCCTTGTAATAGCATTCAAGACCTACACACATTTAGACAAACAAACCAAGACAAACAATCTAGAAATATAATCGATATGTGGTAGTTTATAAAACTACATTTATATGTTAAGTCTTCCATCATTTAAATAAAATAATTAATATCAAAGGTGGAGTTATCAATCTCCTCCTTGATGGAAGACAAAAGAAATATTGTAACTGAGTTTAATGTTAGATATATGCATGCATAAAAATATTTCGAAAATAAATGCAAAATGCAGAAATGTCGGATCGCATAATTTATCCCCCTTTGTCTTTCAACAAGGGAGAAAAATAATTAAAGCACGGGAGTTGGAAAATATTACAGACCCATGTTCAACACAAAAAAGTTTTAAAAATGGCCCAAAAACGCATTTCAAGGCCTTTAAAGTAAAAACAAAGAAAATTTGAAGCGCATGTCAAGGCTTCGACATCCAGTTTCAAGGCCTTGAAATTGATTTCAAGGCTTTGAATGGTTATCTTCATAAAACTTCTTCCTCCACCTTGATTGAGTAGTTCCTTTGCTTATGTCCTGCACATCCTTTTCTAGTCGTCGTCTTTTCTCTTCTTTTTGATACTGCTTGATGACTACATACTCTTTTGTTGTCAGAACAGTTGGTTCGACATGAGTGGGATGAAGAACATGGTTATTCTACACACTTCGTTGGCAATTTAGTAGTACATTTTCAGGTTTCTCTTGTGTAAGTTGAGCCGCATCCTAAGTGAGTGGCATAATGTTTCCTGTGGCAATGAAGGTGAGTGTATTCAAGAGAAACATTTGGTTTATCTTGGCATGTACAACCGATAATACCTCATGAGTCGCATCCATCTTATTGATCATGTCCAACTAGAAATCAGTCATCTCCCTGCTTAGAGTATCTAGTTCCAATTCTAATCCATCTAACAACGTTTCTGACACTGAAGGACCCTTAGACGATAACGTCACAACCAAAGCCTTTTCCCTTTAATTTCCATTCCCCGGCCAGTGTTTTCTTAACTCCTAAACGTTCAAAGCATTCCCCGGCCAGTTGACACCTGTTGGTCCTCAATACAAGTGTCGATGGAAAAATGGGAAAATATTTTGGGGAGGAGATTGGCATATGGTAATAGAATAGCTCGGGTGGAGTTAACGGTGTGAACCATCTGGTTTAGGATAAGGTTAGGCAAATCAACATCATGTCCATTCATTATTTGATAGATCAACTCTAGAGTTTGATCCGTCAATAATTCCCTTGAGTTTGCTTTGGGAATCACACATCTAACCAGTAGGGTAAATATTATCTTGGCTTCTAGGGTTAAAGAGGTGTGTGTAAGTTGACAAGAAGAGGAGTTGGGGATGAGAAATTGTTCCTTTGCAACCAAATACTTTCAGTGTGAGAGGAATGGTTGTAGGAGGTGGGTGTAGAAAGCCCTAAAATTTGACTGATAAAAGTTGGAGTAAGAATAATAGGCGTACCTTTTACCACAGATTCTAGGGTTAGGGTTCTCCTATCCCTTATTACCGTTAGACTCACATAGAACAATCTTGTAAGCCTTGTGAATGCCACCTCCCCTGGGTTAAGTATCTTCCAAACGAAGCAACCCTCTAGTGGAGCAATGCATGGCAACTATAGTGTCTTCAAAAACTCTAGATCGGCGGAATCACATATGCAAAGTGGACGATTATGAAATCCATGTAGCCAAATCCCTGTTGCTTTGAAGTTCCGGAACCAATTCATTGGCAACCCTGTGTGAGCGGAGATCTCAACATTCTCCTAAGGAGATGGCTCTGCCGGTTCGGAGGAGATGTGAACCAAAGTATCTTTATGAGAGAGTGTTTTGTGAGAGAGTGTTTGAGAACCGAAAGAGTAAAGTGCAAAAGTGTGGGCTGTAAAATTTTGAACGAAGGAGAAAGAGGTGATAAGAAGGAAAGGAAGGATTGCTTTTAAAAAGGAGATGTCAAATCAATTTATGGCACATCATAATCTTGATAGAATCAAAACCTTGATAACCGAATTTTGATTTGCATATCTTCCCTCATAAATCACAACCAATTTTCAAAATAAAGATTTGAATTTTAAAACAAAATCTTGGTGAAAATTTTTTCAAAAATTTTTAAAAATATTTTCTTTAAAATGATTTAATGATCAAACATCTAAAAAGATGACAATCATAAATTCGATCCAAGCTTTCACTTTCTTCTTTAGAATCCGTGTCAAGACCTTGAATTGTATTTCAAGGCCTTGAAATGGAAAAACACACTGCATTATAAGGAGAAAATAAAACGTTTTACTCCTCGTAAGTTAATGCTTCCTTATTCAACATATCAAGCTCCATTCTAACAAAATAGAATCGATCTTCAGCTTGAGGCTTAGTGAACTTATTTGCAAGCTCCAAGTTAGTCGAAATAAAAGATATCAATACGCCACCTTTTTCAACATGATCACGTATGAAGTGATGTCTTACGTCGATATGCTTTGTTCTTGAATGTTGCAAAATATTTTTGGTTGTCAAAATCGCACTAGTATTATCACATTATCAAAATCAAGATCACGAAGTTGTTGAGTTATATATATAATTTTTGAACAACAAGCTCCAATAGATATGTATTCGGCTTCAGATGTGAATAGAGCGGCATTGTTTAGGGATGACCCTAAGAATTGGCAACATCCAAAAGTGCTCTTTCTATCGACCTTATAGTCTACAAAGTCTGCATCTGAATAGCTAACGAGGTGAAACGAGTTTTGATGTGGATATCATAACCCTAGATCCTCAGTGTCATTAAGATATCGAAATATCCTTTTCACAGCAATCAAGTGAGACTCTTAGGATCAACTTGATATCTAGCACACATGCACACACTAAACATAAAGTCATGTAGACTAGTGTTCGCCCCTAGAGGTGTGTGCAAATAAGTTTTAAATTTATAAAACTAGAATCAAGCAGCGAACCCGCAGTGTACGGATCGACGTAGTTAAGCAAGAATTCCAGAGTATCGAACACAGGGATTTGGGTGGAACGAACTCGATTGCAGGTTATCAAGCAAGTAAATATGGGAGTTTTGCAGATATTGGGAAAACAACAATCCTAAAGATCCAGGTATCCAGCTGTGGCAATCGATTCAAGATATACTAATGATGTAAAGACAGAGTAGAGATATGCAAAGGTATACTAATGTAAGGTAATCGTACGGTTGAGGTTCCAAAAACCTTATGTAACTCACCTAAAAGACACTCCTTATACAGGTTGTTGAGGCTCAATATAGAAAGATTCTAAAGACGAGGATTGGTATCAAATACCCAAACTTATAATCCAAAGATCAAGACTAACTTAACCGATTGAGGTTATTGAGGCTCACAATCGAGGTAGAGGTTGTTGAGGCTTCACTACCACCTAGAAAAGACAAGTCTAAACTAAGCTAAAGCGAATCTTTAACTTTAAATTAAAGTAAAAGCAGGTTCGTAAACTAAAGGGAAATCACGGTTAGTTCTTGAGGTTCCACGGCCGTGGACTCAAGAACAGGCCGTAATTTAGGGTTGTCGGTGATTCTCTCTAACTCTCAGGGTCTAATCTGTTTGCGATCGATCTATCATCACCTATGCCACAACTATCAACCCTTCACCTTAGAATTGTTAAGGGTTTTAGCCAATAACAGTCATATTGATATTAATTCAAGAATTAAAGGATAAAAGATGTAAACTTTCAAGAACTATCAATAATCTTCAAATGAATCTCAAGATCACAATCAAGAACCAGTGTTTATCAAAAGATTTAAAACGGAGTAAACAAACACAACCTTAGGAAAGAAGAGAAACGGGATGTCAATCCGCTTCCAAATCAAACCTAAACAAGAAGAGAGATCTTCTTGCAAAATCTTCCAAGAACTTCGATCTTCCACAAATCTGAAGATCACAACAGCAATCTCCACTAAAAGTGCGAGTTTTGAGCAACTCTCCAATACGAACTTTGATCTCCAATGAGATCTCCCAAATACCTCTAAGATGAGGGTTTTTGTGTTGCTAAGCGTTGATCCTAAGCAGGCATGACGGAATCTCTTTTCTTCCGTCCTTTTATAATGCAGGGCAAAGTGTCGGCCCGGCCCGATCTTCAAAAGATCATGGCTTCGAAGTGTGGCGAAAAGATTCGCCAAGATCACGGTTGTGGAAGTGTTCCACGACCGTAATTTAGGGCGTGGAAATAATTACGGTCTGCAACGTATGTTCCATGGCCGTAATATCTTCTGGAATGAACATGAATTTTTGACTCCAAATCCACGGCCGTAATTCTGAACGTGGTTTGGATTCCGGCCGTATTTTAGGGCGTAATTTAGGGTAAGAACGTGATTCTTCCCTAAACTCGTGCATTCCTCAATCTAAGACTCCAAATTGCTTCCAAAAAGTGTCCTCGATCTATGGACATATCAACTCAACTCTCCTTTGCTCGATTCCGTTCGGAAATAGCTCCAAATCACCTATAATCAACATAGAACTAGTGTAGACATCCATATCGACAATATAGGCAATACTAGCTCACATATGCATAAAGATCAATCAAAGACTATCAATATGAATCAAATACGATTAGAAAACGTGCCTAAAATATCACAATATTTCATGCTAATAAATAACCTCATACTTAACACTTGCTTGTCCCTAAGCAAGGTCTTTCAAAAAGCTTTAAACAAGAGTTAGGATGAAATATGTGTACCTTCTTTTGGATGAATGTGACTTCTAAAGAATAGATCATTCTCAAACCTTGCTTCAATCGTTTTTCAAACTTTCACACACTTAATCAAAGAGTAAAAGGGAAAGAAAATTCATGAATCAACTCAACTTCTAAACAAGCATTATAACCTTCAAACATTAACAAAATCAACCTCAAGAAACTTCAATTTAGATCACCAAGTCATATAACATTCTTTTGATCTTAAGGACTTTCAAAGAAAAGGTCTAGAATATGGAAGGAAAGGGAAAACTTTAAGGGAAAGTGGTGCATAAATCCGGGAAAGTGGACAACTACCTTCTTCTTCTTATGCGGTTCCCGCAACACTTCAACTTAGAGCTTCGCTCTCTTCTTTTCATTTTTCGACTTTACTTTTGGAGTTATGGACAGAGGTGCACAAAAACCGAAGCCTAGGAGATCGGCGTTTTCTCAAACTTTTCAAGAGATGCCTCAAACCCTTAGCGCACATACCATAATCCGCTAGGAATATCGCTCAATCCGACTTTGGCAAGACACAAACACCCGGCTATGTGAATGGTGCCGAGTTACTCATCGTCATGATTGACTTCCCCAAACCTATAATTTCTTTCTATTCAATTGATTGCAAAATAATTGCTCTGATGGCCCTCCCACATCAAACATGCCTTTTTCTCATTCACTTCTCCAAATTCCCGGATAGGTAAAGGAGGCTAATATTTCAATGAGGAGCTAGATGATCAAAGAAAAGAAAAAAAGAAAGTATCGAATTGCCTTAATCATTTCAACAAGAAGTATAGGAACTTATAATGTGATTTCAACTTCAATTTTCTAGCATGATTTAGGTAACATCTTCACATTATAAAACTTGCAAAAGAGGTAAAATTCATTCATTCAAGTTCTTTTCAATTCACAATCCTTTTAAGCATGCAATTGTCATCAAACTCAATTCACAAGTAGTGATTATCATGGAAATCATCTCAATTCATTAGAAACACAAAATTTTTCAAAATTTTTCAATTTTTATGGCTTTTTAAAGTTCTTTTTCATGCAATGCAAGAATGAAACGTGTAACACATAATGAACATGCAACGATAGTCTCAAATGAAAGCAACATAGAGAGTAGAGTTATTACAAATTTTTAGCACATCCCACCCCATACTTAGGACGAACATTGTCCCTAATGTTCAAAAGAAAGAACAAAAGAGAGAAAAGAAACTCACAAGTGGTAGCGGGAATGTCTAAAACGAACGGTCATGCATCGATCACTGCGGCGCTGGTGGAGGTGGGAATGGAGAGAAACTCGGATCATAGAACCGCCCAAACTGCTGGCGATAGACGTCCCTCATCATGTGGTCAAGGTCGTCTAGGCGTCCGTCTCTAGCATCCGCCCGGATCTCTAGTGCTCCAACTCTCTCCGAAAGTCCGGTAGCCCAATCCGGCATCCTCTCATACCATCCCGGGGCGTGATCATACCATGCGGGGGCATCGGCTGGTGCTGGTGCTGGTGGTGGCGGTGGTGCTGCTGGTTGCGTCGTGGACCAAGGAGGGGGTGTGTCGTACCAAGTGGGAGGTGTAGTCATCCACGTGGGCCTCTCACTCACGTTGGCGCGGCGAGATGACGAGCCTGAAGCTCTAGCTGGGCGTGGAGAGCGCCTAGGTACATCCGGGGCCGCCTCCGGCTGATCCGGAAACGTGCCGAACTCCTGCTCCGCTCCTCCACCACTCTCGTACTAATCTCCCATGTCCTCCTCATCCACAACCGGTGGTGGAACGTAAGGGGGAGCTACTAGCCTGTTCGCATGCATCGCAGCGAACGTCTCCTTCCAATTGTGGCGTCCCGCCACAATGGAATACTCTGGCAGCCACTCAATGCCCCTACCCGTCCTGCTCTCCCAAGGCATGCCCGCATAAGGCGGACCTCTATGTGTGGGGAAGATGAGTCCCCTAACCATAAAAGCATGTAGCCCTAATGGAACCGCCGGTATACGGGTGCAAGCTGAAAAATCCACACCAAACGTCCTAGCTATGTGGGTCACTATCCCACCATATCCAATGTTCCCCTTCGATTTGTTCTTGAGTTTACTCATCGTAGCCGCCAAAAGAGTAGCACAATCTGCGCGGCATCCATAAAGCATACTGTAAAGAAGGAATAGCTCATCCGTCTTGATCTTTTGGGGCGTCTCCGTCCTAGGAAAGAGACACTCCGAAAGAACACGGTGAGCTATCTTCAAGGCTAGATGGTACATCAATCTAGCCTTGATATCGGCGGGTTGCCAACGGTCCTCGTCGGCGTAAATCATTGCTACTTCCCCCCAAAAATCCTTGGCGGAAACGCCTCTAGGAAGTCGACCATTGTAGGTCTCATGGAACCCGAAAATGGTCCCAAACTCAACTATACTCAACTGATAGTCTCGATTCATGAGACGGAAGGAGACGGTCCTATCAACATGGCTGTGCTCGAAAGACGTCACAACCTCTCGGGTGATCTCCTCATAGGCGTCTTCACGAATGTTCGTGAAGACTAGCAATCCGGCTCTATCCAAGAGCCATGTAAGATCATCAACTATGTTGAGAGGATGTAGATCCTCCAACAACAAATACCTAGGGCCAATCACTGCCCTCTTCTCTATCTTCTCAAATGCAGCTAGGTAGTTTTCGTGTATGGTTGGGATGCTAGGTTGAGGAGGTGAGGATGGAGGTGAAGGTGAGGATGGTAGTGAGAGAGATGAGGGTGGTGGTGCCCTAGAGGTGGAGGGATTTCCTTTCCTTTTCTTACTTTGCTCCCCTTTCTTCTCCTTTATCCTTCCCGACATTCTCCTCACAAAGTCCATTTTTCAGAAAAATTACGGTCTGTTCTTGGGAAATTACGGCCGTGGTTTACCCAGAGACCGTGATTCGTCTCAGAAATTCGTGAATCTCAGCAAATTCACCAACAATCACCACAGCAAGCAGTCCTAATCTAATTCCTTCCGGTCTTTATCAGTTCTTCCTAAAAAACTATAGCAAAAACGAACTAAATCCGTGAAAATCAAGAAGAAAGAAGTAACCTCTTTTTTCGGATTGAAAAATCCAAAATGCGTGTTTGTTGATCGATTTCCATTCGATTTGTTGCTTGGATTCTGTTCGTGATTGGATTTGCTGCAGTTTAGGACGAAGAATCGTTGAAAACGATTAGAAAACGAGGAATTGAGAGAGGTGGAGGGTTTTCGGTTTCTAGGTCGTGGAATTGGGGAAATTTTGGTTAAGTGTGTGAAGAATGTGGGTTTTATAGTGGCCGGCAAAATTTCCAAAAATTACGGTCTGTCGGGGCATTCCACGGCCGTGGAAGTGTATGGACCCGTGGTTTTGGTGATTTTTCAAAGGCTTTTGAAAATTACGGCCATTGTAGCTATGACGACCGTAATTTAGACCGTGGAACCTTCTGTAAAGCTTCAAAGTCCAAATTTCGTCACTCCTCTTCGACATTATCTTCCCTTTTTCCTTTTCCATCGATCCTACAACCAAAAACATGAACATACCGGAAGAAATCGAGGCAAAGTAAAGCAAAAACGTCTATTCTAAACTAGTCTATGAATCGAAAACAAAAACAAAAATGCAATACCTTGGGTTGCCTCCCAAGAAGCGCTTTGTTTAAGGTCCGTAGCTAGACCAAACTCGCACTTATTCGAGTGCGGTAGGCGCAAACTCCTCAGCTTGGAGTTCCGGCGTGTACTTCTTGAGTCGTTGGCCGTTCACCTTAAAACTCCCGCTAGCTTCACCCCATACTTCAACTGCACCATGGGGGAAAATACGTTTAATTAGAAAAGGTCCGGTCCAACGGGATTTAAGCTTACTTGGAAAGAGGCGAAGTCTTGAATTGAAGAGGAGAACTTGATCTCCTTCTTTGAAGTCTTTTGGAATGATATGCTTATCATGCCAACGCTTTGCCCTTTCCTTGTAGATCTTAGCGTTCTCATAGGCGTTCAAGCGAAGTTCATCCAGCTTGTTGATGTCTAGGAGACGCTTCTCTCCCGCTTCCTTCATGCCGAAATTCAGCCACTTGATAGCCCAAAACGCTTTGTGCTCCAGCTCTACCGGCAAATGACAAGACTTCCCATACACAAGGTTGTATGGTGTGGTTCCTATGGGAGTCTTGTTTGCAGTCCGGTACGCCCATAATGCATCATCTAGCTTCAAGGACCAATCCTTCC
The DNA here is from genome assembly GCA_033239125.1 of Fagopyrum homotropicum. Taxonomy (NCBI): domain Eukaryota; kingdom Viridiplantae; phylum Streptophyta; class Magnoliopsida; order Caryophyllales; family Polygonaceae; genus Fagopyrum; species Fagopyrum homotropicum. Next base: position 118,510,791 of record BSWB01000003.1, read on the forward strand.
TAGTCCTGGAAACCGTCTTCTCTAGAATTCCCTTGATCTCCCTATTTGAGATCTCAACTTGTCCACTCGTTTGTGGATGGTAAGGGGTGGCGATCTTGTGAGTAACCCCATACTTAGCTAGAAGAGCTTCAAAGCGACGGGCTATGAAGTGAGAACCTCCTGATAGAGCATGTTTATGTATGGTTAATAGGACAGTTTTAGCTCATTTTGGTTGTGAATATTGCATGATTTAGTTAAGATTGCATGTTTACTGGTGGTGTCGAAAGTGTCGGAATCTACGCGATTTTTTTGTGGTTGATTTCAGGTACGCGTAGATCCGAGGTGGGGCGAAGTAGTGGACGAGCTGAAGGGAAAGGCGAGAAGCTGAGAAGAGATGGCCGCCCCGCGGCAAGGTATACCGCCCCGCGGCAAGGACACGGGAACAGCCGCCCCGCGGCAATTCTCTGCCGCCCCGCGGCTGAGACGTTTTGTCTTGAATTTACTGTTTTCTTGGCTGTTACTTTTTAGCTGAATTTTCGGATCTATAAAAAGACGTCTTAGATTATTTTTCAGAGAATCAGCCGTTTCTCCAATTTTAGAGAGATTGAGAGCACATTGAAGCATGAACAACTAAACTCTCTAGTTTAGCCTACAGTTTGGATCTTTGATTGTTGAATTCGTGAGTCTTTCAATTTAGTTTTTTTTTTTCTTATTTGAATTGTGTTGATTTCCTTGCGATTGATTCTTTGGATGCTTTTATTCGTTCTAGCATGATCAACTAGTTTGAGTAGATTTGTTCAAATTGCTAGGGTTTTGCAGATTCCTCGTAGCGAACCTTAACCCAAGGGGCAAATTTATCCCTTTAGGACTCGTAGGACTAATTGGATGGGTAGGAAGTAAACTATTTGTTAAATATCGACTCGTAGCTTGATATTACAGGTATCTTGGTTAATCCATTTTCTCAAGGCTAATTCTAGGTTAAAACTTAACCGTGTTAAGGTTGCTTAGAGTTAAGGATTACTAGGACTCGTAGGAATAGTAATTTACATCAGATCTGGACAAGAACAATTCATGGGAATAGACAAGGACTAGAGGCTGAGACAAGGATCGAACTTCAGCAATTAAAGTGACAGATTGTAGGTGAAACTGTTTTCTTTTCATTGCATTTTAAATCCCAATTTCATCTGTTTGCTTGTTCCGCTTTGAAAAAAGGCGGATTTTTCTCGTACACAAACTTCATTCCCTTCTTCTAGCGATCAGAAATAACATTTGAATTGATTAAAATTCCCTATGGATCGACCTCGTGCTTACACACTATACTAGTGGTAAGTTTGAGTTTCTTTGACGGGATAACGACCGGTAAAACGCCTCGTCAAATTTGGCGCCGTTGCCGGGGAATATTTTTTTTCTTACAAATTTCTGGTGTTGTTTTTGATCGCTAACCTTGGTGTGGATCCTTTACATGGTCCGCACCCGTTCTACTAACCCACTTTTACTTCCTTTTGATTCAGAGATTGAGAAGACTCTTTCCAATCTACGGAAGGAGATACGCGATAACTTTCGCAACTTGCCTTTCAATCGAGAAGAAGAAGGAACCTCAGAGATGGGTGATGCAAACCGGACCTTAAAGGAACTCACCGCCCCGAATCTGCAAACACAACCCTTGGCGGTGACGTTCCCTGCGCTTGCTAATGGAAACAAGTTCGAATTCAAGGCTGCGTGGATCCAATTTCTACCCAAGTTCCATGGGTTGAGCGGAGAGGATCCAAATAAACATCTGGCTGAATTCCACGCAATCATCGAGAGCATACGGCCGGGTGATGTTACGGAGGATCAGATCAATCTGCGGGCTTTTCCTTTCACACTGAAGGATGGGGCCAACGATTGGTTTTATTACTTACCTGCAGGTAGCATCACCACTTGGACGGCAATGAAGAGGCTTTTCCTCGAAAAGTATTTTCCGGCGACTAAGCTAAACTCGCTAAAGAAGGCCATCAGCAACATCGAGCAAACAGCAACTAAGACACTTTATGAATATGTTGAGCGATTTAAGAAGTTGTGCTCGAGTTGCCCCTATCATGGTTATTCCCAACAGGATTTGGTGCTCTATTTATATGGAGGGTTGCTAGATGACGAGCGTCGGATGGTAAATGCCGCTAGTGGAGGAAATATCCTAAACAAAACTCCAATTAATGCTATGGAGTTATTCTATGAATTAGCTGAAGGATCCCGGCAATATAGTAAGAGGTCAGGCGCCCGTGGAGTGCTTGCTGTAGATCCGTCTCCTCCACCTTCAAACTCCAACGTTGAAGCCGAATTGATGGAGATGAAGGAGATAATGAGAAGAATGATGCTAAAAGGGACACCTCAAGAAGTCAAGGCTTGCGGACTCTGCTATGATCCTTCCCACCCGAATGATATGTGTCCGCTGCTGCAAGATCCTACTTTTGAGCTTAACGCAATAGGAGACTACGGTCAGCAGAGGCCCAGGTATAACAATTACAATGCTGGTTACCAACAGGGCTATGGCTATGGAAATCAACAACCTCCTTTCAATCCGCATGGAGGTCCCCAATGGAAGCCTCAGCAGCAACAGTTCAATCCTAGGCAAAGGGATCCCCAACAAGCAAGTGGATCGTTGGAGGATTCTGTTAAAGCGCTCACTGAGGTGGTAAAGTCACAGGCAGAGCAGATCAACCAACTCACTAAATCTATGAGTGAGCTTCAGGCGCAAGCTTCAGGTAAGTTGCCGTCTCAAACGGTGGTGAACCCCAAGGAGAACGTCAGTGCTGTGACACTGAGGAGTGGTAAGGAACTGATTACCGCTCCCCTAAACGATGGAATCCAAGGAGAAGACGAACAGATCCCCGGAGCAGAGGATTTGCCGCCCCGCGGTAATTCGTCGCCGCCCCGCGTCAATTCTTCGCCACCCCGCGGCGTCTCCTCTGACGAATCAGATTCTTATACCCGACCAAATTTTCCGCCTCTAAATTCTTACAAGCCGGTTCCGCCTTTTCCTGAGGCGCTCAGAGACACAAGAAGGCCGGAAAAGGACAAGGAGATCTTCGAGACTTTCAGCAAGTGCGAGGTGAACATTCCCTTACTTAAACTTGTAGAGAACATTCCTCATTATGCTAAATTTTTGAAAGAACTCTGCACTATAAAGAGGAATCAAAAGTTAAAAGGGAAAGAAAAGGTTAAGGTGAGCGAACATGTTTCTGCTATGTTCCAAAAACGTTTACCTGAGAAATGTGGTGATCCTGGCATGTTTACAATTCCTTGTGTGATAGGTGAATCTAAGTTTAATAAAGCTATGTTAGACTTAGGTGCATCTATTAATGTTTTGCCTTACTCTGTCTATGAATTACTAGGATTAGGTCCTCTAATTGAGACAAGAGTAGTGATACAACTTGCTGATCGCTCCAATAGATACCCTAGGGGAATAGTTGAAGATGTTCTGGTCATGGTGGATAAACTGGTTTTCCCTGCTGATTTCTATGTTATTGATGTGGAACATGAAAAGCACGAGGCCCCTATTCTTTCAGGAAGACCCTTTTTAAAGACTTCTAAGACAAAGATTGATGTGGATGCTGGTTCTTTAACTATGGAATTTGATGGGGAAAAGGTTGAATATAACATCTTTGATGCAATGAAATTCCCCTCTGATGATCATTCCCTATTCTTTGTTGATGTCATTGATGCTTATGCACAAGATACTTTTGATATGAGCTGTGTAGATGATCTGCAGGTAGCTTTAGAAGCTCCTATTGAAGAATTATCTTTGGATTATGCTCTGTCTACTAACCTGCAGGAGACCATCGAAAAGTTGGCCCACCTTCCTGTAAACCCACATGGAGAAAAACTTTTGGCACTAACTGTTCCGAGCGAGAAGCTCTTACCTTCTGTAGTGCAGGCACCTATTGTTGAGCTAAAGCCGCTGCCCGAACACCTAAAGTATGCATTTCTAGGAGAAGGTGACACTTTGCCAGTCATTATCTCTAACAAGCTGTCAGGAGAGCAAGAGGACAGATTGGTGACCGTGCTCATGGAGCACAAGACTGCTTTGGGATGGACAATAGCAGACATAAAAGGAATCAGCCCGGTTACATGTATGCACAGAATTCTGCTGGAAGAGGGGGCCAAACCCTCCAGGCAGCCCCAACGGAGGCTAAATCCACCCATGATGGAGGTAGTAAAGGAGGAGGTGCTGAAGCTCCTTCAAGCAGGTATGATCTATCCCATCTCTGATAGTCAATGGGTGAGTCCCACCCAAGTTGTACCAAAGAAAGGGGGTATGACGGTGGTCGAGAACCAAGAAGGTGAATTGGTTCCTACTAGAGTTCAATCGGGATGGAGAGTTTGTATCGATTATCGCAAGCTGAATGCGGTAACCCGAAAAGATCATTTTCCCTTACCCTTTATTGATCAAATGGTAGAGCGACTTGCTGGTCGTCCATATTACTGTTTTCTAGATGGCTATTCAGGATATTTTCAGATCTCCATTGCACCCGAGGATCAAGAGAAAACGACATTCACTTGTCCGTTTGGTACATTTGCATACCGCAGGATGCCCTTCGGCTTGTGTAACGCACCTGGGACTTTCCAACGGTGTATGGTGAGTATTTTTTCTGAGTACATCGAGCACTTCATTGAAGTATTTATGGATGATTTTACGGTACATGGTGATAGCTTCGATGATTGTTTAACCCATTTGGCACTCGTGCTTAAAAGATGTGTGGACACTAATCTAGTGCTCAACTCAGAAAAGTGTCACTTCATGGTTGAGCAAGGCATTGTACTGGGCCATATTGTCTCCCGCAAAGGAATTGAGGTTGATAAGGCAAAGGTTGATATCATTCAATCATTGCCTTATCCTACTAATGTGCGTGAAGTGCGTTCCTTTTTAGGCCATGCAGGATTTTACCGCAGGTTCATTAAGGACTTCTCAAAGATCACCTCACCTTTGTGCGAATTGCTGAAAAAGGAGGTCACGTTCACTTTCGATGAGAAGTGCAGGATGGCGTTTGATGAGTTAAAGAGTTTTTTGACAAGTGCACCTATTATACAAGCACCAGATTGGTCCCGGCCCTTCGAATTGATGTGCGATGCTAGTGACTATGCTGTGGGGGCCGTGCTTGGGCAAAAGGAAGGAAGGAGCCCGCATGTGATTTACTATGCATCTATGACCTTAAACGAAGCTCAGAGGAATTACTCTACTACCGAGAAAGAGCTCCTTGCTGTGGTCTTTGCCTTGGAGAAATTCAGATCTTACTTGCTTGGTACAAAGGTAATTGTTTACACCGACCATACAGCACTTCGTTATCTGTTGACGAAGAAAGAAGCCAAGCCAAGGTTGATTCGATGGGTCTTGCTTTTGAGCGAGTTCGACGTCGAAATAAGGGATAAGAAAGGTGTTGAAAACTTGGTTGCGGATCATTTGAGTCGTATTCTGAAAGGAAAGGATGAATCGGAAGAGCAATCCCCGAGTTTGGGGAATTTTCCTGACGAAGAACTAATGGAGATCTTCGCAGTGTCTAGCCGCCCCGCGGCAATTCTTTGCCGCCCCGCGGCGGATCCGCTAATTTGCCGCACCGCAGCAACTCTTTGCCGCCCAGCGGCAGACCCCTCTGCTACCAATAGAGATGTGTTCCGAGTGAGCCCCCTTCCCCGTCCTTGGTTCGCTAATTTGGTAAACTATTTGGTGTCGGGTGAGTTTCCACCCAACTTCTCGAAGGCTCAAAAGGACAAGATACGCCATGACGCCCGTCTCTACGTGTGGGATGACCCATATCTGTGGAAGCATTGCGCTGATCAGGTGATTCGTCGATGTCTTCCCGACGAAGAGGTACAATCTGTCCTTAATTTCTGTCATTCGCATGCTTGTGGTGGTCACTTTGGACCACACAAGACCGCTAGGAAGGTACTCGACGCAGGATTCTTTTGGCCGCATATATTTCGTGATTCTTATGCCTTCTGTAAATCCTGTGATCGTTGTCAGAGAATGGGAAATCTTTCCAAAAGGAATGAAATGCCCCAAACTCGCATGATATTTTGTGAAATTTTTGATGTTTGGGGCATCGATTTCATGGGACCTTTTCCTAACTCCTATGGGAACTTATATATTTTGCTTGCGGTGGACTACGTCTCCAAGTGGGTGGAGGCGAAGGCCACCAGGACTGATGATTCAAAAGTAGTTGCAGGTTTCCTGAAGGAGATATTTGCTAGATTCGGAATACCGAAAGCAGTGATCAGTGATCAAGGGACACATTTCTGCAATAAGACTATCAGTGCATTGCTAAAGAAGTATTATGTGACGCAAAGAGTGTCCACTGCTTACCACCCCCAAACCAACGGGCAGGCCGAGGTGTCTAATCGCGAGATTAAAACTATCTTGGAAAAGACTGTTGCCCCAAACAGGAAGGATTGGAGCGTTAGACTCGATGATGCCCTTTGGGCCTATCGTACGGCTTACAAGACCCCCATTGGGATGTCTCCGTTTCGGTTGGTTTACGGGAAAGCTTGCCATCTTCCTGTTGAGCTAGAGCATAAAGCATATTGGGCGGTGAAGCAATGTAATATGCGGCTAGACGAGGCTGGTGAATTCAGGAAGCTGCAGATGCAGGAGCTAGAAGAGCTCCGATTGGATGCTTATGATAGTGCCATCACCTATAAGGAGAAGACAAAGGCATGGCATGACAAGCATATTCTGAGAAAGGACCTTAAAGTTGGGGATAAGGTCCTTCTATTTCAGTCGCGCCTACAACTATTTCCAGGCAAACTTCGTTCTAGATGGGTTGGTCCTTACGTTATTACTCATGTTTTTCCCCATGGAGCAATACAACTACTCAATGAGAAAAATGGAGACACATTCAAGGTGAACGGCCACCGGGTAAAGCCGTATCTGGAGAATTTTGCTGGGGAGAACGGAGAGGAATTGATCCTCCGAGAGCCAAACCATGACTAAGCTTTAAGGAGCCGAAATGTCGAGCCGACGACAGTAAACAAAGGCGCTGCTTGGGAGGCAACCCAAGGTACGTTTTCTGTTTTTCTTTTGTCTTTTGATTTATTTTTATTAGTTTAGTTTTTGGTTCTGCTCGGTTGTGGGAGACTAATATTGCAGGAAAAGAGGATATCAAAAAAAAAAAAAAAAAAAAAAAAAAAAAAGAAGAGCTGAAAGTAAGGGAATTGCCGCCCCGCGGCTAAGAATTGCCGCCCCGCTGCAGCCGCGGGAGAGAAGAGCTGGAACAAGGGAATTGCCGCCCCGCGGCAAAGATTTGCCGCCCCGCGGCATCCGCGGATTTCAAAAATAAATAGGGCCCCGAGTGGGGCCCACATTTTACCCTAACATCCCTCTTTCCGCTTCACAAAACCTTGCCGCCCCTCACAAATCTCGGCCACACCCATTCACCTCTAACTCTCTCAAATCTTTTTTCCTCTACTCTCACCACCGTCGCCGCCTGTTTCTCATGCCCGGAAACACCTAGCGGAGTCGTTTCCGTCGGAATTTTTAGGCGACAGGGACAATATCCTCGTCGCTGCAAAACCTTGCCGCCCCGCTGCAAAACCTTGCCGCCCCGCTGCGTACTTTGCCGCCCCGCGGCATCTCCTCTGCTGTGCTTGTAAGTTTTCCGCTCCTGAATTTCATTGTCATTTCTGGAATTGTTGAGCGACGATGTCTAGACCCCATGGAATGAATGGCATCCAGAAAAAGAAGTGGGATGCGCTGAGTAGTAGAAAATTTGTGCGAACTATTTTCTTTCATGAGCCTACTTTGCAGTCGCTAGGAATGGCAGATAGCGTTAGACAATTGCTTGTGAATGGGGGAATTGGAGATTTTATAGCAAAAAGTGCTCCGACGTACCCGAGTCTGGTTAAGGAATTTCTGGCCACCATAGTTTACAGGCCGACAAATATTCAGTTTCGATTGCAGGGGCGGGAGTATGAGATGTCAAAGGAGCAGTTAGCTCATATTTTTGGGGTTACTGCTGCCCCTACCATTGGCTGGATTGATGTTTCGAAGGGTCTTATTGAGGGCCCTGTGCAGTTCTGGATAGACGCGACTAGGATGCCCTTTGATGCGCATAAAGGGCAGTACAACCACAATTTTACTCACCCTTCGTTGCGATTATGCCATAAAGTGTTGGGAGGAAGTTTTTTTGCTCAGGCGGAAGTGAACAAGGTCCCACTGAAGGACCTGGGTTATTTGTGGTGTTTGACGCCAGAGAGTCCGGTGGTTCCTAATTGGGTGGAGATGTTCCTATACCAGTGTCAGGACATAATAAACACCCGATCCACGGCGACTATTAGTTTTGGCGGGCTGATTTCTCTTATCGCCCGGGACTGTATCGAGTTGCACCGAGTCCCGGATGCGATTCCGTTGTCCTATGTCTATGATGAGGCCCAGCTGAAGAAGGCGGGACATCTTGCGGGCGCTGCACCTATGTGGATCTGGAAGTCGGGGCCGCGTGGGGCGATTCATCTGCATTTACCTACGGACCTTCCTGTTGGTCCTACTGCTGCAGACTTTTATGTCGTTCGGGATGGAGCTACTGCCCCTATGGAGGAGGAAGCTTACGATGCTGATGTTGCTGACCCCGCTGGAGGTGCTGTTGGGGGTTGGCCAGAGTGGGGAGATGATGGCTCTGGGCCATCTGGTACAGCTGGTTGTGACCCTCCGAGTACTATTGAGCTGTACCAGCAGATACAGGCGCTGTCTTTGGAAGTCGGCGATGTCCGGAGGACGCAGGAGCTGATGATGAAGCGCCAGGAGGAGTTTTATCGATTCGCCTATCCACAGTTCCCGCCGTACCAGCCGCCGCCTCAGTGAGCTTGTGAGTGTTACTGTTTCTCCCTTATTTATTTATTTTTGATTTTTGTTTGCTTTGCTGTCATCGAGGACAATGTCAAGACTAAGTGTGGGGGAGGGAATCAGTATCACTGTCTGTAATTGAAAAAAAAAAAAAAAAAAAAAAAAAAAAAAAAAATTGCATCTCTTGTTCTTTCGAAACCCATCTTGCTGTAACTTGTCACTCTTCTCCATATTTTTATTGAGCTTGATTGTAACCCCATAACTTAACTGAAATGTTTAGCTTTGTCGCATATTTTGGGTTTTTAAAGGAGTATGAACTTGGGAGTAAATTGAGCAAACATGATTCTGAGTTATAGGTTTAATTGAAATCCAACAGAATATTGTCCTAGTGAGATTATTTTGGCCTTACAGGGAATTGATCTTCAATTTTATATTTTCCCCTTTTCGTTGTGTGATGTACTCTCCTTGTGTGATTAGCTCTTGATATTGCAATTTTTATCCATTTCATGAAGCCAATTTGAGATACTATAGTTCATTTGCATAATTTAATCAAGTGATAGAGGCACTCTTTTTAGCCACTTTTATCCACTCTTTTACCTATCTTATGCATATGCCCTTGCTTGAATCCAATTTGAGCCTATAAGCCATTTCTTTGTAGCTCCACAAAATTGAACTCCTTAGCCGATATTAGCCTTACCCCCTTATCCGGGAATTAAGACCTAGTATTGGTGGTAGATTATGACTTGAGGAGGAGACATTTTTGGGATCGAGTTTGGGGATTGTGATTCATAGACATTTGTTGGTGGGTGTTTATTCTCGCTATTATACCTTGAAAAAGGAATTATTGGCTTCTGCTATTAAATAAAATGCACACCTTATCAAAAAAAAAAAAAAAAAAAAAAAAAGAAGAAAAAAAGAAAGAAAAAAAAAAAATATATATATATATATATATATATATATACTTAGTGCATTTAGCCAATTGTTTCTTGCTTTATTTGCGAGATTACTTGGATATTGAGGTTGAAAGAGTTGTTGAATTGTTGGTTGAGTTTGATAATTTTGATCGGAAGAGTTGTTGTGGTTGGTGATGTTGATAATTTAGGAGTATTAGTTCCCGGATTACTTAGCACCACATGGCCTAAATAACTCTTTGCCCTTTATTTTCTACCCAGCCCCATTACATCCCGGCCGAATGAGTCTTCTTTGAGGACCATTGAGCCAAGTCCTCTTGATGATTTTTGCATGCTTTTGACATCTCGGTGAATGGATTGGTGATATTGATTGCAATGTCTGTGTAGCATAATTGCATTAAGGATTTGAGTTGAGAGTTTGTACTTTGAAGCCTAAACACACGAGAGTGAGTGGAAACACTTTACACCGGTGAGGTTGGATAAGATTGACTTTAACTTGGAATCGCTAAAATGTTTGCTAGGATGTTAACTCCCTTGATCTCATGATTCCAAATTTGTGATGTTGTTTTTGGTGAAGTTATGCATGGATGTTAAAGTTTGTGGGGTGATTGATCTTACTCTGCCATTTTCGCTTGAGGACAAGCAAAGGTTTAAGTGTGGGGGAATTTGATAGAGCATGTTTATGTATGGTTAATAGGACAGTTTTAGCTCATTTTGGTTGTGAATATTGCATGATTTAGTTAACATTGCATGTTTACTGGTGGTGTCGAAAGTGTCGGAATCTATGCGATTTTTTTGTGGTTGATTTCAGGTACGCGTAGATCCGAGGTGGGGCGAAGTAGTGGACGAGCTGAAGGGAAAGGCGAGAAGCTGAGAAGAGATGGCCGCCCCGCGGCAAGGTATACCGCCCCGCGGCAAGGACACGGGAACAGCCGCCCCGCGGCAATTCTCTGCCGCCCCGCGGCTGAGACGTTTTGTCTTGAATTTACTGTTTTCTTGGCTGTTACTTTTTAGCTGAATTTTCGGATCTATAAAAAGACGTCTTAGATTATTTTTCAGAGAATCAGCCGTTTCTCCAATTTTAGAGAGATTGAGAGCACATTGAAGCATGAACAACTAAACTCTCTAGTTTAGCCTACAGCTTGGATCTTTGATTGTTGAATTCGTGAGTCTTTCAATTTAGTTTTTTTTTTCTTATCTGAATTGTGTTGATTTCCTTGCGATTGATTCTTTGGATACTTTTATTCGTTCTAGCATGATCAACTAGTTTGAGTAGATTTGTTCAAATTGCTAGGGTTTTGCAGATTCCTCGTAGCGAACCTTAACCCAAGGGGCAAATTTATCCCTTTAGGACTCGTAGGACTAATTGGATGGGTAGGAAGTAAACTATTTGTTAAACATCGACTCGTAGCTTGATATTACAGGTATCTTGGTTAATCCATTTTCTCAAGGCTAATTCTAGGTTAAAACTTAACCGTGTTAAGGTTGCTTAGAGTTAAGGATTACTAGGACTCGTAGGAATAGTAATTTACATCAGATCTGGACAAGAACAATTCATGGGAATAGACAAGGACTAGAGGCTGAGACAAGGATCGAACTTCAGCAATTAAAGTGACAGATTGTAGGTGAAACTGTTTTCTTTTCATTGCATTTTAAATCCCAATTTCATCTGTTTGCTTGTTCCGCTTTGAAAAAAGGCGGATTTTTCTCGTACACAAACTTCATTCCCTTCTTCTAGCGATCAGAAATAACATTTGAATTGATTAAAATTCCCTGTGGATCGACCTCGTGCTTACACACTATACTAGTGGTAAGTTTGAGTTTCTTTGACGGGATAACGACCGGTAAAACGCCTCGTCACCTCCATCACTAATGATCGTCCTTGGCGTCCCGAATCGTGGGAAAACGGTCTTGTTGAAGAACTTAACCACCACCATGGCATCATTTGTGGGAGAGGCAATTGCTTCCACCCATCTAAAAACGTAGTCTACCGCCAATAATATGTATTGGTTTCCACAAGAAGATGGGAATGGTCCCATGAAATCGACTCCCCAAACGTCGAAAATCTCCACCTCTTGGATGTTGTTGAGGGGCATCTCGTTCCTTCTAGAAATATTGCCTGTTCTTTGACAAGCATCGCAACAAGAAACAAAGGATTGCACATCTTTAAATAAAGTAGGCCAATAGAATCCAGATTGCAATACCTTTGCGCTAGTTTTGTTCGAACTAGCGTGTCCTCCACAAGGTAGTGAATGACAATGGCGGATGACACTTTGCATCTCATCTTCCGGCACACATCGCCGAATGATGCCATCCGGACCTCTCTTGAAGAGGAGAGGCTCGTTCCAATAGTATTCCCGGACGTCCTTAAAGAACTTCTTCCTTTGTGCGTAGGATAGTCCGGGCGGTATCTCCTGGCAAACCAAATAGTTAACGAAATCAGCAAACCATGGTTCGTTACCTTTGGAGACTACCTTGATGCACTCCTCTATGATATGTAGGTGTTCGTCCGGAAAGGAGTCATCAATGGGCAAATGGTCGTCCTCTAGATGTGTTAGACGACTCAAATGATCCGCAACAGAATTTTCTGAACCTTTCTTGTCGCGGATCTCAAGATCGAATTCTTGTAGGAGAAGAATCCATCTAATTAGCCTTGGCTTCGCGTCTTTCTTCGCAAGGAGGTACCGGATCGCAGCATGATCCGTGTAGACAATCACCTTTGCACCTACAAGATAAGAGCGAAACTTGTCAATAGCGTAGACAATGGCTAGAAACTCTTTTTCTGTAGTGGCGTAGTTGAGCTGAGCTTCGTCTAGCGTCTTGCTAGCGTAGTATATGGCATGGGTTCGCCCTTCCTTTCGTTGTCCAAGAACAGCTCCAATAGCTACGTCACTAGCATCGCACATAATCTCGAAGGGGAGAGTCCAATCCGGGGGTTGGATAATAGGTGCTGAAATTAGAGCCTGCCGAATGGTGTTGAACGCATCTAAACATTCCTGCGAAAACTCAAAAACCGCATCCTTCATCAATAGATTAGTGTGAGGTTTTGATATCTTAGAAAAGTCCTTAATGAAACGTCTATAAAATCCATCATGTCCTAGGAAACTTCTTATCCCTTTCACCGAAATTGGGGGGGGGGAAGTTTCTCTATGGTCTCTATCTTAGCCTTGTCTACCTCTATCCCTCTACTAGAGACTAAGTGACCTAATACGATTCCTTCCTTAACCATGAATTGACACTTTTCCCAATTAAGAACTAGGTTAGTGTCTTCACAACGTTGTAAAACAAGAGAAAGGTTAGAAAGACAATCGTTAAAAGAGGAACCGTAAACGGAGAAGTCGTCCATGAAGACTTCCATGATTTCCTCTACGTATTCGGAGAAGATGGCCATCATGCACCGTTGAAAGGTGGCTGGGGCGTTGCAAAGCCCGAACGACATTCTCCTATAAGCGAACGTACCCCAAGGGCACGTGAATGTGGTCTTCTCTTGATCATCCGGATGTATCGGAATCTGAAAGAAGCCACTATAACCGTCAAGGTAGCAAAAGTATGAATGTTGTGCTAACCTTTCAAGCATCTGATCGATGAATGGCAATGGAAAGTGATCCTTCCGCGTTGCGTTGTTGAGCTTGCGGTAGTCTATACACATTCGCCATCCAGTTACGGTTCGGGTAGGAATGAGTTCGTTGTTCTTATTGGTGATGACCGTCATTCCTCCCTTCTTCGGAACTACTTGAACCGGGCTCACCCACTTGCTATCGGAGATTGGATAGATGATACCTGCATCAAGAAGTTTAAGAATTTCCTTCTTGACAACCTCCTTCATGGTCGGATTCAACCGCCTTTGAGGTTGTCTTGAAGTTCTAAAGTCCTCCTCCATTAGTATCTTATGCATGCATAGGGAGGGTTTAATTCCTACTAAGTCCTCAATAGTATAGCCTATGGCTTTTCTATGTTTCCTAAGGACAATCATGAGCTGTTCATGTTCATCTATGCTTAATTCGGAACTAACGATAACCGGAAAGGTAGAATTAGATCCAAGAAAAGCGTACCTTAGATGAGTAGGAAGTGGTTTGAGTTCCATCACTTTCGGAGCTTCCAATGATCCTTGAGGAGCTTCCGATGTTTCCTTAGAAGTTTCTAAGGATGTTGAATGGGTTGGAGAAGAATTAGAAGAAGTTGAAGTAGTATGCCGGTCACCTTCTTCCGCGGTCAAAATTATGGTCTCCTCTTGTGTTCCACGGCCGTAATATCCTCTGGAATGGAAGTCGATTTTGGTCGTGGAATCCACGGTCGTGGAATACAGGGTATGACCGTGGATTCTAATATTCTCAGCCTCATCGTGGAGTTTTTCAAACTCCACTCCATGCATCTCTTCTTGTGCTTCTAAGGCTTCAATTTCCTCTTTGCACTCTTCTTCTTCTCCTACATTGGTTAGACTCATAGTAATAACCTTTTGTAAAGGATCGTTAAAGAGAATCGCACTTACCTCCTCCCTAGACAAACCTTCTTCATCTTGGATATTGTAAATATCCTCATCAAAGATTGGCTCCTTCACTAGAGTGGAAAGAACGAACTCTACTTTCTTTTCCCCAATATCAAAAGCGAGTCTCCCATTCTTGCAATCGACCATGCAGCCGGAAGTTGCAAGAAACGGTCTTCCGAGTATGATCGGGACCGGACTATCTGCAGGAATGTCAAGCACGACAAAATCAATAGGGACAAAGAACTTACCTAGCTTGACCGGGACGTCTTCTACGATACCGACGGGGCGAGTGATGGATCGATCCGCCATGTATAACGTCATCTTGACCGGTTTAGGATCGCCTAAACCGATCTTCCTACACAATGCAAGTGGTATGATGCTCACACTTGCTCCTAAGTCACATAAAGCGTCATATGTGACATCTCCCACTCCAATGGGAATGCAAAATGACCCCGGATCCTTCAACTTTGGGGGCATTTTCTCCTTCATAGTCTTGATGAGATCCGTAGAATCCGAACTCATCTTGACTTCACCGAAATCTTCTAGCTTCCTCTTGTTAGAGAGAAGCTCCTTCAAGAACTTGCCATAAGCCGGCATACCTACAATAGCATCAATGAAGGGTATATTAATATGCAGCTTGCTCATGAGTTCTATGAACTTACCGAATTGTTTGTCTAGGCGCGCTCGCGCTCTAGATTGAGGGAACGGTAGGGGAGGTTTGAAAGCTGGAGGAGGAACATAGACGCCTTCCTTCTCCTTCCCCTTTCCTTTGTCCGTCTCTACGGGGACTTCAACGAACGTAGGGTGCGGATCGGTGGTAGTCACTCCGCTCCTAGTTGTAATCGCCATTACCCTTCCCTTAGGGTTGTCCTCCGTCTTTCCTGGAAGTTTCCCTTGATTTCTAGGGACTTCCTCCGCGTGGTTGAACAATTGGTTTTCCAAAACTTTTTGAGCTTTGTCAACCTTAGAGACTTGATCATCAACCTTGATGAGGCGGTTCTCCAATCCTTGAAGCTTTCCCAAGATTGTCTCCAACATGGGATCGGACTTCTCTTTTCCCGTATTGTTTCCTCCATTTGATGATTGCCCCTGGCTTTTCAAAGGAGTAGAGGAAGAGGAGGGTGGAGTTAGTGAATTGGAATTGGAAGGATAGGAGTTACCGGAATTTTGTTGATTGGAGCGCCAATTGTTGTTGTTTGAACCCCGATTGTTGTTCCAATTGTTGTTGTTCCGGTTGTTGTTGTTTCCATTCCAATTATTATTCCGGTTATTGTTCCGGTTATTGTTGTTGCGGTTGGTGTTATCACCGTCATTGTTGTTGCCTAAGTAACCAACATACTTCCCTTGTTGCTTTGGGAAGTTGGTCTTGATAGTCTCCTTCAACTCTTTGATTTCATTGTTGAGGGAGAAAATCTAATTTTGAGCTTCATGTGTGAGCTTCGCTCCTTGCTCCACACGATTTCCCTCCACTTTCCGGTGGGAATACTTCTCTATGACTCTTGCTTGCTTCTCAATGAAGTCCCAAGCGTCATCTTCTCTCATGTCCATGAACGTTCCACATGAGAGGGATTGGAGGTTGAATTGCGTTCCCGCATCCAGCCCCTTGTAGTAAATCTCCAGCAAGGCAAGCTTGGATATGCCATGATGAGGGCAATCCAATAGCAAATCCTGAAACCTTTCCCAAGATTGAAACAAACTTTCGTTAGGTCTCATGGAAAAAGCATTGATCTTACCTCTAAGTTCCGCCGTTTTGGAAGGCGGAAAGAATTTGGTGAGAAACTCTGCGGAAAGGTCTTCCCACGTGTCTAGTTTCCCATTAGGAAGAGCTTGGTACCAAGATAACGCTTTCCCTTTCAAGGAGAAAAAGGAAGGTTTGAGCTTATAGCTGTTGGTAGTGGCGTTCTTCGGTCTCATCGTCTCCATCATACACTCAAAGTTTTGCAAGTGTTGGTGTGGAGATTCAGCGCTTGTACCGCCAAATTGGCTTTGGCGAACAAGAGTGATAACTTGAGGGTTAAAGCTAAACCCTTGCACATCTTCAGCATCAAAATTCACACCCAAGCGGCGTGGTTGTTGTGTTGGATCCATCCGTTGGCCAAGAGTTCTTGGCTCATTATCCACACGTTCGACTCTCGCATTCCTTGGTGGGATGCGGCGATTAGTAGCTCCTTGTGGATTGAAGGGATTTATATTGATTGTGGGATCGATCTCTTCTAACGGTGGCATGGAAGAATCACTATCATCAGCGGATGAGTGGCTTTTTCTTCTAGACCTTGATCTCCTTCTCGAGGACTTCTTGCCTACCTTATCTTCAAGGTCGCTCATCTTTATCCTCATTTGGAAGAGCATGTCTTGTAGACCGTTAACTTGAGATTGATGACGATCCATCTCATCCTGGCGGAGAGTCTCATTCCATCGGAGTTGAGCTTCCTTCTCCGCCAACTTCGTTTGAAGATAGCGTTCGTTCTCTTCAGCCATCTTCTTTTCCTTGCGCCTTTGTCTCAAGATTTTCTCTAGCTCTTGATCAAGAGGTAAGAGATCTTCGGTGTTCCTAGACCTGCGCATGCACTCAAAGAAAAATCAAATAACGAGAGCAAGCTCCCAAGCTTGACAACCGGCTACCGGATTCGGACGAAACCAATTCCCCGGCAACGGCGCCAAAAACTTGTTCGCCCCTAGAGGTGTGTGCAAATAAGTTTTAAATTTATAAAACTAGAATCAAGCAGCGAACCCGCAGTGTACGGATCGACGTAGTTAAGCAAGAATTCCAGAGTATCGAACACAGGGATTTGGGTGGAACGAACTCGATTGCAGGTTATCAAGCAAGTAAATATGGGAGTTTTGCAGATATTGGGAAAACAACAATCCTAAAGATCCAGGTATCCAGCTGTGGCAATCGATTCAAGATATACTAATGATGTAAAGACAGAGTAGAGATATGCAAAGGTATACTAATGTAAGGTAATCGTACGGTTGAGGTTCCAAAAACCTTATGTAACTCACCTAAAAGACACTCCTTATACAGGTTGTTGAGGCTCAATATAGAAAGATTCTAAAGACGAGGATTGGTATCAAATACCCAAACTTATAATCCAAAGATCAAGACTAACTTAACCGATTGAGGTTATTGAGGCTCACAATCGAGGTAGAGGTTGTTGAGGCTTCACTACCACCTAGAAAAGACAAGTCTAAACTAAGCTAAAGCGAATCTTTAACTTTAAATTAAAGTAAAAGCAGGTTCGTAAACTAAAGGGAAATCACGGTTAGTTCTTGAGGTTCCACGGCCGTGGACTCAAGAACAGGCCGTAATTTAGGGTTGTCGGCAATTCTCTCTAACTCTCAGGGTCTAATCTGTTTGCGATCGATCTATCATCACCTATGCCACAACTATTAACCCTTCACCTTTGAATTGTTAAGGGTTTTAGCCAATAACAGTCATATTGATATTAATTCAAGAATTAAAGGATAAAAGATGTAAACTTTCAAGAACTATCAATAATCTTCAAATGAATCTCAAGATCACAATCAAGAACCAGTGTTTATCAAAAGATTTAAAACGGAGTAAACAAACACAACCTTAGGAAAGAAGAGAAACGAGATGTCAATCCGCTTCCAAATCAAACCTAAACAAGAAGAGAGATCTTCTTGCAAAATCTTCCAAGAACTTCGATCTTCCACAAATCTGAAGATCACAACAGCAATCTCCACTAAAAGTGCGAGTTTTGAGCAACTCTCCAATACGAACTTTGATCTCCAATGAGATCTCCCAAATACCTCTAAGATGAGGGTTTTTGTGTTGCTAAGCGTTGATCCTAAGCAGGCATGACGGAATCTCTTTTCTTCCGTCCTTTTATAATGCAGGGCAAAGTGTCGGCCCGGCCCGATCTTCAAAAGATCATGGCTTCGAAGTGTGGCGAAAAGATTCGCCAAGATCACGGTCGTGGAAGTGTTCCACGACCGTAATTTAGGGCGTGGAAATAATTACGGTCTGCAACGTATGTTCCACGGCCGTAATATCTTCTGGAATGAACATGAATTTTTGACTCCAAATCCACGGCCGTAATTCTGAACGTGGTTTGGATTCCGGCCGTATTTTAGGGCGTAATTTAGGGTAAGAACGTGATTCTTCCCTAAACTCGTGCATTCCTCAATCTAAGACTCCAAATTGCTTCCAAAAAGTGTCCTCGATCTATGGACATATCAACTCAACTCTCCTTTGCTCGATTCCGTTCGGAAATAGCTCCAAATCACCTATAATCAACATAGAACTAGTGTAGACATCCATATCGACAATATAGGCAATACTAGCTCACATATGCATAAAGATCAATCAAAGACTATCAATATGAATCAAATACGATTAGAAAACGTGCCTAAAATATCACAATATTTCATGCTAACAACTAGCGGTTAGATATAACAAAGAATTGATCATACCTCGATACTCCTTTTGTACGACCCTATTACCATTCTTGTCTTGATCTAATGAAAGAGTAGAACTCATTGGAGTTTTTGCTACCTTGAATTGATCCATTTTATATTTCTTGAGCAAATTCTTGGTATACTTGCTTTGGTTTAGAAATATTCCTTTCTTAGCTTGAGTAACTTCAAGATCAAGAAAGAAATTTAACTCTCCCATCAAACTCATTTCGAACTCTCTAGACACAATATCTGAAAATTTCTTGCATAGAAAATCATTAGTAGCACCAAATAATATATCATCAATATAGATTTGTATTATTAATAAATCGTTGACTATGTTTTATACAAACAAAGTTTTGTCAATCAAACCTCTTTTAAAATCATTTTCAAGAAGATACTTGGACAATCTTTCATACCAAGCTCGATGAGCTTGTTTAACACCATAAAAATCATTGTCCAATTTAAAAATGATCCAAAAATTCATCATTTTTAAAAACAGAAGGTTGAGCAACGTAGACTTCTTCTTCTAAGAAGTCATTAAGAAAAGAACACTTAACATCCATTTGAAAAAGCTTTACGTTCATGAAGGATGCAAAAGCAAGTAGCATACGTATGACTTCTAACCTGGAAACCGGAGCAAAAGTCTCCTCATAATCAATACCTTCTTCTTGGTTATAGTCTTGAGCTACAAGTTGTGCTTTGTTTTGGATGACTATACCATGTTCATCCAACTCATTTCAGAATACACATTTTGTTTCTACGACGGATTGGTGCTTAAGTCTAGACGTGATAGTCTAGACTTTGTTTCTCTCGAATTCATTTTACAGGGCAATGATCCAATATGGTTTTTGAAGTGTTTGAACGTAGTTTTGTGCTCTAAAAGAGACACAAACGCAGAAAAAGCACACAAATTGTTTACCCTAGATCAAGTTTGCACACCAGCTTTTGGATCGGAGATCACGTTCTCTTGTCAATGATATGAAGAATTTTGGAATTTTCTTCTCTTGAAGAGTGGAATGGTTTCTGATGATTGAGGCTCAGTTGCTTGACTTGGTTCAGGTACCGCTAGAGTTACGCCCTTGTTTCCGATGTCAAGGCCTTGAAGTAGGGATTCAAGGCCTTGAAATTGATCTTCAGCAGTATTGTTTGTAACACCACGAATCTGCGGGCCTCGGTAATGCCACGGACAAGACCTCACAATGGGTCCCGACCCTTAGCCTTACAACAATTTCACCGGATCTTGCAACAAGACACAAATAAAGGCCAAAACAAATATACATTTTTATGTAATGTAATGAAGCCCGGAAACAACAAAACAAATGACTTCAGCCAATAAACAACACCAAAGGCCAAACGCCACACACGTGACATACAACATATAGGAGCGAAATACAAACTTGACTCCAACAAAAAACCACTCCTAAAATGTACGGAACCCCGGCTGCCCACTATTCCAGATCTCTCGGCCGCATTCCTAACCTGCAAGACAATCTACAACAATAGGTATAAAACTGTTAGCTCAAATTCGCAACATTAGAAGCAAGGTGAAGGCACATACACAAATACATCAACGTAACACATAACATGCTCAAAACACACAAGTCCGGCTATTTTCTTTTTATTATTAGGTCATATCCCATTCTAATTCAACTTCTTTTGTGACACAAGAATCTCCCAAAATTCGTCGCGGTCCCCACTTACCGGCATGGAATGGTACTGATGCATCCGACCGTCTACCAGCACGGGCTAGTCGCCAAGAACCCCCTAGCTCTACGCAAGAGCTACGCAAGTTGTCACCGCCATCATACACTTGAGCCAAAATAATATAAGGTCGGTAATCCTAATTCCGGTTTTTAATTGTTATAAAGAAAGCAATAGAACACACACCACCAAACACGCATCAAATCTAATACATAGAATACGAGCTAAGTAAGTCCGGAGACTTACCTTATCGCCACACTCACCTCACAACACTCTCGCCTTTCTTGTGAAGGGGTCCACAACCTGCTCACACGAAGATAACTATATCAACAACTTGCTCAACTCAAAAAGTCTAAGACTTCTACACAAATGATCTACGCAAGATCATTTCACTCTCATTCTAGGACTACATCCTAGAATCCCTCATGCTAACATCACACTCAACACGAGCTAGAAGTCCTTATACTTCTAAATCCTATGATCTCGCAAGATCATAACCCATAACACATACTAGGATAAACATGCCTAGTCTCAACAATCTCACGGTAACCACTCTATGCTAGGATACACATATCCTATCCCACAACCTCACAACCATACACACCCGAACTCAAGCCTCACAAGGAAAGTCCTATACTCATCCAAAGAACTAACTCAGAAACAAGCAACATCAATCCTTAGAACGTCCCGAAAATCTCACACACTCGACTAAGGTTCCAAAAGCCACTACATGGCATTCACAACTATCCTATGTCCAACCTAGTATGCTTCTATCATCAACACTCTCTAGGATCATATATGAACACATACTCAAGGGAGCGAACTCGCCAAGCAAAGACACGGGCTCGGAAGAAGGAAACACAGCCCCGGAGAGGGGGCTGGACTAGGGCAAAACCACCCCTGCGGCCAGGTGACGCTCACCTGCGGCGTTGTCCAACCGTGGGTGCGGTCGAACTCCAAAGGCGAGCTTTCACGGCTTTCTTTCCAGCTGTGCACTCGATTCCGGCCACTCCCTGCTGGCTTGCTCCATCAAGGAAGATCTTCACACACAACATGATCCCTTCACATGAGTTGTCTCGAAAAAGGGCATCACAATGGTACATCTCAACTATCATAACGATAACTCAACCGAAGGAAAGGTATCAGGTCTACCTTTACCCCCTACCTCGCACACATGTCCTTTGCATGGCATCCACTGGTCACATCCAAAGTCCTCTCTACCTGACCAATTATTCAAGGGTGGAACTATCATGAAAGACATATGGTCTCTTACGCGGCACGATTCCGTTGCCCAACCGTCCCAAGATGAATCGTCCATCTCGATCCGAGTTCACGATACTCGGTATCCCAAATCATCTTGCTATCACTTAGAGGACTCCACACTAGCCGACTCATAGGCCCTGTTTCGTAATAGGGTGTAAAAACACGTTGTCTCCGTCTGTCATTCCATACGACCCAAACTCGTCACCATCGTCACATGGTTTCAAACTGGTAAAAATTTTATGGAGGTATCTTACCAATCCCACTGCATAACTCGAGGTAGATGAAGTCTTCTTTCTCGTCTTATGGTGCTCAACTTGACCTAACGACGGTTCACATAAAGGCTATGTACTTAACCACCTCGGCCTTAAGCCCGTCTCGCTAATGTGAACATCCTAAACCGGATACCTCTTACCAACGACACGGTCTCAACAAATCATCAACCCATAAAGGTAACTATGGGGTCTCTCCTCGTAACCTTCTATCCCGGATGCTTCTCAAATCCTTTCAAAGACCATCTTCGAATAAAGTCCTTAACCATCTCTAGCCATCGCTTCTACGGGGTACTCAACTCTTACTGAGTGAGTATACATACACGCACCATACTCTTATTGTTCATACATGCCTAGCATATTACTCCGTAGCCAACCAACATTACCATAAGCACGCGTCCTAAAGCGGCTAACTTTTGACCTTTAGTCGGTCATTCTTCTTACATAATCGCAAATGTCTACGTACACACAAAACCTCTCTTATTACCTCATACGCATCCCAAGAGCCGCTTGGATGTATCCATAATATCATACAGTCCCCAAAACTTGATGTTTGTGTCATGGAAAACGAAATGGAGGTCACTCACCTCTTCTGCTTCTGTTAAAACTCCCCGGATACGTCTCGGATCCCACGATCCAATTGTCTTCTTTAGAAGGGAAGAAAGTGTCAAAACCATCCAGCAACTCGGCGGTTATGGCCCACCAACTTATAAGCTTCATAGCTCCTCAAGATACCTTGAAGGTATTAGCGAAACTATCACTTCGTTCTCAATTGATCTACTAGATATTCTCAACCCGCTATGTCTCTTAGGAGGACACCTCAGACGTCCCAACCCTACTAGATAACTCTGATTATCCTCTTATCTTGCATTACATGTATCCTTGCCGTCCCATGGCAAGCTCGTTCCTCTCAATTCTGAGAGTACAACAAATCATCGTCAAATCCAATCATTAGTGCAACTCATGCATCATAATTGTCATAACAATCCTTAGGTTAGGGTCCACCTTGGAACTGCCAGAAACACCACAAATTGCGCGACTTCATAGTAACTCGATTCCGAAAATTGATGGATACTCTTTTGTGTAAACTCCAACTCATCAATCACACTTGCGGTCTCAAATGGCTTCACTACACTTGTAGTAACCATATCGGCCCTAAATGCCGCCTTACAAAGGTCCTTTCTTCTCACCACCCAAATATGGTGACATCTTGACTCCAAGTCGATCTAATCAAACTTTGTACCCACACCAACTAGTCTTAACGAGCCATCCAATGCAAAGAAGATACCCTCACTCGTCGTTCATCATACATATCTCTTGGAAATCAAAGTACAACTTCCCGACCCATACCTTTCCTCCCAACTCTTATCGGAAAGCCCTGAAGGAAAGACCGGATGAAATTCTCCATTCAAACCACTAAAGCCTCTAATTCAAGGATTCTCAAGCACCATCACCTTAAGCTTAAAGGTTGCAACGCTACTGTAGCTTCGGTCCCTCATTTCTCACCGTAGCCTTCATGGCTCCTTTGGGTGAGTCTAACCACTTCGACTCATTTCTTGTTCATGACAACTTATCATTCGTTCCTTAAGAACGAAACAACGTGCATCTCTTTCCTATATCTTCCCATTTGCTTAAAGCAACTCAGGAACTTCACTTTCCTCCAGACCCAACTAGGTCCTTATGTGCTTAAACCTTTAAGGTTCCAAACCGCTCCATTCCTCCATATTCTAAAATTCGAGACCTATAAAGATTGCAAAAGGGGGCATTACCATCACTTTCCGAGAATTTTGTTATCGTCACTTGCTTTAACCATTCAACATTATATTTCTCAAGACAACGACCCATCTGCTGATGTACTTCTTATTGTTGACATCTAACCATAGAGAAAACTCCAAGCTTATGTTACCATTCCTTTATAGTCACCGTTTGAGGTTATACCTCCCGTATACAACTTCTCAATAGGTAACCTGCACTTTATGCGTTCTTGGTCATCACTGATAAGCTTGTGGTTGACCTTCTATAAGGTCAACGACTTACCAATCCTCTATACTTTATGTCACTTTTCTCATGAAGGCTATCCTCCTTGGGGTACTCTACCTCAACTCCGTTATCTCCTTCCACGTTCCGTGCTTTCCTCCTTTCCATAACGTCACCAAACTCTTTTAGGCTTCACGTTCCGTATAACCCGCCTTCATAGGCTTAACCGCACCTCAAAACATCTTGTAAGCATGTCTTCTCAAAAAGCTTCAACATTATTCAGCAACTGCTCGCGTATCACTTGGGCGTCGTCTTAAGTATTTTCATAAATAAAGCTCCTTGTTACGTCCCTCCTCTTCTTGGGATCACGTCTACTCACACTTCTATCTCCTTGGTGTTTCTTAGTCTTATCATCATAATGAAAATCGGGCAACCCCACGTGAATCCTTGCCACACCATTCTTCTCAAAACCCTCGTAATTTTGACTATTCACTTAATGGTACCATGTAAGCTTACTTACGGTGTCCTTCATCTTTCGCACCGGTTCGCTCACTCTTCATATCTTGACTAAGAAGATTAGGAGCATCTAAAAGAAGCTTTACTTCTCATAATGGAACACCGTCTCTAACCTTGTGGGAATGCACCCATCTCCTCCTTGATTCGCGTCTTTAGTTGTCCCCGTATCTTCTTGAAGAACTTATATACGTTATCTCCATTGGTCCCGTCGTCTGCCCAATTTGTGACTTCTTTGGTAACCACTTCCACATCTTCATGTTACTCATTTTTCTTGTATGGTCTCCGTTCCGCTTTCTCTTAAGCTTTCTCGTGTTGTTCTTTTACTTGGTTGTCCTTCGTTTACACCATCTCCAATCCTCCTCTTCGACATCCTTTAAAAGGAATTTGAGCACGCCATGGTGTTCGTTAGCACGAAATGCCCAAATCGATCCTTGAGTGTACTCCTCCACATATGAACGATATCCCAAGCCACATCATCGTATTAAAGGTGATGACATCATATAATCATCTTAGCTCAAAGGTCCCTGAACTTCATATACTACTATATATATATATGAATATGTATTCATAACTAG
This sequence comes from Fagopyrum homotropicum, assembly GCA_033239125.1. Lineage (NCBI taxonomy): Eukaryota > Viridiplantae > Streptophyta > Magnoliopsida > Caryophyllales > Polygonaceae > Fagopyrum > Fagopyrum homotropicum. Next base: position 118,535,699 of record BSWB01000003.1, read on the forward strand.
ATAAGTCCTATGTCCATATCACTACCAATATAACACATCCGGCATTCCATCATAACCATACAAGGTCTAAAACATATAATCGTCCACATATACAACTATACGCATAAATCATGTCCATCATGCAACTACAATCCACGAAGATACACATCAATTTCATCATGCATAACTACAAACCTCATATCCATATCTATATATACATATATATACATATCAAAATCCAATAAACTAAGCTGCCGAGATCCGCAGAAGGAGTGGTGGTTCGTACATTCTACCCCGACTCATGCATGTGATTTTGAAAATGAAAACTTAGAACCCGTGGGGTTCTTTTTATTCCTTATTTGGCCTTTAGAAGATTGCGAGTGCCATTGTTGTCAACCTAGGGCTCTGATACCACTTTGTAACATCCCGAATCCGCAGGACTCGGGAATGCAACGGGCGAGACCTCACATTGGGTTCTGACCCTTAGCCTGACAACAATTTCACCGGATCTTGCAACAAGACGCAAATAAAGGCCAAAACAAAAGTACATTTTTATGCGATGTAAAGAAACCTGGAAGCATACAAACAAAAGACTTTAGCCGATAAACAACACCAAAGACCAACGCCACACACGTGACATACAATATACATGAACCATATACAAACTCGACTCCAACCAAAACCCACTCCTAAAATGTACGGAACCCCGGCTGCCCACTCTTCCGGATCTCTCGGACGCATTCCTAACATGCAAGGCAATCAACAACAATCAATATAAAACCGTTAGCTCATATTCTGGGCATTAGAATCAATGGGAAAAGCACAAACACACATACATCAACATAACACATAACATGCTCAAAACACACAAGTCCAGTAATTATCTTTCTATTATTAGGTCATATCCCGTTCTAATTCAACTTCTTTTGTGACACGAGAATCTCCTGAAACTCGCCTCGGTTCCCACTTACCGGCATGGAATGGTACTGATGCATATGTTACGCTAAGATTGTGATGCGCAATTGGGTTTTAAATTTATACTCGTTATATTTCTCCTAACTCCTAGCGAACCCGCAGTGTACGGGACGTTCGTAGTAGGGATAGTATTCCGAGGTCGAACACAAAGACTAAGGTGAGATTGATTCAATTTATGATTAAGTCTAGTGAAAATCTAAGTCAAGAAAAGGGGAAGAAATAAGGAAGCGAAAATCTCAAATGTTTTTGGTTGATTTTCGATGATCAATTAAAGATCACAATTCATGCAAGTGTTTAATCAACTACACTATGGATCAACGCAAATAAACAAACTAAACAAGATATAGATCAAAAAGAGAAAAGACGGATTCTAGGGATTAGAAGTTCCGGTTATGGCATAGAACTCAAGCTATCTATTCATTCCTTGGATTGACTATGTTGGGGTTAAGTGTTTCTATGATTGGGATCAATCACCGGGTAAGTCTCATGATCCGCTAGTCCATTCCCTAGGTCTTATTACCAGGTAAGTCTCTAAGAAACTAAGGGACGGAATTCTACTCAAACCGAATTATAACCTAAAGATCCAACCTATCCTTACCGGGTAAGTCTCGGAAGGGTCAGTTTTAAGCTACCATCCAGCACACTTAATCCAATGGCGGCTTACTAGGCTCACCACTACCTAAGGTTTGTTATCTTTGGAATCCAAGGGTTAGGATTACCGGGTAAGTCTCTCCTAACACTTAGATGCTAACACTAGGTCACCCTAGGATAGATTTAACTCAACAAACACCTAGGATTTCAACATTCTAACAATCTAAGATTAGATCCCTCGAACCAGGAAAATCACGGTTTGTTCTACCTAAACCACGGCCGTGGTTTGTCAAGATCTGCCGTGATTCCTAACAGAGGATACGTTCAAACATACAAGTCATCCAAGGATAAATCTAAGTTCATCCTATCATAGCCCTAGCCATAACCATCCTTTCCTCACCCTAGAACCACATCAATTTAGCCTACAACATTCATAATGGAAATCGAAACAAACAAACATAAAATCATATCATCCGTTTGCAAGAAAATGAAAGAAAGAGATGAACAAGAGAACTAGAATTGAACCAAGCTGAAAATAGAATTTGGGAGAATTACAATCCTTCCAAAAGAAGGTTCAAATGGTTCTTACAACTAGAAAATAGAATCCGGAAATCTAGCAACTATGGCAATATTGTGTGTTCTTCTTCTTCCCTTCAATGGAGCTCTTCTTCTTCCTTTTTGACACTTTCCTTCCTAGAAAATCTTCTTCTTAAGAGGATATTTTTGTTAGAGAGAAATGGGAAATGGATGAGCTGCTCCAAGATGCCCCCAGCTGCCCTCAACAACCCATGAAGGACCACTTTTATAACAATCTTGCATGAGCTGGCCATGAGAGTCGTGGCACAGCTGTCACGAGAATCTGGCAAAATCCACGGTCGATTCCACGGCCGTGGTTCGTCAGAGAACCGTGATTCTATGCAGAAACTTCGCCTTGGATCATTAAGCTGTGATTTGGTGCATGGCTAGTGTTGGTAAGGCTCCATGAGTCCTCCTCAGCCCTTGGCTTGTGTCCTAATGAGTCCGAGGGTGTGTCATCTAAATGAACGATCCTCAAACGCATCGTTTTAGCTCCTAAACTTCCCGAAATACCTACAAAACGCGCACAAGTCCGTGTAGACGTCTATCTCGACAAAATACGTGAATTGGGTGCAAAACGCCTTGAACTAATGCTAGACCATGCATGAATGAGCGAGAATTCTATCTAAATAAACACCTAAAACTATGTTATAAATCGTGTTATCAAAATACCCCATACTTAAGGTTTGCTCGTCCCCGAGCAAATTCCCAACTATAGACTAAGAGATGACATGATTTATGTATGCAGAAAAATGGCAAAATCTTTTTGGGTTTTGTGCTTCTACTATTGGATCACCTTCATAGTCATGATCAATGGCAATTGGATAAGCAATTATGTATCAAACAATAAAGGCATGGAAAGACAATTGTACTTAACTCAAAAGCATGCATGAAATGTGAGGATGAAGAGGTCAAGAAGATCAAGAGTCTATCCAATCTAGATTACTAAGTCTTACAAACATGCAAGTAGGTCATAAGGGCTTGTGACATAAAAGGCTAAGAAACGTTGTAATTGGGCAGGGAATTCTCTAGGTTATGTGATGCTAATCCGGGAATGGAACTAACTCCACATCCTTGTCCTCGATCAACTTCCCCCAAGTGTATATTTTTCCCTATCTTGCTTTCTTTTCTTTTTCTTTAACTCATTTTTGAGACAATGGCATTGGTGTACAATAGCCGAAACCTCGGTGATTAGCCATCCTCGGGCTTTTTCTCTTTTTCGAGGTGCATCCACACCGGGCACACATACCAAAGCTCGTTAGGGCTATTGGTTCATTTGACTTTGGCAAGGCACCAACACCCGATTATGTGAAGTGTACCGAGTTACTTGTCATTTAAACCAACGCCCCCAAACCTATATTTTGGCTACACTTCCACAATAATTTCAGCATTTCATTCACGACATTCTTTTCATTACATCTTCACCCCGCACTTGCTTTTCACACACTTCATCACACTAGCATGCTCCTATTCCCGGATGGGTTTAAAGGAGGTCAATTTTATATCAATTGAGGTGCTCAAGCAATCATGATCAAGATGAGAAGTAGAGAAAGATGAAATGCCTCATTCATTCCTAGATGGTATGCAAGAACTATCATGTAATTTCGACTTTCAATACTCAATCCATTCTAGGCAATCATCATGATCACAAGTCATTCATAGAATTTAAGAGAAGTAGTTCAAGTCCACATATGCATTTATCAATTCAACACATAAGGTCATCCATAGCCAATCACAAGACAAGTTTCATCATTAGGATGATATCCAAGCCTAGAAAGCACAAAAATTTTTAAATTTTCTGATTTTTATGGGATTTTCGTTTTAAGTATGTACAATACAGGACATGTAAAGATTTTAAACTATTCTAGATGCTCATCATGCAAAGGATCATGCAAACCCCACCCCATACTTAGAAACACATTGTCCCCAATGTGTAAATGAAGTAGAGAGAGTGAAAGAAGATTCTCACAATGTAAAAGTGTTTCCTATGGTATTTGGGAGTTCTCAAGTGAATTGATGTTGGATGATCCTTTCAACCATGGTAGAGAGCTCTAAGCATCCTTCAAAGCTTCGGAACCCGCGCTAGGCACCGCTAGCCGTCCAAGTTCCGCGTCCGCTCCACCCATAATTGGTGAGGGTTTCATCATCATCATTTTTATGCCAAGAAAGGCCTCCAATGCTACTAATGCTCTAGCACACACACGAAGTAGACAAAACACACACAAAGATAGAAAAATCTAAAAACTAAAACAAGAAAAATGTTACCAATGGGTTGCCTCCCACCAAGCGCTTCTTTAAGGTCATTAGCTTGACCAAACTCGGGGGTGTCTATTCAAGGTGAAGTGGCGCAATCATGTCCACCGGAGCTCCCGGAATATACTTCTTCAAGCGGTGCCCATTCACTTTGAAATTCTTACAATGCTCCCCTCCTATCTCAATAGCTCCATGGGGAAAGATCTTCTTCACCACATATGGCCCGGTCCATCTTGATTTGAGCTTTCCGGGAAAGAGCCTTAGCCTTGAGTTGAAGAGAAGGACAAGATCTCCTTCACTCAACTCCTTTGGAATGATCCTCTTGTCATGCCATCTTTTGGTTCTCTCTTTGTAGATCCGGGCATTCTCATAAGCTTCCAACCGGATCTCCTCAAGGGCATTGATATCAAGCAACCTCTTTTCTCCCGCTTCCTTGAGGTCAAAATTTAGCCACTTAATGGCCCAATAAGCTCTATGCTCCATTTCCACCGGAAGATGGCAAGACTTGCCATAGACCAACTTGTAGGGAGTGGTTCCAATTGGTGTTTTGAAGGCGGTTCTATATGCCCATAGTGCGTCATTGAGCTTCATAGCCCAATCCTTCCTTGTCCTAGACACCGTCTTCTCGAGGATGGCCTTGATCTCTCGGTTGGAGATCTCCACTTGACCACTAGTTTGGGGATGGTAAGGTGTTGCCACCTTATGAGTCACTCCATACTTGGCCAAAAGCGCTCCAAAGTTCCTATTTGTGAAGTGCTTCCCTCCATCACTAATGATTACCCTTGGTGTTCCAAACCTAGGGAAAATCACCCGGTTGAAGAATCGCACTACTACCTTGGCATCATTTGTAGGGGAGGCGATTGCCTCTACCCATCTCGACACATAATCCACCGCCAATAGGATGAAGAGATTGCCACATGAAGAAGGGAATGGTCCCATGAAGTCCACACCCCACACATCAAATATTTCGACTTCTTGGATGTTGTTCAAGGGCATCTCATTCCTTCTTGAGATGTTGCCCGTTCTTTGGCAAGCATCACATGCCGCTACAAAACCTTGCACATCTCTAAACAAGTTAGGCCAATAAAAACCGGATTGCAATACCTTTGCACACGTTTTGTGTGAGCTAGCATGGCCTCCGCATGGTAAGGAGTGACAATGCCGGATCACACTCTCCACTTCATCCTCCGGTATGCATCTTCTAAACATCCCATCCGGGCCTTTCTTGAACAAGAGTGGCTCACACCAATAGTAATGCCTTACATCGTTAAAGAACTTCTTTCTTTGTGCATATGTCAATCCGGGAGGCACTTCCTCACACACTAAGTAGTTCACAATGTCGGCATACCATGGCTCATTTCCTCTAGACACTTGGAACAAGCATTCCTCCATCATTTGCAATTGCTCATCTCGGAATGAGTCATCAATTGGAATGTCATCTCTTCCAAGCTCTAATGGAGGCAATCTACTAAGGTGATCCGCCACGGAGTTCTCGGATCCCTTCTTATCTCGTATTTCCAAATCAAACTCTTGAAGAAGAAGGATCCACCGAATTAACCTTGGTTTGGCATCCTTCTTTGTAAGTAGATAACGGATCGCCGCATGATCCGTATAAACTATGACCTTCGCTCCAACAAGGTATGAGCGGAACTTCTCAAATGCGTACACCACCGCTAGCAACTCCTTCTCGGTAGTAGCATAATTGAGTTGGGCATCATCTAGCGTCTTGCTAGCATAATAAATAGCTTGAGTACGCCCTTCTTTCCTTTGCCCTAAAACGGCCCCAACAGCCACATCGCTTGCATCGCACATGATCTCAAATGGTAGACTCCAATCCGGAGGTTGCATTATAGGTGCGGAGATCAAGGCGTTCTTCAACCTACAAAAAGCTTCAAGACAATCCTTGGAAAAGACAAAATCAACATCCTTCATTAGTAGGTTAGTGAGAGGCTTAGAAATTTTAGAGAAGTCTTGAATAAACCTCCGGTAGAAACCGGCATGCCCTAAGAAACTCCTTACCCCCTTTACCGAGGTAGGTGGTGGCAACTTCTCTATTGTTTCAATTTTGGCCCTATCAACCTCAATGCCACGGTTAGACACCAAGTGTCCTAACACAATGCCTTCACTTACCATGAAGTGGCATTTTTCCCAATTCAAGACAAGATTTGTCTCCTCACATCTTTGCAATACTAATGACAGGTTAGCCAAGCAATTATCAAAGGAAGAACCATAAACAGAGAAATCATCCATAAACACTTCCCTGATATTTTCTATGTATTCCGAAAAGATAGCCATCACACACCTTTGGAAGGTGGCGGCTGCATTACACAACCCAAATGGCATTCTTCTATATGCAAAATTACCCCACGGACATGTAAAGGTTGTTTTCTCTTGGTCATCGGGGTGGATAGGGATTCGGAAGAACCCACTATACCCATCTAAATAGCAAAAATGAGAGTGTTGAGCTAACCTTTCTAGCATTTGGTCAATGAAGGGGAGAGGGAAGTGATCCTTCCTAGAGGCCATGTTTAACTTCCTATAGTCAATGCACATTCTCCACCCTGTAACCGTCCTAGTCGGGATTAGTTCATTGTTCTCATTAGTCACTATAGTCATCCCACCCTTTTTAGGAACTACATGAACAGGACTAACCCACTTACTATCCGAGATAGGGTAGATAATTCCCGCATCTAGCAATTTGATGATTTCCTTTTTGACTACCTCTTTCATTATAGGATTCAATCTCCTTTGATGTTCAATAGAGGGTTTGTGGTTATCTTCCATTATTATCTTATGCATGCACAAAGATGGCTTAATGCCAACCAAATCATCGATAGTATAACCAATGGCTTTCCTATGCAATCTCAGTTCATGCAACAACTTAGCAAGTTCATCATCACTCAAGCATGCATTAACAATCACAGGATATGTAGAATTATCACCAAGAAATGCATACTTTAAATGAGAGGGGAGGGGTTTGAGTTCAAGCGAGGGAGGACCTTTGTTGGTTGAAGACGATCCAAATAAAGTTGGATGAGATGAATCCGAAACAAATGAAGATCCTCCAAGGCTCTTAGAAGCTTGATAACCATCAAGGGCTGATCCAGGGAAAACCACGGCTGGAAGTACGGTCTGCTCATCTTCCACGGCCGTGGTTCTTGCTAAGCTTGCTTCCCGGAGTTGTCCAGAAAGTTTGACGGCCGTGGAGTGCAAATCTCAGCCGTGGTTCTGGCAGCTGTTCAACACTTCCTCGTGGCTTCCAAATCCAACTCTTGGTTCCTCTTCCAACGCTTCTAAGGCTTTGATCTCTTCATTGCAAGCCTCCTCAACACCTTCTTCCATCATGCTTAAGGTGAGAACCTTCTCCAAGGGATCTTTGATTAAGATCGAGCTCACAACTTCCCTAGATTCTTCATGCTCGATTATGTTGAAGACATCCTCATCAAGGGCTGGCCCTTTCATCATTGTGGATAACTTGAACTTGATGTTCTCTTCTCCAATGTTGAAGGAGAGAGTCCCGTTCTTGCAATCTACTAGGCATCTGGAGGTGGCTAGGAAAGGTCTTCCTAAGATGATGGGAACCGGGTAATCCGCCGGAATGTCCAAGACGACAAAGTCAATCGGCACATAGAATCCTCCTAGTTGCACCGGAATGTCCTCTAGAATCCGAACCGGATGGGTGATAGAACGATCCGCCATATAGAGGGTCATCTTGACCGGCTTTGGCTCTCCTAGCCCGACCTTGTTGCAAAGTGCAAGCAGTATGATGCTTACACTCGCTCCAAGATCACAAAGGGCCTCGTACTTCACAGCTCCCACTCCTATTGGGATGCAAAAAGAGCCCGGATCCCTTAGCTTGGGAGGCATCTCTTCCTTCATGGTTTGGATCAATTCCGAGGATCTCTTGGTCATTCTTATCTCCCCATACTCCTCCAACTTCCTTTTGTTGGAGAGTATCTCCTTCAAAAACTTGCCATATGCCGGCATTCCTAAAATGGCATCCATGAACGGAATGTTAATATGTAATTTGGACATTAGTTCAAGGAACTTACCAAAATGATTGTCCAAACGAGCTCTTGCTCTTGATTGTGGGAATGGTAGTGGTGGCTTGTATGGAGGCGGTGCCACATAGGTTGGCTCTACATCCTTGCTCTTGCCTCCATCTTCTTGCTTTCTTCCCTCTTCTACCATTACTTGCTTTCCCTTAGCTTGGTCCTTGGGCAAAGGATCCTTCATACTCAACCCACTCCTTGTTGTGATAGCCAACACTTGGCCTCTTGGGTTGTCTTCGGTTCTTCCGGGAAGCTTTCCAGGGTCTCTATGGGCTTCACCCGCCTTTTGGAACACTTGTGCTTCCAAGACCTTTTGAGCCTTAGAGATTGAAGTCACGGTGCTCTCAAGTCCACTCAACCTTCCTAGCAATTGCTCAAACATAACTTCGGTCCTATCCTTTGAAGGTTGAGAAAAACCGGGTGGAGGTTCTTGTGAAGCTCTTTGTGGTGGAGTTGTGCTTGTGGAAGCGGGAGGGTTCAAGGCTCCATCCGGGTTAGAGTAAGAAAATCCGGGATGGTTGTGGTTGGGCCGGTAATTGTTGAATTGCCGGTTGTTGTTGAAATTCCTTGGGTCTTGGTAATTGTTGAAGTTGCCCCTTCCCATATAATTCAAATCCTCCTCCTTGGAAGACAAGTTAGCTTGTGGAAGCACTTGAGGAGTTGCTTGGCTCTTCAAGGTTGTAGTACACAACTCTCTCAAGGATTTCAACTCGTTGTTGATGGCGTCAAGCTTGAAATTGCTCATGGTGACTTCGCTCACCTCATATGCTCCCGCCTTTCTTCCTTCACTCTTCCTATGAGAGTACTTCTCAATCACTAGAGTTTGCTTCTCCACAAACTCCCAAGCATCATCTACATGTTTCTCCATAAATGTCCCACCGGAAAGAGATTGAAGCTTGAATTGGCTATCTTCATCAAGTCCTTTGAAGTAGATCTCCAATAGCTCAATTTTCGGTATGTCATGGTGTGGACAATCTAGGAGAAGATCTTTGAACCTCTCCCAAGACTTGAACAAACTTTCTCTATCCCTCATCACGAAGGCATTGATCTTCCCTCTCAATTCGGTAGTCTTGGAAGGTGGGAAGAACTTGGTCAAGAACTCGGTTGTCATCTCCTCCCAAGTACCAACTCGCCCTTGTGGAATAGATTGATACCAAGCCAAGGCTTTATCCTTAAGAGAGAAGGAAAAAGCCCTAAGCTTATGGTTGTTGCTCTCCAATCTTGGCGGTCTAAGAGTCTCCATCAAGATCTCATAATTCATCAAGTGTTGATGAGGAGACTCTCCTTCCATCCCTCCAAATTGATTATGCCGGATCATTTGTAGAACTTGAGGGTGGAGCTCATAGTTGTGGGTTGCGGGATCTCCTAAGTTCACACCCGGTCGGTGTGCTCTCTGTGCCGGATCCATACGTCTCCCTAGGGTTTGTGGCTCCTCAATAGCAATGGGAACAACCCTAACATTAGCCGCCGGCTGCGGTTGTGGTGGAGGAGGTGGAGGTTGTCGGCAATTAAGCTCTCCTTGAACAAGGGCTTGCCTAATCTCCTCAATCTCCCTCCTAGTTTCCTCTTGCCTCTCATTGGCAAGTCTCCTTTCTTCCTCCAAGAGCTCATCTCTTAGCTTTATTTGCTCTAAGGCTTCATCCAATTCAGCTTGGAGGTTTCTTCCGGCCATCTCTTTCTCTTTTCGGATGTTCTTGGATCTAGATCGAAGGGTTTTCTCCGGTTCGGGATCGAATGGAGCTAAATCCTTGCCACGAGATCTTCGCATACACCTAAAGAGTAATAGATGTCCTGAAAAGCAAAGACACAAACCAAAAAGAGATCAAAAGCAACAAGAAAGATCTACACTAGAAACAATCACAAAATAGACTCAATCTAGACCTAGTCCCCGGCAACGGCGCCAAAAACCTGTTACGCTAAGATTGTGATGCGCAATTGGGTTTTAAATTTATACTCGTTATATTTCTCCTAACTCCTAGCGAACCCGCAGTGTACGGGACGTTCGTAGTAGGGATAGTATTCCGAGGTCGAACACAAAGACTAAGGTGAGATTGATTCAATTTATGATTAAGTCTAGTGAAAATCTAAGTCAAGAAAAGGGGAAGAAATAAGGAAGCGAAAATCTCAAATGTTTTTGGTTGATTTTCGATGATCAATTAAAGATCACAATTCATGCAAGTGTTTAATCAACTAAACTATGGATCAACGCAAATAAACAAACTAAACAAGATATAGATCAAAAAGAGAAAAGACGGATTCTAGGGATTAGAAGTTCCGGTTATGGCATAGAACTCAAGCTATCTATTCATTCCTTGGATTGACTATGTTGGGGTTAAGTGTTTCTATGATTGGGATCAATCACCGGGTAAGTCTCATGATCCGCTAGTCCATTCCCTAGGTCTTATTACCGGGTAAGTCTCTAAGAAACTAAGGGACGGAATTCTACTCAAACCGAATTATAACCTAAAGATCCAACCTATCCTTACCGGGTAAGTCTCGGAAGGGTTAGTTTTAAGCTACCATCCAGCACACTTAATCCAATGGCGGCTTACTAGGCTCACCACTACCTAAGGTTTGTTATCTTTGGAATCCAAGGGTTAGGATTACCGGGTAAGTCTCTCCTAATACTTAGATGCTAACACTAGGTCACCCTAGGATAGATTTAACTCAACAAACACCTAGGATTTCAACATTCTAACAATCTAAGATTAGATCCCTCGAACCAGGAAAATCACGGTTTGTTCTACCTAAACCACGGCCGTGGTTTGTCAAGATCTGGCCGTGATTCCTAACATAGGATACGTTCAAACATACAAGTCATCCAAGGATAAATCTAAGTTCATCCTATCATAGCCCTAGCCATAACCATCCTTTCCTCACCCTAGAACCACATCAATTTAGCCTACAACATTCATAATGGAAATCGAAACAAACAAACAAACATAAAATCATATCATCCGTTTGCAAGAAAATGAAAGAAAGAGATGAACAAGAGAACTAGAATTGAACCAAGCTGAAAATAGAATTTGGGAGACTTACAATCCTTCCAAAAGAAGGTTCAAATGGTTCTTACAACTAGAAAATAGAATCCGGAAATCTAGCAACTATGGCAATGTTGTGTGTTCTTCTTCTTCCCTTCAATGGAGCTCTTCTTCTTTCTTTTTGACACTTTCCTTCCTAGAAAATCTTCTTCTTAAGAGGATATTTTTGTTAGAGAGAAATGGGAAATGGATGAGCTGCTCCAAGATGCCCCCAGCTGCCCTCAACAACCCATGAAGGACCACTTTTATAACAATCTTGCATGAGCTGGCCATGAGAGTCGTGGCACAGCTGTCACGAGAATCTGGCAAAATCCACGGTCGATTCCACGGCCGTGGTTCGTCAGAGAACCGTGATTCTATGCAGAAACTTCGCCTTGGATCATTAAGTTGTGATTTGGTGCATGGCTAGTGTTGGTAAGGCTCCATGAGTCCTCCTCAACCCTTGGCTTGTGTCCTAATGAGTCCGAGGGTGTGTCATCTAAATGAACGATCCTCAAACGCATCGTTTTAGCTCCTAAACTTCCCGAAATACCTACAAAACGCGCACAAGTCTGTGTAGACGTCTATCTCGACCAAATACGTGAATTGGGTGCAAAACGTCTTGAACTAATGCTAGACCATGCATGAATGAGCGAGAATTCTATCTAAATGAACACCTAAAACTATGTTATAAATCGTGTTATCAAAATACCCCATACTTAAGGTTTGCTCGTCCCCGAGCAAATTCCCAACTATAGACTAAGAGATGACATGATTTATGTATACAGAAAAATGGCAAAATCTTTTTGGGTTTTGTGCTTCTACTATTGGATCACCTTCATAGTCATGATCAATGGCAATTGGATAAGCAATTATGTATCAAACAATAAAGGCATGGAAAGACAATTGTACTTAACTCAAAAGCATGCATGAAATGTGAGGATGAAGAGGTCAAGAAGATCAAGAGTCTATCCAATCTAGATTACTTAGTCTTACAAACATGCAAGTAGGTCATAAGGGCTTGTGACATAAAAGGCTAAGAAACGTTGTAATTGGGCGGGGAATTCTCTAGGTTATGTGATGCTAATCCGGGAATGGAACTAACTCCACATCCTTGTCCTCGATCAACTTCCCCCAAGTGTATATTTTTCCCTATCTTGCTTTCTTTTCTTTTTCTTTAACTCATTTTTGAGACAATGGCATTGGTGTACAATAGCCGAAACCTCGGTGATTAGCCATCCTCGGGCTTTTTCTCTTTTTCGAGGTGCATCCACACCGGGCACACATACCAAAGCTCGTTAGGGCTATTGGTTCATTTGACTTTGGCAAGGCACCAACACCCGATTATGTGAAGTGTACCGAGTTACTTGTCATTTAAACCAACGCTCCCAAACCTATATTTTGGCTACACTTCCACAATAATTTCAGCATTTCATTCACGACATTCTTTTCATTACATCTTCACCCCTCACTTGCTTTTCACACACTTCATCACACTAGCATGCTCCTATTCCCGGATGGGTTTAAAGGAGGTCCATTTTATATCAATTGAGGTGCTCAAGCAATCATGATCAAGATGAGAAGTAGAGAAAGATGAAATGCCTCACTCATTCCTAGATGGTATGCAAGAAGTATCATGTAATTTCGACTTTCAATACTCAATCCATTCTAGGCAATCATCATGATCACAAGTCATTCATAGAATTTAAGAGAAGTAGTTCAAGTCCACATATGCATTTATCAATTCAACACATAAGGCCATCCATAGCCAATCACAAGACAAGTTTCATCATTAGGATCATATCCAAGCCTAGAAAGCACAAAAATTTTTAAATTTTCTGATTTTTATGGGATTTTCGTTTTAAGTATGTACAATGTAGGACATGTAAAGATTTTAAACTATTCTAGATGCTCATCATGCAAAGGATCATGCAAACCCCACCCCATACTTAGAAACACATTGTCCCCAATGTGTAAATGAAGTAGAGAGAGTGAAAGAAGGTTCTCACAATGTAAAAGTGTTTGCTATGGTATTTGGGAGTTCTCAAGTGAATTGATGTTGGATGATCCTTTCAACCATGGTAGAGAGCTCTAAGCATCCTTCAAAGCTTCAGAACCCGCGCTAGGCACCGCTAGCCGTCCAAGTTCCGCGTCCGCTCCACCCATAATTGGTGAGGGTTTCATCATCATCATTTTTATGCCAAGAAAGGCCTCCAATGCTACTAATGCTCTAGCACACACACGAAGTAGACAAAACACACACAAAGATAGAAAAATCTAAAAACTAAAACAAGAAAAATGTTACCAATGGGTTGCCTCCCACCAATCGCTTCTTTAAGGTCATTAGCTTGACCAAACTCGGGGGCGTCTATTCAAGGTGAAGTGGCGCAATCATGTCCACCGGAGCTCCCGGATTATACTTCTTCAAGCGGTGCCCATTCACTTTGAAATTCTCACAATGCTCCCCTCCTATCTCAATAGCTCCATGGGGAAAGATCTTCTTCACCACATATGGCCCGGTCCATCTTGATTTGAGCTTTCCGGGAAAGAGCCTTAGCCTTGAGTTGAAGAGAAGGACAAGATCTCCTTCACTCAACTCCTTTGGAATGATCCTCTTGTCATGCCATCTTTTGGTTCTCTCTTTGTAGATCCGGGCATTCTCATAAGCTTCCAACCGGATCTCCTCAAGGGCATTGATATCAAGCAACCTCTTTTCTCCCGCTTCCTTGAGGTCAAAATTTAGCCACTTAATGGCCCAATAAGCTCTATGCTCCATTTCCACCGGAAGATGGCAAGACTTGCCATAGACCAACTTGTAGGGAGTGGTTCCAATTGGTGTTTTGAAGGCGGTTCTATATGCCCATAGTGCGTCATTGAGCTTCATAGCCCAATCCTTCCTTGTCCTAGACACCGTCTTCTCGAGGATGGCCTTGATCTCTCGGTTGGAGATCTCCAATTGACCACTAGTTTGGGGATGGTAAGGTGTTGCCACCTTATGAGTCACTCCATACTTGGCCAAAAGCGCTCCAAAGTTCCTATTTGTGAAGTGCTTCCCTCCATCACTAATGATTACCCTTGGTGTTCCAAACCTAGGGAAAATCACCCGGTTGAAGAATCGCACTACTACCTTGGCATCATTTGTAGGGGAGGCGATTGCCTCTACCTATCTCGACACATAATCCACCGCCAATAGGATGAAGAGATTGCCACATGAAGAAGGGAATGGTCCCATGAAGTCCACACCCCACACATCAAATATTTCGACTTCTTGGATGTTGTTCAAGGGCATCTCATTCCTTCTTGAGATGTTGCCCGTTCTTTGGCAAGCATCACAAGCCGCTACAAAACCTTGCACATCTCTAAACAAGTTAGGCCAATAAAAACCGGATTGCAATACCTTTGCACACGTTTTGTGTGAGCTAGCATGGCCTCCGCATGGTAAGGAGTGACAATGCCGGATCACACTCTCCACTTCATCCTCCGGTATGCATCTTCTAAACATCCCATCCGGGCCTTTCTTGAACAAGAGTGGCTCACTCCAATAGTAATGCCTTACATCGTTGAAGAACTTCTTTCTTTGTGCATATGTCAATCCGGGAGGCACTTCCTCACACACTAAGTAGTTCACAATGTCGGCATACCATGGCTCATTTCCTCTAGACACTTGGAACAAGCATTCCTCCACATTTGCAATTGCTCATCTCGGAATGAGTCATCAATTGGAATGTCATCTCTTCCAAGCTCTAATGGAGGCAATCTACTAAGGTGATCCGCCACGGAGTTCTCGGATCCCTTCTTATCTCGTATTTCCAAATCAAACTCTTGAAGAAGAAGGATCCACCGAATTAACCTTGGTTTGGCATCCTTCTTTGTAAGTAGATAACGGATCGCCGCATGATCCGTATAAACTATGACCTTCGCTCCAACAAGGTATGAGCGGAACTTCTCAAATGCGTACACCACCGCTAGCAACTCCTTCTCGGTGGTAGCATAATTGAGTTGGGCATCATCTAGCGTCTTGCTAGCATAATAAATAGCATGAGTACGCCCTTCTTTCCTTTGCCCTAAAACGGCCCCAACGGCCACATCGCTTGCATCGCACATGATCTCAAATGGTAGACTCCAATCCGGAGGTTGCATTATAGGTGCGGAGATCAAGGCGTTCTTCAACCTACAAAAAGCTTCAAGACAATCCTTGGAAAAGACAAAATCAACATCCTTCATTAGTAGGTTAGTGAGAGGCTTAGAAATTTTAGAGAAGTCTTGAATAAACCTCCGGTAGAAACCGGCATGCCCTAAGAAACTCCTTACCCCCTTTACCGAGGTAGGTGGCGGCAACTTCTCTATTGTTTCAATTTTGGCCCTATCAACCTCAATGCCACGGTTAGACACCAAGTGTCCTAACACAATGCCTTCACTTACCATGAAGTGGCATTTTTCCCAATTCAAGACAAGATTTGTCTCCTCACATCTTTGCAATACTAATGACACGTTAGCCAAGCAATTATCAAAGGAAGAACCATAAACAGAGAAATCATCCATAAACACTTCCATGATATTTTCTATGTATTCCGAAAAGGTAGCCATCATACACCTTTGGAAGGTGGCGGGTGCATTACACAACCCAAATGGCATTCTCCTATATGCAAAAGTACCCCACGGACATGTAAAGGTTGTTTTCTCTTGGTCATCGGGGTGGATAGGGATTTGGAAGAACCCACTATACCCATCTAAATAGCAAAAATGAGAGTGTTGAGCTAACCTTTCTAGCATTTGGTCAATGAAGGGGAGAGGGAAGTGATCCTTCCTAGAGGCCATGTTTAACTTCCTATAGTCAATGCACATTCTCCACCCCGTAACCGTCCTAGTCGGGATTAGTTCATTGTTCTCATTAGTCACTACAGTCATCCCACCCTTTTTAGGAACTACATGAACGGGACTAACCCACTTACTATCCGAGATAGGGTAGATAATTCCCGCATCTAGCAATTTGATGATTTCCTTTTTTACTACCTCTTTCATTATAGGATTCAATCTCCTTTGATGTTCAATAGAGGGTTTGTGGTTATCTTCCATCATTATCTTATGCATGCACAAAGATGGCTTAATGCCAACCAAATCATCGATAGTATAACCAATGGCTTTCCTATGCAATCTCAGTTCATGCAACAACTTAGCAAGTTCATCATCACTCAAGCATGCATTAACAATCACAGGATATGTAGAATTATCACCAAGAAATGCATACTTAAATGAGAGGGGAGGGGTTTGAGTTCAAGCGAGGGAGGACCTTTGTTGGTTGAAGACAATCCAAATAAAGTTGGATGAGATGAATCCGAAATAAATGAAGATCCTCCAAGGCTCTTAGAAGCTTGATAACCATCAAGGGCTGATCCAGGGAAAACCACGGCTGGAAGTACGGTCTGCTCATCTTCCACGGCCGTGGTTCTTGCTAAGCTTGCTTCCCGGAGTTGTCCAGAAAGTTTGACGGCCGTGGAGTGCAAATCTCGGCCGTGGTTCTGGCAGTTGTTCAACACTTCCTCGTGGCTTCCAAATCCAACTCTTGGTTCCTCTTCCAACGCTTGTAAGGCTTTGATCTCTTCATTGCAAGCCTCCTCAACACCTTCTTCCATCATGCTTAAGGTGAGAACCTTCTCCAAGGGATCTTTGATTAAGATCGAGCTCACAACTTCCCTAGATTCTTCATGCTCGATTATGTTGAAGACATCCTCATCAAGGGCTGGCCCTTTCATCATTGTGGATAACTTGAACTTGATGTTCTCTTCTCCAATGTTGAAGGAGAGAGTCCCGTTCTTGCAATCTACTTGGCATCCGGAGGTGGCTAGGAAAGGTCTTCCTAAGATGATGGGAACTGGGTAATCCGCCGGAATGTCCAAGACGACAAAGTCAATCGGCACATAGAATCCTCCTAGTTGCACCGGAATGTCCTCTAGAATCCCAACCGGATGGGTGATAGAACGATCCGCCATATAGAGGGTCATCTTGACCGGCTTTGGCTCTCCTAGCCCGACCTTGTTGCAAAGTGCAAGCGGTATGATGCTTACACTTGCTCCAAGATCACAAAGGGCCTCGTACTTCACATCTCCCACTCCTATTGGGACGCAAAAAGAGCCCGGATCCCTTAGCTTGGGAGGCATCTCTTCCTTCATGGTTTGGATCAATTCCGAGGATCTCTTGGTCATTCTTATCTCCCCATACTCCTCCAACTTTCTTTTGTTGGAGAGTATCTCCTTCAAAAACTTGCCATATGCCGGCATTCCTAAAATGGCATCCATGAACGGAATGTTAATATGTAATTTGGACATTAGTTCAAGGAACTTACCAAAATGATTGTCCAAACGAGCTCTTGCTCTTGATTGTGGGAATGGTAGTCGTGGCTTGTATGGAGGCGGTGCCACATAGGTTGGCTCTACATCCTTGCTCTTGCCTCCATCTTCTTGCTTTCTTCCCTCTTCTACCACTACTTGCTTTCCCTTAGCTTGGTCCTTGGGCAAAGGATCCTTCATACTCAACCCACTCCTTGTTGTGATAGCCAACACTTGACCTCTTGGGTTGTCTTCGGTTCTTCCGGGAAGCTTTCCAAGGTCTCTATGGGCTTCACCCGCCTTTTGGAACACTTGTGCTTCCAAGACCTTTTGAGCCTTAGAGATTGAAGTCACGGTGCTCTCAAGTCCACTCAACCTTCCTAGCAATTGCTCAAACATAACTTTGGTCCTATCCTTTGAAGGTTGAGAAAAACCGGGTGGAGGTTCTTGTGAAGCTCTTTGTGGTGGAGTTGTGCTTGTGGAAGCGGGAGGGTTCAAGGCTCCATCCGGGTTAGAGTAAGAAAATCCGGGATGGTTGTGGTTGGGCCGGTAATTGTTGAATTGCCGGTTGTTGTTGAAATTCCTTGGGCCTTGGTAATTGTTGAAGTTGCCCCTTCCCATATAATTCACATCCTCCTCCTTGGAAGACAAGTTAGCTTGTGGAAGCACTTGAGGAGTTGCTTGGCTCTTCAAGGTTGTAGTACATAACTCTCTCAAGGATTTCAACTCGTTGTTGATGGCGTCAAGCTTGAAATTGCTCATGGTGATTGTTCACCACTTAGCGTGCGTGCAATCAAGTCTTAAATTTATAAAACTAGAATAAAAGCAAGCGAACCCGCAGTGTACGGATCGGCGTAGATTAGCAAGTATTCCAGAGTATCGAACACAGGGATTTGGGGGGAACAAATTCAGTTGTAAAGTTGTCAAGCAAATAAAAGGGTAAAGCTTTGCAAATATATTGGGAAAACAGCAACCCTAAAGATCCAGGTATCTAATTGTGGCAATCGATTCAAGATATACTAAAGAACTACGGACAGAGTTAAGAGTTGCAAAGGTATGCTAAGGTAAAGCAAAGTACGGTGAAGTTCCAAGGCTTTATATGACTTATCTAGAAATACTCTCTATAAAGGTTGTTGAGGCTTCAGTATAGAAAGGATCTAAAGACAAGAATTAATCTCAAATACCCAAACTTGTAATCCAAGGATCAAGACTAACTAAACCGATTAAGGTTGTGACACTCGAAATCGAAGTAGAGGTTGTTGAGGCTTCTCTACTACCTAGAAAAGGCAAGACAAGACTAAGTTAAAGCAAATCTTTAACTTTGGATTAAAGTAAAAGCAAGGTTCGTAAACTGAAGTAAATCACGGGTAGTTCTTGAGAATCACGGCCGTGGAAACCTAAGAACAGGCCGTGATTTAGGGTGTCGACGATATTTCTCTAACTCTCAGGGTCCAATCAAATTACAATCGATCTATCATTATCTAAGCCACAACTATCAACCCTTCACCTTAGAATTGCTAAAGGGTTTTAGCCAATAATCATAGTCATAGAATCAAATATCAAATATGAAAGGGAGAAAAGGTAAAACCTTGAAATCTCAATAACAAACACAAAGCCAATGTCAATAAAACTCAAAGTAACTTGCGTTCAATAGATGTAGGATAGAATAAGAATCTCTCACAAATCTCAAGGAACAAAGAAGAACGGGATGTCAATCCGCCTTCAAATGAAACCCTAAAATCTTCCAACTTCGCAAAAAGGGAATTGCGTCCTTCCCCAAATCTTCCCTCCAAATAGCAAGACCTCCAAGTCTGCCTCTCTAAGTATCCTTTGGAGAATTTAACTCCAAGTCCGGGGCTGTCACCGTTCTCCTTCAATGTTGAAGGCTCTCCAATATATGTAGGGATCTATCTAGGTTTTAAAGATAAAACCCTAAATATTTGGGCTGAAAAAAAGTCGAATCCGTTGGTATCAGAAGATACTCTGGGCCGCGTCATAAGGTATCAGAAAATACTTTGGCGCGTCAGACGGTATCAGAAAATACTTTGGGCCGCGTCCGATGGTATCGGAAAATACTTTGGGCCGCATCCGACGGTATCAGAAAATATTTTGGGCCGCATCCGACGGTATCAGAAGATACTTTGGCGCGTCCTAAATTCCTTTTATGCTCCTTTTTGTCCCGCTTCAAGGCTTAATCCTTAAATATGCTATTTTGATCCATAATTCGCCAAATTACCTACAAATGAAATAAAACTCTGTGTAGACCTCTATTCTTGCAAAGTAGGTGAATATAACCATAAATGCCATGAATGTATGTCTATGCATGCAAAATAAAGGGAAAATCTATATATATACATGCCTAAAAATAGGTCATAATTCATGTCATCAAAATACCCCATACTTGCCTCTTGCTTGTCCCCAAGCAAGGTTCAAACTTAAAATACAAGATGATATGGATTATGAATATGCAAAAATAAAGAAAAACTACAATATTTTGGTTGTGCTTCTATTCATAGATCACCCTCAATGAATTGCTTCATAACTAATGATAATTATCATATGGTTGAAAGGAAATATAGCATGGAAAGGATAATCACACTTTGCAAGAAAATCATAACATGCATCATAACTTGCAATATATCAAAATCAATCATGAGAAATCTAATTTAGACCACAAAGTCAAACAACATTCCAATGATCTTAAGGACTTTCAAGCAAAGGTCAAGAATGCGGAAAGGAGGGAAACTTATAAGGGATGTGGTGTATGAATCCGGGAAAAGGAATAACCCAACTCTTTTACTTTTTCTTTTGTGGTTCCCGCAGCACTTCCAACTTAGAGCTTCGCTCTCTTCTTTTCATTTTTCGACTTTACTTTTGGAGTTATGGATAGAGGTGCACAAAAACCGAAGCTTAGGAGATTGGCGTTTCTCAAATTTTATGAGATGCCTCAAACCCTTAGCGCACATACCATAATCCGTTAGGAATATCGCTCAATCCGACTTTGGCAAGACACAAACACCCGGCTATGTGAATGGTGCCGAGTTACTCATCGTCATGATTGACTTCCCCAAACCTATAATTTTTTCTATTCTTTGAATGCAAGCATTTGCTTTCATGGCCCTCCCACATCAAACATGCCTTTTTCATTCACTTCTCCAAATTCCCGGATAGGTAAAGGAGGTTAATATTTCAATGAGGAGCTAGATGATCAAGGAAAGAAGAAAGAAAGTATCGAATTGCCTTAATCATTTCAACAAGAAGTATAGGAACTTATAACGTGATTTCAACTTCAATTTCTCAACATGACTTAGGTAACATTTTCACATTATAAAACTTGCAAAAGAGGTAAAATTCATTCATTCAAATTCTTTTCGATTCACTATTCTTTTAAGCATGCAATTGTTATCAAACTCCATTCACAAGTAATGATTATCATGGAAATCATCTCAATTCATTAGAAGCACAAAATTTTCAAAATTTTTCAATTTTTATGGGTTTTTAAAGTTCTTTTTCATGCAATGCAATAAGGAAACGTGCAACACATAATGAACATGCAACGATAGTCTCAAATGGAAGCGAACATAGTAAGTAGAGTTATTACAAACTTTTTAGTACATCCCACCCCATACTTAGGACGAACATTGTCCCTAATGTTCAAAAGAAAGAAAGAAAAGAAAGAAAAGAAAAAGAAACTCACAAAGTGGTGGCGGGAATGTCTAAAACAAACGGTCATGCATCAAATCACTGCGGCGCCGGCGGAGGCGGGAATGGGGAGAAGCTGGAGTCGTAGGGCCGCCCAAACTGCTGGCGGTAGACGTCCCTCATCATGTGGTCGAGGTCGTCGAGGCGTCCGTCTCTAGCATCGGCTCGGATCTCCAACGCTCCAACTCTCTCTGAAAGTCCGGTAGCCCAATCTGGCATCTGCTCGTACCATCCCGGGGCATGATCGTACCATGCTGGGGCGTCGGATGGTGCTGGTGCTGGTGGTGGTGCTGCTGGCTGCTCCGTGGACCAAGGAGGGGGAACGCCATACCATGTGGGAGGTGTGGTCATCCATGTGGGCCTCTCACTCACGCTAGCGCGGCGAGATGACGAGCCTGAGGCTCTAGCTGGACGTGGAGAGCGTCTAGGTACATCTGGGGCCGCCTCCGGCTGGTCCGAAAACGTGTCAAACTCCTGCTCCGCTCCTCCTCCACTCTCGAACTGATCTCCCATATCCTCGTCCTCCACCACCGGTGGTGGGACGTAAGGGGGAGCTACTAACCTGTTTGCATGCATCGCAGCGAACGTCTCCTTCCAATTGTGGCGTCCCGCCATAATGGAGTACTCCGGCAGCCACTCTATACCCCTGCCTGTCCTACTCTCCCAAGGCATGCCCGCATAAGGCGGACCTATATGTGTAGGGAAAATGAGACCCCTAACCATGAAGGCATGTAACCCTAAAGGAACGGCCGGTATGCGGGTGCAAGCAGAAAAATCCACACCAAAACTCCTAGCAATGTGGGTAACTATCCCACCATATCCGATGTTTCCCTTCGACTTGTTCTTGAGTAGAGTTGTCAAACGGGGCTAACAGGTCGGGTTCGGGTCGGGTTATAACAAGCTCGGGTTGGAATTGGGTCGGGTAAAAAGTAGGCTTGGTTTTTAAACGGGTTGTTTCGGGTCGGGTCGGTTTGGGTCGGGTACCAAATGTTCGGGTTAAAACGGGTTATCGGGTAGCATCGGTTCTTTTCGTGGTGCCAAACGGGGTTGGCGGGTCGATTTCGGGTTGGGTCAAACGGGTCCGCGGGTCGAGTTCGGGTCGGGTCAAACGGGGTCGGGTTGAAATCGAGTCGGGTATAAATAGGTTTGTTTTTGTTAGCGGGTTGTTTCGGATCGGGTCAATTTGGGTCGGGTACTAGTTATTCGGGATGGAACGGGTTATCGGGTAGACTTGGTTCTTGGGCCATAACAAATCGGTTTAGTTGGTTCTCGGGTCACTTTGGGCCGGATTATTTTTTATTTTTAATGTTTCGTGAGGTGCAAATTAAGGCGGGTCAAGTTCGGTTTGCTCAAAGATGATATGATTTCTAACATCTTTATTCAGATCGGTTTTGGATGGTG
Organism: Fagopyrum homotropicum; assembly: GCA_033239125.1. NCBI lineage: Eukaryota > Viridiplantae > Streptophyta > Magnoliopsida > Caryophyllales > Polygonaceae > Fagopyrum > Fagopyrum homotropicum. The sequence goes on from BSWB01000003.1 coordinate 118,558,574, forward strand.
CAATTTTCGAGTTAAATCAAAATTACCTAGTTATGTGAATATTTTGGTCTAATAAAATATGGAATCCGCAAATGATTTTAGTTGGATCGGATAATTATTAGCCAATATGATTAGTATGGGCGGTAAAACCAATTTAATCCGCCAATCCGGTCTGAAAATTTCGTTGACTCGATCCGAAAAACCCCGATATTTTAGTATCCGTTTTGATCCGGTTAGAATCCGATACGGGAGATCTTCCTGGATCAACGGATCGGATACGGATCAAGGTTTTAGGCATCCGAATATCCACGGATATCCGAATAATCATGGATATTTGAATAATCATGGATATCCGCCTATCCGGACACTCATGGATCAGTGGCTCACCGGATATCCATGGATAATCGAATATCCAAATATCCGTGGATCATCGGATTCATCGCCTCACCAGATCGTCTTAGGCATCCGATTACCCGTTTTGTTTTATGAAGGATAAATCAACATTGTATGTACTAATATTTATATTTTAAAAAATATATGTATTTAATGGGAAAATATTTGAGTTAGCCAAAACAATGAATTAATAATGTTAATTTGTTACAACTTAATAACTTATGCACACTTGGTTACTTTATAAGTTCATAATAATCTTTTACTATAAGAGGGTATGATTTTAAAATATTAATTCTTATAAATATGATTATAATTTGGTCTTAATAATAATTTTTTAATAGAAGTTGGTCTCATTTAAATGAACGAATGTCTATAATAATCTTTAATTATAAGTTGGTCTCGTACTCTCGTTTTCAGATATAGTTATAAAATGTAAAGATATAGATACCTATTGTTTTAAAACCTTTTTTTTTTCTTATTTTAACGTACTTTAATATTCTATTTTTTTTATCATTTGTATACTTATCATTTTTACTTTGATTTGTTTTGTGCCTTTTAATTGTTTTTTCATTACATTTTGTGATAAACAAAGTAGCAAATATATATCCGGATCAAACGGATATTCAGATCAATCGGATATCGGATCCGGCTAAATCATTTTTGCATATTCAGATCAAGAGGATATCCGGATCAATTGGGTCAAACAAAAGTCATTCGGATCATCCGGATATCCGTGGATAATAATCCGATCCGATCCAACCAAATCATTTCGCATACTATATTTTGGATTCCAGATCAACCGGACATCCGGATAATTATCCGATCCGATCATGGGAAAAATGCCGGATATCCAACCAAATACGAATCGAATGGATATCCGAATTTAAAACCGGGAGATATTTAACACGAGTGATCATTACAATTATCTCGATAATTATTGCTAGTGAAGAAAGATAATTTATGAAAATATAAGAAATTTACTGGTACTAAAAAGGAAAGAGAATATTGAAAAACAAAACACATTTATTAGTATTTTGATATAAGCCGTTTATCTTCTTCCTTTGTTAATCACTAACATTTATAGATGCTTTTATATTGATATTTTTAATTAATCTAATTTAATATTCATTAAAATGTCTTTATTATTATTATTATTATTATTATTATAATGGCATTCAAAATTATCTTCTACTTCATTTAGCTAATTGTCGAGCAAGGGTTAATATTAACAAAAAATATTTCATTACATTATTTTTATCTTAAGAAATTAAAGTAATCTATGTTTATTCAATTAATCAAAGTAATTTAATAAAAACAAAATATAATATTAGGGTGTGAGAACAAATGTAACTAATATTGAATGGATTAAAAAGTAATAAAATTATCTTTCTTATTCTCTAACCTTAATTTACCGGGAGATCTCAATATTTACAATTATATTTCTTATTTTATAACCTTAATTTGCATTTTGCTTAAAGATCTTGACATTTAAATTTTATGAATATAAAAAAGTAATGCTATTAAATAGGAAATACAATAATAAACACATTTATTTAGTATTTTTAAATCCATTCAATATTGGTTACAATTATTCTCTGTTTTACATTTTTATATTATTTTGATAAAATAAACATAAATTACTTTGATTTATTAAGATAAAAATAATTTATTGAATATATTCTTTGTTAATATTAACCTTTGATCGACAATTATCTAAATGAAGTAAAATGATATTTTAAATGTCATTAAAATAATAATACAAAAAGTTTAATTATTACACAATTAGATTAAATAAAAATATCGGTACAAAACATCCATAAATGTTAGTGACTAGCAAAGGAGGAGACAATACTTATATGGAAATATTAGATTTTTATTTTATCAATATTTGCTTTCCTTTTAGTACTATTAAATTTCTTAAATTTTTATAAATTATCTTTCTTAATCACTAGTCATAATTATCAAGATGATCTCAGTTATTACTGGCCATAATTATCTACATGATCTCAACCTTCAAATTATCAATTTAACTCAAAACTCAAATTCTATTAATTCAAATTGAATAATTTTATATATTGTAAGAGAAAAATAAAAGATGAAAACTTAACATATTCTATACATATCATGAACTTATGATACATGTAAGAGTAATGAACTTATGATACATGTAAGAGTATTATTGTTTTAAAATTTTAGGTTTAAATGTGTAATTTTATTTTTTGTTATCAATTTACTCCGAATTAACATGTCATATGGGCTTGGACTACTTCATAGTTTATAGTTCATACTATCACATCATTTACTTCACATTATCAAGGTTATCTAGGGTCGGGTTGTTTTGGGCTAGCGGCTCATTTCAAGTCGGGTTACTTTGGACTAACAGGTCATTTCGGGTTGGGTCACTTCAGGCTATCCAGTCATTTCGGTCGGGTTACTTCGAGCAATCGGGTCATTTCGGGTCGGGTTACTTCGGGCTATCGGGTCATTTTGGGTCGGGTTACTTCGGGCTATCGGGTCATTTCGGGTCGGGTTACTTCGGGTTGTCGGGTCGTTATCGGGTTATTCTACTCGGGTTTTATCGGGTCCGGGTTATTTTCGGGTTCGACCGTTCGGGTTATTTATTATTTCGGGCTAAATCAATATCAAGCGGGTCGGTTCCGGGTATTTTCTTTTTTTCAAAATTTTCGGGGCCAGGTCAGGTTCGGGCTCGGGTTTGTCGGGTCGGTTTCACGGGTCGGGTCAACTTTTGACAGCCCTATTCTTGAGCTTGCTCATAGTAGCAGCCAAGAGAGTAGCACAATCTGCACGGCGTCCATAAAGCATGCAATAGAGCAAGAATAGCTCATCCGTCTTTATCTTTTGGGGCGTCTCCGTCCTAGGAAAGAGACACTCCGAAAGAACCCGGTGAGCTATCTTCAAGGCTAAATGGTACATCAATTTAGCCTTGGTATCGGCGGGTTGCCAACGGTCCTCGTCGGCGTAAATCATCGCAATTTCCTTCCAAAAGTCCTTGGCGGAAACGCCACTCGGAAATCGACCATTGAAGGTCTCATGAAACCCAAAAATAGTCCCAAACTCAACGATACTCAAATGGTAGTCTCTTTCCATGAGACAGAAAGATACGGTCCTATCTACGTGGCTGTGCTCGAAGGACGTCACAACCTCCCGGGTGATCTCCTCATAGGCGTCTTCTCGGATAGCCGAGAAGATAACTAATCCGGCTCTATCTAAGAGCCAAGTGAGGTCATCAACAATGTTAAGAGGATATAGATCCTCCAACAACAAATATCTAGGGCCAATCACTGGCCTCTTCGTGATCTTCTCGAAAGCAGCGAGATGATTCTCATGTATGGTCGGGATTTTAGGGTGAGGAGGTGAGGATGGAGGTGAAGGTGAGGATGGAGGTGAAGGAGATGAGGGTGGTGGTGCCCTAGAGGATGAGGAGGTGGAGGGATTGCCTTTCCTTTTCTTATTCTGCTCACCCTTCTTCTCTTTTATCCTTCCCGACACTCTCCTTACGAAATCCATTCTGCACAAAAATTACGGTCTGTTCGTCCAAAACCACTGCCGTAATTTGTCCAGTGACCGTGGTTCGTCCCAGAATTTCACAAATCTCAGCAAATTCACAAGAAATCACCACAACAAGCAGTCCTAGTCTAATTCCTTCCAGTCTTTATCAGTTCTTCCTAAAAATCTATAGCAAAAACGACCCAAATTGGCGAGAATCGAGAAGAAAGAATAAACCTCTTTTTCGGATTGAAAAATCCGAAATGCGCGTTTGTTGATGGATTTCCGCTCGGTTTGTCGCTTGGATCTTGTTTGTGGTTGAATTTGCTGCAGTTTGGGAAGAAGAATCGTTGAAAACGATTAGGAAACGAAGATTTGAGAGAGGTCGTGGATTTTCGGCAATTAGGTCGTGGAAAGAGGGATTTTTGGGATGAATTTGTGAAGAATGTGGCTTATATAGTGGCCGGCAAAATTTTCGAAAATCACGGTCTATCGGGAGGTTCCACGGCCGTGGAAGTGTACGGAACCGTGGTTTTGGTGATTTTTCAAAGGCTTTTGGAAATTACGGTCACTGTAGCTATGACGACCGTAATTTAGACCGTGGAACCCTCTGTAAAGCTCCAAAGTCCAAATTTCGTCGCTTTTCTTCAACATTATCCTCTCTTTTTCCTTTTCCATCGATCCTGCAACCAAAAACACGAACATACCAGAAGAAATCGAGGCAAAATAAAGCGAAAACGTCTATTCTAAACTAAACTATGAATCGAAAACAAAAACGAAAATGCAATACCTTGGGTTGCCTCCCAAGAAGCGCTTTGTTTAAGGTCCGTAGCTAGACCAATCTCGCACTTATTCGAGTGCGGTAGGCGCGAACTCTTCAGCTTGGAGTTCCGGCGTATACTTCTTGAGTCGTTGGCCGTTCACCTTAAAACTTCCGCTCGCTTCACCCCATACTTCAACTGCACCATGGGGGAAAATGCGCTTAATTAGAAAGGGTCCAGTCCAACGGGATTTAAGCTTACCTGGAAAGAGGCGAAGTCTTGAATTGAAGAGGAGAACTTGATCTCCTTCTTTGAAGTCTTTTGGAATGATATGCTTATCATGCCAACGCTTTGCTCTTTCCTTGTAGATTTTGGCGTTTTCATAGGCGTTCAAGCGAAGTTCATCCAGCTTATTGATGTCTAGGAGACGCTTCTCTCCCGCTTCCTTCATGCCGAAATTCAGCCACTTGATAGCCCAAAACGCCTTATGCTCTAGCTCTACCGGCAAGTGACAAGACTTCCCATACACAAGATTGTATGGTGTGGTTCCTATGGGAGTCTTGTACGCAGTCCGGTACGCCCATAATGCATCGTCAAGCTTCAAGGACCAATCCTTCCTAGTCCTTGAAACCGTCTTCTCTAAGATTCCTTTGATCTCCCTATTTGAGATCTCAACTTGTCCACTCGTTTGTGGATGGTAAGGGGTAGCGATCTTGTGAGTAACCCCATACTTAGCTAGAAGAGCTTCAAAGTGACGGGCTATGAAGTGAGAACCTCCATCACTAATGATCGTCCTTGGCGTTCCAAATCGCGGGAAAATGGTTTTGTTGAAGAATTTAACCACCACCATGGCATCATTTGTGGGAGAGGCAATTGCTTCCACCCATCTAGAAACGTAATCTACCGCCAATAGTATGTATTGGTTTCCACAAGAAGATGGGAATGGTCCCATGAAATCAACTCCCCAAACATCAAAAATCTCCACCTCTTGGATGTTGTTGAGGGGCATCTCGTTCCTTCTGGAAATATTGCCTGTTCTTTGACAAGCATCGCAGCAAGAAACAAAGGATTGCACATCTCTAAATAAAATAGGCCAATAGAATCCAGATTGCAATACCTTTGCGCTAGTCTTGTTCGAACTAGCGTGTCCTCCACAAGGTAGTGAATGACAATGGCGGATGACACTTTGCATCTCATTTTCCGGCACACATCGCCGAATGATGCCATCCGGACCTCTCTTAAAAAGGAGAGGCTCGTTCCAATAGTATTCCCGGACGTCCTTAAAGAACTTCTTCCTTTGTGCGTAGGATAGTCCGGGCGGTATCTCCTGGCAAACCAAATAGTTAACAAAATCAGCAAACCATGGTTCGTTACCTTTGGAGATCACGTTGATGCACTCCTCTATGATGTGTAGGTGTTCGTCCGGAAAGGAGTCATCAATGGGTAGATGGTCGTCCTCTAGATGTGTTAGACGACTCAAATGATCCGCAACAGAATTTTCTGAACCTTTCTTGTCGCGGATCTCAAGATCGAATTCTTGTAGGAGAAGAATCCATCTAATTAGCCTTGGCTTCGCGTCTTTCTTCGCAAGGAGGTACCGGATCGCAGCATGATCCGTGTAGACAATCACCTTTGCACCTACAAGATAAGAGTGAAACTTGTCAATAGCGTAGACAATGGCTAAAAACTCTTTCTCTGTAGTGGCGTAGTTGAGCTGCGCTTCGTCTAGCGTCTTGCTAGCATAGTATATGGCATGGGTTTGCCCTTCCTTTCGTTGTCCAAGAACAGCTCCAATAGCTACGTCACTAGCATCGCACATAATCTCGAAGGGGAGAGTCCAATCCGGAGGTTGGATAATAGGTGCTGAAATTAGAGCTTGCCGAATGGTGTTAAACGCATCCAAACATTCCTGCGAAAACTCAAAAACCGCATCCTTCATCAATAGATTAGTGAGAGGTTTTGATATCTTAGAAAAGTCCTTAATGAAACGTCTATAAAATCCAGCATGTCCTAGGAAACTTCTTATCCCTTTCACCGAAATTGGGGGAGGAAGTTTCTCTATGGTCTCTATCTTAGCCTTATCTACTTCTATCCTTCTACTAGAGACTAAGTGACCTAATACAATTCCTTCCCTAACCATGAATTGACACTTCTCCCAATTAAGAACTAGGTTAGTGTCTTCACACCTTTGTAAAACAAGAGAAAGGTTAGAAAGGCAATCGTTAAAAGAGGAACCGTATACGGAGAAGTCGTCCATGAAGACTTCCATGATTTCCTCTACGTATTCGGAGAAGATGGCCATCATGCACCGTTGGAAGGTGGCTGGGGCATTGCAAAGCCCGAACGGCATTCTCCTATAGGCGAACGTACCCCAAGGGCACGTGAATGTGGTCTTCTCTTGATCATCCGGATGTATCGGAATCTGAAAGAAACCACTATAACCGTCAAGGTAGCAAAAATGTGAATGTTGTGCTAACCTTTCAAGCATTTGATCGATGAATGGCAATGGAAAGTGATCCTTCCGCGTTGCGTTGTTGAGCTTGCGGTAGTCTATGCACATTCGCCATCCAGTCACGGTTCGGGTAGGAATGAGTTCGTTGTTCTTGTTGGTGATGACCGTCATTCCTCCTTTCTTCGGAACTACTTGAACCGGGCTCACCCACTTGCTATCGGAGATAGGATAGATGACACCTGCATCAAGAAGTTTAAGAATTTCTTTCTTGACAACCTCCTTCATGGTCGGATTCAACCGCCTTTGAGGTTGTCTTGAAGTTCTAAAGTCCTCCTCCATTAGTATCTTATGCATGCATAGGGAGGGTTTAATTCCTACTAAGTCCTCTATAGTATAACCTATGGCTTTTCTATGTTTCCTAAGGACAATCATGAGCTGCTCATGTTCATCTATACTTAATTCGGAACTAACGATAACCGGAAAGGTAGAATTAGATCCAAGAAAAGCGTACCTTAGATGAGTAGGAAGTGGTTTGAGTTCCATCACTTTCGGAGCTTCCAATGATCCTTGAAGAGCATCCGACGTTTCCTTAGAAGTTTCTAAGGGTGTTGAGGGAGTTGGAGAAGGATTAGAAGAAGTTGAAGAAGTATGCCGATTATCCTCTTCCACGGTTAGAATTATGGGCTCTCCATATGTTCCACGGCCGTGTAATCCCCTGGAATGGAGGACGGTTTTGGTTGTGAAATCCACGGTCGTGGAATACAGGGTATGACCGTGGATTCTAACATTCTCAGCCTCATCGTGGAGTTTCTCAAACTCCACTTCATGCATCTCTTCTTGTGCTTCTAAGGCTTTAATTTCCTCTTTGCACTCTTCTTCTTCCCCTACATCCGTTAGACTCATGGTAATGACTTTTTGTAGAGGATCGTTAAAGAGAATCGCACTTACCTCTTCCCTAGATAAGCCTTCTTCATCTTGGACATCGTAAATATCCTCGTCGAAGATCGGTTCCTTCACTAGAGTGGAAAGAACGAACTCTACTTTCTCTTCTCCAATATCAAAAGCGAGTCTTCCATTCTTGCAATCGACCATGCAGCCGGAAGTTGCAAGAAACGGTCTTCCGAGTATGATCGGGACCGGACTATCTGCAGGAATGTCAAGCACGACAAAATCAATGGGGACAAAGAATTTACCTAACTTGACGGGGACGTCTTCTACAATACCGACGGGGCGAGTGATGGATCGATCCGCCATGTACAACGTCATCTTCACCGGTTTAGGGTCGCCTAAACCGATCTTTCTGTACAATGCAAGTGGTATGATGCTCACACTTGCTCCTAAGTCACATAAAGCGTCATATGTGACATCTCCCACTCCAATGGGAATGCAAAATGACCCCGGATATTTCAACTTTGGGGGCATTTTCTCCTTCATGGTCTTGATGAGATCCGAAGAATCCGAACTCATTTTGACCTCTCCGAAATCTTCTAGCTTCCTCTTGTTGGAGAGGAGCTCCTTCAAGAACTTGCCATAAGCTGGCATACCTACAATAGCATCAATGAGTGGTATATTAATATGCAGCTTACTCATGAGTTCTATAAACTTACCGAATTATTTGTCTAGGCGCGCTCGCGCTCTAGATTGAGGGAATGGTAGGGGAGGTTTGTAAGCTGGAGGAGGAACATAGACATCTTCCTTCTCCTTCCCCTTTTCTTTGTCCTTCTCTACGGGGACTTCAACGAACGTAGGCTGCGGATCGGTAGTAGTCACTCCGCTCCTAGTTGTAATCGCCATCACCCTTCCCTTAGGGTTGTCCTCCGTCTTTCCTGGAAGTTTCCCTCGATTCCTAGGAACTTCCTACGCGTGGTTGAACATTTGGTTCTCTAAAACCTTTTGAGCTTTGTCAACCTTAGAGACTTGATCATCAACCTTGATGATGCGGTTCTCCAACCCTTGAAGCTTTCCCAAAATCGTTTCCAATATGGGATCGGGCTTCTCCTTCCCCGAAGTGTTTCCTCCATTAGATGATTGCCCCTGGCTTTTCAAAGGAGTATTGGAAGAGGAAGGTGGAGTTAGTGAATTGGAATTGGAAGGATAAGAGTTACCGGAATTTTGTTGATTTGAGCGCCAATTGTTGTTGTTTGAATCCCTATTGTTGTTCCAATCATTGTTCCGGTTGTTGTTGTTTCCATTCCAGTTATTATTCCGGTTGTTGTTCCGGTTATTGTTGTTGCCGCCATTGTTGTTGCCCAAATAACCAACATCTTTCCCTTGTTGCTTTGGGAAGTTGGTCTTGATAGCCTCCTTCAACTCCTTGATCTCATTGTTGAGGGAGAAAATCTGATTTTGAGCTTCATGTGTGAGCTTTGCTCCTTGCTCCACACGATTTCCCTCCACTTTCCGGTGAGAATACTTCTCTATGACTCTTGCTTGCTTCTCAATGAAGTCCCAAGCGTCATCTTCTCTCATGTCCATGAACGTTCCACATGAGAGGGATTGGAGGTTGAATTGCGTTCCCGCATCCAGCCCCTTGTAGTAGATCTCCAGCAAGGCAAGTTTGGATATGCCATGATGAGGGCAATCCAAGAGCAAATCCTGAAACCTCTCCCAAGATTGAAACAAACTTTCGTTAGGTCTCATAGAAAAAGCATTAATCTTACCTCTAAGTTCCGCCGTTTTGGAAGGCGGAAAGAATTTGGTGAGAAACTCCGCGGAAAGGTCTTCCCACGTGTCTAGTTTCCCACTAGGAAGAGCTTGGTACCAAGACAACGCTTTCCCTTTCAAAGAGAAGAAGAAGGGTTTAAGCTTGTAGCTGTTGGTAGTAGCGCTCTTCGGTCTCATCGTCTCCATCATACACTCGAAGTTTTGCAAGTGTTGGTGTGGAGATTCGGCGCTTGTCCCGCCAAATTGATTTTGGCGAACAAGAGTAATAACTTGAGGGTTAAAGCTAAACCCTTGCACATCTTCAGCATCAAAGTTCACGCCCAAACGGCGTGGTTGTTGTGTTGGATCCATCCGTTGGCCAAGAGTTCTTGGCTCATTATCCACACGTTCGATCCTTGCATTCCTAGGTGGAACACGACGATTAGCAGCCTCTTGTGGATGGAAAGGATTCACATTGACCGTAGGATCAATCTCCTCTAACGGTGGCATGGAAGAGTCACTATCATCAGCGGATGAATGACTTCTCCTTCTTCTAGATCTTGATGCTCTTCTTGAGGAATTCTTGACTCCTTTATTCTTAAGGTCGCTCATTTCTGATCTCATTTGGAACATCTGATCTGGTAGATTGTTAACTTGGGATTGATGGCGATCCATCTCATCCCGGCGAAGATTCTCATTCCATCGGATTTGAGCTTCTTTCTCCGCCAACTCCGCCTGAAAATCACGTTCGTTTTCTTCAGCCATCTTCTTTTCCTTGCGCTTTTACCTCAAGGTTTTCTCTAGCTCTTGATCAAGAGGTAAGAGATCTTCGGTGTTCCTAGACCTGCGCATGCACTCAAAGTAATATCAAATAACGAGAGCAAGCTCCCAAGCTTGACAACCGGCTACCGGATTCGGCCGAAACCAAATCCCCGGCAACGGCGCCAAAAACTTGTTAAAGATTTAAATTTATAAAACTAGAATCAAGCAGCGAACCCGCAGTGTACGGATCGACGTAGCTAAGCAAGAATTCCAGAGTATCGAACACAGGGATTTAGGTGGGAACGAATTCAGTTGTAGATTGTTAAGCGAGTAAATATGAGAGTTTTGCAAATATTGGGAAAACAACAATCCTAAAGATCCAAGTATCCTGTTGTGGCAATCGATTCAAGATATACTAATGATATAAAGACAGAGTTGAGATATGCAAAGGTATACTAATGTAAGGAAATCGTACGGTGAAGTTCCAAAAACCTTATGTAACTCACCTACAAGGCACTCTCTATACAGGTTGTTGAGGCTCAATATAGAAAGATTCTAAAGATGAGAATTAGTGTCAAATACCCAAACTTATAATCCAAAGATCAAGACTAACTTAACCGATCGAGGTTGTGACACTCACAATCGAGGTAGAGGTTGTTGAGGCTTCACTACCACCTAGAAAAGACAAGTCTAAACTAAATTAAAGCAAATCTTTAACTTTCGATTAAAGTAAAAGCAGGTTCGTAAACTTGAGAGAAATTACGGTTGGATCTTAAGATTCCACGGTCGTGGAACTCAAGAACAGCCCGTAATTTAGGGTTCGTCGACGATTCTCTCGAACTCTCAGGGTCTAATCTGTTTGCGATCGATCTATCATCATCTAAGCCACAACTATCAACCCTTCACCTTAGAATTGTTAAGGGTTTTTAGCCAATAGCAGTCATGTTGATATCAATTCAAGAATTAAAAGATAAAAAGATGAAAACTTTCAAGAACTTTCAATAATCTTCAAACAAATCTCAAGATCACAATCAAGAACGAGTATTGTTAAAGGATCCAAACTAAAGTAAACAATCACAACCTTAGGAAAGAAGGGAAAACGGGATGTCAATCCGTTTTCCAAATCAAACCTAAACAAGAAGAGAGATCTTCTTGCAAAATCTTCCAAAAGCTTCGATCTTCCGCCAATCCGGAGATCTCAACAGCAATCTCCACCAAAAGTGCGAGATTAGGGCAATTCCCAAATGCGAACTTCAATCTCCAATGAGATGATCAATGCTTCCAAGCGAAGGCCAAACGGTGTTGAAATTCTCTAAGTGGGGATGGCGGGTGTAAGCGGGCATGACGGAATCTTGCTTCGTCCGTCTTTTTATAGGGCAAGATAAAATATCAGCCCGGCCCAATCTTCAAAAGATCGTGGCTTCAAAGTGTGGCGAAAAGATTCGCCAAGATCACGGTCGTGCAAGTTTCCACGACCGTAATTTAAGGTGTGGAAAGTGTCACGGTTTGCAGCATGTATTCCACGACCGTAATAGTTACTGGAATGCATCACGCTTTTCTACACAAGGTTCCACGGCCGTGGAACTGAACGTGGTTTGTTATACGGCCGTATTTTAGAGCGTGGTTTAGGGCAAGAACGTGATTCTTCCCTAGCCTCGTGCATTCCTCAAGCTAAACTTCAATTTGCTTCCTAAGAATGTCCTCAATCTTATGGACTCATTCAATCAACTCTTCTTTTGCTCGATTCCGTTCGGAAATAGCTCCAAATCACCTATAATCAACATAGAACTAGTGTAGACATCCATATCGACAATATAGGTAATACTAGCTCACATATGCAGCAAAGTTCTATCAAAGACTATCAATATGAATCAAATACGATTAGAAAACGTGCCTAAAATATCACAATATTTCATGCTAACAAATAACCCCATACTTAACACTTGCTTGTCCCTAAGCAAGGTCTTTCAAAAAGCTTTAAACAAGAGTTAGGATGAAATATGTGTACCTTCTTTTGGGTGAATGTGACTTCTAAAGAATAGATCATTCTCAAACCTTGCTTCAATCGTTCATTAAACTTTCACACACTCAATTAGAGAGTAAAAAGTAAAGAAAATTCATGAATCAATTTAACTTCTAAACAAGCATCACAACCTTCAAACATTATCAAAATCAATCATAAGAAACTTCAATTTAGATCACAAAGCCATATAACATTCTTTCGATCTTAAGGACTTTCAAAGAAAAGGTCTAGAATGTGGAAGGGAAGGGAAAACTTTAAGGGAAAGTGGTGCATGAATCCGGGAAAGTGGACAACTACCTTCTTCTTCTTATGCGGTTCCCGCAACACTTCAACTTAGAGCTTCGCTCTCTTCTTTCCATTTTTCGATTTTACTTTTGGAGTTATGGATAGAGGTGCACAAAAACCGAAGCCTAGGAGATCGGCGTTTCTCAATTTTTCAAGAGATGCCTCAAACCCTTAGCGCACATACCATAATCCGCTAGGAATATCGCTCAATCCGACTTTGGCAAGACACAAACACCCGGCTATGTGAATGGTGCCGAGTTACTCATCGTCATGATTGACTTCCCCAAACCTACAATTTCTTTCTATTCATTTGATTGCAAATAATTGCTCTCATGGCCCTCCCACATCAAACATGCCTTTTTCATTCACTTCTCCAAATTCCCGGATAGGTAAAGGAGGCTAATATTTCAATGAGGAGCTAGATGATCAAAGAAAGAAGAAAGAAAGTATCGAATTGCCTTAATCATTTCAACAAGAAGTATAGGAACTTATAACGTGATTTCAACTTTAATTTCTTAACATGATTTAGGTAACATTTTCACATTATAAAACTTGCAAAAGAGGTAAAATTCATTCATTCAAATTCTTTTCGATTCACTATTCTTTTAAGCATGCAATTGTTATCAAACTCCATTCACAAGTAATGATTATCATGGAAATCATCTCAATTCATTAGAAGCACAAAATTTTCAAAATTTTTCAATTTTTATGGGTTTTTAAAGTTCTTTTTCATGCAATGCAATAAGGAAACGTGCAACACATAATGAACATGCAACGATAGTCTCAAATGGAAGCGAACATAGTAAGTAGAGTTATTACAAACTTTTTAGTACATCCCACCCCATACTTAGGACGAACATTGTCCCTAATGTTCAAAAGAAAGAAAGAAAAGAAAGAAAAGAAAAAGAAACTCACAAAGTGGTGGCGGGAATGTCTAAAACGAACGGTCATGCATCAAATCACTGCGGCGCCGGCGGAGGCGGGAATGGGGAGAAGCTGGAGTCGTAGGGCCGCCCAAACTGCTGGCGGTAGACGTCCCTCATCATGTGGTCGAGGTCGTCGAGGCGTCCGTCTCTAGCATCGGCTCGGATCTCCAACGCTCCAACTCTCTCTGAAAGTCCGGTAGCCCAATCCGGCATCTGCTCGTACCATCCCGGGGCATGATCGTACCATGCTGGGGCGTCGGATGGTGCTGGTGCTGGTGGTGGTGCTGCTGGCTGCTCCGTGGACCAAGGAGGGGGAACGCCATACCATGTGGGAGGTGTGGTCATCCATGTGGGCCTCTCACTCACGCTAGCGCGGCGAGATGACGAGCCTGAGGCTCTAGCTGGACGTGGAGAGCGTCTAGGTACATCTGGGGCCGCCTCCGGCTGGTCCGGAAACGTGCCAAACTCCTGCTCCGCTCCTCCTCCACTCTCGAACTGATCTCCCATATCCTCGTCCTCCACCACCGGTGGTGGGACGTAAGGGGGAGCTACTAACCTGTTCGCATGCATCGCAGCGAACATCTCCTTCCAATTGTGGCGTCCCGCCACAATGGAGTACTCCGGCAGCCACTCTATACCCCTGCCTGTCCTACTCTCCCAAGGCATGCCCGCATAAGGCGGACCTCTATGTGTGGGGAAAATGAGACCCCTAACCATGAAGGCATGTAACCCTAAAGGAACGGCCGGTATGCGGGTGCAAGTAGAAAAATCCACACCAAAACTCCTAGCAATGTGGGTAACTATCCCACCATATCCGATGTTTCCCTTCGACTTGTTCTTGAGCTTGCTCATAGTAGCAGCCAAGAGAGTAGCACAATCTGCACGGCATCCATAAAGCATGCAATAGAGCAAGAATAGCTCATCCGTCTTTATCTTTTGGGGCTTCTCCGTCCTAGGAAAGAGACACTCCGAAAGAACCCGGTGAGCTATCTTCAAGGCTAAATGGTACATCAATTTAGCCTTGGTATCGGCGGGTTGCCAACGGTCCTCGTCGGCGTAAATCATCGCAATTTCCTTCCAAAAGTCCTTGGCGGAAACGCCACTCGGAAATCGACCATTGAAGGTCTCATGAAACCCAAAAATAGTCCCAAACTCAACGATACTCAAATGGTAGTCTCTTTCCATGAGACAGAAAGAGACGGTCCTATCTACGTGGTTGTGCTCGAAGGACGTCACAACCTCCCGGGTGATCTCCTCATAGGCGTCTTCTCGGATAGCCGAGAAGATAACTAATCCGGCTCTATCTAAGAGCCAAGTGAGGTCATCAACAATGTTAAGAGGATATAGATCCTCCAACAACAAATATCTAGGGCCAATCACTGGCCTCTTCGTGATCTTCTCGAAAGCAGCGAGATGATTCTCATGTATGGTCGGGATTCTAGGGTGAGGAGGTGAGGATGGAGGTGAAGGTGAGGATGGAGGTGAAGGAGATGAGGGTGGTGGTGCCCTAGAGGATGAGGAGGTGGAGGGATTGCCTTTCCTTTTCTTATTCTGCTCACCCTTCTTCTCTTTTATCCTTCCCGACACTCTCCTTACGAAATCCATTCTGCACAAAAATTACGGTCTGTTCGTCCAAAACCACGGCCGTAATTTGTCCAGTGACCGTGGTTTGTCCCAGAATTTCACAAATCTCAGCAAATTCACAAGCAATCACCACAACAAGCAGTCCTAGTCTAATTCCTTCCAGTCTTTATCAGTTCTTCCTAAAAATCTATAGCAAAAACGACCCAAATTGGCGAGAATCGAGAAGAAAGAATAAACCTCTTTTTCAGATTGAAAAATCCGAAATGCGCGTTTGTTGATGGATTTCCGCTCGGTTTGTCGCTTGGATCTTGTTTGTGGTTGAATTTGCTGCAGTTTGGGAAGAAGAATCGTTGAAAACGATTAGGAAACGAAGATTTGAGAGAGGTCGTGGATTTTCGGTAATTAGGTCGTGGAAAGAGGGATTTTTGGGATGAATTTGTGAAGAATGTGGCTTATATAGTGGCCGGCAAAATTTTCGAAAATCACGGTCTATCGGGAGGTTCCACGGCCGTGGAAGTGTACGGAACCGTGGTTTTGGTGATTTTTCAAAGGCTTTTGGAAATTACGGTCACTGTAGCTATGACGACCGTAATTTAGACCGTGGAACCCTCTGTAAAGCTCCAAAGTCCAAATTTCGTCGCTTTTCTTCAACATTATCCTCTCTTTTTCCTTTTCCATCGATCCTGCAACCAAAAACACGAACATACCAGAAGAAATCGAGGCAAAATAAAGCGAAAACGTCTATTCTAAACTAAACTATGAATCGAAAACAAAAACGAAAATGCAGTACCTTGGGTTGCCTCCCAAGAAGCGCTTTGTTTAAGGTCCGTAGCTAGACCAATCTCGCACTTATTCGAGTGCGGTAGGCGCGAACTCTTCAGCTTGGAATTCCGGCGTATACTTCTTGAGTCGTTGGCCGTTCACCTTAAAACTTCCGCTCGCTTCACCCCATACTTCAACTGCACCATGGGGGAAAATACGCTTAATTAGAAAGGGTCCAGTCCAACGGGATTTAAGCTTACCTGGAAAGAGGCGAAGTCTTGAATTGAAGAGGAGAACTTGATCTCCTTCTTTGAAGTCTTTTGGAATGATATGCTTATCATGCCAACGCTTTGCTCTTTCCTTGTAGATTTTGGCGTTTTCATAGGCGTTCAAGCGAAGTTCATCCAGCTTATTGATGTCTAGGAGACGCTTCTCTCCCGCTTCCTTCATGCCGAAATTCAGCCACTTGATAGCCCAAAACGCCTTATGCTCCAGCTCTACCGGCAAGTGACAAGACTTCCCATACACAAGATTGTATGGTGTGGTTCCTATGGGAGTCTTGTACGCAGTCCGGTACGCCCATAATGCATCGTTAAGCTTCAAGGACCAATCCTTCCTAGTCCTTGAAACCGTCTTCTCTAAGATTCCTTTGATCTCCCTATTTGAGATCTCAACTTGTCCACTCGTTTGTGGATGGTAAAGGGGTAGCGATCTTGTGAGTAACCCCATACTTAGCTAGAAGAGCTTCAAAGCGACGGGCTATGAAGTGAGAACCTCCATCACTAATGATCGTCCTTGGCGTTCCAAATCGCGGGAAAATGGTTTTGTTGAAGAAGTTAACCACCACCATGGCATCATTTGTGGGAGAGGCAATTGCTTCCACCCATCTAGAAACGTAATCTACCGCCAATAGTATGTATTGGTTTCCACAAGAAGATGGGAATGGTCCCATGAAATCAACTCCCCACACATCAAAAATCTCCACCTCTTGGATGTTGTTGAGGGGCATCTCGTTCCTTCTGGAAATATTGCATGTTCTTTGACAAGCATCGCAGCAAGAAACAAAGGATTGCACATCTCTAAATAAAATAGGTCAATAGAATCCAGATTGCAATACCTTTGCGCTAGTCTTGTTCGAACTAGCGTGTCCTCCACAAGGTAGTGAATGACAATGGCGGATGACACTTTGCATCTCATTTTCCGGCACACATCGCCGAATGATGCCATCCGGACCTCTCTTAAAAAGGAGAGGCTCGTTCCAATAGTATTCCCGGACGTCCTTAAAGAACTTCTTCCTTTGTGCGTAGGATAGTCCGGGCGGTATCTCCTGACAAACCAAATAGTTAACAAAATCAGCAAACCATGGTTCGTTACCTTTGGAGATCACGTTGATGCACTCCTCTATGATGTGTAGGTGTTCGTCCGGAAAGGAGTCATCAATGGGTAGATGGTCGTCCTCTAGATGTGTTAGACGACTCAAATGATCCGCAACAGAATTTTCTGAACCTTTCTTGTCGCGGATCTCAAGATCGAATTCTTGTAGGAGAAGAATCCATCTAATTAGCCTTGGCTTCGCGTCTTTCTTCGCAAGGAGGTACCGGATCGCAGCATGATCCGTGTAGACAATCACCTTTGCACCTACAAGATAAGAGCGAAACTTGTCAATAGCGTAGACAATGGCTAAAAACTCTTTCTCTGTAGTGGCGTAGTTGAGCTGCGCTTCGTCTAGCGTCTTGCTAGCATAGTATATGGCATGGGTTTGCCCTTCCTTTCGTTGTCCAAGTTCAGCTCTAATAGCTACGTCACTAGCATCGCACATAATCTCGAAGGGGAGAGTCCAATCCGGAGGTTGGATAATAGGTGCTGAAATTAGAGCTTGCCGAATGGTGTTAAACGCATCCAAACATTCCTGCGAAAACTCAAAAACCGCATCCTTCATCAATAGATTAGTGAGAGGTTTTGATATCTTAGAAAAGTCCTTAATGAAACGTCTATAAAATTCAGCATGTCCTAGGAAACTTCTTATCCCTTTCACCGAAATTGGGGGAGGAAGTTTCTCTATGGTCTCTATCTTAGCCTTGTCTACTTCTATCCCTCTACTAGAGACTAAGTGACCTAATACAATTCCTTCCCTAACCATGAATTGACACTTCTCCCAATTAAGAACTAGGTTAGTGTCTTCACACCTTTGTAAAACAAGAGAAAGGTTAGAAAGGCAATCGTTAAAAGAGGAACCGTATACGGAGAAGTCGTCCATGAAGACTTCCATGATTTCCTCTACGTATTCGGAGAAGATGGCCATCATGCACCGTTGGAAGGTGGCTGGGGCGTTGCAAAGCCCGAACGGCATTCTCCTATAGGCGAACGTACCCCAAGGGCACGTGAATGTGGTCTTCTCTTGATCATCCGGATGTATCGGAATCTGAAAGAAACCACTATAACCGTCAAGGTAGCAAAAATGCGAATGTTGTGCTAACCTTTCAAGCATTTGATCGATGAATGGCAATGGAAAGTGATCCTTCCGCGTTGCGTTGTTGAGCTTGCGGTAGTCTATGCACATTCGCCATCCCATATAATTCACATCTGAAAGAAACCTCTATAACCGTCAAGGTAGCAAAAATGTGAATGTTGTGCTAACCTTTCAAACCGGGATGGTTGTGGTTGGGCCGGTAATTGTTGAATTGCCGGTTGTTGTTGAAATTCCTTGGGCCTTGGTAATTGTTGAAGTTGCCCCTTCCCATATAAGTCACATCCTCCTCCTTGGAAGACAAGTTAGCTTGTGGAAGCACTTGAGGAGTTGCTTGGCTCTTCAAGGTTGTAGTACACAACTCTCTCAAGGAATTCAACTCGTTGTTGATGGCGTCAAGCTTGAAATTGCTCATGGTGACTTCGCTCACCTCATATGCTCCCGCCTTTCTTCCTTTACTCTTCCTATGAGAGTACTTCTCAATCACTAGAGTTTGCTTCTCCACAAACTCCCAAGCATCATCTACATGTTTCTCCATAAATTTCCCACCGGAAAGAGATTGAAGCTTGAATTGGCTATCTTCATCAAGTCCTTTGAAGTAGATCTCTAATAGCTCAATTTTCGGTATGCCATGGTGTGGACAATCTAGGAGAAGATCTTTGAACCTCTCCCAAGACTTGAACAAACTTTCTCTATCCCTCATCACGAAGGCATTGATCTTCCCTCTCAATTCGGTAGTCTTGGAAGGTGGGAAGAACTTGGTCAAGAACTCGGTTGTCATCTCCTCCCAAGTACCAACTCGCCCTTGTGGAATAGATTGATACCAAGCCAAGGCTTTATCCTTAAGAGAGAAGGAAAAAGCCCTAAGCTTATGGTTGTTGCTCTCCAATCTTGGCGGTCTAAGAGTCTACATCAAGATCTCATAATTCATCAAGTGTTGATGAGGAGACTCTCCTTCCATCCCTCCAAATTGATTATGCCGGATCATTTGTAGAACTTGAGGGCGGAGCTCATAGTTGTGGGTTGCGGGATCTCCTAAGTTCACACCCGGTCGGTGTGCTCTCTGTGCCAGATCCATACGTCTCCCTAGGGTTTGTGGCTCCTCAATAGCAATGGGAACAACCCTAACATTGGCCGCCGGCTGCGGTTGTGGTGGAGGAGGTGGAGGTTGTCGGCGATTAAGCTCTCCTTGAACAAGGGCTTGCCTAATCTCCTCAATCTCCCTCCTAGTTTCCTCTTGCCTCTCATTGGCAAGTCTCCTTTCTTCCTCCAAGAGCTCATCTCTCAGCTTTATTTGCTCTAAGGCTTCATCCAATTCAGCTTGGAGGTTTCTTCCGGCCATCTCTTTCTCTTTTCGGATGTTCTTGGATCTAGATCGAAGGGTTTTCTCCGGTTCGGGATCGAATGGAGCTAAATCCTTGCCACGAGATCTTCGCATACACCTAAAGAGTAATAGATGTCCTGAAAAGCAAAGACACAAACCAAAAAGAGATCAAAAGCAACAAGAAAGATCTACACTAGAAACAATCACAAAATAGACTCAATCTAGACCTAGTCCCCGGCAACGACGCCAAAAACTTGTTACGCTAAGATTGTGATGCGCAATTGGGTTTTAAATTTATACTCGTTATCTTTCTCCTAACTCCTAGCGAACCCGCAGTGTACGGGACGTTCGTAGTAGGGATAGTATTCCGAGGTCGAACACAAAGACTAAGGTGAGATTGATTCAATTTATGATTAAGTCTAGTGAAAATCTAAGTCAAGAAAAGGGGAAGAAATAAGGAAGCGAAAATCTCAAATGTTTTTGGTTGATTTTCGATGATCAATTAAAGATCACAATTCATGCAAGTGTTTAATCAACTAAACTATGGATCAACGCAAATAAACAAACTAAACAAGATATAGATCAAAAAGAGAAAAGACGGATTCTAGGGATTAGAAGTTCCGGTTATGGCATAGAACTCAAGCTATCTATTCATTCCTTGGATTGACTATGTTGGGGTTAAGTGTTTCTATGATTGGGATCAATCACCGGGTAAGTCTCATGATCCGCTAGTCCATTCCCTAGGTCTTATTACCGGGTAAGTCTCTAAGAAACTAAGGGACGGAATTCTACTCAAACCGAATTATAACCTAAAGATCCAACCTATCCTTACCGGGTAAGTCTCGGAAGGGTCAGTTTTAAGCTACCATCCAGCACACTTAATCCAATGGCGGCTTACTAGGCTCACCACTACCTAAGGTTTGTTATCTTTGGAATCCAAGGGTTAGGATTACCGGGTAAGTCTCTCCTAACACTTAGATGCTAACACTAGGTCACCCTAGGATAGATTTAACTCAACAAACACCTAGGATTTCAACATTCTAACAATCTAAGATTAGATCCCTCGAACCAGGAAAATCACGGTTTGTTCTACCTAAACCACGGCCGTGGTTTGTCAAGATCTGGCCGTGATTCCTAACAGAGGATACGTTCAAACATACAAGTCATCCAAGGATAAATCTAAGTTCATCCTATCATAGCCCTAGCCATAACCATCCTTTCCTCACCCTAGAACCACATCAATTTAGCCTACAACATTCATAATGGAAATCGAAACAAACAAACATAAAATCATATCATCCGTTTGCAAGAAAATGAAAGAAAGAGATGAACAAGAGAACTAGAATTGAACCAAGCTGAAAATAGAATTTGGGAGACTTACAATCCTTCCAAAAGAAGGTTCAAATGGTTCTTACAACTAGAAAATGGAATCCGGAAATCTAGCAACTATGGCAATGTTGTGTGTTCTTCTTCTTCCCTTCAATGGAGCTCTTCTTCTTCCTTTTTGACACTTTCCTTCCTAGAAAATCTTCTTCTTAAGAGGATATTTTTGTTAGAGAGAAATGGGAAATGGATGAGCTGCTCCAAGATGCCCCCAGCTGCCCTCAACAACCCATGAAGGACCACTTTTATAACAATCTTGCATGAGCTGGCCATGAGAGTCGTGGCACAGCTGTCACGAGAATCTGGCAAAATCCACGGTCGATTCCACGGCCGTGGTTCGTCAGAGAACCGTGATTCTATGCAGAAACTTCGCCTTGGATCATTAAGCTGTGATTTGGTGCATGGCTAGTGTTGGTAAGGCTCCATGAGTCCTCCTCAGCCCTTGGCTTGTGTCCTAATGAGTCCGAGGGTGTGTCATCTAAATGAACGATCCTCAAACGCATCGTTTTAGCTCCTAAACTTCCCGAAATACCTACAAAACGCGCACAAGTCCGTGTAGACGTCTATCTCGACAAAATACGTGAATTGGGTGCAAAACGTCTTGAACTAATGCTAGACCATGCATGAATGAGCGAAAATTCTATCTAAATGAACACCTAAAACTATGTTATAAATCGTGTTATCAGCATACAATCGTCTACCAGCACGGGCTAGTCGCCCAGAACCCTCTAGCTCTACGCAAGAGCTAGGCAAGTTGTCACCACCCATTATCATACACTTGGGCCAAAATAATATAAGGTCGGTAATCCTAATTCCGTTTTTATTGTTATAAAGAAAGCAATAGAACACAAACCACCAAACACGCATGAAATCTAATACCTAGAATACGAGCTAAGTAAGTCCGGAGACTTACCTTATCGCCACACTCTCGCTTACCTTGTGAAGGGGTCCACAACCTACTCACAAGAAGATAACTATATCAACAACTCGCTCAACTCAAAAAGTCTAAGACTTCTACACAAATGATCTACGCAAGATCATTTTACTCTGATTCTAGGACCGCATCCTAGAATCCCTCATGCTCACATCACACTCAACATGAGCTAGAAGTCCTTATACTTCTAGACCCTATGATCTCGCAAGATCATAACCCATAACACATACTAGGATAAACATGCATAGTCTCAACAATCTCACAGTAACCACTCTATGCTAGGATACGCGTATCCTAGCCCACAACCTCACAACCATAAACACCCGAACTCAAGCCTCACAAGCCTCACAAGGACAGTCCTATACTCATCCAAAGAACTAACTCCGAAACATGCAACATCAATCCTTAGAACGTCCCGAAAAATCTCACACACTCGACTAAGGTCCCAAAAGCCACTACATGGCATTCACAACTATCCTGTAACACCCCAAGTTCTAGGAACTCGAAGCGCTACGGGCTAGGACTGCACAATGGGTCCCGACCCTCAGAGTAGCAACAGCAAATGAATCTTACAACAAGGCACGGACGAATGAAAACCAAAACTCAATATAAAACCAAAGGTTTAAACAAAAAAAAACATAAAAGACTCGCAGCCGAGTTCAAAATTAAAGGGAAAAGCAACAGCAAAACAGAAACCCGATCTCGTCCTATAATGTACGGGAACCCCGACTGACCACACCATCCAGATCACTCAACAGCATCCTGAACCTGCGGAACATCTACAATGACGGTATAAACCGTTAGCTGACATTCTAGGTACTAGCAAGAGCGTAAAGGCACAAACACACATAAGGTAAAATAAACATATAGCATGCTCGCACACAACCGGTTATTATCTTTCTTGAAGTTATCCATTACTAATTCAACTTCTTTTATCACACTAGAATCTCCCGAAACTCGCCTCCGCTTCCGTCTATCAAATAGGAATAGATCAGTACTATTTGTTACCTACGGGTCTGGGTTGCAAGAGCACATTCTAGTCTCCTAAAGAACTAAACAAGTGGTCACCGTCCTGTTATAATACACTTGGGCCAGTTAAGATTACAAAGGGTGAATCTTATTCCGGTTATCCGTTATAACAATAATAAACAACAAACAAGCCAAAACAATCTAACTAATACGCGGAATGAAGCTAAGTAAGTCCAAGGGACTTACCTCACTCGAAGGTAACAAACTCAGCAACTACTCAAGAACAACTCAGTTTCCCTCAGGAAAGGAAAGCCTGTTCACACAAGCATCACGAATCAGGAACGAAACGGTTGCTAGAAGTTTATAACTTCTAGTCTCAATGATCTCTAAGAGATCTCCACAAGATAAGGGCCCAACCTTAGTTTTACAACATACTTAAGGGACAAGGGACAACCATAAGAAACCAAGAAAGGAAGGAGGAAAGCAAGGAAGGAAGCAACTCACAAGAACGGGAGTTACTGCAGAGGAAACCGCGGGGGCGGCGGAGCAAGGCGCGGGGGCGGGGATGTGCAGGCGCGGGGGCGGCGGAGCAAGGAAGCAACTCACAAGAACGGGAGTCGCTGTCGGGCTTCTCTTCGACAGAACTCACAGCAAGGGCAACCAAAGCTTGAACCTTTGGCTCCAACACGTCAAGACTCAACTCCAAAGAGCCTGAGAACAACGATACATCAACAACGACAAGCCAACAAGAATCAAGGTTCAAACTTGATTCTTGGAGAAGAAGAAAAGGAGATACGAAGAAGAAAACGAAAAGAAAGAAGGAAGCATGTTCAGTACATGAATGTAAGGAAGAATAAAGAATGATGAACTTACACGTTCAGCAAGATCACAGGGAAGCAAGGGAACGGCTGCAGCTCTCAGGGTTGAAGACAAATGCAAGAAACGGGAAAAAGGAGGAAAAGGCGGGAATATTTAGAGAAGGGCTGGAAAGATAGATGGAATGACGTCTAGGATTAGAAAGAAGATAAGGAAAACGGCCCATAAGATAGAAGATCAGATCTTCTATCTATGGAAAGAAGATAAAACAAACGAAAGAAAGATCGGGCGCAAACTGTCGTCAGCCGCAGGGGCGGCACACTTCTTTGCGGGGGCGGTGAAGGCAAAAGATTGGGGTCATACAGTACCTACAATACTTCTAACAATCTACGTGTTCCAACAACCTTGATATTGAAACCATACCCGTGAATTACTAGTTTAATGTTTAAATAAAATACTTGAGTTAACGAGGATATGTTCAAATGAACTAGTATTTTTATAATAAAAATACCACCTTACAAGAGTCGTTATATGAAACAAGGTACTTGGGTTCAGTTCGTAAAAAGCTCGAGCTCATTCATTTTTTGTACGAGTTGAATATGAACATATTTAAAAGTTTGTCTAAAAGTTAAGTTCGACTCATTTATAAATAGGTTGACCTTAAGCATGCAAAAGATCGGCTTGCCGCCTAAAACATCACTATATGAACGTTATACTAGCCGAACTACTCAGAATCGGGTCGTAGAAAGCACGACTTGAACTCGTTTACTTCCTAAATAGCCGAGTATAATTCATTTTAAATTTTGTTTAAAATTTTGGTTTTGCTCGTAGAACAACCCTACATCGTCTTTTCATCAATGGCAAAATACGACTCAAAACGCTAACAAGTTTTTCTATTTAAGTTGTAAATTCAATA
The DNA here is from genome assembly GCA_033239125.1 of Fagopyrum homotropicum. Taxonomy (NCBI): domain Eukaryota; kingdom Viridiplantae; phylum Streptophyta; class Magnoliopsida; order Caryophyllales; family Polygonaceae; genus Fagopyrum; species Fagopyrum homotropicum. Next base: position 118,583,460 of record BSWB01000003.1, read on the forward strand.
CATACCGACTAATAACAACTTATGATTTAATTCAAAAATTATTTTTAAATCGAATTATTTATTTCTTTTCATATGATCTTTAAGAATACGATAGTTGATTTTATATAATTGTAATACGTATCTTCAATTTTTGCACACTTATTATTATAAACTATTTCGGTGACTCATCCCTTGAAAAATTATCTTAATATCAAAGTGGGTCATTGACCCCACAATGATCATATATCAGATATTAAAATGATAAAAACCAATGTTATACTTGATTTAGGTAAAAAGCCGAGAAATGTATGGTTTGTCTAGCCTTCTGACTTTCTATTTATAGATATTCTCATATTGTTATACTTATTTGATAACCGATGTGGCATAATTTAGTTGTAGAATAATATGATCTTAAAATATATGAGTAAATGAATTTATAATAATTCTCTTCAAAATAAAAGTTGTAAATGCGATAGTGGATTGCTTTTGTGTCTTAGTATCATTATCTTTGCACCTTCAACTTTACCCATGATCAACGATTCGCATACCATGACTCATATTATCAAAAATCACTTGTTAAATAGGGTTATTTGTAACTAAATCACCGTCAAATGGTTTATTACATAAAAACACCGATTAGATGTATTATGTTATCAAAATACTACTGGCCCCTCTATTCCGTCCAATTTACTGTCATTGGGGCCTACTTTTCAACATTTAATATTATTTTCTTTAGACCATGAATCAGTTCAACAAATTGAATATGAATACCCAAACAAACCAAGTTTTTAAAAAGTTGGGAAAAAATTAAAACAAAATAAAAACAAAAAAATTCCTGAGTTATTCAAAAAATCAATTTTTGAAATCATTTTTGTAGTGATTTATTCAAAAACAAATTTCAAAAACGAATTTTGGTTTTGTAACTCAGGAAAATTTTGATATTTTTTTTTATTTCAGAGTTATTTTAATAAAAAATTGACTAAAACTTTTCTTGAATAACCTGGGAAAATATCGATTTTTAAAAAAAACCACTTGAATAACTCTAAGGGGGAAATTATTATTTTTGTAAATTCAGTACAAACATTTTAAATTATTTTTTTTTAAACTTAATAAATAGTTTTTGATTTTTTTTAATAACTCGGGAAAACATTGATTTTTTTATTTATAAAAAACCCAAAATCTTATATATCTTATCTTATCTTATATATATTAAAGCAGAAGCCTCTATTGCCACATGTCGCCCCCACGATTAACCTCAGCCCAACAAAATTTTAATGCCACGTGTCGCCCACAGAATTAACGTTAGTTAAAAAAAATTTTTGTAAAAGAAATGATAATATCTCTCAAATTGTTAGCAAATTTTGTTTTCATTTAAATTAAGCCAACAAATCATAATCGTTAATTAACAAATTTTGTTTTCATTTATATTAAAAAAATATTTATGATAATATATCTCAAAGGTGTTAGCAAATCTACATTTAAATTTTATTTTTATTTAAATTAAAAATTAATGGTAATTGTGATAGTATCCCAACTGCATTTAAAAAAAACATACTATTAAATCAGAAACTTCTTTTACCACGTCAACGTCACGTTTCTCGAAAAGCATACACTTTTTTTTTCAAATGCAGAGATCACGTAAAATAAATTCTTATTTATAATTTATATTTAAAAAAAATCTTAGACATTTAATTATTTAATTTTTATATTTTAAAACTTATTAATCTTATATATATATATCTATTAAAGCATAAGCTTCTATTCCCACGTGTCAACGCCATGTTTCTCGAAGCCTAAAAAAATTATTTTAAAAAGTGATTTCTAAATGTTAATATAAATTGAAAATTAATTTCTAAATTTTTTTAAAAAAAATATTTAAATCAATATTTTAATAAAAATAGTTTTTAAACTTTTATAGATTATTTTTACCAACAAGCATATCTTAACAAATTAATTTAAAAATATAATAAATTAGAAGTGAAAAATACTTAAAAGAGAATTAAAATCATAATAATGATTATAATTTCATTATCCAGATTTTTATTTTACAAAAATATACATATAAATTTTTAAGTATTAAATAATTATTAAAACTCAACCCGCACAAGGTGCGGGTAATACACTAGTATGTATTAAAGGAGAACCCTTTTTTGCCACGTGTCACAACCACGTTTATCTAAGCCCAAAAAATTATTTTTAAAAAGTGAACAATTCATTGCTTTTTAAATAGATAATTAAAATTTTTTAAAGAATTATTTGATAATTAAATATTTTTATTTAACTAAATAATTTTTTAAAATAATTAAATTTAATAGTTTTATTTAACTAAATATTTTTATTATTTTGGGTTTTAATTGTTAATCCTAAAATATTTAGGATTCAATTATCAATCCTCATATTCAGCCAAACAATTTTTATATTTGAAATTTTAATTTATAAAAAATTTTATAAAAAACATAGAAATTAAAATCAAAATATTTTTTTTTACATATGTTGAAGTTTATAAGTTTTTAAAAAATTATATCAACTAATCCGTGCAAGGCACGGGGATTACACTAGTATATATTAAAGCAGAAGTCTCTATTGCCACATGTCAAAGCCACGTTTCTCGAAGCCCAAAAAATTTATTTTAAAAAGTAATTTCTAAAATGTTAATATAAATTAGAAAGTAATTTTTATAAATTCATTTTAAAGCTTTTACAGATTTATTTGTTTTACCAACAATCATATTATAACAAATCCTTTTAGTTTTATTTTTTCAATATAATTTATTTCATTTTTATTTTTTCAATTTTTTTTACGTTTGTTATTTTTATCTTAATTTATTTTCTTTTTATTTTTGATCAAAATTTAACTAAAATTATTTTGTCAAACCTTCTTTTAATTCAGAATTTTAATTTATATATATATTAACACGATAATAAGTATAACCCCAAATTTTCAAAACCCGCACAAGGTGCGGGTATTATACTAGTTATATCTATTAAAGCATAAGTCTTTATTGCCACGTGTCAACGCCAAGCCTACAAAATTATTTTAAAAAGTGATTTCGAAATGTTAATATAAATTGGAAATTGATTTCTAAATTTTTTTAAAAAATATTTTAAATAAATATTTTATAAAAATAGTTTTTAAACTTTACGGATTTTTTTTACCAACAAGCATATCTTAACAAATCAATTTAAATATATAATTAATTAGAAGAGATAAATACTTAAAAGAAAATTAAAAATCATAATAATGATTATAAATTCATTCTCCGGATTTTTATTATATAAAAATATACATATAAATTTTTAAGTATTAAATATTTATTAAAATTCAACCCGCACAAAGTGGGGGTAATACACTAATTGTTAGTCTTATGGGTGTTATATTTTTTTGGTAACGGAATAAAAGGGCGGGTGATATATATTTTGGTAACAGAATATAGGGGCGGGTGGTTAGTTGCAATTTGCAAATTACGTGACGAGTGGTTTTCGGTAATTTACATAGGAGAAGCTATTAATTTCACGTGTCTAATACACGAGAACTCTAATTGTCATGTGTCATTTTAGCAATTAACAATAATTTAAAAATCTTAATTAAGTTTTTTAAAACTTAAATTTTTAATGATGAAGCTTTCTGTAGTCCGTCTGTGCCGATGCATCGAATCACACAATGGGATTACAAGAGTTGTATATATTATAGGTTTTACTAATCTTATATATATTATAGGTTTTGCTCATTGAATCGAATCACACAATGGGATTACAAGAGTTGTATCATTGTAATTTAATGATGAAGCTTTCTGTAGTCTGTCTGTGCCGATGCAGTCATTTCTTTCTCAGAAGACAATCCTGCTGAACAGCACAAATTGCTATCAAACACAACCAAGGCTGAATGGCTGATGAATGTATACAACAATGGTCTTATTCCAATTCCTTTAGATCTCAATTGTTATGCTCCATAGGTAGAGCTCCTTCGTTGGAGTCTTTAGAGTTAGTGTGACGAACCCACTTAACTCCTCGTAATCAAATTCAACTTCCTCGCCTTCAACTGTGATCTTCCTTGGCCGAACTGACGAGTATGCTCCAAATGAACCACATCCCCGGACTTTCAATTCCACAGTCTCGCTCTTTTCGGACTCGTATTTCAACTGCTTAATGGCTCCTCCTGCATTGAACATGCTGATCAGCCCTATTGGGGCAAATGTAGCTCTATTTGCCAGCTTCTTTACAGGCACCACAGTGTAGACCTCGTACTCCTTGGAGTTTAATGTTATTGGCAGGGTTGCGTTTCGAGGAAGATACACCGGTTTTCCTGCAAAACAATTTATGCTTATGATATGGATCAACAGGATTGGCAGTAGAAAGAAATGAGACATACCACCAAGATGTGAATACAAAATAGCATCTCCGGTCCATGTCGTATCACAAACTTCGTGCAGATAATTTACATCGATTGCTCGAACAACCCCAGTAACTGACCCAGGTTGGTTGTCATGGACGAGATTCTTCTTTCCAACACTGCACCATCCAGCTCCTTGGCAATTGAATACTCCAATCACTCCGGTGAAATCATTCATGTTCCATATCTTTAAAAGGCTGCACAAATTCAACATTAATGAATGTAATTCAGGAAAAGCAATTAGCAAATTAGAATAATTGGCTCTTTTATTCATTACCTTTTGCCATCTCTTGTCGGATCCTTGAACAAACAGTCTCTAGTGGGTCTCCCAGGGAGCTTAGCTCTCAATATAGAACCGTCAGGGAGTACAATCTTCCTCAGTAGCTTCAAGTCATGGTGCCCAGGCTTATCACTATAAGCAAAAGCAAATACATATCACATTTTTGAAACCATCTAATTGACCTGTTTTGGACTAAAATTAAGGATCCAATCCTACCTCACATAAATAGCACATCCACCAACGGCACGAGCTGCTCCATGGTATTCTGCCATTGGGTGTAAACTCTATAACGACAAAGTTTACCATTAGAGATCTATAACGAAAGTTTAGAGTCAAAACATGAACAATCATTGAGCTATTGGTTATACTTACATGGAACATATCCCAATCAGGCTGCATGAATTCTCCAAGGAAAACGGTATTGTAAGCAACAGATGCAATATGGATGGTGTGTGAAGCTGGATCTCGAGGCCAAAAATCATCAGATGCTCTTATAACTGCAGTCCTCTTTGTACTATCAAAAATGATGATGCCGAGTTGTTAAGACAAAAAAAATGAAGTTGGATAAAGAAAGACAAGAAGCTTTTACAAAAGAATGTTGCTAGAAGATACCTGTACAAACCATCAGTGTTGTGACTCATGCAAGATATGATACCGTTGTCTGGGAAATTCCTAGCAATGGATACCTCTAAAGCCTTGTGATACTTCCTAGTAAGCTTGACTCTCCCTCCATGACCGGCCCCAAGTGTTTCAAGTACGTTTTGAACATCAACTTTTACACCATCAATACCAACTTTAGCAAGGTAAGAATGGAGCTCGTCGTAAAAGTTGAAGATTTTGTCTGGGTTCACAAGCCCAAGTCCGTTAGAAGCAATGCAGTCCAAGGCTTGATCGGGTTCGTGTGAGCAAACACCAGGAGACACTTTGGGGTAGGCCATCTTTGACCCATAGTGTTCCATTTCTGCAACACCTGGTCTAACCCCTCCCCAGTACCCTGTTATGGCATGCCATACATAGACATATCTGCATAAAGTAAAGCAAAAAGAGATAAGAAAAGAGTGATGATGTGGATACAAGACTTTATAGAGGGTCAAGAGGATATGATGAGGCATACTTCACATCGTGATCTCCTTTAATTTCAGAGACAACTTGGGAAAACCCATTACAACCATCTTCAGCGGTCTCTTGGAATTTATGATTCGCTTTAATTCGTGTTAGCCTATTGGCAAAGCTGAAAGAGAGAGTACCGATCATTAAATCCAGCTTGGTTGAAAAGAGAAGGGCTTTCATACTAAGATTTACTAGCAAGCTTCACGACTTACTTGGCGGCATTGTCAGCATTGAACCCAATGCTAGAAGGATCCACGCCTACAGATTGCCATCCATCATCAATAATGACAAACTTCGGAGGGATACCACCTTTTTGTAGACTGTTCAGAAAGTACAATGAATTCAACATAACAGACAAAAAACAGCATGAATTGCAGAAGTAAAAAAAAATAACAACGTAGATTAAACAGAATCTTACCTTTGCAATCCTTGTTTGACCCCATCTGCAGTAACATCAGTGTAAAAAGCATCCCATGTACACCATCCAAACCAATCAAGCATATCCGGCATCTAGTTATTGAGAAAAAAAATATCAAATCATTAATTTATCTAAGGAGATCAAAGGATCAAATGAACAAAGAAACAAACCTTCTTTCTGTCCCGATGAGAAAATGTCTGCAGATGTCTCTCAACACTCCTGCTTCCGATCAAGAAAAAGAATTAATATGCTGATTTGACGAGAAATGGTTTCCCTTTTCGGAACTCTTTGTACTTGTCAATATTTATTCAACTATGTAAGAAGAAAGTGTTCATTACTTGACTGCATTGGTTATGACATCAAATGGATCAGATCCAGCTGCGGTGTAAACCAAGTGTGTTCCTTCAAACCCTTCCACATCAGGGCATCCTGCAAATAACGAAAATAACAATGCTAAATAAATTGATGATATTGCAGACTCCCATACATGGTGGAGGGAAGATTTTAGGCAAAACTGGGTCTATAATGAGAACTATTCCCTAGAAGACAACTTATTCAAGAGTCTACAATGAGAAAAGTAGTTTCCTAGTGGTCCTCAACAATGAATATGATAAAGGGAGCAAGTTTTGTTCGTTACCACTCTCCAGGCAAATCTCCAACTCATCTTGTGCATTTCCTTGTAGGACCGCTCTAAAGTCACCCTCAATAATTGGTAAGAAGACGGTGTAAAAAGTGTTTTGAATGTCTCCATCTACATTAACCTTATCGGAATCATCTCTTGCTTCCACGATCAAGAACTGAGTCTCAAAAGGAACCTCTTGTCCACATGTGCCTATCCTTTGTGTCATCCACCACAACTTGAATCTGAATACGCACATGAAATTCAAGCCCCTGCAAATCCAGCAACAGAAATTTCATCACAAGCATGAAGATTTTCCAATTCAACAATATCAACTTATAAGAGACATCAAAAAGTAAGATATCTGCTACCAGCTCCCTATAAGCCAAACTTCACAAACAAAATCATTCGTACACATGCATTATTTTCCTAAAATCTCAAGCTGAACAACTAATATTGTTCATAGTGTTTGAATGCCACACTTCCAGAGTCGAGTCGTGGGTCTACAGGAGAGTCGTCCCTCTAGGGTCTCGTTGACCGGTTTCGGGTTTGGGGGATGAAGTACTCCTCACCTGAGTCCGGGGGACGGAGATGCCCTGGAGCCGAACTATGTGGGTCTGTATCATTTGGGACATTTTTTTTTTTTTTTTTTTGGTAATGTATCATTTGGGACATTTATCATCCGTTTGGGACTAATTCTATGTCAACTTAACACTTGGGCACCGAGTATACAATAGTTTCCAACTACCCTCCTCCATACAATCTCTCTAAAGTGCACATAGTCAATTTGGTTAAACGACTATAAATCTGGTGTATTTCTTTTTGTTTGTTGTTTATTTTGTTGTTTTTCTACTTCCACAAAACTAATATTGTACTTAGTATGATCTCAAAACAACTCATAGTTCACCCAAAGATTCTAAGTTAAATTCATGATCTAATAACAAAAAAAAAATAAGCCAGAAGGAATCAAAGAGATCTTAGATGCACTGACAGCAAATCAAGACTACATACACACAAATTTTAACAATTACTTGAAATCAACTGTCCTTTTCAATAAGATCCTTCAAGTCTAATACTTCAATTACTGAAACTACAATTGAACTTAAAAACACCATTCAGTTCCTCAGTATAAGTTCCTTTGTATCATTTTATTTGCAGTAAGAGACTTCAATGACAGAACGATCAAATTTAAAGAGCAAAAGAGAACTTTGAAAACACAGAAAAGCAAAAGCACAGTATAGTTCTGTTCCAGAAGATCAAAAACTCAGATTAAAATATCCAAGGTTTGACATCTTCGCATACAAAGAATTCTCCATGGTTCCACTGTGCAAGAACTCCCAAGGTACTATGCCGCCATTGAGTCTATGAATTACTTTCGTTATTTTTTGCACATAATTTGAGTCCTTTAATCCAAATACTCAATATTATAAGTGCTATTTAAGGAAGCACTGGTAACAAAATGCTAAGGTTAGCTCCAACGAAATCAGAACTCTAGGTATTAAGTACCTATCAGAATGCAAAAACAGAAAGGAGGAGGAAAAGAAAGCTTCTCACTCCACCAAAACAGAATAAACTTTTACAAAAAATAACAAATCGGTGTGAGGGAGATGTAACATACTGAAGCTTGCCGACTGGGAAGATCCGACGACTTCCGACTTGATCGGAATTAACACCAATGAAAGCTCCTGCACCGGCATCGGGAGTTACAATGACGTTATCTTGAAGGTCGGTGAGAATGCGGTTTCCCAAAACAACTAGGTTTCCGTGAGACACTCCGATTGTTGCCCCGACAGTCATCTTCTTGAATTTCTCGCAATTTAGAGCAAAATCGCAACAAAAGAGGAAGGAGAATCGGAGTGCAAGCGATAAATTTGAGGGTTGGACACCTACTTATTTATAGATGGACATCAACGCAACGCAACGCAGATTATTTCCCTTTTTCTAAATATAAAAATATATAAATTAATAATTGGCTGCATTTCCCTTTCCAATGCGGAACATATAATTATGTAAGTAACCCCACAAGCAATCGATCAGATCCATTGGTTAAGTGGGCCCGTAGTCTATCATCGGTGCCTGAGGTATAAGCCAATCACATGCCCGTAGTCTATCTACTCATGTTAAATCTATCTAATCTAAATAATATTTCAAATTATATATCCAGAGTCAAAATAATCTATCTACTCAAATTTAATATATGATATTTTCGTTTCTAACTAATATTGAAAATATATACTTAAATTACAAAATATCTTAGTCATTTCCCCTTAACTTCCTATTATTTACTAACTATATTAATACATAACTTCTTCTATAAATATATATATTATATAATATAGGTAAATGTTCAGGTACGGCCCCTTTATTGCGGTACGGTCGTACCGCCGTAGCGCAGGGCAACACGTGTCCCGGAAAAAAAAAAAAAAAAAAAAAAAAAAAAATTTATTTTTTATTTTTTTCTTTTCTGAAACGATTTTTTTTTTTTTTACGGAAACTAATGAAAATTTATTTGAACTATCATGTTATAATTTATGCACTATTATCCTATAAACTTTGAACTATTCCTATATAATCCATGAACTATTACTTTTTAATATAATCCATGAACTATTCTATTATAATTCATGAACTATCCCATAATAAGTTTTGAACTATTACTTTCACTCCTTTATAAATTTTTGCACTTTAAACTATTCTATTATAATTCATGAACTATTCTATTATAATTCATGAACTATCCCATAATAAGTTTTGAACTATTACTTTCACTCTTTTATAAATTTTGCACTATGAACTATTCTATTATAATTTATGAACTATCCTTTTAGAAGTTATGAACTATTACTTAATAAGTTTTGAACTATTACTTTCAATCCTTTATAAATTTTACACTATGAACTATTCTATTATAATTCATGAACTATCCTTTTATAAGTTATGAACTATTCCATAATAAGTTTTGAACTATTACTTTTACTCGTTTTAAAAATAAAATAAAAAAAAAAAAAAATTCCCGGGACACGTGTCGGCCGTACAGACGGCCGCACGGCCTTACCGGAATAATGGGCCTTACTTGAACACTTCCCATATAATATAACCGAGTGTTATGTTTTATCTGTATATTTCTAATTGTAATTTATAACTAATATAGATTTGAATTTCCTTTTTTCTATAATTTATCTTTATATATCATTAGCTGCTACTTTTTCATATACATGGATTAAAAATCTGAATAGGTAACCTCAACCGGCATTATTCAAATTGACGGTTTAAGTTTAACCTAGATCGTCGGTGTAGCACCGGTTTGTAAAAAAAATTATATAAAAATCAGCAATATTTTAATAGAAAAAAAGGGGCTTGAACTGGTTTTTCGATTGTCTACAAATCCTTTCGAGGTTATGTGGTATCACGTAGTTTTCTCTATTTTTTCGGACTTTTGAGTTGTTTTCGTTACCCCGTTTACCTTTATGTCTCGGACACGGAAGACATACCCGCATCATCAGAGTTGGAATCCGATTTTGAATCATACACCGGGACATTTCGTTGTTTCCGCTTCTTGTTCGCTCAAAAGTGCGTGCAAATAAGTTTTAATTATAAAACTGAAACAAAAGTGAACCCGCAGTGTACGGATCGGCGTAGTTAAGCAAGTATTCCAGAGTATCGAACTCAGTGATTTGGGGAGTCAAATTCAGTTTCGATTAATCGAGCAATCAAAAATATATAAGCTTTGCAAATAATTGGGAAAACAACAACCCTAAAGATTCAGGTGTCTAATTGTGGCAATCAATTCAAGATATACTATAGATGTAAGGACAGAGTTAAGATTTGCAAAGGTGTAACTAAGGTAAGGTTGAGTACAGTGAAGTTCCAAAACCCTATATGTCTTACCCAAAAGTTCTCTCTATAAAGGTTGTTGAGGCTGCAGTATAGAAAGGATCTAAAAGTAAGAATTAATCTCAAATATTCATGCCCAAACCCAAGGAATCAAAGACAAGCCAAAACGGTTAAGGTTGTGACACTCGAAACCGAAATAGAGGGTGTTGAGTCTCACTACTGCCTAGAAAAGGCAAGCCAAGACAATCTTTAACTTTGGATCAAAGCAAAAGCAAAGGACGTACGACAGAGGAAACCACGGCCAGATCTTGAAGAACCACGGTCGTGGAACTCAAGAACAGGCCGTGGAAAGCCTCGACGATGAGGTTTCTCGCAACTCTCAGGGTCCAATATGTTTATGATCGATCTATCATCATCTAAGCCACAACTATCAACCCTTCACCTTATAATTGCTAAAGGGTTTTAGCCAATAATCATCATCATGATATCAAAAATCAAGTTTAAAAGAGAAAAGGTATAAAAGTCCGAAAACTCAATAATTATCCGAGTCTCCAATCCCGAAGTACACAATGTTCTAAATCACGTCTTTCACAAGCAAAAATCTGAGTCTCCAATCCTTCGTCTCAATCCCGAAGTAAAATGAACCGTAAAACAGCCGTCCTTAATTTCTCCCTAACGTCGGGGCTCCAAGTCTTGGGGCTGTCACCGTCCGCCTTTAAATGTTCAAGGTTATCGGATATACGTAGCGATAAATCTAGGGTTTAAGGATAAATCAGAAAATACTTTGGCGCGTCAGACGGTATCAAAAAATACTTTGGCGCGTCAGACGGTACGAGAAGATACTTTGGCGCATCCTAACTTCCTTTTATGCTCCTTTTTGTCCCGTTTCAAGGCTTAATTCATAAATATGTCATTTTTGCTCCATAATTTGTCAATTTATCTACAAATGCAATAAAACTATGTGTAGAACTGTATTCTTGCAAAGTAGGTGAATATAATCATAAATGGCATGAATGTATGTCTATGCATGCAAAATAAAGGGAAAATCTATATAAATACATGCCTAAAAATAGGTCATAATTCATGTCAACACTTCTCCACTCATATTCAATCTTGAATACAAACTTGCGCCTCCAACTTGCGTCTCTTTCACCAAGTTATCAATTTGATGACATAAAAGGGTTTAGGAGTCCCATATTCTCCGTTGTGGAGGGTCTATGAGAACTCGATTATAGCTGGTCAATGTTAGATTTTAACATAAATATGTATAAAATTATCTAATTTCAATACAGAATCAATTAAACGTAAAAAAATATATAATTTATTTCACTTCCATACACATGCATGAACTTAATTAAACTCGTTTTCAGTTTTACACTTCATCTACGAAATAAATAAACACATTTTCGATTTTCCTTTTTATTTACAAAATTAATTAACTCTATTTCTGAACTTGCATATGCAGAATTATTTAAAAATTTATTTGATATTTTTAATATTAAATTAAGAAAATGATTAAAGAAAAATATGATGTCGGTTCAAATGTTAGTTGACATTGAACTTGCAACCGGAAGAGATAGAAACAAATTAAAATAAAAATGTTGTTGATTCTAGAAAATATCTTCCTAAAAATAAAAGATTATTGTGAATGAAAACATATTTTCAGATGACAATTGATATCTCGAAGGACGAACCCACGAGCTAATAATACAAGGCGGCGGAGGTTAAGATTGAATAACCACATCAGATTTTGAACTATTGGTTTTCTTACCCTCACTTTTTGAACACTTTTACTTTCGGCGCCATCAATTTTTATGCATCCGTATTTGACCCAATTTGCTTCAACTTAAATTGACAATACGTACTTTTCTAAAAACAACAAAACAATACATGTATTTTATCCTAAATTTTCTACAATATAAAACGCAAAGGGAAAATAATCAAAATAATAAAAGTTATCGCCTATATACTACAAAATAATTTTTTTATAATCAATTTTTTTATTTTCAAAATATCGCCTAATAAATTAATTTTAATATAATTATCATCGGTATATCATTAATAGATTTCTAATTTTTAAAAAGTAAGAAAATATTCCTCATAAAAATTCTTAAAAAATTCTAAACAAATTGATTATTTAAAAAAATTACGTAAAAATGAGAAATAAACATCAAATTTGTTTCATTATTTTTTCTAAAAATATTTTTTAAAAAACTTTAGAATAAAAAAAATAAACGACATGACAATTGCTTAATAGTAATAAGTTAAAAGTGATAAAAAAAACATTGTTCATTTTAGTAGTTTTTTTTTAATGACATGGATGTCAACGGACGGGTTCGGTTCGTGGAGCGACACACCCATCATCATCCTAGTTTAGCATAATGTCATTATCCTGTCATCATACCTATTCGGGGATTAAAGGTTGTACTCATCCCCGTCGAGTATGTGTTTCATTTGGGCATTCCCGTATCTGCCTAATTTCCCCCAATTTATAATTAACAAAAAACTGTTATCCGAACGATCAATTCAATTCGACTATCCGATAAACTGTTATCTGAATCCGATCTGGGTTTTTTTTTTCTGAATGCTCAGATCGGATATAAAATGTATTTTTTTCGGATATCCGAATATATTTAAGATATATTATATGTTTTAAATATATGTTAACAAAAACCACTCTGCACAATTGATTGAGACTTTATAGATGTGCAGAGTATGTTTTTTTTAAACTGTATTTGAGATGTAAACATAATTCACATGAACATTACTCAAATTCTCTGATTTCTGAACATTACTCAGCTTCAATCAGGATCTTGTTTACAACTTCTCTGATTTCTGAACATTACTCATATTTTGGATCAAGTAGGGTTGAGTGAAGATGTTGATTTTTGAACAACATTACTCAGTTTTTGGATCTTGTTTACAACTTCTTTAATTTTTGAACAATTCTAAATATTACTCAACCTCAACTTCTGAATCTTTTATGCAGTTTAATCTTTTGGATATATCAGACATCTAGATTGAATACCCGATCCGAATCCAATTCTTCAAATATCCTATCATATTTGGATCGAATTCGGATAGTGTTTTTACGGATTTGCTAGATTGGATATTCGGAGATTCGGATCGAATCACATTGAATATCCGACTTTGCTCCGCCTTAGCGTCAAATACTCTCCCACTCATGATATTAAAGACTCTCAATAGCTAAATAAAATTATTTAGAGATTAAACAATTTAAACTTATTCATACATCAAAAGTCTATAAAAAAAATTAAATATTTGGAGACTATTTGACTAAATTGTCCATGTTCAAGCATCGAGGTTTTCATAAATAATCCATAAAATATTGCAAACATAAAACATCAAAATTAAATTTTTAAGTAACATAAAGAAATAGCAAACAACTCAGTATGCTTTGTATTTTTAAAATTTATATTCATTAACTTTAAAATTTTATTTTGATCAATATTTTTGCAATTTGTGTATGGTATTCTTTTCTATTTTAGTTTAGCTTACTACTTGAGAAAAACAAAATACAACTCTAAAACTAAAATTAGTATTTATCAAAATAGAATTTATCTCTTTCTAGATATTTTGTTAGAGAAAAAATAACAAATAACCGACACGGGACATCAGTTATGAATTGAATGGTTGGTGACAAGTTGTCTCAACTCCTACCCAAATAATGGCTCTTAGTGTTACTCAAACATTGATAAATACGTGACACTAATGTCTACCCAAAACATCACCACTTTTACAACAATTTATCTTATTGGAAAATTTTGGATGATGTCTCTATGGTTTGGGGTTTTCCGATTTTGACCATAGGTTTTTTTAGTTCGGATGGTACCGCTGTGTTTTAATACTTTTCGAAAAATGCCCAAATCCGTTTAAATTGTAAAGAGATGTCAACTTAAAATAATTTTAAAAAAAACCTATGTGCAAAATGTTTAGCGTCTTTTATCATTTGTTTTAAAAAAGAAGCTTTTCTCATTTAAAATTTTTTTTAGTTGACATCACTTTACAATTTAAAAAGAAATGGACATTTTTCGAAAAATATTAAAACACAAGGGCACCATCCGAACTAAAAAAAACCTCTGGACAAAATCCGAAAAACCGCAAACCACAAGGACACCATCCGGAATTTCCCTATCTTATTTCAATGATTATCCAACACATAAAGTAAATTACTAATTGACTCGTGACTTTAAGGGGTGTCAGCAAATGCCATCAATGACTTAATTATCCAAAACCTTAAGGGCAACTAAATGATAACACTCTATTTAACATTTTTTTATTATCACCGTCATAATTCTATTTCATTCTCTTTCTCTTTTGAGCAAAATGACATATCTTATCGGTCTATTTTATACCTACTAGTGTTTCAAAGATTTATGGTTAGTTTATATAATTGTAGACATTTCAGGTATTTGCGGAGTACAAATGATAAACATGTAACAAAATGACCTCATACCCACTAAGAATCTTCTTGCGGTCAAAGAATTCAAGGTCAATACGGAAATGATTGATGTTTGGGAGTGTAGTGAAATTTAAAATTAATATCTCGTTGACTTTAAATTCTATTTT
This sequence comes from Fagopyrum homotropicum, assembly GCA_033239125.1. Taxonomy (NCBI): domain Eukaryota; kingdom Viridiplantae; phylum Streptophyta; class Magnoliopsida; order Caryophyllales; family Polygonaceae; genus Fagopyrum; species Fagopyrum homotropicum. Next base: position 118,598,679 of record BSWB01000003.1, read on the forward strand.
GACTAAATGACTCATGTTCAAGCACTGTTTAATGCTCCGTGTAGGCGTAACTACCCTACTTATAGTTAATTCACCAAAATATATCTCCGTATATAATTAAAAAATATATAAAATGGCTTTCCGAGTTGAATCGGATGGACTACTATAGTGCGTCTAGTGACCTGTGAATGAAGGCCGGAAGTTTGTTTTACTTCCAATCTACGTAAAGATGTCTATCTGAGTTAATCCTAAATAAATTGGTACATAACTACAAAAAACTAAATAACACATCAACACGCGCTCGATACCTAGATTTATTGGGTGAAACTATAACTTAGTCTATAAGGTTATGTTAGACTTCTATCACTCTCTAGACTCCCGATACTCTCTGTATTCATTCTCTCTCCAAATTATTTCAACTTCCCTCTCGAGCATTTCGGACCTTCATGATTGTTCTTGAATCCTTCTTAAATAACCTAGACATGCCTTAGAGCATCCATATTGATAGTACGATTTCGTACTATGTTTTTAGACGTCTTTTTGTGTTGTTTTGTCTTTATTTTGCATAAGAAATTGACATTAATACTTAGATTTGTACTAAAATTGCGAAATATCTTCTACCTTCTTCTTTGTGTGTTTATATGTGATTTGGCCTGAAAACGAGTAAAAAAAATCATTCAAATCAAGCATCCATGACAGACATTGAAAATCATTATAATTCCACTTCTCCTCTATGAGCATTTGCAAGTTCTCAAGAAGAACCATGAACCAAACAATGAGAACTTGCGAACACAAGAAGGCCTAGAGATTACTTTTCCACAATTTTGGTAAAACGAAGCTATAGGAGGCCTAAAACTGAGTTAGAAGACCCAAAAATACTCACTGAAAATGTATTTCGAAGGACTACAACAATTTAGTTTACACCGAGAGTTGAATTCTTAATAAAGACCTCCAAAAATGGACAAACTTGAAGAATAATAACCTAGTGAAAGGGCCTAGACCGAGGTTCACCATTGCACTAGATCAAGGTACATGCACCTCGGACCCTTTCCTCTTTGACCAAGTTTGACCCACTACTTCGTACTAGATTCCTTTTATCAAAGCCCATTATCATTCGAAGTGATGGGACCCACTCCCAAACACTTATATACATGATCATGGGATGTAGAGTATGGATAAGTTTGACATTTTCAGATCTATAATTCAAATCAAAATAAATAAAAAATTGAGAGAATTTTTGCCTTGCTCCCCAGGTTCATATTTTTTGCTCATAACTTTTGATAGGTAACTCTAAATCACCCCATTCTTCTTTCATAATTTTGATTTTGAATGTTACAAAATCTTATCTTTCGTGCTTATAATAGGTAACTCCAATTTTGAAACAAACTCAGAACTTGGGCCTAGGAGGTCGTCCAACGGCTGTCCCGATTTATACGTGGATTGGATAGACACGGACAATGTTAGTGGCTGAGATAAAACGGGCCATAATGTTAAAATTGGTCCGTCTCTAACTCGAATTTGTACTACATAAATGGCATTCCACGTTTCATACATATTGGTGTCGAGATTTGACTTTTACCCGACTTTGCTAAAAAATAAAAGATTGCGCATCCGGGGAATCGAACCCCGGTCAGTACCGTGGGAGGGTACTATGATACCACTACACTAGATGCGCTCTACATGTCCTCTGTGCTTGAGAATTTTGTTACCAACATTGGACATACGACAACCACTATTCTCTCCATTTGTGAAATGGATTGAAATACTCGGCACTTATGCACTAGTATATATCATAACTCGAATAAGTGGTATACGAGTTCTAAACGAATCCCTACCGACTACAAACAATTTGCAAAACTTCCTACCAAAAAAAAAACTATTGTGAGCAAGAGCTTGTATACAAACGACTACTTCCAACAACAATTTGCGGATATGAACTCTTTTTATCATAAAATTTTACACCTTTACTTGTGTGATATAATGGTATATCAAATTAATAAATTAAAAAAAAACTTAAAAAGATGGTATCTGAGATCTCCCACCACCCACTTAATTACCCAGAGTCCTTCAAATTATAAGAATATAATTCCAAATAACAAACCATGTTCCCTCAAACTACGTCTAAAAACCAAAATGCAGAAACATGATGTATAGAATTAATAATAGGGTGTACAAAATTTGTCAAGTATAAGCAGAAAATGCAATTTAGATCTCAACGGCAGCTCAAAAGAGAAAATACCCAATTTCAACAATGAGATCCGGTAACCCTAATTTCAGTCTTCAACACACTTTAACACCCAACCAACCTCAACAACTTAACTTTATCCCCTCCCTAGTCTTATTTTTCACCAAGTTCAGGAAGGGGGAGCCAAAACTTCAACTCTAGACTATACATGCATGTTCCACGACCGCACTTTCCGTCCTCGAGGCTCTAATCATTTGCAGGTCATCAGCATTGAGTTAATGACAAGCATGATGAGACGAATGCTCGAGATTTCTGTCACCGATGTGGTAGGCAAGCTCCGATGGTTGTTTAGTATCTGGTACACCTGCTCGAAAATCGGCCGGACATGCACTGCAATCATTGGGTCCAAAGGGTTTATTGCAGCAGCCACATCTGTCATCCATTGTAGCTTTCTAGAAGGTTCCTTGGTTATGTCACAAGCGAGTTGTTGAAGAAGGGATAGTAGCACTCCTTGGCTAAGAGGGACTGGGTTGTTTGACAATAGCCTTTGCAACTCAACCTGACAATTAACCATAATCCCCAATTCAGATACTCTCAAGTAACTGCAATCACACACAAAGAAGCGCGCAAGGAAGTACCTGTGAACATAACCAGGATACAATGGAGACGTCACTCCTCTGCAGAGCTGTCGTGAAAGCTTCTTCATATTTGTGTTCTGATATCAGTCTAGATAGATCTTTTTTAGGATCAAATAGTTGTTCAACCTATTATAAAAACAAATTAGACTGATAAGTCAATATAACTACAAAACAAGATGCTGATAATTCGATTTAAGAATCAAGCTATCTAAAACAGACCTTCTCATGTAGACCATCTAAAGGCCCATTTGTATGCGAGGGGAAAGACAATCCTGTTTTGGAGCCAGGTCCAGCAACTGCAAGAGCTAATAGCCTTCTCTGCTCAGCCAACTCCCCACTCAAAGATTGACTGATTGATGATGCCGAGTTAATGGTTTCCTATCAATCAAAAGACAAGATATGAAAAGAAAATTAATTTAGAGAACATCATTAGTATGCATGCCAGATATGGCGAGAGCATATACATACCCTCAAGGTCATTGCCAAAGAAGAATTAGCAGACTCCACTTGGTGTTGGGCGGTTGTGATATGTTCAGCGATACCCCTCTGAAAGGCAGTATCCACTTGCTCAAACATTGCTTTGCACGAAATCTCAAAAGCAGGAATGATATACATTTCAAGAACCGATTTCAAACCCTCCTGCGAATCAGAAAGTGACAACTAATGTCATTCGATCAATAATTTAAGGTCAAACCAAGTCATAATAACACCTGGACATTAGCACGTAGAAAATACCTGAAGTGCTTGTTTGCCAGACGTTTGAAACTGCGCTTGGATTTGCCGAGCAATAATAGCTTCTACTCTTGAATTAACTGTCCTCTCTAATTGGCTGTAAGCCTTCTCACTGACACCTTTCTGCAATCACACATGAGAGAGTTATATGTCATTACAGCAAGACACAAACAGCTTTCTGGGCAAGAAGATAATTCAAAATCTAACCTGAAACGACTCGGTAATGGCTGACGAAATATTTTTCTCAATAACTGGAGCTACGGTACGAGCTACATTAGTACCGACTGCAGCCATTTCCTTCTTCAATGTTTTGTCCAAAATAGGAATCAAGTCCTTGTTGAAGCAGTTGGTTACCAAACTTGATATTTGTTGTGTACGTTCCCGTATCAACTTATCAAGTTTTACAGTCTCGTCCTGTATGCGTGCCCACAAAGCATCGGTGTTTGCCTTTCCAAATTTTTCAATGCTACGCCCGAGAGATGCCTCCAGTCTTTTGCCTTCTTTCGCAGGAACCATGGCCATCATTGCCATTTGTTTATTCATTTCTTTTTGACCAGCCAAAAGCTGCAAAATAATTTTACAATCAGCAGTATCAAGAAACAGTTGCATGGGTATACACTAATTCTCAAGAATCATATAACATTTTTTATTCCTCGTGTGCGTAGAATTGTTTGAAAAATAATATGGGCTGATATATTTCACCATTAGGTCCCTTAAGTTTTGTGCATTTTCGTTTTTAAAACTCGAAACTGTTGTTGTTTTACTTCTACTAAAATTTTACCCATCTAAGCTAAAACTTTAAAAAAGAGATCTGACTTTACAGAAGAGATTTCACACTTCCCCCTCCACCCCTAAATTAGCATTTGAGCACAAACTAATTTCATTGCTTAGAGAAGGCCCAGATCAGAACAACCATTTTATTTTACTTCATTGGACAAATAATGCAATATTTCATGTTCCCTTCATTACCTGTGTTTAATTTACGGTATGCCTATGTGGAAGTAAGACATGAATGTGTATGATGCTCTACTCATCTTGATTCAACAAGATTGAGTACTAATATTGAGGCTGCTGGTTGCTGGTTGTTTGCAACCAGATGTATCTAAATTCACTGACAGCTATTGGGAAAGTCTGGTTATGGTTCAGACAAGACCTACTCGAGCATTAATTTCAAAACTACAAAAGCATGACTAAAGAGTTACCTGACGCATCACCTCCTGCATAGATGCTATTTGCAGAGAAGCAGCTTCTATAGCAGGCACACCTGAAGTAACACCAGTATCCCCTAATGAATCTGCTGAGCCATAGGCACTTACAGCCGAGAGCCCTGGGCCAGATGCTTGCGTACTTTTCCCTTTTTGTTTCTTGGGTTTTGATGTTGGAGCTGGTGATGGAGGAACCGAGCCTGATGCACAAAAATCAGTTGAGGTTCTAGATATATCATTCACGGTATCATGAGCTTCTTCACCAGAATTGGAAGGTTGTTCTAGTGCCTCCATGATGCTACTACTTTGTGCTTCTTCAATGATAGAATCTTCTTTTGGTACTACATAGCATTCTCTGCTCGTTTCAAATCCAAGATCTGATGCCTGAGAACAAAAGATCTTTTCTTTCCTATCCATCATGATTTGAGGCTCTGCTTGTGGGCTTGAGCTATCATCCTTAACATAACCTGTTGCATCTACAACTTTAACCTCTAGTTCTACATTTCGGGTATCATTGCTGACAATAATATCTTGAATCTTAGAAACCACCTCACTCTTACCCTCCACTAGACGAGTAGTTTCAGAAGATGATGTAGCCATAATCTCTGAAGGAGTTATAAGATGAGTTGGGTGTTTGAACTTCAGATGAGAGTTAATATCAGCTTGTGCATTACCTTTTTCACTATCTGTATAGGGTAATTTATGTCGAATTGTTTGAGTATTATCTATCTGCCTATCAACTGAATAGTCACCAACTACTTGATCAACAGGACGATCACTAAGTTTCCCTGATAACCTTGGACTTATAGGAACAGGTGATGATCCAACAGAAACATCAGTGTGGTCAGTCACAGGTTGCGAGGCAGCAGGATTATAATCACGATTTAAAGCATTACTTTCTTGCAAAATTACTGATTCAGAAGTAGAGCTCACTGCTCGCTTAATCTCAGGAGTGCTATCAGGAATGATAGGGTTCGGTTCAAAGCTAGCCAAGGCCATATCAAAAACTTTATTTCCTGATTGCTCTAAAGTAGAAACCTCTTCAGTGGCATGAGAACCAATGGAGTCTGACTTCTCTAGTGCAAAGCTATCCAATGGTGGGGGCAAACACTGAGATAGCTCCAACGCATACTGTTGTATGGCTTGTGTTTGAACACAATAAACTTGAACTACGTGTCCTACATGGGGTAATTCGTCACTGGTCCCAGTGAAACTTAATATGGGCATAGTCACAGTAAACTCTGACAAGTAGTCCATGCGAGTAACTGCTGGCTTATCACCATACTCCAGGTGTATAGCATATATAGCATTCCTTTTAGCATTTGCAAGTAAAAGGAGGCCCACTTCTGACAATCCTACAACTTGGTTGAAGAATGCCTCCTCATTTCGAGGTTCAGCAGAACTCGTCAGTTCAAGTGTTTGAATACATTGCCATGATTCAGAATCACTAGGCAGCAACCAACCTTCTTCACTTGATGAAACCCACAACTTCACTTCTCGATTATGTGGACCCTGAAAAAATGATGCAGATGTTTCCACAAAATCAGCATAAACAAGAGCTCATCTGGATGCAAACAAGATGGAAAATACAAGCCTTTTATAGGCACAAAGTGGAGCAACTTGGAACTTATTTAATTGAGAGATGATATCAAATGTATGACAAGTTAACTAGAAATAACTTTAAACTGCAGTATAAGAATGAGGGATTAAGATGAACATACTGCAGTGATAAGAATGACATGATCTGATCTATGAGGGGAAGTCAAAAAGATAGCTGCGTCCACAGGCTGGCCATCATGAGGCTTCAACACTAGAAGTGGCTGTGGTTTTCTGTCGTCCCAAATTTTTATCTGTAGGAAAAGGAATATATTATATAAGAAGTTTCAATGACAAAAATACAAAGCTAGTCACTAGAAGATTAGATAAGAAACTACTAGAGAGTTGTAGTAGTATGCAAAAAGATATTAGGCTTATCCAAATCCACAAAATCCAATGTTTGATAGGCAAACTTAATACATCATCATGTTATAGTACTATTCTGCCCAAGAAACTAAAAGAAATTTCAGTTTCTTTGGTAGCGGAACTGATTAACAGCATAGAGTGACATAATTGATTATTATATAGCAAGTAATTGTTTCCTGACTTCCTCGTACCAATACAATGATTTCCAACTCAAATTTGGAAAGAAACACCCGATCAATAGGCAGTATGAGAAATTTCTATTTCTGGCCAGTAATGACGCATATGCAAAGTTAAATCTTACCCGTCACCTGTGACAAATATAATATAAAAGTTAAAATTTTCCAACCTATGCCCCGGACATAGTTAAGAACCTTCATTTGGAAAGAAAATCCTAATAATTAATCGATAAACCGTAAAAATAATTAAAACTAAAGCTGAATTGGTAAATCTAGAAATATCTTTCTAAAATTAGACTCTTTAGCATATGCCCTTAGGGTATAGATTAGAAATTTCGATAATTTACAAGTAAATCCCACTCTGAGCTTATAATTATCTAGCTATTCTTACAGTCGTGAACGATTCTCCTATAAAAGAAAGAGCCATGACATACCGTCCCATCTTTTGAGGCTGAAACCAGGCGAGTTGTCATCCACTGACACATTGACAAATCAGTCACCTCTTCGTCATGTTTACCGATAAGCTGAACCCCTTTAATCAGCTTCTCAAGGGGACATTTAAGGGGCTCCTCTGCGGAAAAAACTTCACCTTTGTCAATTTTTGTGGCATCGATCTTCATTACTCTGTTACCAATAGCAACAACCAAAATTTCCTGAAAGAAAGTGAAAATAAAGGAAATCATGAAGGAGACAAAGTAATGACAAGTGGTAGATGTACGAAACAGAAGTTAATAATTGCAGCAAATACAAAAATCAATAGGGCCGATGTTCAATCACAATCAGAGTTGAGAGCAGTTGCTTACTTGTTTGTGGCAATGCCAACAAACTCGTGGACGTACACTTCCTTCCTCCCCAACTATATGTATAGCAATCACTACATTTCCTGAAATTTGTTGCTTATCCTCCTCATCTGGACATGGACCTTCTGAGATCTTCCATACATAAATCCGTCCATCTATGCTTGCACTACAGAAGATCGTATAAGCTAATCCAGAGACACACAATCACACAACTGATTCAGCTAAATTAGAAAATTACCTGGCTAATAGATGAACATCCTTAGCGAAAAAAGCCATGTCCGTGACCCTCTGGAAAGTGGAAAGGAAGTCAGTCATGAAATATTTCAATAAATAAAAGGCAAATAAAATTACAGCGTTTAACACAACATAGAAAACAGCGCTCCCTCAATCAATCCTGGAAATAGAGGTAACGATGAAAGTTAACTGATCAATGAGCTTATGTTGTTGTGACAGAGTTCCTCTACAGCCTAGTTGACAAATATGGCTACTCATCACAACTATATACCCAATATAATTGCATGTTTAATCTACTACTCGCCAATTTGGTATCCATGTAAACTGTGGAAAGTTTATGGAACTCCAATAATCATGCTTTTTGGCGTCATATATTAAGATTTGTTGAAGTTCACACTTAAATAATTTGCTTTCGTATCGTGGATACCGACAAAAGTTCTCTTTTCCTGAGCATTACAGTTCGTACTGCAGCTATTAAACACAAAAATTCCCAGGTTAGCACAAGCTCGTATCTCCTAATATTGCCGGGAATGGACAAGCTAGCCAGATTCGAAGAAAATTAGTCCAACAATAGGTTAGGTGTTTCCCTTGTCATCCAAAAGGGCATATTCATATATAAATCACTAGATCCAGTCCGACAAACATGGCAAGAGTTGACATATATTTTTCACCTATGAAGCACAAAAACCTCTAGGCAGTGTAATACCAGTGTCAGAAACTTCTCAAAAACGGTCCAAATAGGAAGGACACAGTCAAGACACTTCTCCAACATCGGAAACAGACCAGACACAGCCAAACCATGGCCATGAGTGGTGGCTCGGTGTGGGCTCAGGGAAGGATACGAAAGAGATGAACAAGGCATTCATGGATGCTACGTTCTGTTTTCTTTTTGGAATGCAAGATGAACAAGACATTCATGAATGTTACCTCAGTATCACTTAACACAACCTATTTGCTTTTTTCTCAATAGTCAATACATCTACAACTAATGGCACGTACATATGTAATCGATTTTATCATACATGCATCTCTTCTTATTAAATACGAATTCCTCCTCACAAGAGCTTTAAAATGATATATTATTAACAATTCCTCGCCGTGCCCATTTTTTTGTGATTTTTAGGACTGTCACGTTTCTCACCGTGTCTATTTCGATCCATTCTACATAGATTATTACTCATTCAATAAGTTAATCCAGTGCAACAAATATTCAATTTCATGTGGCAAAAATCACATACTATATAACCTAAAAAAACCCTGCTTGGAGACGCATATTAGAAGAATTTGCATTTAGAGACATATGCAAAATTAATAACACCGAATTATGAATTTTGTACCATAAAAAAGATGATCCTTAAACATATTTTCCTACTATCATGAACAAGCCACAAACCCTTTCCCTCGTATCCCCTAAATGCATCAGATATTGACAAGCAGTGAAACAAAAAACAGGAATGTAAAGACATAAATAGCTTTATGGAGATTATGTACCTGTGTGTGACCTCGAAGTAAATATCGGCCTGCAGTGTTGATATTAAGGACACGGATATTCCCCTGATTAAGTCCATAACTAATATAGGTCTCGTTGACAGCAATCTGGTGGCCGAGGATGAGTCCAGGATCCGAATTATACTTGGTGATGGGAGAAACCTCAAGCTGAGGCTGCACTTCTCCTTGCAATCTTACATCAACATCATAAACCACACGGTCGCCACTCAAATGCCTACCCTTCGGAATCTTACTACTAGGCATCCGCAATGGAGAAGTATGCGAAATAGCATTAGGCTGGACAGGAGGCAATATGGGGACGGCAGAAGGCACTTGAAGCTCTGAAACACCGGAAGAAGGTTGAATCGGAGGGAAAGGAGCAGTTGGCTGAGGCGAATACTCGAAATTAGTGGGCGGAGTACCTAGAAGAGCCATCAGACGAGCACCGGGGTTAGGGTTTTGCGGAGGAGCGGATGGTGTAGGGTGAATAGGAGGTGCAGGGAAGGAGGCAGACCTCTGATCCGTTGAATATGGAGGCTGTAAGAATGGAGGAGTTTGTGGAGGGTGAGAGAAAGGGCCAGCAGGAGGAGGATAAGATGCAGACGGAGTCGGAGGGCCATAGAAAGGAGATTGAGAGTAAGCGGAGGTTCCCAAATTGCTAGGGTTTTGAGCATGCAAGTTTGCAGGGTTGAAGAATTTGTTCATATCAAATGGACCGGTGGAACCACCGCTAACGCCGCCGACTTGATTGTTGTGATTACCGGTGGAAGCCATTAGAGAGGAGCTGTGTAGCAAACAGTCAGTTTAAATCGAAAATTGGTGTGAAACATGAAAAAGGAAAAGAGAGATTTCGAGAATCGATCGAATCACAAAGAGTTGAGAGCCAAATTGTGGAATTCGATCGTAGGATGGAAGAGAATCAATAGAATCCCTGGTTTCAGTTTGAAAAGAAGAATACGAGGTTTGATTGTTGATTGGAAAAAGAGGGAGGGAATAGATCTACAAGTAGAAGCACACAAAGGCTTTCCAAATAGCAATGGCAATGGACATTATTATGCAAGACGCATGGGAGGGGGTCTTGCTCTTGCATTATGCTGCTTCCTTTTTTCCAAAACAATTACATCAAACCGCCGTAAATTAGGAGTTGTTAAAGTAATTTGCACAAACAATTACGTCAGTATATTCGATTATACCATTAATTGGACTAATTAAATTTTACGTAAAGATACACAATATTAATTCACACAATTTCAATTAAACAATATTTATATATAATTTCAAATACACAATATTAATAAATAAAAAAATTATGTAACCAAAACCTTGGGTACAAAATACTTTTCACTGAATTTATTTCTTAAATAATATGTATATACATTATATATGTTTGAATCATTTTATATCACTCGAGTATCATCAAAAATATACACAAAGTTTAATTAATTCAACTGATATAATTGGTGGGAAGTAAGGTCAATTTATCCAGAATTCGAATCCTACCTTTTATTATTTTCTATTAAATTTTTTTCTTCGTACATAAAATTATATTATGTACAGACTTGTACAATGTTGGACACTCATTTTGTCCATCTTTGTCTCATTTTGAAAACCTTTTATAATTTGCACAAATAAATTTAGGAGCTGTTAAAGTAAAATCAATTTTTTGTACAGTGATAAACTATATATTGGTAGAATAGGAACATTAATTAAACTTTTGAAAATGAATATAGAATGACCGTTAGTGTATAATAATGAACATAAATGATATTTTAACAGTTTTTTTAGTTAAAAAAAATACTTCTCTGGAAAAAACTATTGCTATAATTTTAATTCATATATTTTTGTACTATTAAGTTCATCTATCTTGTATTATTGTCAAACTAAATATTTACGGAGCACCAATGTTGTAGGTACATTTTTATTATAATATTTGTTATATTTTTTACACTAAATGTGTTTTATTAGATAATTGTTATCATTATTTCACACTTAATTTTATTTTTTTGTTGGTTATGTTATTTTAAAAAGTTTTATAATGGTACGTACTTTGAACTTTTATACTATTAGTTCAATATTCGTATTTCATTAGTTTAAACATACTAATAAATAAATAATATATATATATATATATATATATATATATATATATATATATATATATATATATTGTCAAATTTAAGTGAGAATCATTCTTATAGTAGGAAGTAAGAACTTTTACCATCCATCGGATTAAAAAATGAATGTACATGATTTAGAACAATTGTAAGCGTTCATGGATAAGATACATTGAATAATAATTGAGAGATTCTCTATTACTAAATATAATTTCAATTTAGAAAGATAATAAAATTAATTATGGCTGAAAAATTAATGTTGGTTAAACAAAAATCACTTTTTAACGTTGTTTAATACTTGTAACGACCGTAACACATGTTACAGTCAAACAAAAAAAAATGCATGTAACGACTGTAACACACTTGTTATTTTCGTTACAAGCAAAAACATTGTTTGTAACATGTGTGTTAAAGTCGTTGTAGGCACTTTTTTTTTTGTCTAACGACTATAACTCGTAACGGTCGTAGCAGGCAAAAAAAATGTGAATGTAACTAGGGTTGTTATACAAGCCGAACGAGCCGATCCTTGGTATGCTTAGGCTCGGCTTGTTTTTAAATGAGTCAAGCCCGAGCAGAGTCTAAATATTGGAGCGAGCCTAAATTTATGCTCAGGCTCAGCTCGCGAGGTCGTTCGGCTCAGTGATGACATGAATTATGACCGTAGTTTAGATATGCTTTTAGATAGATTTCCCCCTTGTTTTGCATGCATAGATATATATTCATATCGATTATGTTTATTTACCTACTTTGCGAGAATAAAGGTCTACACATAGTTTTGTTGCAATTGTAGGGAATAAGACACATTTTGGATTAAAAAGGAGTATAAGAGTTTAAGAAGTCAAGAGGACGGCATGATAGAGTACACTGAGGTGCAAAAGAAGACTAAGGATCATCAGAAGAAGGATTCAATTGGAATGGAAGCAAAGAGTAGAAGAAAGTACGTAATAGAAGATAAATCTCGGATGGATAGAAACTATCTTGGTCGAGATTTTCTTCGGGTTTGTCCGAGATTACACTAAAAAACGACTCGCGGCCCAAAGTCAAACCCTAGTTTTAGTATTAAATAGAGAACGGCGGCAAGGGTTTAAGGGACTTCTTTTGATACTACTTTTCGGAGATCTTTTCCGAGACCTGTTCCGCAGTAGTCGATAGAGTTCGGAACACGGAGAAAGGCGGCGATTCAGAGGAAAGAACAACATCGAAGGATCGACGACTTGCATAGATAGCTTTGAAGTTTTGTAAGTATTCTTGAAGGGATAGACTTAGTTGTTGTTTTCATTATTTGAACACAAGGTCGAACCTTTGTTATTGCTTTGATTTAGTTTTGATATTTGAAGATCATTTGTTAAGTTTTCTTTGCCCTTTTTATTGGTTATTTTGGTTTATGTCGTATTTGATATCATATACCTTCTTTGATTCAAATATGACTGTTGTTGGCTAGAATTCTTGCGATTCTAGGGTGACTAGTTGATGGTTGTGGTTTAGATGATGATAAAATGACCCTTTAAGTTAGATTGGATCCTGAAGGTTGAGTTTTGCCTACGCAGTTGTCGATCTCGGATTGATCTCAGGAATCTCGACCGAGATTTGAGTAAGAACAATCTGTGATTTGCTACTGTTTACCCGTTCATGTTTTATTTTTTATCCTAAGTTATAGTTTGCCCAAATCCTAGCCTTTGTTGAGAGTTTTATACCCTTAAATTTCTCTAACCTAAGACTTACCCGGTGATGGTTAGTTCTATTCCCTTAGGTCGAGTTGTTGGTTTGAGTTATAGTTCCTTTCCCTAGATCCTTGAGACTTACCCGGTAAAAGGATATTTGGTTAGTGATAGTGAATAGTGAGACCTCTCTCGTGTTCTATCCCATCTTAGAAACACCTTTCATTTGCAACCACAACCTTGTCCATAGATCTTTAGAAGTCTTGAATTGAAAACCACAACTTGACGCTATGATCACTAGAATCTGCATTCTCTTTTGATTGATATATCTTCGTTGATTGCTTTGCTTTGTTCTTTGTTATATGCAAGTTTCTATTCTAGATTACCTATCTGCTTGTTTTCACCATAATCCTTGTGATCGACCCTAAAATATTTGCTTTTACTACGATTGATCCGTACACTACGGGTTCGCTATTGCTTTTATTCTGGTATAAATTTAAGACTATTTTTCTTCATCGTTTTGGAGCAAACACTCGGCTCATTTGGGCTCATTTGGGATCATTCAGGCTCGTTTAGACTCGTTTGACTCGTTAACTTTTTTTTTACAGAACCTATCATATCCCTGAACATCGATCATCACTAATAACTCCATGTCCCACACTGAAGGCCGGTTCAGAAGGTACCGTAGTTACCAAAATTGAAAGAATGTACCGGGCCATCTTTGATAATGTTGGAACTTCAAAACATTTGATTTTTACCAAGCCAAAACATCAAACTTTTTACCTCCACCCAATAACATACCTTCTTCAAGATAGATGTCCAACTCTTTTCTTGATGGCCTATTTTCACATCTTGTTCTGATTCAATCTTCAAATTCATCCACATCTTCATCCACATGGACCACATCATCCGTGCACCTTCCAACTACGCTTATTTTAATGACATTACTCGAACCACTTGCATCCCTGGTGATGAAGTTCTCATATAAACGATGCATCTCAGTAATGATACCCTTAAGATCCTCATGCACTTCACCTTATTCATATATCTTTCCATACACATTCATAATCTTGTGGGTCTTGTTTTGGGGATCTAAAATAGCCGCTATAATCATAAAAGATGCACTCCTTCCAATATTTGTCAAATTTTAATTTCTTACTATCCATCGTAGCCTTCATGAAATCTCTTGAGTCATACTCCATAACATCTAAAATTTTCCTAATCTTCCAAATTTCATAAAAATATAGATCTGTAGTTGTATATTGACGACCTAAGAAGATGTTAGTTACCTTATCAAAAGTAGACAAGAACTTGCACACATCTTTAGCTCTTTCCTAATCCTCATCAGATGATAATGTAGAATACGCCGGATCTCTATTTGCAAACTTAGAAAAAACGTCTTTGAAGATGAGAGCCATTTCCAACATCTGAAATGTCGAGTTCCACCGGGTGATGCAATCAAGAACTATCTTCTTATTGGAAGGCAAATGCATGTTCTGTACAACTTCATTTCACTCGTGAAGGCGTGATGGACTTAAAAGTATAAAATTTACACTCTCACGAACATTCTCAATGACAGACTTTAGAGGAACCAATCCATCTTGCACTAAGAGATTCAAGATGTGTGCACAACACCTGATATGGAAGTCTGCCCACCAAAGAACAATGCATCTATAATCTGAAAATGTTCTTTCAAAGACCGAATGACTACATCATTTGAAGAAGCATTGTCAAATGTAACGGTAGAAATCTTGTTCACAACTCCCCTTTAGTCAAGCATTCATACATCTTATCTGCTATTGCAATTCCGGTGTGGGGTGGAGACAAGAGACAAAATTTTAGAATGCGGTTCTGTAAATTCCAATCCGTGTCTACAAAGTGCCCGGTGATACACATATAACATTTAGTTTGGTTAGAAGTCCATAAATCAGAAGTCAGCTAACTTTTCCAACTTTTGCAAACATCTTCTTCATCTTCTTTCGCATAAAACTTCATTGCACGATCTCTAATAGCAAGGCGACCAAAAGGTTCATACTTTGGGTTAAACATCTTACTATAACTTCTAAAAAACTTGTGTTCAACCATCATGAATGAGTACTCATGTATCATAATCATCTTCACCGTCATATCCTTGATTGCTTCTTTATCATACTTGTAAGACGCCAGTGCTCCATTTCCATCGGCATCAAAACTGAGCAATGCTTGCACTAGATGGACTCCTTGACCAGAAATCTTACTCTTACAAATAGAGCATGCAACAATGTGTCTTTTGTAGTGTGTTTTTGGTCCTCGTATCTTATAAGACATTTGAACTCCACAATGATTGCATTTCACACATGTTATACCATTCTCTACGACTTCACTCACATCATTCCAAACATTTGAAGTCTTAAGTAGCTTGGACTCATTTCTAGTCACTTAGATGGAGCTTCATTGACTTCCTCATCAACTTTCATAAACTGATTCGCTTCTAAAGTCGACATAATCTAAGAAAGAGTATAACTTAAAAAATCAGCATAATAAAAATAATTAAAAATCAGCACAAATGAAATCATTCATGAAAATAAGGACAGACTAACAGTTAAAAAATCAGCACAACTCATTCATGAAAGTAACAATTAAAAAAACCAGCATACTAAAAAAATTAACACAACTCATTTATGAAAGTAATAGTTAAAAATAATCAACATACTAAAAATAAATAAAAAAATAAGCACTTGTTTAGGCTTGGTGCCAATGCTAAAGATTAAGTATATATTGTATTTAATTATTGGCGTATATAAATCCTGGTAGTTTTATAAGTATAAATCCGAACAACTTTGTATTTGTCAAAAAAAAAAGTTGAATTTCCGTTTTGTTTTCATTTTGTAAGGAATTGACAACTTTCACAACACAAGACAACTTGTTTTATCCTTAATTATACCAACTTTCACAAACACAAGCATGCTACTATTTGTCAACCAAAATCAGAGAGCGTACAAAAGCATAGCAAACAAAATCAGAGAGTGAAAAAAGCATAACCAAAATCAAAGGTTACAATTTGTCAACCAAATAAGAGAACGTACAAAATCAAAGAGCGAACAAGGCTTTATGGTAGTTGGTTACTTGGTTTTCACTAGTCAATATAGTATCTTATAGCCATTACTAAGATGATATTACACAAAGGACATTTAAATCAGACGAGGATGAGCATAAACCTAGTCACAATATCATTGAATCTTATGTTTGATGTAGAAAACTATTTTTCAATCTATTGCAATAGATGTGCTACTACTACATAATCAAATTCCTGAAATTTATTTTTGTTCATTATGCTACTGCTACATAATTAAATTTATTTTTATTCAGTGTAATAACCTTAGTGTATTAGGTAACTTTAGTACAATGATGATGGAAGTAACTATTAGTGAGAAGGTCAAAAGGTAGACTTTTAATAGGACGAGGATGAGCAGAAACCTGGTCGCCGACGCCGAGAAGAAAATGATGATGGAAGTACCTATAAGTGAGAAGGTAGACAAATACAGTCGTATAAGGAGATTTAGATCTCACATAAGCAATGTAGACTAGAGAAGTAAATGACGAGGAGAAACTTGGTCGCCGAGAAATCTATCGCCGCCGAAAAGCTGGAGGATGGAGGTGGAGAAACCAGAGCCTGTGTAATTAACACTAGTCAGATCTAAGATCTATTAACAAGAAAAGAAATGCAAATGAGATGGAGATAGGCTAGAAGGCATACCATCTGATTTGAGAAGCAGGATTGATGTGGGATTGAAGCCGTAGTTTCCGATCTAGATTGAAAGTCCACGACAAAAGAAAATCGTGGGTGGATAAAGGAAATCGCGGGCGAGATTTCAACAAGAACAAACTGAGATTTTTGGTAACTCAGAATGAGAAATGATGAATGATATGGATAGATAAGAAGGTGAATAATGGAATGAATTATGATAAGTATAAGAAGATATGAACTAAGATATCCCCGCAAAGAACCTTGACCAATGATGTGTCAAAACCCCATAACGAAGAGCTTACCTTAACCCTCACTTTTTAACCTTACACAAGCCTTCTAAGTAAGACAAGCACAAGGAGGGACTAATATTGACCAGGAACACTAACTTTCAAAAAGATTAGCACACACAAGCACAATCTAGCAAATACTTCAGAACGATTCAACCAAGACTCTCTCTTTGATTGAATAGGAATGAATAAAACACAAAATTCATAAGCAAAGATGCAAGCTCACACAATATGTAGAATAATCAAATCAAATCTATCTAATAATCCCCCCCTCTAAGGCTATTTATAAGAAAGATCTTCTTTGAAACTAAGAAAGATATCTTTTAAAAGATAATCTAGGAAGGATATCATTAAAAGATATAAAAATAATAATCTCAAATATAGGATCAAAGCTAACAATTACCTTAAGAATGTTTGAGAGCTTTAAGGTAAGAAATATAAAGATAGTTGCCAAATTTAAAAGATCTTCGGCTGGATCTTTAAGCACGCGTTAAAGAGAAAGTCTCAGATGGAATCTCAACCGAGATTCCTGTAGGATGGCCGAGTTTTCTTCTCCGGGACTCTTTCTTCGTCCTAGCCACCTTTCATGCTTGATGGCTTTTCTTGGTCCTGACTTGGCTCTTCCATAACAGTCAACAATGTAATCAAAGTATTCCTAAGAGTGAGTAGGGTCTCCTTGAGTGTACATGTTGTGAGTATGCTCGTAACTTCATCTTGAATAGCCTTTGCTCTTGACCTTGTGATTGCTCCTTCCATGATGGAATCCGAATAAGGTGTAGCTGGATTGTCATTCAATGCTTTAGCTCTTGATCTAGTAATTGGTCCTTGAAGTAGTGTTGAGATGGTCCCACATCACGGAGCTCAGAGGAAGATGGAGACGAAGAGTAAAGGCCGGGACGAAGGAGTGTCGAAGTCGAGAAGACGTCGTCAACGGCGGCCTAAGGCTGAGAAAGGTGGAGGTGTCTGTGTTTGTCAAAGTCGAGAGATGAGAGACGAGATTCGAGAGAAGGGCCGAAGGCTGAAAAACGAAGTAGCGAAAGAAACACTTCTCCTTCCCAAAAATCAAAACACTAGAATTTTTTCTAACGAGCGGTTTGTTAAGGACTCAGGCTCATCTTGGCTCATCTCGGGCTCGTGACGAGTCTAATAACAGGCTCGGGTTTGGCTCGTTAATTAATATGAACGATCACAAGCCGAGGTTTTAGCAAACTGAGCACGAGCGGCTTATCTCATTTAACAACCCTACATATAACAACCATTGCACACATGTGTCGATTGTTACAAGCATTAAACAACGTTAAAAACAAGTAACAAATGTCTAGAGTGAGATTTATAATAAAAACTAAAAGTATCTAACATGTCAAATGGGTAATAGGATGGGAGGGAGGGTCTATGGACCAAAGTTCGAAACTCTAGATCGGCATTTTTTTGTTTAGGAAAATGAACGTGCTTATAAAATTGACAAAATAAAAATACGTTTGAAATATTGTAATAAATATGATGTATTTTTCAATCATATAAAACATAAGTGTATATATTGCATCTAAAAATCTTTATAGGGATCAATGAGCAGTAGTTAATCTGGAACGTTCATTTTGTCAAATCGTGTGACCGTGACTATGAAAGGTTCTTATATAACATGTATTTGTTCGAAACTCTACAGCGGTATCGTATGTTAGACTAAACTAGTTATAGTCTAACATCCGACATTAAAAATAAGTCTAATATAGAATAAATGACAAGTAAATTTGATCCCTCGTATATGCTATTAACATGCTTTTAGGCTTCCTTCAAATCATAAACACGACATAAGAACAATGCTAGTCTAGCATTGTTTTGGGGATTTTCACCCCAAAACCTAACAAGAGTACTACTTAGTCATCATTGAAAATCTAAATATATAAACAGTAGAAACAAGTGACATGAATCTAAATTAGACAACAAATGAGGAATGTAGGAAAAAGAATGTACGAATTTGGACTTAACAATCCAAATATATGACCAAAACAAGTTGAAAATAATATCTAGCAAGAACAAGAATGAAGAACACCAATACTTCTTTGATTTAAATCCAAATTCGATTCAAGCTATCATTTCTACAACCTACTACTTCTAAGAGTATTGTATGTGAAATAGTCACTTGAATGGTGTGAATTGGTACATTTACAATTAGCTAAATGCCACTTTTATAGGCCTAAAAGACATGGTCCCCCATAGGAAACCAACTTGATCAATTTGCATAGGAAGTTAGTTATGCAAGTGCACAAACTCGACGTGACTACCTCAAGTGAATTGGGCTTCTTAGTTCAAGTGGGTATGTAGAGCATCAAATGTTCCACCGACTTAACCTCATATTCTTAGCTCGAGTGCCTCGTCCTTTTCTCTCGACTTTTTTGTCTTCTTAGCTCAAGTGATGTGGAAAACTTGAGAGTTGTTGAAACTTTGTGCATTTTGGCTTCTTAGATCCAGTGATCTTGTACTCCTTGTTTGAGCTCAATGTTCCACACCAACTACGTTGAACTTCCTTGCACTTAAGTCTTCAAAGGTTGAGTGGAGTGTCTTCTTAGGCCGAGTGGTGTAACACCCCAAATTCTAGGAACTCGAAGCGTTACGGGCTAGGATCTCACAATGAGTTCCAACCCTCAGAATAGCAACGACACAACAGATCTTACAACAAGGCATAGACAAATGAAAACCAAAACTCAATATAAAACCGAAGGTTTAAACCAAGGGAAGCGTAAAAGACTCGCAGCCGAGTTCAAAAACAAAAGGGAAACAACAACTGAAATATAAACCCGATCCCGTCCTATAATGTACGGGAACCCCGGCTGACCACACCGTCCGGATCACTCAGCATCACCTATATCCTGCAAGACATCTACAACATCGGTATAAACCGTTAGCTAACATTCTAGATATCAGAAAGACAGTAAAGGCACAAACACACATAAGGTAAAGTAAACACATAGCATGCTCACACTCAGCCGGTTATTATCTTTCATTAAGGTCAATCCCATTACTTATTTTAACTTTGGTTGTTACATGAGATTCGCTGCGATCTCGCCTCTGTCCCCTTTCACCAACAGGAATAGAGCGTATGCATCCTTCCGTCACCTGTTGGACTGGTCGCAAGAGCACCTCCCAGTTTCCCCATTCTGAACTAGCGGTAACCGCCCGATTATAATACAATTGGGCCAATTACGGTTATAAAGGTCAATCCTAGTTCCGGTTATAAGTTATACAACAATAAACAACACAAACAAGCCAATACACTCAAACCAATATACGGAATGAAGCTAACTAAGTCCAAGAGACTTACCTCACTCGAAGGTAACTCAAAGCTCAATAAACATCTCAAATAACCTCAAGAAAGAAGAACCGAAAGAATGTTCACATAAGGCATCACTAATCAAGAACCGAAACGATTGCTAGAAGTCTATAACTTCTAGTCTCCATGATCTCTAAGAGATCTACACAAGCTAGGGTCACTGACCGAAGGTATTTCTATGGTCGTCTATACCCAATCAAAAGTAAATCCCGACTTAGAACTAAGAACAAGTATAGTGATTAAGTAAGGGTCGAACCCAAGAGAGTTAAGGTGTTTTAGATGCAATTATCGATTATAGTGACAAGTGACACAGGGGGGGGGGTTTGGTTGAATTGATGCACAAAAACTTATGAAAACGATTAATGCGACAAGTAAGACAATGATGGGTGAATCTACACTAGGTTGATTTTAAGCATGCAATTGCTATTTTGGTGAGTTCCTTTTACAAGTTTTCAAGTAATCTCCCGTCTCGATCGTATATATGTGTTGAGCCAACCGGCATCAACACAACTTAACAGGTTAAAGTTCCGTAAACCTACAAGAACAAATAATAAGTTAGCTTTCAAACAAAGACTAAGGGATATAAAGAGAAGATTAAAACCGTTAAACTTATCTTTATATTTGTGTTTCTTTTCTTTAAGTAATTACAACCCGTTATTACTTAAAGTTGCTACTAGATTAAAGACCCGAACCCGAAACCTATTAATCCTAGTTGTTTACATGCACTTTAGAACCTAAGGTGATCAATCTCAAGCAATAGTAAACATGCAATTAGACAATGGAGATCAAGGAAACACAAAGTATTACTGAATAAAAACTTATAATATAAAGTACTTACAACCAAAGTAACAATGTAGCTTCAAACCAACCCAATGTAGCAAGGGAGTTAACAACTCATTACAAGGTAACAAGACAATCCAAGTGGATAATTTGTTGATTAACAAGATGATAAGATGGATGATTCTAGCAATCAACCAAGGACTATTTATACTACAAAAGACACTAAACAGGAGTAAATGGCCGGCCCAAAACAACCACCTTAAATGCCATAAAGGTGGTGTAAACAGCCGGAGTAAAGCTTATGGCGTTAAACCGCAGGGGCGGCCTTCAGGAACCGCAGGGACGGTTTAGGCAGAATCGGTTGATCTTCTTCAGAGCCGCTAGGGCGGCTACACAATTCCGCTGGGGCAGATCTTCAATGCACTTCAACGTCTGACCTTTCGCTTTCTTGGCGTTTCTGATGCCAAGCCGCCGGGGCATCCCTATGTCAGCGCAAGGGCGGTGACACAACCTCTTCGTCTTCCAGCTCCCATGTTGAGGCGCAAGCAGCGCCGCAGTGGAAGGCACAGGGGAGCTGGTCTTCGTTTCTTCAATGGAGGACACCGTAGGGGCGCCAAGGAGTGGCGCAGGGGCGGTGACACGCTTCATGGTTGGCGCTGGTGAAGGCGCAAGGAGCGCTCCGATGTAAGGTGTTACCCGCAGGGGCGGCTGCAAGGATCCGCTGGGGCGGTGAGGCAACAGAAGCTTTGCTTCGTGATCAATCTTCACTCCTAAGTGCTTATAACTCCTTCTTTAGCTTCTTTTAATCTTCTTCTTCTGGACCAAGGAGTTAGTAGCATAAACCGACACTAATGCAATAAAAAGACTCTAAAAACTACCCTAATTGATAGTGATTCCATCACCTATCAAACTCCCCCATACTTAGACCTTTTATTCGTCCCGAGTAAAAACAAATGACATCAATTAGACTCAAAGGCCTCAGGAAGCATGAGCAAGCAGAAAGACAATGAAAAACAAGAGAAAAGCCAAGAAAGAAAGAAGGAAAAGAGAGGAAATGTGAGAAAAAGAAATACTACCATCCTTATCGCTCCAAGAGTGGCCTACCCAAACAACCTCCTTATGACTCCCCTTCTTATGTCGCCAAAACGCCGGAAGGGAAACCTACGCTCGGTGACGCTCAGTTTGCCAAGGTGCCCTTTCGGGTTTTCACCCTGCCACTCTTCTTCTTTTCTCACTTTAACTCACATCCCTCAAGTCCAATTTTTCACCAACCTAAGGTTGGTCGGACTACCTTCTTTTTACCTAAACCGCCCTTTCGGGTTTTCGGTTTATCAAAGGATTTCCATGCCTTTTTTCACTTCTTTGGCTTTTTCTTTTCTGAATATCAAACTGAATTCAACAATGCAAAAACAAACTCCAAAAACAACTCAATGAACTGTACAAGCAATGATATGTCCCTCCCCCATACTTGAAGTACACTTTGTCCTCAAAGTGGAAATGAGTCAAAGATAAATGTGGGGGAAGGAAAAGAAATGTACCCCTCAATGGGGTGGTCCGGATGGACCACCTGGACCCTCCTCCGGTGGATAAGGGAAATGGCGGAAAAAGTGCTCCTGCCGGCGGTAGATGTCATCAATGCGGTCGTACTGGGCAGTCATCCGGCGGCCAAAAGAGGTCTCAAAACTGGCCTGCCAAGCCAGCTGCTGAGCCTCCAACTGCTGCTGCTAGGCTGCCTGCCAGGCCTCCTGCCTCTGGTCAAAGTGTGAGGTCATGGAGGTGGCAAAACTGGTCTGCCATCTCTGCTGCTGCTCCAGCATAGTTCGCTGGTAATCGGACTGCCATGTCCGGTGCTGGGTTGTCATAGCCGCCATCTGAGGCTGAAGGCTCGCAAGGGCCATGTCCTCCTCTAGTGCCGCCATGGCATCTCCTCGTCATCTGGGATGGGAAGGTGCTCCTCCTGATGAGCCCGGATGGAGCTGGCAGCATGCCTCTCCACAATGGCCATTAGTGGCCTCCTCGGCACGAAAGGATCTACCGGAATGTAGAGCTCGGAGAGCTCACATCCTAATGGTAAAGGCCGGGGTAGGTAGGTGAGGTGGCTCCCATCTGCAAGGGAGATCCAAAATAGGTTCTCCCCGTCCCGCCGGAGGAGCTTGCACCTCCTAAGCATCCCCTCAGTGTAGAGAGGAGCCGCCATCCCGTCCTTTAACTCGGACAGGTCCATCACTTGTGAGACGATCAAAGAGATCACCCCACCGCTGACAATATCCCTCGGCTCATCCCTCATGATCCGCTTCAAAGCGGCAAGGAAGAGAGAGGGCCAATCCATCACCTTCTCGCTCTGTGGAAGACAGTAGTAGAGTAGTGGGAGGTCCTTGAGAGCGACCTTGTTTTCCTCTTTGTGTCCATAAAAGACACTCATGAGGATCTTTGAAATCAGCCTCCAGCTGGGGTGAGTGAGTTTGTTGGAGTACTCACCCCCAGCATGGAATTCTGACCCGGTTGCTGCCTGCCAAAACTCGCACAGGTCCGGGGCCGGGATTGGATCCCACCAATTTGCAGAGGGGTTTAGAGTCACCCGAAGGCCTCCCGTAGATCGGCGTAGTCAAGAGTGTATTTCACCTTGTTGAACTTGAAGGTGAGGCCGATACACACGTGGTCTTCCTTCTCTATTGTGAAAGTGGAGATAAACTGTCTACTGAGCTCGGGATATGTTGGAGCACTCTTTTGGAGGAAGTCTCCGAGCCCGGTATTCGCCAAAAAAGCTTGCGTGCTCTCTAGCATGCCTAGTTTCTCCAAAGTGGGCATATGCAAAAATCGAGTTGCATAAACAACTCGATCTTGCACAATCCTATAATGTTCCTTTTCTGCGTCGGTCATCTTGTATTTCCTTGGGGCTTCCATTCTTGAAAGTAATTTAAGCAAAGGATTAGCAAATGTCGAAATAAGAAAAAGAAAACGACCTCTCTGGTGTGATTTCCGCAGGGGTGGCTGTGCAGGCGTGGGGGCGGGGAGGCGCAGGGGCGGATGCTTGCAACCGCAAGTGCGGGAGAAGTGTAGAGGCGATTTCCGGGGAGCGATGGAAAGGGTGTTGCTGAGGCTGCTCCGGTGACGTCCTTGGTGGTTTAGTCTCGCCGGCGGTGTAGCTGGAGTGGAATATGTGAAGTGGGTGAGGAGGAAGGTCGTAGGGCTGTGAGAGAGTAAGGGGTTAGTGGGAGAGGGTGGCGCAGGGGTGTTTCCACGGGTGACTGGCTGTCGGAGGCGGCTCAGGGGCGTCGACGAGATTGTTGGTGGGCAGAGGGCGCAGGGGCGTGAGAGAGTTTCTGAAGGAGAGGGGTTTGGAGGGTTTGTGTGTTTGGTGAAGAAGGTTGGTGGGTGGTGCGTGGTAGGTGTAGGCGTTTTCGAGATCCTCTTTTTTTTTTCTTTTCTGGATAAACCCGCAGGGGCGGGAGTTTATCTCCGCTGGGGCGGCGACAAGGGAGAGGGGCACGCAGGCGCAACGCCGGGGGCGGCGCTGGGACTTCGTGTCAAGGATGGCCGCCACAGGGGCGTAGGAATGTCACCGCGGGGGCGGTGACAAGCGTGTTGCAGGCGCAGGCCCAGCGCCGGGGGTGGCGCTGGGCATGAGTGTCACCGCAGGGGCGGGATACTGTTCGCCCCTAAACGTGCGTGCAAATAAGTTTTAATTATAAAACTAGAATAAAAGCAAGCAAACCCGCAGTGTACGGATCGATGTAGATTAGCAAGTATTCCAGAGTATCGAACTCAGGGATTTGGGTGGGAACAAATTCAATTGTAGATTATCAAGCGAGTTAATATGAGAGTTCTTGCAAATATTGGGAAAACAACAATCCTAAAGATCTAAGTATCCAGCTGTGGCAATCGATTCAAGATTTACTATTGATATAAAGACAGAGTTGAGATATGTAAAGGTATGCTAATGTAAGGTAATCGTACGGTGAAGTTCCAAAAACCTTATATGACTCACCTACAAGACACTCTCTATACAGGTTGTTGAGGCTTCAATATAGAAAGGTTCTAAAGGTAAGAATTAATGTCAAATACCCAAACTTATAGTCCAAGGATCAAGACTAACTTAGCCGATTAAGGTTGTGAAACTCATAATCGAGGTAGAGGTTGTTGAGGCTTCACTACCACCTAGAAAAGACAAGTCTAAACTAAGTTAAAGCAAATCTTTAACTTTGGATTAAAGTAAAAGCAGGTTCGTAAACTTAAGGGAAATTACGGTTGAATCTTGAGATTCCACGGTCGTGGAATGATAGCATGAATTATAGTCTATATTTTGGGGTTTGTTTGGACGTTTTATCTTTCATAATCTGCATGTTTGTATGTACATTATGTGATTTTACTACCATTTCATCTACCTTTGCGAGAATCGAGGTCTACACCTAGTTTTGTTGTAATTGCAGGTAAAATGGTACGTTTTGCATCAAAAAGGAGCAAAAGGAGTCATGAGTCATTTGGAGCTACATCCAGGGAGCATAGCCATGGATTAAAGATTTACTTGGGACCAGTTTTGAGAGATTTCACATTCAGTTATGACTCACCTCGGTTGACCAGAGATTCATCTCGACCGAGGTGATCCAGAGACGCCGACTCGACCGAGGCGAACACCTAGGACGCGGCGAGAATATTTTATTCTTGGCTGAGATCTTTTAAAATTGGAAAGTGATCTTATATTTTTGGGCTTGGCTCCTGGAAGGAAGGAGATATGCAGAATCATATATTTTACCTATATTTATGGGAGAATATCTTTCTAAGATTTATTATCTTTGGAGGGTTATTTTCCTATAAAAAGGGTTGGATTTTCCACAAATCCGATCGTGCTTAGATCCCGCATACATCCCGCTTACACCGAAAAATACGCAGCAGCAGCGGTATACTCCAATTTGGGAGTTTTTGAAGAACCTTTTTGAAGGTTGAAGGAAGATTGAAGTCCATAGCTTTTATAGCTTTATTGAAGGGTTTTGTAAGATTGTCTTCAATTCCCTCGATTGTTGTCTTGTCTTTTTGGATTGTTATCCAAGGAACACTTTGTTGTGATATTTGATTCAGTTATTGAAGTCTTTTCATTAAATTCTTCTTTGTTCAAATATTCACCTTCTTCCCATATATTTAATACTTTCATAATGATGATGAGTGGCTAATTTCCTTGTGTGATTCTAGGGTGATTGGCTGAAGGTTGTGGGAAAAACAATGATAGAATAATCTTAGATTCCAGTAGGATCCTGAAAGTTCGAGTCTTTAACCTTAACCCTAAGCATCTCGTTCAGTCGATGAACATTTCGGCCGAGGTGGAAACTGGCTGACCGAGGTGGCTTATCTGATCCATAATTGAGAGTTAAGTGTTAGAGTTTGCCAAATCCTATTCTTATTACACCTTTCCTGGTTCAAAGCAAGCTTAGGATGAGACTTACCCGGTAATTCCTTAGTTTGTGTACCAACGATCATAAGTGTAGGTAATAAAGGTTCATCCTTTATTGGGGTTTGAGTGTGCTTCCATCCCATCTTTGTGAGTTAGCCTGAGACTTACCCGGTAAAGGTTGATTCTATCCCCTTAGATGGTATGTTAGTTTGAGGTTATAGTTCTTTATCTTAATTCCTTGAGACTTACCCGGTAATAGGAGTTACGGTTTAGGATTAGCGTGTAGTGAGACTTACCCGGTGATCTACTCCGCTTTAGAAACACCTTCCCCACGCAAAAATCTCAGCTTTGTCCGCTTATCTATAGATCTTGAGTTGGAACCACAACTAGATGCTTTAATCCCTAGAATTGCATGTTTGCTTTATTGACTTCTTATTCATCTTTGATTGTGTTAATCGCTCTTGTGGTTAGTATTGACATAAGCACACCGTATTGACTTTGTTTCACCGAGTCCCTGTGATCGACCCCTGGAATTTTCTTGCTTTTACTACGATTGACCCGTAAACTGCGGGTTCGCATCCTTGTTTTAAGCTTAAGTCTAGGGTTATAAATTTAAAGCTTGCACACACCGTTTGGAGCGAACAAGTTTTTGGCGCCGTTGCCGGGGATCGAACCCGGGTCACCCGCGTGACAGGCTGGAATACTTACCACTATACTACAACGAAAATATCAGATAATCATATAAAGGCAATGAAGCATAAATACGAAAATATCCGATAAAATATAATACATCAAAGGTAGAGGTTGTTGAGGCTTCACTACCACCTAGAAAAGACAAGTCTAAACTAAGTTAAAGCAAATCTTTAACTTTGGATTAAAGTAAAAGCAGGTTCGTAAACTTAAGGGAAATTACGGTTGGATCTTGAGATTCCACGGTCGTGGAACTCAAGAACAACCCGTAATTTAGGGTTCGTCAACGATTCTTTCAAACTCTCAGGGTCTAATCTATTTACGATCGATCTATCATCATCTAAGCCACAACTATCAACCCTTCACCTTAGAATTGTTAAGGGTTTTTAGCCAATCACAGTCATGTTGATATCAATTCAAGAATTAAAAGATTGAAAGATGAAAACTTTCGAAAACTTTCAATAAACTCCAAACCAATCTCAAAGTCACAATCAAGAACGAATAACGTCACTAATTCCAAAATAGAACAAATAAACACAATCTTAGGTAAGAAGGAAGAACGGGATGTCAATCCGTCTTCTAAATCGAACCTAAACAAGAAGAGAAGTCTTCTTGCAAGAAACCTCCGAATCTTCTGTCAATCCGGGAAATATGGAAATCCCAACGGTAATCTCCACCAAAGTGCGAGATTTGGACAAATCCAAGCGCGAACGTAGATCTCCAATGAGATCTCAAATGCGTCTAAGCGAGTAGTGGCGATCTAAACGGGGGTGTAAATGCGTCTAAGCGAGGATTCCGGAATCTCCCTTCGTCCGTCTTTTTATAGGGTAAGATAAAATGTCGGCCCGGCCCAATCTTCAAAAGATCGTGGCTTCAAAGTGTGGCGAAAAAGATCGCCAAGATCACGGTCGTGGAAGGTTCCACGACCGTAATTTAGAGCGTGGAAAGTGTCACGGTTTGAACCATGTATTCCACGACCGTAATAGTTACTGGAATGCATCACGCCTCTCTTGTCATACTTCCACGACCGTGGAACTGAACGTGGAAAAGAGTACGACCGTATTTTAGAGCGTGGTTTAGGGCAAGAACGTGATTCTTCCCTAGCCTCGTGCATTCCTCAAGTTGAACTCCATTTTGCTCCTTAGAATGCCCTCAATCCATGGGCATATCAAATCAACTCTTCTTTGCTCGATTCCGTTCGGAAATAGCTCTTAAGTACCTATAATCAACATAAAGCTTGTGTAGACATCTATATCGATAATATAGGTAAACTAGCTCACATATGCAACAATGCTCAATTAATGACTATCAATATGAATCAAATACGTTTAGAAAACGTGCCTAAAGTGTCACAATATTTCATGCTAACAAATATCCCCATACTTGCAACTTGCTTGTCCCTAAGCAAGGTCTCTCAAAAAGCTTTTAGAATAAGAGTTAGGATGAAATATGTGTACCTTCTCAAAGCAATACTTCTTTTGGACGAATGTGCCTTCTAAAGAATAGATCATTCTCAAACCTTGCTTCAATCGTTTATAAGACTTTCACACACTTATCAAAAAAAATAAAAAGCAAAGAAAACTCATGAATCAATTAAACTTCTAAACAAGCATCATAACCTTCAAACATTATCAAAATCAATCATAAGAAACTCCAATTTAGACCACAAAGTCATATAACATTCTTTTGATCTTAAGGACTTCCAAAGAAAAGGTCTAGAATGTGAAAGGGAAGGAAACTTTTAGGGAATGTGGTGCATGAATCCGGGAAAGTGGACAACTATTCCTTCTTCTTCTTTTGCGGTTTCCGCAACACTTTCAACTTAGAGCTTCGCTCTCTTCTTTTCATTTTTCGACTTTACTTTTGGAGTTATGGATAGAGGTGCACAAAAACCGAAGCCTAGGAGATTGGCGTTTCTCAATTTTCATGAGATGCCTCAAACCCTTGGCGCACATACCATAATCCGCTAGGAATATCGCTCAATCCGACTTTGGCAAGACACAAACACCCGGCTATGTGAATGGTGCCGAGTTACTCATCGTCATGATTGACTTTCCCAAACCTACAATTTCTTTCTATTCTTTTGATTGCAATTAATTGCTCTCATGGCCCTCCCACATCAAACATGCCTTTTTTATTCACTTCTCCAAGTTCCCGGATAGGTAAAGGAGGTTAATATTTCAATGAGGAGCTAAATGATCAAAGAAAGAAGAAAGAAAGTATCGAATTGCCTTAATCATCTCAACAAGAAGCATAAGAACTTATAGTGTGATTTCAACTTCAATTTCTCAACATGATTTAGGTAATATTCTTCACATTATAAAACTTGCAAAAGAGGTAAAATTCATTCATTCAAATTTCTTTTCAATTCACTATTCTTTTAAGCATGCAATTGTCATTAAACTCAATTCACAAGTAGTGATTATCATGGAAATCATTTCAATTCATTAGAAGCACAAAATTTTCAAAATTTTTCAATTTTTATGGGTTTTTTCAAGTTCTTTTTCATGCAATGCAATAATGAAACGTGCAACAATATAATGAACATGCAATGATAGTCTCGAATAAAAGCAAACATAGTGAGTAGCGTTATTACAAACTTTTAGTACATCCCACCCCATACTTAGGACGAACATTGTCCCTAATGTTCAAAATAAAGAAAGAAAAGAAAGAAAAGAAAAAGAAACTCACAAAGTGGTGGTGGAATGTCTAAAGCGAACGGTCAATCATCAATCACTGCGGCGCTGGTGGAGGCGGAAATGGAGAGAAGCTGGAGTCATAAAACCGCCCAAACTGCTGGCGGTAGACATCCCTCATCATGTGGTCGAGGTCGTCTAAGCGTCCATCTCTAGCATCGGCTTGGATCTCCAATGCTCCAACTCTCTCTGAAAGGCCAGTAGCCCAATCCGGCATCTGCTCGTACCATCCCGGGGCCTGACTGTACCATGCTGGGGCGTCGGATGGTGCTGGTGCTGGTGGTGGTGCTACTGGCTACTCTGTGGACCAAGGAGGGGGAACGCCATACCACGTGGGAGGTGTGGTCATCCACGTAGGTCTCTCACTCACGCTAGCGCGGCGAGAAGACGAGCCTGAGGCTCTAGCTGGACGTGGAGATCGTCTAGGTACATCTGGGGCCGCCTCCGGCTGATCCGGAAACGTGCCAAACTTCTGCTCGGCTCCTCCACCCTCGAACTGATCTCTCATATCCCCCTCCTCAACAACCGGTGGTGGGACATACGGGGGAGCTACTATCCTGTTCGCATGCATAGCAGCGAACGTCTCCTTCCAATTATGGCGTCCCGCCATAATGGAGTACTCCGGAAGCCACTCTATACCCCTGCCCGTCCTAATCTCCCAAGGCATACCCGCATAAGGAGGACCTCTATGTGTGGGGAAGATGAGACCCCTAACCATGAAGGCATGGAGTCCTAAAGGAACGGCCGGTATGTGGGTGCAAGCAGAAAAATCAACACCCAAGCTCCTAGCAATGTGGGTAACTATCCCACCATATCCTATGTTGCCTTTCTTCTTGTTCTTGAGCTTGCTCATCGTAGCAGCCAAGAGAGTGGCACAATCAGCCCGGCGCCCGTACAACATGGAGTATAGCAAAAAGAGCTCATCCGTCTTGATCTTTTGGGGCGTCTCCATCCTAGGAAAGAGACACTCCGAAAGAACACGGTGAGCTATCTTCAAGGCTAGGTGGTACATCAACCTAGCCTTGGTATCAGCGGGTTGCCAACGGTCCTCGTCGGCGTAAATCATCGCAATCTCCTTCCAAAAGTCCTTGGCATAAATGCCACTAGGGAAGCGACCGTTAAAGGTCTCCTGAAACCCGAAAATGGTCCCAAACTCACGGATGCTAAAATGATAGTCTCTTTCCATAAGACGGAAAGAGACGGTCCTGTCTACGTGGCTGTGCTCGAAAGACGTCACAACCTCCCGTGTAATCTCCTCATAAGCGTCTTCTCGGATAGCCGAGAAGACAACTAGTCCGACTCTATCCAAGAGCCAAGTAAGATCATCTACAATGTTGAGAGGAACTAGATCCTCCAACAACAAGTATCTAGGACCAATCACATCCCTCTCCTTGATCCCCTCGAGTGCATCGAGATGATCCTCGTGTATGGTCGGGACTCTAGGGTGAGGGGGTGAAGATGGAGGTGAAGGTGAGGATGGAGGTGAAGGGGAAGATGGTGGTGGTGCCCTAGAGGATGAGGAGGAGGAGGGATTACCCTTTCTCTTCTTGTTCTGATCATTTTTCTTCTCTTTAATCCTCCCCGAAACTCTCCTCACAAAATCCATTCTGTTCAAAATTACGGGCTGTTCTACAAGAACCACGGCCGTAATTCCCCCAGAGACCGTGATTCGTCTCAAAAAATCGCAAATCTCAGCAAATCAACACACAAATCCCACAAACAGGCAGTCCTAATCTAATTTCTTCCAATCTCAATCAGTTCTTCCTAAAATCTCTAACAAAAACGAACCAAATCGACAAGAATCAAGAAGAGAGGAAAAACCTATTTTTCGGATTGAAAAATCCGAATTACGCGTTCTTTGGTGAATTTCCGCTCGATTTGTCGCTTGGATCTTGTTGGTGGTCGAATGTGCTTCAGTTTAGGAGGAAGAATCGTTAAATACGATTAAGAAACGAGGATTTGAGAGAGGGTCGTGGATTTTCGGCAATTAGGTCGTGGAAGAGGGGTTTTGGGTGATTTTTGTGAAGAACGTGGTTTATATAGTGGCCGGCAAAATTTTTGAAAATCACGGTCTGTCGAGGTGTTCCACGGCCGTGGAAATGTACGGAACCGTGGTTTTGGTGATTTTTCAAAGGCTTTTGGAAATTACGGGCACTGTAGCTATTACGACCGTAATTTAGGCCGTGGAACTCTCTGTAAAGCTCCAAAGTCCAAATTTCGTCGCTTTTCTTCAACATTATCCTTCCCTTTTCCTTTTCCATCGATCCTACAACCAAAAACACGAACATACCGGAAGAAATCGAGGCAAAATAAAGCAAAAACGTCTATTCTAAGCTAAACTATGAATCGAAAACAAAAACAAGAATGCATTACCTTGGGTTGCCTCCCAAGAAGCGCTTTGTTTAAGGTCCGTAGCTAGACCAATCTCGCACTTAGTCGAGTGCGGTAGGCGCGAACTCTTCAGCTTGGAGTTCCGGCGTATACTTCTTTAGTCGTTGGCCGTTCACCTTAAAACTTCCGCTCGCTTCACCCCATACTTCAACTGCACCATGGGGGAAAATACGCTTAATTAGAAAAGGTCCGGTCCAACGGGATTTAAGCTTACCTGGAAAGAGGCGAAGCCTTGAATTGAAGAGGAGAACTTGATCTCCTTCTTTGAAGTTCTTTGGAATGATATGCTTATCATGCCAACGCTTTGCTCTCTCCTTGTAGATCTTAGCGTTTTCATAAGCGTTCAAGCGGAGTTCATCCAGCTCATTAAGGTCTAGGAGACGCTTCTCTCCCGCTTCCTTCATGCCGAAATTCAGCCACTTGATAGCCCAAAACGCTTTGTGCTCCAACTCCACCGGCAAGTGACAAGACTTCCCATACACAAGATTGTATGGTGTGGTTCCTATGGGAGTCTTGTACGCAGTCCGGTACGCCCATAATGCATCGTCAAGCTTCAAGGACCAATCATTCCTAGTCCTTGAAACCGTCTTCTCCAGAATTCCTTTGATCTCCCTATTTGAGATCTCAACTTGTCCACTAGTTTGTGGATGATAAGGGGTAGCGACCTTGTGAGTAACCCCATACTTAGCTAGAAGAGCTTTAAAGCGGCGGGCTATGAAGTGAGAACCTCCATCACTAATGATAGTCCTTGGTGTCCCACATCGCGGGAAGATGGTCTTGTTGAAGAACTTAACCACCACCATGGCATCATTTGTGGGAGATGCAATTGCTTCTACCCATCTAGAAACGTAATCTACCGCCAATAGTATGTATTGGTTTCCACAAGAGGATGGGAATGGTCCCATGAAATCAACTCCCCAAACGTCGAAAATCTCTACCTCTTGGATGTTGTTGAGGGGCATCTCATTCCTTCTAGAAATATTGCCTGTTCTTTGACAAGCATCACAACAAGAAACAAAGGATTGCACATCTCTAAATAAAGTAGGCCAAAAGAATCCAGATTGCAATACCTTTGCGCTAGTCTTGTTTGAACTAGCGTGTCCTCCACAAGGTAGTGAATGACAATGGCGGATGACACTTTGCATCTCATCTTCCGGCACACATCGCCGAATGATGCCATCCGGACCTCTCTTAAAGAGGAGAGGCTCGTTCCAATAGTATTCCCGGACGTCCTTAAAGAACTTCTTCCTTTGTGCGTAGGATAGTCCGGGTGGTATATCCTGGCAAACCAAATAGTTAACAAAATCAGCAAACCATGGTTCGTTACCTTTGGAGATCACGTTGATGCACTCCTCTATGATGTGTAGGTGTTCGTCCGGAAAGGAGTCATCAATGGGTAGATGGTCGTCCTCTAGATGTGTTAGGCGACTCAAATGATCCGCAATAGAATTTTCTGAACCTTTCTTGTCGCGGATCTCAAGATCGAATTCTTGTAGGAGAAGAATCCATCTAATTAGCCTTGGCTTCGCATCTTTCTTCGCAAGGAGGTACCGGATCGCAACATGATCCATGTAGACAATCACCTTTGCACCTACAAGATAAGAGCGAAACTTGTCAATAACATAGACAATGGCTAAAAACTCTTTCTCGGTAGTAGCGTAGTTGAGCTGTGCTTCATCTAGCGTCTTGCTAGCATAATATATGGCATGGATTCGCCCCTCCTTTTGTTGTCCAAGAACAGCTCCAATAGCTACGTCACTAGCATCGCACATAACCTCAAAGGGAAGAGTCCAATCCGGAGGTTGGATAATGGGTGCTGAAATTAGAGCTTGCCGAATTGTGTTAAACGCATCCAAGCATTCCTGCGAAAACTCAAAAACTGCATCCTTCATCAATAGATTAGTGAGCGGTTTTGATATCTTAGAAAAGTCCTTAATGAAACGTCTATAGAATCCAGCATGTCCTAGGAAACTTCTTATCCCTTTCACCGAAGTTGGGGGAGGAAGTTTCTCTATGGTCTCTATCTTAGCTTTATCCACCTCTATCCCTCTACTAGAGACTAAGTGACCTAATACGATTCCTTTCCTAACCATAAATTGACACTTTTCCCAATTAAGAACTAGGTTAGTGTCTTCACACCTTTGCAAAACAAGAGAAAGGTTAGAAAGGCAATCGTTAAAACAGGAACCGTATACGGAGAAGTCGTACATGAAGACTTCCATGATTTCCTCTATGTATTCGGAGAAGATGGCCATCATGCATCGTTGAAAGGTGGCTGGGGCGTTACAAAGCCCGAACGGCATTCTCCTATAGGCGAACATACCCCATGGGCACGTAAATGTGGTCTTCTCTTGATCATCCGGATGTATCGGGATCTGAAAGAAACCATTATAACCGTCAAGGTAGCAAAAATGTGAATGTTGTGCTAACCTTTCAAGCATTTGATCAATGAATGGCAACGGGAAGTGATCTTTCCGCGTAGCATTGTTGAGCTTGCGGTAGTCTATGCACATCCGCCATCCTGTTACGGTCCGGGTAGGAATGAGCTCGTTGTTCTTGTTGGTGATGACCGTCATTCCTCCCTTCTTCGGAACTACTTGAACCGGACTCACCCACTTACTATCGGAGATAGGGTAGATGATACCTGCATCAAGAAGCTTAAGAATTTCCTTCTTGACAACCTCCTTCATGGTCGGATTCAACCGCCTTTGAGGTTGTCTTGAAGTTCTAAAATCCTCCTCCATTAGTATCTTATGCATGCATAGGGAGGGTTTAATTCCTACTAAGTCCTCTATAGTATAGCCTAAGACTTTCCTATGTTTCCTAAGGACAGTCATAAGTTGATCATGTTCATCTATGCTAAGATCGGAGCTAACAATAACCGGAAAGGTAGAATTAGGTCCAAGAAAAGCGTACCTTAGATGAGTAGGAAGTGGTTTTAGTTCCATCACTTTCGGAGCTTCCAATGATCCTTGAGGAGCATCCGATGTCTCCTTAGAAGTTTCTAAGGGTGTTGAGTGTGTTGGAGAAGAATCAGAAAAAGTTGAAGAAGTGTCCCGATCACTCTCTTCCACGGCCAAAATTACGGGTTCCCTATATCTTCCACGGCCGTGGTTTAGAGCGTGGAAGGGAAATACGGTTGTCACATCTTCTCCACGACCGTATAAATCCCTGGAATGGAGGACGGTTTTGGTTGTGAAATCCACGGTCGTGGAATACAGGGTATGACCGTGGATTCTAACGTTCTCAGCCTCATCGTGGAGTTTCTCAAATTCCACTTCATGTCCCTCTTCTTGTGCTTCTAAGGCTTCAATTGCCTCATTGCACTCTTCTTCTTCCCCTACATTGGTTAGACTCATAGTGATAACTTTTTGTAAGGGATCGTTGAAGAGAATCGCACTTACCTCCTCCCTAGACAAACCTTCTTCATCTTGGATATCGTATATATCCTCGTCAAAGATTGGCTCCTTCACTAGAGTGGAAAGAACGAACTCTACTTTCTCTTCTCCAATATCAAAAGCGAGTCTACCATTCTTGCAATCGACCATGCAGCCGGAAGTTGCAAGAAACGGTCTTCCGAGTATGATTGGGACCGGACTATCTGCAGGAATGTCAAGCACGACAAAATCAATGGGAACAAAGAATTTACCTAGCTTGACCGGGACGTCTTCTACAATACCGACGGGGCGAGTGATGGATCGATCCGCCATGTATAACGTCATCTTCACCGGTTTAGGATCGCCTAAACCGATCTTCCTGCACAACGCAAGTGGTATGATGCTCACACTTGCTCCTAAGTCACATAAAGCGTCATATGTGACATCTCCCACTCCAATGGGAATGCAAAATGACCCCGGATCCTTCAACTTTGGGGGGCATTTTCTCCTTCATGGTCTTGATGAGATCCGAAGAATCCGAACTCATCTTGACCTCTCCGAAATCTTCTAGCTTCCTCTTGTTAGAGAGAAGCTCCTTCAAGAACTTGCCATAAGCTGGCATACCTACAATAGCATCAATGAAGGGTATATTAATATGCAACTTACTCATGAGTTCTATGAACTTACCGAATTGTTTATCTAGGCGCGCTCGCGCTCTAGATCGAGGGAATGGTAGGGGAGGTTTGTAAGCTGGAGGAGGAGCATAGACATCTTCCTTCTCCTTCCCCTTCTCTTTGTCCTTCTCTACGGGGACTTCAACGAATGTAGGCTGCGGATCGGTGGTAGTCACTCCGCTCCTAGTTGTTATCGCCATCACCCTTCCCTTAGGGTTGTCCTCCGTCTTTCCTGGAAGCTTCCCTTGATTCCTAGGAACTTCCTCCGCATGGTTGAACATTTGGTTTTCTAAAACCTTTTGAGCTTTATCAACCTTAGAAACTTGATCATCAACCTTGATGAGGCGGTTCTCCAACCCTTGAAGCTTTCCCAAGATCGTCTCCAACATGGGATCGGGCTTCTCCTTTCCCGAAGTGTTTCCTCCATTTGATGTTTGCCCTTGGCTTCTCAAAGAAGTAGAGGAAGAGGAAGGTGGAGTTAGTGAATTTGAATTGGAAGGATAAGAGTTACCGGAATTTTGTTGATTGGAGCGCCAATTGTTGTTACTTGAACCCCTATTGTTATTCCAATTGTTGTTCCGGCCGTTATTATTGTTGTTGTTGCCATTCCAATTGTTGCTCCGGTTATTGTTCCGGTTGTTGTTGTTGTGGTTTGTGTTATCACCGTCATTGTTATTGCCCAAATAACCAACATCCTTCCCTTGTTGCTTTGGGAAGTTGGTCTTGATAGCCTCCTTCAACTCTTTGATTTCATTGTTGAGGGAGAAAATCTGATTTTGAGCTTCTTGTGTGAGCTTTGCTTCTTGCTCCACACGATTTCCCTCCACTTTCCGGTGGGAATACTTCTCTATGACTCTTGCTTGCTTCTCAATGAAGTCCCAAGCGTCATCTTCTCTCATGTCCATGAACGTTCCACATAAGAGGGATTGGAGGTTGAATTGCGTTCCCGCATCCAGCCCCTTGTAGTAAATCTCCAGCAAGGCAAGTTTGGATATGCCATGATGAGGGCAATCCAAGAGCAAATCCTAAAACCTTTCCCAAGATTGAAACAAACTTTCGTTAGGTCTCATGGAAAAAGCATTAATCTTACCTCTAAGTTCCGCCGTTTTGGAAGGCGGAAAGAATTTGGTGAGGAACTCCGCGGAAAGGCTTTCCCACCTATCTAGTTTCCCATTAGGAAGAGCTTGGTACCAAGACAACGCTTTCCCTTTCAAAGAGAAGAAGAAAGGCTTGAGCTTGTAGCTGTTGGTAGTAGCATTCTTCGGTCTCATCGTCTCCATCATACACTCAAAGTTTTGCAAGTGTTGATGTGGAGATTCAGTGCTTGTCCCGCCAAATTGGTTTTGGCGAACAAGAGTAATAACTTGAGGGTTAAAGCTAAACCCTTGTACATCTTCAGCATCAAAATTCACGCCCAAACGGTGTGGTTGTTGTGTTGGATCCATCCGCTGGCCAAGAGTTCTTGGCTCGTTATCCACACGTTCGATCCTTGCGTTCCTAGGTGGAACACGACGATCAGTAGCTCCTTTTGGATGGAAAGGATTCACATTGATCGTGGGATCAATCTCCTCTAACGGTGGCATGGAAGATTCACTATCATCAGCGGATGAATGACTTCTTCTTCTTCTTGATCTTGGTGCTCTTTTTGAGGATTTCTTGCTTCCCTTATTCTTAAGGTCGCTTAGTTCTATCCTCATTTGGAACATCATATCCTGTAGATTGTTAACTTGGGATTGATGGCGATTCATCTCATCCCGGCGAATGTTCTCATTCCATCGGAGTTGAGCTTCTTTCTCCGCCAACTCTGCTTGAAGATCACGTTCGTTTTCTTCAGCCATCTTTCTTTCCTTGCGCTTTTGCCTTAAAGTTTTCTCTAGCTCTTGATCAAGAGGTAAGAGATCTTCGGTGTTCCTAGACCTGCGCATGCACTCAAAGTAATATCAAATAGCGAGAGCAAGCTCCCAAGCTTGACAACCGGCAACCGAATTCGGCCAAAACCAAATCCCCGGCAACGGCGCCAAAAACTTGTTCGGCCCTAAACGTGCGTGCAAATAAGTTTTAATTATAAAACTAGAATAAAAGCAAGCGAACCCGCAGTGTACGGATCGGCGTAGATTAGCAAGTATTCCAGAGTATCGAACTCAGGGATTTGGGTGGGAACAAATTCAATTGTAGATTATCAAGCGAGTTAATATGAGAGTTCTTGCAAATATTGGGAAAACAACAATCCTAAAGATCTAAGTATCCAGCTGTGGCAATCGATTCAAGATTTACTATTGATATAAAGACAGAGTTGAGATATGCAAAGGTATGCTAATGTAAGGTAATCGTACGGTGAAGTTCCAAAAACCTTATATGACTCACCTACAAGACACTCTCTATACAGGTTGTTGAGGCTTCAATATAGAAAGGTTCTAAAGGTAAGAATTAATGTCAAATACCCAAACTTATAGTCCAAGGATCAAGACTAACTTAGCCGATTAAGGTTGTGAAACTCATAATCGAGGTAGAGGTTGTTGAGGCTTCACTACCACCTAGAAAAGACAAGTCTAAACTAAGTTAAAGCAAATCTTTAACTTTGGATTAAAGTAAAAGCAGGTTCGTAAACTTAAGGGAAATTACGGTTGGATCTTGAGATTCCACGGTCGTGGAACTCAAGAACAACCCGTAATTTAGGGTTCGTCAACGCTTCTCTCAAACTCTCAGGGTCTAATCTATTTACGATCGATCTATCATCATCTAAGCCACAACTATCAACCCTTCACCTTAGAATTGTTAAGGGTTTTTAGCCAATAACAGTCATGTTGATATCAATTCAAGAATTAAAAGATTGAAAGATGAAAACTTTCGAAAACTTTCAATAAACTCCAAACCAATCTCAAAGTCACAATCAAGAACGAATAACGTCACTAATTCCAGAATAGAACAAATAAACACAATCTTAGGTAAGAAGGAAGAACGGGATGTCAATCCGTCTTCTAAATCGAACCTAAACAAGAAGAGAAGTCTTCTTGCAAGAAACCTCCGAATCTTTTGTCAATCCGGGAAATATGGAAATCCCAACGGTAATCTCCACCAAAGTGCGAGATTTGGGCAAATCCAAGCGCGAACGTAGATCTCCAATGAGATCTCAAATGCGTCTAAGCGAGTAGTGGCGATCTAAACGGGGGTGTAAATGCGTCTAAGCGAGGATGCCGGAATCTCCCTTCGTCCGTCTTTTTATAGGGTAAGATAAAATGTCGGCCCGGCCCAATCTTCAAAAGATCGTGGCTTCAAAGTGTGGCGAAAAAGATCGCCAAGATCACGGTCGTGGAAGGTTCCACGACCGTAATTTAGAGCGTGGAAAGTGTCACGGTTTGAACCATGTATTCCATGACCGTAATAGTTACTAGAATGCATCACGCCTCTCTTGCCATACTTCCACGACCGTGGAACTGAACGTGGAAAAGAGTACGACCGTATTTTAGAGCGTGGTTTAGGGCAAGAACGTGATTCTTCCTTAGCCTCGTGCATTCCTCAAGTTGAACTCCATTTTGCTCCTTAGAATGCCCTCAATCCATGGGCATATCAAATCAACTCTTCTTTGCTCGATTCCGTTCGGAAATAGCTCTTAAGTACCTATAATCAACATAAAGCTTGTGTAGACATCTATATCGATAATATAGGTAAACTAGCTCACATATGCAACAATGCTCAATTAATGACTATCAATATGAATCAAATACGTTTAGAAAACGTGCCTAAAGTATCACAATATTTCATGCTAACAGATACAAAACCGCAGGGGCGGTTTTCTTGACATAAGCTCCTCTTCTTATTCCTTCGGGTTGCCTTCCGAGAAGCGCCTTTGTTTTATGTCGTTGGCTCGATGTAAGATCTCTACTTCTCTGACTGTGCTTCCTCCAGTACCATCTCGTCAATCGGATCGTTCTTGACTCCTTCAAGGTAAAGCTTTAGCCTTTGTCCGTTCACCTTAAACACCTTGTGAGTTTGGGAATCATAGAGATCCACAACCCCGTGAGGGTATACTTCGTCTACTATGAACGGACCTGTCCATCTCGAACGCAGCTTACCTGCAAAGAGTTTCAAACGGGATTGAAAGAGAAGTACCTTATTACCTACCTTGAAGTCCTTCAGGAGAATGTTCCGGTCATGCCATGCTTTGGTCTTTTCTTTGTATATGGTAGCATGGTCATATGCATCTAGCCTTAGTTCCTCCAACTCTTGCAATTGGAGCTTCCGGAATTCTCCCACTTCCTCTATGTTCATGTTGCACTTCTTTACTGCCCACCAAGCTTTGTGCTCTAACTCCACCGGTAGGTGGTAAGCTTTCCCAAACACGAGTCTAAAAGGGGACATCCCGATAGGAGTTTTGTAGGCTATCCAATATGCCCATAGGGCGTCATTTAGCCTTGCACTCCAATCCTTCTGCCCGGGAGAAACCGTCTTTTCAAGGATGGTCTTTATTTCCCGGTTGGACACCTCAACTTGGCCGTTTGTTTGTGGATGATAAGCTATTGATACTCTTTGGTGAACGTGGTACTTCTTAAGGAGAGCCATGATCGTCTTATTGCAAAAATGGGTACCCCTATCACTGATTAAGGCTTTTGGGATTCCAAATCTTGCAAAGATATTTTCCTTCAGAAAAGCTGCAACTACTTTTGAATCATCAGTTTTGGTGGCCTTTGCTTCCACCCACTTGGAAACATAGTCCACCGCAAGCAAAATATATGTGTTCCCGAATGAAGTAGGAAATGGCCCCACGAAATCAATTTCCCAAACATCAAATATTTCACAAAATATAAGAGAGGATTGGGGCATTTCATGTCTCCTTGAAAGATTTCCTACCCTTTGGCATCTATCACACACTTTGCAAAATGCAAAAGCGTCTCGAAAAATGTGTGGCCAAAAGAAACCGGCATCCAAAACTTTTCTTGCAGTTTTATTTGCCCCAAAGTGCCTTCCACATGCTTCAGAATGACATAAAGTTAGGACGGATTGTACCTCATTGTCTGAAATGCAATGCCGGATCACTTGGTCATTACAATGCTTCCAAAGGTAAGGATCGTCCCAAGCGTAGTGTCGAGCTTAAGCTTTTACCTTCTCTCGTTGTGCCTTGGTGAAGTCTGGAGGATACTCCTTCCTGACAATGAAGTTCACAATGTCAGCAAACCAAGGTTTAAAAGATTGGAGCTTAAGACAAACCTCTGTCGACAATTCCGCAGGGGCGCCTAGACAGAGCCGCAGGGGCGGCTGGTGTGAGGCGCGGGGGCGGTTACACATCAGAGAGTTGTGTAGAATATATCATTTGGAAAACTTCCGGCTATCTCTCTTTTTTCTGGATCTTCCTCCTCTTGCACTAGTCTGCTCAAATGATCGGCCACTAGGTTCTCACCTCCCTTCTTGTCCCTTATCTCTAGGTTAAACTCGCTTAGAAGAAGCACCCAACGGATCGATCGTGGCTTTGCCTCCTTCTTTGCCATGAGGTACCTAAGAGCTGCATGGTCAGTGAAGATAATTACCTTTACCCCAAGTATGTACTGCCGGAATTTCTCAAGGGCAAAAACCACTGCTAACATCTCCTTCTCGGTGGTAGAGTAATTCCTTTGCGCTCCATTGAGTGTCATAGACGCATAATGGATTACATGGGAGGCCCGTCCGTCTTTTTGTCCTAAGACAGCTCCGACGGCGTAGTCACTGGCGTCACACATGATTTCAAAAGGTTTCTCCCAATCCGGGGAACGGATGATTGGTGCCGTGGTGAGACATGCCTTCAAAGTGTCGAAAGCCTTCTTGCGATCCTCATCCACTATGAAGGTGACATCTTTCTTGAGCAATTCACACAGGGGTGCCGAGATTTTTGAAAAATATTTGATGAACCATCGGTAGAAACCTGCATGACCAAGAAAAGATCGGATTTCCCGAACATTAGTAGGATAAGGTAAATTTTGAATAACATCAACCTTTGCCTTATCTACCTCTATCCCTTTTGAGGATATTACATGTCCTAGCACAATTCCTTGTTCGACCATGAAATGACATTTTTCTGAATTAAGAACTAAATTGGTTTCAACACATTTTTCAAGAACAAGTTTCAAATGCCCTAAACATGCGTCAAAACTATCTCCATGGACGGTAAAACCGTCCATGAAGACTTCAATGAAATTTTCTATGTATTCGGAGAAAATACTTATCATGCACCGTTGGAAAGTGCCTGATGCGTTGCAAAGTTCAAATGTCATTCTGCGATATGCGAAAGTGCCAAATGGGCAAGTGAACGTCGTCTTATCTTGATCCTCTGGTGCGATGGCTATTCGGAAATAACCCGAATATCCATCTAGGAAACAGTAGTACTTGTGACCTGCAAGACGTTCCAACATTTGATCAATAAAAGGTAATGAAAAATGGTCTTTTCGTGTTACCTTATTGAGCTTGCAGTAGTCAATGCAAACTCTCCATCCGGTTTGTGTTTTATTTGGGACCATCTCTCCATGTTGATTTTCCACCACATTGATGCCTCCCTTATTTGGAACTACTTGGGTCGGGCTAACCCAAGTGCTATCCGAGATAGGAAAGATCATATCCGCTTGGAGGAGCTTCAACACTTCCTTTTTGACCACATCCATCATTGGCGGGTTCAACCTCCTTTGAGGTTGCCTAGAGGGCTTGGCTTCGTCCTCAAGTAGAATCCTATGCATGCAAGTGAAAGGACTTATCCCTTTGATGTCCGCATTAGTCCATCCAAGGGCCGTCTTGTGCTCTTTTAGTACTTTCACCAACTTGTCTTCTTGTCCGGTGGTCAACTTGTTGGAGATAATCACCGGCAAGGTATTGTGTGGTCGAAGGAAAACGTACTTGAGGTGTGACGGAAGGTCCTTCAATTCTATTTCAGGTGTCTGCACTATGGACGGAACAAGCTTCTCGCTTGGGGTTAGTAAAGTGGGCCCAATGGCCAAATTGGAGATAGGTAGCCTTTTATGCCCATCTAATTGGGTGGGACCTCTTTCATGCTAGATTTTAACACATAATCTGATCTGAAACCATCAATGTCATGCTCAATCATATTTCTTAATTCATCCACATCAGAGTTATCAAAAACATCTTGCACAAAAGGTTCAACAATGTCAATAGCACATAAAAAATGATCATCACTAGGAAATCTCATTGCATCATAGATGTCAAATTCCACTACTTCTCCATCAAACTCCATGGTCAATTTACCACTAACATAATCAATTTTAGTCCTATCCGTTTTCAGAAATGGACTACCTAACAGAATGGGTGTAGCATGTTAATCATTTTCCATATCCATTACAAAAAAATCAGCCGGGAATATTAGGTTGTCTACCATTACTAATACATTTCAATTATCCCTTTCACGTACACATTAGATCTATCAGCAACTTGTACTACAATCCTAGTTTCCATTAATGGCCCAAGACCAAGTGATTTGTAAATCGAATATGGTAAAACATTGATAGAAGCACCGAGATCAAGCATTGCCTTGTCAAAGCGGGTTTCCCCTATAACACAAGGAATGCTTACCAAGCCCGGATCGCTGCACTTCTTGGGCATTCTCCGTTGGAAAACTGCCGACACATGCTCACTCACTTGCACTTTCTGTTTCCCCTTTATCTTCTGATTCCTCTTGATAGTGCAAAGTTCCTTCAAAAAATGAGCATACTTAGGGATACTTTTCACCAACTTAAGGAGGGGAATGTTTACCTCGTATTTGGAGAAAGTATCAAAGAGATCCTTGTCCTCAATGATTCTTCTCTCCTTCAAAGCCTCAGGAAAAGGAGCTGGTGGCTTCTCGGAGTATAGTAGCGGAAAGTTAGGCCGGACGTAGGTATCCTTTTCAGCAGGACCCTCTGTTGAGTTTTCCGCAGGGGCGTCAGCTTGAAAGCGCAGGGGCGGCTCAGGGGTTGTCACCGCAGGGGCGGGGATAGCCAGCCGTAGGGGCGTCGTCCGTTCTATGCTGGGTACAGTTGCAGCCGCAGGGGCGGCTGTGGGTGCGGAAAAAACGACAGAAGGTTTGCTTTGTGATTCTTTTGTTGGTTCTTGTTGGATTTGCTTCCCACTCCTTAATGTTAGGGCACTAACATTCTCCT
Organism: Fagopyrum homotropicum; assembly: GCA_033239125.1. Classification (NCBI taxonomy): domain Eukaryota; kingdom Viridiplantae; phylum Streptophyta; class Magnoliopsida; order Caryophyllales; family Polygonaceae; genus Fagopyrum; species Fagopyrum homotropicum. The sequence continues at coordinate 118,643,297 of BSWB01000003.1, forward strand.
TAGGGTTTATAAACGTACGGGAAGGCAATCCTCTGGAAAGCCTTGATTCAGTCCTTGAAATAGCTTCCGCCATTTGACTAACCTGTTGTTCAAGGTTCTTGATGCTAGATTCTGTTGTTTGGATATGAGTAGCAAAGTGTTTAGTCAAAACCTGTAACATATCTTCAGTTGAGTGATACTTACCTTGTCGGGGCTGTTGTTGTTGGTTTTGTTGATCCCTCCAACGAAAATTCTGTTGGTCACGCCAATTTGGCATGAAATTTGTGCATAGGGATCGTTCCTAGGTCTTTGCTGCTGTGGTTTTCCATATCCCATTGCGTTTACTTCAGCATCGTCATCCTGGACTTGTGGACACATGTCCGTTGGATGATACGGGTCAGCACAAACTCCATAAGCTTTGAGTTGTTACGGTGTTCCCATAAGTGTTAGTCTCTTCACCATTTCCTTCAATTCCGCGAGCTCTATGGAAATCTCACTCTTCCCGGAACTCACAACATGAACTCCTTTCTTAGCCGGGGTCCTTCCAAAGTTCCGAGTTCCTTCCGCTAGTTCCTGTATCATTTCCAAAGCAAGGCAAGGAGTAGAGTTAAGAATATTACCTCCGCAAGCCGCATCGACGATCCTCCTTTCATTGTCTAGCAAGCCATTGTACAAGTACAAGACTAGATCTTCAGTTGAATATCCGTGAAAAGGACAGCTGGACCGGAGGCGTGCAAACCTTTCGAAGTACTCGTAGAGAGTTTTGGTTGCCTCTTGCTCGATGTTGCTTATAGCTTTCTTCAAGCTATTGGCCTTCTTAGCTGGAAAGTATTTCTCCAAGAACGCTTTGTGAAGGTTCTCTTAAGTGTCGATACTCCCGGATGGAAGATGGTAATACCAATCATCCGCCGAATCTTTGAGTGTGAAGCCGAATGCCCTCATCTTGATTTATTCTTCGGTAATGTTGGCCGGCTTCATGCTCATACACACGGTATGGAACTTCCCAAGGTGCTTGATGGGGTCTTCACCACTTAGCCCATGGAAGGATGGGAGCAAGTGAATGAGGCCCGGCTTTAGCTCAAAGTTGACTCCTTCCCCTAGTGCCGGTATAGTGACCGCAAGAGGGTTTTGAGCCAAGGTGGACTGTGTAAGTTGAAGAAGAGTACGGTTAGCCATCTCTTGTTGTAGTTGTTGTTTTCTTCGTTGCCGGATGTGCGTCCTCTCAATTTCTGGATCAAAAGAAGCAAAGCCGGAATTAGTAGCATGGGTTTGAACCATAAAAATGGTTCAAACCAATAATCAATAATAACAATAAAACACTAAAACTCCCCGGCAACGGTGCTAAAATTTGACCGAAGGTATTTCTATGGTCGTCTATACCCAATCAAAAGTAAATCCCGACTTAGCACTAAGAACAAGTATAGTGATTAAGTAAGGGTCGAACCCAAGAGAGTTAAGGTGTTTTAGATGCAATTATCGATTATAGTGACAAGTGACACAGGGGGGTGGTTGAATTGATGCACAAAAACTTATGAAAACGATTAATGCGACAAGTAAGACAATGATGGGTGAATCTACACTAGGTTGATTTTAAGCATGCAATTGCTATTTTGGTGAGTTCCTTTTACAAGTTTTCAAGTAATCTCCCGTTTCGATCGTATATATGTGTTGAGCCAACCGGCATCAACACAACTTAACAGGTTAAAGTTCCGTAAACCTACAAGAACAAATAACAAGTTAGCTTTCAAACAAAGACTAAGGGATATAAAGAGAAGATTAAAACCGTTAAACTTATCTTTATATTTGTGTTCCTTTTCTTTAAGTAATCACAACCCGTTATTACTTAAAGTTGCTACTAGATTAAAGACCCGAACCCGGAACCTATTAATCCTAGTTGTAGAACCTAAGGTGATCAATCTCAAGCAATAGTAAACATGCAATTAAACAATGGAGATCAAAGAAACACAAAGTATTACTGAATGAAAACTTATATTATAAAGTACTTACAACCAAAGTAACAATGCAGCTTCAAACCAACCCAATGTAGCAAGGGAGTTAGCAACTCATTACAAGGTAGCAAGACAATCCAAGTGGATAATTTGTTGATTAACAAGATGATAAGATGGATGATTCTAGCAATCAACCAAGGACTATTTATATTACAAAAGACACTAAATAGGAGTAAATGGCCGGCCCAAAACAACCACCTTAAATGCCATAAAGGTGGTATAAACAGCCGGAGTAAAGCTTCTAGCGTTAAACCGCAGGGGCGGCCTTCAGGAACCGCAGGGGCGGTTTATGCAAAATCGGTTGATCTTCTTCAGAGCCGCTAGGGCGGCTACACAATTCCGCTGGGGCGGATCTTCAATGCACTTCAACGTCTAACCTTTCGCTTTCCTGGCGTTTTTGATGCCAAGCCGCCAGGGCGTCCCTATGTCATCGCAGGGGCAGTGACACATCCTCTTCGTATTCCAGCTCCCATGTTGAGGCGCAGGCAGCGCCGCAGTGGAAGGCACAGGGGAGCTGGTCTTCGTTTCTTCAATGGAGGACACCGCAAGGGCACCAAGGAGTGGTGTAGGGGCGGTGACACGCTTCATGGTTGGCGCTGGTGAAGGCGCAGGGAGCGCTCCGATGTAAGGCGTCACCCGCAGGGGCGGCTGCAAGGATCCGCTGGGGCGGTGAGGCAACAGAAGCTTTGCTTCGTGATCGATCTTCACTCCTAAGTGCTTATAACTCCTTCTTTAGCTTCTTTTAATCTTCTTCTTCTGGACCAAGGAGTTAGTAGCATAAACTGACACTAATGCAATAAAATGACTCTAAAAACTACCTTAATTGATAGTGATTCCATCACCTATCAGTCACAAACCCTAACTTTACAAATCACCAAGGGTCAACAACATCCAGAAGAGCCAAGGAAAGGAACGAGGAAAGCAAGGAAGGAAGTAGCTCACCAAAGACGGGAGCTACTGCAGAGGAAACCGCAGGGGCGACTGGATGAAGGCGCAGGGGCGGCAGAACAGGTAACCATAGGGGCGACTTTGTGCAAGCGCGGGGGCGGGTTTCGGTGCAAAAGCATTGTTGACTCCTTCGACAGCAAGGAACACAAGAAGCCTAAGGTTTGCTTCTCACAACACTTCACAACTCAACGAAGGGAGCCTATGAACATCAAAGGATCAACAACAGAACGTTCCACACGAATCAAGAATCAAACTTACACGTTCAAAAATATCACAGGAAGCAAGGGCAAACGGCTACAACTCTCAGGGTTGAATAAAACGTAAGCAAGAAACTGAAAAAGAAGAGAAGGTGGGATTTTATAGAAAAGGGATGGAAAGATAGAAGGAATGACGTTTTAGGGTTAGGAATAAGATAGGAAAGCCGGCCCATAATATAGAAGATCGGATCTTCTATATATGGAAGGAAGATAAAACGAACGAAAACATATCGGGCACAATATGTGGCGAATCCGCAGGGGCGGATTGCCCTACCACACGGGTGGCTCACTGTCACCACGGTACGATGATAGCCAAAGCGTGCCGCTGGGGCGGCCTACTTCACCGCGGGGTGGTGAAGACAAAAACTGGGGCCTTACATCAGATCCCCTAAAAAGAAGTTTCGTCCCGAAACTCGCAATAACCCAAAAGACCGCACAACAACAACAACACAAAAACGCTGAACTTAACTCATATATTCCCATTACGGGCACATAACTCCTGATAGCATGTATTATAGTCTATATTTGGGGATTGGTTTGGACGTTTTATCTTCATAAATCTGCATGTATGGATGTATATTCTTTGATCATTATGTTGTTTTGTTTACCTTTGCAAGAATCGAGGTCTACACCTAGTTTCGTTTTGATTGTACGGAAAATAGCACGTTTTGGAATGATATAGTGCTAAGGAAGCTAAGGAGTCATTGTAGCTACATTATGGAGCATTGAGGAGCTACAAGAAAGGCTCAAAAACCATGGAAGTTGGATGGAAGATTGATTTTTGACCAGATTAGAGAAATTTACACGTAGCAGAGATACACCTCGGATGACTACAGTACCACCTCGACCGAGGTGATCTTTGTGATGGGCTGGCCCGAGGCGAACGGCCCACATCCCACGAGATCTTTTATTCTTGGCTGAGATCTATTATTTTTAGCAAGTGATTCTCCTATATATTATGATGGATTTACCTTAATCGGTGAACACCTCGGTCAGTCGTGGAACATCTCGACCGAGATGGTACATGAATTGAGCGAGGCGAGACCTTTCCCGAACCTTATCTGAGTTGAGGTTTTTAGTTTGTCAAGTCCTATCCTTGTTATACCTTTCCTGGTTCAACGCAAGCCTAGGATGAGACTTACCCGGTGATTCCTTTGCTTGTATACCTAGATCATGAGTGCTAGATAATAAACGGTTATCCTTCATTGGGGTTTGAGTGTGCCTTCATCCCATATTTAAGAGTTAGCCTGAGACTTACCCGGTAAAGGTTAGTTCTATCCCCTTGGGTGGTGTGTTGATTTGAGATTATAGTTCCTTTCCTTAGTACCTTGAGACTTACCCGGTGAGAGGATCTTTGGTTTGGGATAGTGAGTAGTGAGACTTACCCGGTGATCTATTCCCACCTTAGAAACACCTTCCCTTTGCAAACCTCAGCTTTGTCCACGTTATCTTTTGCGATCTTGAGTTGGAACCACAACTGATGCTTTAATATCTAGAATCCGCATTTTCTTTACCTGATTATTACATCATATTTGATATCTTTGTTTTGTTGCTTGTTTTTGATTGAAAACCTGAATTACCAATCTTTGTTTCACCATAGTCCTTGTGTTCGACTCTGGAGTATTTGCCGTTATTACAATTGATCCGTACATTGCGGGTTCGCATATTGTTTCAGGCTTATATTTTAGGTTATAAATTTAAAGCTATATCGTTCACCATACACACACGTCTGAGAGCGAAATTTTTTTTGGCGCCGTTGCCGGGGACTTGGTCAAGACCAAGTTCGGTTTCGGTTGTCTTTTGGGGCTGCAACCCTTGTTGCTATTGATTGCTTTACTTGAGTGATTTCGTAGGATCTTTCCTTAGGTTTATGAGAAGAACTCGTGCTGAAAAAGAAATCGTTCCTTACAATCCTGAACCAGAAAAGACATACAAAAGAAGATTGAAAGAAGTTAAGATGGCTGATCAAGACAATCGAGATCTTGAAGCCGAATTGAAGGAGGCATTGGAACAACTTTGCCTCAGTAAAGAAGAATTGCAGAGAGAGAAAGACGAGACTCATGCAAGAAGTGAAGAGATTCAAGTTGATATGGCCGCTCTATGAGCTCATATCTTACCTCGACCGGTCCCAGTTGCTTGACCGAGGTAGGATCCAACCCTAGTTGCACCAGCCGAGATACACCCACCACCTCGGATGCCGGCCATGGTAGACCGAGGTGATCTTTTTGCTGGAGTTCCGCAAACCCTAGGTCAAAGGATGGACCTGAATCAAGAAATGTGGCATCCAGGAGTCAATCGAGGAGATCTAGCTGAGCATGATTATGAACTTCGACCTCAAGTTCTAACCATGATTCGACAATGTCAGTTTGGAGGTTTGGAAAGATAATCTTCACATCAACATTTATATAATTATGAGATTCTGATGGAGACTTTGAGACCATCAAGAGTGGAGAACAACAATTACAAGTTAAGGCATTTCTACTTCTCATTGAAAGACAAGGAGCTTGCTTGGTATCAATCTCTTCTAGCTGGAAAAATCAACACATGAGAAGAGATGACTACGGAGTTTCTTACTAAGATCTTTTCCCCATCAAAGACCGCTGAATTGAGGGGTAAGATCAATGCTTTTATCATGAAAGAAAAGAAAGTTTGTCCAAGTCATGGGAAAGGTTCAAAGACCTTTTGTTGGATTGCCCTCATCATGGGATTCCAAAGATCGAGTTGCTGGAGATCTACTTGAAGGGTTTGGATGGAGACACTCAATTCAAACTCCAACTACTTTCTGCCGGCACTTTTATGGATATGTCGGTAGATGAAGCTTGAAAATTCTTAGAAAAGCAAGCCTTACACATGGATACATATTCCCATCAAAGGGTTAAAGATGGAGCAAGGCGAGTTAGCTTTCCGGCTACACATTCAAATGCTGCTCAACTCACCACGCTCAACAGTGAAGTCAAGGCATTGAAGGAGCTCTTGGTAGCTCAAACTAAAAAGGAGTAAGATTCTGGATATGTAGGAAGAGGAAATTATCAAGGGCCGCGGAACAACAACAATTACAACAACAACAATGATAGCTTGAATTATAGTCTATATTTTGGGGTTTGTTTGGACGTTTTATCTTTCATAATCTGCATGTTTGTGTGTATATTATGTGATTATATTACCATTTCATCTACCTTTGCGGGAATCGAGGTCTACACCTAGTTTTGTTGTAATCGTAGGTAAAATGGCACGTTTTGCATCAAAAAGGAGCAAAAGGAGTTATGAGTCATTTGGAGCTACATCCAAGAACCATAGCCATGGATTAGAGATTCACTTTGGAGCAGATTCGAGAGATTTCACATTCAGTTGTGACTCACCTCGGTTGACCACAGATTCACCTCGACCGAGGTGATCCAGAGAAGCCGACTCGACCGAGGCAAATACCTAGGACGCGACGAGAATATTTTATTCTTGGCTGAGATCTTTTATATTTGGAAAGTGATCTTATATTTTTTTGGGCTTGGCTCCTGGAAGGAAGAAGATATGTTGGATCATATATTTTATGGGAAGAGATCTTTTCTAAGATATCTTATCTTTGGAGGGTTATTTTCCTATAAAAAGGGTTAGATTTCCAAAAATCTAACACCCCCGCATAGCATCCTGCATACATCCCGCTTACACCGAAAAAGCACGCAGCAGCCATACTCCAGTTGGGAGATTTGAAGAACCTTTTTGAAGGTTGAAGGAAGATTGAAGATTGTAGCTTTTATAGCCTTTGGAGGTTTTCTTTGTAAGATTACTTTAGATTCTCTTCCTTGTTGTCTTGCTTGTTGGATTTATATCCAAGGAATGCTTTGTTGTGATATTTGATTCACTTATTGAAGTCTTTACATTAAATTCTTCTTGTTCAAATATTCACCTTCTTCCCATATATTTGATTAATACTTTCATGATGATGAGTGGCTAATCTCTTTGTGTGATTCTAGGGTGATTGGCTGAAGGTTGTGGGAAAAACAATGATAGAATAATCTTAGATTCCTGTAGGATCCTGAAAGTTCGAGTCTTTAACCTTAACCCTAAGCATCTCGCTCAGTCGATGAACATCTCGGCCGGGGTGGAATTCTTCTGACCGAGGTGTCTTATCCGATCCGAAACTGAGAGTTAAGTGTTAGAGTTTGCCAAATCCTATTCTTATTACACCTTTCCTGGTTCAATGCAAGCCTAGGATGAGACTTACCCGGTAATTCCTTAGTTTGTTTACCAACGATCATAAGTGTAGGTAATAAAGGTTTATCCTTTATTGGGGTTTGAGTGTGCTTCCATCCCATCTTTGTGAGTTAGCCTGAGACTTACCCGGTAAAGGTTGATTCTATTCCCTTAGATGGTGTGTTAGTTTGAGGTTATAGTTCTTTATCTTAATTCCTTGAGACTTACCCGGTAATAGGAGTTACGGTTTAGGATTAGTGAGTAGTGAGACTTACCCGGTGATCTATTCCACTTTAGTGACACCTTCCCTATGCAAAAATCTCAACTTTGTCCGCTTATCTATAGATCTTGAGTTGGAACCACAACTAGATGCTTTAATCCCTAGAATTGCATGTTTGCTTTATTAACTTCTTATTCATCTTTGATTGTGTTGATTGCTCTTGTGGTTAGTATTTACATAAGCTTACCGTTATCGACTTTGTTTCACTAAGTCCTTGTGATCGACCCCTGGAATTCCTTGCTTTTTACTACGATTGACCCGTACACTGCGGGTTCGCATCCTTGTTTTAAGCTTACGTCTAGGGTTATAAATTTAAAGCTTGCACACACCGTTTGGAGCGAACAAGTTTTTGGCGCCGTTGCCGGGGACTTGGTCTAGACCGAGCCGGTACGGTTTGCTCTTGGGGCGCTTTCCCCCGTGTCTACTAACCACTCTACTTGAGTGACTTTTTGCAGGTTCTTTCTTAAGTATATGCGAAGAACCCGCACTAGGAAGGAAATCGTTCCTTACGATCCCGAACCAGAAAAGACATACAAGCGACGCTTAAGAGAAGCAAAGATGACCCAACAAGACAACCGCGATCTTGAGGCCGAATTGAAAGAGGCGTTAGAGCTGCTACGCCTCAGCAGGGAAGAACTAAGGCGAGAGAAGGAAGAAACTCGCACCAAGACTGAAGCGATCGAGGCAGAGATGGCAGTCATACGAGACCAGATTCTACTTCGACCGAGGGAAAAACCTCCTGTTGACCCTCGACCGATGCAGGTCCCAGTTGCTGACCCTCGACCGAGGCAGGTTCCAGTACCTGACGCCCCGGCCGATGTACTTCCACCTCGGAGGCCAGTCCGAGGTGTTCTTCTTGCAGGAATCCCACAAACCCTAGGTCAAAGGATGGACCCTAATCAACAACTGAGGCGTCTAGGAGTTAACCTAGGAGATCCAGTGGACCATAACTATGAACTTCGACCGCAAGTTCTATCCATGATTCGCCAATGCCAATTCGGAGGGCTAGAGAAGGAATCACCACATCAACATCTTCAAAACTATGAGATCTTGATGGAGACCTTGAGACCTCCGAGAATTAAAAACAATAACTACAAGCTAAGACCTTTTTACTTTTCTTTAAAAGATAGAGCTCTTACTTGGTATCAATCTCTTCCTCCAGGAAAAATCAGCACATGGGAGGAGATGACAACGGAGTTCTTGACCAAATTCTTTCCCCCCTCAAAGACAGCTGAAATGAGAGGGAAGATTAATGCTTTCATTATGAAGGACAAGGAGAGCTTGTCCAAGTCATGGGAGCGGTTCAAGGACATTCTTTTGGATTGCCCACATCATGGGATTCCAAAGTTAGAGTTATTGGAGATATACTTCAAGGGACTGGACGGAAGCACCCAGTTCAATCTCCAACTACTCTCCGCCGGCACCTTTATGGACATGGCGATTGACGAGGCTTGGGACTTCATCGAGAAGCAAGCCTTGCACATGGAGAAATACAACCACCAAGGAGCTGAAGGTGGAGTTAAAAGAGTTAATTTCCAAGAAACTCAGCCCAACAACAATCAACTCACGTCTTTGAAGAATGACATGAAGCAATTGAAGGAACTCTTGGTTGCTCAAACCAAGAAGGAAGAGCAAGGACAAAGGAACAACAACAACGGATACCGTAACAACAACAACGGTCCCCGAAACAACAATTACAACAACAATAGAGGGTCCAATAGCAACAATTGGAGGGCGAACAACCAAAATTCGGGTAATCATTCAAACTCCAACTCTAACGATTCCTCTAACCCTTTCCTCTCTTCCCCTTCTTCTTCTTCTTCTTCTTCTTCTACTCCATTAAAGAGCCAGGGGCAAGGATCAAGTTCATCCCAGCCAGAAAAGAAAGACGCAGTTCTGGAGGCTATCTTGATCAAGCTTAGTGCTATGGAGACTTCTATGACTTCGTTTTCGAAGGCCCAAAAGGCCTTTGAACAATAACTTGCAAGTAGGGCGAATGAAGCGCCAAGAGATCCAGGGAAGCTTCCAGCAAGGACGGAAAGCAACCCTAAGGGCCAGATCATGGCCGTAACTACGAGGAGTGGACTGAAAACTACAGATCCAGTACCTCGGTCGGTGACAGTACCGACGCAGACCACCTCGGTCCAGATACAGTCAAAGAACACTTCGACCGAGATGCCAACCGAGGCGGAGCAACAGAAAGCGGAGGGGAAAACTGAAATCTATGTTCCACCTCCTGCATACAAACCACCACTTCCATTCCCTCAGTCAAGGGCCAGAGCACATCTAGACAAGCACTTTGGTAAGTTCCTTGACTTGATGAATAAACTACACATTAACATTCCTTTCCTTGATGCTATTCTAGGGATGCCCGCCTATGGGAAGTTCTTGAAGGAGATTCTATCAAGGAAAAGGAAGCTGGAAGACTTTGGTGAAGTTAGGATGACATCTAAATCCTCGGAGCTCATACAAATCATGAGGGAGAAGATGCCACCTAAATTGAGAGATCCCGGCTCATTTTGCATTCCCATTCAAGTTGGGGATGTCACTTGTGAAGCCCTTTGTGATCTAGGAGCCAGCGTGAGCATCATCCCGCTGGAGCTATGTGTGAAGATCGGTCTTGGAGAGCCCAAGCCGGTCAAGATTCGACTTTATATGGCGGATCGCTCCATTACCCATCCCGTGGGCATCTTGGAGGACGTTCCGGTCAAGTTAGGTAACTTCTATCTACCTATAGATTTTGTTGTACTTGACAGTCCCGCAGATTATCCTGTTCCTATTATTCTCGGGAGGCCATTTCTAGCAACTTCGGGTTGCAACGTGGATTGCAAGAACGCCAAGTTGAAATTCAACGTTGGTGGCGATGAGGTGGAGTTCGCATTGCTTGCAGCCATGAAAGGGGAGCAGCTAACTGATGATATCTTCAACATCTACGATGAAGAAGAATCAAGAGAATTGGTGAGCTCTATCCTTATTAACGATCCACTCGAAAGAGTTATTAGCTTCAGTTTAATGGAGGAAGGCATAGATGCTTTTTGTGATGCAGATGTACAGAGCTTAAAAGCACTGGAAGAGGATCCAGGAGCTAAAACTGAGAAGCTAACCCAGGAGACGAAGATCTCCAATTTCGGTTCCAGTAGCAGTACCTCGACCGAGGCACTTTCTGGACTAAGCGAGGCGACTGAAGAACATCTCGGTCAACGCCTTTGCGCCTCGAGCGAGGTCGACGGCGAGACGATTTCAACTGAGACTTCCGAAAGTCCAGTTTCTGGATCTACTCCACTGGAAGGAGGAAGCAAGGATCCCCCTCAGAAAGCACCCCCAGTTGTGGAGCTTAAACAACTCCCAAATCACTTGAGGTATGTCTTTCTTGGACCGGATTCCACTTATCCCGTTATTGTTAGTGCTTCCCTTTCCGAAACTGAATTATCTAAACTCATGCATGTCCTGAGAAAGCATCAAAAGGCTTTGGGTTACACTATAGATGATCTTATTGGAATTAAGCCCTCTTTTTGCATGCATAGAATTCTAATGGAGGATGATCATAAGACTTCACGGGAACCTCAAAGACGGTTAAATCCGATCATGAAAGAGATTGTGAAGAAAGAAATTCTTAAGTTGTTGGATGCAAGTATTATCTATCCTATCTCGGACAGCAAGTGGGTTAGCCCGGTGCATGTAGTTCCGAAGAAAGGAGGGATGACCGTTGTGACGAATAAGAACAACGAGTTGATCCCAACTAGAACCGTTACGGGCTGGAGGGTTTGCATCGGTTATAGGAAGCTGAACACGGCCACACGAAAGGACCATTTTCCACTTCCCTTCATTGATCAAATGCTCGAGCGGTTGGCCCAGCATTCACACTTTTGCTACTTAAACGGTTATAGTGGATTCTTCCAGATTCCTATCCACCCGGATGATCAGGAGAAGTGATAGCATGAATTATAATCTATATTTTGGGGTTTGTTTGGACGTTTTATCTTTCATAATCTGCATGTTTGTATATACATTATGTGATTTTACTACCATTTCATCTACCTTTGCGAGAATCGAGGTCTACACCTAGTTTCGTTGTAATTGCAGGTAATATGGTACGTTTTGCATCAAAAAGGAGCAAAAGGAGTCATGAGTCATTTAGAGCTACATCCAGGAAGCACAGCCATGAATTAAAGATTTACTTTGGACCAGTTTTGAGAGATTTCACATCCAGTTGAGATTCACCTCGGTTGACTACAGATTCACCTCGACCGAGGTGATCCAGAGACGCCGACTCGACCGAGGCGAACACCTAGGACGCGGCGAGAATATTTTATTCTTGGCTGAGATCTTTTATCTTTGGAAGGTGATCTTATATTTTTGGGCTTGGCTTCCGAAAGGAAGGAGATATGCAGAATCATATATTTTACCTATATTTATGGGATAATATCTTCTTAAGATTTATTATCTTTGGAGGTTTATTTTCCAATAAAAAGGGTTGGATTTCCACAATTCCAACATCACGCTATACCGTCGATCAGGGTTTACACACGCAGCAGCCGCAGCCTACTCCAAGTTGGGAGAATTGAAGAACCTTTTTGAAGGTTGAAGGAAGATTGAAGTCCATAGCTTTTATAGCTTTTATTGAAGGGTTTTGTAAGATTGTCTTCAATTCCCTCAATTGTTGTCTTGTCTTTTTGGATTGCTATCCAAGGAACGCTTTGTTGTGATATTTGATTCAGTTATTGAAGTCTTTTCATTAAATTCTTCTTTGTTCAAATATTCACCTTCTTCCCTTACAATTAATACTTTCATAATGATGATGAGTGGCTAATTTCCTTGTGTGATTCTAGGGTGATTGGCTGAAGGTTGTGGGAAAAACAATGATAGAATAATCTTAGATTCCAGTAGGATCCTGAAAGTTCGAGTCTTTAACCTTAACCCTAAGCATCTCGTTCGGTTGATGAACATCTCGGCCGGGGTGGAATTCTTCTGACCGAGGTGACTTATTCGATCCTAAACTGAGAGTTAAGTGTTAGAGTTTGCCAAATCCTATTCTTATTACACCTTTCCTGGTTCAAAGCAAGTTTAGGATGAGACTTACCCGGTAATTCCTTAGTTTGTGTACCAACGATCATAAGTGTAGGTAATAAAGGTTTATCCTTTATTGGGGTTTGAGTGTGCTTCCATTCCATTTTTGTGAGTTAGCCTGAGACTTACCCGGTAAAGGTTGATTCTATTCCCTTAGATGGTGTGTTAGTTTGAGGTTATAGTTCTTTATCTTAATTCCTTGAGACTTACCCGGTAATAGGAGTTACGGTTTAGGATTAGTGTGTAGTAAGACTTACCCGGTGATCTACTCCACTTTAGAAACACCTTCCCCACGCAAAAATCTCAGCTTTGTCCGCTTATCTACAGATCTTGAGTTGGAACCACAACTAGATGCCTTAATCCCTAGAATTGCATGTTTGCTTTATTTGACATCTTATTCATCTTTGATTGTGTTAAATCGCTCTTGTGGTTAGTATTAACATTAGCACACCGTATTGACTCTGTTTCACCGAGTCCCTGTGATCGACCCCTGGAATTTTCTTGCTTTTACTACGATTGACCCGTACACTGCGGGTTCGCATCCTTGTTTTAAGCTTAAGTCTAGGGTTATAAATTTAAAGCTTGCACACACCGTTTGGAGCGAACAAGTTTTTGGCGCCGTTGCCGGGGACTTGGTCTAGACCGAGCCGGTACGGTTTGCTCTTGGGGCATTTGCCCCGTTTTGTCTAACCACTCTACTTGAGTGACTTTTGCAGGTTCTTTCTTAGGTATATGCGAAGAACCCGCACTGGGAAGGAAATCGTTCCTTACGATCCCGAACCAGAAAAGACATACAAGCGACGCTTAAGAGAAGCGAAGATGGCCCAACAAGACGATCACGATCTTGCGGCCCAATTGAGAGAGACGCAGGAGCTGCTACGTCTCAGTAAAGAAGAGCTAAGGCAAGAGAAAGAAGAGAATCATGCCAGGACTGCAGCAATCGAAGCTGAGATTGCAGCCATTCGGGACCAGATTCTACTTCGACCGAGGGAGGATCCAGTAGTTGATCCTCGACCGAGGCAGATTCCAGTACCCGACGCCCCGGCCGAGGTACTTCCACCTCGGATGCCAGTCCGAGATGTTCTTCTTGCAGGAATCCCACAAACCCTAGGTCAAAGGATGAACCCTAATCAACAGCTGAGGCGTCCAGGGGTGAACCTAGGAGATCCAGCGGATCATGACTACGAACTTCGACCGCAAGTTCTAGCCATGATTCGCCAATGCCAATTCGGAGGACTAAAGAAGGAGTCGCCGCATCAACATCTTCAAAACTACGAGATCTTGATGGAAACCTTGCGACCGTCCAGAATTGAGAACAACAACTACAAGCTAAGACCTTTTTACTTTTCTTTAAAAGATAGAGCTCTTACTTGGTATCAATCTCTTCCTCCAGGAAAAATTAGCACATGGGAGGAGATGACTACAGAATTCTTGACCAAATTCTTCCCCCCCTCAAAGACTGCTGAAATGAGAGGGAAGATCAATGCCTTCATCATGAAGGACAAGGAGAGCTTGTCCAAATCTTGGGAGCGGTTCAAGGATATCCTTTTGGATTGCCCACATCATGGGATTCCAAAGATTGAGTTGTTGGAGATCTACTTCAAAGGGCTGGATGGAAGCACCCAGTTCAATCTCCAACTACTCTCCGCCGGTACCTTCATGGATATGGCGGTTGACGAGGCTTGGGACTTCATTGAGAAGCAAGCCTTGCACATGGAGAAGTACACCCACCAAGGAGCTGAAGGTGGAGTTAAAAGAGTCAACTTTCAAGAGACTCAACCCAACAACAACCAACTCACGTCCTTGAAGAACGACGTGAAGCAATTGAAGGAGCTCTTGATGGCTCAAACTAAGAAGGAAGAGCAAGGGCAAAGGAACAACAACAACAACAATAACGGGTACCGTAACAACAACAACGGACCCCGAAACAACAACTACAACAACAACAATAGAGGATCCAATAGCAACAATTGGAGGGCGAATAACCAAAATCACGGTAACAATCACTCAAACTCCAATTCTAATGATTCCTCTAACCCTTTCCTCTCTTCTCCTTCTTCTTCTTCTACTCCATTGAAAAGCCAAGGGCAAGGATCAAGTTCGTCTCAGCCGGAAAAGAAGGACGCAGTCCTGGAGGCAATCTTGATCAAGCTTAGTGCTATGGAGAATTCTATGACTTCATTTTCGAGGGCCCAAAAGTCCTTCGAACAACAACTTGCTAATAGGGCGAATGAAGCGCCAAGAGATCCAGGGAAGCTTCCAGCAAAGACGGAAACTAACCCTAAGGGCCAGTGCATGGCCATAACGACGAGGAGTGGACTCAAAACTGCAGATCCAGTACCTCGCTCGATGCAGACCACCTCGGTCCAGACCCAGTCGAAGAACACCTCGACCGAGATGCCAACCGAGGCGGCGCAACAGAAAGCAGGAGGAACGACAGAAACTTATGTTCCACCTCCTGCATATAAACCACCACTTCCATTCCCTCAGTCCAGAGCCAGAGCACATCTAGACAAGCACTTTGGTAAGTTTCTTGACTTGATGAATAAGCTACATATTAATATTCCTTTCCTTGATGCTATTCTAGGTATGCCCGCCTATGGGAAGTTCTTAAAAGAAATCTTATCAAGGAAGAGGAAGCTGGAGGATGTTGGTGAAGTTAGGATGACATCTAAATCTTCGGAGCTTATCAAGATCATGAAGGAAAAGATGCCACCTAAGTTGAGAGATCCCGGCTCATTTTGCATTCCCATTCATGTTGGGGATGTCACTTGTGAAGCCCTTTGTGATCTAGGAGCCAGCGTGAGCATCATCCCGCTGGAGTTATGCACTAAGATCGGTCTTGGAGAGCCCAAGCCGGTCAAGATTCGACTTTACATGGCGGATTGCTCCATTACCCACCCCGTGGGCATTTTGGAGGACGTTCCGGTCAAGTTAGGTAACTTCTATCTACCTATAGATTTTGTCGTACTTGACATTCCCGCAGATTATCCAGTTCCTATCATTCTCGGGAGGCCATTTCTAGCAACTTCGGGTTGCAATGTGGATTGCAAGAACGCCAAGTTGAAATTCAACGTTGGTGACGATGAGGTGGAGTTCGCACTACTTGCAGCCATGAAAGGGGAGCAACTAACTGATGATATCTTCAACATCTACGATGAAGAAGAATCAAGGGAATTGGTGAGCTCTATCCTTATTAACGATCCACTCGAAAGAGTTATTAGCTTCAGTTTAATGGAGGAAGGTATAGATGCTTCTTGTGATGCAGATATACGGAGCTTGAAGGCACTGGAAGAGGATCCAGAAGCTAAAACTGAGAAGCTAATCCAGGAGACGAAGATCTCCAGTCTCGGTTCCAGTAGAAGTATCTCGACCGAAGCACTTTCTGGACGGAGCGAGGCGTCTGAAGAACACCTCGGTCAACGCCTTTGCGCCTCGACCGAGGTCGACAGCGAGAAGATTCAAACTGAGATTGCATTTAGTCCAGTTTCTGACACCACTCCACTGGAAGGAGGAAGCACAGATCCCTCTCAGAAAGCACCCCCAGTTGTGGAGCTTAAACAACTCCCTAGTCACTTGAGGTATATCTTTCTTGGGCCGGATTCTACTTATCCCGTTATTGCTAGTGCTTCCCTCTCCGATTCTGAATTATCTAAGTTAATGCATGTCCTGAGAAAGCATCGAAAAGCCATAGGTTACACCACGGATGATCTTATTGGCATTAAACCTTCTTTCTGCATGCATAAAATTCTAATGGAGGATAATCATAAGACTTCACGGGAACCTCAAAGACGGTTAAATCCGATCATGAAAGAGGTTGTGAAGAAGGAAGTTCTTAAGTTGTTGGATGCAGGTATTATTTATCCTATCTCAGACAGCAAGTGGGTTAGCCCGGTGCATGTCGTTCCGAAGAAAGGAGGGATGACCGTTGTGACAAATAAGAACAACGAGTTGATCCCAACAAGGACCGTTACGGGCTGGAGAGTTTGCATCGACTATAGGAAGCTGAACACGGCGACTCGGAAGGATCATTTTCCGCTCCCCTTCATCGATCAAATGCTCGAACGGCTAGCCCAGCATTCACACTTCTGCTACTTGGACGGCTATAGTGGATTCTTCCAGATTCCTATCGATCCGGATGATCAGGAGAAGACCACTTTCACTTGTCCTTGGGGGACGTTTGCCTATCGGAGGATGCCATTCGGATTGTGCAATGCACCCGCTACCTTCCAGCGATGCATGATGGCTATCTTTTCCGAGTACATAGAGGAGATCATGGAGGTATTCATGGATGATTTTTCTGTATATGGTTCCTCTTTTGATGATTGCCTATCTAACCTTTCTCTAGTGCTTAAAAGATGTGAAGACACTAACCTTGTTTTGAATTGGGAGAAGTGTCATTTTATGGTTAATGAAGGCATTGTACTAGGACACCTCGTTTCCAATCGAGGTATTGAGGTCGATCGAGCTAAGATCGAGACTATTGAGAAACTCCCTCCTCCTTGTTCTGTTAAAGGTGTGAGGAGTTTTCTCGGGCATGCAGGTTTTTACAGGAGATTCATCAAGGACTTCTCTAAGATTTCTAAACCTCTAACTAACCTCTTGAATAAAGATGTTGTTTTTGAGTTTTCGCAGGAGTGTCTTGATGCTTTTCACAGGCTTAAGGAAGCGTTGATCTCCGCTCCTATTATCCAGCCTCCTGATTGGACCTTGCCCTTCGAGGTCATGTGTGACGCTAATGATGTAGCTGTAGGAGCGGTGCTTGGGCAGAAGAAAGATGGACGGACCACCGCCATTTATTACGCTAGCAAGACGCTAGATGAAGCACAACGCAACTACGCTACCACCGAGAAGGAGTTATTGGCGGTTGTATATGCTTTCGAGAAGTTTCGTTCCTATCTAGTAGGGGCGAAAGTCATTGTCTACACCGACCATGCAGCCATTCGTTACTTATTGGCTAAGAAAGATGCAAAGCCGCGCCTTATTCGATGGATTCTCTTGCTTCAAGAGTTTGACCTAGAGATCCGCGATAAGAAGGGATCCGAGAATTCAGTTGCGGATCACCTCAGCCGGCTACCGGAATCCTCCCGCGAGACGGATAGCCCACCCATAGACGATTCATTCCCCGACGAGCACTTACACGTCTTGGAGCGTTTGATGGATCTACTTACTTCACCCCACGATGGAGGTGAAGTATGGGGTGAGGGAACCTCCTACCTCGTTTGAGACGTATCATGGTCCAACTAGCGACCTTAAATCAAGCGCTTCTTGGGAGGCAACCCAAGGTATTGCTCTTCTTTCCCGTTTTCTAGTCTAGTTTAGATAGTTTTTGTTTTTGCTTTGCTTTGCTTTGTTTTTGGCGTTCTGGACAGACAACAGGAAGGAGCACATCTGGAAGGACAGAAGTTCGAGATTCTGAGAAGACAGAAGCACCTCGGTCACTGTCAGAGCACCTCGACCGAGTTGATTCTTGAAGCAACCGAGACGACTAGGGTTTCTGCAGAACCGCCTCGGTCCATACCACCTCGGGCCAGTCGAGACCATCTCGACCGAGGTGACAGCAGATCCAGGAACGGTATAAATAGGGAAAAATTTTACTTTTCACTTTTTATTTACCCTCCTCGACCGCGGCGACAGATCCACCTCGCCTCCTTCGTTTCTCGCTCGTTTTCGAAGATTTCTGCTTCCAAACCGCGATTAAAGAGTAGAGGATCCGATTGCAACTACAGATCTGCAAGGAATTTGAGCGTTTCGACCGAAACGAGGTAAAAACGTTCGAAAACCCTAACTCGCTCGTTTACTGCAATTTGGGCTTTGGTTGCCCTTGATTCTGTTGAGGAAACCTTTAAGTACCCCTTAGGAAGCATCAGTAGTGATTTTTGGGGGAAAAGAACTGAAAATCAGAGAGTTGAAATCGCACTGCCTTCGCCTCGGTCCAGTCGTTCTGCATCTCGGTCGAGGTGATTCTTGGTATTTGTCAGTCGACCGAGGTAGTCTGACAGTGTGTTCGAAGATGAGTTCAGATCGCCGTTTGGCTCTTAGAGATAGATCCTCCCCTTCCCCTTCTCCTTCCGCATCCCGTCCCTACCGCCCGGCCATCCACGAGAGATGCCGGGTAGACTATGAGAGGATAGCTGGCCGTCCAGTCATCGCACCACGATTTTTGGATGTGTCAGCTTTTGACTGCCTAGGGTTAGATGCTGACCTTAGGAGGATGATTGCTACAGTGGGGCTAGATCAGTTCACTGAGATCCGAGCCCCAGCCTACTTAGAGCCGACACTCGAGTTTGTTAGCTCCTTCTCCTACCTTCCCACAGAGCGGTCTGTGAAGTACCGGTTGATGAGCCGGAACTTCATAGTTCCTTTAGAGATTTGGAGAGAGATCTTTGGCTTTCCTGACCCCATTGCTGTAGACTTCCCCTCCCGATCCGTAGCTAGGGAGTTTTGGGGACAGATAGCCCACATTACTACACACACAGACAGATGGCGCCCTGGAGATTCCAGGGAGAAGGTCATCTTTCACCCAGCCTTCAGACTTGCCCACAGGATCTTCAGTGAGACACTTCTGGCGCGTACGGAGACGCCCCAGAAGATCAGACAGGGTGAGCTCTTCAGCCTCTATTGCATGGTTACAGGAGGCTTCCCAGACTTTGGCTTGCTCCTAGCAGAGGATCTGCATAGGATCAAGGCCAAGGCGAAGGGAGATATTTGCTGTGGAGGTCTAGTCACCCACATCGCTACTTACCACGGGATGGACCTCAGAGTTTGCACGTTGGCGGCGGCTCCGAAGCCGCTGGGATTGCAGGAGATGATCACACGGAGGATTCTAGTTCCCCGTGGTTTGACCACTCCATACGTCGCCATGCCTTGGGAGCGGACTGCACCTCAGGGCATCCGCTGGTCTGCGCAGTTCACAGTCTTTGATCCGCATTTCTGGCAGACTGCTTGGGATACACTGATAGAGGATCACAGAGAGGCAGCAGCTGCCCCTGCTGCAGCTGCGGAGGAGGCTGAGGATGAGGATGACGACGATGATGAGACAGTGGATGAGAGAGGAGGTGGCGTCCCAATGGACACAGGTACAGATACAGCTGGGACGAGCGCGCCACCTATTATTGATTTAGATGATGAGGAGGACACTGAGCCGGCGCCAGCCGCGACATCTCCAGTCAGACCTGCTGGACGCAGGAGGCGTGGAGTGAGGGACAGAGCTGCACACCGACGGATCGATGACCTGACGGATCAGGTTATCGACTCATATGCTGCACTTTCGCTGGATATCCGCGAGATGCAGGAGCGGCAGCATCATCAGCACATGATGGCTCAGCTACAGTTTGAGCGTATCATGGGCCATCCCTATGATCCGACTCAGTTCCCCTACGTACCACCACCACCGCCGGATCAGGACTACTGAGGAGCTGCAGGGTTTCTTTATTATATTTTTTTATGCAGTTCGGCTCTTATCCGGTGAGTTCTCCTGTTTTAGACTTTTATTATACCCACTGGGACAGTGTGTCTCAAGTATGGGGTGTTTGTTATTTGACTATGTGGCTACCTTTGATGTATTCGACACTTTTGATGTATTTTATTGACCGGATATTTATATTTATGCTTCACTTCTGCATTTATATGTTTATCTGAGATTGCATGCATACTTACAGGTTATTTGATTGAGAAAAACGTCGAAACTGAAAGAAAACTGGTTTTAAAAAAAATTTTTTGACCTCGACCGGGGCAGTTCTGGCCGAACGAGGTGTTTCACCTCGG
The DNA here is from genome assembly GCA_033239125.1 of Fagopyrum homotropicum. Taxonomy (NCBI): domain Eukaryota; kingdom Viridiplantae; phylum Streptophyta; class Magnoliopsida; order Caryophyllales; family Polygonaceae; genus Fagopyrum; species Fagopyrum homotropicum. The sequence continues at coordinate 118,663,792 of BSWB01000003.1, forward strand.
TTGAACCAAGAACACCTCGACCGAGGTGGGTTAACTGAGAGTTTTCGAAAACGATTTTTGTACTACTTATCTGGATATGACCTCAGTGAAGATTTTGTTTACCTACTGGTTTTAAATTCTTTATGTGTTTGAAAGGTTTTATAATATGTTTAAGTTGCTAAATGCTTTGTTTGAAATTATTGGCATGTTTAATACTTTGTTTTTATCCAAATTATGTTGGATTTGAAGGTTGACACCGCAGGATAAGTTCTCTCACTCTCTTCTTGGAAAGATCAAGGCAATTCACTCTTTTCCTCTTCTTCTTCTTGATCATGCTTAACCCCTCATATACATTTTGCCTCCCTTTACCTATCCGGGAAATAGGAAGCAAGCAAGTGGTGAAAGCAAGTTAAAGTTGAGAAGTGAGCTGGAAGTGAAAGTCTTAGAAAGCAATTATAGGTTTGGGGAAGTCAATCATGAAGATGAGTAACTCGGCACCATTCACATAGCCGGGTGTTTGTGTCTTGCCAAAGTCGGATTGAGCGATATTCCTAACGGGTCATGGTATGTGCATCAAGGGTTTGATGCATCTCAAGAAATTGATGATTGCAGATTTCCTAGGCTTCGGTTATTGTGCACCTCTGTCCATGCATCCCAAAAAGTAAAGTAAAAGAGAAAAAAGTGCGAAATAAGCAAAGCTTATTGGTGGAAGATGTTGCAAGTCAAAGTAAAAGTGAAGTTCATCCTTTTGCCGGATTCTAGCACCACATTACCTTACATACATCCCTACCCTACACGTTTCTTAACCTTTTCTTTTGGGAAGCCCTTGAGACCTTGAGCTTGTTGATAGACTTAGCGGTCTAAATCGGATTATACATGATTAATTTTGATAATTATGATTTATTATGCATTCTATGATTTTGTGCAAAGATGAACAACTTTCCTATATTTATAAAATGTTTTAAGCATATTGAGTTTTTAAATTCCAGGAAGTATTCTCTTAGAGTGATCTATGATTGTTGCACACCATAAAATGTTTTTGAAAAGCTTTTTCATTGATTGTATTGACTTATAATCCATTCTATCTTGTCTTCTATATGCGGAACTTGCTTGGGGACAAGCAAGGGCTAAGTATGGGGTATTTTGATAGCATGAATTATAGTCTATATTTTGGGGTTTGTTTGGACGTTTTATCTTTCATAATCTGCATGTTTGTATATACATTATGTGATTTTACTACCATTTCATCTACCTTTGCGAGAATCGAGGTCTACACCTAGTTTCGTTGTAATTGCAGGTAATATGGTACGTTTTGCATCAAAAAGGAGCAAAAGGAGTCATGAGTCATTTAGAGCTACATCCAGGAAGCACAGCCATGAATTAAAGATTTACTTTGGACCAGTTTTGAGAGATTTCACATCCAGTTGAGATTCACCTCGGTTGACTACAGATTCACCTCGACCGAGGTGATCCAGAGACGCCGACTCGACCGAGGCGAACACCTAGGACGCGGCGAGAATATTTTATTCTTGGCTGAGATCTTTTATCTTTGGAAGGTGATCTTATATTTTTGGGCTTGGCTTCCGAAAGGAAGGAGATATGCAGAATCATATATTTTACCTATATTTATGGGATAATATCTTCTTAAGATTTATTATCTTTGGAGGTTTATTTTCCTATAAAAAGGGTTGGATTTCCACAATTCCAACATCACGCTATACCGTCGATCAGGGTTTACACACGCAGCAGCCGCAGCCTACTCCAAGTTGGGAGAATTGAAGAACCTTTTTGAAGGTTGAAGGAAGATTGAAGTCCATAGCTTTTATAGCTTTTATTGAAGGGTTTTGTAAGATTGTCTTCAATTCCCTCAATTGTTGTCTTGTCTTTTTGGATTGCTATCCAAGGAACGCTTTGTTGTGATATTTGATTCAGTTATTGAAGTCTTTTCATTAAATTCTTCTTTGTTCAAATATTCACCTTCTTCCCTTACAATTAATACTTTCATAATGATGATGAGTGGCTAATTTCCTTGTGTGATTCTAGGGTGATTGGCTGAAGGTTGTGGGAAAAACAATGATAGAATAATCTTAGATTCCAGTAGGATCCTGAAAGTTCGAGTCTTTAACCTTAACCCTAAGCATCTCGTTCGGTTGATGAACATCTCGGCCGGGGTGGAATTCTTCTGACCGAGGTGACTTATTCGACCCTAAACTGAGAGTTAAGTGTTAGAGTTTGCCAAATCCTATTCTTATTACACCTTTCCTGGTTCAAAGCAAGTTTAGGATGAGACTTACCCGGTAATTCCTTAGTTTGTGTACCAACGATCATAAGTGTAGGTAATAAAGGTTTATCCTTTATTGGGGTTTGAGTGTGCTTCCATTCCATTTTTGTGAGTTAGCCTGAGACTTACCCGGTAAAGGTTGATTCTATTCCCTTAGATGGTGTGTTAGTTTGAGGTTATAGTTCTTTATCTTAATTCCTTGAAACTTACCCGGTAATAGGAGTTACGGTTTAGGATTAGTGTGTAGTAAGACTTACCCGGTGATCTACTCCACTTTAGAAACACCTTCCCCACGCAAAAATCTCAGCTTTGTCCGCTTATCTACAGATCTTGAGTTGGAACCACAACTAGATGCCTTAATCCCTAGAATTGCATGTTTGCTTTATTTGACATCTTATTCATCTTTGATTGTGTTAAATCGCTCTTGTGGTTAGTATTAACATTAGCACACCGTATTGACTCTGTTTCACCGAGTCCCTGTGATCGACCCCTGGAATTTTCTTGCTTTTACTACGATTGACCCGTACACTGCGGGTTCGCATCCTTGTTTTAAGCTTAAGTCTAGGGTTATAAATTTAAAGCTTGCACACACCGTTTGGAGCGAACAAGAAGACCACTTTTACTTGTCCATGGGGGACATTTTCTTATAGGAGGATGCCATTTGGATTGTGCAACGCACCCGTAACCTTCCAGCGATGCATGATGACCATCTTTTCCGAGTACATAGAGGAGATCATGGAGGTATTTATGGACGATTTTTCTGTATATGGTTCCTCTTTTGATGATTGCTTATCTAACCTTTCGCTAGTGATTAAAAGATGTGAAGACACTAATCTCGTTTTAAATTGGGAGAAGTGTCATTTTATGGTTAGTGAAGGCATTGTGCTAGGACACCTCATTTCTAATCGAGGCATTGAGGGCGATCGTGCTAAGATCGAGACTATTGAAAAACTCCCTCCCCCTTGTTCTGTTAAAGGTGTGAGGAGTTTTCTCGGGCATGCAGGTTTCTACAGGAGATTCATCAAGGACTTCTCTAAGATTTCTAAACCTCTAACTAACCTCTTGAATAAAGATGTTGTTTTTGAGTTTTCGCAGGAGTGTCTTGATGCTTTTTACAGGATTAAGGAAGCGTTGATCTCCGCTCCCATTATTCAACCTCCGGATTGGACCTTGCCCTTTGAGATCATGTGCGATGCTAGTGATGTAGCCGTAGGAGCGGTGCTTGGACAAAAGAAAGATGGACGGACCACCGCCATTTACTATGCTAGCAAGACGCTAGATGTAGCACAACGCAACTACGCTACCACCGAGAAGGAATTATTGGCGGTTGTATATGCTTTCGAGAAGTTTCGTTCCTATTTAGTTGGGGCGAAAGTCATTGTCTACACCGACCATGCAGCCATTCGTTACTTGTTGGCTAAGAAAGACGCCAAGCCACGCCTTATTCGATGGATTCTCTTGCTTCAAGAGTTTGATCTAGAGATCCGCGATAAGAAGGGATCCGAAAATTCTATTGCGGATCACCTCAGCCGGCTACCTACATCTTTACGTGAGAGAGACGACCCGCCCATAGATGATTCATTCCCCGATGAGCACTTACACTTGTTGGAGCGTTTGATAGACTTACTCACTTCACCCCATGATGGAGGTGAAGTATGGGGTGAGGGCACCTCCCGTCACATTTGAGACGCATTATGGTCCAGCTAGCGACCTTAAACCAAGCGCTTCTTGGGAGGCAACCAAAGGTATTGCTTTGTTTTCCCGTTTTCTAGTCTAGTTTAGATAGTTTTTTGCTTTTGCTTTGCTTTGTTCTGTTTTGGCGTTCTAGACGGATAACAGGAGACATCTAAGGAAGGAGCATAACTGGAAGTACAGAAGATCGAGAATTTGAGAAGACGAAGTTTGACTGAGGCATCGCGGTTGCTATCAGAGCACCTCGACCGAGATGATTCTTGAGTAACCGAGGCGACTAGGGTTTTCTGACGAACCACCTCGGTCCACACCACCTCGGTCCAGTCGAGACCATCTCGACCGAGGTGACAGCAGCCCAGAAAAGGGTATAAAAGGCGGAAGATTTCTCTCTCCTCGCTTTACTCTTTCTCCTCGACCGCGGCGACAGTTCACCTCGCCTCCTTCGTTTCTTGCTCGTTTTTGAAGATTTTTGTCTCCAAACTACGATTGAAGGATAGAGGATCGTGTTGCAAGTACAGATCTGCAGAAAATCGAACCGATTCGGCCGAAACAAGGTAAAACGAACTGAAACCCTAACCTCTCCGTTTCGCTTCGATTTGGGCTTTGGTTGCCCCTGCATTTGTTGAGGAAAGGCTTAAGTACCCTATAGGAAGCAATTGTAGTGATTTTTGGGGGAAAAGAACTGAATTTTCAGAAGGAATTAAAATCCAGTTTTCCGCCTCGGTACAGTCGAGCTGTGCCTCGGCCGAGGTGTTCTTGAGTATTGTCAGTCGACCGAGGTGACCTGACAGTAGTTGAGTTGAAAATGAGTTCTGACCGACGCCTTGTCCTTAGGGATAGTTCCTCACCTTCCCCTTCTTCCTCTTCTTCCCGACCTTACCGCCCGGTGATCCATGAGCGACACCGGGTGAATTATGACCGTATTTCTGGCCGTCCAGTGATTGCACCTCGCTTCCTGGACGTGTCCGCTTTTGATTGCCTCGGGGTAGACGGAGACCTTAGGAGGATGATTTCTACAGTTGGGCTGGATCAATTTACTGAGATCCGAGCCCCAGCCTACTTGGAGCCGACCCTAGAGTTCGTTAGCTCCTTCACCTACCTTCCCACAAAGCAGTCTGTGAAGTACCGGTTGATGAACCGGAACTTCTTAGTGCCACTTGAGTACTGGAGAGATATTTTTGGCTTTCCGAAGCCCATCGCTGTTGACTTCCCATCCCGATCAGTAGCTAGGGAGTTTTGGGGGCAGATTGCCCATATTGTTGAGCACGCAGATAGATGGCGCCCTGGAGATTCCAAGGAGAAGGTCATCTTCCACCTAGCCTTTAGGTTAGCCCACCGGATATTCAGCGAGACACTTCTGGCGCGTACTGAGACACCCCAGAAGATCCGACAGGGAGAGCTTTTCAGTTTATACTGCATGGTTACTGGGGGTTTCCCGGACTTTGGCTTGATGCTGGCAGATGATCTGCACAGGATCAAGGCCAAGGCGAAGGGAGACATCTGCTGCGGAGGACTTGTCACCCATATAACTAGCTATCAGGACATGGATCTCAGTGCTTGCACGGTGGTGGCGGCTGCCAAGCCGCTTGGATTGCAGGAGATGATCACTCGGCGGATTCTAGTTCCCCGAGGTCTGACTACTCCATATGTGGCTATGCCGTGGGAGCTGACTGCGCCACAAAGGATCAGGTGGTCTGCCCAGTTCATTGTTTATGACCCACACTATTGGCAGACCGCGTGGGGTCCGCTAATGGAGGATTATAGAGAGGCAGCAGCTGCCCTAGTTGAGGAGGAGGAGGAGGCTGATGATGAGGAGACGGTTGACGAGAGAGAGGGTGGAGTCCCGATGGATACAGGGACAAATACTGTAGGGACGAGCGCACCTCCAGTCATAGATCTGGATGAGGAGGATACTGAGCCTGCACCTGCTGCATCACCTGCTAGACATGCTAGGCGTCGGACACGCCGTCATAGAGATTCAGAGGCTCATCGTCGGATCGATGATCTGACGGATCACATGATAGATTCTTATGCTGCTCTTACTGTGGACATGCATGAGAGATTTGCTGCCCAGCACCGACACATTGACAGCTGGACTCATCAGATGTTAGAGGGGCAGCACTATCAGCGCAGGATGATGGAGATACAGTTCCAGCAGACTATGGGTTATCCGTTCGACCCGACCTAGTATCCGTACGTGCTACCACCACCACCACCGGATCAGGATTCTTGAGAGCTGCAGGATTTTTTTTTTTTATTTTTATGCAGTTCAGCTATTTGTCCGGTGAGTACTTTTATTCTCTAGACTTATTTTGACCCATTGGGACAGTGTGTCCCAAGTATGGGGTATTTATTTGATGTATTATTTGACTATTATGTATGACTCACTTGATCGGATATTTGATATTTTATGCTTCAGTTGCTTCTACATGTTTATCTAAGATTGCATGCATACTTACAGGTTATTTGATTGAGAAAAAACGTCGAAACCGAAAGAAAAAAAATGGTTTAAAAAAAAAAAAAATTTTTTTGACCTCGACCGGGGAAGTTCTGGCCGAACAAGGTGTTTCACCTCGGTTGACCTACGAACACCTCGACCGAGGTGGGTAACAGAAAGTTTTCGAAAACGATTTTTGTGTTACTTATCTGGATATGACCTCAGTGAAGATTTTGTTTATTGACTGATTTTAAAATCTTTATGTGTTTGAAAGGTTTTATAATATGTTAAAGTTGCTAAATGCTTTGTTTAAAATTATTGGCATGTTTAATACTTTGTTTTTGTCTAAATTATGTTGAATTTGAAGGGTGACACCACATTATGAGTTCTCTCACTTTCTTCCTGGAAAGACCAAGACAATTCATTATTTTCTCTTCTTCTTCTTGATCATGCTTAACCCCTCATATACATTTTGCCTCCCTTTTACCTATCCGGGAATTTGGAAGCAAGCGAAGTGGTGAAAGCAAGTAAAAGTTGAAAAGTGGGCTGGAAGTGAAAGTATTAGAAAGAAAGAAATAGGTTTGGGGAAGTCAATCATGAAGATGAGTAACTCGGCACCATTCACATAGCCGGGTGTTTGTGTTCTAACGGGTCATGGTATGTGCATCAAGGGTTTGATGCATCTCAAGAAATTGATGATTATTGATTTCCTAGGCTTCGGTTATTGTGCACCTCTGTCCATGCATCCCAAAAAGTAAAATGAAAAGAAAAAGTGTGAAATAAGCAAAGCTTATCGGTGAAAGATGTTGCAAGTCAAAGTGAAAGTGAAGTATATCCTTTTCCCGGATTCTAGCACCACATTACCTTACATACATCCCTACCCTACACGTTTCTTGACCTTTCTTTTGGGAAGCCCTTGAGACCTTGAGCTTGTTGATTGACTTGGTGGTTTAAACTGGATTATACATGATTGATTTTGATGATTATGACTTATTATGCATTCTATGGTTTTATGCAAAGATGAACAACTTTCCTATATTTATAAAATATTTTGATCATATTGAGTTTTTAAATTCCATGAAGTATTCTCTTAGAGTGATCTATGATAGTTGCACACCATAAAAATATTTTTGAAAGACTTTTCATTGATTTTCTTGACTATTAATCCATTCTATCTTGTCTTCTATATGCGGAACTTGTTTGGGGACAAGCAAGATGCTAAGTATGGGGTATTTTGATAGCCTGAATTATAGTCTATATTTTGGGGTTTGTTTGGACGTTTTATCTTTCATAATCTGCATGTTTGTGTGTATATTATGTGATTATATTACCATTTCATCTACCTTTGCGGGAATCGAGGTCTACACCTAGTTTTGTTGTAATAGTAGGTAAAATGGCACGTTTTGCATCAAAAAGGAGCAAAAGGAGTTATAAGTCATTTGGAGCTACATCCAGGAAGCATAGCCATGGATTAGAGATTCACTTTGGAGCAGATTCGAGAGATTTCACATTCAGTTGTGACTCACCTCGGTTGACCACAGATTCACCTCGACCGAGGTGATCCAGAGAAGCCGACTCGACCGAGGCGAATACCTAGGACGCGGCGAGAATATTTTATTCTTGGCTGAGATCTTTTATATTTGGAAAGTGATCTTATATTTTTTTGGGCTTGGCTCCTGGAAGGAAGAAGATATGCTGGATCATATATTTTATGGGAAGAGATCTTTTCTAAGATATCTTATCTTTGGAGGGTTATTTTCCTATAAAAAGGGTTAGATTTCCAAAAATCTAACACCCCCGCATAGCATCCTGCATACATCCCGCTTACACCGAAAAAGCACGCATCAACCATACTCCAGTTGGGAGATTTGAAGAACCTTTTTGAAGGTTGAAGGAAGATTGAAGATTGTAGCTTTTATAGCCTTTGGAGGTTTTCTTTGTTAGATTACTTTAGATTCTCTTCCTTGTTGTCTTGCTTGTTGGATTTATATCCAAGGAACGCTTTGTTGTGATATTTGATTCAGTTATTGAAGTCTTTTCATTAAATTCTTCTTGTTCAAATATTCACCTTCTTCCCATATATTTGATTAATACTTTCATGATGATGAGTGGCTAATCTCTTTGTGTGATTCTAGGGTGATTGGCTGAAGGTTGTGGGGAAAACAATAATAGAATAATCTTAGATTCCAGTAGGATCCTGAAAGTTCGAGTCTTTAACCTTAACCCTAAGCATCTCGCTCAGTCGATGAACATCTCGGCCGGGGTGGAATTCTTCTGACCGAGGTGACTTATCCGATCCGAAACTGAGAGTTAAGTGTTAGAGTTTGCCAAATCCTATTCTTATTACACCTTTCCTGGTTCAATGCAAGCCTAGGATGAGACTTACCCGGTAATTCCTTAGTTTGTTTACCAACGATCATAAGTGTAGGTAATAAAGGTTTATCCTTTATTGGGGTTTGAGTGTGCTTCCATCCCATCTTTGTGAGTTAGCCTGAGACTTACCCGGTAAAGGTTGATTCTATTCCCTTAGATGGTGTGTTAGTTTGAGGTTATAGTTCTTTATCTTAATTCCTTGAGACTTACCCGGTAATAGGAGTTACGGTTTAGGATTAGTGAGTAGTGAGACTTACCCGGTGATCTATTCCACTTTAGTGACACCTTCCCTATGCAAAAATCTCAACTTTGTCCGCTTATCTATAGATCTTGAGTTGGAACCACAACTAGATGCTTTAATCCCTAGAATTGCATGTTTGCTTTATTAACTTCTTATTCATCTTTGATTGTGTTGATTGCTCTTGTGGTTAGTATTTACATAAGCTTACCGTTATCGACTTTGTTTCACTAAGTCCCTGTGATAGACCCCTGGAATTCCTTGCTTTTTACTACGATTGACCCGTACACTGCGGGTTCGCATCCTTGTTTTAAGCTTACGTCTAGGGTTATAAATTTAAAGCTTGCACACACCGTTTGGAGCGAACAAACAACAACAACAACAACAGGAATTTCAACAATAATTGGAGATCTAATCAACAAAATCCCGGTAACCCTTATTCTCATGCTGAAAATGCTCTAAACACCCCTTCTTCTTCTTCTTCTTCTTCTTCTTCTTCTTCTTCTTCTACTTCATTGAGAAGCCAGGAGCCGTCATCAAGCTTGTCCCAGCCACCCAAGAAACCGGACGCTGTGTTGAAGGCAATATTGATCAAGCTCAATGCTATGGAGACATCTATGACTCGTTTTCGAAGGCACAAAAAGCCTTAGAACAACAATTTTTCAAATAGGCTAATGAAGCACCAAGAGATCTTGGAAAAATTCCAGGAATGACAGATAACAACCCAAAAGGGCAAGTCATGGCAATCACAACACGTAGTGGATTGAAGATTGCAATTCCAGTTCCTCGGTTGGACCACGATCAAACGAGGAACACCTCGGTCGAGGTGCCAACCGAGATGGAGCCCCAGAAAGCGAAAGAAAAAGCTGAAGTTTATGTTCCACCACCTTCTTATAAACCACCACTCCCGTTCCCTCAGTCTAGGATGCGGGCACATCTAGACAAGCACTTTGGTAAGTTTTTTGACCGTATGAATAAGCTACATATTAACATCCCTTTCATTGATGTTATCCTAGGAATGCCCGCATATAGGAAGTTTTTTAAAGAGATCTTATCAAGGAAGAGAAAGCTGGAAGACTTTGGAGAAGTACGGATGACCTCTAGATCTTTGGAGCTCATTCAAATCGAGAAGGAGAAGATGCCACCTAAGTTGAGAGATCCCGGTTCGTTTTGCATTCCCATTTAAGTTGGGGATGTGACTTATCATGCATTTTGTGATCTAGGAGGTAGTGTGAGTATCATCCCTCTAGCACTTTGTGAGAAGATCGGCCTTGGAGATCCCAAGCCCGTGAAGATGATGTTATACATGGCGGATCGTTCCATTACCCGCCCCGTTGGTATCTTGGAGGACGTTCCCGTGAAGTTAGGTAATTTCTACATACCTATAGGCTTTGTTGTGTTGGACATTCCCGCAGATTATCCCATCCTTATCATTCTCGGAAGACCATTTCTAGCAACATCGGGTTGCAACGTTGATTATAAGAACCCCAAGTTGCAGTTCAACATTGGTGGCGATCATGTGGAGTTTGCACTATTGGCTACAATGAGAGGGGAGAGCCTTTGGAAGATGATATCTTCAACATCTATGATGAAGAAGATTCTCGAGAATTGGTGAGCTCTATCCTTATTAAAGATCCTCTTGAGAAAGTTTTGAGTTTTAGTATGTTGGAGGAAGGTATAGATGTCTTATGTGATGCAGATGTGCGAAGCTTGGAAACATTGGAAGCAGATCCAGGAGTTAGATTTGATAAACTGATTCAGGAGAAGAAACGGACATTAGGTTTCGGTCCCAGTTCCAGTACCTCGACCGAGACAGTTTCCGGAGCAAGCGAGTTGATCTTATCTGAAGAACACGTCGGTCACCCATCTTTGACAACGATCGAGACAACAAGCGAGATGAAGTCGACTGAGACTTACGTTAGTCCAGTACTTTGATCTAAGTCCTCTTCACTGGAAAGAGAAGGTACAGATCCACCTCTGAAAGCACCTCCTGTCTTAGAACTTAAACCACTCCAAACTCACTTGAGGTATGCTTTCCTTGGTCCGGATTCTACTTATCCCGTCATCATTAGTGCTTCTCTTTCTGAAGATGAATTGTCTAACTTGATGCATGTGCTGAGGAAACATAGAAAGGCTTTGGGTTACGCTATTGATGATCTTGTTGGTATTAAGCCTTCTCTTTGTATGCATAAGATACTAATGGAAGATGATCACAAGACTTCACAGGAATCTCAAAGACGGTTGAATCCGATCATGAAAGAGGTTGTGAAGAAGGAGATTCTTAAGTTGCTGGATGCAGGTGTCATATTTCCCATATCGGATAGCAAATGGGTGAGTCTGGTGCATGTAGTTTCAAAGAAAGGAGGGCTGACCGTTGTGACAAACAAGAACAACGAGTTGATTCCTACTAGGACCGTTACGGGTTGGAGAATGTGCATTGACTATAAGAAGCTGAATTTGGCCACTCGAAAGGACCATTTCCCTCTTTCATTCATCGACCAAATGCTCGAACGGTTAGCACAACACTCCCATTTTTGCTATTTAGATGGTTATAGTGGTTTCTTTCAAATTCCTATCCATCCGGATGATCAAGAGAAGACCACTTTCACTTGTCCATGGGGAACATTCGCTTATCGGAGGATGCCATTCGGATTATATAACACACTTGCTACTTTTCAGCGTTGTATGATGGCTATCTTTTCCGAGTATATTGAGGAGATCATGGAGGTATTTATGGATGATTTTTCGGTATATGGTTCCTCTTTTGATAACTGTTTGGCTAACCTTTCTCTAGTATTACAACGTTGTGAAGACACTAATCTTGTTTTGCATTGGGAGAAGTGTCACTTCATGGTTAGCGAAGGAATTGTTCTAGGACACCTCGTTTCCAACCGAGGTATCGAGGTCGATCGAGCTAAGATCGAGACTATTGAGAAACTTCCTCCCCCTTGTTCTGTTAAGGGCGTGCGGAGTTTTCTCGGGCATACAGGTTTCTACAGGAGGTTCATTAAGGATTTCTCTAAAATCTCTAAACCACTCACTAATCTTTTGAATAAGGATGTTGTTTTTGAGTTTTCGTAGGAATGCCTTGATGCTTTTTACAGGATAAAGGAAGCGTTGATTAGCGCTCCCATCATTCAACCTCCCGATTGGACCTTGCCCTTTGAGATTATGTGTGATGCTAGTGATATGGCCGTATGAGCTGTACTTGGACAAAAGAAGGATGGCCGGACCAACACCATTTACTATGCCAGCAAGACGCTAGATGAAGCCCAACTGAACTACGACACCACCGAAAAAGAGCTATTTGCAGTTGTTTATGCATTTGTGAAGTTTCGCTCTTACTTAGTGGGAGAAAAAGTTATTATTTACACTGGCCATGCGGCTATTCGTTAGTTTCTGGCTAAGAAAGATGCAAAGCCGCGCCTTATTCGTTGGATTCTCTTGCTTCAAGAGTTTGACCTAGAGATTCGCGATAAGAAGGGATCCAAGAATTCGGTGGCGGATCACCTCAGCCGGCTTCCGCCTATCTCGCTCAAGAAGGATGACTTACCCATTGATGACTTGTTTCCTGATGAGCACTTGCACTTTATGGAGCATTCGATGGAACCCTTTGTTTTTCCCCATGATGAAATTGAAGTATGGGGGTGAGGACACCTTACACTTTGTTTGAGGATGGCATATGGTCCAGCTAGCGACCTTAAACCAAGCGCTTTTTGGGAGGCAACCCAATGTATTGCTTTCTTTTCCCTTTTCTAGCTTAGTTTAGATAGTTTGCTTCAAGTTTGTGCATCCTCCTAGACAGGAATCAGGTACTCTCCAAGAAGAAATTACAACTCAAGAGCTACATGGAATGATAGACGTTCGAGAAATTAAGAAGACGAGTTCGATTGAGACACATCTCGGTTGCTGTCATGGCATCTCGACCGAAATGTTCTCCGTCAACCGAGATGCCTAGGTCTGACATTCACTCTGACACCTCGGCTGCTCAGGAACATCTCAACCGAGGTGTAATCAAATTTAGCGAGGGGTATAAAAAGGGTTTGGCGTTTTCTTTCTCCTCTCACCTTTCCCTCTCTTCGCTCACCTCGACCGCGGCGCTCTCCCTACTCAAATTCTCCATTCTCGATTGTTTTCAACGATTTTTGGGCTCCAAATCATCAAAAGAAGCAAGAGATTCAGTTTCCAAGCAACAAACAGCAGAAAGAACGCTTCAAATCTGCAAATTTAAGGGTATTTCGACAAAAACCCTAACTCGTTCTATTTTCGTCGATTCTACATAGATCTGGCTCTGGTTGCCATAGGTTTATGTTGAAAAGGATATAAGTACCCCATAGGAGGCAATTGGTAGTGTTTTTTGGCGAAAAATCTTGCAGATTTTGGATATCACCTCCCGCAACACTTCGCCTCGGTTGACTCGACTGCGTCTCGGCCGAGGTGTTCTTGACCCGACCGAGGTGACCTCCAGCCATGAGTAGCTCCAGGAGATCAGATCGTCAATTGTACTTGAGAGATAGGCCAAGCAGTTCACACCACTCCTCCCCTTCTTCTGCATCACAGTTTACCATCCCGGTGATCCACGAGAGACATCAAAGGGATTTTTATCGGATTTGTGGGCGTCCCATCATTTCCCCACGGTTCGTTCATGTTGACGACTTCGAGTTCCTTCACGTGGTGGAGGACTTGAAGAAGATGATTTCGATGGTTGGCCTAAACGACTTCATGGCCATTAGAGCATCGGCTTATTTGGAGCCGACTTTGGAGTTTCTGAGTTCAGTTACCTACGTGCCAAATCGCAAAGGGATCAAGTATAGGTTGCTGAATAGGAACTATGCAGTTCCTCTTGATCAATTTGGGGAGATCTTTGGATTCCCGACCCTCATAGTGGCAGATTTTCCTTATCGAGCACAAGCCCAGAGTTTCTGGAGAGAGATTGCTCATGTTACTGATCTCCGTGACAGATGGTAGCTAGGAGATTCCCCGGAGCGGATCATCTTTCACCTTGCTTTCCGTCTAGCTCACAGGATCTTCACCGAGATGCTTCTAGCGCGTACTGAGACGCCCCAAAGGTCAGACAGGGTGAGCTGTTGAGTTTGTTTTGTATGGTCACAAGAGGAGTGCCAAATTTTGCTGCCATGCTAGCAGATGATCTTCACAAGATAAAGGGGAAGGCGAAGGGCGATATCTGCTAGGTGGGTTGGTGACCCACATCGTCACTTTTATGGGTTTGGACTTGTCTGGTTGTACGTTAGTTGTGGCTCCGAAGCCGCTGGGATTGCAAAACGCGGCTCATTCTCGTTCCCCGTGGTCTTGGCACACCTTATGTTGCCATGCCATGGGAAACGAAGTTTCCTCAAGGCATTCTTTGGTCTTCACAGTTTTCTGTCTATGATCGTCAGTACTGGGCGGCTGCGTGGTTCCCGTACATGCAGGATGCTGCTGCTAGAGAGGCAGCTGATAGAGATGATGATGAAGGCTATGGAGGAGATGCTGCTATGGATACCGGTACTGATACCGGCTGGCCTAGTATTCCCACCGTTGACCTTGACGATGAGGCCACGGAGGATGAGAGAGAGGCACCTGCACCACCAGCTGACATGCCACCACCACCTCAGCAGCGAGCCCTCCGTCGTAGAGATCCCGAGGCACATCAGCAGATCGATGATCTTGTAAAGCAGATGATAGATTCTTACGCCGCCATGACATTTGATATCACCCAGTGCTTCGATGCTCAGCGCAGATCCATTGAGGGATGGACACATCGGATGGAGGAGAGACAACACTTCACGAGACGGATGATGGAGGTGCAGTTTCAGCAGGTTATGGCTACCCGTTCGATCCATCCCAGTTCCCCTACATTCCACCACCACCACCGCCAGCTGACGAGGATTGAGAGCTTCACCATTTTCTATATTTATTATGCAGTTCAGCTTGTCCGATGAGTACCTTGTTCTTATGACTTATATTTGACCCATTGGGACAATGTGTCCCAAGTATGGGGTATTGGTGTATTATTTGACTTGCGTGATACTCTTGTATGACTCTCATGGATATTATCGTTTATTTGGCTATATATGCTTATCTGTTATTAGATGCATACATACAGGTATCTGTTTGAGAAAAACGTCAAAAACCAGTTTGAAAATTTTTTTTAGCTCAACCGAGACGTTCTTGACCAAACGAGGTTGCAAAACCGAGGCACATCTCGGTTGAACACTTCGGACACCGTCAGAACACCTCGACCGAGATGGGTTTTTAGCTGAAAGATTTTCAAAACGTTTTGTGCTTATATTCTGGATATGAACTCGATGAAGATATTTTTTTGCAGATTGGTTTTGAAATCTTTATATGCTCGAAAGGTTTTATGATATGCTTAAGTTGCTAAATTCTTTATTTGAAATTCTAGCATGTTTAATTCTTTGTTTTTATCAAAATTATGTTGGATTTGAAGGTTGACACCACATTATGAGTTCTCTCACATTCTTCTTGGGGTGATTAAGGCACTTCATTCTCTTCTTCTTCTCTTGATCATGCTTTAGCCCCTCATATACATATTTGCCTCCCTTTACCTATCCGGGAATTTGGATGCAATTGACGAAAAGCATATGGAAGTGAAGTTGAGATCTTGGCTGAAAGTGTTAGAAAGAAACAAATTAGGTTTGGGGACGTTGATCTTAATGATGAGTAACTCGGCACCATTCACATAGCCGGGTGTTTGTGCCTTGCCAAAGTCGGATTGATCGATAGTCCTATCAGGTCATGGTATGTGCATATAGGGTTTTAGGAATCTCAAAAAATTGATGATTGCTGATCTCCTAGGCTTCGGTTATTGTGCACCTTTATCCATGTCTCCAAAAAGTAAATTAAAAGAGAATATAAGCAAAGCTTGTTGGTGGAAGATGTAGTGACTCAAAGAAAGTGAAGAAAAGATCATATTCCCGGATTCTAGCACCACATTATCCTATATACATCCAACCCAGACACGTTTCTTGACCTCTTTTGGGAGCCCTTGAGACCTCGAGTATGTTGATTGACTTGGTGGTTTAAACTGGATTATACATGATGGATTTCGAGAAATATGATTTATTATACATTCTATGATTTTATGCAAAGATGAACATCTTTCTTAAATTTTTTTAAAATGTTTTGATCATGTTTTAATTTCATTTGCCATGAAGCATTCTCTTAGGGTGATCTATGAATGGAGCGCACCGCCAAAAGTGTTTTGAAATGTTTTTCATTGATCTTTTCGATGACTTATAATCCATTCTATTCTGTATCTAAGATTTGGATCTTGCTTGGGGACAAGCAAAGGACAAGTATGAGGTATTTTGATAACATGTATTATAGTCTATATTTTGGGATTGGTTTGGACGTTTTATCTTCATAAATCTGCATGTATGGATGTATATTCTTTGATCATTATGTTGTTTTGTTTACCTTAGCAAGAATCGAGGTCTACACCTAGTTTCGTTGTGATTGTAGGGAAAATAGCACGTTTTGGAAGGATATGGAGCTAAGGAAGCTAAGGAGTCATTGGAGCTACATTATGGAGCATTGAGGAGCTACAAGAAAGGCTCAGGAACCATGGAAGTTGGATGGAAGATTGAATTTGGACCAGATTAAAGAAATTTACACGTAGGAGAGATACACCTCAGATGGCTACAGTACCACCTCGACCGAGGTGATCTTTGTGATGGGCTGGACCGAGGCGAACGGCCCACAACCCACGAGATGTTTTATTCGTGGCAGAGATATTTTATTTTTGGCAAGTGATTCTCCTATATATTAGGATGGATTTTCTGGATGGAAGCATGTCCAGTTGGATGTCTTAGAGCTAGAAGTTGGAAGATCCAAGGAAGGAAGTTGGCATTGAAGGAAGGTTGAAGATTTTGAAGGAAGTTGTAAGGTTTTCTTAGATTTGTTTGATTGATTGTCTTTCTGGTTGTGATTGACGAACGCAATTTGTTTGTTTATTTGATTGTTTGATTGAGTTATTGAGACATTTGTGTTAAGGTTTTCTTGTTTGAATATTTATTTCGTTCTTATATATTTGATTATTGTTATCATGATGATTGTTGACTAAGTTCTTTATGCGATTTTAGGGTGATTGGCTGAAGGTTGTGGGAAAGACGATGAAAGAATGATCCTTTACCCCAGTGGACACTGAAAGCTCGAGCCTTTACCTTAACCGACAAACACCTCAGTCAGTCGTGGAATATCTCGACCGAGATGGTACATGAATTGAACGAGGCGAGACCTTTCCTGAACCTTATCTGAGATGAGGTTTTAGTTTGCCAAATCCTATCCTTGTTATACCTTTTCTGGTTCAACGCAAGCCTAGGATGAGACTTACCCGGTGATTCCTTTGCTTGTATACCCAAGATCATGAGTGTTAGGTAATAAAAGCTTATCCTTTATTGGGGTTTGAGTGTGCCTTCATCCCATCTTTGAGAGTTAGCCTGAGACTTACCCGGTAAAGGTTAGTTCTATCCCCTTGGGTGGTGTGTTGATTTGAGATTATAGTTCCTTTCCTTAGTACCTTGAGACTTACCCGGTGAGAGGATCTTTGGTTTGGAGTGAGTAGTGAGACTTACCCGGTGATCTATTCCCACTTTGGAAACACCTTCCCTTTGCAAACCTCAACTTTGCCCATGTTATCTTTTGCGATCTTGAGTCGGAACCACAAATGAATGCTTTAATCTCTAGAAACCGTATTTTCTTTACCTGATTATTACATCATCTTTGATATCTTTGTTTTGTTGCTTGTTTTTGATTGACAACCTGAATCACCGATCTTTGTTTCATCAAAGTCCTTGTGTTCGACCTTGGACTATTTGCCATTATTACAATTGATCCGTACATTGCGGGTTCGCATATTGTTTCAAGCTTATATTTTAGGTTATAAATTTAAAGCTATATCGTTCATTATACACACACACACGTCTGAGAGCGAACATCTCCAAACGTCACCAAAAGCATACATAACTCAACAAAAGAAAAACCGAAACATACAACTTTGCTAAAGGTGCATCAAGCTCAACGTAAATCTCTGGAAAGTTCCTCTGGATACTAGGCTCTCTCTCCCAAGTCGCCTCATCTTCTCCTCGCATCGACCACTGAATCTTCATCATCGGTATGTCCTTCGAACGCAAGCGTCTCATGCTACACTCTAAGATAGCTACCAGATGCTCAACAAACGTGTGATCTGGTCAACCACTAGATCCTCGTGATTGAAGATGTGTCTCGGTTCTGGTACGTACTCCGTAACTGAGACACATGGAAGACGGGGTGAACACCCTCAAGTCTCGGTGGCAAAGCAAGTCTGTATGCTGCCTACCAATTCGCTCAAGAATCTCGAAAGGTCCAACATATCTGGGACTGAGCTTCCCTTTACGCCGAAGCGTCTAACGCCTCATGTCGGGGATACTCTCAGCCATACTTGAGCTCCAACTCTAAACTCTAGAGGTCTGCGCCTCTTAACTGCGTAAGACTTTTGTGGACTTTGTGCCGCTAACATCCGCTCACGCATCATCGCTACTCGAGCCATATCATCCTGTATTCGCTCAGGTGCTACACTGCTAGCACTGTTCCGCTCGTCCCAACACAGCGGGGTACGGCATCTCTGTCCATATAAAGCCTCATAAGGAGCCATCCTGATCGACACGTGTCAACTGTTGTTATACGAAAACTCAACCAAGGGAAGGTGATTTGACTACACCTGTCCCCAGTGTAACACGCATGCTCTCAGCATATCCTCCAAAGTCTGGATGGTCGGCTCGGACTAACCATGGGTCCGAGGATGATAAGTAGTCATGAACTGCAGACTCGTACCTTGGGCGGCATAAACTTGCTGCCAGAACCTCGAGGTGAACCGTCCGTCTCTGTCAAAGACTATAGTCCTAGGCACTTCATGAAGTCTTACTATTTGCCTAGTGAAATCCTTCACTAATCGACTTACCGGTCACGCTTCCTTGATAGGAATGAAACATGCGGTCTTCATCAGTCGATCTACTATAACCCAGATAGCATCAAAGCCTCGACTTGGTCTCAAACCGGTAACGAAGTCCATTGAGATGTCTTCCCACTTCCACTGAGGGACGGGAAGTGGGTGTAGCTCTCCTCCTAGTTGATGATGCTCGATCTTGATGTAACACTCCAAATCCACGGGACTTGGAGTGTCACATTGGGCTAGGATTTCACAATGGATCTGACCCTAGCCTGACAACAAGTTCACTGGATCTTACGACAAGGCACAGGTAGATTAAAACCAAATACATAAAAGCTGTATATGATACATCAAAAGAGTTTACAAACTCATAGTCGAGTATAAAACATCAAACCACAACATCTGATACAAAAGATCCCATATCCCACGCATCGTAATGTACAGAAGTCCTCGGCTGACCACACCATCTGTCTCACCCTGCAGTCTTCCTAACCTGCAGATCATCTACAACACGGTATGAAACCGTTAGCTACAACAATGAAAAGCATGAAGGTAATAGCATAACCACACATCAACATGTCATACATGCAATGCCACACACATTCATTTATTATCTTTCATTACGTTATTCCATTACTAATTCAACTTCTTTTGTAACACGAGGAACCTAAAGAACCTCGTCCCTTTCCCCGTTAACACAGGGATTTGCATTGGGGGTGATCGTCACTCGTCTCCCCCTGTGTTACTGGCTTCCAGGCACCTCCTCCTAACCAACAAGCGGAGACCGGTGGTTACCGCCCGTTATAATACACTTGAGCCAAATAAATGTAATAAATGGTCATCCTAGTCCGGTTTAGGTTATAAATGCACAATCATATGAACACACACAACCATCATAATCATACAATCCACAACTGCAAGCTAAGTAAGTCCTATGGACTTACCTGATATACTCATAACATGTACCACGTCACAACTTCCCCTTAGGGAAGTAATCAACGCCTGCAATAGCAAGGCACACACAATCACATACGACAAAGGTTAGGAGACTCGTCTCACTAACTGCAACCAACCTATATCACAAATCTAAACCTCAGATCCTCAACACATTCATAAATGCCTAAGACATATCCTCAACATAACATCTCATCATACTCGTACACATACTAAACCTTAAAGCCATAACCGATATTCATAACATCATCATGATCCTCAACTCATTCTGACACCTAGCATGCATCTAATCAGTATTCCTCAATCTCAAATTTAATCCTAATTTAATTAATTAACCTTTAATTAATTAACTAAATTTCACCAGATTAACGTTTTGCCCGCAGGCCATTTCTAAACCCAACTGTCATCAGACTTCATCAAACAAACAACCCATAAACACCAGAATAATATAATGATCATAATGGAATTTCTAATTATCCATTTTGAAAAGCCTAAGGCAATTTAGGCTAAATCGCAGTACTGAAAACGAATAAATTCATAACTTATTCGTTACTAACCCGATTGATGATCTGAAAGAAGATTCGGAATCACAACGATGCAGGCTACGCATGTACAACATCAAATTCACCGGAATCTGAGCGACGGAACTGTCCTGGTGACATATATGCTCGACCAGGTCTTCATCTACTCGGAAATGCAGAAACTTGGTACCGATATGAATAGAATGAAGAGAGGAATCCAGAAACTCAAACAAAATTGAAATCGGATTAGAAACGGAGAGTAGATCTGAGTTTGAAGTTTGAGAGAAATCAGAGCTTTTACGAGGAAACGTGGAAGGAAATGAATTAATAAACGATTTTCCGCAATCTATAGTGAAGTCGATAATTATCCTTTAACGAAGTCGATAATCATCCTTTAACCGATCCAATGGCGGGTTGAATCCCCTTCTCCAAACTTCTCGAAATTGGAACAATAAATCTTGAATATTGTAGGGATAATTATTCCACAATTGCCTCGGAAAACGTGTATTCCTAAGCCGTCTTTCTTAGCCGTTAAGAAACGAATTAGCGACTCTTTTGGCCGTTTTGCCTTTCCATGTTATTTCATATCTAGGACATGTCCGATGTCCTAATCATTTCTCTCAACTGCATTTTTATTAATTGGAGCTCCCAAATGCTCCAAATAATACCGGAGGGTAAAAATAATTACTTGGGGGAAAAAGTGAAAATTTCACCATAAGCCCAAAATTACGCCAGGAACATAACAGTGGGACTTATACTCAATACTTACGCAATCTTCGCGAGTTATATATCAATTACTATCACTAATTAAGTTAATCAACATTAATTAGAATTCGGAAATCCTAGCTATTACATCACACACCCCTTAAGAAAAAGTTTCGTCCCAAAACTTGAACAATTCCCAAATCCTCTCGGACCCATACGCTGAGGTATAAACACTCTCTCTATCGGAGGTATCACATATCCGTTCAAACGTATCAACCTATAACACTCTATAACCTCAAAACACAGCATGGAGGAATCACCAACTCCAGCAACAAGATCATAACGCTATCCAAAGGTATAGAGGAAAAATCATCTCTAGCTAACTACTAACCACGTCACAAGGCAGACGTCTCACACCTCATAGAACTCTAGATAGTTCCTCTAGATACTATCCTCTGTCTCCTAGGTAGCCTCATCCGGTCCTCGTCTCGACCATTGTATCCTCATCATAGGAATATCCTTCGAATGCAGACGTCTCACACCTCTCTTTCTAGAACTACAAAAGGTTGTTCTGCAAAAGTGTGGTCCGGCTCAACCAATAGATCATCATAACTGACAATGTGCCTCAGGTCTGGTATGCACTCCCTAAGTTGAGACACATGAAACATAGGGTGAATACCCTCTAACTTCGGTGGCAAAACCAATCTGTGCACTGCTCTCCCAACTCTATCTAGTATCTCGAAAGGACTGACATATCGGAGACTCAACTTCCCCTTTATGCCATAACGTCTGACGCCTCGCGTCAGAGTTACTCTCAACCAGACATGAGCTCCTACCTTGAACTCTAGAGATCGATGCCTCCTATCTGCATACAACTTCTGGCAACTCTGTGCAGCCAACATCCTCTCTCTGATCAGCGTTACTCGAGACATATCATCCTGAATCTGTTTTGGCGCTATCCCCCTGGTACTGCTAGATTCCTCCCACAATAAAGGTGTATGACACCTATGTCTACACAACGCTTTGATAGCATGAATTATAGTCTATATTTTGGGACTTGTTTAGACGTTTTATCTTCAATAATATGCATGTTTGAATGTATATTATATGATTATATTGTTGTTTCATCTATCTTTGCAGGAATCGAGGTCTACACCAAGTTTCGTTGTTATCGTAGGTAAAATGACACGTTTTGCATCATAAAGGAGCTAAGGAGTCATAGGAGCTACATTCAGGAGCTTAAGGAAGAATCCAGGAAGCAAGGAATTAACAAAAAGATTTACTTTGGACCAGATTTGAGAGATTTCACATTCAGTTTAGAGTCACCTCGTTCAGCTACAGTACCACCTCAACCGAGGTGATCTAAGGGAGCGTCTCGACCGAGGCAAATACCTTGACGCGGCGAGATATATTTTATTTGGCTGAGATCTTTTATTTTTGGAAGGAGAGATCTTATATTTTTGGGCTGGATTTGTGGAAGGAAGATCATATATTTTAGAAATCTATTTTAGAGATATGGATATGTTTTTATTAGGATAATATCTTTTCAAGATATTTTATCTTTGGAAGATAGTTTTCCTATAAAAAGGGCTTGATTTTCCACAATTCAGCACACCCGCTACCATCGACGCATCACCGAAAATTCCGCTATCATTATAGTGGTTGAAGGAAGGAAGGAAGATTGAAGATCAATCTAGGAAGGATTGATAGCTTGTTATAGCTTTTGTGAAGGGTTTTTGTCAGACTTTCTTAGATTCCCTTCTTGTTGATTGTCTTGTTGGATTTGTAATCCAAGGAACGCTTATTTGTGATATTTGATTAAGTTATTGAAGCCTTGTTTTTAAGGTTTTTGTGTTCAAATATTCACTTTCTTCCCATATATTTGATTATTGTTTTCATGATGATGAGTGGCTAATTTCTTTGTGCGATTTTAGGGTGATTGGCTGAAGGTTGTGGGAAAAACAATGATAGAATAATCTTAAATTCAAGTAGGACCCTGAAAGCTCGAGTCTTTACCCTTAACCCTAGAACATCTCGCTCAGTCGATGAACATCTCGGCCGGGGTGGAATTCGTCTGACCGAGGTGACCCTTTCTGATCCGAAACTGAGAGTTAAGTGTTAGAGTTTGCCAAATCCTATTCATATTACACCTTTCCTGGTTCAATGCAAGCTTAGGATGAGGCTTACCCGGTAATTCCTTTGTTTTGTTTACCCATGATCATAAGTGTAGGTAATAAAGGTTTATCCTTTATTGGGGTTTGAGTGTGCCTTCATCCCATCTTTGTGAGTTAGCCTGAGACTTACCCGGTAAAGGTTGATTCTATTCCCTTAGTTGGTTTGTTGGTTTAAGATTATAATTCCTTTCCTTAGTACCTTGAGATTTACCCGGTAACAGGTTCTTTAGGTTTGGAGTTAGTGAGTAGTGAGACTTACCCGGCGATCTATTCACACTTTAGTAACACTTTCCCTTTGCAAAACTTCAGCTTTGTCCGCTTATCTTGAGATTTTGAGTTGGAACCACAACTAAATGCTTTAATCCCTAGAATTGCATATCTCCTTAATTGAATTTTTATCATCTTTGATTGCTTTAATTGCTTTTGTGGTTAGTAATTACATAGACTACTTATACTTGCTTAGGTTTCATCTAAGTCCCTGAGATCGACACCCCAGAATTCTTGCTTTTACTACGATTGACCCGTACACTGCGGGTTCGCATCCTTGTTTTAAGCATACATCTTGGGTTATAAATTTAAAGCTTGCACACACCATTTGGAGCGAACAAGTTTTTGGCGCCGTTGCCGGGGACTTGGTCTAGACCGAGCCGGTTGCGGTAGTCTTTCGGGGCACTTGCCCCTTGATAACAAGATTTATGACTTAGGGTTAGGTAATTATTTAGATAGATTTCTCACTCATTCATGCACGTTTTGGCATTGGTTCATGACGTCTTCGCTCAATTCAAGCATATTTCTAGAAAAGACATCTACACTACCTTTTATCGGTTTTGTAGGTAATTCGGGGATCTATTGGACGTTAATCGATACATTTGAGGGCCAAGCCTCATGGTGGTACACATCCAAGGCTAAGGAGGAGCATAATTGGAGCAACAAAGGACACAAAGACCACTATTGGTGCAAGCAATGGAGCAACTCATGGCTAGACGATCATAGCATGTTTCTGTTGAAGAAAATCGGACCAACTAGCAGCTAAATCGGACGATTTTTGTCCACTGGGTCGATTTTTTAGGCTTTGACAGCTTAAGCCACGTGTCCCACGATCTCTTGTCCGTCCTTGCTCTTGGTGGAGAATATAAGTGGTCCTGCAGGTGGTTGCTGAGTATCTCTCCTCTCCCACACTCTTATTCACAGCTCATGAATTTGGGGAAAAGATTGGAGGAGAAGAAAAGCTCTCAAGGATTGAAGGAAGAAGAAGAACACCATTCTAGGAGTTTAGTAAGATCTTGAGTGAGTTTTGAGTGATTTTTGTAATCTTGGATTGAAGAACGATTTCAAGGATTGTTAGGAACGTTTTGGATCTTCATTTAAGAGTTTGTAAGTCTTGCTACAACTTGGATTTTGCTGAGATTTATTGATTTTGTTTCTCATCTTTCATTATTCATCTATGAACACCATGTATGCTTGTTTGATGATTTTGGATCTTGATATGCATATTATTGGCTAGTTTATTGTGATTCTAGAGTGATGGATTGATGGTTATGGCTTGGGTGATGATAGGATGGACTTATATGTTAGTTTAGGATGATTTGTATGCACGAAACCCATACCAGGAAGAAAAATCGGGCTGTTCATCATGAAGATCGGCCGATTTATATTAAGATCTACCCGATTTATTCTTCTGTTGCTTTCTAATCAATGAATCTGTATGATTGGGGTGTTAGGGTGTTAAATCCTAGTGTTTATTAAGCCTAATTTAGCTTAGGATCACCTAATGCTATCAATCTAAGTGAAGGAAGAGATCTACCCGATGATTTCCGACCCTAGATACCTAAGATGATGAATGCTAGGTAGTAGTGAGCTTCATGAGCCGCTATTGGATCGAGTGTGCTAGGATTATTACTTGAGACTTCCCTATTCCGAGACTTACCCGGTAAGGAGAGGGTTGCACCCTTAAGTAGTATCCGGTTTGTGTAGAACTCCCTATTTAACCACCTTGAGACCTACCCGGTAATAGGAGTTAGATGCGGGACTAGTGAAGTGAGAGACCTACCCGGTAATCGCTTCCATTAGTGAATCACTCTTCCCCAAACACCGCAACTTGTCCTTAGAATCCTTAGAACCTTGAATCCTATGCCATAACCGGAATTCTTGACCTCTAGAATCTACTTCTCTCTCTTGATCATACACTTTGTGCTTTGTGTTACTTGTTTGTTTGCTAGCTTGAGTAGTTAGTTGTTTTATTACCTTGTTTGACTTGTGATCTTAGTTTGATCACCACAAAAACCAACAAAAACATTGTGTTTTCCATTTTCTTTGTTCCTCATCTTATCTAGTTTGGATTCACACTATCTTTGATCATTGTTTGACTCGATTTCACCTTAGTCTTTGTGTTCGACCTCGGAATACTATCCCTACTACAAACGTCCCGTACACTGCGGGTTCGCTAGGAGTTAGGAAAAATATAACGAGTATAAATTTAAGACTTATTGCGTGCACATCAGATCTATTCCTAGACGTAACAAGTTTTTGGCGCCGTTGCCGGGGACTAGGTCTAGATTGAGTCATTTCGTGATTGTTTATGGTGTAGATCTTTCTTGTTGCTTTTGATCTCTCTTTGGTGTGTGTCTTTGCTTTTCAGGACATCATCTCTCTCTTTAGGTGTATGCGAAGATCTCGTGGCAAGGATTTAGCTCCATTCGATCCCGAACCGGAGAAAACCCTTCGATCTAGATCCAAGAACATCCGAAAAGAGAAAGAGATGGCCGGAAGAAACCTCCAAGCTGAGTTGGATGAAGCCTTAGAGCAAATAAGGCTAAGAGATGAGCTCTTGGAGGAAGAAAGGAGACTTGCCAATGAGAGGCAAGAGGAAACTAGGAGGGAGATTGAGGAGATTAGGCAAGCCCTTGTTCAAGGAGAGCTCAATTGCCGACAACCTCCACCTCCTCCACCACCGGTGGTACAACCGCAGCCGGCGGTTAATGATAGGGTTGCGCCCATTGCCATTGAAGAGCCACAAACTTTGGGTAGACGTATGGATCCGGCACAAAGAGCACACCGTCCGGGTGTGAACTTAGGAGATCCCGCAGCCCACAACTATGAGCTCCGCCCTCAAGTTCTACAAATGATCCGGCATAATCAATTTGGAGGGATGGAAGGAGAGTCTCCTCATCAACACTTGATGAACTACGAGATTTTGATGGAGACTCTTAGACCGCCAAGATTGGAGAGCAACAACCATAAGCTAAGGGCTTTCTCCTTCTCTCTTAAGGACAAAGCCTTGGCTTGGTATCAATCTATTCCACAAGGGCGAGTTGGTACTTGGGAGGAGATGACAACCGAGTTTTTGACTAAGTTCTTCCCACCTTCCAAGACTACCGAGTTAAGAGGGAAGATCAATGCCTTCGTGATGAAGGATAGAGAGAGTTTGTTCAAGTCTTGGGAGAGATTCAAGGACCTTCTCCTAGATTGTCCACACCATGGCATACCGAAAATTGAGCTATTGGAGATCTACTTCAAGGGACTTGATGAAGATAGCCAATTCAAGCTTCAATCCCTTTCCGGTGGGACTTTCATGGAGAAACATGTAGATGATGCTTGGGAGTTTGTGGAGAAGCAAGCTCTAGTAATTGAGAAATACTCCCATAGGAAGAGTGAAGGGAGAAAGGCGGGAGCATATGAGGTGAGTGAGGTCACCATGAGCAACTTCAAGCTCGACGCCATCAACAACGAGCTAAAGTCCTTGAGGGAGTTGTGTGCTACAACCTTGAAGAACCAAGCAAACCCTCAAGTGCCTCCACAAGCTAACTTGTCTTCCAAGGAGGAGGATGTGAACTATATGGGAAGGGGCAACTACAACAACTACCAAGGCCCAAGGAACTTCAACAACAACCGGCAATTCAACAATTACCGGCCTAACCATAACCATCCCGGGTTTTCTTACTCTAACCCGGATGGAGCCTTGAACCCTCCCGCTTCTACAAGCACAACTCCACCACCAAGAGCTTCACAAGAACCTCCACCCAGATTCACTCAACCTCCAAAGGATAGAACCGAAATGATGTTTGAGCAATTGCTTGGAAGGTTGAGTGGTCTTGAGAGCACGGTGACTTCTATCTCAAAGGCTCAAAAGGTTTTAGAAGCACAAGTGTTCCAAAAGGCGGGTGAAGCCCATAGAGATCCGGGAAAGCTTCCCGGAAGAACCGAAGAAAACCCAAGAGGCCAAGTGTTGGCTATTACAACAAGAAGTGGGTTAAGCATGAAGGATCCTTTGCCCAAGGAGAATGCTAAAGGGAAGCAAGTGGTGAATGAAGAAGAGACTTTGCAAGGAGATGGAGGCAAGAGCAAAGATGTAGAGCCAACCTATGTGGCACCGCCTCCATACAAGCCACCACTACCGTTCCCTCAATCACGAGCAAAAGCTCGCTTGGACAATCATTTTGGTAAGTTCCTTGAACTAATGTCTAAATTGCATATTAATATTCCGTTCATGGATGCTATTCTAGGGATGCCGGCATATGGCAAGTTCTTGAAGGAAATACTCTCCAACAAAAGGAAGTTGGAGGAGTATGGTGAGATAAGGATGACTAAGAGATCATCGGAGTTGATTCAAACGATGAAGGAAGAGATGCCTCCCAAGCTAAGGGATCCGGGATCCTTTTGTGTGCCAATCGGAGTAGGAGAAGTGAAGTATGACGCCCTATGTGATCTTGGGGCAAGTGTAAGCATCATTCCGCTTGCACTTTGCAACAAGGTTGGGCTAGGAGAGCCAAAGCCGGTCAAGATGACCCTTTACATGGCGGACCGCTCGATCACTCATCCGGTTGGGATCTTGGAAGATATCCCGGTGCAATTAGGGAAGTTCTATGTGCCCATAGACTTCGTTGTTTTGGACATCCCGGCGGACTATCCGGTTCCTATCATCTTGGGGAGACCTTTCCTAGCTACCTCCGGATGTCTAGTAGATTGCAAGAATGGGACTCTCTCCTTCAACATTGGAGAAGAGAACATCAAGTTCAAGCTATCAACAATGATGAAGGGGCCAACCCTTGATGAAGATGTGTTCAACATAGTTGAAGAAGAGGAGTCTAGAGAGATTGTGAGCTCAATCTTGCTCAAGGATCCGCTTGAGAGGGTTCTTAGCTCGAGCTTGATGGAGGAAGGAGTTGAGGAGAGTAGCAATGAAGTAATCAAGGCCTTGAATGCATTGGACGAGCTACCAAGAGTTGGGTTTGAAGTGCTAGAAGAAGAGGAAAACTGCCAGAAAAATCGGACTGAAGGGCCAAAATCGGCCGATTTTTGTACTTGTGCTGAAATTTCAGCCAGTTTTGCCAAAACAGAAACTCAGATCGACCCACCCTCAGATAAATCGTCCGATTTTTCTTCCTGGACCGATTTTCCTGAGGCTTTTCAGCATCAACCACTTGAGTGTGAGCAATCATCAAGGGACTTCAAGGAGGCTTCCATGGCTTTGCAATCATCTCAAGCTACATTGTATGGATCGTCTCCAACCGAAAAAGGT
This sequence comes from Fagopyrum homotropicum, assembly GCA_033239125.1. Lineage (NCBI taxonomy): Eukaryota > Viridiplantae > Streptophyta > Magnoliopsida > Caryophyllales > Polygonaceae > Fagopyrum > Fagopyrum homotropicum. The sequence continues at coordinate 118,692,613 of BSWB01000003.1, forward strand.
CCTCCTCAACTTGATCTTAAACCTCTTCCTTCTCATTTAAAGTATGCTTTCCTTGGTTCAAATTCTACTTATCCGGTGATTGTGAATGCATCTTTGAATGATGATGAGTTTAATAGATTGTTGAATGAATTGAAACTGCATAAAAAGGCAATAGGATACACCATTGATGATCTTGTTGGCATCAAGCCCTCTTTGTGCATGCATAGGATAATGATGGAAGATAATCATAAACCCTCTATTGAACATCAAAGAAGATTGAATCCCATAATGAAAGAGGTAGTTAAGAAGGAGATCATAAAGTTGCTAGATGCGGGAATTATCTACCCTATCTCGGATAGTAAGTGGGTTAGTCCCGTTCATGTAGTACCTAAGAAGGGTGGGATGACCGTAGTGACTAATGAGAATAATGAACTAATCCCCACTAGAACGGTTACGGGATGGAGGATGTGTATTGATTATAGAAAGCTTAACATGGCCTCTAGGAAAGATCACTTCCCTCTCCCCTTCATTGACCAAATGCTAGAGAGGTTAGCTCAACATTCCCATTTTTGCTACCTAGATGGCTATAGTGGATTCTTCCAAATCCCTATCCACCCCGATGACCAAGAGAAAACAACCTTTACATGTCCATGGGGTACTTTTGCATATAGGAGGATGCCATTTGGGTTGTGTAATGCACCCGCCACCTTCTAAAGGTGTATGATGGCTATCTTTTCGGAATACATAGAAAATATCATGGAAGTGTTTATGGATGATTTCTCTGTTTATGGTTCTTCTTTCGATGATTGCTTGGCTAACTTGTCCTTAGTATTGCAAAGATGTGAGGAGACAAATCTTGTCTTAAATTGGGAAAAATGCCACTTCATGGTAAGTGAAGGTATTGTGTTAGGACACTTGGTGTCTAACCGTGGCATTGAGGTTGATAGGGCCAAGATTGAGACGATAGAGAAGTTGCCACCACCTACCTCGGTGAAAGGGGTAAGGAGTTTCTTAGGGCATGCCGGTTTTTACCGGAGGTTTATTCAAGACTTCTCTAAAATTTCTAAGCCCCTTACTAACCTACTAATGAAGGATGTTGAATTTGTTTTCTCCAAAGATTGCCTTGAGGCTTTTTGTAGGTTGAAGAACGCTTTGATCTCCGCACCCATCATGCAACCTCCGGATTGGAGTTTACCGTTTGAGATCATGTGTGATGCAAGCGATGAAGCCGTTGGGGCTGTTTTGGGGCAAAGGAAAGATGGGTGCACTCATGCTATTTATTATGCTAGCAAGACGCTAGATGATGCCCAACTCAATTATGCTACCACCGAAAAGGAGTTGCTTGCGGTTGTGTATGCATTTGAGAAGTTCCGCTCATATCTTGTTGGAGCGAAGGTCATAGTCTATACGGATCATGCTGCGATCCGTTATCTACTTACCAAGAAGGATGCCAAGCCTAGGTTGATTCGGTGGATCCTTCTTCTTCAAGAGTTTGACTTGGAAATCCGGGACAAGAAGGGATCCGAGAACTCCGTGGCGGATCACCTTAGTAGACTCCCACCATTGGAGCTTGAAAGAGAGGACATCCCGATTGATGACTCATTCCGGGATGAGCAATTGCAAATGGTGGAGGAGTGCTTGTTCCAAGTGTCTAGAGGAAGCGAGCCATGGTATGCCGACATAGTGAACTACTTGGTGTGTGAGGAAGTGCCTCCCGGATTAACATATGCCCAAAGGAAGAAGTTCTTCAAGGATGTGAGGCACTACTATTGGAGTGAGCCACTTTTGTTCAAAAGAGGGCCGGATGGAATGTTTAGAAGATGCATACCGGAGGATGAGGTGGAGAGTGTGATCCGCCATTGTCATTCCTTGCCATGTGGAGGGCATGCTAGCTCACACAAGACATGTGCTAAAGTGTTGCAATCGGGCTTCTTTTGGCCTAGCTTGTTCAAGGATGTGCAAGGCTTTGTGGTAGCTTGTGATGCTTGCCAAAGGACGGGCAACATCTCAAGGAGGAATGAGATGCCCTTGAACAACATCCAAGAGGTAGAAATATTTGATGTATGGGGTGTGGACTTCATGGGACCCTTCCCTTCTTCATGTGGCAACCTCTACATCCTATTGGCGGTTGACTATGTTTCAAGATGGGTGGAGGCCATCGCCTCACCTACAAATGACGCCAAGGTTGTTGTGCGGTTCTTCAACCGAGTGATCTTCCCTAGGTTTGGAACACCAAGGGTGATCATAAGTGATGGAGGAAAGCATTTCACCAATAGGAACTTCGGGGCACTTTTGGCTAAGTATGGGGTGACTCATAAGGTGGCAACACCTTACCATCCCCAAACAAGTGGCCAAGTGGAGATCTCCAACCGGGAGATCAAGGCCATTCTTGAGAAGACGGTATCAAGGACGAGAAAAGATTGGGCTATGAAGCTCAATGATGCCTTGTGGGCATATAGGACCGCCTTCAAGACACTAATTGGCACCACTCCTTACAAGCTAGTCTATGGCAAGTCTTGCCACCTTCCGGTAGAGATGGAGCATAGAGCTTATTGGGCCATTAAGTGGCTAAATTTTGATCTCAAGGAGGCGGGAGAGAAGAGGTTGCTTGACATAAACGCTCTTGAAGAGATCCGGTTGGATGCTTATGAGAATGCCCGGATCTACAAGGAGAGGACCAAAAGGTGGCATGACAAGCGCCTCATCCCGAAGGAGTTGAGCGAAGGCGACCTTGTCCTTCTCTTCAACTCAAGGCTGCGGCTCTTCCCCGGAAAGCTCAAATCAAGATGGACCGGGCCATATGTGGTGAAGAAAGTTTTTCCTCATAGAGCGGTGGAGATAGGAGGAGATCATTGTGGTAACTTCAAGGTGAATGGGCATCGTTTGAAGAAGTACATCCCGGAAGCCCCGGTGGAAGTGATTGCCCCGCTTCACCTTGATTGAAACGCTCCTGAATTTGGTCAAGCTAATGACCTTAAAGAAGCGCTTAATGGGAGGCAACCCATTGGTACATATTTTTCCTTTCTTTTTCTTGCTTTTGTTTAATCTCACTCTTGGTGTGCTTTGTTTTTCCATTGTGTTTTTAGGTGCTAGATCTTGTTGATTGTCATGAGTTATGAGATGTTGGAGGTCATGTGAAAGCCTCATGGACCAGTTGAAGGTACAAGATCGAAGCACATGGACGAGAAGGAAAGCACCCAGAAAAATCGGACTGTTCATGCATAAAATCGGCCGATTTTCTAGGCAACTGGGCCGATTTTTCCTCTGTATAAAGGGAAGTGATGATCTCCAATCAAGCATGGGTGGAGCGGACGTGGAACTTGGATGGCTTGCGGTGCCAAGCGCGGGTTCCAATCTCATAATGAACATCAAGAGCTCTCTACCATCCTTGATCGATCATCCACCATCATCATTCGATGTGAACCGAAATACCAAAGCATCACCAATTTTACATTGTGAGGACTCTCTTTCACTTCTTTATTTAGTTTACACATTAGGGACAATGTTTTTCTAAGTATGGGGTGGGGTTTTCATGATCACTTGCATGATTAGCATCTAGGATAGTTTAATTTTGTCACATGTTTCATTATGTCTTGCATTGTACATACATATTTCGAAAAATCCAAAAAAAATCAGAAAATTTAAAAATTTTAGTGCTTCTAAAGCTTGGGAATGACCCTTATGATGAATCTTGTCTTGTGAATTGGCTATGAATGGCCTTATGTGTCAAATTGATGATAGCATATGTGGACTTGAAGTACTTATTTTGAATCCCATGAATGATTTGTAATCATGAATGTTTGCCTTGAATGAATTGAGTATTGAAAGTCGAAATTACATGCTAGTTCTTACACATCATTTAGGAGTGATTAAGGAAATTCATCTTTCTCTACTTCTCATCTTGATCATGTTGTTTGAGCACCTCAATTGATATAAATTGACCTCTTTTGACCCATCCGGGAATAGGAGCATGATAGTGTGTTGATGTGTGTGAAAAGCAAGTGTGGGGTGAAGTTGTTGATGAAAGAATGATGTGAATGAAATGCTGAAATTGTTGTGAAAGCGTAGACAAAAATATAGGTTTGGGGACGTTGGTTTAAATGACAAGTAACTCGGTACACTTCACATAATCGGGTGTTGGTGCCTTGCCAAAGTCAAATAAACCGATAGTCCTAACGAGCTTTGGTATGTGTGCCCGGTGTGGATGCATCTCGAAAAATAGAAAAAGCCCGAGAATGGCTAATCACCAAGGTTTCGGCTTTTGTACACCAATGTCATTGTCTCAAAAAAAATAAAAGAAAGAAAAGAAAATGAAGAAAAACATACACTTGAGGGAAGTTGATAAGAAAATTTGAAGTTGTGGTTGTTTAGTTCCTTTCCCGGATTAACATCACATAGCCTAGAAAATTCCCACCTAATCACAACGTTTCTTGGCCTTCTATTTTACAAGTCCTTATGACCTACTTGCATGTGTGTAAGACTAAGTGATTTAGATTGGAAATGCTCATGATCATCTTGACTTCTTCATCTTTACATTTCATTGCATGCTATCAAGTTAAGTGTAATTGCCTTTCCATGCCTTCATTCATTTTGATACATGATTGCTTATCCATTGCCATGAAACATGACTATGAAGGTGATCCAAAATTAGAAGCACAAAACCAAAAAGATTTTGCCATTTTTCTGCATACATAAATCATGTCATCTCTTAGTCTATAGTTGGGAATTTGCTCGGGGACGAGCAAACCTTAAGTATGGGGTATTTTTGATAACAAGATTTATGACTTAGGGTTAGATAATTATTTAGATAGATTTCTCACTCATTCATGCACGTTTTGGCATTGGTTCATGACGTCTTCGCTCAATTCAAGCATATTTCTAGAAAAGACATCTACACTACCTTTTATCGGTTTTGTAGGTAATTCGGGGATCTATTGGACGTTAATCGATACATTTGAGGGCCAAGCCTCATGGTGGTACACATCCAAGGCTAAGGAGGAGCATAATTGGAGCAACAAAGGACACAAAGACCACTATTGGTGCAAGCAATGGAGCAACTCATGGCTAGACGATCATAGCATGTTTCTGTTGAAGAAAATCGGACCAACTAGCAGCTAAATCGGACGATTTTTGTCCACTGGGTCGATTTTTTAGGCTTTGACAGCTTAAGCCACGTGTCCCACGATCTCTTGTCCGTCCTTGCTCTTGGTGGAGAATATAAGTGGTCCTGCAGGTGGTTGCTGAGTATCTCTCCTCTCCCACACTCTTATTCACAGCTCATGAATTTGGGGAAAAGATTGGAGGAGAAGAAAAGCTCTCAAGGATTGAAGGAAGAAGAAGAACACCATTCTAGGAGTTTAGTAAGATCTTGAGTGAGTTTTGAGTGATTTTTGTAATCTTGGATTGAAGAACGATTTCAAGGATTGTTAGGAACGTTTTGGATCTTCATTTAAGAGTTTGTAAGTCTTGCTACAACTTGGATTTTGCTGAGATTTATTGATTTTGTTTCTCATCTTTCATTATTCATCTATGAACACCATGTATGCTTGTTTGATGATTTTGGATCTTGATATGCATATTATTGGCTAGTTTATTGTGATTCTAGAGTGATGGATTGATGGTTATGGCTTGGGTGATGATAGGATGGACTTATATGTTAGTTTAGGATGATTTGTATGCACGAAACCCATACCAGGAAGAAAAATCGGGCTGTTCATCATGAAGATCGGCCGATTTATATTAAGATCTACCCGATTTATTCTTCTGTTGCTTTCTAATCAATGAATCTGTATGATTGGGGTGTTAGGGTGTTAAATCCTAGTGTTTATTAAGCCTAATTTAGCTTAGGATCACCTAATGCTATCAATCTAAGTGAAGGAAGAGATCTACCCGATGATTTCCGACCCTAGATACCTAAGATGATGAATGCTAGGTAGTAGTGAGCTTCATGAGCCGCTATTGGATCGAGTGTGCTAGGATTATTACTTGAGACTTCCCTATTCCGAGACTTACCCGGTAAGGAGAGGGTTGCACCCTTAAGTAGTATCCGGTTTGTGTAGAACTCCCTATTTAACCACCTTGAGACCTACCCGGTAATAGGAGTTAGATGCGGGACTAGTGAAGTGAGAGACCTACCCGGTAATCGCTTCCATTAGTGAATCACTCTTCCCCAAACACCGCAACTTGTCCTTAGAATCCTTAGAACCTTGAATCCTATGCCATAACCGGAATTCTTGACCTCTAGAATCTACTTCTCTCTCTTGATCATACACTTTGTGCTTTGTGTTACTTGTTTGTTTGCTAGCTTGAGTAGTTAGTTGTTTTATTACCTTGTTTGACTTGTGATCTTAGTTTGATCACCACAAAAACCAACAAAAACATTGTGTTTTCCATTTTCTTTGTTCCTCATCTTATCTAGTTTGGATTCACACTATCTTTGATCATTGTTTGACTCGATTTCACCTTAGTCTTTGTGTTCGACCTCGGAATACTATCCCTACTACAAACGTCCCGTACACTGCGGGTTCGCTAGGAGTTAGGAAAAATATAACGAGTATAAATTTAAGACTTATTGCGTGCACATCACATCTATTCCTAGACGTAACACCCCTGTTTCTACTAACCACTCTACTTGAGTGACTTTCGCAGGTTCTTTCTTGTAGGTTTATGCGAAGAACCCGCACTGGGAAGGAAATCGTTCCTTACGATCCCGAACCAGAAAAGACATACAAAAGACGCTTGAAAGAAGCTAAGATGGCCAATCAAGAGAATCGCGATCTTGAGGCCGAATTGAAGGAGGCATTGGAACAACTACGCCTCAGTAAAGAAGAACTACGACTCGAAAAGGAAGAAACTCGCGCAAGGACGGAAGTGATCGAAGCAGATATGGCGACTTTATGGGACCAATATCTACCTCGACCAGATCCAGCTCCTCGACCGAGGCAGGACCCATCTCCAGTTGCCCCGGCCGAGATACTTCCACCTCGGATGCCAGTCCGAGATGCTCTTTTTGCAGGTATTCCACATACCCTAGGGTAGAGGATGGATCCTAACCAGCAACTGTGGCGTCCAGGAGTCAACCTAGGTGATCCAGCGGACCATGACTATGAGCTTCGACCGCAAGTTCTTTCCATGATTCGCCAATGCCAATTTGGAGGGCTAGAGAGGGAATCTCCGCATCAACATCTGTAAAACTATGAGATCTTGATGGAGACCTTGAGACCTTCAAGGCTGGAAAACAACAATTACAAGCTAAGGCCTTTCTACTTCTCCTTGAAAGATAGGGCGCTTACTTGGTATCAATCTCTTCCTCCCGGAAAGATCAACACTTGAGAGGAGATGACGACGGAGTTCTTAACTAAATTCTTTCCCCCCTCTAAGACCGCTGAAATGAGAGGGAAAATCAATGCATTCATCATGAAGGACAAGGAGAGTTTGTCCAAGTCATGGAAGAGATTTAAAGACATCCTTTTGGATTGCCCACATCATGGGATTCCAAAGCTAGAGTTATTGGAGATATACTTCAAAGGACTGGACGGAAACACCCAGTTCAACCTTCAATTACTTTCCGCCGGCACGTTCATGGACATGCCGATTGACGAAGCTTGGGAGTTCATAGAGAAGCAAGCTTTGCTCATAGAGAAATACTCCCACCAAGGAGCTGAAAGGTGGAGTTAAAAGAGTCAACTTCCAAGAAGCTCCATCAAACAATGATCAACTCACCTCTTTGAAGAATGATGTGAAGCAATTGAAAGACCTTTTGGTTGCTCAAACCCTAAAGGAAGAGGGAGGATATCAAGGGTCAAGGAACAACAATTAAGGTTCCTGAAACAACAACTACAATAACAATAAAGGATCCAACAACAACAATTGGAGATCCAACAATAAAAAATCGGGTAACTCTTACTCTAACTCAAATTCAAACAATTCTTCTAATCCTTTCCTCTCTTCTTCTTCTTCTTCTACTACCTTGAAGAGCCAGGAACAAGGATCAAGTTTGTCCCAACCAGAAAAGAAAGATGTAGTGTTGGAGGCCATCTTGATCAAACTAAACTCGATGGATACATCCATGACTTCATTTTCAAAGGCACAAAAGGCCTTAGAACAACAATTCTTTAACAAGGCGAATGAAGCGCCAAGAGATCCAGGGAAGCTTCCAGCAAGGACAGAAAGCAACCCTAAAGGACAAATCATGGCAATAACGACGAGAAGTGGACTGAAAACTGCAGATCCAGTGCCTCGGTCGATGTCAGTACAGACGAAGAACACCTCGGTCAGGGTACAGTCGAAGAACACTTCGGCTGAGGTACCAACCGAGGTGGAGCCTCAGAAAGCGGAGGAGAAATCTGAAGTTTATGTTCCACCTCCTGCATATAAACCACCACTTCCATTCCCCCAGTCAAGGGCTAGAGCACATCTAGACAAGCACTTTGGTAAGTTCCTTGACTTGATGAATAAACTACATATTAACATCCCTTTCCTTGATGCTATTCTAGGGATTCCCGCATATGGGAAGTTCTTGAAAGAAATTCTATCAAGGAAGAGAAAGTTGGAAGACTTTGGTGAAGTTAGGATGATATCTAAATCCTCGGAACTTATTCAAATCATGAAGGAGAAGATGCCACCCAAATTAAGGGATCCCGACTCTTTTTGCATTCCTATCCAAGTTGGGGATGTGACTTGCGAAGCCTTGTGTGATCTAGGAACCAGCGTGAGCATCATCCCGCTGGAGCTATGCGTGAAGATCGGCCTTGGAGAGCCCAAGCCGGTGAAGATACGGTTGTACATGGCGGACCGCTCCATTACCCATCCCGTGGGTATTTTGGAAGACGTTCCGGTTAAGTTAGGTAACTTCTACTTACCTATAGACTTTGTATTACTTGATATTCCCGCAGATTATCCCGTCCCTATCATTCTCGGGAGACCATTTATAGCAACATCGGGTTGCAATGTGGATTGTAAGAACGCCAAGTTGCAATTCAACATTGGCGGTGATCAAGTTGAGTTTGCTTTGCTTGCGGCAATGAAAGGAGAGCCACTGGGAGATGATATCTTCAACATCTATGATGAAGAAGAATCAAGAGAATTGGCGAGCTCTATCCTTATTAATAATCCACTTGAGAGAGTTATTAGTTTTAGCTTAATGGAGGAAGGTATAGATGTTTCTTGTGATGCAGATATACGGAGTTTGAAGGCGCTGGAAGAAGATCCAGGAGCTAAATTTGAAAGACTAATCCAGGAGAAGAAAATCTCCAATTTCGGTTCCAGTTGCAGTACCTCGACCGAGGCACCTTCTGGACCAAGCGAGGTGTTCTTAGCTGAAGAACATCTCGGTCACCCTCTTTGGACCTCGACCGAGGTCGAAAGCGAGATGATGTCAACTGAGAATAAAAAACTTCTTACTCCCTTTTCTAAAATTCATCCTCAGTTGGTGGAACACTCTCTCCACCAAACTTTTGATAATAAAGGGCCTTGGTATGCTGACATTGTTAATTATCTTGTTTGCGAGGAAATACCACCCGGATTGACGTACGCTCAAAGGAAGAAATTCTTTAAGGATGTACGCCATTACTATTGAGATGAACCTCTACTATTTAAGAGAGGTCCGGATGGGATGCTTCGAAGATGCATTTTAGAAGATGAAGTTACTAGTGTCATACGGCATTGTCACTCACTTCCTTGTGGAGGGCATGCTAGCGCTCACAAAACATGCGCCAAGGTATTACGTTCCGGTTTCTTTTGGCCTACATTATTTAAGGATGTGCAATCGTTTGTTGTCTCTTGTGATGCATGCCAAAGAACAGGGAACTTATCTAGGAGGAACGAGATGCCACTCAATAACATACAGGAGGTTGAGATCTTTGATGTATGAGGAGTAGATTTCATGGGACCTTTCCCATCATCCGGAGGAAACCTCTACATTCTCCTACCCGTCGACTACGTCTCTAGATGGGTTGAAGCCATTGCCTCTCCCACTAATGACGCCATGGTGGTTGTGAAGTTCTTTAATAGGACTATCTTTCCACGTTTCGGGACTCCACGCATCATCATCAGCGATGGAGGGACACATTTCATCAACCGGAAGTTTAAAGCACTTCTATCGAAGTATGGGGTAACCCACAAGGTAGCAACCCCTTATCACCCTCAAACTAGTGGACAGGTCGAGATCTCTAATAGGGAAATCAAAGCAATCTTGGAGAAGACCGTCTCTAGGACAAAGAAGGATTGGGCCATGAAATTGGACGACGCTCTTTGGGCCTACATAACCGCATTCAAGACTCCCATAGGAACCTCCCCTTATAATTTGGTATATGGGAAGTCTTGCCATTTGCCCGTTGAGTTAGACACAAGGCGTATTGGGCAATCAAATGGTTAAACTTCGACATCAAGGAAGCCCGTGAGAAGCGGCTACTGGATATCAATGAGCTGGAGGAGTTGCGTTTGAACGCCTATAAGAATGCCAAGATCTACAAGGAAAGGACAAAGAAATGGCACGACAAGCGTATCATCCCTAAGGAGTTCAAAGAAGGAGATTTAGTTCTACTCTTCAACTCCCGCCTTCGCCTCTTTCCAGGTAAGTTGAAATCTAGATGGACAGGACCTTACAGTGTGAAACATGTTTTCCCTTATGGTGCAGTTGAGATCTGGGGAGAAACAAGTGGAAGCTTCAAAGTCAATGGTCATAGACTTAAGAAATACGAACCGGAGGTCCAGGTTGAGGAGATTGCACCACTATACCTTGTTTAAGGACACCGTACGGTCCAGCTAGCGACCTTCAATCAAGCGCTTCTTGGGAGGCAACCCAAGGTATTGCTTTCTTTTCCCTTTTCTAGTTTAGCTTTAGATAGTTTGTTTTGCTTTGCTTTGTTTTTGGCGTCCTAGACACACAACAGGTAGTCTCTAAGGAAGGAATAAAACTCAGGAGCAACACTGGAAGGACATAAGTTCGAGAATTTGAGAAGACGGAGTTTGACTGAGACACATCTCGGTTGCTGTCACAGCACCTCGACCGAGATGATTCTTGAGCAACCGAGGCGACTAGGGTTTATGACGATCCACCTTGGTCCGTACCACCTCGGTCTAGTCGGGACCATTTCGACCGAGGTGACAGCAGTTTCAGAAAAGGGTATAAAAGGGAGATTGATTTCTCTCTCTTCCCTCTCTCACCTTCTCGACCGCGGCACACAGATTCATCTCATTCTCCGATTTTCGATCGTTTTCAACGATTCTTGCTTCCAAACTGCAAGGAAAGAGTAGAGGATCGGTTTGCAAGCGACAATCTACAACAAAAACGCTCCGAATCGACCGAATCTGGGGTAAATAAAAAAAAACTCTAACTCCCTCTTCTTCCACTGTTTCGGTCAATTTGGGCTTTGGTTGCCCTTGCATTGTGTTGAAAAAGACTTAAGTACCCCATAGGAACAATTGGTAGTGATATTGGGGGAAAATAACTGGATTTCTGAGAGTTAAGATCGAAAAGCACATCGCCTCGGTCCAATCGACCTGCATCTCGACCGAGGTGTTCTTGAGATCTGACAACCAACCGAGGTGGTCTGACAGAGAGAAAAATGAGTTCAGATCGCCAGCTTGTTCTGAGAGATAGATCCTTCCCTTCTCCTTCTTCTTCCTCTCGCCGTTCCATACCGGTGATCCATGAGCGTCACCGGGTAGATTATGACCTCATTGTAGCGCGTCCAGTGATTACGCCGCGGTTCCTAGATATTGTTGCTTTTGATTGCCTCTATGTGGATGATAATTTGAGGTGGATGATTGCTATGGTAGGGATGGAGCAGTTTATGGAGATTAGAGCTCCATCCTATCTCGAGCCCACTTTGGAGTTTGTAAGCTCCGTGACTTACTTGCCTACAGAGCAGGCCATCAAGTACCGGTTGCTGAACCGGAATTATCTAGTGCCGATGGATCAGTGGAGACACATCTTTGGCTTCTCGACCCCCACAGTTTCTGATTTTCCTTCTCGAGCCGTGGCTCGAGAGTTCTAGGGACAGATAGCTCACGTAGTTGAGCATGCTGACAGGTGGAGACTTGGAGATTCCAGGGAGTGGATCATCTTCCACCTCGACTTCAGACTGGCTCACCGTATTTTTAGCGAGACACTTCTAGCGCATACTGAGACACCCCAAAAGATTAGACAGGGTGAGCTTCTGAGTCTATACTGTATGGTTACCGGAGGAGTTCCCGACTTCGGAGTGATGCTGGCTGAGGACCTTCACAAGATAAAGGTGAAGGCGAAGGGGGATATCTGTTGTGGCGGCTTAGTGACACATCTTGCTACAGTGATGGACCTTGATCTGAGCACATGTACTATGGTGGCGGCTGCCAAGCCGCTTGGTCTGCAAGAGATGATCACGAGGAGGATTCTGGTTCCTTGTGGGCTTACTACGCCATATGAGGCGATGCCTTGGGAGCAGACTACGCCTTAGGATATTAGATGGTCATCTCAGTTTTCAGTTTATGATCCTCAGTACTGGTCCACTACGTGGATTCCTCTTATTGAGGACGCTAGAGATGCAGCAGTAGTAGCCCAAGAGGAGGCTAATGAGGAGGATGATGGCGGTGCTGCCATGGATATAGGGACAGATACAGCTGGTACCAGTATACCAGTCATCGATCTAGACGACGAGGAGACGGAGGATGAGCCAGCTGCAACACCAGCACGTCCTGCCAGGCGTAGAGTACGCAGGCAGAGGGATCCCGTCGCTCACCGCTGGATTGATGATCTGACGGATAAGATGATTGACTCCTACGCCGCCTTATCCCTAGAGATGATGGAGATACGGGAGAGCCAACACTACCAGCGCAGGATGGCCGAGATTCAGTTTCAGCAGGTCATGGGCTACCCGTTTGTCCCTTCTCAGTACCCGTACATGCCACCACCACCACCCCCGGATTGGGATTAGAGCTTGTAGGATTTCTTTCTTTATTTATTATGCAGCTCAGCTTATGTCTGGTGAGTATCCTATTTCTTTAGACTTATTTGACCCATTGGGATAATGTGTCCCAAGTATGGGGTATGCGGATATGTATTTGACATTTGATATATGACTTGTATGAATTGATTCGGATATTTATGATTTTCTTATGCTCTATGTGTTTATCTGAGACTACATGCATGCATACAGGTTATTTGATTGAGAAAAACGTCAAAAACTGGTTAAGGAAAAAATAATTTTTTAGACCTTGACCGAAGTGATTCTGACCAATCGAGGTGCAGCACCTCGGTTGACTTAGAACATCTCGACCGAGGTGGTTTAATTGTAACAGTTTTCGAAACGATTTTTGTGCTTCTTATCTGGATATGACCTCAGTGAAGATTTTGTTTGCAGATTGGTTTTGAAATCTTTATATGTTTGAAAGGTTTTATAATATGTTTAAGTTGCTAAATGCTTTGTTTGAAATTTGTGGCATGTTTAATACTTTCTTTTTATCCAAATTATGTTGAATTTGAAGGTTGACACCACATTATAAGTTCTCTCACTCTCTTCCTGTAAAGACCAAGGCAATTCATTCTCTTCTCTTCTTCTTCTTGATCATGCTTAGCCCCTCATATACATATTTGCTTCCCTTTACCTATCCGGGAATTTGTTGCAAGCAAGTGAAAAGCAAGTGAAAGAAAAGTTGAGATGTTGGCTGAAAGTTTAGAAAGAAACAAATAGGTTTGAGGAAGTCAATCATGATGATGAGTAACTCGGCACCATTCACATAGCCGGTTATTGTGCACCTCTGTCCATGCATCCCAAAAAGTAAAGTAAAAAGTAAATAAGCAAAGCTTATTGGTGGAAGATGTTGAAGTTCAAAGGAAGTGAAGTAAAGATCCTTTTCTCGGATTCTAGCACCACATTCCCTACATACATCCCACCCTCACACGTTTCTTGAGCTTCTTTTGAAAAGCCTTTGAGACCTCGAGCTTGTTGATTGACTTAGTGGTTTAAACTGGATTATACATGATTAATTTCGATAATAATGATTTATTATGCATTCTATGATTTTATGCAAAGATGAACGACTTTTTCATATTTATAAAATATTTTGATCATGTTTTGATTTTAAATTCCATGAAGCATTTTCTTAGAGTGATCTATGAGTGGAGCATACCATTAAAATGTTTTGAAAGACTTTTCATTGATCTTTATGACCTATAATCCATTCTATCTTGTACTTAAGATTTGGAACTTGCGTGGGGACAAGCAAGGGACAAGTATGGGGTATTTTGATAGCATGAATTATAGTCTATATTTTGGGACTTGTTTAGACGTTTTATCTTCAATAATCTGCATGTTTGAATGTATATTATATGATTATATTGTCGTTTCATCTATCTTTGCGGGAATCGAGGTCTACACCAAGTTTCGTTGTAATCGTAGGTAAGATGGCACGTTTTGCATCAAAATGGAGCTAAAGGAGCGAAGGAGTCATAGGAGCTACATTCAGGAGCTTAAGGAAGAATCCACGAAGCAAGGAATTAACAAAGAGATTTACTTTGGACCAGATTTGAGAGATTTCACATTCAGTTTAGAGTCACCTCGGTCAGCTACAGTACCACCTCGACCGAGGTGATCTAAGGGAGCGTCTTGACCGAGGCAAATAACCTGACGTGGCGAGATATATTTTATTTGGCTGAGATCTTTTATTTTTGGAAGGAGAGATCATATATTTTTGGGCTGGATTTCTGGAAGGAAGATCATATATTTTAGAGATCAATTTTAGAGATATGGATATGTTTTTATTAGGATAATATCTTTTGAAGATATTTTATCTTTGAAAAATAGTTTTCCTATAAAAAGGGCTTGATTTCCCACAATTCAACACACCCGCTATCATCGACACATCACCGAAAATTCCGCTATCATTATAGTGGTTGAAGGAAGGAAGGAAGATTGAAGATCAATCTAGGAAGGATTGATAGCTTGTTATAGCTTTTGTGAAGGGTTTTTGTAAGACTTTCTTAGATTCCCTTCTTGTTGATTGTCTTGTTGGATTTGTAATCCAAGGAACGCTTATTTGTGATATTTGATTCAGTTATTGAAGCCTTGTTTTTAAGGTTTTTGTATTCAAATATTCACTTTCTTCCCATATATTTGATTATTGTTTTCATAATGATGAGTGACTAATTTCTTTGTGCGATTCTAGGGTGATTGGCTGAAGGTTGTGGGAAAAACAATGATAGAATAATCTTAAATTCTAGTAGGACCCTGAAAGCTCGAGTTTTTACCCTTAACCCTAGAACATCTCGCTCAATCGATGAACATCTCGGCCGGGGTGGAATTTTGTGACCCTTTCTGATCCGAAACTGAGAGTTAAGTGTTAGAGTTTGCCAAATCCTATTCTTATTACACCTTTCCTGGTTCAATGCAAGCTTAGGATGAGACTTACCCGGTAATTCCTTTGTTTGTTTACCCATGATTATAAGTGTAGGTAATAAAGGTTTATCCTTTATTGGGGTTTGAGTGTGCCTTCATCCCATCTTTGTGAGTTAGCTTGAGACTTACCCGGTAAAGGTTGATTCTATTCCCTTAGTTAGTTTGTTGGTTTAAGATTATAATTCCTTTCCTTAGTACCTTGAGACTTACCCGGTAATAGGTTCTTTAGGTTTGGAGTTAGTGAGTAGTGAGACTTACCCGGTGATCTATTCACACTTTAGTAACACTTTCCCTTTGCAAAACCTCAGCTTTGTCCGCTTATCTTGAGATCTTGAGTTGGAACCACAACTAGATTCTTTAATCCCTAGAATTGCATATCTCCTTAATTGACTTTTTATCATCTTTGATTGCTTTAATTGCTTTTGTGGTTAGTAATTACATAGACTACTTATACTTGCTTAGGTTTCACCTAAGTCCCTGAGATCGACACCCCAGAATTCTTGCTTTTACTACGATTGACCCGTACACTGAGGGTTTGCATCCTTGTTTTAAGCATACATCTTGGGTTATAAATTTAAAGCTTGCACACACCATTTGGAGCTAACACGCCTCATAGGGGCCATCCCTATAGATGCATACCAACAGTGGTGGTATAAGAACTCAACGAGTGGGAGATAAACAGATCGTCCCTGTTCCCAATCCATCCCACAAGCTCACAACCTGTCCTTTACGGTCCGGAGGGTTCTCTCAGACTGACCGTCTGTCTGAGGTAAAACTCAATTATGATATGTGGACGCAAGCAGTGTGAATCTGCTATCAAAACCTCAAAGTAAACCGTCTACTACAATCATAGTCGATCGTCCTCGGTACACTTATGGAGTCCCACCATCTGTCTAGTGTACTCCTTTGTTACTTTATTCACTGGCCACGTCTCTCTGTAGAGATGGAACGTGTCGACTTCGTAAATCTGTTACTAATAATCTGGATAATAGCAAAACTCTTATTGGGTCTCAATCCCATCACAAGTCCACAAAAAAGTCCTCTCACTTCCACTACATCACTGGTAGTGGATGAGCTCATCTCCAAGTCAGTAACACCATAACCTGATTTACTACTTCGTGGTACCTCTTCTTCGTACATGGATGTACTAAAGAAGGTGTACTATGAGTGTACTGTAATATTCTCCACTCGACTGCGCATAAGCGGTTATACTGACGCAGTTACGGCGCCTCATACTCCTTTTGTTCCATTAAAGAATTGTGGTGCCTCGCCATGAGGCATCCTTCCATCAAGTTCCCTCAGGGTCAGGCAAGTCCTCTGTTTTTGTTGGACCTCATCCAACAAACCAAGTAAAATCCCTAAACATGAAACTAATGTCCTTATCAGCAGTTGTGGGTCCAACTCTAACCAAGCTAGATCATTTTGAAACCGAGACTATACAACATTTCCAACAATCGCCTTCTCTCAAGGCGTCTTCTTATTCAAGGCATTAGTGACCACATTCTCCTTGCCAGAATGGTACAAATCTCAAGGTCAGCGTCCTTGATCAACTCAAACCATCGACGCTGGTAGTTATTCAACCTTTATTGCATAAAAATATGCTTCAACCTCCTATGATCTATGAAACTCTAACACGAAATGTCACACAGGTATTGTCTTCAAATCTTGGAACTTGAACTACCACCACTAACTCGAAATCATGAGTCGGGCAGTTCTCCTCATACGTTCTCAACACCGTAGTCACGTGATTCCCAAAATCTTCTGATTATCACCGAATAGAAGCAGAGGTCAAATGCTTCCTCTACTCTTTAGAGCTTCGACATACTACTTCAACCACATAATTATGGTGGTCTTCCTCAAAAGACTCGTAAATGGATGCACAATCACATAGAATCCTTCCTTAAAGCGTTGGTAGCAATCGGCTGGGCTGAGAACTACACATTCCCTTAATGTTCATCAGTATCATCCATAAGACTTCATACTTACTCCTCGTCACATCAATCATGATCCTATTGGCGGAACAACATGACCTTGAAGGTTACTTTTGGCATCTCAATTCACATTTAGGGAGCATAGCACACTAGCTTCTATCCCTCGGATTCTGCAAAACCGTCCTCAAATAACCGGTACGTTCCTCTCCGTTGTGAGAGTACACCAAACGTCATAAATAAGGTCTACCACCAACAGATCAAGGAAGTAGATGAAGACACTGTTCATCAACTCCTATAACGACTATTAGGACGTACCTCAACTCAGATGATAGTACTACAACTCGTAGTGTCCATAACGGGTATGGAATGCTGTCCTATGCCCACACTGCTCTCTCATCCTTAGCTGATGATATCCTAAGCATACGGAAATCTTAAAAACACAATTGCTTCTCTTAGTTGATCCAACAAGTCGTCTATACGTAGCAATGAACGTGTTATGGCAAACGGAGCCCGTCTCAAACCACTCTTCAAATTGCTTCTTCAATTTCTAACAACTCAACAAGCCATATGCCTCATAGGCCTTCTCCCAACTAGTCTCGTACCATACTTTAACGCAATATCAAAGTCCTCATTCTGCTGAGGCGATAGATTAGACGGTTTAGTAACACGTTTATAAGATCATATACCACTGGAATACTCTTCAGTGTGGAACTATCTCTTTCCTTCATAGCACAACATAAAAAAACATCACCCTCTGGTGTTATCAACCTCGCTGCTCAGACGGCACTAAAGACAACTCACCTCCTCAAAGGTCATAACCTCGGAAAACCTCTACTTAGTCGATCTCAATAGAGACTATAATAGTCCTCCTACTGCTATCTAAACCAACATGATATCTATTCGACCACCACACACTTAAAGACCTTCTCATGCACCTAAGGCATGACAAAGAAGTCTTCAAGCCATACTCAAGTCCCTGAACCAAGGGAACAACCACATATCTCGCGGGTACCTAAGACCTATAACTCGTAATCCTATAAAGGAAGATCTATCTTCTACTGTATCCATAGTTAACTATTAACACATGCATCAAAAAACAAGAGGTGCATAGCACTCACAACAAACAAAACTCCACTAGGTAAACCATAAACAAGAATGGTACCTGTAACAACTAACACCTGAAGCTCTACTACATATCATTACTCAATCTCAGACCTATGCTCCTCAGGTATCACTGAGGTCATCTCCATAGCCTCGACTTCCACTCTTTCTGCATCGGAAAGAGGAAGGTCTTGATGAGAAGAAACACTACCTTGCTGACAGAAAGGGGCCAAATGGCCTAGTTCACCACAGGTGAAGCAAGCTATCGGTGTCATCGGCACTCAGAGCGCACATGATCTGGATAACCACAGATACGTCTCATCCCTGCCACTAGTACGGGTGGCTCCTCTGCATTGCCCAGCTCAAAAGACTCTTCCTCGAGCTCTTCTAGTATCCGTGGGACTCCTACCATGACCCTTACCTCTACTCAGCCTAGGAACGGATTTTTGACTAGGCGAATGATCTGGGACTCTCTGATGCCCCCGCGTCTACTGCTGAGGTGTCTTCTGACTACCTCCCGTCACACTAGTAGAAATAAAACCTTGTCGTGATGCCACTCCAGTTTGCTTACAAAAAACAACTCTGTGATCCTGTCTACCACAGGTAAAGCAAGTCAGTGGCGATCTTGGACACTGGGGTAGTACATGTCCAGGCTTCCCACAACTGTAAAAAGTCCTCGTTTCACCAGAAGTCCGTGTGAACGAGAAGTACTCAAACGTCCACAAGTCGAGCTCGGTTTGCAACCCGGATATCCAACCTCATCTTTCACTAATTCAACCCGTTGTTTCTTCTCTAATCCAGAAGCTTCAGTCGATCTCACAGATGTTGGTAAATCCGGTGTAGATCTACCCGCTATCACCACCTCATATACTTGCTGCATATACTCTTGAAACTCGAATCTACTCATGGAGACACGATCAGCCTCTTCAAACTCGTTCTCTGCCATAGGCAACACATCAGCGGATACTGGTCCCTGACTTCACCCTACTGGAGGAAGAGGGGGTGTACCCCTATCTCGTCCCACTACAGATACTGCTCTAGTCTGAGCCATCTGTAGAATATACGCTCTTAACTTATAAGGCTATATATATATGCCATATGTATCGATATATATATATATATAATACTCATTATTACATGCATACACATCAGGACATTAAAGATATCTATATATATATATATATATTTCTACATTGTCGAGATCCTCAGATGGGTGACGACTTCTGTACATACTATCCCAAAACATCTGTACTCGCTTTAAAACCAAAATCCTATAAAAAGTTAGACCCCATGTGGGTTCTGTTTATTTATCCACTCTAACTTTATTGCAGATAGAAAGGGCCATTGTTGTCAACCTAAGACTCTGATACCAACTCTGTAACACCCCAAATCCACGGGACTTGGAGTGTCACATTGGGCTAGGATTTCACAATGGATCCTGACCCTAGCCTGACAACAAGTTCACTGGATCTTACGACAAGGCACAGGTAGATTAAAACCAAATACATAAAAGCTGTATATGATACATCAAAAGAGTTTACAAACTCAGAGTCGAGTATAAAACATCAAACCACAACATCTGATACAAAAGATCCCATATCCCGCGCATCCTAATGTACAGAAGTCCTCGGCTGGCCACACCATTTGTCTCACCCTGCAGTCTTCCTAACTTGCAGATCATCTACAATACGGTATGAAACCGTTAGCTACAGCAATGAAAAGCATGAAGGTAATAGCATAACCAGACATCAACATGTCATACATACAATGCCACACACATTCATTTATTATCTTTCATTACGTTATTCCATTACTAATTCAACTTCTTTTGTAACACGAGGAACCTAAAGAACCTCGTCCCTTTCCCCGTTAACACAGGGGTTTGCATTGGGGGTGATCGTCACTCGTCTCCCCCTGTGTTACTGGCTTCCAGGCACCTCCTCCTAACCAGCATGCGGAGACCGGTGGTTACCGCCCGTTATAATACACTTGGGCCAAATAAATGTAATAAATGGTCATCCTAGTCCGGTTTAGGTTATAAATACACAATCATATGAACACACACAACCATCACAATCATACAATCCACAACTGCACGCTAAGTAAGTCCTATGGACTTACCTGATATACTCGTAACCTATACCACGTCACAGCTTCCCCTTGGGGAAGTAATCAACACCTGCAATAGCAAGGCACACACAATCACATACGGCAAAGGTTAGGAGACTCGTCTCACTAACCACAACCAACCTATATCTCAAATCTAAACCTCAGATCCTCAACACATTCATAAATGCCTAAGACATATCCTCAACATAACATCTCATCATACTCGTACACATACTAAACCTTAAAGCCATAACCGATATCCATAACATCATCATGATCCTCAACTCATTCTGACACCTAGCATGCATCTAATCAGTATTCCTCAATCTCAAATTTAATCCTAATTTAATTAATTAACCTTTAATTAATTAATTAAATTTCACCATAATAACGTTTTGCCCGCAGGCCATTTCTAAACCCAACCGTCATCAGATTTCATCAAACAAACAACCCATAAACACCAGAATAATATAATGATCATAATGGAATTTCTAATTATCCATTTTGAAAAGCCTAAGGCAATTTAGGCCAAATCGCAGTACTGAAAACGAATAAATTCATAACTTATTCATTACTAACCCGTTTGACGATCTGAAAGAAGATTCGGAATCACAACGACGCAGGCTACGCATGTACAACATCAAATTCACCGGAATCTGAACGACGGAACTGTCCTGGTGACATATATGCTCGACCAGCTCTTCATCTGCTCGGAAATGCAGAAACTTGGTACCGATATGAAGAGAATGAAGAGAGGAATCTAGAAACTCAAACGGAACTGAAATCGGATTAGAAACGGAGAGTAGATCTGAGTTTGAAGTTTGAGAGAAATTAGAGCTTTTACGAGGAAACGTGAAAGGAAATGAATTAATAAACGATTTTCCGCAATCTATAGTGAAGTCGATAATTATCCTTTAACGAAGTCGATAATTATTCTTTAACCGATCCAATGGCGGGTTGAACCCCCTTCTCCAATCTTCTCGAAATTGGAACAATAAATCTTGAATATTGTAGGGATAATTATTCCACAATTGCCTCGGAAAACGTGTATTCCTAAGCCGTCTTTCTTAGCCGTTAAGAAACGAAATAGCGACTCTTTTGGCCGTTTTGCCTTTCCATGTTATTTCATATCTAGGACTTGTCCGATGTCCTGATCATTTCTCTCAACTGCATTTTTATTAATTGGAGCTCCCAAATGCTCCAAATAATACCGGAGGGTAAAAATAATTACCCGGGGGAAAAAGTGAAAATTTCACCATAAGCCCAAAATTACGCCAGGAACATAACGGTGAGACTTATACTCAACACTTACGCAATCTTCGCGAGTTATATGTCCATTACTATCACTGATTAAGTTAATCAACATTAATTAGAATTCGGAAATCCTAGCTATTACACTTGACCTGTTGACAAGTCGCACACCGAACCACATATCTTGCCACATTTGGCTTCATTTCTCCCCACTAGAAAGAGCGTCGATATCCTAGTACATCTTACTCGCACCAGGATGCACTGAGTAAGGTGTAGAGTGAGGCTCCTGTAGGATCCTCTGTCTCAACTCCAGATCTAAAGGCACACATACATGCTTTTGACGTCTAAAGATCCCATCAGCACTGACTACAAACTGTGGTACCTCTCCTCGAGACATCCGATCTCGAATTTGTGACAAAGCTGGGCAACTCTCCTACTTCTGTTGGATCTCAACCAACAAATCAGGTAGAATCTCTAAGGTGGATAGGTGGTTGTCGGAATCTGGAAAGTGGATATCCAACTCTAGCCACGCAATGTCTCGCTGTAACTGTGGCTGAGTTGTCAGCCTAGCGATCACCATCTCCTAAGGGGTCTTCCTACTAAGGGCATCAACTACCACATTCGCCTTACCCCGGGTGGTATAAGATCTCAAGATCAAAGTCCTTGATCAACTCCAACCATCTGCGCTGGCGGTTATTCAACTCCCGCTGAGTGAATATGTACTTCAGACTCTTATGGTCTTTGAATATCTGACACATAGATCCGTACAGATAATGTTTCCAAATCTTCAAGTTGTGGACAACAACAGCCAACTCAAGATCACGGGTCGGATAATTCTCCTTGTACGTCTTCAGATGTCTCGATGCGTAAGCAATCACCTTACCCCTTTGCATCAGAACACATCCTAAGCCTAGCTTGGATGCGTCGTTGTAAACCACAAAGTCCTCAATGCCCTATGGTTGAACTAAGATAGGAGCAGAGGTCAACCTCTTCTTCAGCTCCTCAAATCTCTACATGCACGACTCAAATCTCGTAGACTTCCTCAGCAAGGAAGTCAAAGGTCAGGCAATAACTGAAAAGCCCTCCACAAAACGCCGGTAGTATCCCGCCAATCCTAAGAAGCTGCGTACCTCCTTGACGTTCTTAGGAGGCGGCCACGATACTACTGACTCGATCTTCGCCGGATCTACCTTTATCCCTTCAGCTTAAACGATGTGACCAAGGCATGCTACCCCGGACATCCAAAACTCACACTTAGTGAGCTTGGCGTAAAGCTCTCTGAAACTCCACCTTGATTATATATTTGTATAAGTGATGATGACGAAAGACTTAAACACAAATGGAGTGGCTTTATACACTAACAATTTATTCATTATATATCGAGTTGCTTGGTTTGGTTTGGTTTGGTGGTCTGTATTGAATGAGTGCAGGTTTTGAAACACACTTCAAAGGACCTTAGAAGACCTTGAAATCGGATGCAAGGAAAGACAAGGAGTTTAGAGTGATTAAAAGACAGAGGCCTTGAAATCCATTTCAAGGTAACAGAAGTCAAGACACGTCAAGGCTGCATGCTGAACGAATTCAAATCACTTATGTAACAAAGTGCCAACGAAGATCTTCAAAGAAAGATATGCTCAACAAAAAGATATGTTGAAAGAAGATCTCAACCGACCAAGAAAGATTTGATTCTTAAAAGGATCTTGCAACGATCCTCAACCGAAAGCACGAAGATCCTCTGCTACGGAATTTGATATCGTCACAACAAATACGAGAAGATTGTGGGCCTGGAGAGATTAACGTGTTTCAAGGAGATGAAGATCCACAACGTCTATCTCATCTCAACGAAGAAGCGATCTTCATGGAGAAGAAGAATTATATTCAAACAGTCATCTTCCCAACGGCTAAAAGACCTCTCCATAGAAGACTATAAATGAAGATGTCGATTGAAGAACAAGATACAAGCTTACGCGGAATCATCTAAAGTCTTCAAGCGATCCAAAACATCTTCATTAGATCAAATAGTTTTTTTCTCTCTTTTACTAAAATCGTTATCCCCTAGAAAGTGATAAAACTCAAGAACTCCATTGGTATATCTAAAAAGTGTTATACTAGAGTGTGTGTTACTCTATGAAGTAACTAGGCTATTATAGCAAGGTGAAGAGTTGGAGCTAGATCGTAGCGTTGGCCACAGTGAGAGAAGCAGGGGATTTCTTCTAGTTTGTATCTAGGACTTTTTGAAGCTGATAATAGATAGTTAGATCCTAATACTATACCCTAGGATGGAGAGTAGGCTATTTGAGCCGAACTTCGTAAACATATCCTCGTGTCGATCTTTTACATTCCGCACTTTATCTTGCTTTACTGTGACTAACTTTGTTTTGCAGGTTTACTAAGTCAAGGCCCTTGAAAGTTGTTTCAAAGCCCTTGAAATCAAAGTGTGTCACAAAGAGCTCAAATCGACATCAAGACCTTTGAAATTGGTTTCAAAGCCTTGAGATTGGCTTTTACGAAAAGTTTCCATACTTTATTCAACCCCCCTTCTAGAGTATCTTTTATCCTTTTTATTCACCTAACGGTTCTTCACTTGGTATCAAAGCTAGACTCACGTATATTGATTTAACCATCATTGAGACTAATCATGAATCTTGTAGGTGATTGAGGATTTGCTCAAGGAAGATCCTCATATCGACCACCACTCTTCTGTGGCAACAACTTTTCCCATTAGAGAGCACTCATGCGTATGTTCATTATTGATCAGGACATGGAATTATGGAGCATCATTCAGAATGGCCCCAAAGTCCCAACTACGACAGTTGAAGGTGTCCAAGTCCCAAAGAAGGAAGCTGACTTCACCGAAGCTGACTTGGACAGTGTGTCAAAGAACTACAAAGCTATGAACTTACTCTACTGCAGATTAGATGCCAACGAATTCAACCGCATCTCATCATGCAAGAGTGCAAATGAAATAAGGGACAAACTTGTTGTCACATACGAAAGAACAAGTCAAGTCAAGGAAACAAAGATTAGCATCTTCCTCAAACAATACGAGCTATTCAAAATGGATCCAAATGAACTAGTCAAAGAAATGTTCACAAGATTCACTGAGATATTGAAAAACTAGACTCACTAGGAAAGGTCTTCACAAATGAAGAAAAAGTTAGGAAGGTTCTAAGGAGCTTACCTAAAGCCAAGTGAGGACCAAAGATGACTGCCATCGAAGAAGCTCAGAATCTCTCAACTCTCCCTCTCAATGATCTCCTTGGAAAACTCATCACACACGAAATGGTTCTTGGTGAAGAAGATGGAGAGCTCCCATCTAACACTTAGAATCTGGCATTAAGATCGAGAAAAGATAAGTTACCATCTGAAGAGGAAGACAGTGATGATGATGATGAAGAAGATGCAGTTTCCATGATCTCTAAAGGTCTCGCTAGAGTTCTCAAGATAAAGAAATAATCTGCAAACAATAGAGAATATCCATGAACATCAAAACCCCGAGGTAAGTTTTCTAACTCTAACAAGAAAACTAGAGTGTTGACTTGTTTTGAATGTGGTGAAACAGATCATCTTGTTAAGGACTGACCACAAAAGAAGAGGACCAGCTTCAAGAAAAATGATTGAAAGAAGAAAGCTATGGTAGCTTCATGGAGTGATTCAGAATCCTCAAATGAATCAGAAGACGAAAAAGAACAAGCAAACTTGTGTCTTATGGCCGATCATGAAGAAGATTCTAATCTCTACGTTGATAATGTGGTAAGTACTATCATGTCTCAACCTGAATCTTACCTAAAACAATTCCTTAAAGACATTATTATATGTGACAAGGAACATCAAATAAGGATAAATTCTCTAAAAGAAAAGCTTCTTGAACAAGAAAAACAACTAAGTGAGATGTCTCTGGAGATTGAAAATCTTAACACAGAAAAGGTAGACCTTGATGACAATATCAAGGCCTTGGAATCGGAAATTGCGATTCTCAAGGACAACCTCTCCTCTCTTCATCGAAACTATATTGATCTAGAGAAAGAGAAAGTTGATCTAACTTTGACGTGTCAAGACCAGAAGGCTGCACTTGTTAAATTTACTCGTTCAAAAGCTAATCTTGAAAGAATGATGGGTGAACAAAAATCCTCACTCAACAAAAATGGTATAGGTTATCATAAGAGCTTTCCTAGAAAACCAACTACCACTTTTGTCAAAGCCAAAGGAAGTATTCATATGCCTACTTGTTTCTACTATTAAAAAAGGGTCATGTTAAATCTGCATGTCCATATAGAAGAAATGACCCTTATATTATTAGAAACACCTATCCTCTATGTTAAAGGAAACAAGTCAAACAAGTCTGGGTTCCTAAAAGTACTAGACCACCAAACATGATTGAACCTGAATATGGACCAAAATATGTCATTTGGTCGACCCGGAAAGGTTGATGTTTCCTGTTTTGTAGGGTATCACCAAGGTAAAGAAGCATAAATGGATATTAGATAGTGGTTGCTCAAGACATATGAGTGGAAAAATCTCACTATTCTCAGATTTAAAGAAGCAATCATCTGGAATCATTACGCTTGGTGAAAAAGGAAAGTGTGACATTATTGGCATTGGTAAAATATGTTATAATTCATCGAACTTCATTGATGTTGTATATCTGGTTGACGGTTTAAAGTATAATCTGCTTAGCATCTCTCAAATATGTGATAAAGGCAACAAAGTATGTTTGATTCAAAAAAATGTGAAGTTCAAGACAAAACAACGGGTGACATTGTGCTTACTGCTCCTAGATGTAACAATGTTTATTTTATGAGTACTAACCAAGTTTCAGGAACTAAGCTAAAATGTCTCAAGGCCTTGACTGATGATCCAAGGCTTTGTCATAGAAGACTTGGTCACGTAAGTATGCATACAATGTAGAAGCTACTTTCAAAAGATTTGGTACGTGGCTTGCCAAACCTAAATTTCAAGGTAGATGAACCATGTAAAGCTTGTACACAAGGTAAACAAACAAGAGGTTCATTTAAACCTAAGAAAGTTGTAAGTTCTTCTCGACCCATTGAACTCTTACATATGGATCTTTGTGGACCTATGCGTGTCAAATCTCCCAAAGGCAAGTAGTACATTCTTGTTATTGTGGATGATTTCTCTCGTTGCACATGGATTTCTTTCCTTTGAGAAAAATCCGAAGCATTGTTTAAGTTTTCAAAATTGTGTAAGGAGTTGCAAACTGTTCACTCCGAAAGGTGTGTGTGCAAGTTTTAATATTTATACCGAGAATAATTGCAATAAAGCAAACCCACAGTGTACGGATCGTGAATAATAAAAGCAAGAATTCCAGGGTCGAACATAGGGATTTTGTGAAATCAAAATCAGTATAAGAAATCTAACAAGCAAAGATGCAACTTTTGGCAATTGAAAAGACAAAGCCTTGACTTTTGTGTAAAGATTTGGGAAAAAGGACTCTAAGGATCAAGGAATCCGATCGTGGTTTTCGATTCAAGACTTCTAAAGATTATATGGACAGAGCTAGGGTTTCTAAGGTATGTGTTCTAAAGCAGTATGATGTACGGTGAAGTCTCCACCACCCATATCCAAACCCAAAGGCTCTATCTAAAGGATGTTGAGTCTCGATAAGAAAGAGGATCTAAGGGAAGGATAATATTCTCAAAACCAAACACAAACCAAAGGGAATCAGATCTAACTCACAAGGTAAGGGTTATGGCACACTCAACCTTAATAGAGGGGTTTGAATCCTCTATTACCTAGAACTTGTAATCGTTGGCAACCAAGGATGGAAATCATCGGGTAAGTCTCTTCTCACACTCGGATATAGGTTAGAAAGATTCAACAAGGCTAGGGTTTAAGCAATCTTTAACCAAGGACTAAGGATAAAGCAAGATGGGTACGACAGAAGGGAAAATCGGGTTGTTCATCCCTAGAAATCGTCCGATTTACTCAACAAACACCCCGATTTTTGCTTTCTACGATGGTTAATCTCAACTCTCAGAATCCAATCTGTTTATGAAGATCATTCTATCATCATCTAAACCACAATCTTCAACCAATCACCCCAGAATCATAAGGGTTTTAGCCAAGAATACACATTATCAAAATCAAATTTGAGATTAAATCAAAGAGACGAAGAATGATGAGAAAACTTGAATCTTTGAATTAAAACCAAACCAAAAGCGTAAGAATAGTGTTTTGATATATCAAAACTCAATAAAAACTCAACAACTAACTCGAATTCTCAATCACAAAGACATAATATAGAATTAAACTCACAAAATCTTCGAGAACGATATTCTCGAACTAGAACTCAAAACCTTCCTTCGATCTTCCTCCTTGAATGCTTCCTTCCTTGCTCTCGATCCTATGACTCAATAGTCTTGGATGGAATTGGATGATTCTAAAGGCATGGCACGTCCTCCTTTTATAGGGTATGAGGGGTAAGCTTTCGGTTACAATCCTACAACCAATCGGATTTCATAAGATAAAAATCGAGTCATCTACAAAGAAAATCGGACGATTTTTATCTATAGTCATCCGATTTTTCTCCCAGATCGTGTGATATCTTTTAGTTGAAACTTATATCTTCTCATGAGATCTTTCCCATATCTTTTTGCTTCCCTCCAGATCTTCTATGATATTTTGCTCATATCTTCGCGCCACCTCGCCACCTTTTGTGCCACCTCGCCACTTTTCCTATATTTTCACAAATAAAATAGTGTAGACTTCTATTCTTGATAATTAATTGAAAATGAACTAAAAGTCATATAATTTCCATTAATTAAATGTGAAACTAAGGTGATAAACTCATAATATGCATGAATATGACGGTATATAATTCATGTCATCACAAACTTTGAAAAGCCTACCAATTGTTTCTATGAGAAGTGATCATGGAAGAGAATTTGATCAACTAAATTTTGATTTGTTTTGTGCAAAATACGGTATTTCACATAGCTTTTAAGCTCCTACACTCCTCAACAGAATGGGGTTGTGAAACGTAAGAACCGCACTCTTGAGGATATGTCTATGACTATGCTTTTAGAAAACAGTTTGCCAAAAAGTTTTTGGGCTGAAGCAGTAAACACTGCTAATTACATTTTAAATAGATGTTTAATTCGCCCTATCTTGAAAAAGACTCCTTATGAACTATTTAAAGGAAGAAAACCTAATATTTCATATTTCAAACCCTTTGCATGTACTTGTTTTGTTCATAACAATGACAAAGATAATCTTGGGAAATTTGATGCACGTAGTGATGAAGCTATATTCATTGGATACACTTCAAATAACAAAGCGTATCGTGTTTATAACAAACGTACCAAAATTGTTGAGGAAAGTATTCATGTCATTTTTTATGAAAGCAATGATGGTACTTTGAGTGAAAGTTTTGCAAATCTTAATCAGAATTAACGAGAAGATCACAATTAGAATGAAGATGAAGATCCTAAAGATCAAGAAAAGAATATGCAAGAAAAGATTCAAGATACCGAAGAAAACCCTCAAGACCTTTAAACACATCTTCAAGACCTTGAAACAAAAAACTGCGATGTCAGAACTCCGTTTCAAGGGCTTGAAACCCAACTTCAAGGCCTTGAGATATGATCCAAGGGCAATACATCAACGGTACCTGAATCTAGTCAAGCATATGAGGCTCAACCTTCAGGATATGCTCCATCTTACAAACAAAGAAAATTTCAACACTCTTCATACCTTCCACAAGAGAATGTGATCTCAAATCCAAACACAGGAGTTCAAACTTGATCTAAAGTAAATAATCTATGAGCATTCTTTGTGTTTGTGTCCCTTATTGAGCCAAAGAATTATGTTCAAGCTCTTCAAGAACCTGACAGGACCATTTCCATGCAAAACGAACTAAATGAGTTTGAGAGAAACAAGGTTTGGACTCTTACTACAAGACTAAAGCATCAATCCGTCATTGGCGCAAAAGGGGTTTTTCGAAATAAGTGGATGAAAGTGGCAAAGTCATATGAAATAAAGCATGACTTGTAGCACAAGGCTATAAACAAGTAAAAGGTATTGATTATGAGGAGACTTTTGCTCCGGTTGCCAAGTTAGAAGTCATACGTATGCTACTCGCATATGCATCTTTCATGAGTATAAAACTATTTCAAATGAATGTAAAATGTGCTTTCTTAAATGGCTTCTTATAAGAAGAAGTCTACGTTGCCCAACCCCCTGGTTTTGAAAATGATGAATTTCCTGATCATGTTTTTAAAGTAGACAAAGCTCTTTATGGTCTTAAGCAAGCTCCTCGAGCTTGGTATGAAAGATTGTCCAAGTATCTTCTTGAAAACAAATTCAAAAGAGGTTTGATTGATAAAACTTTATTTATCAAAACCAGAGGCAAAAATATATTAGTAGTACAAATCTATGTTGATGATATATTATTCGGTGCTACTAATGATTCCCTTTGCAAGGAATTTTTAGATATCATGTGCAGTGAATTTGAAATAAGCTTAATTGGTGAGTTAAATTTCTTTCTTGGACTTCAAGTTACACAAGCAAAGAAGGAATTTTTCTCAATCAAAGCAAGTATACTAAGGACTTGCTTAAGAAGTATAAGATGGATCAATCTAAGGTCGCAAAGACTCCTATGAGTTCGACACTTTCGCTTGACCATGACAAAGATGGCAAAAGTGTAGTACAAAAGGAGTATCGAAGTATGATCGGTTCATTATTGTATTTAACTGCTATTCGACCTGAAATTATGTTTAGCGTGTGCATGTGTGCAAGATTTCAAGCTGATCCTAAAGAGTCACACTTGATAGATGTGAAAAGAATTTTTCGGTATCTCAATGGCACTAAGAATTTAGGGTTATGGTACCCACGTCAAAACTCATTTCACCTTGCTGGCTATTCAGATGCAGACTTTGCAGATTATAAGGTCGATAGGAAAAGCACTTCTAGATGTTGTCAATTCTTAGGGTCATCCCTAATTAGTTGGCACTCCAAGAAGCAAAATTCTGTCGCCCTATCCACAACCGAAGCTGAATATATAGCAGTGGGAGCCTGTTGTGCACAAATTCTATGGATTGCTCAACAACTTCGTGATCTTGGCTTTGATTTGAAAGGTATTCCTATAAAATATGATAATACTAGTGCTATTTCTATAACTAAAAATCTTGTGCAACATTCAAGGAATAAGGATATCGATGTAAGACATCACTTCATGCGTGATCATGTTGAGAAGGTGATGTTTCGATCTCATTTATATCAATTAACTTGCAGCTTGCAGATATCTTTACCAATCCCCTACCTGAAGATCAATTTAATTTTATTAGATTAGAGCTTGATATGTTGAACAAGGAAGCATTAACGTAAGGGAAGTAAATTATTTTATTTTCTCATTCGTATGCAACCCAATTATCTTTTTCAAGGGCCTTGAAAGGAAGGGCCTTGAAACGAGATTCAAGGGTAAATTGATTTACACGGATCATTTAGGAATTCATATCTTTTAGATATTCTAATTCCTAAATTTTTTTTGTAAGAAAGAGTTTTTAAAGGAATTTCAAAATGCTTTATTTTCAGATTCAAAAAATATTAAAAAGTAGTTACAAAATTTATGGAAAGAATTCTAATAAAAAATGATTCTCCCAAGATTTTGAGTCTCTCAAGATCTTAGTGAACTTACGTTGATGTGACTTCTTCCCTTAAATACCACTTCTCTTCCTTCTTCATCTCTTCCGCTTCTCCTTCTCTTTCGTGCTTTACTCTTTCAATTTTCACAAATTTGCTTCCTCTCTCTCTTTTAAAACTGTCCATGGCTTCCAAGAGATCTTCTGTTGATGATGCCGCATAATCTGCCCCCAAACTCTAGAGAGTTGTTCAAATCTCTTTTGACTCAGACTCTGACTCAGACTCCGGCTCAGATTCAAGCTCTAGTTCCCCATTTCATTTGGATGATGAGCTTTGGCTGAATGGGTTCAACGATCGGAATGAATGCATGTGTGAATTAGTCGATCGAGAGTTATTCACATGCCTCTCTTTACCAGGGCTTGAAGTGCTTCAAGCCAGTTCTATCTGGATTATTCTCAATCAAAGGGAGACATCCTTTCCAAGATTAACAAAGCTATTCTACGTCAACTTATCAGCCCGACGAGAAAGGGGGAACTTGTCCTAGAATCTGTCATCAAAGGTAAGAAAATTACCCTTACCTCTGAGATTATTGCTGAAATTTTTGGGACTCCTTGATACAACTTTTTCGACCACCCTACCCCATCTAGAACTGTTAAGATGGCTAAGGAATAGTTTCTTCTACCCAATGCACTACCGCAACCTACTACCACCTGTTTAACCCTTGGAGCCAGAATAGTTTGTACTCTGCTTGTTAGATGTGTGGTACCAAGAGTTAATAATAGGGATGTGTTGACAAATCATTGCTTGCTTGCCTGTATCATGTGCTGAATGGGTTAGATGTAAATCTCCCACAAATTATCCTGTCTGACATGATTCACACCATTAACTCTCCCATTGATTACTCTTTACCATATGGAAATCTGCTCTTAAAAATATTTCAATACTTTTCTATTGATTATTCTGATGAGGAGCAACATTATGTTTGTGGAGAACTGGATGAGGAATTTTTTGACAGTATGGGGATTAAGAGAACTGCACAGGAGAATGGGTTCTGAAGGAGCAACCAACATGGAACTATACCACTGTACAACGACTGGAGGATGTAGAAAGAGGATTGGACTCTCTGAGAAGTGATCTTATTTTCTTCCGATCAACAGTTGCTGACCGTCTGGACGAAACACAGGACCTACTGGGCATTGTAAATCAGAAAATCAACCAGATGTTTCATGTAAATGCTCTTTCTCTTGCAGCAGCCAACAACATCAAGCCCTTAACGGAAGAAGATGGTCAAGCTACCACTAAGGATGCTGAACAAGTCATGACTCAGTGCTATAAGATCGTCAAGGATCGTCCTATTGGCCAAACATTGTCTGAGGATCCAGATGTCTTGCATATTGAAGAATTTGGAGTTGTCAAGAAATATGACAAGGATTCTGATCAGAGACGAACATATATTTCCCACAAAGAACATGACATCTTGCACGCTCAACATCGTTGGAGGAAGATGTGCATAAAGGAGCATTTCGGGAAAGGGAGCTCTTCTAGGTGGTATCAAGAATGAAGTTCTCTAGATGACCATGACTGTCAAGGCCCTTGATTCTGATATCAAAGGCTTGTTTTTGGAAAACTTGATTTGTTTTTGTGGGTTTTGTGAAATACTTTTCCGGGATGTAAACCTTTAAACTTCTTTGCTTTAACTATTTTTCTCCCTTGTTGAAAGAAAAAGGGGGAGAAATAAATGATCCGACATTTCGATATTTTTTCATTTCCGATATTTTCTGCATTCTGCATTTTAAGTTAGTTTGATATTCATATATGCATCGCTAACTTTAAAATGCAGGGACGAGACATTTGTGTTGTCTTCCATCAAGGGAGAGATTGAAACTCCACCTTGGTTATATATTTGTATAGGTGATGATGATGGAAGACTTAAACACAAATGGAGTGGTTTTATACACTAACAATTTATTCATTATATATCGAGTTGCTTGGTTTGATTTGGTGGTTTGTATTGAATGAGTGCAGATTTTGAAACACACTTAAAAGGACCTTGAAAGACCTTGAAATCGGATACAAGGAAAGACAAGGAGTTTAGAGTGATTAAAAGATAGAGGCCTTGAAAGCCATTTCAAGGGAACAAAAGTCAAGACACGTCAAGGCTGCACGCTGAAGGAATTCAAATAACTTATCTAACAAAGTGCCAACAAAGATCTTCCAAGAAAGATATGCTCAACAAGAAGATATGTTGAAAGAAGATCTCAACAAACCAATAAAGATTTGATTTTCTTAAAAGGAACTTGCAACGATCCTCAACTGAAAGCACGAAGATCCTCTGCTACGGAATTTGATATCGTCACAACAAATACGAGAAGATTATGGGCCACAGAGATTAACGTGTTTCAAGGAGATGAAGATCCACAACGTCTATCTCATCTCAACCAAGAAGCGATCTTCATGGAGAAGAAGAATTATATTCAAACGGTCATCTTTCCAACGGCTAGAAGACCTCTCCATAGAAGAATATAAATGAAGATGTCGATTGAAGAACAAAATACAAGCTTACACGGAAACATCTAAAGTCTTCAAGCGATCCAAAACATCTTCATTCGATCAAATAGTTTTTCTTTCTCTCTTTCACTAAAATCATTATCCGCAAGAGAGAGATAAAACTCGAGACATCCATTGGTATATCTAAAAAGTGTTATACTAGAGTGTGTGTTACTCTACGAAGTAACTAGGCTATTATAGCAAGGTGAAGAGTTGGAGCTAGATCGTAGCGTTGGCTACAGTGAGAGAAGAAGGGGATTTCTTCTAATTTGTATCTAGGACTATTTGAAGTTGATAATAAATAGTTAGATCGTATGGCTATACCCTGGGATGGAGAGTAGGCTATTTGAGCCGAACTTCGTAAACATATCCTCGTGTCGATCTTTTACATTCCGCACTTTATCTTACTTTACTATGACTAACTTTGTTTTGCTGGTTTACTAAGTCAAGGCCCTTGAAAGTTGTTTCAAAGCCCTTGAAATCAAAGTGTGTCATAAAGAGCTCAAATCGACATCAAGACCTTTGAAATTGATTTGCGAAAAGTTCTCATACTCTATTCAACCCCCCTTCTAGAGTATCTTTTATCCTTTATATTCACCTACCGGTTCTTCACTCTCTATCCTGCAGGACTTGGAGTACGATCCTTAAGTGTCCTGCATGCTCCTCTCTACTACGAGAGTATACCAGAATGTCATATATGAAGACAACTATAAACTAGCCTAGGAAGTCGATGAAGATGTTGTTCATCAACTCCATGAAAACTGCAGCCGCATTCGTGAGCCTGAATGGCATCACTACAAACTCGTAGTGGCCATAACTGGTCCGAAATGACGTCTTGGCTATGTTAGGCTCCCTCACCATCAACTGGTGATATCCGAATCTCAGATCGATCCGTAAAAACATTGAAGCTCTATGCAGCTGGTCCAAAAGATCGTCAATACGGGGCAATGGGTACTTATTTTTTGATCGTCACCTTGTTAAGCTTTCGGTAATCAATACATAATCTCATTGACTGTTTTTCTTCCTAACGAAGAGTATCGGTGCACCCCAAGGAGAAACACTAGGGTGGATGAAGCCTTTCTTTGCTAACTCCTCGAGCTGCTTCTTAAGCTCAAGCATCTCGATAGGCACCATACGGTAAGGAGAATTAGAGACTGGTCTCGTACCGGGCTCTAGATCAATGTCAAAGTCTACACTCCTTTGTGGAGGTAAACTTGATGGCTCTCCGAAAACGTCGGAAAACTCACAAGCTATTGGAATCTCCTCCAAAGCTAGACTCGTACTATCCTTCATGGCATAACACGAAAAAGCCTCGCAACCCTGACCCCGATAAGTCTCGCAGCTCGAACTACACTGATGACTGTACCGTTCTTCCCGAGATTCTATCCTCGGAAAATCTTCACATGGCCAGACTTTGTAGCTACCGTCCCTGTCCTCTTGCCGATGTCCAGAACTGCTCGATGTCGATCCATCCAATCCATGCGAAGGATAACTTCTTCATGTACTAAGTACATGACAAAGAAGTCAGTTGGCCAATCGCGACCTCCTAATCTAATAGGGCAATCGCAAACCTCTCGTGTACCTCTCATCTTACCCCCATTGGGTAATCCTATAAAGAAGGGTTTCGCCTCTACGGTAACTAAGGCCAATCTATCTACACATGAATTAGATATAAAAGAATGCGTAGCACCGGTATCGAAAAGAACTCTGAAAGGAAAACCATTAATGTGAGTGGTACATGTGGTTGTTAGAGCGGTTGGTTCCACTGCACTCCTCAGCTCGAAAACTCTAGCTGAGGCACCTCTGATGTCAAAAGTACCACCTCCTCGTCCTCTACCCTGACCCGTAGTGGAACCCTGAGGAGCGGTAGAACTAGGAACTCTCTGCTGCTGCTGATGATACTGAGGTCTCTACCCTCATCTTGAAACTTGATGACGATCTCAACAATAGGCAAATACTCGAATTCAGCCTCGAGGAAATCCTTAAGACGATCTCTCCTCATCGTTGTAGGGAAATAGCGATCCCTGATCACTGTCTTCATTTGCTCATAACTAGTGATCTTACTACGAGCAGTCCTACACCAAGAATGAGCCTAATCCTTCAACAGCGTCTGTGCTATGTCAACACAACGTCCCTCTAGGCAACCGATCACCTTTATAGCAGAATCCAACTGTCATAGCCACAACTCCACCTCTAATCCAGTGTTTACCATGAAAGAAGGAACCTTTAGGTGATTGAAATTCTTCAACCAACAGTCAAGTCTCGGCTCTTTTGCCTTATTCGGTGCTCTAACAACCTCAACAACTCTAGCAGGTGGGGCAACGACCTGTGTAACTCGCTACGAGACCTCAATTGATCTCGCGAGAACCGGTGGTGTTTGTGCTGGTCCTCCAATCCTAATAGCCTCCTAGACTCTTTGCACATAGTCATGATATGTAGAAATTCCAATGGATACTCAACCAGACTCGGTCGACTGTGCTCGCTGTGCTCCGGACCTAGCAGCGGTCTTGTTCCTAGCCTCGGGAATAACGCTCTCAACAACTTCTTCAACGAACGCCTCAACGATAGGAAGATCAACAACTAGGTCTTGGCCCGACCTCTAGCTAGTGGAGGTGTCCCTGCACATCCTCGTCCACGGACGGCAGGTGGAAGTGGTGGTCGACCCCTTCCTCGCCCCATAGCAGATGTAGCTCTAGTATGTGCCAAATGCTATAAGGATAAATATATAAGAATATATATAAGGCCACGTTACAACTAAATCAGGAATCTAGGAAAAGCATATAAAAGCCAACATCAAAGAAACGCTAACTGTTGAGATCCGCGGAGGAAGTGGTGGTTGCCCGTACATCTATCCCAGACCGACAAGTTTAAAACAAAACCCCCTTCTGAAAACGTAGACCCCTTGCGGGTTCTATTTATTTATCTATTTGACCTTTAGAAGATTTCGAGTGCCATTGTTGCCAACCTAGAGCTTTGATACCATATTGTACCACCCCAAGTTTTGGGAACTCGAAGCGTTACGGGATACGACCTCACAATGGGTCCCGACCCTCAAAGTAGCAATGACACAACGGATATTATAATAAGGCACAAACAAATGAAAATTAAAACTCAATATAAAACCAAAGGTTTAAACAAAGGGAAGCGTAAAAGACTCGCAACCGAGTTCAAAAACAAAAGGGAAACAACAAATCATAATATAAACCCGATACCGACCTATAATGTACGAGAACCCTGGCTGACCACACCATTTGGATCATTCAGCAGCACCTATATCCTATAAGGTATTTATAACATGGGTATAAACTGTTAGCTAACATTATAGATATCAAAAAGACAGTAAAGACAAAAACACACATATGGTAAAGTAAACACATAATATGCTCACACTCAGTCGGTTATTATCTTTCATTAAGTTCAATCCCATTACTAATTCAACTTATGGTTGTTACAAGAGAATTGTTGCGATCTCGCCTCTGTCCCCTTTCACCAACACGAATCGAACGTATGCATCCTTCCGTCACCTGCTGGACTAGTCGCAAGAGCACCTCCCAGTTTCCACATTCTGAACTGGACAAGCGGTAACCACCCGATTTTAATACACTTGGGCCAATTACGGTTATAAAGGTCAATCCTAGTTCCGGTTATCATTTATACAACAATAAACAACACAAACAAGCCAATACACTCAAACCAATATACGAAATGAAGCTAAGTAAGTCCAAGGGACTTACCTCACTCGAAGGTAACTTAAAGCTCAACAAACAACTCAGATAACCTCACGAAAGAAGAACGGAAAGCCTGTTCACACAAGGCATCACGAATAAAGAACCAAAACGATTGCTAGAAGTCTATAACTTCTAGTCTCTATGATCTCTAAGAGATCTACACAAGCTAGGGTCACAAACCCTAGTTTTACAGATTACCAAGGGTCAACAACGTTCAGAAGAGCCAAGGAAAGGAATGAGGAAAGCAAGGAAGCAAGCAGCTCACAGACGGGAGCTACTGTAGAGGAAACCGCAAGGGAGGCTGGAAGAAGGCGCAGGGGCGGGAGAACAGGTAACCGCTGAGGCGGGGGCGGGTTTCAGTGCAGAAGCGTTGTCGACTCCTTTGATAGCAAGGAACACAGCAAGGCTAAGGTTTGCTTCTCACAACACTTCACACACGTCACAACTCAACGAAGGGAGCTTGTGAACGCCAAAGGATCAACCACAGAACGTTCCACAAGAATCAAGAATCAAACTTGATTCTTTGAGAAGAAGAAAAGAGAAAACGAAGAGAGAAAACGAAATAGAAGGAGACTGCATGCAAAAACACAAGAACGTGAGGAAGAAACAAAGGAAGATGAACTTACACGTTCAACAATATCACATGAAGCAAGGGCAAACGGCTGCAGCTCTCAGGGTTGAAGAAAATGTAAGCAAGAAACGGAAAAAGAAGAGAAGGCGGGATTTTATAGAAAGGGGTGGAATGATAGAAGGAAGGATGTTCTAGGGTTAGGAATAAGATAAGAAAGCCGACCCATAAGATAGAAGGTCGAATCTTCTATCTATGGAAGGAAGATAAAACGAACAAAAACATATCGAGCACGATCTGTGGCGAATCCGCAAGGGCGGCTCACTGTCACCGCGGGGGCGATGACACCCAAGGCTTGCCGTTGGGGCGGCCTTCTTCACCGCGGGGGCGGTGTGTAACGACCCGGATTGGAAAACCTGGAGTGTCACTAGGATATGAACCACACATTGGGTTCACTAGATTTAGCCTGACAACAACTTCACTATCGGACCTTCCAACAAGAGCACGACAAAATAATAAAACATAACCAACCTTTAACTTTGAAATAATAGTTATAACATGCACTTTTAAACCATGTACAAAAAAAATGAGAAAGACCGGTACTTCCTTACAACCTTAAACACAAGACCAAGAGTACAACCACCTTCCCAAATCCTAAGGCACACGCGGGTCCGGATGATCACCAACTCCGAGAAGTTTCTTCAAAACATACCTAAACTTAAAGTTATCCTAAAAATTAACAACATATAAAACTATTAGCTAGCGCCCCAAATTCAGAGCCGAAGCTCAAGAATCAGATCAAACTCGTACGCATCATGGTTCATCAAAACAACGAGGAAAGTAAAAGATCATGGTTCATCAAAACAAACTATATAAGTTCCTATTATTAACATACTATGCAGATCTACCAAAAATGCCAATAAACAATCTAAGTACAACAAACGATAAACAATAATATATTCACTAACTCACTGGACCTGTAAACTCATTAGTTATAGAGAAGTAGCGGAAATCACATTTCATAATACATACTCTAATGTACAAAAGTCATGATAATGCTCAAAATGATAATGATTATGCTGATGTGCATGTAATGCAATGCAATGAATGTGTCATCTCTCACCTCTCAACTCACAACTCTCGGCAATGCAAGGTAACACAACGCTCTCTCAAGTCCACATGTGCCCCTCCAGCATACTAATGGTTACGAAGATCTGTAATCACGTCTCCCATTTTATATATCCACCTTCTTTCCCCGGCTCGGTCTCTACTAGAGCATCGTCCAAAACATGTATGAAGGTTTTAAATATGGAAGGGGCTCCCACCACGTCGCACGGTCATACCCGGGATATCACTCCCTCATCGAGGTCACCGTGCCTATGACCGTACTGGTGGTTACCATTTGTAAAATACTTTAGTCATAACTATATATTATATACACATATGAGTAATAACTTATTGATTATGTTTGAAAAACAAATTAGTCCATCTATTCTCAAATCTACAGATCAATCATAATAAACAATACAAGAAAATGGATTCTCCTGCCGGCGAAAAAGGCAAAAAAATGGGATTTGAGAAACAACACGCCCAAACTTACAACACATTTTTCTCAACATTTCTCGTCAACATATATGAGTCCAACACGTCCTCACATCATCCTTAGAGTCAACCATCACAATCACATCACACAGCACAACTAGCTACTCAACCACTAATCTCTGAAATCATAACACTCATAACATTCGCGCCCATTACCTAGAAAGACATAACTATCGACCCTATCTAACAATTGAGAACCTATTATACATATGTTAATTCCTTCAATTCCTTCCACTAACAAGATCACTACTCGTTCACATAACCGATCACAATCCTCATCCTATCATGCCACATTTCATCACATTCTCCCATCCGTACTCATTCCCATTCATGACTAACAAGAGTACTATCCTTCAATCTATCACATAAGGCGCATGTATATCAACCCAACAGAATTATACATACACGTCAACTTATATCGACATTCTCAACCGTCAGCCTCTCATGTCAATCCATACATATGCCTCAATACGTGTCATCATCCATAAAAGACACATCATCACATATAAATACTCCTTATGATCACATCTCACACATTTCATCCGTATTGTAACACATTTCTTAACACTTTTATAATTCTTAGACTTTCCTAATCACTATCGTCACTAAAATAACATACTCTACACACTCAAGATACAAAAAAATATTTAACACAACTTAATGAAAATCATTTAAAACATAAATAATATATGTAAAATCTGAAAAGTGTGTTCTACTCACGGTCGAGTTGTGGATTAAGCACGTAGACTTAGCTCTTGAGTCTATTAGATGCCTAGAGGATAGACGGATAAAGTTAGTACAGACTCTACTTTACGACTCAGCTCAGTACTGGTGGAGGCCCCTATGGAGTCGAGTCACCAATTATGATCAAATGAGGAGCTTGATTAGGGAGCGTTTTTGCCCTGCCTCATTGAGGAGGGAGAAACTGCATGACTTCGTTGAGGCCGATTTTGAGGATGTACCAATAGAGAAGGCGATTAGGAGATTCCAAGAGGAGCTGACACTACTAGGTCCAGCTGCACCTTTAGAGGATCAGCACATGTATCTGTTCTCCCGCCGACTGAGGGAGAGTACCCGTTACTACATGGCAGGTTTCCATTGTGATTCCCTAATAGATTATCAGGATAAGGCCTCGGCTTACGAGCATGAGCGGGATAGTGATAACATGAATTATTGTCTATATTTTGGGACCTGTTTAGACGTTTTATCTTCAATAATCTGCATGTTTGGATGTATATTATTTGATTATGTTGTCGTTTCATCTACTTTTGCGGGAATTGAGGTCTACACCAAGTTTCGTTGTAATCGTAGGTAAAATGGCACGTTTTGCATCAAAATGGAGCTAAAGGAGCTAAGGAGTCATTGGAGCTACATTTAGGAGTTTAAGGAAGAATCCAGGAAACATGGAATTGGATTAAAGATTTACTTTAGACTAGATTTGTGAGATTTCATCTTCAGCTGAGAGTCACCTCGGTTGACTACAGTGTCATCTCGACCGAGGTGATCCAGAGGAGCGTCACGACCGAGGCGAACACCTTGGACGC
Organism: Fagopyrum homotropicum; assembly: GCA_033239125.1. Lineage (NCBI taxonomy): Eukaryota > Viridiplantae > Streptophyta > Magnoliopsida > Caryophyllales > Polygonaceae > Fagopyrum > Fagopyrum homotropicum. Next base: position 118,733,950 of record BSWB01000003.1, read on the forward strand.
GGCGAGATATATTTTATTCTTGGCTGAGATCTTTTATTTTAGAAAAGAGAGATCTTATATTTTTGGGCTGAATTACTGGAAGGAAGATCATATATTTGGGAGATCTATTTTAGAGATAAGATATATTTTATTAGGAAATTATCTTTTAAAATATTTCTTATAAAATTATCTTAGGAAGATATTTATTTTAGGAGATAAGATAGATTTTAATAGAAAATTATCTTTTTAAGATATCTTATCTTTGGAAGATAATTCTCCTATATAAAGGGTTGGATTTTACACAATTCAACCATCTTCGGATCAAGAGATTTCAGATCTTCGGATCACCACATGCTTAGACAGGCTGAGCTGAAAGCATCCAGAATCAAGGGATTTTTCCAGGAGTATTTGAAGGAAGGAAGATTGAAGATCAATCTAGGAAGGATTGATAGCTTTTTGTAGTTTTTGTGAAGGGTTTTTGTAAGACTTTCTTAGATTCCCTTCTTTGTTGATTGTCTTATTGGATTGTGATCCAAGGAACGCTTGTTTATTTGATAATTGATTCAGTTATTGAAGCCTTGTTCTTAAGATTTTTGTGTTCAATTATTCACCTTCTTCCCTTATATTTGATCATTGCATCCATGATGATGATTGGCTAATTTCTTTGTGTGATTCTAGGGTGATTGGCTGAAGGTTGTGGGAAAAACAATGATAGAATAATCTTAAATCCCAGTAGGACCCTGAAAGCTCGAGTCTTTATCCTTAACCCTAGAACATCTCGTTCAGTCGATGAACATCTCGGCCGGGGTGGAATTCGTCTGACCGAGGTGACTTTTCTGATCCGAAACTGAGAGTTAAGTGTTAGAGTTTGCCAAATCCTATTCTTATTACACCTTTCCCGGTTCAATGCAAGCTTAGGATGAGACTTACCCGGTAATTCATTTGTTTGTTTACCCAAGATCATAAGTATAGGTAATAAAGGTTTATCCTTTATTGAGGTTTGAGTGTGCTTTCATTCCAACTTTGTGAGTTAGCTTTTGACTTACCCGGTAAAGGTTGATTCTATTCCCTTAGTTGGAGTGTTAGTTTGAGGTTATAGTTTTTCCTTAATTCCTTGAGACTTACCCGGTAATAGGAGTTACGGTTTGGGATTAGTGAGTAGTGAGACTTACCCGGTGATCTATTCCACTTTAGTAACACCTTCCCTTTGCAAAATCTCAGCTTTGTCCGCTTATCTTTAGATCTTGAGTTGGAACTACAACTAGATGCTTTAATCCCTAGAATTGCATATTTCCTTAGTTGACTTTTTATCATCTTTGATTGTTTTAATCGCGTTTGTGGTTAGTAATTACATAGACAACCTACACTTGCTTTGTTTCACTAAGTCCCTGAGATCGACACCCTGAAATTTCTTGTTTTTTACTACGATTGACCCGTACACTGCGGGTTCGCATCCTTGTTTTTAGCAAATATCTTGGGTTATAAATTTAAAGCTTACACACACCGTTTGAAGTGAACAAGTTTTTGGCGCCATTGCCGGGGACTTGGTGTAGACCGAGCCGGTTGCGGTTGTCTTTTGGGGCAATTGCCCTTGTTGCTATTAACCATTCTACTTGAGTGTTCTTGCAGATTTGTGTTCTTAGGTACATTCGAAGTTCTCAACGGAACAGAGTTTCGCCAAAGAACAAGTTTTCCTATGAGTTTTGTAGTTTTCAAGATATTCGATGACTACATTTGATCCGGCCTGGATAACAAGACAAAGTGCTAGGGCGGACCATTATGAATACTTGGAAGAAAAATACTCCTTTTATTGGTTTAACAATGAAAAGGAAAGAGAAAAGGCCATTGAGAAGGAGCTTGCGAGATGGGATGAGATGAATGTCCCTAGAAAGATTTTTGAGCAACCTCTTGAAGATTCGCTTGAATCAAAATTGGAGAAGTTGTTGAAGAAGGTGGAGGAGCTCAAGGAAAGCACCCTATCCTATGCTAAGCTAGAAAAGGAGCATAAGGAAGTGCTGCAAGTTTTAAGTACTCCCCCAATCGAACCAGAAGTTTCTCCTGAAGCTTTTGAGGAAGAGGAAGATGTGGAAGATCTCGATCCAACTGTTGAGACTTCGGCTGAGGTGAAAGAGAGATCGGCCGAGGTAGAAGAGAGATCGGCCGAGATGGAAGAAGAATCTGTAGAACTGGAAGTGGAAGATGCAGAGAACCTTGGCCAAATTACTGAGACTGTGGCCAAGGTGGAAGAAAGATTAGCTGAGTTGGGAGAGATTTCATGTGTAGATTATCAACCTAACATGAAACTTGTCCCAAGCTTTGGAGAACTTTATATGGTGTCTTCTCTTACTCCCTTTGAAATTCCTACTAAAGTTCTAGATTTCTTCAGGGATGCACCGAAGAGTTGGAGGTCTCTTCCGAAAGAACCTCCTAAGATCAAGATGAAACCTCCATTGAATTTGCTGAAAGTAAATGCTCCTTGGACTAAAAGGAGTGGAGCTAGCAAGCACTTCACCGCTAAGGCAATAAAGTGTTATTTGCTCAAGAATGGGGTCACTCACGTGGCAAAGACCTTGTACTATCCCCAAGCTAGAGATGGGGAAGCTACTAGAATTCTCGAGAAGCTGTTTTCTCGATCAAGGAAAAGATGGGATGAAAGACTGAGTTATGTCCCATGGAAAAAGAGGAAGACCGGTAGGATTCCGGTGAGAACCAAACCGTACAAGCTTTTACGTAGGAGATCCTACCATTTGCCGGTGAAATTAGGAACCGGAACCTTTTTGGAAGAGTTTTATGATGGATGTGATGAGCACTTCAGGATATTCGAGGTACATTGAGTAAATCCATGAGGCAAGGTCCAGCTAGCGAACTTAAACCAAGCGCTTCTTGGGAGGCAACCCAAGGTATTGCTTTCTTTCCCTTTCCTAGTCTAGCTTTAGATAGTTTGCTTTTCTTTGTTTTGTTTTTGGCATCCTAGACAAACAACAGGGAATCTCTAAGGAAGGATTACAACTCAGGAGCTACGCTGGAAGGACATAAGTTTGAGAAATTGAGAGCACGGAGCTTGACTGAGACACATCTCCGGTTCAGTCATAGGACCTCGACCGAGATGTTCTTTGCCAACCGAGACGGTCTTATCTGGAGCTGTTTCTCATTTCTTTATGCAGTTCAGCTATGTCCGGTGAGTTTCCTGTTTTCCTTGACTCTTATTTGACCCATTGGGACAATGTGTCCCAAGTATGGGGTATTTGGATGTATTTATTTGACTTATGTGGATGTATGACTTGACTCTTGATGGATATCTATTGTTTTATTCTGCTATATGTGTTTATCTGAGACTACATGCATGCATACAGGTTATTTGATTGAGAAAAACTGGTTTGAAAAAAAAATTTTTGACCTCGACCGATGTGACTCTGACCAATCGAGGTGCAGTACCTCGGTTGACTTAGATCATCTCGACCGAGGTGGCTTAACTGGAACAGTTTTCGAAATGATTTTTGTGCTTCTTATCTGGATATGACCTCAGTGATGATTTTGTTTGCTGACTGGTATTGAAATCTTTATATGTTTAAGAGGTTTTATGATATGTTTAAGTTGCTAAATGCTTTGTTTGAAATTTTGGCATGTTTAATACTTTGTTTTTTATCCAAATTATGTTGAATTTGAAGGTTGACACCGCATGATGAGTTTTCTCACTTTCATCCTGGAAAGACCAAGGCAATTCATTCTCTTCTCTTCTTCTTCTTGATCATGCTTAGCCCCTCATATACATATTTGCCTCCCTTTACCTATCCGGGAATTTGGAAGCAAGAAAAAGTGAAAAGCAAGTGAAAGAAAAGTTGAGATGATGGTTGAAAGTTAGAAAGAAACAAGTAGGTTTGGGAAAGTCAATCATGATGATGAGTAACTCGGCACCATTCACATAGCCGGGTGTTTGTGTCTTGCCAAAGTCGGATTGAGCGATATTCCTAACGGGTCATGGTATGTGCATCAAGGGTTTGAGGCATCTCGAGAAATTGATGATTGCTAATTTCCTAGGCTTCGGTTATTATGCACCTCTGTCCATGCATCCCAAAAAGTAAAGTAAAAAGTAAATAAGCAAAACTTATTAGTGGAAGATGTTGAAGTTCAAAGGAAGTGAAGTAAAAATCCTTTTCCCGGATTCTAGCACCACATTCCGTATATACATCCCACCCTCACACGTTTCTTGAACTTCTCTTGGAAAGCCCTTGAGACCTCGAGCTTGTTGATTGACTTGGTGGTTTAAACTAAATTATACATGATTAATTTCGATGATTATGATTTATTATGCATTCTATGATTTTATGCAAAGATGAACAACCTTCTTATATTCATGAAATGTTTTGATCATATTTTGATTTTAAATTCCATGAAGCATTCTCTTAGAGTGATTTATGATTGGAGCACACCACCAAAAATGTTTTGAAAGACTTTTTCATTGATCTTTATGACTTATAATCCATTCTATCTTGTATCTAAGATTTGGAACTTGCTTGGGGACAAGCAAGGGCTAAGTATGGGGTATTTTGATAGCATAAATTATTGTCTATATTTTGGGGCCTGTTTAAACGTTTTATCTTCAATAATCTGCATGTTTAGATGTATATTATGTGATTATATTGTCGTTTCATCTACTTTTGCAGGAATCGAGGTCTACACCAAGTTTCGTTGTAATCGTAGGTAAAATGGCACGTTTTGCATCAAAATGGAGCTAAAGGAGCTAAGGAGTCATTGGAGCTACATTCAGGAGTTAAAGGAAGAATCCAGGAAGCATGGAATTGGATTAAAGATTTACTTTGGACCAGATTTGAGAGATTTCACCTTTAGCTAAGAGTCACCTCGGTTGACTACAGTGTCATCTCGACCGAGGTGATCCAGAGGAGCGTCCCGACCGAGGCGAACACCTTGGACGCGGCGAGATATATTTTATTCTTGGCTGAGATCTTTTATTTTTAGAAAGAGAGATCTTCTATTTTCGGGCTGAATTTCTGGAAGGAAGATCATATATTTGGGAGATCTATTTTAGAGATAAGATATATTTTATTAAGAAATTATCTTTTAAGATATTTCCTATAAAAATATCTTAGGAAGATATTTATTTTAGGAGATAAGATAGATTTTAATAGGAAATTATCTTTTTAAGATATCTTATCTTTGGAAGATAATTCTCCTATATAAAGGGTTGGATTTTACACAATTCAACCATCTTCGGATCAAGAGATTTCAGATCTTCGGATCACCACATGCTTAGATAGGCTGAGCTGAAAGCATCCAGAATCAAGGGATTTTTCAAGGAGTATTTGAAGGAAGGAAGATTGAAGATCAATCTAGGAAGAATTGATAGCTTTTTATAGCTTTTGTGAAGGGTTTTTGTAAGACTTTCTTAGATTCCCTTCTTTGTTGATTGTCTTATTGGATTGTGATCCAAGGAACGCTTGTTTGTTTGAAAGTTGATTCAGTTATTGAAGCCTTGTTCTTAAGGTTTTTGTGTTCAATTATTGACCTTCTTCCCTTATATTTGATCATTGCATCCATGATGATGATTGGCTAATTTCTTTGTGTGATTCTAGGGTGATTGGCTGAAGGTTGTGGGAAAAACAATGATAGAATAATCTTAAATCCCAGTAGGACCCTAAAAGCTCGAGTCTTTATCCTTAACCCTAGAACATCTCGTTCAGTCGATGAACATCTCGGCCGGGGTGGAATTCGTCTGACCGAGGTGACTTTTTTGATCCGAAACTGAGAGTTAAGTGTTAGAGTTTGCCAAATCATATTCTTATTACACCTTTCCTGGTTCAATGCAAGCTTAGGATGAGACTTACCCGGTAATTCCTTTGTTTGTTTACCCAAGATTATAAGTATAGGTAATAAAGGTTTATCCTTTATTGGGGTTTGAGTGTGCTTTCATTCCAACTTTGTGAGTTAGCTTAAGACTTACCTGGTAAAGGTTGATTCTATTCCCTTAGTTGGAGTGTTATTTTAGGTTATAGTTCTTTTCCTTAATTCCTTGAGACTTACCCGGTAATAGGAGTTACGGTTTGGGATTAGTGAGTAGTGAGACTTACCCGGTGATCTATTCCACTTTAGTAACACCTTCCCTTTGCAAAATTTCAGCTTTGTCCGCTTATCTTTAGATCTTGAGTTGGAACCACAACTAGATGCTTTAATCCCTAGAATTGCATATTTCCTTAATTGACTTTTTATCATCTTTGATTGTTTTAATCGCCTTTGTGGTTAGTAATTACATAGACAACCTACACTTGCTTTGTTTCACTAAGTCCCTGAGATCGACACCCCGGAATTTCTTGCTTTTTACTACGATTGACCCGTACAATGCGGGTTCGCATCCTTGTTTTTAGCAAACGTCTTGGGTTATAAATTTAAAGCTTGCACACACCGTTTGGAGCGAACTGCTAGTCAGAGGAGGGCTTCTCAGACAAGAAGGTCTGAGTAGAGACAACGTACGGGACATACTAGTGTGGGAGCACCAGGGTACAAGCGAGGTCAGACTCAAGGCCGCTCGAGTTACCCAGTGTCTACACAGACGTTTGATAAAGGACGGTAGTACTTCAACTACAAAGAGCCTGGATATATGCGATCTGATTGCCCGAGGGCACCAGTGATTTACTTCTCTTGTGGAAAGCTAGGACATCGGGCTACTTATTGCCGTCAGGGCATGGCATTATCACAACAAGGTTCTTCTCCTGCTATTGCAGCAGGAGGTGGGCAGAGGCCGCCTCAACATCAGGTACAAGGACAATAGAGAGTCCTAGATCATCTTGCTACTCTGGGTTCTGCTCTAGGACCGAGTAGAGGTAGAGGTCTTGATGGAGGTACTACTGATACCAGGGGAGCTCGAGGTCGAGTTTTTAAGTTGAGGAGCTGCCAGCGCCAGCTGCTATAGGCACCATTCTGATTAATGGTTTACCAGTTAGAGTTTTGTTTGATACGGGTACTACGCACTCGTTTATTTCTTATGTATGTGTTGATAGACTAACCTTATATACGGTAGAGGGGAGACCCTTTGTTATAGGATTATCCGATCGGGTTAAGTGAGAGGTACCCGAGAGGTACATGGTTGTCCTATACATTTAGGAAACCGCGATTTGTTAGTGGACTTCTTTGTCAAGCCATTGGTGCATGAGGAAGGCATTTTGGGTATGGATTGGATAGATAGGCATCATGTCGTGTTAGATGTTGGTAGGAGGACCGTGATGGTCTCTACTGAGTCGGGTCCGACGGAGATTTTCCGAAGTTGGGACCTTGGAAAGACGGGTATGGTTATCAGAACAGTCTGAGCAGCGATGCTAATTGTGCGGGTTTCGAGGCCTTCTGGTGTTATGTCATGAATGAAGAAGAGCATCCAACGTTAGAGGATATCTAGTGGTTTACGAGTTCATGGATGTGTTTGATGAGCCATCCAGTGTGCCGCCTCAGAGGAGCGTGGACTTTGGCATAGAGTTAGAGCCGGGGACAAGACCGATCTTGGAGGCCCCATATTGTATGACGCCTATCGAGTTGTTAGAGCTAAAGAAGCAACTCAAGGAGTTGGCCGAGAAGGGTTTCATATGCCCTAGTGTATCCCCATGGGGTGCACCTGCCCTCTTTGTGCGGAAGAAGGACGGATTGTTGCGGTTGTGTATCGACTATAGAGAGCTGAACAAGGTGACCATCAAGAACAAGTATCCTTTGCCCCATATTGATGACTTGTTAGATCAACTTCATGGAGCAATTGTGTTCTCCAGGATCGACTTAAGCTCTTGATATCACCAGCTGAGGGTGAGAGAGCAGGATGTGTATAAGACGACATTTCAGACTCGATATGGTCACTACGAGTTTGTAGTGATGCCATTCGGGCTCACGAATGTGCCCGCCGTCTTTATGGGGTTGATGAATGGCATCTTCATCGACTTCCTGGATCAGTTTATGGTAGTCTTCATAGATGATATCTTGGTGTACTTTCATAACAAAGAGGAGCACGCAGGACATCTGAGGACTATATTCGAGTTCTACAGGATAGAGAATTGTATGCCAAGTTCTCTAAGTGCGAATTCTGGATGCTAGAGGTAGTGCGTCATAATGTTTCCGCCGAGGGGATCAAGGTTGATCCGGAGAAGATTGATTCTGTAGCAGCATGGACGACACAGGCTCAAGGAAGTACACAACTTCCTTGGCTTAGCCGGTTATTACCGTCGGTTTGTGGAGGGCTTCTCTGTTATCGCCCGACCACTTACCAATCCGTTGAGGAAGACTACCCGGTTTGTATGGTCGGAGCCGCGTACTCAAAGTTTTGAGTAGCTGAAGAGACGGTTGACTTCCGCTCCCATTTTAGCGCAGTCGGAGGGCCCATAGGACTTTGTAGTCTACAATGACGCGTCCAAGGTAGGCTAGGAATGTGTTTTGATGCAACGGGTAGGGTGATTGGCTATGCGTCTAGACAGCTAAAGACATATGAGGAGAATTACCCGACGCATGATTTGGAGTTGGCTGCAGTGGTGCATGCCTTGAAGATCTAGGGACATTACTTGTATGGCGCTACATGCTCGATCTTCAGAGACCATAAGAGTTTGAAATAAATTTTCACGTAGCTGCAAATTCAATAACCGCCAGCATAGATAGCTTGAGATTATCAAGGACTTTGAACTTTAGATCCTGTACCATCAAGGGAAGGCGAATGTTGTCGCCAACATCCTTAGCAGGAAGACACCTCGAGAGAAGGCGATTGCACGACTGACGGTTCAACCTCAGTTGCAGAGTGATCTAGCGTGGCTAGAGATGGACATCAAGTTTTCTGATGAGGATGCCCATTTGTTTGCTTTAGAGGTCCTACTTGATGTGTTGGGCAAGATTCAACAAAAACAGGAGACTTGTAACACCCCGAATCCGCTGAACTCGAAGTGCTATGGGTTACAATCTCACAATGGATTCTGACCATAGCCTGACAACAAGTTCATTAGATCTTATAACAAGGCACAAATATATATAAAACCAAATACATAAAACTGTATGATAATATACCAAAACATATGCAAAATCACATCCGACTACAAAACGGCAACAACATAAACATTTGTGTACATAAACATCCCAAAAACCCACGCATCCTAATGTACGGTATCCCTCTACTGATCACCCATCTAGATCACTCTGTTGTCTTCTTATCGTGCATAATATGTACAACACGGTATAAAACCGTTAGCTAGCAGTTCATGAATAAGAATAACAACAATAGAACGTACAACACGTCATCACATCAAAATATACAATGCTCACACACATATCCGTTTATTATCTTCATTACGTTATACCATTACTAATTCAACTTATTTTGTGACACACTCAAAATCTCACCTCTGCCCCCTTTCACACTGGTTTGGAATCGGGGATGAAGCCTCCCCACCTGAAGTACAGTCGCACAGAACCTCCACACTCTCGACGAGCTTCTAGCAAGTTGTCACGACCCGTTATAATACACTTGGGCCATTTAATATACATATATGGTCGTCGTAGTCCGGTTAGGTTATCAATGCATTATTTATATGCAGAAACACCACTATCACAATCATTCAAACTCATAAACGCTCGCTAAGTAAGCCTAAAGGACTTACCTGTAACATGGTAGTCCTAAATAGTGGTCACGGTTTCCCCTCGAGGAAACGATCAATGCCTGTATAAACAAGGCACACGAATATCAATCACTATCCGTAGGCTGGGGGATTCCACCTCCTAGTCTTCAAGATCTCGCAAGATCATAACCATAACACAATTCACAATATCAATATCCTCACAGATCATAACTATCAATCCATAAACTCAACATCTCACAATTCCTCAAACCTCTCAAGGTATCATCTAATCAACATTCCTCAATCTCAATTTTAATCCTAATTTAATTAATTAACTGTTCGCTCCAAACGGTGTGTGCAAGCTTTAAATTTATAACCCTAGACTTAAGCTTAAAACAAGGATGCGAACCCGCAGTGTACGGGTCAATCGTAGTAAAAGCAAGAAAATTCCAGGGGTCGATCACAGGGACTCGGTGAAACAAAGTCAACACAGTATGCTACGTTAGTTCTAACCACAAGAGCGATTAACACAATCAAAGATGAATAAGATGTCAAATAAAGCAAGCATGTAATTCTAGGGATTAAAGCATCTAGTTGTGGTTCCAACTCAAGATCTATAGATAAGCGGACAAAGCTGAGATTTTTGCGTGGGGAAGGTGTTACTAAGTGGAGTAGATCACCGGGTAAGTCTCACTACACACTAATCCTAAACCGCAACTCCTATTACCGGGTAAGTCTCAAGGAATTAAGATAAAGAACTATAACCTCAAACTAACACACCATCTAAGGGAATAGAATCAACCTTTACCGGGTAAGTCTCAGGCTAACTCACGAAGATGGGATGGAAGCACACTCAAACCCCAATAAAGGATAAACCTTTATTACCTACACTTATGATCGTTGATACACAAGCTAAGGAATTACCGGGTAAGTCTCATCCTAAGCTTGCTTTGAACCAGGAAGGTGTAATAAGAATAGGATTTGGCAAACTCTAACACTTAACTCTCAGTTACGGATCAAATAAGTCACCTCGGTCAGAAGAATTCCACCCCGGCCGAGATGTTCGTCAACCGAACGAGATGCTTAGGGTTAAGATTAAAGACTCGAACTTTCAGGATCCTACTGGAATCTAAGATTTTTCTATCATTGTTTTTCCCACAACCTTCAGCCAATCACCCTAGAATCACACAAGGAAATTAGCCACTCATCATCATAATGAAAGTATTAAAATATATGGGAAGAAGGTGAATATTTGAACAAAGAAGAATTTAATGAAAAGACTTCAATAACTGAATCAAATATCACAACAAAGCGTTCCTTGGATAATAATCCAACAAGACAAGACAACAATTGAGGGAATTGAAGACAATCTTACAAAACCCTTCAATAAAGCTATAAAAGCTACGAACTTCAATCTTCCTTCAACCTTCAAAACGGTTCTTCAAATCTCCCAACTTGGAGTAGGCTGCTGCTGCGTATTTTTCGGTGTAAACGGGGTCTAAGCACTCTCTGATTTGTGGAAAATCCAACCCTTTTTATAGGAAAATAACCCTCCAAAGATAATAAATCTTAGAAAGATATTCTCCCATAAATATAGGTAAAATATATGATTTTGCATATCTCCTTCCTTCCAAAAGCTCAGCCCAAAAATATAAGATTACTTTCCAAGTTTAAAAGATCTCAGCCAAGAATAAAATATTCTTGCCGCGTCCTAGGTTTTCGCCTCGGTCGAGTCGGCGTGTCTGGATCACCTCGGTCGAGATGAATCTTTGGTCAACCGAGGTGAGTCACAACTGAATGTGAAATCTCTCAAAACTGGCCCAAAGTAAATCCTTAATCCATGGCTATGCTTCCTGGATGTAGCTCCAAATGACTCTTGACTTCTTTTGCTCCTTTTTGATGCAAAACGTACCATATTACCTGCAATTACAATGAAACTAGGTGTAGACCTCGATTCTCGCAAAGGTAGATGAAATGGCAGTAAAATCATATAATGTACATACAAACATGCAGATTATTGAAGATAAAACGTTCAAACAAACCCCGAAATATAGACTATAATTCATGCTATCAAAATACCCCATACTTAGCCCTTGCTTGTCCCCAAGCAAGTTCCGCATATAGAAGACAAGATAGAATGGATTATAAGTCAAGAAAAATCAATGAAAAAGCCTTTCAAAAACATTTTATGGTGTGCAACTACCATAGATCACTCTAAGAGAGTACTTCCTGGAATTTAAAAAACTCAATATGCTCAAAACATTTTATAAATATAGGAAAGTTGTTCATCTTTGCACAAAATCATAGAATGCATAATAAATCACAATTATCAAAATTAATCATGTATAATCCAGTTTAAACCGCTAAGTCAATCAACAAGCTCAAGGTCTCAAGGGCTTCCCAAAAGAAAAGGTCAAGAAACGTGTAGGGTAGGGATGTATGTAAGGTAATGTGGTGCTGGAATTCGGGAAAAGGATGAACTTCACTTTCACTTTGACTTGCAACACCTTCCACCAATAAGCTTTGCTTATTTCGCACTTTTCTTTTACTTTACTTTTTTTGGGATGCATGGACAGAGGTGCACAATAACCGAAGCCTAGGAAATCCGCAATCATCAATTTCTCGAGATGCATCAAACCCTTGATGCACATACCATGACCCGATAGGAATATCGCTCAATCCGACTTTGGCAAGACACAAACACCCGGCTATGTGAATGGTGCCGAGTTACTCATCTTCATGATTGACTTCCCCAAACCTATTATTACTTTCTAGTACTTTCACTTCCAGCACACTTCTCAACTTTAACTTGCTTTCACCACTTTGCTTGCTTCCAAATTCCCGGATAGGTAAAGGGAGGCAAAATGTATATGAGGGGCTAAGCATGATCAAGGAGAAGAAGAAGAAGAGAATGAATTGCCTTGGTCTTTCCAAGAAGAAAGTGAAAGAACTTAACCTGCGGTGTCAACCTTCAAATTCAACATAATTTGGATAAAAACAAAGTATTAAACATGCCAATAATTTTTAAACAAAGCATTTAGCAACTTAAACATATCATAAAACCTTTCAAACACATAAAGAATCTAAAACCAGTCAGTAAACAAGATCTTCACTGAGATCACATCCAGATAAAAAGCACAAAAATCGTTTTCGAAACTCTCAGATAACCCACCTCGGTCGAGGTGTTCTTGGTTCAACCGAGGTGAATCACCTCATTTGGCCAGAATCTCCCCGGTCGAGGTCAAAAAATTTTAAAACCATTTTTTTTTTTTTTTTTTTTTTTTTTTTTTTCGGTTTCGACGTTTTTCTCAATCAAATAACCTATAGGTATGCATGTAATATCAGATAATCATATAAAGGCAAATGAAGCATAAATATGAAAATATCCGATAAATATAATACATCAAAAGTAGTCGAATACATCACGTAGTCAAGTAGTCAAATAACAAACACCCCATACTTGAGACACACTGTCCCAGTGGGTATAATAAAAGTCTAAACAAGAGAACTCACCGAATAAAAGCCGAACTGCATAAAAAAAGATATAATAATAAAGTCCTGCAGCTCCTCAGTAGTCTCGATCCGGTGGTGGTGGTGGTATGTAGGGGTACTGAGTCGGGTCATAGGGATGGCCCATGATACGCTCAAACTGTAGCTGAGCCATCATGTGCTGATGATGCTGCCGCTCCTGCATCTCGCGGATATCCAGCGAAAGTGCAGCATATGAGTCGATAACCTGATCTGTCAAGTCATCAATCCGTCGGTGTGCAGCTCTGTCCCTAACTCTACGCCTCCTGCGTCTAGCAGGTCTGACTGGAGATGCCTCAGCTGGCGCCGGCTCAGTGTCCTCCTCGTCGTCATCCAAATCAATAATAGGTGGCGCGCTCGTCCCAGCTGTATCTGTACCTGTGTCCATCGGGACGCCACCTCCTCTCTCATCTACTGTATCATCATCATCGTCGTCCTCGTCCTCAACCTCCTCCTCAGCCTCAGCAGGGGTAGCTGCTCCCTCTTTGTAATCCTCCATAAGTGGGCCCCATGCTGTCTGCCAGTAGTGTGGATCAAAGACAGAGAACTGTGCAGACCATCTGATGCCCTGAGGTGCAGTCAGCTCCCATGGCATAGCAACGTAAGGTGTAGTCAAACCACGGGGAACTAGAATCCTCCGTGTAATCATCTCCTGAAGTCCGAGCGGCTTGGCAGCCGCCACCATGGTACACCTGCTCAGATCCATATCCTGATACCTAGCGATATGGGTCACTATCCCTCCGCAGCATATATCTCCCTTCCCTTTGGCCTTGATCCTGTGCAGATCCTCTGCCAGCATCAATCCAAAGTCAGGGTATCCACCAGTGACCATGCAGTATAAAGAGAAGAGCTCCCCCTGTCGGACCTTCTGGGGCGTCTCAGTACGCGCCAGAAGCGTCTCGCTGAAGATCCTGTGTACCAACCGAAAAGCTAGATGATAGATAAGCTTCGCCCTGGAATCACCAGGGCGCCACCTGTCTGCATCCCTCGTAATGTGGGCGATCTTACCCCAGAACTCTCTAGCTACAGCTCGGGTCGGGAAGTCTACAGCAGTGGGGGCAGGGAAGCCAAAAATGTCTCTCCAATGGTCAAGAGGTACTAAGTAGTTCCGGTTCATCAACCGGTACTTCACAGCCCTCTCTGTGGGGAGGTAAGTGAAGGAACTGACAAACTCGAGGGTCGGCTCAAGGTAGGCTGGGGCTCGGATCTCAGTAAACTGATCCAGCCCGACGGTGGTGATCATCCTCCTAAGCTCTCCATCTACGTGGAGACAATCAAAGGCAGAAACGTCCAGAAATCTAGGAGCGATAACTGGACGACTAGCAATACGATCATAATCTACCCGGTGTCTCTCGTGAATCACCGGGATAGAAGGTCGGGATGAGGAAGAAGAAGGGGAAGGAGAGGATCTGTCTCTAAGGGCTAACAATCTGTCAGAACTCATCTTAAAACTGTACTGTCAGACTACCTCGGTCGACTGACAAACTCCAAGAATCGCCTCGACCGAGGTGCAGGTCGACTGGACCGAGGCGAAGGCAGTGCGATTTCCAACTCTCTGAATTTCAGTTCTTTTCCCCCAAAAATCACTACCGATGCTTCCTAAGGGGTACTTAAAGGTTTCCTCAACAGAATCAAGGGCAACCAAAGCCCAAATTTCAGTAAACGAACGAGTTTAGGTTTTCGAACGTTTTTACCTCGTTCCGGTCGAAATGCTCAAATTTCTTGCAGATCTGTAGTTGCAATCGACTCCTCTATCCTTCAATCTCGGTTTGGAAGCAGAAAACGTCGAAAACAAGCAAGAAACGAGGTGAGCGAGGTGCGTCTGTTCGCCGCGGTCGAGGAGGGTAAAAAATGAAAATGTAATTTTTCCCCCTTTTATACTTTTACTGGATCTGCTGTCACCTCGGTCGAGATGGTCTCGACTGGTCCGAGGTGGTATGGACCGAGGCGGTTCTGCAGAAACCCTAGTCGCCTTGGTTGCTCAAGAATCAACTCGGTCGAGGTGCTTTGACAGTGACCGAGGTCTTTCTGTCTTCTCAGAATCTCGAACTTCTGTCCTTCCAGTTGTGCTCCTCCTTAGATATTCCCTGTTGTCTGTCCAGAACGCCAAAAACAAAGCAAAGCAAAGCAAAAACAAAAACTATCTAAGCTAGACTAGAAAACGGGAAAGAAGAGCAATACCTTGGGTTGCCTCCCAAGAAGCGCTTGTTTTAAGGTCGCTAGCTGGACCATGGTGCGTCTCAAACGAGGTAGGAGGTTCCCTCACCCCATACTTCACCTCCATCGTGGGGTGAAGTAAGTAGATCCATCAAACGCTCCAAGACGTGTAAGTGCTCGTCGGGGAATGAATCGTCTATGGGCGGGCTATCCGTCTCGCGGGAGGATTCTGGTAGCCGGCTGAGGTGATCCGCAACTGAGTTCTCGGATCCCTTCTTATCGCGGATCTCTAGGTCAAATTCTTGAAGCAAGAGAACCCATCGAATAAGGCGCGGCTTTGCATCTTTCTTAGCCAACAAGTAACGAATGGCTGCATGGTCGGTGTAGACAATGACTTTCGCCCCTACTAGATAGGAACGAAACTTCTCGAAAGCATATACAACCGCCAATAACTCCTTTTCGGCGGTAGCGTAGTTGCGTTGTGCTTCATCCAGCGTCTTGCTAGCATAATAGATGGCGGTGGTCCGTCCATCTTTCTTCTGTCCAAGTACCGCTCCTACGGCTACATCACTAGCGTCACACATGACCTCAAAGGGCAAGGTCCAATCAGGAGGCTGGATAATGGGAGCGGAGATCAACGCTTCCTTAATCCTGTAGAAAGCATCAAGACACTCCTGCGAAAACTCAAAAACAACATCTTTATTCAAGAGGTTAGTTAGAGGTTTAGAAATCTTAGAGAAGTCCTTGATGAATCTCCTGTAGAAACCTGCGTGCCCGAGAAAACTCCTCACACCTTTAACAGAACAAGGAGGAGGGAGTTTCTCAATAGTCTCGATCTTAGCTCGATCGACTTCAATACCTCGATTAGAAACGAGGTGTCCTAGCACAATGCCTTCATTAACCATAAAATGACACTTCTCCCAATTTAAAACAAGGTTAGTGTCCTCACATCTTTTAAGCACTAGAGAAAGGTTAGATAGGCAATCATCAAAAGAGGAACCATATACAGAAAAATCATCCATAAATACCTCCATGATCTCCTCTATGTACTCGGAAAAGATAGCCATCATGCATCGCTGGAAGGTAGCGGGTGCATTGCACAATCCGAATGGCATCCTCCGATAGGCAAACGTCCCCCAAGGACAAGTGAAAGTGGTCTTCTCCTGATCATCCGGATGGATAGGAATCTGGAAGAATCCACTATAGCCGTCCAAGTAGCAAAAGTGTGAATGCTGGGCCAACCGTTCGAGCATTTGATCAATGAAGGGAAGCGGAAAATGATCCTTCCGAGTTGCCGTGTTCAGCTTCCTATAATCGATGCAAACTCTCCAGCCCGTGACGGTCCTCGTTGGGATCAACTCGTTGTTCTTATTCGTCACAACGGTCATCCCTCCTTTCTTCGGAACGACATGCACTAGGCTAACCCACTTGCTATCCGAGATAGGATAAATAATACCTGCATCCAACAACTTAAGAACTTCCTTTTTCACAACCTCTTTCATGATCGGATTTAACCGTCTTTGAGGTTCCCGTGAAGTCTTATGATTATCTTCCATTAGAATTCAATGCATGCAGAAAGAAGGTTTAATGCCAATAAGATCATCTGTGGTGTAACCTATGGCTTTTCGATGCTTTCTCAGGACATGCATTAACTTAGATAATTCAGAATCGGAGAGGGAAGCACTAGCAATAACGGGGTAAGTAGAATCCGGCCCAAGAAAGACATACCTCAAGTGACTAGGGAGTTGTTTAAGCTCCACTACTGGGGGTGCTTTCTGGGAGGAATCCGTGCTTCCTCTTCCCTGTGGAGTGGTATCAGAAACTGGACTTGATGAAGTCTCAGTTTGAATTATCTCGCCATCGACCTCGGTCGAGGCGCAAAGGCGTTGACCGAGGTGTTCTTCAGTCGCCTCGCTCAGTCCAGAAAGTGCCTCGGTCGAGGTACTGCTACTAGGTCCGAGGTTGGAGATCTTCGTCTCCTGGATCAGCTTCTCTGTTATAGCTCCTGGATCCTCTTCCAGTGCCTTCAAGCTCCGTATATCTGCGTCACAAGAAGCATCTATACCTTCCTCCATTAAACTGAAGCTTATGACTCTTTCGAGCGGATCGTTAATAAGGATAGAGCTCACCAATTCTCTTGATTCTTCTTCATCGTAGATGTTGAAGATATCATCAGTTAGTTGCTCCCCTTTCATGGCTGCAAGTAGTGCGAATTCCACCTCATCGCCACCAACGTTGAATTTCAACTTGGCGTTCTTGCAATCCAGGTTGCAACCCGAAGTTGCTAGAAATGGCCTCCCGAGAATAATAGGTACTGGATAATCTGCGGGAATGTCAAGTACAACAAAATCTATAGGTAGATAGAAGTTACCTAACTTGACCGGAACGTCTTCCAAGATGCCCACGGGATGGGTAATGGAGCGATCCGCCATGTAAAGTCAAATCTTGACCGGTTTGGGCTCTCCAAGACCGATCTTAGTGCACAACTCCAGCGGGATGATGCTCACGCTGGCTCCTAGATCACATAGGGCTTCACAAGTGACATCCCCAACTTGAATGGGAATGCAAAATGAGCCGGGATCTCTTAACTTAGGTGGCATCTTTTCCTTCATGATCTTGATAAGCTCCGAAGATTTAGATGTCATCCTAACTTCACCTACATCCTCCAGTTTCCTCTTCCTTGATAAGATTTCTTTTAAGAACTTCCCATAGGCGGGCATACCTAGAATGGCATCAAGGAAAGGAATATTAATATGTAGCTTATTCATCAAGTCAAGAAACTTACCGAAGTGCTTGTCAAGATGTGCTCTGGCCCTGGACTGGGGGAATGGAAGTGGTGGTTTATATGCAGGAGGTGGAACATAAGTTTCTGTCGTTCCTCCTGCTTTCTGTTGCGCCGCCTCGGTTGGCATCTCGGTCGAGGTGTTCTTCGACTGGGTCTGGACCGAGGTGGTCTGCATCGAGCGAGGTACTGGATCTGCAGTTTTGAGTCCACTCCTCGTCGTTATGGCCATGCACTGGCCCTTAGGGTTAGTTTCCGTCTTTGCTGGAAGCTTCCCTGGATCTCTTGGCGCTTCATTCGCCCTATTAGCAAGTTGTTGTTCGAAGGACTTTTGGGCCCTCGAAAATGAAGTCATAGAATTCTCCATAGCACTAAGCTTGATCAAGATTGCCTCCAGGACTGCGTCTTTCTTTTCCGGCTGAGACGAACTTGATCCTTGCCCTTGGCTCTTCAATGGAGTAGAAGAAGAAGAAGGAGAAGAGAGGAAAGGGTTAGAGGAATCATTAGAGTTGGAGTTTGAATGGTTGTTACCGTGGTTTTGGTTATTCGCCCTCCAGTTGTTGCTATTGGATCCTCTACTGTTGTTGTTGTAGTTGTTTCGGGGTCCGTTGTTGTTGTTACGGTACCCGTTATTGTTGTTGTTGTTCCTTTGCCCTTGCTCTTCCTTCTTAGTTTGAGCCATCAAGAGCTCCTTCAATTGCTTCATGTCGTTCTTCAAGGACGTGAGTTGATTGTTGTTGGGTTGAGTCTCTTGAAAGTTGACTCTTTTAACTCCACCTTCAGCTCCTTGGTGGGTGTACTTCTC
This sequence comes from Fagopyrum homotropicum, assembly GCA_033239125.1. Classification (NCBI taxonomy): domain Eukaryota; kingdom Viridiplantae; phylum Streptophyta; class Magnoliopsida; order Caryophyllales; family Polygonaceae; genus Fagopyrum; species Fagopyrum homotropicum. The sequence continues at coordinate 118,752,788 of BSWB01000003.1, forward strand.
CATGTGCAAGGCTTGCTTCTCAATGAAGTCCCAAGCCTCGTCAACCGCCATGTCCATGAATGTACCGGCGGAGAGTAGTTGGAGATTGAACTGGGTGCTTCCGTCCAGCCCTTTGAAGTAGATCTCCAACAACTCGATCTTTGGAATCCCATGATGTGGGCAATCCAAAAGGATATCCTTGAACCGCTCCCAAGATTTGGACAAGCTCTCCTTGTCCTTCATGATGAAAGCGTTGATCTTCCCTCTCATTTCAGCGGTCTTTGAGGGGGGAAAGAATTTGGTCAAGAATTCCGTAGTCATCTCCTCCCATGTGCTAATTTTTCCTGGGGGAAGAGATTGATACCAAGTAAGAGCTCTATCTTTTAAAGAAAAGTAGAAAGGTCTTAGCTTGTAGTTGTTGTTCTCAATTCTGGAAGGTCGCAAGGTTTCCATCAAGATCTCGTAGTTTTGAAGATGTTGATGGGCGACTCCTTCTCTAGCCCTCCGAATTGGCACTGGCGAATCATGGCTAGAACTTGCGGTCGAAGTTCGTAATCATGATCTGCTGGATCTCCTAGGTTCACTCCTGGACGCCTCAGTTGTTGGTTAGGGTCCATCCTTTGACCTAGGGTTTGTGGAATTCCTGCAAGAAGAACATCTCGGACTGGCATCCGAGGTGGAAGTACATCGGCCGGGGCGTCGGGAACTGGAATCTGCCTCGGTCGAGGATCAACTACTGGATCCTGCATCGGTCGAAGTAGAATCTGGTTCCGAATGGTAGCAATCTCAGCTTCGATTGCTGCAGTCCTGGTGCGATTCTCCTCTTTCTCTTGCATGAGTTCTCCCCGGCAACGGCGCCAAAAACTTGTTCGCTCCAAACGGTGTGTGCAAGCTTTAAATTTATAACCCTAGACTTAAGCTTAAAACAAGGATGCGAACCCGCAGTGTACGGGTCAATCGTAGTAAAAGCAAGAAAATTCCAGGGGTCGATCACAGGGACTCGGTGAAACAAAGTCAACACAGTATGCTACGTTAGTTCTAACCACAAGAGCGATTAACACAATCAAAGATGAATAAGATGTCAAATAAAGCAAGCATGTAATTCTAGGGATTAAAGCATCTAGTTGTGGTTCCAACTCAAGATCTATAGATAAGCGGACAAAGCTGAGATTTTTGCGTGGGGAAGGTGTTACTAAGTGGAGTAGATCACCGGGTAAGTCTCACTACACACTAATCCTAAACCGCAACTCCTATTACCGGGTAAGTCTCAAGGAATTAAGATAAAGAACTATAACCTCAAACTAACACACCATCTAAGGGAATAGAATCAACCTTTACCGGGTAAGTCTCAGGCTAACTCACGAAGATGGGATGGAAGCACACTCAAACCCCAATAAAGGATAAACCTTTATTACCTACACTTATGATCGGTGATACACAAACTAAGGAATTACCGGGTAAGTCTCATCCTAAGCTTGCTTTGAACCAGGAAGGTGTAATAAGAATAGGATTTGGCAAACTCTAACACTTAACTCTCAGTTACGGATCAAATAAGTCACCTCGGTCAGAAGAATTCCACCCCGGCCGAGATGTTCGTCAACCGAACGAGATGCTTAGGGTTAAGATTAAAGACTCGAACTTTCAGGATCCTACTGGAATCTAAGATTTTTCTATCATTGTTTTTCCCACAACCTTCAGCCAATCACCCTAGAATCACACAAGGAAATTAGCCACTCATCATCATAATGAAAGTATTAAAATATATGGGAAGAAGGTGAATATTTGAACAAAGAAGAATTTAATGAAAAGACTTCAATAACTGAATCAAATATCACAACAAAGCGTTCCTTGGATAATAATCCAACAAGACAAGACAACAATTGAGGGAATTGAAGACAATCTTACAAAACCCTTCAATAAAGCTATAAAAGCTACGAACTTCAATCTTCCTTCAACCTTCAAAAAGGTTCTTCAAATCTCCCAACTTGGAGTAGGCTGCTGCTGCGTATTTTTCGGTGTAAACGGAGTCTAAGCACTCTCTGATTTGTGGAAAATCCAACCCTTTTTATAGGAAAATAACCCTCCAAAGATAATAAATCTTAGAAAGATATTCTCCCATAAATATAGGTAAAATATATGATTCTGCATATCTCCTTCCTTCCAAAAGCTCAGCCCAAAAATATAAGATTACTTTCCAAGTTTAAAAGATCTCAGTCAAGAATAAAATATTCTTGCCGCGTCCTAGGTTTTCGCCTCGGTCGAGTCGGCGTCTCTGGATCACCTCGGTCGAGATGAATCTCTGGTCAACCGAGGTGAGTCACAACTGAATGTGAAATCTCTCAAAACTGGCCCAAAGTAAATCCTTAATCCATGGCTATGCTTCCTGGATGTAGCTCCAAATGACTCTTGACTTCTTTTGCTCCTTTTTGATGCAAAACGTACCATATTACCTGCAATTACAATGAAACTAGGTGTAGACCTCGATTCTCGCAAAGGTAGATGAAATGGCAGTAAAATCATATAATGTACATACAAACATGCAGATTATTGAAGATAAAACGTTCAAACAAACCCCGAAATATAGACTATAATTCATGCTATTATTAACCTTTTAATTGATTAAATTAACTTTCACCAGAATAACGTTTTGCCCGCAAGAAAATTTTGAACTCACCTATCATCAGATTTCATCAAACAAACACCCATAATCACCAGAATAATATAACGAACATAATGGAATTTTTAATTATCCATTTTGACAAGGCTAAGGTCAATTTTGGTCAAATCGCAATACGAAAAATGATTAAATTAACTTTTTATATATACACACCAAGAATTGAAGATCAAATTTAAAAATAATTTGTTACGCGCTAAGAATTTGATAGATGGGAACCCGCAGTTCATCGAGAACAACACCGAGTTCAGGAGAAATCAATTCGGGATGCGGAACAGTTCGACGATTGCATGCTTTTCTTCTAGTTGATTTTCTTCCCTGTTAGAATTGAGGGTCAACTGCAATGCTAGTGCCGGCGGTGGTAGCGGTAGAGGAGCTCCGTGGATGATCCTCCCAAAAGGGAAGGTACGTGATGAGGGGGATAGCTTGAATGGGGTTTTCCATGGATCACATAATGTAACACCCCGAATTCTCAGAACTCGGGACATTACTGGTTAGGACCTCACAATGGGTCCCGACCTCAGTTTGACAACAATATTACTAGGATCTTGCAACAAGACACAAATAAGAAAAACCGAAATTTATAAAATAGTATTTTAAAGAGATGAATGCAATAACGTTTAACAGCCTATAGTACTTAAACCACAAAAAGACTAATTGTCTTTAGCACGAAGAAAGAACCACAAGGTAAACACCCAACCCCACTCTAAGAAGTACGGAGATCCGGCTGACCACTACTTCCGGATCACTCAGTTGCTGTTCTAACCTGCGGTAAATCTAAAAACACAACAAAACAACCATTAGCTAGTTATCTAAACATTAGGAGAATAATAATAGCACACACACACATAAAAATAATAAACACCCATCATGCTTACAAACAAGTCCATTTATTATCTTCATTTAAGTCATTCACTCTAATGATACTTATTTTGTGACACGAGGGATTCCCAAACCTCGCCTCCGCCCCCGTGTAACCATCAGGAATGGATCCGATGCATCTCACCTTGTACCTGCATGGTCTGGGTATAGAGAACCTCCCAGTCTCCTGTCAGAGCTGGGCAGTGATGTCACGGCCCGTTATACATACACTTGGGCCTTAAACGTAATAATAACAATCGTCCTAGCAAGTTATTATTATTAAACACGCAAATAGCACACACAACCACTATCACTCAACTAATATCCAGAAACTGGCTAAGTAAGTCGCAAGGACTTACCTGATTCGAAACACTCTCTAACACGTCTCGAAACAGTCCGTACTCGTGGTACTCAAACGCCTGTCAAATAAGGCATGTGGATCAAAACCACATCTCGATGTCCCACCTCATGCGAAGGAATTACGGAAAAAGCTCTCTTACGGTAAAAGACCATTTTACCCTTGGTATCGTAAATTCTAGAAGTTTATTCTGGAAATTCTCCTCATTTCTTTCATTTCTTGTTTTCCATAATTTAAGTCTCTTGGATAGATACTTATAGGTTATAAGGTCAAGCTCGAGACACTCGAAGAAGGACAACATTCCTTCTCTCCGGTTACTAATTATGCTACTACATATATTATACCGTCAAACTTGTTCTTTTTACTCTTTCTCCTCAACTCACTTATATAATAACCCATATTCCAGTTCTTACGGAGGAATTTAGTACCGCAGTACAGAAGTTAAACAAAATCCTAGATTTTCCTGAAGCGAACATTAAAGTCCGATTTGAGTTAAGATCCAAGGTTTAGATTAACAGTTAAGAATTCCGGGAACACTCTCTAATATATCTATACTAAACATAGGGAACAGGTCTCTCAAGAAAAACAACCATAACTCCCATATAATCTCTAAGGTTGGCTAGAAACCACAATTCTATACTTAGTCAATTATTTTTCTTGTTTCAAAAACAGCTCAAGTGCTCAACTTCGGGACTTTATAAAACTGAATCCGACCGTTAACTTTCTCCCAAATTTTAACACATTAAACTATATAATTCCCTTTACAACATATCAAAAATTCAACGGTGGATTCTCGATTTAAGCTATAGAAATTAGGTCCTAAAGTCAGCAGGTCGAAGCTGAAATGTAGAGTGTGCAGAAGGTCCTAAGTTCGAGTCTTACCCCCAGCAGTCCCTCTCATTTAACATTCAGCAGGTCTCTAGTTCGAAACTCATGGGTTGCACTTATTTAAAAAAAAACCCAATCTCCTAGATCTACTGTAAAACTCGTAATAAAGCAAAGGGGTCGAGAAGCAGGTTCTTACCGGCTGCAGCAAGGGAAGGAGGCACCTGCTGAGATTTCAATCGGCCTCACCCCTTCCGGAATTGCTGGCTTAGTTCGTTTGCACCGCTGCAGTGGCTGGAAGACCGGATCACCATCGGTTTCGTGCGTCTCGAGGGCTCCACATCGACTCCCGTGTCCAGTTACCCGTGGTAGACTAACGAGGATGGTTCGGCTTACTGTCGACGAAGAAGACCCAATCCGGCGAGGTTGCTGTCTTACCACGATCCAGGAGGGAGGAGCGTCGGCGTCTCTGCACTGGCTGTTGAAGACGGAGCCGGCGGAAGGGAGGGTGGCGATAAGCGGACTGAAGCACTGTTGTCCATTTCCGGCTGTCATCTTCACCACTTCCGGCGCGAAATCCCGGTGGAGAGTGTCGGAGGTAGTCCTGGTGTTTTCGTTTGGCCGGCGTTCCCTCTGGCGTATCGGCGTGCAACGAGAGAGGGCAGCGAGAGAGGGCAGTGTCTTTACGGTTTTGGGTTTAGGTTAGATTATTAGATTAGGTTAGAATTAAACTTGATTAAGGGCTGATTAGGGTTTAGGTTGGAGGTGGGCCGGCTGAGTGATTGGGCTAGAAGTGGGCCTGCTCCTCAAATATTACAATGGGCTGAAATAATGAGTTGGTTCCCCGGAACCGTTAAAGATACGGAAATAAATTACGGGATTATTTACGGAATTACATAAGTTATCATTTTATGTGAATTAAGGTCACATAAAATGATAGAATTTAATATCGTTTTTATTTTATTTAACGGAATAAGAGTTGGCGGGTCGGAATCCGGTTGAATTCGGTTTTAAACAGAGTTTAAAATTTTCGAGTATTACATCAGTGCCCTCTTAAAAGAAGTTTCGTCCCGAAACTTAGAATGATTCTCGAAATCCCGCATTTCCTTTGGTATATTTTAGTTTTCTCGACCTTTTCGTTGGCTACCGGCAACTACTCAATCACCAAAAGTAGACATGTGTCACATAAAACGTAAACACTCAAATCAATATAAAAACCTGAAAGGTCAAACAACACAACAACCGAGTACTAACTCGTCAAAACAGGAGTAACCTCTAACCCCGCAGAGAACTCGGGATAACTACGTCTAATACTCTCCTCTATCTCCAAGGTAGCCTCATCAGCTCCTCGTCTAGACCACTAGAACTCTACAAAAGCATCAACCGGCTAAATTTTCTGATCTTCATAGTTGATGACATATCTCGGATTCGGTAGGTACTTTCTCACGGTTTGGTTTTCAAAAAATTTACCTCCAGCTCTGTTGATGACTCTACCAAACCATAAAAACTTTTTCCTTTCGAAAGTTCCCGACTATCGATTATGAAATAATGATCTTAAACTTCTGTCGCCTAATGCTCTTTGTAATACAAACCGCTTGACCCGGTTTCCTCAATGTGACCTTATCGGATCGTTCCTTAATTAATTGTTTTCACCTACTTCTTGTCAAGCTTTCAAATTTATATAACTCAAACAAATCACACTCCCAAGTGGACCTTCCATATAGTTCTCTAATTCCTTAACTTGAAATCATAGTTATCCCAACATTGATTTTCTTCATCTGTGAGTTATGGGCCTACCACGCTTCTGGTGTAACACCCATTAGTCACAATGACATCTTTCTAAGGCGTCAACATGATTTACCCAACTCCCGCCTATACTTCCCTTCTAATACTAGCAAGATCCTCTTCAAACAGACCCTTATTCTCTTATTCAACCGTAGGCTGTTCTTAACCAACTAGTAAGCAACCTCTAACCGATTCTCTCTGTATTTCTAGATCACCCCAGAAAGTTGCCGTTGCCTAATTGGGGATTTCTCCAAGTCATCGGTAAAGTTATCTCTTAAATTCGCAGTCACTAATATCTCTTCTTAATGGTACCTGCTCGTCAATACCAATCGACACTTATACATCCTCAGTTGATGTCGGTCACTCTATAATTGACTTATCTCCATATTCCGGACCTGCTCTTCTCATACCTATACTGGCGTTAAATTCTTGGTGAGCATCATCTGCTCGATTAATCCTTTCATGCTTCACTAATTCGTTTTCTATTCCACACTTCTGTTTCCTTAGGCTAACTCTACTTCTCGAGCTCCACTGGGTCATTCATCTTGACCTAAATAATCATTCCCAGTTTTCAACAATAGTTGGTAAGTGTCGTTGTAGTGCTGATGATTTTAGTTATCATCCCCTTGCAGTTTCCCCTGCATGGACCGTCAGTGTTGATGACTTAGATCCCGTGATAATTGGGGTTACCTTGGACTTTCGAGTCCGCCAAGGCCGTTCTTACATATACATTCCTTCGCTGGTGTTACCGGCAACCTTGCCTTCATGATACTCCGTTGTTTCCGCTACAGGGCTTCAACTCTTTGATACCGACATTGCGATTTCTTTCAAATTCCTATATTTTTGAGGAGGTTAAAACCTCTCCACACTTGTAAAGTCTACATTTGCATCTACACTCCATTGTAGGTATCCCTTCCATGCACCTTAGACCCTCATATCCTGGTCGACATTTTATCTCTTTTGGCCTTACAAGCTTGTCTTGTGAACTCTTCTACTAGGTGACTCGTCTTATACATTTTTCTTCTCTGCGTCGGTCTCTAACCGTCTGTTGATCATTACTACCCATTCTGTGTTGGAACTTCAGTTGCTTTGTACTCTTGCCTAGATTTCCTAAGGACATCCTCATCTCAAAACTTTATTTAAAATTTATCGTAACCCGCAATTTTGATACCTGACTTTCCTTCTCACTGGATAAGTTATACACTTGGTTTACACTAAATCCATCATAGTGTCATAAGTCCGTTGGTATGATTGTTATTAAACATCCAATGATACCATTTGTATACAACACATTAGGTGTATATGATTTACCCACCAATCAAATTTCTCGCATCGCGTTTATTATGTCTTCCTTATACTCATGTCGCTTTACCTTCTTTGATATTTACACCCCGTAAGATAGTTAAATCCTTTTGAGTTTTCTCGTACACACTTTACAACTGCGTTGGTTGGTCTTATTAATTTCATAAACTCTTAGGTCATCAGTCCAGCTGAATTTTCCATGGAGTACCTCCATTTCTCCTTAAATAACAGTCTTTAGTCCTTTCGGTAACCATCTTATTGGGGTGATACCGGATCCGTATAACAACCTTTAGTCTTTCACTTTTACTCCTTCTCATGTCTGTTTTAGTCGACCTGTAGATTCTATCTGCAATCACCTCACAACTCGACCACACATTTCACCAAGGCTTTACATCATACTCCTTATGTTTGTGCCGCCTCGAAATTTCCAATTATTTTGTGTCACATCTTAAATCACAAGGGTTTTTCCCTGTCAATCTAGACAGTCTGTCCCTACTTTTTCTCGAAGGAGCACCATCAGTCTTACTGGTGTGGGATGCTAAGGCATAGGACATGTTTCCAATCATCTACTTCCTCTTAGTCTTCTAGTTCTTCTTACAGGGATCCCTTCATTCTAACTCTGATATGTATTTTTCGTAGTCAGTAGTAAGTAACTATTCCCAACAATTCCCTTTTTTTTTTTTTTTTTTTTTTTTCACCATTACTATCATCAAGGGTCATTACCGACCGTCAAGAGCTGCTCTTAAATTTCTTTATTAGAGTTATCAAAATGGACTCATTTAACGTTACCATCCAGGCTACTAGTACTTGTATTGATTCAACTTCACCATTTTCGTCGTGGATCTCCGAAAGAAATTCACTAGATGTCGATAAAATTCTTTTATAACCTTGTGGTTATTCTTCTTATCGGTTACCTAACCATCACTAGTTAACTCGCACATGCAACTTTTAAGTTGTCCAAGTAGGATGTAGTTGACCTTCTACAACATCATGGACTTACTTTTATTCCATCTCTTTTGAGGCTTGATATACTTGGTGAAATATATCTCTTCAGTCTCTTTGTTTATTCTTCTTTAGCTCCCCCTACAATCTACACTTTTGTAAGATTGTTATACTCTTACGAGTTCAGTTGTATTATTCTTCTTCCATCAACAGACTTTTCAATTTTCTAGGGTAGCTTGTAGGTACATCTCCGTGATTCTTTTACCTGAGTTATCGTCTATTTGCGGTTCTCTATTATGAACTTGTAGTGTTGTTAGCTTAAATTCCTTTTGAATGAGAAGTTATTGGGGTCCCTCGGGTTCACCAATACTCTTCTCACACACTCTTTTTCTTTGGGTGTTGCTTGAAATGCTGCCCTTACAGAAGCTGGTTATTGTTGTATCCCGGTCTATGTCAAAATTCTCCTGTGTTCTACGAGATCACTCCACTTCTACGTTGGTGAAATCCACCTTTCCTTTTCTGGCAATGCGTAAGCTTCCAAGTTGCAGCTCTTTAATTCTTTCTATTTGGATGGATAATGTATCTCGTGTTGACTTCCATACTTTTGACTGTCTCGGTTATCAATCTGGATTGTGGTGCCAATTAGCTTGTTGAGAGTGATCATATTTCGCCTTGCTGTTGGCATCAACTTTCGCTTCCTAGTCTGTCAGTGAGCTTAAATTTTATGTCCCTTTTCTTGATCGCTACTATATCTCCCTTTTGACTTTCATATCTATGGCAAATTTTCGACGTCATCCTCTTTGTTTGTGAAGTCACTTTACGCAACTTGAAAGAGCCTCTCCGTTGTCTTTCTCAATTCCCTAGTTGGCGATCATCTCTTGCTTCTCCGGAACTACTCTCTTGTATATCCTTCATTTGATCCCGTTGAGTTGATTCGGGATTTTCTTCTTGTCATCGTATTTGGTGTTGTCTTTGAGTCTTCACTTTTCCGTCTCGACGTTCCTCAACAAACTCGAAGGAGTTGTCCGACGTTCGTCTACCCTAATGCACATAAGATGTGCATACTAATCCTCACATTGGCACTCTTCAAAAACTACTTAGATGTGTCCAAGGGGTGAGAAACTCATTATGTTATCTCCGTTAAGGACATAACATAACTACAATTTCTACTAATCTTCAGCATATACCTATCTATATAACATATCTTTATAAACAAGCTAAAAGTCCAACTACAGTAAAACCTATAGTCCATACTAAGCAAACTGAGATTCACGGTAGTAGTGGTGGTCAGCCGTACTTTTCTATTCCCAACCAGACTATGCATGCATTTAAAACCAAATATTTTCTTTTTAAAACTCAGATCCCTTTTCGGGTTCTGCTTAAAACTTATTCGGTCTTTCAGAAGATTTCAAGTGCCATTGTTGCCAACCTAGAGCTCTGATACCATGTTGTAACACCCCGAATTCTCAGAACTCGGGACATTACTGGTTAGGACCTCACAATGGGTCCCGACCTCAGTTTGACAACAATATTACTAGGATCTTGCAACAAGACACAAATAAGAAAAACCGAAATTTATAAAATAGTATTTTAAAGAGATGAATGCAATAACGTTTAACAGCCTATAGTACTTAAACCACAAAAAGACTAATTGTCTTTAGCACGAAGAAAGAACCACAAGGTAAACACCCAACCCCACTCTAAGAAGTAAGGAGACCCAGCTGACCACTACTTCCGGATCACTCAGTTGCTGTTCTAACCTGCGGTAAATCTAAAAACACAACAAAACAACCATTAGCTAGTTATCTAAACATTAGGAGAATAATAATAGCACACACACACATAAAAATAATAAACACCCATCATGCTTACAAACAAGTCCATTTATTATCTTCATTTAAGTCATTCACTCTAATGATACTTATTTTGTGACACGAGGGATTCCCAAACCTCGCCTCCGCCCCCGTGTAACCATCAGGAATGGATCCGATGCATCTCACTTTGTACCTGCATGGTCTGGGTATAGAGAACCTCCCAGTCTCCTGTCAGAGCTGGGCAGTGATGTCACGGCCCGTTATACATACACTTGGGCCTTAAACGTAATAATAACAATCGTCCTAGCAAGTTATTATTATTAAACACGCAAATAGCACACACAACCACTATCACTCAACTAATATCCAGAAACTGGCTAAGTAAGTCGCAAGGACTTACCTGATTCGAAACAATCTCTAACACGTCTCGAAACAGTCCGTACTCGTGGTACTCAAACGCCTGTCAAATAAGGCATGTGGATCAAAATCACATCTCGATGTCCCACCTCATGCGAAGGAATTACAGAAAAAGCTCTCTTACGGGGAAAGACCATTTTACCCTTGGTATCGTAAATTCTAGAAGTTTATTCTGGAAATTCTCCTCATTTCTTTCATTTCTTGTTTTCCATAATTTAAGTCTCTTGGATAGATACTTATAGGTTATAAGGTCAAGCTCGAGACACTCGAAGAAGGACAACATTCCTTCTCTCCGGTTACTAATTATGCTACTACATATATTATACCGTCAAACTTGTTCTTTTTACTCTTTCTCCTCAACTCACTTATATAATAACCCATATTCCAGTTCTTACGGAGGAATTTAGAAGTTAAACAAAATCCTAGATTTTCCTGAAGCGAACATTAAAGTCCGATTTGAGTTAAGATCCAAGGTTTAGATTAACAGTTAAGAATTCCGGGAACACTCTCTAATATATCTATACTAAACATAGGGCACAGGTCTCTCAAGAAAAACAACCATAACTCCCATATAATCTCTAAGGTTGGCTAGAAACCACAATTCTATACTTAGTCAATTATTTTTCTTGTTTCAAAAACAGCTCAAGTGCTCAACTTCGGGACTTTATAAAACTGAATCCGACCGTTAACTTTCTCCCAAATTTTAACACATTAAACTATATAATTCCCTTTACAACATATCAAAAATTCAACGGTGGATTCTCGATTTAAGCTATAGAAATTAGGTCCTAAAGTCAGCAGGTCGAAGCTGAAATGTAGAGTGTGCAGAAGGTCCTAAGTTCGAGTCTTACCCCCAGCAGTCCCTCTCATTTAACATTCAGCAGGTCTCTAGTTCGAAACTCATGGGTTGCACTTATTTAAAAAAAAAACCCAATCTCCTAGATCTACTGTAAAACTCGTAATAAAGCAAAGGGGTCGAGAAGCAGGTTCTTACCGGCTGCAGCAAGGGAAGGAGGCACCTGCTGAGATTTCAATCGGCCTTACCCCTTCCGGAATTGCTGGCTTAGTTCGTTTGCACCGCCGCAGTGGCTGGAAGACCGGATCAGCATCGGTTTCGTGCGTCTCGAGGGCTGCAGATCGACTCCCGTGTCCAGTTACCCGTGGTAGACTAACGAGGATGGTTCGGCTTATTGTCGACAAAGAAGACCCAATCCGGCGAGGTTGCTGTCTTACCACGATCCAGGAGGGAGGAGCGTCGGCGTCTCTGCACTGGCTGTTGAAGACGGAGCCGGCGGAAGGGAGGGTGGCGATAAGCGGACTGAAGCACTGCTGTCCATTTCCGGCTGTCATCTTCACCACTTCCGGCGCGAAATCCCGGTGGAGAGTGTCGGAGGTAGTCCTGGTGTTTTCGTTTGGCCGGCGTTCCCTCTGGCGTATCGGCGTGCAACGAGAGAGGGCAGCGTCTTTACGGTTTTGGGTTTAGGTTAGATTATTAGATTAGGTTAGAATTAAACTTGATTAAGGGCTGATTAGGGTTTAGGTTGGAGGTGGGCCGGCTGAGTGATTGGGCTAGAAGTGGGCCTGCTCCTCAAATATTACAATGGGCTGAAATAATGAGTTGGTTCCCCGGAACCGTTAAAGATACGGAAATAAATTACGGGATTATTTACGGAATTACATAAGTTATCATTTTATGTGAATTAAGGTCACATAAAATGATAGAATTTAATATCGTTTTTCTTTTATTTAACGGAATAAGAGTTGGCGGGTCGGAATCCGGTTGAATTCGGTTTTAAACAGAGTTTAAAATTTTCGGGTATTACACATAACAAATAAAAAAGAAAGAGAAAGGATTAATGAGAGGTTGATACTAAACTTACAAGGATTTGAATTAGGGATATGATGATTTTGTAAAGGATGAAGATTACCTTTTTTTATATATTTACACCAAGAATTGAAGATCAAATTTTAAAAGATTTTGTTACGCACTAAGAATTTGATCGACGAGCACCCACATTTCATCAAGAATAACCCTGATTTCAGGAGAAATCAGTTGGGGATGCCGGGACTGTTCGACGATCACATGCTTATCTTCCAGTTGATTTTCTTCCATGTGAAAATTGAGCGTCAACTGCAATTCTGTTGCCGGTGGTGGTAACGGCGGAGAAGCTCTGTGGATGAGCTTCCCAAAAAAAAGGTACGCGGTTGAGGGGGATAGTTTGAATGGGGTAAACCATGGAACACAAAACTAACAGAAAAGAAAGAGAAAGGGTTAATGAGTGGTTGATAACTAAACTTACAAGGATTTGAATTACGTTATATGATGATTTGGTGAAGGATGCATATAACCTTTTTTTATATATATACACAACAAGAATTGAAGATCAAATTTTAAAGATTTTGTTATGCACTAAGAATTTGATCGCCGAGAACCCGCAGGTCATCGAAAACAACCCTAAGTTCAGGAAAAATCAGTTGGAGATGCCGGAAGTGTTCGACGATCGCATGCTTATCTTCCTGATGATCTTCTTCCATGTCATAATTCAGGATCAAATGCAAATCTAGCGCCGGCGGTGGTAGTGGCATGGATGAGCTTCCAAAAAATGAAGGTAAGCGGTAGAGGGGGGGATAGATTAAATGAGGTTAGCTATGGAATGCTGAACAAACAGAAAAGAAATGGAAGGGGTTAATGAGATGTTGATAAATAAACCTACAAGGATTTCAATTACGGGATATGATGATTTCGTAAAGGATGAAGATTACCTTTTTTGTATATGCACACCAAGAATCGAAGATCAAATTACAAAAGATTTTGTTACGCACTAAGAATTTGATCGCTAGGAACCCGCAGGTCCTCGAGAACAACCGCGAGTTTAGGAGATTTTAATTGGGGATGCCGGGACTGTTCGACGATCGTATGCTTATCTTCGCGTTGCTTTTCTTCCATGTCAAAATTGAGCGTCAACTGCAATTTTGGCTCCGGCAATGGTAACGGCAGAGGAGCTCCGTACGTTTGATGAGCTTCCGTAAAACGAAGGTACGCGGTGGAAGGGGATAGCTTGAATGGGGTTAGCCATAGAACACTAAACAAACAAAGTAGAAAGAGAAAGGGTTAATAAGAGGTTGATAACTAAACTTACAAGGAATTGAATTACGGGATATGGTGATTTGGTGAAGGATGAAGATTACGTTTTTTATATATGCACACCCAAAATTGAAGATCAAATTCTAAAAGATTTTATTCCGCACTAAGAATTTGATTGCCGGGAACTCGCAGTTTATTGAGAAAAATCCTGAGTTCAGGAGAAATCAGTTGGGGATGCTGTGACTGTTCAACGTTCACATGCTTATTTGTGAGTTGATTTTCTTCCATGTAAAAATTGAGTGTCAACCGCATATCTAGCACCGACGGTGGTAACGGTGGAGGAGCTCCGTGGATGATCTTCCCAAAAAGGAAATTACGCGGTGGAGGGGATAGCTTGAATGGGGTTAGACATGGAACATAAAACAAACAGAAAAGAAAGAGAAAGGGTTAATGAGTGGTTGATAACTAAACTTACAAGGATTTAAGATCAAATTTCAAAGAATTTATTAAGGGCAAAGAATTTGATCGCCGAGAACCCGCACATTATCGAAAACGTCCCTAAGTTCTGGAGAAATCAGTTGGGGATGCCAGAAATGTTCGACGATCGCATGCTTTTTTTCCAATTGATTTTCTTCCATGTCAGAATTGAGGGTCAACTGTAATTTTGTTGCCGGCGGTGGTAGCGGCGGAGGAGCTCCCTGGATGATCTTCCCAAAAAGAAGGTACGCGGTGGAGTGGGATAGCTTGAATGGGGTTAGCCATGGATCACATAATAAACAGAAAAGAAACAGAAAGGGTTAATGAGAGGTTGATAACAAAATTTACAAGGATTTGAATTACGGGATATGTTGATTTGGTGAAGGATGAAGATTACCTTTTTTTATATATACACACAAGAAACTGAAGATCAAATTTTAAATAATTTTGTTACGAAGTAAGAATTTGATCGTTGTGAACCCGCGGGTTATCGAGAACAGCCGTGAGTTCGGGAGAAATCGGTTGAAGATGCCGGAAATGTTCGACGATCGCATGCATATCTTCTAGTTGATTTATTCCATATTAAAATTGAGCGCTAATTGCAAATTTGGCGCCGTCAATGGTAACGGCGGAGGAGCTCCGTACATTTATTAGCTTCCCTAAAAGGAAGGTATGCGGTGGAGGGGGATAGCTTGAATGGGGTTAGCCATGGAATACTAAACAAGCAGAAAAGAAACATAAAGGGTTAATGAAAAGTTGATAACTAATTTACAAGGATTTGAATTACGGGATATGATGATTTGGTGAAGGATGAAGATTACCTTTGTTATATATACACACCAAGGATTTAAGATCAAATTTCAAAAGACTTTGTTATGCACTAAGAATTTTATCACCGGGAACCCAGAAGTCATTGAGAACAACCTTGAATTCTGAAGAAATCTGTTGGGGATGCCGTGATTGTTCAACGATCGAATGCTTAACTTCTAGTTGATTAATTTTTTCCATGCAAGAATTGAGGGTCAACTGCAATTCTAACGCCGGCGGTGTTAGCGGCGGAGGATCTCCGTGGATGAGCTTCCCAAAAAGCAAGGTACGCGGTGAAGGGGGATAACTTGAATGGGGTTAGCCATGGATCACATAATAGAATGAGAATGAGTTAATGAGAGGTTGATAACAAAAATTTTAAGGATTTGTATTACGGGATATGATGATTTGGTGAAGGATGAAGATTACCTTTTTATATATACACACCAAGAATTGAAGATCAAATTTCAAAAGATTTTGTTACACACAAAGAATTTGATCAACGGGAACCCGTAGGTCATCGAGAACAATCATGAGTTCAGGATAAATCAGTTGGGGATGCCGGGAATGTTCGATGATCGCATTTTTAACTTTCAATTGATTTTCTTCCATGGAAAAATTGAGCGTCAACTCCAATTTTTGCGCCGGTGGTGGTAACGGAGGAGGAACTCCGTGGATGAGCTTCCCACCAAGGAAGGTACGCGGTGGAGGGGGATAGCGTGAATCGGGTTAGCCATGGAACACACAACAAACTAAGAAGTGAAGATCAAATTTCAGAAGATTTTGTTACACATTAATATTTCGATCGCTGCAAACCAACAAGGCATCGAAAACAGCCCTGAGTTCACAAAAAATCAGTTGGTAATGCCCGGACTGTTCAACGTTTGCATGCTTATCTTCGAGTTGATTTTGTTCCATGTCAAAATTGAGCGTCAACTACAAACCTGCGCCGGTGGTGGTAACAACGGAGGAGAACTCTGGATGAGCTTCCCAACAAGGAAGGTATGCGGTGGAGGTGGATAGCTTGAATCAGGTTAGCCATGGAACACGGAACGAACAGAATTTAAACAGAAAGGGTTAATGAGAGGTTGATAACTAAACTTACAAGGATTTGAATTACGGGATATGATAATTTGGTGAAGGATGAAGTTTACCTTTTTTATATATACACACCAAGAATAGAAGATCAAGGTTCGAAAGATTTTGTTACGCACTAAGAATTTGATCGACGGGAAGCCGCAGGTCATTGAGAATAGTCGTGAGTTCATGTGAAATCAGTTGGGGATAACGGGACTGTTCGACGATCGCATGCTTATCTTTCAGTTGGTTTTCTTCCATGGCAAAATTGAGCGTTAACTCCAATTCTTGTACCGGAAATGGTAACGGTGGAGGAGCTCTGTCGATGAGCTTCCCGAAAAGGAAGGTATGCGGTGTAGAGGGATAGCTTCAATGGGGTTAGCCATAGAACACAAAACAAACAGAATAGAAAGAGAAAGGGTTAATGAGAGGTTGATGAATAAAATTACAAGGATTTGAGCTACGGGATATGATTATTTGGTGAAGGATGAAGATTACCTATTTTATATATACAGACCAAGAATTTAAGATCAAATTTCAAAAGATTTTGTCGTGCACTAAGAATTTAATCTAAGGGAACCTGTAGTTCATTGAGAACAACCCTGACTTCAAGAGAAAACAATTAGGGATGCAGGGACTATTCGACGATCGCATACTTTTCTTCTAGTGTGTTTTCTTCCATGTCAGAATTGAGAGTCAACTGCAATTCCGTTGCCGGTGCTGGTAGCAACGGAGAAGCTTCATGGATGATCTTCCCAAAAAGAAGGTACACGGTGAAGGGGGGATAGCTTCAATTGGGTTAGCCATGGATCATAGAATAACCAGAAAAGAAACAGAAAGGGGTAATGAGAGGTTGATAATAACAAAACTTACAAGGATTTGAATTACGGGATATGATGATTTGGTGAAGGATGAAGATTACCTTTCTTCAATATGCACACCAAGAATTGAAGATCAAATTAAAAAAGATTTTGTTACGCACTAAGAATTTGATCGTTGAGATCCCGCAGGTCCTCGAGAACAACCGTGAGTTTAGGAGATTTTAGTTGGGGATGCCAGGACTGTTCGACGATCGCATGCTTATCTTCGAGTTGATTTTCTTCTATGTCAAAATTTAACGTCAACTGAAATTTTAGCGACGGCTGATAACACGATTTATAGCATAGTTTTAGGTGTACATTTAGATAGTATTCTCGCTCAATCATGCATGATCTAGCACTAGTCCAATACGTTTTGCGCTCAAAACATGTATTTTCTCGAGATAGACGTCTACACGGACTTGTGTGCGTTTTGTAGGTATTTCGGGAAGTTTAGAGCTAAAACGATGCGTTAAAAGACCGTTCATTTAGATGACATGTCCTCGGACTCATTAGGACACATCAAAGGGGTAAGGAGGACTCATGGAACCTTGCCAACACTAGCCATGCACCAAACCACAGCTCAATGATCCAAAGCGAAGTTTCTGCATAGAATCACGGTTTCCTGAAGAACCACGGCCGTGGAAATGACCGTGGATTTTGCCAGATTCTCGTGACAGCTCTGCCACGACTCTCATGGCCACCTCATGAAAGAATTTGTTATAAAAGTGGTCCTTGATGGGTTGTTTGAGGCAGCTGGGGGTAGTTTGGGAGCAGCTCATCCATTATCCATTTCTCTAACAAATATATTCTCCAAAGAAGAAGATTTTTTCTAGGAAGGAAAGTGCCAAAGAGAAGAAGAAAGGTGCAATTGAAGAAGAGAGGAGAAAACACACTTAGTTTCTTGTATTTCGGATTTATTTCTAGAGATTTGTGAACCCTTGAACCTTCTTTTGGAAGGGTTGAAAGTCGTTCTAATTCCATCTTCAGATTGGTTTGTGTTTGAAGTTCATTTGTTCATCTTCTTTCTTTCATTATCTTGCAATGAATGCTATGATTTTATGTTTGTTTGCTTCGATTTCCATTATGAATGTTGTAGGCTAAATTGATGTGATTCTAGGGTAAGGAAAGGATGGTTATGGCTAGGTCTATGATAGGACGAATTTAGATTTACCTTTGGATGATTTTTGTTTATGAACTTAGCTGCTGTTAGAAATCACGCGTAGTTCTTGAAGAACCACGGTCGTGGTTTCTGTAGAACAAACCGTGATTCTTCCTGGTTCGAAGGATCTTACCTTAGATTCATAAAATTGTTGAAACCCTAAGTTTTTGCTGAGTTTAACCTACCCTAGGGTGTCCTAGTGTAGTGTCTAAGTGATAGGAGAGACTTACCCGGTGATCCCTTCCCTTAGAATCTAAAATAGCAAAATCTTAGGTAGTGGTGAACCTAACTAGTCGCCATTGGATTAGATGTGCTAGGAATGTTGATTAGGACTTCCCATTCCAAGACTTACCCGGTAAGGATAGGTTAGATCCTTAATTAACAATTCCGGTTTGTGTAGAATTCCTAGCCTTAGGTTCTTAGAGACCTAACCGGTAATGAGACCTTAGGTGTGGATTAGTTGGATCATGAGACCTACCCGGTAATTGATCCCAATTTAGAAACACTTAATCCCAACGTATCATAATCAATCCAAAGAATGAATAGATAACTTGAGTTCTATGCCATAACCGGAATTTCCGACCCCTAGAATCCGTTTTTCCTTTCCTTTGATCAATATCTTGTTTGATTTGTTATTTGTGATTTTTGGTTTGATTGTTTGCCCTGCATGACTTGTGATCTTTGATCACCTAAAACCGACAAAAACATTTGAGATTTTCGCTCTTGTTTTCCTTCCTCTTTTCTAACTTTAGACCTTCACTAAAATTCATCACAAAACCGAGTCAATTTCACCTTAGTCTTTGTGTTCGACCTCGGAGTACTATCCATACTACAAACGTCCCGTACACTGCGGGTGCGCTAGAGGTTAGGATAATTATAACGAGTATAAATTTAAGGCTTATTGCGTGCACATTTCCTAGCGTAACAAGTTTTTGGCGCCGTTGCCGGGGACTAGGTCTAGATTGAGTCTATTTTGTGATTGTTTCTAGTGTAGATCTTTCTTGTTGCTTTTGATCTCTCTTTGATTTGTGTCTTTGCTTTTCAGGACATCTATTGCTCTTTAGGTGTATGCGAAGATCTCGTGGCAAGGATTTAGCTCCATTTGATCCCGAACCGGAGAAAACCCTTCGATCTAGATCCAAGAACATCCGAAAGGAGAAAGAGATGGCCGGAAGAAACCTCCAAGCTGAATTGGATGAAGCCTTAGAGCAAATAAGGCTAAGAGATGAGCTCTTGGAGGAAGAAAGGAGACTTGCCAATGAGAGGCAAGAGGAAACAAGGAGGGAGATTGAGGAGATTAGGCAAGCCCTTGTTCAAGGAGAGCTTAACCGCCGACAACCACCACCTCCTCCACCACAACCGCAGCCGGCGGCCAATGTTAGGGTCGTTCCTATTGCTATTGAGGAGCCACAAACCCTAGGGAGACGTATGGATCCGGCACAAAGAGCACACCGACCGGGTATGAATCTAGGAGATCCCGCTACCCACAACTATGAACTCCGCCCTCAAGTTCTTCAAATGATCCGACATAATCAATTTGGAGGGATGGAAGGAGAGTCTCCTCACCAACATTTGATGAACTATGAGATTTTGATGGAGACTCTTAGACCACCAAGATTGGAGAGCAACAACCATAAGCTAAGGGCCTTTTCCTTCTCTCTTAAGGACAAAGCCTTGGCTTGGTATCAATCTATTCCACAAGGGCGAGTTGGTACTTGGGAGGAGATGACAACCGAGTTCTTGACCAAGTTCTTCCCACCTTCCAAGACCACCGAATTAAGAGGAAAGATCAATGCCTTTGTGATGAGGGATAGAGAAAGTTTGTTCAAGTCTTGGGAGAGATTCAAAGACCTTCTCTTAGATTGCCCGCACCATGGCATACCAAAGATTGAGCTATTAGAGATCTATTTCAAGGGGCTTGATGAAGATAGCCAATTCAAGCTTCAATCTCTTTCCGGTGGAACATTTATGGAGAAACATGTAGATGATGCTTGGGAGTTTGTGGAGAAGCAAGCTCTAGTGATTGAAAAGTACTCTCATAGGAAGAGCGAAGGAAGAAAGGCGGGAGCATATGAGGTGAGTGAAGTCACCATGAGTAATTTCAAGCTTGACGCCATCAACAACGAGTTGAAGTCCTTGAGAGAGTTGTGCACTACCACCTTGAAGAGCCAAGCAACTCCTCAAGCACCTCCACAAGCTAACTTGTCTTCCAAGGAGAAAGATGTGAATTATATGGGAAGGGGCAATTTCAACAATTACCAAGGCCCAAGAAATTTCAACAACAACCGGCAATTCAACAATTACCGGGCAAACCACAACCATCCCGGGATTTCTTACTCTAACCCGGATGGAGTCTTGAACCCTCCCGTTTCCACAAGTACAACTCCACCACAAAGAGCTTCACAAGAACCTCCACCCGGTTTCTCTCAACCTTCAAAGGATAGAACCGAAGTCATGTTTGAGCAATTGCTAGGAAGATTAAGTGGACTTGAGAGCACCGTCACTTCAATTTCTAAGGCTCAAAAGGTCTTGGAAGCACAAGTCTTTCAAAAGGCGGGTGAATCACATAGGGATCCGGGGAAGCTTCCCGGAAGAACCGAAGACAACCCAAGAGGCCAAGTGTTGGCTATCACAACAAGGAGTGGGTTGAGCATGAAGGATCCTTTGCCCAAGGACCAAGCTAAAGGAAAGCAAGTAGTGGTAGAAGAGGGAAGAAAGCAAGATGATGGAGGAAAAAGCAAGGATGTAGAGCCAACTTATGTGGCACCGCCTCCATACAAGCCACCACTACCGTTCCCACAATCAAGAGCGAGAGCTCGTTTGGACAATCACTTTGGTAAGTTCCTTGAACTAATGTCCAAGTTACATATTAACATTCCGTTTATGGATGCCATCTTAGGAATGCCGGCATATGGGAAGTTTTTGAAAGAAATACTCTCCAACAAAAGGAAGTTGGAGGAGTATGGGGAGATAAGGATGACCAAGATATCCTCGGAGTTGATCCAAACGATGAAGGAGGAAATGCCTCCCAAGCTAAGAGATCCGGGCTCTTTTTGCGTTCCAATTGGAGTAGGAGACGTGAAGTACGAGGCCCTTTGTGATCTTGGGGCGAGTGTAAGCATCATACCGCTTGCACTTAGCAACAAGGTCGGGCTAGGAGAGCCGAAGCCGGTCAAGATGACCCTCTATATGGCGGACCGCTCTATTACTCATCCGGTTGGGATTCTAGAGGACATTCCGGTGCAATTGGGAGGATTCTATGTACCCATCGACTTTGTAGTGTTGGACATTCCGGCGGATTATCCGGTTCCTATCATTCTAGGAAGGCCTTTTCTAGCCACTTCCGGATGCTTAGTGGATTGCAAGAACGAGACTCTCTCCTTCAACATTGGAGAGGAGAACATCAAGTTCAAGCTGTCCACAATGATGAAAGGGCCAACCCTTGATGAAGATATCTTCAACATAGTCGAGCAAGAAGAATCTAGAGAAGTTGTAAGCTCGATCTTGATCAAGGACCCCTTGGAGAAGGTTCTTACCTTGAGTATGATGGAGGAAGACATTGAGGAGGAATGCAATGAAGAGATCAAGGCCTTGGAGGCCTTAGAAGAGGAGCCAAGAGTTGGATTTGAGAGCCACGAAGAGGTTGTGAACATCTGCAAATTCCACGGTCGAGATTCAGGTTCCACGGCCGTCAAACTTTCTGGACAACTCCGAGAAGCAAGCTTGGCAAGAACCACGGCCGTGGAAGATGAGCAACCCGTGTTTCCAACCGTGGTTTTCCCTGAATCAGCTCTTGATGATGGTCAAGCTGCTGGGAGCCATGGGGAGTCCTCATTTGCCTTGGATTCATCTCATCCAACCTTATTTGGATCATCTTCAACCGATAAAGGTCCTCCCTCACTAGAACTTAAACCCCTTCCCTCTCATTTAAAGTATGCATTCCTTGGTGATAATTCTACATATCCTGTGATCGTTAATGCATGCTTGAGTGATGATGAACTTGCTAAATTGCTGCATGAACTAAGATTGCATAAGAAAGCCATTGGTTATACTATTGCTGATTTGGTTGGCATTAAACCATCTTTGTGCATGCATAAGATAATGATGGAAGATAACCACAAACCCTCTATAGAACATCAAAGGAGATTAAATCCTATAATGAAAGAGGTGGTCAAAAAGGAAATCATTAAGTTGCTAGATGCGGGAATTATCTACCCTATCTCGGATAGTAAGTGGGTTAGTCCCGTTCACGTAGTGCCTAAGAAGGGTGGAATGACGGTAGTAACTAATGAGAACAATGAACTAATACCAACTAGGACGGTCACGGGATGGAGGATGTGTATAGATTATAGGAAGTTAAACATGGCCTCTAGGAAAGATCACTTCCCTCTCCCCTTCATTGACCAAATGCTAGAAAGGTTAGCTCAACACTCTCATTTTTGCTATTTAGATGGGTATAGTGGATTCTTCCAAATCCCTATCCACCCCGATGACCAAGAGAAAACGACTTTTACATGTCCATGGGGTACCTTTGCATATAGGAGAATGCCATTTGGGTTGTGTAATGCACCCGCCACCTTCCAAAGGTGCATGATGGCTATCTTTTCGGAATACATAGAAAATATCATGGAAGTGTTCATGGATGATTTCTCTGTTTATGGTTCTTCTTTCGATGATTGCTTGGCTAACTTGTCATTAGTGTTGCAAAGATATGAGGAGACAAATCTTGTCTTAAATTGGGAAAAATGTCACTTCATGGTAAGCGAAGGGATTGTGTTAGGACACTTGGTGTCCAACCGTGGCATTGAGGTTGATAGGGCTAAGATTGAAACGATAGAGAAGTTGCCACCATCTACCTCGGTGAAGGGGGTAAGGAGTTTCTTAGGGCATACCGGTTTCTACCGGAGGTTCATTCAAGATTTCTCTAAAATCTCTAAGCCTCTCACTAACCTATTAATGAAAGATGTTGATTTTGTCTTTTCCAAAGATTGTCTTGAAGCGTTTTGTAGGTTGAAGAATGCCTTGATCTCCGCTCCTATCATGCAACCTCCGGATTGGAGTCTACCATTTGAAATCATGTGCGATGCAAGTGATGTGGCCGTTGGGGCCGTTTTAGGGCAAAGGAAAGAAGGGCGCACTCATGCTATTTACTATGCTAGCAAGACGCTAGATGATGCCCAACTCAACTATGCTACCACCGAGAAGGAGTTGTTGGCGGTGGTATATGCATTTGAGAAGTTCCGCTCGTACCTTGTTGGAGCGAAGGTCATAGTTTATACGGATCATGCGGCGATCCGTTATCTACTTACAAAGAAGGATGCCAAACCAAGGTTGATTCGGTGGATCCTTCTTCTTCAAGAGTTTGATTTGGAGATACGAGATAAGAAGGGATCCGAGAACTCCGTGGCGGATCACCTTAGTAGACTCCCACCATTGGAGCTTGGGAAAGACAACATCCCGATAGATGATTCATTCCGGGATGAACAATTGCAAATGGTGGAAGAATGCTTGTTCCACGTAGCTAGAGGAAGTGAGCCATGGTATGCCGACATTGTGAATTACTTGGTGTGTGAGGAAGTGCCTCCCGGACTTACATATGCACAAAGGAAGAAGTTCTTCAACGATGTAAGGCACTACTATTGGAGTGAGCCACTTCTATTCAAGAGAGGCCCGGATGGGGTGCTTAGGAGATGCATACCGGAAGATGAAATGGAAAGTGTGATCCGGCATTGTCACTCCTTACCATGTGGAGGCCATGCTAGCTCACACAAAACGTGTGCCAAGGTATTGCAATCCGGTTTTTATTGGCCTAACTTGTTTAGAGATGTGCAAGGTTTTGTAGAGGCATGTGATGCTTGCCAAAGGACGGGGAACATCTCAAGGAGGAATGAAATGCCCTTGAATAACATCCAAGAAGTTGAGATTTTTGATGTGTGGGGTGTAGACTTCATGGGACCATTCCCTTCTTCATGTGGCAATCTCTACATCCTATTGGCGGTGGACTATGTGTCAAGATGGGTGGAGGCAATTGCCTCTCCTACAAATGATGCCAAGGTGGTGGTGCGGTTCTTCAACCGAGTGATCTTCCCTAGGTTTGGAACACCAAGGGTGATCATTAGTGATGGGGGGAAGCACTTCACAAATAGGAATTTTGGAGCACTTTTGGCTAAGTATGGGGTAACTCATAAGGTGGCAACACCTTACCACCCCCAAACTAGTGGTCAAGTGGAGATCTCCAACCGAGAGATAAAGGCCATCCTCCAGAAGACGGTGTCTAGAACAAGGAAGGATTGGGCAATGAAGCTCAATGACGCACTATGGGCATATAGAACCGCCTTCAAGACACCTATTGGCACCACCCCTTACAAGTTGGTCTATGGCAAGTCTTGCCATCTTCCGGTGGAAATGGAGCATAGAGCTTATTGGGCCATTAAGTGGCTAAATTTCGACCTCAAGGAAGCGGGAGAAAAGAGATTGCTTGATATCAATGCCCTTGAGGAGCTCCGGTTGGAAGCCTATGAGAATGCCCGGATCTACAAGGAGAGAACCAAAAGATGGCATGACAAGAGGATTATTCCAAAGGAGTTGAGTGAAGGAGATCTTGTCCTTCTCTTCAACTCAAGGCTAAGGCTCTTTCCCGGAAAGCTCAAATCAAGATGGACCGGGCCATATGTGGTGAAGAAGATCTTTCCCCATGGAGCTATTGAGATAGGAGGGGAGCATTGTGGAAATTTCAAGGTGAATGGGCATCGCTTGAAGAAGTATATTCCGGGAGCCCCGATAGACATGATTGCCCCGCTCCACCTTGAATAGACGCTCCCGAAGTTTGGTCAAGCTAGTGACCTTAAAGAAGCGCTTGGTGGGAGGCAACCCATTGGTAACATTTTTCCTTCATTTTTGCTTAGATTTTTCTGTTTTTGTGTGCTTTGTGTGTGTTTCGTGTTTCGTGTGTGTGCTAGAAGCATTAGTGGCATTGGAAGTCTTTCTTGACATGTGAATGATGATGATGAACCCCTCACCAATTATGGGTGGAGCGGACGCGGAACTTGGACGGCTAGCGGTGCCTAGCGCGGGTTCCGAAGCTTTGAAGGATGCTTAAGAGCTCTCTACCATGGTTGATAGGATCATCCAACATCAAGTCACTTGAGAATTCCCAAATACCATGGCAAACACTTTTACATTGTGAGAACCTTCTTTCACTCTCTTTACTTGTATACCACATTGGGGACAATGTGTCTCTAAGTATGGGGTGGGGTTCGCATGATCCTGTGCATGATGAGCATCTAGGATAGGTTAATACTTGCATGTGTCTTGCATTGTACATACTTAAACCGAAAATCCCATAAAAATCAGAAAATTTTAAATTTTTTTTTTGTGCTTTCTAGGCTTGGATATGATCCTAATGATGAAACTCGTCTTGTGATTGGCTATGAATGGCCTTATGTGTTGAATTGATAAATGCATATGTGGACTTGAACTACTTCTCTTGAATTCCATGAATGACTTGAGATCATGATGATTGCCTAGAATGGATTGAGTATTGAAAGTCGAAATTACATAATAGTTCTTGCATACCATCTAGGAATGAATGAGGCATTTCATTTTTCTCTACTTCTCATCTTGATCATGATTGCTTGAGCACCTCAATTGATATAAATTCGACCTCCTTTAAACCCATCCGGGAATAGGAGCATGCTAGTGTGTTTGAAAGTGTAAAAGCAAGTGCGGGGTGAAGATGTAATGAAAAGAATATCGTGAATGGAATGCTGAAATTATTGTGGAAGTGTAGCCAATATAGGTTTGGGGGCGTTGGTTTAAATGACAAGTAACTCGGTACACTTCACATAATCGGGTGCTGGTGCCTTGCCAAAGTCAAATGAACCAATAGTCCTAACGAGCTTTGGTATGTGTGCCCGGTGCGGATGCACCTCAAAAAAGAGAAAAAGCCCGAGGATGGCTAATCACCGAGGTTTCGGCTATTGTACACCAATGCCATTGTCTCAAAAATGAGTTAAAGAAAAAGAAAAGAAAGCAAGATAGGGAAAAACATACACTTGGGGGAAGTTGATCGAGGACAAGGAAGTAAAGTTAGTTCCATTCCCGGATTAGCATCACATACCTAGAAAATTCCCCTCCCAAATTACAACGTTTCTTAAGCCTTTTATGTCACAAACCCTTATGACCTACTTGCATGTTTGTAAGACTTAGTAATCTAGATTGGATAGACTCTTGATCTTCTTGACATCTTCGTCCTCCTATCTCATGCATGCTTTTGAGTTAAGTACAATTGTCTTTCCATGCCCTTATTGTTTGATACATAATTGCTTATCCAATTGCCATTGATCATGACTATGAAGGTGATCCCATAGTAGAAGCACAAAAACCAAAAAGACTTTGCCATTTTTCTTCATACATAAATCATGTCATCTTTTAGTCTATAGTTGGGAATTTGCTCGGGGACGAGCAAACCTTAAGTATGGAGTATTTTGATAACACGATTTATAGCATAGTTTTAGGTGTACATTTAGATAGTATTCTCGCTCAATCATGCATGATCTAGCACTAGTCCAATACGTTTTGCGCTCAAAACATGTATTTTCTCGAGATAGACGTCTACACGGACTTGTGTGCGTTTTGTAGGTATTTCGGGAAGTTTAGAGCTAAAACGATGCGTTAAAAGACCGTTCATTTAGATGACACGTCCTCGGACTCATTAGGACACATCAAAGGGGTAAGGAG
This sequence comes from Fagopyrum homotropicum, assembly GCA_033239125.1. Classification (NCBI taxonomy): domain Eukaryota; kingdom Viridiplantae; phylum Streptophyta; class Magnoliopsida; order Caryophyllales; family Polygonaceae; genus Fagopyrum; species Fagopyrum homotropicum. Next base: position 118,779,949 of record BSWB01000003.1, read on the forward strand.
GACTCATGGAACCTTGCCAACACTAGCCATGCACCAAACCACAACTCAATGATCCAAAGCGAAGTTTCTGCATAGAATCACGGTTTCCTGAAGAACCACGGCCGTGGAAATGACCGTGGATTTTGCCAGATTCTCGTGACAGCTGTGCCATGACTCTCATGGCCAGCTCATGAAGAATTTGTTATAAAAGTGGTCCTTGATGGGTTGTTTGAGGCAGCTGGGGGTAATTTGGGAGCAGCTCATCCATTATCCATTTCTCTAACAAATATATTCTCCAAAGAAGAAGATTTTTTCTAGGAAGGAAAGTGCCAAAGAGAAGAAGAAAGGTGCCATTGAAGAAGAGAGGAGAACACACACTTAGTTTCTTGTATTTCGGATTTATTTCTAGAGATTTATGAACCCTTGAACCTTCTTTTGGAAGGGTTGTAAGTCGTTCTAATTCCATCTTCAGATTGGTTTGTGTTTGAAGTTCATTTGTTCATCTTCTTTCTTTCATTATCTTGCAATGAATGCTATGATTTTATGTTTGTTTGCTTCGATTTCCATTATGAATGTTGTAGGCTAAATTGATGTGATTCTAGGGTAAGGAAAGGATGGTTATGGCTAGGTCTATGATAGGACGAATTTAGATTTACCTTCGGATGATTTTTGTTTATGAACTTAGCTGCTGTTAGAAATCACGCGTAGTTCTTGAAGAACCACGGTCGTGGTTTCTGTAGAACAAACCGTGATTCTTCCTGGTTCGAAGGATCTTACCTTAGATTCATAAAATTGTTGAAACCCTAAGTTTTTGCTGAGTTTAACCTACCCTAGGGTGTCCTAGTGTAGTGACTAAGTGATAGGAGAGACTTACCCGGTGATCCCTTCCCTTAGAATCTAAAATAGCAAAATCTTAGGTAGTGGTGAACCTAACAAGTCGCCATTGGATTAGATGTGCTAGGAATGTTGATTAGGACTTCCCATTCCAAGACTTACCCGGTAAGGATAGGTTAGATCCTTAATTAACAATTCCGGTTTGTGTAGAATTCCTAGCCTTAGGTTCTTAGAGACCTAACCGGTAATGAGACCTTAGGTGTGGATTAGTTGGATCATGAGACCTACCCGGTAATTGATCCCAATTTAGAAACACTTAATCCCAACGTATCATAATCAATCCAAAGAATGAATAGATAACTTGAGTTCTATGCCATAACCGGAATTTCCGACCCCTAGAATCCGTTTTTCCTTTCCTTTGATCAATATCTTGTTTGATTTGTTATTTGTGATTTTTGGTTTGATTGTTTGCCCTGCATGACTTGTGATCTTTGATCACCTAAAACCGACAAAAACATTTGAGATTTTCGCTCTTGTTTTCCTTCCTCTTTTCTAACTTTAGACCTTCACTAAAATTGATCACAAAACCGAGTCAATTTCACCTTAGTCTTTGTGTTCGACCTCGGAGTACTATCCATACTACAAACGTCCCGTACACTGCGGGTGCGCTAGAGGTTAGGATAATTATAACGAGTATAAATTTAAGGCTTATTGCGTGCACATTTCCTAGCGTAACACCGGCAATGGTAACGGCAGAGGAGCTCCGTACGTTTGATGGGCTTCCCTAAAACGAAGGTATGCGGTGGAAGGGGATAGCTTGAATGGGGTTAGCCATGGAACACTAAACAAACAGAGTAGAAAGAGAAAGGGATAATAAGAGGTTGATAACTAAATTTACAAGGATTTGAATTACGGGATATGATGATTTGGTGAAGGATGAAGATTACCTTTGTTATATATACACACAAAGAATTTAAGATCAAATTTCAAAAGATTTTATTACACACTAAGAATTATATCGCCGGGAACCCACAAGTCATCGAGAACAACCTTGAGTTATGAAGAAATCAGTTTGGGATGCCGTTATTGTTCGACAATCGCATGTTTATCTTCTAGTTGATTTTCTTCCATGTTAGAATTGAGGGTCAACTGCAATTCTGGCGCCGGTGGTGGTAGCAACGGAGGAGCTACGTGGATGAGCTTCCAAAAAAGGAAAGTACGCTGTGGAGGGGATATCATGAATGAGGATAGCCATGGAACACAAAACAAACAGAAAAGAAAAGAGAAAGGGTAAATGAGAGGTTAATAACTAATCTTACAAGGATTTGAATTACGGGATATGGTGATTTGGTGAAGGATGAAGATTACCTTTTTTATATATGCACACTTAAAATTGAAGATCAAATTCTAAAATATTTTTTTCCGCACTAAGAATTTGATCGCCGGGAACTCGCAGGTCATCGAGAACAATCATGAGTTCAGGAGAAATCAATTGGGGATGCCGGGACTGTTCGATGATCACTTTTTTAACTTCCACTTGATTTTCTTCCATGGAAAAATTGAGCGTCAACTCCAATTTCTACGCCGGTGGTGGTAACGGAGGAGGAGCTCCGTGGATGAGCTTTCCAACAAGGAAGGTACGCGGTGGAAGGGGATAGTGTGAATCGGGTTAGCCATGAAACACACAACAAACTAAGAAGTGAAAATCAAATTTCAGAAGATTTTGTTACACACTAATATTTCGATCGGTGCAAACCAACAAGGCATCGAAAACAGCCTTGAGTTCCCAAAAAATCAGTTGGTAATGCCCGGACTGTTCGACGATTGCATGCTTATCTTCGAGTTGATTTTGTTCCATGCCAAAATTGAGCGTCAACTGCAAACCTGCGCCGGTGGTGGTAACGGTGGAGGAGCTCCGTGGATGAGCTTGAATCGGGTTAGCCATGGAACATTGAACGAACAGAATTTAAAGAGAAAGGGGTAATGAGAGGTTGGTAACTAAACTTATAAGGATTTGAACTACGGGATATGATGATTTGGTGAAGGATGAAGGTTACCTTTTTTATATATACACACCAAGAACTTAAAATCAAGGTTCAATAGATTTTTTTACGCACTAAGAATTTGATCTACGGGAACCCGCAGGTCATCGAGAAAAGTCGTGAGTTCAAGAGAAATCAATTGGGGATAATGGGACTGTTTGACGATCGCATGTTTATCTTTTAGTTGATTTTGTTCCATGGCAAAATCGAGCGTCAACTCAAATTTTGGTACCGGCAATGGTAACAGTGGGGGAGCTCCGTGGATGAGCTTCCCGAAAAGGAAGGTATGCGGTGGAGAGGGATAGCTTCAATGGGGTTAGCCATGGAACACAAAACAAACAGAAAAGAAAGAGAAAGGGTTAACAAGAGGTTGATGAATAAACTTACAAGGATTTGAGCTACGGGATATGGTTATTTGGTGAAGGATGAAGATTACCTTTTTTATATATACACACGAAGAATTTAAGATCAAATTTCAAAAGATTTTGTCGTGCACTAAGAATTTAATCTAAGGGAACCCGTTGTTCATTGAGAATAACCCTGAGTTTAAGAGAAAACAATTAGGGATGCAGGTATTGTTCGACGATCGCATACTTTTCTTCTAGTTGATTTTCTTCCATGTCAGAATTGAGAGTCAACTGCAATTCCGTTGCCGGTGTTGGTAGCAGCGGAGAAGCTCCATGGATGATCTTCCCAAAAAGAAGGTACACGGTGAAGGGGGGATAGCTTCAATGGGGTTAGCCATGGATCATAGAATAACAAGAAAAGAAACAGAAATGGGTAATGAGAGGTTGATAATAACAAAACTTACAAGTATTTGAATTACGGGATATGATGATTTGGTGAAGGATGAAGATAACCTTTTTTTTTCAGTATGCACTACAAAAATTGAAGATCAAATTACAAAAATTTTTATTACGCACTAAGAATTTGATCGCTGGGATCCAGCAGGTCCTCGAGAACAACCGTGAGTTTAGGAGATTTTAGTTGGGGATGCCGGGACTGTTCGACGATCGCATGCTTATCTTCGAGTTGATTTTCTTCCATGTCAAAATTGAGCGTCAACTGCAACTTTAGCGCCGGCAATGGTAACGGCAGAGGAGCTTCGTACGTTTGATGAGCTTCCCTAAAACAAAGGTACGCGGTGGAATGGGATAGCTTGAATGGGGTTAGCCATGGAACACTAAACAAACAGAGTAGAAAGAGAAAGGGATAATGAGAGGTTGATAACTAAACTTACAAGGATTTGAATTACGGGATATGATGATTTGGTGAAGGATGAAGATTACCTTTGTTATATATACACACCAAGAATTTAAGATCAAATTTCAAAAGATTTTGTTACAGACTAAGAATTTTATCGCCGGGAACCCACAAGTCATCGAGAACAACCTTGAGTTATGAAGAAATCAGTTTCGGATGCCGCGGCTGTTCGACAATCGCATGTTTATCTTCTAGTTGATTTTCTTCCATGTTAGAATTGAGCGTCAACTGCAATTTTGGCGCCGGTGGTGGTAGCAACGGAGGAGCTACGTGGATGAGCTTCCGAAAAAGGAAAGTACGCGGTGGAGGGGATATCTTGAATGGGGATAGCCATGGAACACAAAACAAACAGAAAAGAAAAGAGAAAGGGTAAATGAGTGGTTGATAACTAAACTTACAAGGATTTGAATTACGGGATATGGTGATTTGGTGAAGGATGAAGATTACCTTTTTTATATATGCACACCCAAAATCAAAGATCAAATTCTAAAAGATTTTTTTCCGCACTAAGAATTTGATCGCCGGGAACTCGCTGGTCATCGAGAACAATCATGAGTTCAAGAGAAATCAATTGGGGATGCCGGGACTGTTCGATGATCGAATTTTTAACTTCCACTTGATTTTCTTCCATGGAAAAATTGAGCGTCAAATCCAATTTTTGCGCCGGTGGTGGTAACGGAGGAGGAGCTCCGTGGATGAGCTTCCCAACAAGGAAGGTATGCGGTGGAAGGGGATAGTGTGAATTGGGTTAGCCATGGAACACACAACAAACTAAGAAGTGAAGATCAAATTTCAGAAGATTTTGTTACACACTAATATTTCGATCGCTGCAAACCAACAAGGCATCGAAAACAGCCCTGAATTCACAAAAAATCAGTTGGTAATGCCCGGACTATTCGACGATTGCATGCTTATCTTCGAGTTGATTTTGTTCCATGCCAAAATTGAGCGTCAACTGCAAACCTGCGCCGGTGGTGGTAACGGTGGAGGAGCTCTGTGGATGAGCTTGAATCGGGTTAGCCATGGAACACGGAACGAACAGAATTTAAAGAGAAAGGGTTAATGAGAGGTTGGTAACTAAATTTATAAGGATTTGAACTACGGGATATGATGATTCGGTGAAGGATGAAGATTACCTTTTTTATATATACACACCAAGAATTCAAGATCTAGGTTCAAAATATTTTGTTACGCACTAAGAATTTGATCGACGGGAACCCACAGGTTATCGAGAACAGTTGTGAGTTCAAGAGAAATTTGTTGGGGATAACGGGACTGTTTGACGATCGCATGTTTATCTTTCAGTTGATTTTCTTCCATGGCAAAATTGAGCGTCAACTCCAATTTTGGTACCGGCAATGGTAACGGTGGGGGAGTTCCGTGGATGAGCTTCCCGAAAAGGAAGGTATGCGGTGGAGAGGGATAGCTTCAATGGGGTTAGCCATGGAACACAAAACAAACAGAAAAGAAAGAGAAAGGGTTAATGAGAGGTTGATGAATAAACTTACAAGGATTTGAGCTACGGGATATGATTATTTTGTGAAGGATGAAGATTACCTTTTTATATATACACACCAAGAATTTAAGATCAAGGTTCAAAAGATTTTGTTACGCACTAAAAATTTGATCGACGGGAACCCGCAAATCATCGAGAAAAGACGTGAGTTCAAGAGAAATCAATTGGGGATAATGGGAATGTTTGACGATCGCATGTTTATCTTTCAGTTGATTTTGTTCCATGGAAAAATTGAGCGTCAACTCCAATTTTGGTACGAGCAATGGTAACGGTGGGGGAGCTCCGTGGCTGAGCTTCCCGAAAAGGAAGGTATGCGGTGGAGAGGGGATAGCTTCAATGGGGTTAGCCATGGATCATAGAATAACCAGAAAAGAAACAGAAAGGGGTAATGAGAGGTTGATAATAACAAAACTTACAAGGATTTGAATTACGGGATATGATGATTTGGTGAAGGATGAAGATAACCTTTTTTTTCAGTATGCACTCCAAGAATTGGTGATCAAATTACAAAACATTTTATTACGCACTAAGAACTTGATCGCTGGGAACCAGCAGATCCTCGAGAACAACCGTGAGTTCAAGAGATTTTAGTTGGGGATGCCGGGACTGTTCGACGATCGCATGCTTATCTTCGAGTTGATTTTCTTCCATGTCAAAATTGAGCGTCAACTTCAATTTTAGCGCCGGCAATGGTAAAGGCAGAGGAGCTCCGTACGTTTGATGAGCTTCCCTATAACGAAGGTACGCGGTGGAATGGGATAGCTTGAATGGGGTTAGCCATGGAACACTAAACAAACAGAGTAGAAAGAGAAAGGGATAATAAGAGGTTGATAACTAAACTTACAAGGATTTGAATTACGGGATATGATGATTTGTTGAAGGATGAAGATTACCTTTGTTATATATACACACCAAGAATTTAAGATCAAATTTCAAAAGATTTTGTTACACACTAAGAATTTTATCACTGGGAACCCACAAGTCATCGAGAACAACCTTGAGTTATGAAGAAATCAGTTTGGGATGCCGCGACTGTTCGACAATCGCATGTTTATCTTCTACTTGATTTTCTTCCATGTTAGAATTGAGGGTCAACTGCAATTATGGCGCCGGTGGTGGTAGCGACGGAGGAGCTACGTGGATTAGCTTCCGAAAAAGGAAAGTACGCGGTGGAGGGGATAACTTGAATGGGGATAGCCATGGAACACAAAACAAACAGAAAAGAAAAGAGAAAGGGTAAATGAGAGGTTGATAACTAAACTTACAAGGATTTGAATTACGGGATATGGTGATTTGGTGACGGATGAAGATTACCTTTTTTATATATCCACACCCAATATTGAAGATCAAATTCTAAAATATTTTTTTCCGCACTAAGAATTTGATTGCCGGGAACTCGCAGGTCATCGAGAACAATCATGAGTTCAGGAGAAATCAATTGGGGATGCCGGGACTGTTCGATGATCGCATTTTTAACTTCCACTTGATTTTCTTCCATGGAAAAATTGAGCGTTAACTCCAAGTTCTACGCCGGTGGTGGTAATGGAGGAGGAGCTCCGTGGATGAGCTTCCCAACAAGGAAGGTATGCGGTGGAGGGGGATAGCGTGAATCGGGTTAGCCAAGAAACACACAACAAACTAAGAAGTGAAGATCAAATTTCAGAAGATTTTCTTACACACTAATATTTCGATTGCTGCAAACCAACAAGGCATCGAAAAAAGCCTTGAGTTAACAAAACATCAGTTGGTAATGCCCGGACTGTTCGACGATTGCATGCTTATCTTCGAGTTGATTTTGTTCCATGTCAAAATTGAGCATCAACAACAAACCTGCGCCGGTGGTGGTAACGGTGGAGGAGTTCCGTGGATGAGCTTGAATCGAGTTAGCCATGGAACACGGAACGAACAGAATTTAAAGAGAAAGGGTTAATAAGAAGTTGATAACTAAAGTTACAAGGATTTGAATTACGGGATATGATGATTTGGTGAAGGATGAAGATTACCTTTTTTATATATTGACACCAAGAATTTAAGATCCAATTTCAAAAGATTTTGTCGTGCACTAAGAATTTAATCTAAGGGAATCCGTAGTTCATTGAGAACAACCCTGAGTTCAAGGGAAAACAGTTAGGGATGCAGGGACTGTTCGACGATCGCATACTTTTCTTCTAGTTGATTTTCTTCCATGTCAGAATTGAGAGTCAACGGCAATTCCGTTGCCGGTGCTGGTAGCAACGGAGAAGCTCCATGGATGATCCTCCTAAAAAGAAGGTACACGGTGAAGGGGGGATAGCTTTAATGGGGTTAGCCATGGATCATAGAATAACCAAAAAAGAAAGAGAAAGGGGTAAGGAGAGGTTGATAATAACTAAATTTACAAGGATTTGAATTACGGGATATGATGATTTGGTGAAGGATGAAGATTACCTTTTTTTCAATATGCACGTCAAGAATAGAAGATCAAATTACAAAAGATTTTGTTACGCACTAAGAATTTGATCATTGGGAACCCGCACGTCCTCGAGAACAACCGTGAGTTCATGAGATTTTAGTTGGGGATGCCGGGACTATTCGACGATCGCATGCTTATCTTCGAGTTGATTTTCTTCCATGTCAAAATTGAGCGTCAACTGCAATTTTAGCACCGGCAATGGTAACGGCGGAGGAGCTCCGTACGTTTGATGAGCTTTCCTAAAACAAAGTTACGCGGTGAAAGGGAATAGCTTGAATGGGGTTAGCCATGGAACACTAAACAAACAGAGTAGAAAGAGAAATGGTTAATAAGAGGTTGATAACTAAACTTACAAAGATTTGAATTACGGGATATGATGATTTGGTGACGGATGAAGATTACCTTTGTTATATATACACACCAAGAATTTAAGATCAAATTTCAAAAGATTTTGTTACACACTAAGATATTTATCGCCGGGAACCCACAAGTCATCGAGAACAACCTTGAGTTATGAAGAAATCAGTTTGGGATGCCGCGACTGTTCGACAATCGCATGTTTATCTTCTACTTGATTTTCTTCCATGTTAGAATTGAGGGTCAACTGCAATTATGGCGCCGGTGGTGGTAGCGACGGAGGAGCTACGTGGATTAGCTTCCGAAAAAGGAAAGTACGCGGTGGAGGGGATAACTTGAATGGGGATAGCCATGGAACACAAAACAAACAGAAAAGAAAAGAGAAAGGGTAAATGAGAGGTTGATAACTAAACTTACAAGGATTTGAATTACGGGATATGGTGATTTGGTGACGGATGAAGATTACCTTTTTTATATATCCACACCCAATATTGAAGATCAAATTCTAAAATATTTTTTTCCGCACTAAGAATTTGATTGCCGGGAACTCGCAGGTCATCGAGAACAATCATGAGTTCAGGAGAAATCAATTGGGGATGCCGGGACTGTTCGATGATCGCATTTTTAACTTCCACTTGATTTTCTTCCATGGAAAAATTGAGCGTTAACTCCAAGTTCTACGCCGGTGGTGGTAATGGAGGAGGAGCTCCGTGGATGAGCTTCCCAACAAGGAAGGTACGCGGTGGAGGGGGATAGCGTGAATCGGGTTAGCCAAGAAACACACAACAAACTAAGAAGTGAAGATCAAATTTCAGAAGATTTTCTTACACACTAATATTTCGATCGCTGCAAACCAACAAGGCATCGAAAAAAGCCTTGAGTTCACAAAACATCAGTTGGTAATGCCCGGATTGTTCGACGATTGCATGCTTATCTTCGAGTTGATTTTGTTCCATGTCAAAATTGAGCATCAACAACAAACCTGCGCCGGTGGTGGTAACGGTGGAGGAGCTCCGTGGATGAGCTTGAATCGAGTTAGCCATGGAACACGGAACGAACAGAATTTAAAGAGAAAGGGTTAATGAGAAGTTGATAACTAAAGTTACAAGGATTTGAATTACGAGATATGATGATTTGGTGAAGGATGAAGATTACCTTTTTTATATATTCACACCAAGAATTTAAGATCCAATTTCAAAAGATTTTGTCGTGCACTAAGAATTTAATCTAAGGGAATCCGTAGTTCATTGAGAACAACCCTGAGTTCAAGGGAAAACAGTTAGGGATGCAGGGACTGTTCGACGATCGCATACTTTTCTTCTAGTTGATTTTCTTCCATGTCAGAATTGAGAGTCAACGGCAATTCCGTTGCCGGTGCTGGTAGCAACGGAGAAGCTCCATGGATGATCCTCCTAAAAAGAAGGTACACGGTGAAGGGGGGATAGCTTTAATGGGGTTAGCCATGGATCATAGAATAACCAGAAAAGAAAGAGAAAGGGGTAAGGAGAGGTCGATAATAACTAAATTTACAAGGATTTGAATTACGGGATATGATGATTTGGTGAAGGATGAAGATTACCTTTTTTTCAATATGCACGTCAAGAATAGAAGATCAAATTACAAAAGATTTTGTTACGCACTAAGAATTTGATCATTGGGAACCCGCACGTCCTCGAGAACAACCGTGAGTTCAAGAGATTTTAGTTGGGGATGTCGGGACTATTCGACGATCGCATGCTTATCTTCGAGTTGATTTTCTTCCATGTCAAAATTGAGCGTCAACTGCAATTTTAGCACCGGCAATGGTAACGGCGGAGGAGCTCCGTACGTTTGATGAGCTTTCCTAAAACAAAGTTACGCGGTGAAAGGGAATAGCTTGAATAGGGTTAGCCATGGAACACTAAACAAACAGAGTAGAAAGAGAAAGGGTTAATAAGAGGTTGATAACTAAACTTACAAGGATTTGAATTACGGGATATGATGATTTGGTGACGGATGAAGATTACCTTTGTTATATATACACACCAAGAATTTAAGATCAAATTTCAAAAGATTTTGTTACACACTAAGATATTTATCGCCGGGAACCCACAAGTCATCGAGAACAACCTTGAGTTATGAAGAAATCAGTTTGGGATGCCGCGACTGTTCGACAATCGCATGTTTATCTTCTACTTGATTTTCTTCCATGTTAGAATTGAGGGTCAACTGCAATTATGGCGCCGGTGGTGGTAGCAACGGAGGAGCTACGTGGATTAGCTTCCGAAAAAGGAAAATACGCGGTGGAGGGGATAACTTGAATGGGGATAGCCATGGAACACAAAACAAACAGAAAAGAAAAGAGAAAGGGTAAATGAGAGGTTGATAACTAAACTTACAAGGATTTGAATTACGGGATATGGTGATTTGGTGACGGATGAAGATTACCTTTTTTATATATCCACACCCAATATTGAAGATCAAATTCTAAAATATTTTTTTCCGCACTAAGAATTTGATTGCCGGGAACTCGCAGGTCATCGAGAACAATCATGAGTTCAGGAGAAATCAATTGGGGATGCCGGGACTGTTCGATGATCGCATTTTTAACTTCCACTTGATTTTCTTCCATGGAAAAATTGAGCGTTAACTCCAAGTTCTACGCCGGTGGTGGTAATGGAGGAGGAGCTCCGTGGATGAGCTTCCCAACAAGGAAGGTACGCGGTGGAGGGGGATAGCGTGAATCGGGTTAGCCAAGAAACACACAACAAACTAAGAAGTGAAGATCAAATTTCAGAAGATTTTCTTACACACTAATATTTCGATCGCTGCAAACCAACAAGGCATCGAAAAAAGCCTTGAGTTCACAAAACATCAGTTGGTAATGCCCGAACTGTTCGACGATTGCATGCTTATCTTCGAGTTAATTTTGTTCCATGTCAAAATTGAGCATCAACAACAAACCTGCGCCGGTGGTGGTAACGGTGGAGGAGCTCCGTGGATGAGCTTGAATCGAGTTAGCCATGGAACACGGAACGAACAGAATTTAAAGAGAAAGGGTTAATGAGAAGTTGATAACTAAAGTTACAAGGATTTGAATTACGGGATATGATGATTTGGTGAAGGATGAAGATTACCTTTTTTATATATTCACACCAAGAATTTAAGATCCAATTTCAAAAGATTTTGTCGTGCACTAAGAATTTAATCTAAGGGAATCCGTAGTTCATTGAGAACAACCCTGAGTTCAAGGGAAAACAGTTAGGGATGCAGGGACTGTTCGACGATCGCATACTTTTCTTCTAGTTGATTTTCTTCCATGTCAGAATTGAGAGTCAACGGCAATTCCGTTGCCGGTGCTGGTAGCAATGGAGAAGCTCCATGGATGATCCTCCTAAAAAGAAGGTACACGGTGAAGGGGGGATAGCTTTAATGGGGTTAGCCATGGATCATAGAATAACCAGAAAAGAAAGAGAAAGGGGTAAGGAGAGGTCGATAATAACTAAATTTACAAGGATTTGAATTACGGGATATGATGATTTGGTGAAGGATGAAGATTACCTTTTTTTCAATATGCACGTCAAGAATAGAAGATCAAATTACAAAAGATTTTGTTACGCACTAAGAATTTGATCATTGGGAACCCGCACGTCCTCGAGAACAACCGTGAGTTCAAGAGATTTTAGTTGGGGATGTCGGGACTATTCGACGATCGCATGCTTATCTTCGAGTTGATTTTCTTCCATGTCAAAATTGAGCGTCAACTGCAATTTTAGCACCGGCAATGGTAACGGCGGAGGAGCTCCGTACGTTTGATGAGCTTTCCTAAAACAAAGTTACGCGGTGAAAGGGAATAGCTTGAATGGGGTTAGCCATGGAACACTAAACAAACAGAGTAGAAAGAGAAAGGGTTAATAAGAGGTTGATAACTAAACTTACAAGGATTTGAATTACGGGATATGATGATTTGGTGACGGATGAAGATTACCTTTGTTATATATACACACCAAGAATTTAAGATCAAATTTCAAAAGATTTTGTTACACACTAAGATATTTATCGCCGGGAACCCACAAGTCATCGAGAACAACCTTGAGTTATGAAGAAATCAGTTTGGGATGCCGCGACTGTTCGACAATCGCATGTTTATCTTCTACTTGATTTTCTTCCATGTTAGAATTGAGGGTCAACTGCAATTATGGCGCCGGTGGTGGTAGCAACGGAGGAGCTACGTGGATTAGCTTCCGAAAAAGGAAAATACGCGGTGGAGGGGATAACTTGAATGGGGATAGCCATGGAACACAAAACAAACAGAAAAGAAAAGAGAAAGGGTAAATGAGAGGTTGATAACTAAACTTACAAGGATTTGAATTACGGGATATGGTGATTTGGTGACGGATGAAGATTACCTTTTTTATATATCCACACCCAATATTGAAGATCAAATTCTAAAATATTTTTTTCCGCACTAAGAATTTGATTGCCGGGAACTCGCAGGTCATCGAGAACAATCATGAGTTCAGGAGAAATCAATTGGGGATGCCGGGACTGTTCGATGATCGCATTTTTAACTTCCACTTGATTTTCTTCCATGGAAAAATTGAGCGTTAACTCCAAGTTCTACGCCGGTGGTGGTAATGGAGGAGGAGCTCCGTGGATGAGCTTCCCAACAAGGAAGGTACGCGGTGGAGGGGGATAGCGTGAATCGGGTTAGCCAAGAAACACACAACAAACTAAGAAGTGAAGATCAAATTTCAGAAGATTTTCTTACACACTAATATTTCGATCGCTGCAAACCAACAAGGCATCGAAAAAAGCCTTGAGTTCACAAAACATCAGTTGGTAATGCCCGAACTGTTCGACGATTGCATGCTTATCTTCGAGTTGATTTTGTTCCATGTCAAAATTGAGCATCAACAACAAACCTGCGCCGGTGGTGGTAACGGTGGAGGAGCTCCGTGGATGAGCTTGAATCGAGTTAGCCATGGAACACGGAACGAACAGAATTTAAAGAGAAAGGGTTAATGAGAAGTTGATAACTAAAGTTACAAGGATTTGAATTACGGGATATGATGATTTGGTGAAGGATGAAGATTACCTTTTTTATATATTGACACCAAGAATTTAAGATCCAATTTCAAAAGATTTTGTCGTGCACTAAGAATTTAATCTAAGGGAATCCGTAGTTCATTGAGAACAACCCTGAGTTCAAGGGAAAACAGTTAGGGATGCAGGGACTGTTCGACGATCGCATACTTTTCTTCTAGTTGATTTTCTTCCATGTCAGAATTGAGAGTCAACGGCAATTCCGTTGCCGGTGCTGGTAGCAACGGAGAAGCTCCATGGATGATCCTCCTAAAAAGAAGGTACACGGTGAAGGGGGGATAGCTTTAATGGGGTTAGCCATGGATCATAGAATAACCAAAAAAGAAAGAGAAAGGGGTAAGGAGAGGTTGATAATAACTAAATTTACAAGGATTTGAATTACGGGATATGATGATTTGGTGAAGGATGAAGATTACCTTTTTTTCAATATGCACGTCAAGAATAGAAGATCAAATTACAAAAGATTTTGTTACGCACTAAGAATTTGATCATTGGGAACCCGCACGTCCTCGAGAACAACCGTGAGTTCATGAGATTTTAGTTGGGGATGCCGGGACTATTCGACGATCGCATGCTTATCTTCGAGTTGATTTTCTTCCATGTCAAAATTGAGCGTCAACTGCAATTTTAGCACCGGCAATGGTAACGGCGGAGGAGCTCCGTACGTTTGATGAGCTTTCCTAAAACAAAGTTACGCGGTGAAAGGGAATAGCTTGAATGGGGTTAGCCATGGAACACTAAACAAACAGAGTAGAAAGAGAAAGGGTTAATAAGAGGTTGATAACTAAACTTACAAAGATTTGAATTACGGGATATGATGATTTGGTGACGGATGAAGATTACCTTTGTTATATATACACACCAAGAATTTAAGATCAAATTTCAAAAGATTTTGTTACACACTAAGATATTTATCGCCGGGAACCCACAAGTCATCGAGAACAACCTTGAGTTATGAAGAAATCAGTTTGGGATGCCGCGACTGTTCGACAATCGCATGTTTATCTTCTACTTGATTTTCTTCCATGTTAGAATTGAGGGTCAACTGCAATTATGGCGCCGGTGGTGGTAGCGACGGAGGAGCTACGTGGATTAGCTTCCGAAAAAGGAAAGTACGCGGTGGAGGGGATAACTTGAATGGGGATAGCCATGGAACACAAAACAAACAGAAAAGAAAAGAGAAAGGGTAAATGAGAGGTTGATAACTAAACTTACAAGGATTTGAATTACGGGATATGGTGATTTGGTGACGGATGAAGATTACCTTTTTTATATATCCACACCCAATATTGAAGATCAAATTCTAAAATATTTTTTTCCGCACTAAGAATTTGATTGCCGGGAACTCGCAGGTCATCGAGAACAATCATGAGTTCAGGAGAAATCAATTGGGGATGCCGGGACTGTTCGATGATCGCATTTTTAACTTCCACTTGATTTTCTTCCATGGAAAAATTGAGCGTTAACTCCAAGTTCTACGCCGGTGGTGGTAATGGAGGAGGAGCTCCGTGGATGAGCTTCCCAACAAGGAAGGTACGCGGTGGAGGGGGATAGCGTGAATCGGGTTAGCCAAGAAACACACAACAAACTAAGAAGTGAAGATCAAATTTCAGAAGATTTTCTTACACACTAATATTTCGATCGCTGCAAACCAACAAGGCATCGAAAAAAGCCTTGAGTTCACAAAACATCAGTTGGTAATGCCCGGATTGTTCGACGATTGCATGCTTATCTTCGAGTTGATTTTGTTCCATGTCAAAATTGAGCATCAACAACAAACCTGCGCCGGTGGTGGTAACGGTGGAGGAGCTCCGTGGATGAGCTTGAATCGAGTTAGCCATGGAACACGGAACGAACAGAATTTAAAGAGAAAGGGTTAATGAGAAGTTGATAACTAAAGTTACAAGGATTTGAATTACGAGATATGATGATTTGGTGAAGGATGAAGATTACCTTTTTTATATATTCACACCAAGAATTTAAGATCCAATTTCAAAAGATTTTGTCGTGCACTAAGAATTTAATCTAAGGGAATCCGTAGTTCATTGAGAACAACCCTGAGTTCAAGGGAAAACAGTTAGGGATGCAGGGACTGTTCGACGATCGCATACTTTTCTTCTAGTTGATTTTCTTCCATGTCAGAATTGAGAGTCAACGGCAATTCCGTTGCCGGTGCTGGTAGCAACGGAGAAGCTCCATGGATGATCCTCCTAAAAAGAAGGTACACGGTGAAGGGGGGATAGCTTTAATGGGGTTAGCCATGGATCATAGAATAACCAGAAAAGAAAGAGAAAGGGGTAAGGAGAGGTCGATAATAACTAAATTTACAAGGATTTGAATTACGGGATATGATGATTTGGTGAAGGATGAAGATTACCTTTTTTTCAATATGCACGTCAAGAATAGAAGATCAAATTACAAAAGATTTTGTTACGCACTAAGAATTTGATCATTGGGAACCCGCACGTCCTCGAGAACAACCGTGAGTTCAAGAGATTTTAGTTGGGGATGTCGGGACTATTCGACGATCGCATGCTTATCTTCGAGTTGATTTTCTTCCATGTCAAAATTGAGCGTCAACTGCAATTTTAGCACCGGCAATGGTAACGGCGGAGGAGCTCCGTACGTTTGATGAGCTTTCCTAAAACAAAGTTACGCGGTGAAAGGGAATAGCTTGAATGGGGTTAGCCATGGAACACTAAACAAACAGAGTAGAAAGAGAAAGGGTTAATAAGAGGTTGATAACTAAACTTACAAGGATTTGAATTACGGGATATGATGATTTGGTGACGGATGAAGATTACCTTTGTTATATATACACACCAAGAATTTAAGATCAAATTTCAAAAGATTTTGTTACACACTAAGATATTTATCGCCGGGAACCCACAAGTCATCGAGAACAACCTTGAGTTATGAAGAAATCAGTTTGGGATGCCGCGACTGTTCGACAATCGCATGTTTATCTTCTACTTGATTTTCTTCCATGTTAGAATTGAGGGTCAACTGCAATTATGGCGCCGGTGGTGGTAGCAACGGAGGAGCTACGTGGATTAGCTTCCGAAAAAGGAAAATACGCGGTGGAGGGGATAACTTGAATGGGGATAGCCATGGAACACAAAACAAACAGAAAAGAAAAGAGAAAGGGTAAATGAGAGGTTGATAACTAAACTTACAAGGATTTGAATTACGGGATATGGTGATTTGGTGACGGATGAAGATTACCTTTTTTATATATCCACACCCAATATTGAAGATCAAATTCTAAAATATTTTTTTCCGCACTAAGAATTTGATTGCCGGGAACTCGCAGGTCATCGAGAACAATCATGAGTTCAGGAGAAATCAATTGGGGATGCCGGGACTGTTCGATGATCGCATTTTTAACTTCCACTTGATTTTCTTCCATGGAAAAATTGAGCGTTAACTCCAAGTTCTACGCCGGTGGTGGTAATGGAGGAGGAGCTCCGTGGATGAGCTTCCCAACAAGGAAGGTACGCGGTGGAGGGGGATAGCGTGAATCGGGTTAGCCAAGAAACACACAACAAACTAAGAAGTGAAGATCAAATTTCAGAAGATTTTCTTACACACTAATATTTCGATCGCTGCAAACCAACAAGGCATCGAAAAAAGCCTTGAGTTCACAAAACATCAGTTGGTAATGCCCGAACTGTTCGACGATTGCATGCTTATCTTCGAGTTGATTTTGTTCCATGTCAAAATTGAGCATCAACAACAAACCTGCGCCGGTGGTGGTAACGGTGGAGGAGCTCCGTGGATGAGCTTGAATCGAGTTAGCCATGGAACACGGAACGAACAGAATTTAAAGAGAAAGGGTTAATGAGAAGTTGATAACTAAAGTTACAAGGATTTGAATTACGGGATATGATGATTTGGTGAAGGATGAAGATTACCTTTTTTATATATTCACACCAAGAATTTAAGATCCAATTTCAAAAGATTTTGTCGTGCACTAAGAATTTAATCTAAGGGAATCCGTAGTTCATTGAGAACAACCCTGAGTTCAAGGGAAAACAGTTAGGGATGCAGGGACTGTTCGACGATCGCATACTTTTCTTCTAGTTGATTTTCTTCCATGTCAGAATTGAGAGTCAACGGCAATTCCGTTGCCGGTGCTGGTAGCAACGGAGAAGCTCCATGGATGATCCTCCTAAAAAGAAGGTACACGGTGAAGGGGGGATAGCTTTAATGGGGTTAGCCATGGATCATAGAATAACCAGAAAAGAAAGAGAAAGGGGTAAGGAGAGGTCGATAATAACTAAATTTACAAGGATTTGAATTACGGGATATGATGATTTGGTGAAGGATGAAGATTACCTTTTTTTCAATATGCACGTCAAGAATAGAAGATCAAATTACAAAAGATTTTGTTACGCACTAATAATTTGATCATTGGGAACCCGCACGTCCTCGAGAACAACCGTGAGTTCAAGAGATTTTAGTTGGGGATGTCGGGACTATTCGACGATCGCATGCTTATCTTCGAGTTGATTTTCTTCCATGTCAAAATTGAGCGTCAACTGCAATTTTAGCACCGGCAATGGTAACGGCGGAGGAGCTCCGTACGTTTGATGAGCTTTCCTAAAACAAAGTTACGCGGTGAAAGGGAATAGCTTGAATGGGGTTAGCCATGGAACACTAAACAAACAGAGTAGAAAGAGAAAGGGTTAATAAGAGGTTGATAACTAAACTTACAAGGATTTGAATTACGGGATATGATGATTTGGTGACGGATGAAGATTACCTTTGTTATATATACACACCAAGAATTTAAGATCAAATTTCAAAAGATTTTGTTACACACTAAGATATTTATCGCCGGGAACCCACAAGTCATCGAGAACAACCTTGAGTTATGAAGAAATCAGTTTGGGATGCCGCGACTGTTCGACAATCGCATGTTTATCTTCTTCTTGATTTTCTTCCATGTTAGAATTGAGGGTCAACTGCAATTATGGCGCCGGTGGTGGTAGCAACGGAGGAGCTACGTGGATTAGCTTCCGAAAAAGGAAAATACGCGGTGGAGGGGATAACTTGAATGGGGATAGCCATGGAACACAAAACAAACAGAAAAGAAAAGAGAAAGGGTAAATGAGAGGTTGATAACTAAACTTACAAGGATTTGAATTACGGGATATGGTGATTTGGTGACGGATGAAGATTACCTTTTTTATATATCCACACCCAATATTGAAGATCAAATTCTAAAATATTTTTTTCCGCACTAAGAATTTGATTGCCGGGAACTCGCAGGTCATCGAGAACAATCATGAGTTCAGGAGAAATCAATTGGGGATGCCGGGACTGTTCGATGATCGCATTTTTAACTTCCACTTGATTTTCTTCCATGGAAAAATTGAGCGTTAACTCCAAGTTCTACGCCGGTGGTGGTAATGGAGGAGGAGCTCCGTGGATGAGCTTCCCAACAAGGAAGGTACGCGGTGGAGGGGGATAGCGTGAATCGGGTTAGCCAAGAAACACACAACAAACTAAGAAGTGAAGATCAAATTTCAGAAGATTTTCTTACACACTAATATTTCGATCGCTGCAAACCAACAAGGCATCGAAAAAAGCCTTGAGTTCACAAAACATCAGTTGGTAATGCCCGAACTGTTCGACGATTGCATGCTTATCTTCGAGTTGATTTTGTTCCATGTCAAAATTGAGCATCAACAACAAACCTGCGCCGGTGGTGGTAACGGTGGAGGAGCTCCGTGGATGAGCTTGAATCGAGTTAGCCATGGAACACGGAACGAACAGAATTTAAAGAGAAAGGGTTAATGAGAAGTTGATAACTAAAGTTACAAGGATTTGAATTACGGGATATGATGATTTGGTGAAGGATGAAGATTACCTTTTTTATATATTGACACCAAGAATTTAAGATCCAATTTCAAAAGATTTTGTCGTGCACTAAGAATTTAATCTAAGGGAATCCGTAGTTCATTGAGAACAACCCTGAGTTCAAGGGAAAACAGTTAGGGATGCAGGGACTGTTCGACGATCGCATACTTTTCTTCTAGTTGATTTTCTTCCATGTCAGAATTGAGAGTCAACGGCAATTCCGTTGCCGGTGCTGGTAGCAACGGAGAAGCTCCATGGATGATCCTCCTAAAAAGAAGGTACACGGTGAAGGGGGGATAGCTTTAATGGGGTTAGCCATGGATCATAGAATAACCAGAAAAGAAAGAGAAAGGGGTAAGGAGAGGTCGATAATAACTAAATTTACAAGGATTTGAATTACGGGATATGATGATTTGGTGAAGGATGAAGATTACCTTTTTTTCAATATGCACGTCAAGAATAGAAGATCAAATTACAAAAGATTTTGTTACGCACTAATAATTTGATCATTGGGAACCCGCACGTCCTCGAGAACAACCGTGAGTTCAGGAGATTTTAGTTGGGGATGCCGGGACTATTCGACGATCGCATGCTTATCTTCGAGTTGATTTTCTTCCATGTCAAAATTGAGCGTCAACTGCAATTTTAGCACCGGCAATGGTAACGGCGGAGGAGCTCCGTACGTTTGATGAGCATTCCTAAAACAAAGTTACGCGGTGAAAGGGAATAGCTTGAATGGGGTTAGCCATGGAACACTAAAGAAACAGAGTAGAAAGAGAAAGGGTTAATAAGAGGTTGATAACTAAACTTACAAGGATTTGAATTACGGGATATGATGATTTGGTGACGGATGAAGATTACCTTTGTTATATATACACACCAAGAATTTAAGATCAAATTTCAAAAGATTTTGTTACACACTAAGATATTTATCGCCGGGAACCCACAAGTCATCGAGAACAACCTTGAGTTATGAAG